>OY282642.1:31631955-33077136 GCA_958299015.1 Tetanocera ferruginea | reverse complement strand
GAATTCTGGAATGGTAATTGTAATGCAACCATAAAGAGGCACGATGTGATGTTGATTTCATACTAAGTAAAAATGTGATTAGAACGTGTGTTTTCTATAAATAAGATATGGGCATTTCCATAGTCGCGAACGCGACATTCGTACGCCTTTGAGGAGCAAAATAATAAAGAAAACTCAAAACAAATTTTCTTTTTTTTCAAGTTTTAGATAGCATTTTATTAGCACTATATTTATAAAAAAAAGTTATGTTCTCTAGATTTAATGTTTCCAAAATATTAGCAATAAACATGGCATCGCGAACGCGACAAAAAATGGAACTCGTTTTCGACTACATATAGAAAAATGCAAATATCTGCGAAACGTAACATTATATTTTAAAGCGATTAATTGTAAATTAAATAAGATTAAAGTGGTTTTCAAGAAATATTTGTCATTTTGACATATTTCTATTAGTTTTTTTTTATTGAGCTTAAGCCTGATCACGAACGCGACATTTTTTCTCATCACGTTTTTAATAAGAATTAGTTAAAGTAATTTCAGCTAAATATTGCATTACCTACCAAAAAAATCGTAATTATTATTTGTGAGTTTTATATTAGTAATATTAATAAAAAAAAAAAAAAAAAAGGATAAGCTGGGGTAGATTTGACACCTTTTTTTCAAAGTGTTATTGCTCCAAAAATTGATGACCGATTCCAAAAATTTTGTATTTCCTATAAGCGTTGAATATTTAACTTTTAAACTTGAATAGGAAATTGTATTATTAACGTCCTAACATATATTTTTAAACATTTTCTAAAATAAGTCGTTTTGTCAAATGTGCCCCTACCACGGGGCACCCTTGACATTTGAAGGGGCACATTTGACATGAATATTTACACTATTTAAGAAATTGAAAAACCAGTCTTATTCATACAAAAATTCAATACCTCTTTAGTTCGTGTTTGTAAGATTAGAATAGAATTAAAATATCGAATGTAACAAGATCAGTTCGATACAATTGAAGTCTTTATTAAATAAAGTAAAATTCACTCAATTTGAATAAAAACTATTAACTTTATTATTATTTCAATTAGCGAGTAGTTAAGCGAGCAACAGTTTTCTTTAAAGAACTGCCAAAGTTAGCAATAAACATTGCTAGCAAATATGTTATGGATACGAGTTAACAGGTCAGGTCTTCAACACTTTTGGGAATTCCTCTGATGTTAATGCTCCACATAAAAATAATTTAGAAGTGAAGTGGCTGGATACTTGGAAAAAAATAAGACTAGCATCACAGAACAACCCAAAAGTCTTTTTAAGTTCCCAAACTTACTAATATCAATAGAATTTTATTAATTACTAGACTTTCATTCTTCATTCGTTAACTAACGTTCTGTTCTCTTCATGTCCTTTTATTTCTTCGGCTTATTATAGTCCTAGTCTGATGTTGGAAACCACCTTTTTTATTACAACCAATCTAGAAATATAAAAAAATTGTTAAATAATTTTTTTTAGCTCTGAACCAAGGATTTCAGGTGTCAAACCTATTCAGTCAAGTCTGCCTTGGTTCGTAAATGGGGAGATACATTATTAGAAGGGAAAGTGAAATCAAGACAACAAGTGTAGAATGTGTGGCGGAGCGCTATATCAACATGCAATCCCATTCGACAATATAAGCAATCTCATTCCACAAACATCTCTACCACCAACTACAACTTCCAAAGTCGAATATGTTGATGAATTTTTAACTTCTGTTGATAAGAAATGAGGAACGAATTAAAGAAAGGTAAAAGAGTAGGACCATGGCTAGACCGGGGTTCGAACCCAGAACCTCTGGGTTGGTAGTCGAGCACGCTAACCGCTCGACTACCGAGACCCCAAAAATGTAAAAAGTGTTGGGGCACTTTTGACAGATGTCAAAAGATCCCCAATCAAAAATGTCCAATGTACCCCAAACGCTCTCGGCTTCTTTTTTAAAAAATTTTTTTTGTTTATATTTAGTTTTATTGAAATTCACTTATATTTTCAAAAACATAAATAGTTATTTTTACCTTTTGCAAAAGATACTTTGATTAACTTTTATAACTTGACCAGGAGGTCCTTACGTATAAATGCCGTAAAATAACAGTTACTCGCGCAAAAACACAAAAACACCTGTTACTTTTTTTCATGTAATGCAAGAATCGTCAATTTTCATGACGATTGATAAAATACTATGATGCAAAATTTATAAAACAAAGTATTGAAAAATAACGGTTCGTTCATACCGAAAACGTCAAAGCCAAATGTGCGCCAAAGTCAAAGGTACCCCAGTTTACCCTACATAAGAGGCTAGTGAGAAAAAATATTATATTTCTTTGTAACACAACCCGCCCTACGTATGTGGTTATTTACTTTATGAAGACTTTTTTACGCCCACAAGGAGGCGTGGAAGATATAGAAAAGTGCATATATTATACTGCAGTATCACCTTCTAAGTTGTTTTAACCATGGCATCCCTGTTTTTGTATGTCTCCCCATCTGTTGACATGATTACAGCCGTTATTATTAAGTTATAATAATGAAATTCGATATATAAGCTTATATCGTAAAAATAAAGATCTTGTTCGAAAATAATTCCAATAGGATGAAAACCACGTATACCTCCCATATAAATTGACGTTCTCAAATTGGAAAATTTCTTAAAAATCTACTAAAAATCAATCCAATAACTTGAGAATTAGTTCATTAGCTTTAATTTGAACTATTAACACTTAGCAAAAAATTCAGAAAAATCGAATGAAACCTTTCCATACTTTCCCATACAAAGTGTATTAAAATACGGCGCATGATCGCGAATGCGACACATTTTGATGATCAATGTTACATGTTTAGTATGATTTTTACCTGCAGTAACTTTTTTTTATATTAAGGCGACCAAATTTGATTTAAGTTACAATTTTCAGACACTTGCTAAGAACGATCACGAAGTTCTGAAAACATATGATGATTTAGGTACAAGAACGCGACATTCGAATAGTAGTTAAAGCAATATAAAAAATTTACCGTACATCGTGCTTTGTTTGATAGCTTTTTATTTTTTATTTTTTATTTGTAGTTAATAGATGGATTTTATAAAAAGATAACAAACATAACGTTGATAAATAAACGAAAAATACTAAAGAGAAAAAGTCCTTAAAAGCAGCTAAAAGCAAGAAAAACATATTTCTCAGATATCAGGCCAATTTTCTCAGAATAAAAACTGAAATTAGTTGTAAATGCAGTAAATTATAAAAATTCAAGCATTTTTTTTAAATAATAACAAAAAAATTATTTGTTTATTTAACAATTTTTTTTCGGTCCCGGTAGACCTTGCTGTGGAAATGCCCATATGTGAAAGGATAGATGCATTTTCAAAGATCAAAAGGGTGCTGAACGATACATACCGATCGTTCGGTGTCACCTGTGGTACAGCCTATACGCCGGGCCCAATTGCATTTAAAGATAAAATTGTAAGTAAGTTGCCGGAACTATTGTGTGTTGTTATTGGGTGCTAACTAACGCAAAGTTAATATAGTCATAAAATCTCAAAATCACTACCTTCCTTGCTTTGATACTTTTTGCCTGAGCAACATAAGAGCAACCAAAGAGGGAGTTTCGGGGTCAACCCGCTCTCCAAAAATTATTGTAGTTCCAAGCAAAATAGGATTCAATCAAAGTGAGTCACATAAAAAGTAATCACACATCTTATCAAATGAGTGAATACTCCAAATGTATATTTAAATTCTATATCTTTGATTCATCATATCTGGTTGTTGTTTAATTTTTGTTAAGTTATGATTCTGTTCACTCGAGGGGTTAATGACAATACTTCGATTTGAGTTCTCTTTTCAACTTTTAGCATGGAACTCACTTAGGCGGCTTAAATATTTGGTAAACACTGAACCCACAAGTAAGACAAAATAATAAAGCCTGAAGTTGAGCACAATAACCGATTGTCACCCAATTAATTAGAGAAATTCCCTCTAAAATTGACATTTTTTTAAACGTCATTCTTTTGCATTATTTTTTTAAATGTCATGTGATTCAGTAAAAAAATAATTCCGATTAACTGGAGAAAAGAAATCACAATTAATCTTTTTATATCATACTTTTCTGAATCTGTTTCATAAAAATTTCTCTAAATTAATAATAAGAAATAAGGGCTTATTAGTAAACAAATATTGGTTTGATTTTCCTACTGTTCATTAATTTATGTACAGTGATATATTAAAGTTACAGCAATAAGCATGAATAAGCAAATTCTGACACCCAAAGAGGGATTTTCATGAAACAGATTTTGAAAATCCAATTGAAATTATGAAGTCAAAAAAATGTTTCACCAGTTTCGGAAGCCAATTGGAGTTATTATTGTGACTTATCATGTGGCTTCACTGGATACTTGATGAACACAAAGAATTTGGGTTAGCATATTAGTTTTTAAAAAATTACGATGCAAAAAAAAAAACGATTTTGGAGGAAATTTTATTAGTTACTTAGGTGATGGGGGACTTGACTCAAAATGTAAGAAACAAGTCAGAAACAGAGTAAAAACGATCGTTTTTTTCTAGTTCGGCCGTTGCACGAACCGTGACGGAATGAGTTAAAAAATTGTATTTTTATTCGGGGAGGGATCAAATTTTGACAACGGACAAAATTCCGTTATTCCATATTGACCAAAATATTTCAGGGTGATTATAAAGGGTGATTTTTTAAGAGTTTGTTTTTTAAAAATAGAAAAAAAAACAAACAGAAATTTGCATAGCGTGTAAAATATTTATTTGGAGCGATACATCAATGCCTGTTATGTACATTTTAAAGATTATTTTATGTAAACGTTCATCATGTTACTTACTTTCACCATTATGGTCCATCCGTAATGTTATTTTGGCATACTTTTTCCAGCATTTCAGCTGGTATCTCACAAATGACACTTATAATGTTGTCTTCCAGGGCTGAAATTGTGGTTGGCTTTTCTTTGAATAGGAAAGATTTCACGTTATCCAACCAAAAATACCCCAAAGTGGATAAAATCGCATGATTTTGACGGCTTTTGGACTGTTCGAAAATGTGAGATTAATTTCTTACAAAACTCACCTCTTCGTAGATCTATGGAATCGCGTGCCGTGTGGCATGTGGCACCGTCTTATTAAAACCACATGTAAACAAACAATAAGTCCAACTCTTCCATTTTAGGTGCAAAAAAATTGGTAATCATCGCACGGTGCATTGATTCATTGGCAGTAACGTTGCGATTTTCATTATTTTGAAAAAAAAAAAAACAGTTGAACGATGCTGCCGGCCCACAAACCGCACCAAACAGTGCATTTTTTCGGAGTACATTAGCAGCTTCTAAACTGCCTCTATATTTAATTTACCAAATTCGGCGGTTAAATTTGTTGACGCACCCATTGAGCCAAAAATTAGCTTCGTCACTGAAGATAATTCTTGGATAAAAAAGTAGATCTTCATTCAACTTTTCTTAGGCCCATTGCAAACAAACGACATTTTTGTAAGTCACCCGGTTTCAGTTTAAGTAAACAATTTTCTTTGTTGAATGAACGTTTCAAAGTATTTTTGTGCAGTTAAAATCATCTGTTGAAATATTTTTCCAGTTTTTTTTTAACTGTCTAAATGTGTTTTGCTATATTTATATTATCGTTGCCAATAGCTCAGTGGAAGTGTGCTAGACTGTCATGCGGGGACGTGGGTTCGAACCCAGCTATATAAGTATCAAACATTGTAATTTAATAATTGAAATAATAATTCTGTTTCATTAATTATTTGATCAAAAATAACCTTCAAAATAAGTTGCTTACAATCTTTAAAAAAAAAATTGCAAATGTTTTGTATTTAAAAAAAAAAATTTAAATAAGAAACAAAATTTTGTTGGTTTTGCCGGTATTTGAACCTTCGACAGTCGAGTACTAGACGCACACTCGGCTAAACATTAACTTTCAAAACAGTGATAAAATTTCAATTAGTACGTTTTTATATGGGTTTCGTGTTCTATAGACCAACAGTCAACCGGCTGTTGATATGAAAGTTTCATTTGTTTGATGATATTTAACAGTGAAATCTGTTATTTCAACCCATGATTTGTTTGAAATAACAGCATATTTCCCTGAGTGTAACTGGCTTCTATATTTATGAGCTGTTCATGTCTGAAAAAATAAAAATATTTTTAGTAGGTACTATGAATTTTTTATGCAAATTCGAAAAATAAAATCATAAACACTTCGTTCACTGCACCTAATTTAAGCTTTCATAGTAAAGTTGCAAGGTTTGTGTATTGGCTAAAAGCTTAACACATTAACTGTTTGCAAAAAGCTCACTCAACTAAGCACACAATCCCTCACGCTAATGCTATTATAAGCGCATGACTGGCAGTTGTCAAAAACTCTACAAAAATTAATAAAAAAAAAAAAATCAAAAAATAAACAAACATGCAGCAGAGCTCTGCACAAAATCTGCACAGCGGCAAGCAGTTGTGCGGCACGTTTTGGGCGTTTAGGGCGTGTTTCTCAAAAATCTACATCAAAGCAATAAAAAAAAAAAAAAACAGAAACAAAAACGTAATATTTATGCATTAAGCTATATATTTAAAAGTATTACCCACATTGAGGTCGATTTGTGGAGCTATGAATTGTTCGGTAGCATGCTAATATGCTTAAAAACTGAACTGTCTTTACAAACACACACAAGCAAACGCACGCAATGAGATAACCGTCATTATTATTTATATTTTTATGTTTTTTTTTCATGTAGACATGCTAATATATATTAGTGTTTATGGGTGCTTTTCGTCTGCCTTTTAGTTGGTAGACTTAAGTTGTTTTGTAGTTGTTGCCGTTGATTTCTAACTGTCAATTGACACTTGCGGTGCTTGTTTCCGTTTCCGCTGTTGATACTTTACACGACTGATGCTTCTATTTGTTGCTTTCATGTAACGGAGTTTGATTTTGTTTGTTAAATTTTTGTTGTGTTAATATCGATTTTTTATTTCTCTTTTTGTGTTATTTTTCTTTGATGTTTAACTTCTAAGCTTTGTTGTTGTTTCAACTAGTTAACTGCTTATTTTAACTTTTGAACTAAAAACGTAAAAGTTTTGGCGTAACAATTTTAACAAAGGTTCAGTATTTTTTTGTTTTCTAAACTCTCACTCTGTGTTTTTGTTTTTGTTGTCCTTGTTGTTGTGTTCTTTTCTAAATACTGCGCTGTGAGCAAAGTTTTCGAGTTGAATTGAGGTTTTTAACCTACAATTACGTGCCCGAGTGAATTATTTTAACCTACTTTTAGTTGGCTGAGTATGAGTGTTGCTCTGCACATGTATGTGTTTAATAACTAAACAACGGTGTGTGTACGTGTGAGCGTGCGTGTTTTTTCTAATTACGCTAAAATAACATCTACAAAAGTTGAAGTTGTATACAAACACATACAAACGCATATTAAAGTTTATAGCCAGCTAGGTGAAAAAGTTTGCCTAACTTTGCTTTTATTTCTGTGTTCAAAATGAAAATATAAAGTTATGTTTAAAATAAAGTTAATTAACTGGCTTTATTGTTGAAGACAAAAAAAAAATATTATTATTTTACATCACATTCATGAGCACACATTAAATGTTTGAAGAGCTACCACTACTACTGAAATAACTTGTGCTGATGGCAGTTGTGCTGGTGAGTGTCAATTATAATGTTTCAGAAATGTATTAAATAATTAATACTTGATGATATTTTCATATTAAATTAAAAGTTTTTTATAAAAACTCAAGTTTAAAAATCCTTCTGAAGTTCATATTAAAATCAGGCATATTTTCATTTTTATTTTATTTTGTATTTGTTACAACGAAATGTATGTATTTGAGTTTTATCAACTAATATAACTCTGCTGTACATACATACTAATTACAGCGTAATGAATATTTAAATTTTAATGTGAGCATCGTATGCAATTTATATTATACTAGTGTAAAAGCTCGTCCTACGACGGGAAGGAACAATTTAGAGTACAAAATGCGACAAAAAATTTGTTGGATTTATATACAAAGGTTTTTATTTGAAAACATGTTTATTAAATTATTTTTATAAAACTTCCGTATATACAACATTTCTAGTAAAAAATTCTTATGCTTGGTTTTCACTTAGTCATTTTTTTGTTTGACATGAAATTTAAAAGTTTAAAAATCACATAAATAACATTTTTTTTGCAATTTTTGCTATAAACATGTGAAGAGATCAGTTTTTCCTATTTTTCGCCATTGTCAAACAGAAAAAAATGACAACGTGTTGGCATTTTTCATGTGACTGACAACAACTGACCATTGAAATTGACATAGTATAAACCAGGCTTTAGAATGTTAACCAATTAACCTTGTACCTTGCCATCTATAATGCTTAGTTTTACATCATCAGCCCGCCAAAACTGCCCATGACTAAATACCAGTTCTTTTAGAAAAACTCCTACTTTTTGCAATATTAAACCTTGCAATTTATTTATGGTCATTGAAAATGTCAGTTTAACTGGAAATTGTCGCCTCCGGAGAGTGAAAGGCAAATCTGTGTTTGTCGGGGCTAAATCAATTGTAGGTATGAAAACTATTTAATGTTCGCCAGTGCACCTGTCAATACTTGTGCGATGATTAATTAAGTTTTTCGGTTTTTCAAAACTAACCACCTTCCATTACAGATATCTCTTTTGGTATTGAAATTTCGAAGAAGTATTATAATACTTCCAATTTTGTGGTTTAACTTATGCAGTGGCATTCCTGAAGGATAAAATTCATTCAAAAACTCGGCAGGGTAATTTTGTTTATCGTTATCATCACTGTCTTCAATTTAATCCGTGCTCAGATCTCTCACTGTGTCACCAACTAAAATATTAAGAACTTGCTCGTTGACTTCGTTCACATCGGAATTTTTTGGGTACAGGATAGCAATTTTGGAATAACGGTTGATGTTATTCGGAGTCAAAGTATCGCCAAAAATCTATTTAACCCTTTCAATTGACTTGTCCATTATATTGGACACTTCGGAAAAATTTTTTTTTTTATTTTCCAAAGTTTTTTTCTAAAATAACATGATAAAAACATGACAAAAATAATTTTAGGGAGATATATAACGTTTAACTTAGTTAGATTTTCGATTTTATGCCCAACAGTAGCCTTCAATTTTTTTATATCGCGTGTTAATAAATTTTGCAAATAAAGTGAGTGCAAATAAAGTGTGCAAAGTATAATTTTCTTTTTATAATAATAAAAAAAAAAAAAAATTGGCCATTTCAGCCCTTGAAAGGACTTTGACCGAGCTTCTTATCATCAATTGTGTTATGTGTGTTATTAAATGTTGATACACAATTAACCGAGAACTGGACCTACACGTTTTATGCCGACTCCGAACGGCTAAAGTTCATGTTCTCAAGAAGCTTTACATGGCATTATTTACTCTCTAAGGTTTGCCATTGTCTGCAGAGAGGTGGTGACCGATCTGAAAAATTGTTTATTGAAAAAACCTTTCCGCCGCGACTGGGGATCGAACTCGGACTCCGAGCGTACTAAGCACACACTTAACCTGCACCTGATCACCATAATTTTTTTTTTTATAATAACATTTGCATAAATAACGCATTTGCATTTGTCTCCGGTTGTTTTAGTTGAACTAAATATTATAATACAACGTTATCGTGGTTTTGTCCATTATATTAGACAGCCTGCCAAAAGCAAAGCAGCTCATGTAAAAATCAGAGGGATGTTTTTTAATCTTCTTATTGCTTAAATGATGGGAATATAAGCTCAAAAAAATTGTCCACGATTATTCTAGGCAAGCCATTGAAAGGGTTAAAAAGCGAACCTTTACAAACAAAATGATCGGGAATTTCTATGATATCTTCATTTCCATTTCCTAACTTGAGTAGCTAATCACAAAAACTTGGATCAGAAGACCGAACATAGTGATTTAATTCTAGCAATTCCAGTTGACACCAACGTCACTGAATGTAATAATTGCTGTTCAGTTTATGCAGACCGAATAGGTTCTGGTTCTGTAATTACGAAGCACTGTAATAGCAAGACATGATGTTTGATGTATAGTAGAGTTGAGGAAAATGACGATAGTCTTCAGTACAAAGATTTCCAATACATAATTTTACAACAGATTCTGGTCCAGGCTGAACAGGTTTTACGATATAGAGCAAAAGGTTTAGTAAGTACAAAAATTTCAAATGGATAATTTTACAACAGGTTCTGGTCCAGGCTGAACATGTTTTACGATATAGGGCACGGAGCAGGACGCTTGCCTTTTATATATTAAGATAGTTTTCTTGGTAGAATAAGTTTTGTGGAACTTAAGTTAACATTTAAAATTTCGATAGTAAAGTTAGAAATAAGTAAATTTAGCCAGACATATGTTTGATTCTTTCAGTATCTTTTAAGAAATTACAATGGAAAATATTTAGAAAGGCTAAATTTGTGATAACTACATACGTACTAAAAAAAGAATATAAAAAAAGGTTCTAAAACATGTCGTTTACAATGAACATAGCCATTAAATATTTTTTCCTAGTAAAACAACAAACTAGTTACTACTATTTGGCATTTATTTTCTAATTTTATTTATATATTTTATATTATTTTTTGCATTTTTTTTCTTTGTGTCAAACAAAAAGTAAAGGCAAATAAGTTAATTTATAAAGATAATAAGAAAACCAAAACGTTCATACACTTTGGTTGTTTTCTTTTCGGCACAACATGCTCTCATAAAAACAGCACGTGCAATAGTTAGAAATCTCGGAATGAAAGGTAAAAATAGAGGAAGGAATAGATCAATGAATGCACTGTTAACTATGCATTCTTTATTAAAAAAAGAACGGTTTGTTTTCCGCTATACTCATTTTAAAGGCATGTCCATTACAATGGACAATGTTAACGAAAGGCTTAAGAAAACTTGTTAATCTATGGAATAAGTATGCTTATCTAAGATTTGCAAATCAACACTTATAAGCAGTATCATCGCTTTGTACGAAAATCAAAAAGGCAAACATACAGGCATTTAAGGCACGTAAAACATAAATCACGTCCGAAATGAAAGAAACAAACATGTTCACGATAGCATCGTATAAAGACAGAAATCTCTTGGAATTGCATTTTTTTTTTTCAAATCAGTAGACAATATTGAACCATATTATTAAGTTACATAAAATTGAAAATATTTTTTAAAATATCTTAACTTATAAATTAACTATATTTGAAGAAAATAAAATTATTTAAAATTGAGCTAGTGTCTTACAAAATGTAAATGTAAGCAAAAAATATTTTTTTCTGAAAAACAGTGTATAGAATTATTTGAAAATGTATTTTGCTTATGAAATTAATTTTTTTGAGTAGTGGAACACTGTCAGTTCTGAAGTATCTACAGATAACATGATTACTTTTGACAAATCATTGAGTTCTGCGTGGGTGTAGATTTAACCAAACGTAAGTTGCGAAACAAAATATTCAAAAAAATCGAAGCTGATCAAAATCAAGTAAACAAAGTCTAAAGACGGTCTAGCACGACAATGAAATACCCTAAACCTAATTCTTCAATAAACAATAAAAGTATTGAAAATGTGCGTGTCCCTGGACGGATGAAGCCCATATTTTATATGCATTTAAATTTTGATGAAAAATGTACACATACCAGGTTTTATTCCTGTAACTCACATGTTGCTGCCCTTATGCGTGAGCGTGTTCGTGGACAGCATACGCCCAGTTTTTGAACACACCTTAGTTTTAGTATAAAATACATACATACCAAATTTGATCTCTGTAACACAAAAATAAGCTTATTTAAGCAGTTTTACATTTTTTGGTTTGTAGGGGAGGTAGGCGTGTCCGTAGGCGGATGACGTACTTTTTTCAAAAACATCTTTGTTTTGTTAAAAAAACATACGTACCAAATTTTATCTCTGTAGGTTGAGCAGGAGCTTATATATTGAGTTCACAATTTTTGGGTTGTATGGGAGATGGACGTGCCCGTTGAAAGATGATAGCCATTTTTCGAAGACATCTTTGTTTTGATTTAAAGTACATACATACCTAATTTTATTATTGTAAGTTGATTATGAGCTTAGTTATGCAGTTTTCAGTTTTTGCTTTGTATGGGAGGTAGGCGTGCCAGTGGACGGTGCAACAGTGCAGATCCTTGGGCCAATATGACTATGTGTATCGAGTTTCATTCAATTATCTCAACTCCTTCTTCCAATCCTGTGTTTGCGGACAACACACAGATGGACGGACGGACGGACGGACGGACATGAATAGCTCGGCGCATGAGGTAACCCTGATCAAGAATATATATACTTTTATATACCGGACTCGCTTCGTTCTATGCATTACCAACGTTTGCACAAAGTTAATATACCCTGACCTTTCAGGTTTACGGTATAAAAAGATCATTGTCGTCTAGCTAGTAGCAGTGTGGCTCAGAGTTAGAACATTCGACTCTTGTGCGGCGGGTCGTTGGTTCGATACTCAACAAACAAATTATTTATTTTTTGACGTAGAATTACGTCTTAGAGCGCGGTTTGTATGGGGTTGTTTTTGCAGATTTTTCAAGGCCATGCAACTTTTTTGACGAATACTTTGGTGTATACGTACAGCGTTTAATACTCATCATTCAAAGATTATATATATATACTAAAATATCAGATATGTCCTGCGCTGAATGAATAACTAATTTTGGATTTTTTAATTTTTATATTGAAGTTACGATACTATCGAAACTGTTTCATTTTTTTCGTTAGTAATTATTTTTCATTTCACAAAATATTTTGACCACTCAAGATTGTGGCTTGGTTGGTAACTACAAGCAAATAAAATTTTGTCTCAACTAGAAAGCTCAAATTAATAATTTATTTTCTATAACCAAATATTTATTTTGCCATAGCCAAGTATGCCGTTTGTTAACTAAAACCAAATCTTGGTTGATAAAAAAAAAATTGTTTTGAAATTGCAAAACGCGGATAACCTTATGGCATAGATAAAAAAGTGGGCGGAAGTATGTGGGCGTGGCACTCAATAATAACTCCTAAGCACTTGGACCGATTTCAATTAAATTTGGAATGAAGGTTCGACTGCGCCCAAGATAACATAGGCTATAAAAATTCCAAAGACTTCCGTAAGGCGGCGCTTTAAGTAGTGGTTTTAAAGACTCAATAACTCCTAAACGCTTGAACCGATTTCAGTGAAACTTGGTATGAACATGCAACTGCACCCAAGATAAAACATAAAATATAAAAAATTCCAAAGACATCCGAAAGAGGGCGCTTTAAGTAGTGCATTGTTAAGACTCAATAACTCCTACACTCAGAAAAAAGTTTCTCGGAATATGATTAAAAAGGCATCATATTTAGAGAAAAATGGTAAAGACTTTGCTCCAGAGAATGCTATCCTCTAATTGCGATACTAAAAATTCTCTAAAAATAATAAAAAGCTTCCATGAAAAAGAAAAATATGTAAAAATATATCGTTTTTAGAGAAAAATACTTTTTATTTTTGAGAAAAGATTTGTTTTTATTGAAGTATTTTCTTCTCATAGTGAAGTTTTTATCAGAATAAAAGAAAAGTTTTTCATTTTCAATAAATTTTTCTCTATAAATGAGAAATTCTTTGTGTGAGAAAAATACTTATCATTATTAGAGACATAAAAATATTTCCATTTCCTAGAAATAAAGAAGTATTTCTTCGAAAATGTGAAAATGTATTCTAATTGAAGAAAATTTTATTTGAAAAAGAGAAAATTGCTATTATCGGAAATAGAGAAATTTTTTACCGTAGCAAGGTATGTGTTTGTTTCTCAGTGTAAATGACTTGATAAATTTTACTAAAATTTGGTACGCGAAATATCTTGACTCTGCAACAGAATAGAGGCTATTTAAATTTCAGAAAACTTCCGTGAGAGGGCGCTTTATTCAATCAACTATGTTCGGCTCATTTACGTCAAAATGGATGAACCGATTTTAATGAGACTTGGAAAGCATTTTTATCTGTTACTGAAATAAAACCTATGCTTTTAAAAGTTCTTTCGACAAAAATCAAGGAATGAGCCGAAGGAATACGAAGTTAAGAACCAAAGGCGAACGAGAAAAAAGCAGTTTAACGAATACGAGCAGAAGCTATATAAAGATGAAAAAAAAAAATAACCGAACAGTATCGACCAAAACCGAAATTGAACGAAGACAATCCAAAAATCGAATCGATGCTTATAGGATTTTTTAAAATTGGAATTTATTTGAGATAAAATTGCATATTAAATGCATGCTAAGAAAAAACTTTAAACGCATTTTTCTCGATATGACTTTTCAAACTGCACTCAGAAAAAAGTTTCTCGGAATATGAAAAAAATGGCATCATATTTACTGAAAAATGGTTTTGACCTTGCTCCAGAGAATGCTTTTCTCGATTTTAGAGAAAAAGACCCTTTATTTTTGAGAAAACATTTGTTTTTATTGAAGAAAATACTTCTCATAGTGAATTTTTTATCAAGATATAGGAAAAAATTTTCATTTTCAAAACATTTTTCTGTATAAATTAAAATTTTTTTGTGCGAGAAAAATATTTGTCATTATAAGAGACACTGAAATATTTCCATTTCCTAGAAGTGAAGAAATATTTCTTCGAAAATGTGAAAATTTATTCTAATTGAAGAAAATTTTATTTGAAAAGAGAAAATTGCTTTTATCGAAAATAGAGAAGTTTTTCACCGGAGGAAGATATGTGTTTTTTTTTCTGAGTGTGGGTGTCCATTTTCCTCAGAAACCAGACGTCAGATCAAGACGTTGAAGATGTTTTTTGTTTTAATCATCTCTGACAGGTACAGTTTTACGGAAATTTGACTTAACACATTCGACGGAAGAGGGGGCAAGACCGTAAAAACGATAATTTTTAAAAATTTTAAAATTGAATTGATAATTTTAAAAACGTAAAAATGAGAGCAGTTTTGAAAATCGTCCTCTTTCTGTGGTCGAGGCACAACCCGGAGTAACACCGGTTTACATCCGCTAGCATTTAATAAAAAAAATATTCATATTCCAATATTCATTGGCAGCTAGAAGAAATAAAATCCAAAACAATGGGTATCATTAAATTGTATTCCATTACATAGAAGTTGCTAATATGATTACTAAATGTCTTTTTATGAGAAAATTAAAACCGAAATTAAAAACAATTTTTTTTTTTAAAAGACAATTTTGTGGAAAAGCACAAAATTATTAATTTCTTATGACATAAAAGTTATTTTTTAATTTTAAGCACTTGCTTTTTTTAAGCACTTGCTTTGATATGGGCATATAACAAGACAAAGAAAAACGCTAAAAACGTGGTGTTTGAAGCTATCTCGAAAACTATTGCCAAGAAAAAAAAGAATGATTGAAGAAAACTAGTTCTTGGAATAAAAAAACCAGTATTATTTGCGCATGAATTCCAGAAGTAATGAAGTCATGCAGGGGCGCACCCAAGAAAATATTTGGGGGGTTTTATGTTTTTATTTTCAGACTGATTTATATTTGTTATTCATTAAATAATGTTAAGAAAACAATGTCTATTTTTCTTTTATTTTGGGCCATTGCACTTGAAATGTTCTCAATATTATTTTCTAGACCCCTATGAACACTTAACAGAGGCAGAACATTAATTAACCCAGACCGTCCCGTTTTATTTAACCGTTTCTGCCTGGAACCAGATCCACTCATACGATTTTGATAAAATTTCATACACAATTGCAGGATCAATTGATTCAAAATGATCAAAAACAAACATTCAGCTCTTTATCTCAACGCGTTGCTGAGATCTTCATTGCGTATTTTTGAACCAGGCCATCGTGATAGGTTTTCTCCGAATTCTTTTTTGTAAATAATTGCAATATCTATTTAACGACAAAACTGCTAATTGAAATTGGCACCGATTAGTTTTAGCGGTGGAGGGCATAATTAACATCTGAACGGCTGATTTAGTAGAAGAATACTCAAATCAGTTCATTAGCTATTACTTTCTTATTAATAACGTGATCGTGCCAAAGTTTGTGTCGATGTAAAGGCAAGACAAGAAACTAAATATTTCTATTGTGCTTTGATTTATTTTTTATATTTTCTGCTTTCCACTGGCGTTATTTCCACCACCGGAAAATTCATGATTTTCGTAGTCTGGTAACTCTAGTCAAATGGCAGAATTTCAAGAATACATCTAATTGTCTAAGAAATTGTGATCTTCTACCTAATCATCCCCATTATAAGTATTGCTATATTTCTTACCCAAACTTTTTAGTGATTTGTTGAAAAAAATTATTTTGATGGGTATTTTTCTATCCAAATGGCAAATGGGTTAATTGCATATGTTTTAAGTCTTTGTAGCCTCAGGCTTTGTATATTAGGCTGGATCAATTTTTGTTTTTAAAAAATCGTAGGCGCGGAAAATGTTCTACGGAAAATTCTGACCGTCTTTTCCCAAAAACACTATGCTTAAAATCGATTTCGAGCCTCCGGTTTTTCAATAGAAAGTTTTAATTTGTGTTTTGCTATGAAATGTGAAGAAACTGAAACAAAGAACCAAAAAAGTACTGTACTAAGGTACAAATTTTAGTGGTTTTGAACATAAATTTCAGAGATATTAATTTATTTATAAATTTCACGTGTTAACAGAAGATAAAAAATTTTCACAATATTTTGAAAATTTATTTAAAATAGAAGAAAAATATGTTAAAGCTAGATTTGCTATTATCGTTTCTTTATTTAACTTTGAATTTCGTGAAATCTATTGTATAATTCTACTTATTAGAAAATATTTGAAGAAAGTTAGTAAATAAATAATAAAATAAGTAAACTTGGTCTACAAATTCCATGCCATATTCAAGCAACTGAGAGTAATGTTCAATTTTTGGCCAGTGTTCGACGAGTTGTTGTAAAAAATCAACAGTTATGGAAGCAGTTATAATTGTGACAGTAGTAATTTTGATCACATATAAAATTTGATAAAATTTTTCTTAAATGAGGACATTCAATGCAGACTTTTTTCCGAAAACCAGGAAATTTTTACCCTAATACATGTTTTTTGGATGTTTGTATACATTTTATCACATACTGAAGTAAAACACAAATTCAAACTTTCTCTAAAAAAACCGAAGGCTCGCAATCGGGTTTCTTGGGCAACCTGGTCCTGGGAAGAATATTCCGTAGAATATTTTTCGCACCTATGATTTTTTTTTGTTTTTTATTTACCCGCACAAATTGGCCCGCACTATTGTACATACCATATCTAATAATATTGTCGATTTGTCATGTTTTTATTGAAAAACGTGATGTGTACACCAGTTATGCCATCCTCAAACTTCTTTACCATCATTACAACTTTCAAAATCGTATACATTGATCAATTTTGAATTTCAGTTAATTAGAAATGATGAAAGAATTAAATCAAAGTTAAAAGTTACATGGTAGTCAAACACCATTTCCAATCGACCGCCGAGGTAGATTTATGTTTTTGATTTAGTGCTTTTTGATTTTGTAGCAATACTTTTCTAAGTAGTGCTTTCTACAAATATTTAACGATAATAATAAAAACAATATAAAACACAACAAAAAATAGCTTAAAATAATACAACTGATTTAAAATACTTTATAATTTTTATCGTTTTGCTTTACAAATTTTATTTATCTTTCATTTGATTTTAGACTGGAATTTTTTAAGAAGATTATAATACTCTGGGTATTGATTCGCGTGTTCAAAGATTCTTTTATTTTTATTAATAGCTTTCATAAGAAGTTTTTTTACTCTCAGTATTTTTACTCAAATCTTTCAATTTTGGATCGTTTTGCCTCATACATTTATTTACGTTCGTTTGGGGGATGGGGGTTTACCCCCAAAACTCCCCCTACGTTCGCGCCAGCAGTCAGGACATTATAATTTCAAAAGATAAATAACCAAAAATTTTTGAGCAAAACGGCGCATGCAATATATAAGAAAACAAAGAATTATACACTTTCATAAAAGGAAAAGTTGCTTGAAAATGGAAGACAAATTTTGTTAAAAAAAACACCACAAACGTTTACTTAACCTAATTTAATCGAATAAATAACTATTATGTTTATTTATTCGATTATAATATTATTGTTTTTTTCTAATTATGTATTACGATACAAAAAAAATCATAGGTTTAGATTATATAATGAAATTATATAATGATATTAACAATGATCGATCCCAAAGTCACTCTTGAATCATTCAAGTTATAATTTTCAGTTCAATATATTTATTTCATACCTTAAAGTAAAAAAAAACCCAAAGTACGCACATAAAATATATGTTTTAATTTTTTTTTTAACTGCCAAAAATATGCTTTACTCCTAAAACTATGCTTTACAATTTTTTATACAACTTGAGCGTCGACGAATTATCACATTTCTTCGAAATTACTTGAATATTCGAATTACTGCTCCTTTTTAATAGACACCATAAACATTAATTTGGTCATTCTGTTGGTTTCACGATGCTCTTGAGTAGGTATGATATGCCGCTTCTGGATAAGGAGTTAGGAGCGGTGTGAGTCATCGTCTATCCGTCCGTCTGTCCGTCCGTCCATCCGTCTGTCCGTCCGTCCGTCTGTCCGTCCGTCCGTCTGTCTGTCAAGGTTAGCAGGCGTCCGCCAAGGTTGACGGCAGTCCCCCACCCCGTCCCCCGTCCCCTGTCCCAGTTTTTGCGGGTTTTTGATAAGCAGGCGTCCGCCAAGGTTGACGGCAGTCCCCCGCCCCGTCCCCCGCCCCGTCCCCCGCCCCGTCCCCCGTCCCCTGTCCCCCGTCCCCCCGTCCAGCGTTTGCGGTTGTTAGATAAGCAGTTGCATAATGCAATGTATAAAAACTTTTTTCCATAAGTAGTTGTCCAGCGTTTGCGGTTGTTAGATAAGCAGTTGCATAATGCAATGTACGCCAAGGTTAGCAGGCGTTTTGCGGTTGTTAGATAAGCAGTTGCATAATGCAATGTATAAAAACTTTTTTCCATAAGTAGTTGTCCAGCGTTTGCGGTTGTAAGATAAGCAGTTGCATAATGCAATGTACGCCAAGGTTAGCAGGCGTTTTGCGGTTGTTAGATAAGCAGTTGCATAATGCAATGTATAAAAACTTTTTTCCATAAGTAGTTGCATAAAAAGTTTCTGTTTTATCAATGCTTGAGAAAATAAAAATAAAAAAGGAAAAAACAGTTGTGAAATATTTTTTACAATAAATTTTATTACACAATAAAAAAAGTTGTGAAATATTTTTTACAATAAATGTTATTATACATTTAGAATACATATATATGTGTTGTATATTATCACTAATAGGAAGTCCACCGTGGTTCTTTGAATATAACTGCATATAAATTGTAGAGTTTTCTAATACTTTGATATCGGGACCACAAAATTATACAATTACAAATATCAAACGTTTCCTTATCTGAATTTTCAGCAAAACAACAGTCTTCCCTATGTAAACCATGTATTGAATATGAAAAACAAAGAGATGATCTCATTTCAGTTATCATTTCCTTAAAAAATTTAACATGATCGGGGTCTATTAATTTTTCATATTTGATTAAGAAATGTTCTAATTCCAGTGATGAAATCATATTTGATTATTTCAAGTGGGAGGTATAATTTAAACTAATCTGTTTTGTTTTTTTTAATTATTCTTTATTAAAAAAAACAAACCCATGATAAGGTCCAGATATAAATGTTTTCTCAGAGTTGTAATATAAAAATTTTGTATAAAAGTTCAAGCGTATTACATTTTCTTCATAGTTGTTGGTCGTTGTTGATCGTTGGTTTTTTAACTAAGTACGAGTAATAATAAATTAAACTTTCAAAATGGAGAGCAGGAAAAATACATTGAAAGCTTTGAATGAGCTTACAAACAAAAGGAAGAGCATCATTCCGTTGAGTAATATTCCACTCAACACTAAATTGATTATTTTGAAAGCGAAGAGGACAAATACTAAATTTGGATGGAAGATCATGGTGGAGTTGGAGAACAATGTTATGTTTCTACCTGTTTTTTACAATGAAATGAGTGATGAAGCACTGGA
Source organism: Tetanocera ferruginea (assembly GCA_958299015.1). Lineage (NCBI taxonomy): Eukaryota > Metazoa > Arthropoda > Insecta > Diptera > Sciomyzidae > Tetanocera > Tetanocera ferruginea. The sequence goes on along the minus strand of OY282642.1, from coordinate 33,057,053 downwards.
GAGCTTAAACTCTGGAGATTTCTATATAGAGAGAATACCTTCAAATTCAAAAAATCCAATGTATTTTGAATTCAAATTTTCTTGTAAGAATAAATAAAATTAAAAAAAGTACTTATGTGTCAACCTTTTACCCTTTAAATAAAAAAATCATAAATAAAGCAAACAGTTGTTTTTATTTTAAATGTAAAATATTTGTACACTTATATATATGAAATTGATTATCAATAAAACGAACAAATCCAAACATTGATTTTTTATTACATATTACATTTTTTACAGTGCCTACTTTTTTATATTTATAGATAATTCCCATTAGTTGCTTTAGGAATTTATCTTCAAAAAACCATTCAATATCGCTTTCAATAGCCATTTTAGAGGGAGCTACGTGCAGCAAGTCACCAGTTTCATCATTCAACATTTCATCATTACACCATTGTTGAATTATGCTTTTCAATTTAGACACTTCTACATTATTTTTAAAATTTATTTCAAAAGTTGGTTTTTCCTTATAACTTTGTGCAGTTATCATAAATTTGGTACTTTTAAATAAATTCATAACATTTATATCTTCATGTTTAATAGAATTATTGCAACTAGCATGTTGGACGTCCTGTTGTTGGTGTTGTTGTATTTTAAGGTTTTTATTAGGATTCGCTGATTTTCTTCGTTTTTTTAATGCTGGTTCCTTGCTGTCATCATGACTTTTCTCAAACACTTCGTTGAAGTCTTCATGACATTTCAAAAATCCACTCTCGTCATGGTTTTGTTGTGGTTGTTGGTCTTCTTCATTCTTATTAACATCATCATTATGAGTTTCCTCCAACACTTTATCCAAGTTTTCATAATATGTCTGAAGATCACTCAAAAAATCGATGTCCTTGTCAGCACCCCAAAATATATCCTTATTCATTTTTTGTGATTGAAGGTTTTTATCGTTTCACACAAGTTGACTTTTGTTTTGAAACTAATACGTTTTTACATTATGATGAAACTATTTATAAGTAAATTATCTTTCAGTTTACGTTGATATCATAATTTTGCGGTTAATTTTATTTTTATGTATGAAAAGAACAATTTTTACAACGATTTAAATTATATATATTTGTGTAAAGTTGAATAATTTTATTCGCCTCATTTTCCATGCGGTCAAATGATGAACAACCACAAGTGTCTGATCCAACTGTACAATTATTATCTGACCACGGACAGTTTTCAAAATGTTCACCAAATCGAGAATTAATTTTTCTATAATTGTTCGTGTATTCCATTTTCGTTTGAATGTTAATAAGTCTATCCTTTTCATCCTCCGGTATGATGTGTGAAAATTTTTTCAAAAAACTATAGATATCCTTTATAATAGTCATATTTTTATTTCAAAACTACTGTATAGTCATATGAAACGTTTGGTAATAAGCATTAACATCAATGATTTCTGGTTTTATAGCATAATTTGAACGTTGATATAATTCTTGTCTAGTTTCATTATCATTTTGATTTATTTCATCATTATATTCAAAGCAATATATATTAAGTGTGCGTAATTCATATTTGCTATAGTAGGAACATTTAATACGTATTTCAAATGTTTCATATTTCAAATTAAAGTGACGATGAAAAACTCCTGAACTCTCATAAATTCCACCAATTTGCATTTCTTTCTCTATAAGATTTCTCCTGAAAGCCTCAATTGCATCTTCAACAGAAAATTTTCTTTCTGGAGTTGGACTATTTCTATTATAACGTTCTACATTCTTTTGATAGTCTGAATCATCATCATAAGTAGGTACTCTGTATGGATCTCTCAATGTTGTGGTCGGTGATGGAGTGATCGTATTAATATTATCATAATTAACATTTTCCAATTGAAGGGTTATGTTTACTTTTATCTGAAGAGAAGTATTCGGGATCTGTATGACAAAACTAACTTGTTTTCCATATTCAATATTGTAAAAAGTAGTAGTATTTTCATTTCCTTCGTGTAAATAATTTCTAGTTTGATAGCATGTAATGTGACGTATTTGTAATATTACGTAAGCAATAAATATAAAAAATAAAAATTTTCTTGAGCTCATGCTTCTATGTTAAATCTTTCGCTGACCGCAACTATTTAAGTAATAATCATGTTTAAAGTCTGTATATAGTCTTTTACATCAATGATTCCTACATTTAGTGGTTCATAATTCGGATCTTGAACTCTAATTCTTTCAATTTCACCATTGCTTAGAATCATTTCAGTTTCTGTTTCCCGATATTCTAGGCATTTAATGCTCAATCTTCTCTCTTCAAATCTACTATCATAAGTACAACGAATTGGAATATCTACATTTTCATATTCAAGGTTAAAATGTCGATAAAATACTGCCTTAGAATCAATAATTCCACCAATTTCATTTTCTTTAGTAATTAAATCCTTACGAAAGGCTTCTATGGCCTCATCCACACTAAAAAGTCTTGAAGGTATTCCTAGAGTTGTACTCTCAAATTTAACAGTTGTTGTTGTTGTTGTTGTTGTTGTAGACAATTCTGTTTCTATCTCAGTACTTGATAGTTCATTAAAATATATTGGTTCAGTTTCTTTCAACAACAACAATGATATATTAATTTTCAAGACATTATTATCAGGTAGAGTTAAATTAAATTCAATACTTTTAGAGTTTTCATTTATAATAGGTATGGAAGTGTTTTCCAATTTCCAAAATGGTACACTGTACACATTTCTTAAAAAGAATATTAATGTTAAAAATATAATAAATTTCATTTTATGTTTTATTCTTAGAGATATATACGCTGTTAAATTTCAGTATGAAATGATGAGAATATCTTATCAGGTTGGTTTTATATAGTAAGTTTTTATTATTTATTTATTTATCATATAGATTATTATATAACATATATTCATTTAAAAGTAATGCTGATTTTAAAGCACATCGTATTTGACGTTGTTTCCTCGGTTTGTTGTTGTTGTTGTTGTTGTTGTTGTTGAAGTGGTATTGACATTGACATGTTCTTGGATACATATTATACAACATTGATAAGTTGATTTCATCACATTGTGGAATATCTTCGATATTGAAAACACGCTGTTTTAAAAATTCTTCAATCCACTTTTGTTTCTCCGTCCCCTTTACATACACTTTTTTATTCTTCAGTAGAGGTTTTAAATATCTCTGAATGTTTTTAAATGAATCGCTTCCATAGTCCCATGACAGATTATGATGATTTAATTTTAACCAATTGGATTGACGTTGATCATCTTCACATAAATCCTCGAATTTGAATGGAGCTTTTATGTGGAAACAATGGAATTCATCTTTACTTAATACAACTGCTATCTCCTTAAAAACAAAACGATTATCGTAGATTTTAAAACCTTGAACATCAACAGTTGTAGACATTGTGTTAAATAAATAGCAGCAGTTGTCAGAACTCTTATTTATATAGAATGTTTGAATGCATGTGTATATTTTTATTAAATTATTTTTTTAATAACATTTGTGAGTGGTGTGTATTCAAAGACTTTATCGTGAATGAGCATACAATAAGCTGATGTACTTGGAGGGACGTTTGTTCGAAATTTTAATTCAATTCTAATATCTATTGGTCCTCCTTTTACACTCTCATTTTGATGAGAGACATCTAGAACTATTATTGGTGCAATGCTAGCAAAATTTTCTGGCGATAAAAGTGGTTGTGGAGAACGTCCATAGTATCCTTGTTGAAATTTTTGATACATATCATAGAGTAAAGCGTAACGATTATGATCAAATCTAATGTTGAGGTCGTCATAGGGATATACATCAGAGTTAAGATGAACTTTTACATCTGATAAGTTACAATGTATGAACTTATTGTTGTTTTTAAATCCTAAAAGTATATATCGAGGTCTTTCATTTTCACCTGCCAGTTTCACATTCCATAAAATATTTGTACTTTCAACAAGAGAAGGATTATAATAAACATCCCAACTTCTAAACGATATATTAAGTGGTAGTTTACTATTTATTGTTTTTAACATTTTTAATCGGTAATCATCTGAAAGATGAATGTGTGGTACTTTCCATGTGATATTCAAGAGCTTTAATATAAGATTGTCTGTTTTAGTAGTTGAACTCATAATGGTCTTATCATCTTTAGATCGTATCAAAATCAATTCATGTTTACAATTCACAATTAATTTGTCAAAATCTTCTGCAAATCCAAGTAAATTCTTTAACGGAACACAAAAATTAAAATGTCCCGTTTTAAGTAGAGTATTATCTTTTTCAAATGGACACCATCCAGCGTTTTGAAGATTTATACTTTCAAATGCATTAAGTGATACATAATTTTTCATATCTGACGCAATTCCCAATTGTCTTGTACGATCAATTTCTACCCCATTCATCTCATATCGAATTTCATCAAATAAATATGCTATACAGTTGTTTAAGAGTTTAACAGTTTTTGAAATAGAATTATCGCTGTTGGATACAAATCCCTCAATATACAAGAGACTCTCACTTGGTAATACATACAAGTCCTGGTTTTGTATTGGTATACGTATTTCATCATCATTTTTAAATGATTGTAAATATGATGTATAGCTGTGATATTCTTTTTTCACTATACTCTCGTCGAAAAATGGCTTGTATAGAACATTTATTACGTCACTCATATTGGTTTTTTAATTGTAATCCAATGCTTTCTAAAAATTCTTTGTTCGATTTAGTTAAATAAATTCTATGCCTTAACCTTTTAATAGTTGGTTTTTTATTTAGATTTGATTCTTCTTTTGTTGTTTTTGTTGTTGTTGTTGTTGTTGTTAGTGGACTAGTGAAGTGGTTGTTATGTAATTGCTTTTTATTAAAAACTATCATTCTTTATATAGGTTTTAAATGTAATCTTATTGACATTTTTTCACCGCGAAAATTAATTAGGTTACCACCTTGATCTACGACTTTAAGAACAAGAGTGCTGATTTGTTTTGTGTTAACTGGTAAATATATAACATTAACTGGTATTTCTGTAATTTTGTATCCTGGACTAACTCGAAGGGAGAACTGATGAATTGTATGCACATTTACTCCATTTATATATGATCCATTGATAATATTACACTCAATTGATATTGTATTTATTTTAGAAATATCTATCGGATTATCAGAATAATTTTTAACATCAGGTTTCAATATTCTTTTACTGAACCCTAGTAATGATCCAATTGAACAACTTCTATCGAAGAAAACTGGATCCTTGGAACTATAAATTTCTGTTTGCAATGTGTTATAGTTTGCTTTTATATCTAGTAATCCAATATTATATGTTTCATATTCATCAATAATTTTCTCAGATAAATCCGTGAATTCATACGTTCCTATTGGTATCGTAATAGTCTTATCACCAATATGAAACAAATTGTTTTCTTCATCCACATTTGGAATAGAATGATAAGAGTCGAAGCTAATCAAACCACAAACATAATCTTGCTTAAGTTCTATAGGTGGAAAATAATTTGCAACAAGTTGTGATGAATTTCCATTTATTGTTAAAGTAAACGACATGTTGTTGCTCAATCATTAAGAAGTTAACTAAAATATGTTTTTATACATTATAACATTTATATTAAATCATTTACATCAATCCAAGAATTATGGTCTGAAGAGAAACCTAACCATTTAACAAAAGCTCTATTATTACGTCGTCTTAAAATTTTTTCAACTAAATATGTTTGTGGAAATTTGGTTTTTATTAATTCATATTCATAGAAACCTCCTTTGATTTCATTTCCTTGATAATCTTCAAGTATGTATGTAGTAGGGTTTGTATTTTGAATAGTTTTGATTTTAAATATTTCAGTTGTCCAATTTGGTGTATAACCTTTTTCAAATGTATGTTTATATTTACTTATTCTAACATTATCATTTAACTTAAATTTTGGTTTATAAAAAATTTTGGGATTGTTATAAACAGTTTTCAGTATAAATTTTTCATTAAAAGAATTTACTTCATTGGGCGTCATCTTTATAGTTCTATGAAATGTGTTATTATATTGGTTAACTAGACTTTTATAGTTATTAATCCATTTGTAAGTCCCATTAAAGCTAAACTCCTTCCACATCATTCCCTTTAAAGTTCTATTGAAGCGTTCCACTATCGATGCTTTTAAAGTTGAAAATGTTGAATAATGATTGATACCTTTCAATGTCATTAATCTTTTAAAATGTAGATTGTAAAACTCTTTTCCATCATCCGTTTGGAGATTTTTTGGTATACGGTTACTTGTGTTGAAAATATTTTTCATTGCGGTTGTAACGTTTTCTCCAGTTTTATTTTTAATAGACTCCACCCATGCCTTCTTTGAAAATGTGTCAATAACAGTCAGAAGATAACGATAATTCCTGTTAACATCACTATATGGAATCATTTCCACTAAATCTGCTTGCCATAAGTCATCAATTCCTTTTATAATTACATGTCTTCTTTTAAAATTTTTCCGTGCTTGTTTATGCAGTTCTTCAACTATATCTCGTTTATTATTCATTATCATATATGTTATGTATCTCGTTATTGTAAACCTTTTATTTTTGGATATTTTATTTTTAATTTTTTAACCTCATCTGCATCAGGCTGTTTTTTTCCGACTATATAATTAAACAAGAAGTCTTCAATAGACTTTAAATAATCATTAAGTTCTTCAAAGTTTTCCTTATATGTAGATTTTATTCTATTATCAATTGCTGCCTCAATTAAATCTACATCATTTCTTATGTCATCCTTCAGTGCAACGTTTAAATCTCTTATTTTATTTTCTAATCTATTTGTTATATTGTTAAGATTCTCCATGGTAGTATTTATATCCGTAATTTTCTTTTCATAGATGCTTGTTATCTTATTTAGATTCTCAAAGAAAAATATACGTGAAATGGCATCATTATCATCATTTGGTAAGCCTAAGTTGATAACTCTTTTCATCTGTAAATTTAGGTTTTTATTTCCATCTAAATTCCAACCGATTGTATTTTGTAAAATTGCTTTGATATTGGCTTTGATATTTGCTTTACTATTGTTATCTCTCGATGAAGAATGACCAAATTTATCAATATTTGAACACATTTTTTAGCTATATAATTATATTAGCTTCTTTCAACTCTTCAATGATGGATATTATTTCGTTATTATGGTTATTATGTCCAGCAGTTGATGATGATATAAGTAATCGTAATCTTTCAACTAATTCATTAGGATCATCCCAATACACATAATTCGATTTATTATTAATAGATTTTACAACTTTATGACCTTGTCCACGTATCAATGCGTTTGGTAAATTGAATATCTTTCTTATTATGCGTTGATATTTATAAGATTTGGTTCCTTTAATTTGATCAGTTGAGTTATAATAACGCTTGTGAGCATTTGTAGATAAAAGAATATCTTTATAATTTTGTAAATCCCGTTTAGTGAAATGAATGGGATTTGTGTGAAAAACTAATTCAAATAGACCAGGTGTCATCTGCCATTTATATTTTCCAACAGAAATTTTATTTTCATTAGGGATTTTTAAAAGTTCTTTTCCATATCTCCATCTTCCCAATGAATCTATATTGAATCCATATACTTTATCCAATTTTTTACTATCCTTAAGTATTTGTATGTTTTGTTGTAGAGAATTTTTTTGTTTTCGGGTATTATGTGATTGTTTAAGGTGTTTGTAATCTGTGTTTAATTGATCCTTAGCCTTTCGCTTAAAATGTTTATATTTTGTCCATAGTTCTCGATCATTTTCAATATCTCTTTTTACTCTGTTTTCTTTTTGTACTTCATTTTCTATCAAATTGTTAATTTCCTCATTATTACTAGTGTTATTATTTTTTGAGTTGAGAATTTCATTTGATATAACAGGATGATAAATTTTTTTAATTTTAGTTTTTAATTGTTTTTTAAATTTTAACTTTTTTCTTATTTTTAATTTATCTGTTTTTTCTTTTTTATTCGTGTTATCAATATTTTTTGTTTTTTCATACCTAACAGGTACTAAATCATTATCAATATCATGAATGTTGACTTTATTACTTGAGATTTTAGTAGCATATTTATCTTGTTGCAACGAACGTTTGTTCTTATTGCGAAGATCTCTTAATCGCTGCTTAAAATTTTGTTGCAACCCCTTGTTTTTTCGTTTTGTAATAATTTGTTTTTTAACCCTTTGTCTTGTTTCATTTTCAAAGTCAGATTCAGATTCTGTACTATAATTTATTGTGTTTTTGTATTCAGCATTATTATCAAAGTCAGATTCTGACTTCACATTATAAGTAACATCATCTTTGTTTTCTTCATCAACATAATTCTCATTGTTTAAACCTTTATCAAATTCTACTGTTTGAATGTCAGGCTGTTCGGTGTTTAAACGTTGATAATATTTTAATGACTTTGTTAATTCATTTTCAATGTTGGGTTTTATCTTCTTTATATGCTGATATGGTTTGTTATGTTTTAGTTTATTTTTGTTCAATGAACTGCGCTTTTTTAAAATTGTTTTATCATTAATTGCTGGGTCAAGTGTTGATAGATTTTGTGGATCAACATTTAAGTGCACATTTTGCGTGGATTTTTGTAATAGGTCATCATCAATAGCATCCCAAAACATTTCATCATTATTTTCTTTTTTGTTTTTAGCAAGATCGTTAGTGTGTTTTTTTTCTTTGTTATATTCATTGTGTTCATCTTTGTTAAGCTTTCCAATTATTTCATTCAATGGTTTTGAAATGGGTTGAAATGTATTTTCAAGCAACTCAACTCGATCTTTTTCACCTAATTTTATTTCCTTTAGTTTTTCCTTTAAGATTTTCCGAGTGTTGGTAAGGTTTGTTAAAACATTGAGGTTTGTATTTTTCATGATTATTGTTTCTGTTTGCTGTCTAAAATCAGATCTGGTGTATATCTGATACCGATCTGGTATATATCTGATACTGATCTGAGGTGTAACAGGTGTTGATGTGATTTTTATATATGTATAAAATTGTCAAAACCTTTTCGATATCGACCCTTGTTTATAGTATCATCTTTATTTATCACAACAAAACCATACTTTTCTTTCCAACATTCATTACAAATCCTTATAAACATTTTGAAATCCATGTCTCCAATAACATGATCATTGAAAATATGCTTTAAATTCATTTCATCTTGCTTGAATATAATAATCATGTTTGCATTATCACGTATTAAATGCTTAGGAATTTTTGTATAGGTTTGACACAAATAAAAGCAATCAATTTGTTTATGACGACTCATACAAAAATATTCTCGTATAGTGCTTTGTTTATCACAAATAACATCATCAAAAATGAAAATTGAATTTGATTTAGCTTTACCTGGACTTATAACATCTTCGTTTTCTGAGAAAGTGTAGAGATTTATTCCTTTTATCGGTGCAATCAGTTTCTTCAAATATTCATATTTTGGTTGATATAAAGATTTTGAATATATGTATATGTTTTTAAACTTTAAACCATTTGGATTTACAATTAGACTAATCATAACATTAGTTTTTCCACAATTTGATGGTCCAACCAATAAAGCACGTATTGAATTTGGTAAAAGAGGACTGTGAACAATTTTGTTTTTTTTATCATTAAATAAGTCAACATTTTTAACATTAAGCTGAATACGTTGTTTAATTAATCTCATTTTGAATACTATATTAATTGGTATATAAATCAATCATTTATATACTAAAATCATCATTCTCCTTTTAAACTCACAACCAAAATGTTAATTTTATTTAGAAAATGGGTATAATATACAAGGATAGTGCACATCAGAAACAGTTGAAAAGAGGATATGGTTTCATAAACAACTTAATAAATTCATTACCAGTTGAACTTCATTTACCAGGATATCAATTTTGTGGACCAGGAACAAAACTTCAAAAACGTTTGGAAAGAGGTGATAAAGGCATTAATCCATTGGATGCTGCTTGTAGAGAACACGATATTGCATATTCACAATCAAAAGATATAAACACACGACATCAGGCTGATAAAATTTTATCTGAAAAAGCTTGGCAAAGAGTTACATCCAAAGATAGTGATTTGAAAGAACGTGCCAACGCTTGGTTCGTAACAAATGCAATGAAAGCAAAAATTAAATTTGGAATGGGTATGAAGAGAAACAAGGAAAAACGTAAACCGAAAAGAAGGCAAAATAAGCGCAAAAAGTATAAAAAACCTAGAGTGAATGGAAATAAGCTCTTTTCGTTAGCAGTTAAAAACGGTGTTAAAATGTTAATAAAGAAGAAACCAAATTCATTCAATGATGCATATAGAATAGCCCATAAAGCTGTACAATCAAGTTTTAAACGGAAAAAATCACAAGTAAACATACCACGAGTAATCCCAGTTCCAAAAATTGGTGGAGTCTTACCATTAATACCCATTTTAACAGCACTAGGTGCTCTTGGTGGTATAGCTTCTGGAGGATCAGCCGTTGCAAAAGTCTTAAATGATATAAAAAATGGGAAGGAACAATTATCTGAAGCTACTCGCCACAATAGATATATGGAGTCGATAGCTATGGGTAAAGGTCTATATCTCAAACCATATAAACAAGGTTATGGTTTGTTTTTACGTCCTCATCCAAAAAATTTTTAAAAAAGCTACCCAAAAGACCATTAACCGATGTCGATTTAATAAAATATTGTAAATGTCTTGAAAATTTTAGAGGAATTTTTATGAGAGATTCTTTACCGAAAAAACCTTATGCTCAAGAATGTGGTATACTTAACTTGGATGATGTTAACGGTCCCGGTACTCATTGGGTAGCTTACTATAAAAATAAAAACTATAAGGAATATTTTGATAGTTTTGGAAACTTGCAACCACCGAAAGAGGTCATCAATTACTTAAAACCACCAATATATTACAACTATAAACAAAAACAAAAATACAATACAGTTATTTGTGGTCAATTGTGTTTAAAATTTTTATTTCAAAAATATAATATTACATAGTATGTTCACTTTATGCTAATACAAAATAATAAAAGATTTATCTTAATTTTTACATAAAATTTTTTATTTCAATTAATTGTTATTTTTTTGTTATTTATTTTTAGTTTTCAACCTCTTAATACATTTTTATTTAATAATCGATGGTGTCCCCATGCAAGGGTATTAACACCATTTTCTAATATATAACGCTTATCATCAAAATAACTTAATACAATTTTTTCAATTTCTTGTGTATAAATCTTGTGAATCTTAGATCTAAAAGTTAACATTTTATCATAATAAATTTTCTTATCAAATAAACATTTTCTATAGTCATCAATGCTGAGAGACATCAAAGCTGATTTTTTTACCCCTTTAGCTTTTTTGATATCATTATCGCCCTCAACACTAATAGAATACATTTTTGACCTTAAACCAATGAATTCCCTCATTATTTTTCCATTATTTTCATCTTTCATGAAACCTAACACCTTTTTATTTTGTCGTTCTATCCCAAAAGGATTGTTGGGTTTGTAGTCGGATGTGTCAAATTTTAAATTAATGTCAGGTTTAATATCATTATAGAAGTCTTCAGTCTTAATTGAATAGATGAAAGAGTCAGTATCCATATAGCATAAACTTAAGTTCTCTCTAAATTTTGGAAGCATGTAATCATAATGAAAATCATACATTTTCCATTTAGAGAGTTCAAGAACTACAAACCCTATATAAATTGGTTTATCATATAGGGTATGTATTCTATTAAGTTGTATTGCTACCATATTTTCAGAAAATCTTGTAGAGCTATGAAAATTTGGTTTAGCAATTAAGCTTCTAGCTCCCAATCTTTTTCCTCTACTTTCCCACTCGCAAACAATTTTAACATCTTTCCTCTTATCTACATTCTCCATGGTCTTACCATAGACAGCATTATTTAATAACTTGAAAAAGTTCTTTTCAAAATCATTTTTAGCTTGCGTTCTATGTAAAGTATTTAAATCAATATATTTTTTTAACCATGGTGATTGTTTAAATTTTAATATTCTATGAATTTTTTTAAGTTGTATTCCATTTTGTAAGCATTGTTGTAAGTTTACATAATGAATGATATAATTTGATTTATTATTCAAATCGATTATAAGTTTTTGATGTTTACCAATCGGACTTTTTTTATTTTCTGAACAAAACGGTAAGTCATTATATTTATCATGCTTTGCACAAGAAATCTCTAAATCAACTTCTAAAATATATCCTTCATCAGAATCATTAGCATGCTCATGTAACTGAAATGTTGATACGTCATCAAGCCATTCAAATTTTCCTTCAGGTAAATATTGAGACATTGCCCAACCATACAAATTATTGGCATCTAAATACATGAGATAATTTGAGGGTTTTGTAACATCAAAATCATTCATATATTTATTATTTGCCTTAACATATCTATTGGAACATTGTACAATACCTCCCCTTATTCCTTTTTGAATGAATTTAATCATATCAATATCTGTTAGCAGATCTAATTCAATTTTAGTATACTTTAACATTGCTCCCCAAGATAATCCGGGAGCTGTATAATATTGACAAGGATCAAGATTGTAAATTGATTTACAAACTTTTCTAAAATTTTCGAAAACATCAGTAAGCAGTAGAACATCTGTTTTAAGGTAAAGTTCTAAGTAATCATGTAGTGTTGTACAATTAAAAGTTGTCCATACTTTTTGTGCATGTTCATAGTCAGCAACACTACATTCTTCATTGGTTAATTTATTAAAGAACTTTTCCCTTGGCGGTAAACATTCCTCTTGAAGTCGTTCCTTTGAATCAAAATAATCATAAGGAAATATACCTTTTTGCTTCAAGAGATTGAATTCGACATCATCGTTAAACGTAGACCGTAAAATATAAAAATCTCTGTTTGATAAATTATTGACTAAGTTTGATAGACTGGAAGCCATAAATCTGAAGGAATCTAAAAACCTTAGTTCAACGCTATCACCATCATCGAAATGTATATGTTTAGAAATGGAAACATATATTTCCTTATTTATTGGTACTACGTTTATTCTACCAGGAATCGCTGAAAGTTCTTTAACAAATAAGTGACAATCATATGAAGAAAGATTGTGGAACAAGATTGGGATGAATTTAGGAATTTTAAAATTTAAATTACAATCATTATGAGCCGGTCCGCGATATTTTCCGGTTAAATGACAATGATCTGCTACTCTATACTCATCGTCTTCAAAAGGTTTTTCACAAATATGACAATTAGTGCTCTTATTTTGAATATCTAACTCTAATGGTGTGAGGAAATTCATTGGTTTAACTTTACTTAAGTAATTATTATAAATTTCCTTAGCATCGTTAACTAAACTTGTAATAAAATTAATAGGTGCATCTTCACCTGTATACATTCTAAACTTATCTAAAGAATTATTAAAACTACACTTAATATAATAACTATATGCATGTGGAATGTGACTTTGAACTGTTCTTATTGAACCTGAGTTTTGAGTGTTTTCTGGTGTTAGAAAACATTCAAAATCTGCATATACTACAAAAGGAATGTCTAACTTATGTTTAAAATTTTTGAATGAAACCTTACTATTTTCTTCGTCCGGAACTTTTGTTACGATTCTGCTACATTCTTGTTTGTGTCGTTGTAATTTGTAGCTGGATCTAAAATTCTGTAGACAAGTATTGCATAAATACATTTGATGTTGGTCATTTGTCACTTGATTTCGCAAAAGTCTGAAAATAAAAAAACAAAACAATTGATTAATAATTTTTATAAGATAATACGATAATAAGATGAATATAATTCTTACCTTGAAATGTTCTTGATCCAAACATAATGAAATTTATCAATTTCCTGGAGCAGAAGTAGATTTATGTGTGTACTCTTTTCCTTACTCGTGAAATAGTAAGGTCCAACTATACTCTTGAGCTCTTCATCATATCCAAAGACATTGATGCTTATTTCCGGATTATTTTCCTCGAAAATTTTAACATCTTTGATTCTCAACGGAAAAACAAGCCCTTCAAAGTTTAGACTTTTACCATTCTCTAAATGTATTATAGAGGATTTAATATCCTCTACATTATAACTCGAGCATATATTTGTGTTAGAAATGACAGGATACAAGGCTGATATCATTGCCCATTTAAAACAATATTCATCAGCATTCTGAACATTTATACAAGCATGTTTTTCCAATAAATTTTTCGGCAATCGAATATATTGGGAACCTTTTATTGGCTTGTATTGATTAATATTAATCTCCAAGTGTAAAATTCTGATGAGACTCCAACCGCTGTCACGTTCTTGAAACTCTGACATTTTTGTTATCAAACTGTTTCGTTTTTCATCAAAAATGTTATTCAAGTCTGTTGATTGTTGAATCATCACCATTTTTGTTTGATGAGATTTTACATCAATTGTCATCTCATTTTCACACATTTTCACATATTCACAAAACAATTCTATATTGAATTTAATGTTGGTGTGTTTCTGCAACATATCTTGAAGAGTTTGTATAACAATTTCTTTAGCGTTATCTAGAAACACTTCAGCATTCAATAAACCCTCATTGATATTTTTGTATATAAATGATTCTATACGTTCATTAAATACAGATGAAATTCTAGTTAAATGCTCGTTTACTATTTCACCGCTATTCTTTTTATGAGCGTTAGTCCTGATATGATAAGACCAATTCTTTAAAATTATATCTTTCTTGCATGCGTTGCAATAGACATTTGGAATTGTATTTGCCACAATCGTCTGAAGATTTGGAACATTTTTTGATGTTGCTGAAGATGTAGTTGATGTTGATGTTGATGTTGCTGTTGATGTTGAGATAGTTGATGTTGCATTTGGTGTTGAAGAAGATGATTTATGTATTTGCCGTATATGTTTCATTAAATTATCATTACGATTAAAGAACTTCATGCAAATATCACATTTGAAATGTTGTGAATATTCACTTTGATGTTTAACTCTCACGTGACGGTTTAGATTAAACTTTTTGTTAAAGGTTAACTCGCACTGATCACATTTAAATGAACCCATTTTTATTAGTTGTTTATTCTGTGTTTGGTTTATAGAGCACTGATTGCACTTGCGTTAATTCCCCCCATTTTATATGAAATTGTTAAAAATTATATACTATATTCAACTGCTTATCAAAACCACAAGAAAATTAAAAAAAGGAAATGTATAACATTTGTAATTGCACAACTTTGTGGTCACGATATCAAACTACAAGAAAAGTCTATAATTTATATGCTGCTATCTTCAAAGAACCACGATGGACTTCCTATTAATGATAAGCTATTAACATATACATACATATATGTATTCTAAATGTATAATAACATTTATTGTAAAAAATATTTCACAACTGTTTTTTCCTTTTTTATTTTTATTTTCTCAAGCATTGATAAAACAGAAACTTTTTATGCAACTACTTATCGAAAAAGTTTTATACATTGTATTATGCAACTGCTTATCAAAAAACCGCAAAAACTGACGTCAACTAAGAAATTTTATATTTTATGCAACCGCTTATCAGAAAGCCTAAGGAAGCTGTTTTATTGTTGTTTGCAACTGTTTATCGAAAAAATTGTATACATTGCATTATAGAACTACTTATCAAAAAACCTAAGGAAGCAACTTTTTATTCTTTTTTTATTGTGCAATAAAATTTATTGTAAAAAATATTTATTATAAAATATTTAGTTTTTCTTTTTTTATTTTCTCAAGCATTGATAAAACAGAAACTTTTTATGCAACTACTTATCGAAAAAGTTTTAAATATTGCATTATGCAACTGCTTATCAAAAAACCTTGAAAAAATTTTTATACATTGCATTATGCAACTGCTTATCAAAAAACCGCAATGAGAAAAAATATGATAAGACACTTAAAAACAACAAGCACACGGCTGACTCATAAATCACACTTTACAAACCACAAACGAACGAACTGAGGGACACAGGGCCGGGGGCCGGGGGATGGGGGATGGGGGATGGGTGATGGGGACGGGGGACGGGGGACGGGGGATGGGAATGGGGGAATGGGGACGGGGGACGGGGGATGGGAATGGGGGAATGGGGACGGGGGACGGGGGACGGGGGACGGGGGACGGGGGATGGGAATGGGGGAATGGGGACGGGGGATGGGGAAGGGATGGGGGAATGGGGACGGGGATGGGGAATGGGGATGGGGAATGGGGACGGGGATGGGGAAGGGGGGGGGATGGGTGATGGGGACGGGGGACGGGGCGGGGGACTGCCGTCAACCTTGGCGGACGTCTGCTTATCAAAAACCCGCAAAAAAACTGGGACAGGGGACGGGGTGGGGGACTGCCGGCAACCTTGGCGGACGTCTGCTTATCAAAAACCCGCAAAAAAACTGGACAGGGGACGGGGTGGGGGACTGCCGGCAACCTTGGCGGACGCCTGCTTATCAAAAAACCCGCAAAAAAACTGGGACAGGGGACGGGGGACGGGGCGGGGGACTGCCGTCAACCTTGGCGGACGCCTGCTTATCAAAAACCCGCAAAAAACTGGGACAGGGGACGGGGTGGGGGACTGCCGGCAACCTTGGCGGACGTCTGCTTATCAAAAACCCGCAAAAAAACTGGACAGGGGACGGGGTGGGGGA
Source organism: Tetanocera ferruginea (assembly GCA_958299015.1). NCBI lineage: Eukaryota > Metazoa > Arthropoda > Insecta > Diptera > Sciomyzidae > Tetanocera > Tetanocera ferruginea. The sequence continues at coordinate 33,040,413 of OY282642.1, read as the reverse complement.
CTGCCGGCAACCTTGGCGGACGCCTGCTTATCAAAAAACCCGCAAAAAAACTGGGACAGGGGACGGGGGACGGGGCGGGGGACTGCCGTCAACCTTGGCGGACGCCTGCTAACCTTGACAGACAGACGGACGGACGGACAGACGGACGGACGGACAGACGGATGGACGGACGGACAGACGGACGGATAGACGATGACTCACACCGCTCCTAACTCCTTATCCAGAAGCGGCATATCATACCTACTCTCTTGTTTCTTGTTACGATGATGATTTTCGACAGTAAAGGACACTTATGGTTCATCGTGCTTTAACAAGCCATATCTTGTTGAATACTTATACATGCTACATGTTCGGTTTATGCAGCTTATGTAAGTTTGGCACGCAAGTTGTTTCCTGCAAGTAGGTCTTGCAGGAAAAGCGTTGTAATTGAGAATTTACTGTTATTTTGCTTTGCAGTTCTTTAACGTTTCTCATACTTGTTACTTTATTTTTTTATGTCTACTTATCAATATAGAGTCCACACAATAACGTTTCGCTTTTAGATTGAGCAGAACGTGACGTGCGCCTAACATGCATGATGGCTGGAATGAAGTTTAAACATACTTACCGTGCAGGATAATAAAAACAAACTAACAACAACAACAAAAGAAAAATAATAATGAACATCATTTAAGCAAATGAAAGCATGTCAAAACAGAACTTTGCCATGCAAAACAACATAACTAAACCCACATACACATACACACACACATACACACACACACACACTGAATTAGCAACAACAAGTACAAAATATAACAATAAACTTTAATGTGTCGCATAGAGTATAAAAAACAGTAAAAATAAAGGCAAAGGTGGAATAGTAGAGAATTACTAAAAGTCACGTTGTGGTATTTACAGATGTTTTTGTTAATGTAGTTGTGTTTTCCGTAGCTAATAGGCGACAATGGCAGGGGTCTAAAGGATTGCTAGCACGGCTTCATGAGGATTTTCTGCACATTTTGAGTCCATTTTCAAGATTCTTAGAGGTGTCCCTCTAGTTTCTTAAAGCTATTGTATAAAAGATTGAAATTTACTTTTCAAAAGTTTTTGTCAGACAAGCTTCAAATTTTACTGAGCGAGCTTGTTTTGTTTGCTTCGTTTTAAGGTCTTGAAAAGCTTTTACGAAGTATAAGCTTCGTTACTACTTCTGTAGCGAAGCAGAGAAAATAAAAATTACTCTGAACTTGTATATGAAAGCCTGATTCTATCTAAATGATATTCTTGAAGTTTTTGTTGAAAGTGGTTTGAAAATTATGGTAAGTACGCGTGTGTGGTGACCGTGGCATGCAGGTTAGTGTATGGCTTAGCATGCCCGCAGCCGGAGTTCGATCTCCAGTCGCGACAAAAGTTTTTTTCAATAAAAAAATTTTTCTGAGCAGCCACCACCTCTCTGCAGACAATGCAAATCTCAGAGAGTAAATAATGCCATGCAAAACTTTTTGAGAACATGAACTTTAGCCGTTTGGAGTCGGCATTAAACGTGTAGGTCCAGTTCTCGGTCAATTGTGTGCAAACATTTAATAACATACTCAACACAATTGGTCATAAGAAGCTCGGTCAAAGTTTTCAAGGGCTGAAATGGACAATTTGTTTTTTTTTTTGTAAGTACGATTGTGAAGCATGATAGACTTGAAAATTGTTCGAAAAAATAAGACGCCTGGCCTATGGTTTTAAGACCGGAGCCTTTTCCGTCAAGGATGAAAATAGGAATCTAGTGACAGATATCCAGAGTACACTGATGTTATGGAGAGAGCACTTCTTTAGTCTTTTAAATGGCAACGCTGACAACAATCCCGCCAGTGGAGATGGTATCCCGGAAACCCCAATTATGGATGACAGCGTTGAAGTTCCACTGCACGACTATAACGAGGTCTTAACAGCTATAGCTCGGCTTAAAAACAACAAAGCCGCAGGAGCCGATGGCCTACCGGCTGAGCTGTTTAAGACCGGTGGCGAAGCTCTGTTCAAATGCATTCTATGCAGACTTCTATGCAGAATATGGTCGGAAGAATGCATTCCAGATGATTGCAACCACACTGAAGTGGTTTTGAACTCTGTCCAATCAAAAGGAAAGACGATTCCACCATTTGCGCCAACTATCGTGGGATTAGCCTTCTTAATATCGCATATAAGAACCTGTCGAGCGTATTGTGTGAAAACTGAAGTCCATCGTTAACCAACTGATTGGACCTAATCAGTGTGGCTTTAGACCATTGACGGGCAACTTTGCACACCTATACTTTCTTATCTTGAGTATGTATTAAGGAGCTCTTTAAAGCTTACACTGAAAACAAAGCAGTGCTAAAGCTCTTTTTGTAGTATCATTGGGTGATTTTTTTTGTGCTTCGATTTATGTAACGAATTTAAATGAACTTGTAATGGACGGACTATGAAATGCAAACAGACCGACAGATGGATAGTATGTATTAATAACACAGAAGTTTAACAAATATTTTTAATTTTTATTTTTAATTTTTACAACTCTTAATAATTTCTTTTTATCAAACGAAAGTACCAATATATTTTAATCTGAAACTAAAATTGGCATTTCTACTAATATGTTAACATTAAGTAACATTAATATTAAATAAAATTAAAACAGCTTCTTGCTAATCAAAATTGTTTGATTATCAAATTTTACTTCCTTATGACACACCATGCAATGCGCCATGCCGTTATTTTCTAAAAATAAAAAATTTTGCTCATACATACTTGTAAACATAAAATTTATTCAGTGTAATATCTCGCAATTTTTTTTTCATGCATTCAAGGAACACTCAAGCACAGGTCTTGTCTGCTTGACGTTTGCTTGGATACTGAAGCTTTGATCGTTCTGTACGTGAGATGAATACATATTTTCATGCACTTATACAATCACAAGTGTGCAAAGCTGCCCGTCAATGCTTTAGACCTTTTAAGTCCACTATCGACCAGATCTTCACACTCCGACAAATCTTGGAAAACACCCTCGAAAAACAAATCGACGAAAAACAGATCGACACATTTTGTCGTTTTCAAAGCCTCCTTTGACAGTCCAATAAGAAGTCACCTATACTCCATCATGTCTGATTTTGGTATTCCTGCGAAGCTAATACGTCTTTGCAGGATGACACTGAAGAACACCAGCAGCACAGTGAAAATTGGGAAGGACCTTTCCCTTCCGTTTGAAACCAAGCGTGGTTTCAGACAAAGTGATTCCTTATCGTGCGTCTTCTTTAATATAGTCATGGAGAAGATCATCCGAGCTGCTGACCTGAGACCTGATATTGATCTCATTGTCCATAATACGCGCGAAGTCAGTGCAGCATTCTCTAGGCTAGAAAAAGAGTCGAGTCAAATGGATCTTGCAGTGAACGCAGATAACGCTGCGTCTTGGAAACCACATCACTGCTGACAACACCTCCTTTGAGGTAGTGAAGGACTTTGTTTACCTGGGAGCCAGCACTAACTCCTCCAATGATATCAGTATTGAGATTAAACGAAGGATAACTCTTGCCAACAGGTGTGTTTTTGGGAGAGTTCGAGAGAAAAATCCTTCGCAAGATCTTTGGTCCAATCTGCGTCAATGGCGAGTACCGAATACGATGGAATCACGAGCTGTTTGAGCTGTTTGCCAACATCGATACAGTCAAGCGTATTAAAATAGAGCGGCTTCGCTGGCTAGGTCATGTCAAGAGAATGAACGACGTAGCATTAGCGGAAAAATTATTGGATTCGGAACCTACCGGTGGCCAACGCAGACGAGGAAGACCGCATCTCCGTTAGAAAGACCAGGCATTGGATAACCTGACAACGCTTGGAGTTTCCAACCGGCGCCAGTAAGTGCACGACAAAAGAGGCAGACGCAAATTCTTAGACCAGGCCAAAACCAACCAACGTTTGTAAGCGCCATCTATGTAAGTAAGTAACTAAGTGATAATTCAAAAGCAAGTCTAAGGGCAAGTTTTAATTTTTGGCAAGTTTCTTTGCATTGCAAGAAATATCTTCGAAGTGCCATACTGCATTGAATCAAAATAGTATGTAATAATTATGAATTTGTACATGATCTCCATGAATAAACTTCATGAATTTCGATCCAGAAACATATAACATGAGTCACATTAACTATTCATGATATCGATACTAAAGAAAAACACGAAAATATGATTATTTCAAAAGTCTACTCTTTAAAGTTCATAAAATGTGTGTACGAGATACATGAACCAATAAAAAATTTCGTTAATACCATGAAAAAAGGAGAACATGAATTATTCATAATTTTTGAGAATAAAATACATAAAATATAGCTAGGAGAATAAGAAAAGCTCATGAGATAAGTCACAAAAATACATGAATCTCATGTATATATGCAAGGAAAATGTGAACTACTTTATGCATTTAATGACCAAAAATCATACAATCATTCATGTAAAAATGCAAGAAAAGTTCATAAAATCAGAGTACAAAATTCTTGACTCTCATGTACTTATTAAATTAAATTAAATTTATTTATTTATATATAATAAATTTAAACGTTTTCATAACTTATTCTTATATTTTACATAGTCTAGTGTATGAATACACACGAGCCATGTCTTATTACTTGAGAACTCTTTCTGAGAGAGTGAAACAGTTCAATTGCAACCAAGACCTGATGTGTTTTAACGCCAAAAGTATCAGTTAACGCAGTCTTCCTTTGAAGAAAATTAAGCACAACTATGGGCTATGGGCTTAATTTGCTGCATTGTTGTTTCGCTTTTGTTTTTTGGTGTTAACTTTTATCATGTAGTCTACACTGACTCGACCCTGTGCCAACACGTAAATAAGGGATTTAAATAAATAAAGGTTAATTAAGGGATGAGCCCAAAAAGGACGTTGAGGAAATCGTTCAAGACTTAAGTTTAAATTTCAAGATATCATGCAAATTAATGTTATTAACATTTTATGAGCTTGTTCAGAGTTGAGTGTCTTGGGATGAGTTGTGTTGAGTTTGATTGGGTTGAATAAGGTAGCAGAATAAGAAAGTAAAATGTTGATGCTTGTGTGAATGCGACAATTATCAGATGGTTTTTAATTTAATTTTCAGCAGTACAATGTTTGTACTGAAAAATAGCATATTTTAAGGTATGAACCATAATTATCATATATCATTTCAAAATTATGTAAGCACGATTAACTTTAATTAAAATAAATTTTATCGTTTTAATATGAGCTTATGTTCCAATATATCACAAATAAATCCTTTTTAAATGCTTCAATGAGTTTAATCTTCATATCTATGTAAACTCTTGGAGACAAATTGGATTATGTAGGCAACTTATGAAAGTGAAGGGAAAGCATGCCGCATCGCATCGTTTTTAATTTATGTTGTTAAGCTTTTCGACCACTTTAGAATGCATGTGGAAATAATATCAAAGCTTGAACGATTAAAAAGCAAATTATAATATAATTTTTTTCCTAGCCGCTTGTTTAATGCGGGAACGTTTATATGTTGTCAGGCAAAGTGTAGTGTGCATATAGGCAACATGTAATTCATAATGTATAAATGCTTCTCAACTGCAGCTAACATATGCTGACTAACCAAGACCGTCGCTTATAGTTATGACACACTAGCAGCGTCAACCTTGAATGTGACGAATTGCAATTTGAGCTGAATACAGCAGAATTGGTATGTGGCTCAATGACTGTCTTTTTGTTTGATGTAATGTTTTGTTTACATTGCAACTATTTGTAAATATCGGTCAACTGCAGTTATTTAAAATATCGCTCAACGAAGGTCGATTTACACATGTCACACTTTTCCATATTTTATAATAATATATTTATGTGTATTAAGAATTATAGATATGTATCATTAACTAGAGTAAGAACAAGAATGCCAAAAATCTTGGTATAAATACCAGTACTTTTTAATAAAGAATTCAGACTTGACTTAAACCTAAAATTATGCGCTAGTCGCTTTTGATTTATTTCTCAAGTGGGGCATTCTGATGCTCTGAATTGTCGGCAAAGCCTTGCTGCGTTAAATAAATAAGGCAATTTTTCAACCCTACAACAAACATATTACAAAAGATTATGCCTACATAAAAGTTTTAAGAGAGTGGCGAAGATGTTTACCGATAATAACTCCTCTAATGACCTCTTGTTATACCGCCAAGCGTACTGCGTAAGGGGTATATTAATTTTGTCACGACGTATGTAACGCCCATAAGGATGAGTGGTAGGTTAAGAAAAGTATATAGGTTCTTGCTCAGCATCACTTATCTGAGTTGATTTAGCCATGTCCGTCTGTCTGTCCGTCTGTCTGTGGACACGATTACAGCCGTAGCTTTAAAGCTATTGCGCTGAAATTCGATATTTAAGCTTTTTTCTCAAAAGCTAAGATCAAGTTCGAGAATGGGCTAAATCGAATGAAAACCACGCCTACCTCCCATACAACCCCAGTAATGAAAACTCCATAAAGAAGCAAATATTTAAGATACAAATTTTAAATTCGGTATTTGTGTAACCTATGTCAAAACTGAGGTGTGTTCAAAAAATGGGCGTGATCCATTTACTAACATGCCCACCTCCCATACAACCCTAATATTGAAAACTATATATAGAGGCTTGGGTCGAAGTTACAAAAGTAAAACTAGATATTTATGCGTTTTATATAAAAATTAAGACATGATAGAAAAATGGGCGTCATCCACCCACGAACTCGCCCACCTCCCATACGACCCCAAAATTGAAAACTATATAAATAGACTTCTATCAAAGCAACAAAATTAAAATTAGATATTTATTCGTTTAATATAAAAAGTTAAGACGCTATAGAAAAATGGGCGTCGACCACTCAAGAACACGCCCACCTCCCATACAACCTTTAATTGAAAAGTTTAAAAAAAGGCATGTCTTTACTTTGCACGAAAACAATTTGAAATGGATAGGGGTATTCACACCGCTTTGGGTAGTTGGGTAGATTGGCAAATGCCATACATTTTGTTTTTGTAAAAGTGCTATTCTACCCAAGTACCCATCTACCAATCTACTCTAACCGACCCCCTGACTTGTTTGGGTAGATTGATTTCTTGACAAATTGAATACTTTTTCATGGGTTACCACCTTTTCCAAAAGTAGGCAATAATTGAATTGACAAAAAACTAAAACAAAGTAAACAAATTATAAATAAATAAAATAGACAAATGACAAATTTTTGAGACAAAAATTATTAAATGCCGCAAAGTTAACGTTAAAAATTACTCCTATATAAAGTAACTTTTTTACGCCCGTACGATGACCTAAATTTTGTGCTCATAAAATGACATGAATAATATGGTGGCAACTCTTTTCTAGCTGTCAATCATCACTTATCAGCTGTTATTCTAAAAAGTACTCAATTGCAGTTAAGGGCCAGCTAATATTCGCACCATATCTTGTATGGTATCATATATATAGGTATATGTGTATCATTTAAATCGGTAATTAAACTGCATAAAGATTATGCTCACAGCGCCACCTAGGATGGATTTTCAAAAACAAAAATTCCGTAGCACCACACAAATATATGGTGCGAATAACTGCAGATCATAATAAGGTGGATAACTGCAGATGGGGTGCGATGTGGTAAAGTGTACCTCCAACCCCCTTTTTTTTTTGTTTTGTTTAATAAATTTTCATGCCCGTGCCGAAAATCGTCCAGGCAACATAAGATTTTTTGCCTCCATACAAATCGACCCAGCCTAAAATACATACCAAATTTGATTTCTCTGTGACAAACATAACCTTATTTATTGAGCTTTAAACTTTTTGGGTTGTATGGGAAGTAGGCGTGTCTGTGGGCGGATGACGTCCATTTTTCAAAACCATCTTTTGTGTGTCATAAACAACAAATTGTATCTCTGTAGGTTAAACAGAGGCTTATTTATTTCGTTTTAAATTTTTTGAATGTATGGGAGGTGGGCGTGTCAGTGAGCGGATGATACCAATTTTTTTCGAAGACATTTTTGTGGTAATATAAGACATTTACACAGCAAATTTTATGATTGTAGGTTAGTTATGAGTTTATTTATCCAGTTTTCAATTTTTGCGTTGTATGGGAGGTAGGCGAGTCTGTGGGCGGATGATGTCCATTTTTCAAAACCATCTTCGCTCTAAAAAATGTGTGCCAAATTTTATCTCTGTAAGTTAAACAGTGGCTTATTTATTGTGTTTTCAATTTTTGGGTTGTATGGGAGGTGGACGTGTCCGTGAGTGGATGATATCCATTTTTCGAAAACATTTTTGTGTTGAAAACACATACATATCGAATGTGCTGAGTTAAATAGTTTTTTATTTTGCATTGTATGAGAGGTAGGCGTGCACTATTGAATATTCCGAAAATATTCAATAGTGCAGAGCCTTGACTTCATGTGATCATGTGTACCAAGTTTCATTCACTGATCTCAACTTCTTCTTCTTATCCTGTGTTTACGGACAACACACAGATGGACGGACAGACGGACATAAATAGTTTGACTCACGAGGTGACGCTGATCAAGAATATATATAATTTTCTATATCGGACTCGCTTCGTTCTATGCGTTACAAACGTTTGCACAAAGTTAATATACTCTGACCTTTCAGGTTTAGGATAGACTTTCACAACGAACTGCGTTAGTTTCATTAATGCTACCAAGGGTTCCATGCACACTTAATAACGGAGGATTCGAAACGATGACGATCACTGAACTGTTCTAAAACACCGAGTTCTTCTGATCGAGCTGGTCGCCTCAAAAATACCAACCTTCTGTGTTCTCTGGCATTTCTTCCATTGATTTTTTTGACCGGGCAAAACGGAATATGCAATTAAGGGCCGAATTATTAGTACATAAAATTTTTACTTAAAGTGTACTATATGGAACTCAAGAAAGCAAACTTGAAACAAAAGAAAGCAAACTTCGAATACCTCCTCCGATATTTTGTGCCCAGATACCAGGTCCTTTTTTTCTGTCAAGCAATAAACTATCGCCTCAATGACGATCTATCCTGTCTATAAATCTACCTTTGTGCACAGTACATCCCAAAAAGGAAGAATTTTCTCGACTTGACTGTCATTATCAATTCATCTCCGAAATTTTTTATTGAAAAAAACTTTTGCCGCTACTGGGTATCGAACTCGGGCTTCGGACAAGCTAAGCCACACACTTACTCTGCATGCCACGTTCACCATGGTGTCACCTTTGTACACTAGCACATAAAAAAAAGGAAAAATTTCTTGTCTTGACTGTCTATTTCCGTTAAACCGACTTTAAGTTACGTAAAAAATCCTGGTTTTTAAATCAAACGTCCTATTTTTTATTATGGAAAAAACTAAATTACTGATTTATTTCAAGCTTATTTAAGTTTAAATTTGGACACGATGGCAATTCACATTCAGTTTAAGTGTGCTAAAATTATATAGTTTTCAGTGAATATTTCAATCAAAGCAGATGTTATATATATTTATATATTGTGAGCTTTGAATTTAATGGCGTATTTTCAGACGTTACTGAAATCATCGATGTCTGCAAATATGATATAAACTAAAAGCAGAACACTCAAGACAGACATAAAAGTCAACTTTTTGCCTTGTCTGACTTTTGGCACAACTTGATTTGAAATGCTGGCATACTTTCAACACAAGCTAAGTGAGAACATGAAACAGTTGTTGGCATCATCCAATTATATTCGTATAGAGAAAGTAACAATAATGCAAGAAATAAAAATGTCAAAGACACGACAACACTTTCGAATGTGCAAATACATACAAGCAAACAATACACTGTATGACATTTTTAAATTTTTTCTTCTAAAAGTTAAGGCTTTTATTAAGGTGTTATGGTAGAAGAGAATATAATTACAAGTGAATCGGTTTTTTAAAAACTTTACGCCTGGGTAATGCTTTATATAGATTTTAAGCTAACTAGTAATCAAATGAATAAGAAAACAGAAAATAAAGAATAATGAATCTTCTTAATATATGCCTTTGACAATGCTAACTAAATAATTGGTTAATTACTTCATGTAAAACATAATTTAAAGAAATGAGCATTGCATACTTTTAAGGAGTTTTTTCAAGTAACTACTTAAACTTAATTACTTTGGTTTTCGATAGAAGTCAGCTGTATATATAAATATATATATGCCAAAGTGATGGTTATTGAAATTTTGATAGCAACATCATTTTAAAGCATAACAACATATCTCTTAAACCTTTATGATTACTTTAAGGGCGCATTGATTAGCCTGTTTTGAAAAATTTCGAAAAAAATCATACTAAAAGGCACTAGAGGGCAAAACTATTTTACAAAAAGGCACTTTAGAAAATTTTATCATAACACTGTGATAAGAACCAACTATTTCAAAAGCACATGTTACTAAGTTTTGTAAGTAAGCATTTTAGTGAATTGCTTAAGCTTACTCAGATGTCAAATTTTAAAGCTTGCAGCAATTTTGGTTATATCTTTTATCAGATTCGTTGATCGAAGGCTGTAATTTGTTTATGTGTTGCACAGTGTTATAGTTACTAGGCAACAACTAACAACTTTAGCTATTTGTCACTGTCAAGCAGTGCCAACATGTAAAGCAATGTCTGCCTAAAAGTATGCACGGCAAATGTTTAAGCGAGAAACTAGAAACATGTGGTTTATGTTTAAGTGTGCATCACTGTCATATAAGCTATACATTTGCACTTAGTTTTGTAGCAGCAGTGGCCAGCTAGTGACTCAATTGGCTCAATTTAAAAAAAAAATTAAATAGCTTTTTGAAGTGAAGGTAAGAAGCAAAGCATGCGTTAGCTTAAAATATTTTGTGTTCTATTTTTGTTTTGTGCTACATTAATTTAAAATAGTCCGTTGCTCATTTATTATATGTAATGTGCATGACTGCTTTATGATAAAACTTATAGAGACATAAAAACAAAATGTTGCCTACATTTAGGCAATCATTAAAACGACAACAACATTGACGGAAAATTAACAGTAAACTTTCACCATCATGTATCACTAACACATGCTGCAAATTTCATAAAAATGAACAAAACCGATTGGCACAAGAAATATTTTTATATAAGTTTTGGTGTTTTTTTTTTTTTGTGAAATGCTTGCTTGTCAAAAACTTTTTGACAGCTTGCCGTAAATTATGCTGTGCAAAAATATAAAAGAAAAAAAAAACAATTTCTTTAACAAGAACAAAAATCAATTTTCTGCTGACAATCACTCATATAGTGACAGCTACTAAAAGTAGCGCGCAGCTGATAATTTGTTGAAATGTCAAGCCACCAACGAGTTTTCATAACAACAAGAAAACCAACTTCAATAAGACAGACATACAAGCCGACCCAACATGGCACACACACACACACACACAACGAACATGTTGTATTGTCAACATACGTTTGGTCATGTTGCCTAACCTAAGGCGCACAGCGTTGAGCAATTTTATATGTTGCTTGACATAACATAGTGTGTGCCGGAAATTCTTTATGCGTCACAACGTGAGTGTGCGGTGAACATGCATCAATTTATCAATTCGTCATCATTAGTTGTGCTGCCACTTAGTAACAACAACAACAACAACAACAATGCGCAAATCATGTCTTTAAAATGCTGATTCTGCCAAATATTCAGAAGATGTGTTTTTTTTTTTCTTATTTTTTGATTTTATGCCGACACATTCAATGCATTTGTAAGTAGGAAGCTTAGAATAATTTTGCCGTCATCATCTCCATCAATAAAAGTTTTCTTCTATCTACGTCTACCTTTGGTAGAAATGATGTTTTTATTTTTGTTTTTGTCCAACAGTTATGTGATTTTAATCATTATTGTCATGCTTGACATTTGCCATTTTAGTCTTCTACAACATAACTATTAGCCATAACTATTACCATCACCACCATCATCATCACTATTATCAACATCAACTTAATTGTCATTGGCAAGCATCACATGATCATTTTCTTTATCACATTTTTATCGTCTATATTCTAGCGTCATTTACGAATATCTCTCGTACATTAGTATAAAAATGTTTGCACATGTTTTTGTTTTTGCTCAATATCGTTCGTTCGCTTAACTGCAATTTGATGCTCTTGTTGTTGTTGTTTTTGTTGTTGTTGATGCTGTTGCTCCTGTTCAACTTGTCGTTGCTGATATGTTTGTTTCTGTCATTGAGGATGCCTGAGAAGATGTCTTCTTTTGAATGTGCATTTATGTCATGTCAGTCATGTGCCAAGCTTAACCATCACGTGACATCTGTACATCGAGCTGTGCAGGTAACAAGATAAAAGGAAGTAGTTATTTGCCATAAAATGGTTGCAATTTCATCAGAGTTACTAGAGTGCATATAAATTGAGGCACTTTAATGGTCAAGACAAGAATTTTGAAAGAGAAATTGAAGAAAGAAACACGAAAATAAGGCGTAAAAAACCGATAATCACATTGATTCTATATGAGGTAGTAAATATTTATGCGAGTAGTCTTATATTTTATTGTATTTACTAAATTATATTCAAAATATTTTATATTAAACTATTTTTTTTTTGTTTTATTTTAAGACAGAACATAGTTTTTTGTGAGTTGTGGTATGGAAACAAATATCTTCATGGTTTAACCCGATTTATTTCGGAAGTGAACATTTTTTATGGCTCGAGTGAAAATATTTAAAAAGATGCGGAATTAAATAGTGACGGTGGTAGTAAAATGTGTGGTGACGGTGGCATGCAGGTTAAGTGTGTGGCTTAGCATGCTCGGAGCCCGGGTTCGATCCCCAGCCGTGGCGAAAAGTTTTATCAATAAAAAATTTTTCTGATCGGTCACCACCTCTCTGCAGCCAATGGCAAACCTCAGAGAGTAAATAATGCCATGTAAAGCTTCTTCAGAACATGAACTTTAGCCGTTCGGAGTCGGCATAAAACATGTAGGTCCAGTTCTCGTTCAATTGTGTGCAAAAATTTAATAACACACACAACACAATCGATCCTAAGAAGCTCGGTCAAAGTCCTTTCAAAGGCTGAAACGGCCAGTTTGTTTTTTTTTTTTTTTTGGAATTAAATAGAAATGTATGTTTGGAACTATGAACACAAGAGCTCAAAACTATGTTTCTAATTTGAGCCAAGTTTTTCATACAACTGAGACCTATACGAGAGTACTTACGAAAGTTCGCTTAGTTGCTGTCTGTTATATTATAAGTTTTTAATAAATCAAAAATTACATACTGTTTGTTATAATCTTACGATATATCACTCTATTTCTCAGAAAGATCGGTGAAAATGTAGACAAGAAAACGTAAAATTAGTGAAGCAGTGTCAGTGAATATCCCCTGGCCAACGCAGCATGAAATTCGGTTTGTTATTCCTTTTGGATTTCGGCGTAAGCTCAAGGCTGTGGAAATATTTAGTGAATGCCAAACAGCGTTTGGAGTAAATGCGCCATCTCTTGTGACTATTTCAAAGTGGTTCCTGAAATACCACACCGGTCATTTTTCTGTGGAGGAAGAACCTCGAGAAGGCCGTGCAAAATCTGCGACGGACGATGTAAGTGTAGCGCTGGTAAAGTCTAAAATTGACGACGATCCAAGATTGACCCAGAAAATTATTGCTAAAGAACTGGGCTTGAATGCCATGCCTGTATCGTGAATATTAAAAAATAATCTTGAATACACGAAAAAATCTGCACGATGTGTTCCTAGATGTTTAATTAAAGCTCAAAAAGAGGCACGTGTGCGTTTTGTTCAATATTTTCTTGACAAATTCAAAAACGGAAAGTCTTCCATTTTTCAGAAAATTGTAACAGGTGATGAAGCATCATGGTTCTACAAGTACGATCCTGAAACCAAACAACAAAGCATGGTATGAAGCCCAGAAGGTGCAAATCCATCCGTTAAAGCAAAGCAACAAAAGTAATGATGTCAATTTACTTCACCAGAGAGAAAATTGTAGCTGCTATTACTTTGGTAAAAGGTCAGACGGTAACTGCCAAGTGGTATACAGAAACTTGCTTACCAAAAGTATTCCAAAGTTTATTGGGAAAACTTCAAAAAAAGAAAGTTCGCCGATACTTTTTGCATCATGACAAAGCGCCAACGCATACTGCTAGAAAAACAAGCGACTTTATTGTGCTGTCAGGCATCGAAGAAATTCGATTTGCACCTTATTCCCAGATCTAGCAAAAACGAAATTAAAACAAAAATTTTAATATTTAAAACAGCATGCCATTTTTTCAGTTTTTCTGAGTTTTCGACATCAGATTCGTTATCAGAGACCCATGTGACCCTCCGAATATCAAATTTTACCACCAATCGATGAAGTTTGAATTTACTCTTATGTTCGACATTTTCAAAAAATTCAAAAATTGTCATATTTTTCAGGTCATTAAGAAAAAACAAGTAAAGAAAGTCTAAAGTCAGTCTAGCGCGACTATGGAATATTCTAAACCTCCCATATTATTTAAATATATATTAAAATACTAAAACAAATAGACAAAACTTCTTATCAAAATCCATGAATAGAATAGAATTAATACAGGATTCTGGTTACTGATCTCGTTTATATGGTAGGTGGGCGTTTAGATGGGCAGATGACGCCCTTCTTTTGCTCACGAAGTTTCATATCTCTGGATCAAATATGAACCTTATAATAGTGTTTTTAATATTGTGGGTTGTATTGGAGGTGGGCGTCCTCATGGGCGGATGACGTCCATCCAATCCAATTTTATCCAATCCAAAAAGAGTGATTCTTATATTCCCTCGTCAATGACTTACAATGGCTTAGTATCAACCTCGGTCAATGATACTGTTAACTTTTTTGCAAACTTCTTTAAATCCAATTATAATGAAGATACGGTGACGTTAAGTTGATCTTTTTTGGTTAGTGTTGATACATTAGTTGACTTTGGATCTTTGTCAATTTCGGAGCGGCATATTTTCAATGCGATGTTGGCTATGAAAAGCTCTGTTAAAGCAGACAGTGATGAAATTTCTTCTATTGTGCTTCTTAGATATGCAAAAGTATTATCTGTACCGCTCAACATTATTTTTAATAAATCTTTAGCTTTATTAATCGTTGGAAAATTGCAGCAATTAATCCAGTTTTCAAAACTGGTTCTAAAAATTATGTGTCTAATAATATACCCATTTCTTAGCAATCAAATGTCTCAAAACTTTTTGAAAGTTTTGTCAAAGATAAACTATTTTTTATCATTATCATTATCAACAATATGGCTTTGTTTCCGGTAAGTATGGCTTTGTAATCCAGCTGTTTTTTTCGGAGTTCTGCATTTCTTCTTTTGCCCTGGGCAATAAAATTGATGTTCTTTATACGGACTTCTCAAAAACCTTTGATAAAGTACCTCATAATTTACTTGTTGCCAAGCTGTCTTAAATTGGATGCCACTCATTTTTTCTAGAATGGACTAAATCCTACTTGAGTTCTCGCTCTTGTTTTGTCTCTATAAACAATAGGGGTATTCTCGCAGTATAGCAAAGATGCAAAATTTGTGAAAATGCAACCTTGCAATACTGAAATATGCAACACTGCGAGAGCGCACAAAATCATAAATATTGTGAATATTAAAAGAAATGCCGCGAACAGGCGAAAACAAAAAATTTAAATACTTACTCTAACTTAAACGAACTAAAATTAACAAATTTGTCTCAATCAGAGTGCACTCAAAACATGGATATCACTGTTGCACAGATTGCACGAATTGCAAAACTTTTATCGCTTGTATTTTGTTGTTGTGTCGTTGCACGGGTTGCAAGATTCTGCAACTTTTGCATTTCTTACACCTTGCAAGGGTTTTGCAAGACAGCGAGAATACCCCTAATGTAAATTTCGCCAAATTTACTGCAACGTCTGGTGTTCCACAAGGAAGTATACTTGGGCCCTTATTTTTTATTCTTTATATTAATGACTTTTGTAAATGTTTTAGATCTTCAAAATCTTTAATGTATACCGATGACCTAAAAATTTTTAAGGAAATACATGCTCGGACGATATTTCTGCCTTACAGTCAGACTTGGATAATGTTTATAACTGGTGCAGTATTAATGGGTACCTTTTAATATAAAGAAATGTTTTCATATGTCTTTTTTTTAAGGTTTCTAATGTTGTCAATTCTAGTTATTCTCTGGGTGAGTCCCTATTACAGTCAGTAAATACTATTCGTGACTCAGGGGTTATCTTTGACTCAAAGCTGACATTTATTAACCATCTTAATTTTATGATTCCTAACGCGTACTCTCTGCTTTTATTTATTCGAAGAAATAGTTTTGAGTTTGAGGATCCTCATACTTTTAAATGTCTTTATAATTAATTTGTAAGATCAAGGTTAGAGTATGCAGCAATAATTTGGAACCCGAATTATGCCACGCACTCTTTTCGATTAGAAAGGATACAAAAACCTTTTTATAAACTTGCTTTGCGACCTTTATTTACTGACATTATGCCCTCTTATAATGCAAGATGCTTGTTCTTGGGTCTTAAAACTCTAGAAACGAGAAGGAAGATTAGTTCTTTAGTCTTCATGCACGATATTTTAGTCGGAAATATTGATTGTTCGTCTCTTCTTGAGCTTATTATGTTTAGTGTGCCTTCAAGTCAGCTGCGACGTTTTAAGTTATTTTTTATTAAACAATTTAGAACTAATTATGCTTAAAATGAGCCTATTGCAAGAGTTTTGTCTTTATATAATGAATGATCTGTAAATAATTTTTTTTGAATTTGCTGTTTCTAAAGAAGTTTTTAAAAATTATTTTAATAGTTTATTATACCCTAAGCCTGAAAGGTGAGGGTATATTAACTTTGTGCAAACGTTTGTAACGCATATGACACATGCACCCAAGGATCTGCACTATTGAATATTTTTGGAATCCGCCCACGAACACGCCTACCTCCCATACAACGCAAAAATGTAAAACTGCATAACTCAGCTCATAATAAGCCTACAACAATAAAATTTGGTATGTGTGTGTTTTATATCAACACAAAAATGTCTTTGAAAAATGGACGTCATCCGCTCACGGACACGCCCACCTCCCATACAACCCAAAAATTAATAAATAAGCCTCTGTTTAACTTACAGAGCTAAAATTTGACAAATATGTTTTTTATAATAAAGCAAAGATGATTTTGAAAAATGGACATCATCCGCCTACGGACACGCTTACCTCCCATACAACACGAAAATTGAAAATTGCATAACTCAGCTTATAATAAGCCTACAACAATAAGATTTGATATGTATGTGTTTTATACAAACAAAAAGATGTCTTCAAAAAGTAGACGTCACACAGTGCTTTCCATAGGCAAAATTAAAATAAAATAAAGTGCTTAGAATATTTAATATACATTTTTGTAAAGCTTACAAAGTACCTTAAATAAATTCGTTAATAGAATTTATCATCTCGACTTTTTGTTAACAGTAGAGGGCGCTAAAGTCAGAAAACGTTTGAGGTAAAACTGTTGAACGGAAAAACTGTTTTTACTGTGTTACAATTTTTTTTTTTAAATTTAATTTTTTATTGTATTGCTTTGAAACTTAACAGTTTTGTTTATAACTGTAGGTACAAAAAACCAAAAATAATTGTTTGTAAATATTTTTTATAGACAAGTTGTTTGTGCCATCGAAAACTTTTGCGATTTTTTGTTTGGAATTCCCAAAATGCAAAAGTTTGATAAAGTGAAAATTTTTTTTTTGGAAGAATAGGTAATTTTTTATTTTTGATTTTAGTACACTTGAAAGGGCTTAAATGGAATATGTGAACAAGTTTTAGATTTTTCACCCGGAAATGTTAAAATGATATGAATTTTTTGAGACATATTATCTAAGTTTCAGAAAAAGTTGCAAAGACCTAAGTTTATGGTACTGCCAAAATTAAAAAAAAAAAAGTTTATACAATTTTTTTGTTTTTATTACTATTAAAAATTAATCAAATTTTGATGTAGTGTATAATTTTTATTAAATAGTGACAAAAACTTACCAAAAATTGAAAGAATATATTTATTTTTTTTTTGGCGGAAAGCCTAAAGTTTTGCAAACTTTGAAAATATTAAAAAATTATATAAATAAAAAGTAGGCGATTTTTTATTTTTCATTTATATACTTTGTTAACAAATCTAACCACTACTAAAAAAAAAATTTAAGATTTTTAACCGGAAATTTGAAATTTTGTATTTTTTGAAAACATCTATATTTTTGAGTTTTACAAAGACCAAAAATATGATAATATAATTTTTTCCAAGTAAAGGGCTCCAGCGACGTTCAATGTTCAATTCAATTGTTGCAAGCTGTGCAATTTTATTGGCTGTAGGTCTGTTTAAGAACTTTTCGAGTTAAAAATATGAAGTAACTTTTACTGGGAGAGTAAGAATGATTTTACTCTCTCATTAAAAAATATCACAAAAAGTAAACGAACGACATCCAGTAAAAAGTATCAAGTAATCAACATTTGTTTGTAAACAGCTGATTCTTGTTTTTCTTTTTGCTTTTCGTTTCATTGGTTTTCCTATGTTTCAACTCATTTACTCCGTGAATTCTTGTTATTTACATTTTGCTATTTTCCGTTATTTTTTATATTTGAGCAAGAGATGAGAGCGTGTTTATTTCAGTTAAACGTGATTATTTTCTAATAGTTTGCGATTGTTTTGAAGTTTTCACCATTTTTGTATCAATAATATTTGAATTAATTGTGGAATTACCACTAAAACATTAAATGAATACCTAGTCAATATTGAAATAACCTCGTGCTGCAGTAATCATTATAATCTAATAGTGAGCCCTCGTGAGTTATATAATCTCACTGGTTCATCTCTATATATGTATATGCATAATAAAACTATTCTGTCGAATTTATTTACTAATTGTGAAGCAATATCTTTCGATAATGACAAATTGTCTAAGTGGTTGAATTGGAAATTTTTCGATCCAGACAATGTAAGTTGTATATTGATATTCTTTTTAATCTAAGTAAAAAAGTTAAACTTTAAAACTAAAATATTTAGTTGAGCAAATTTAGGAACAAATATATTTATGACCCTTTTTAAAGAGAATATTAAATTATTTGCATTCTGATCACAAATGTAGCTAAAATTTAGTTTTTGGTAAAAAGGATATATGGGAGATGTTCATGTCCTTGTATCGAATGAAGCGAAAATTCTTAGAGAGCCCAAAAATATAGTTTTATAAGTTGTTTTAAGTTTTCAGTGCATTTTGATCACAAATGTAGCTAAAATTTAGTTTTTGGTAAAAATGATATATGGGAGATGGTCATGTCCATGTATCGAATGAAGCGAAATTTCCCAGAGAGCCCAAAAATATAGTTTTATAAGTTTTTATAAGTTTTCAGTACATTCTGATCACTAATGTAGTTACAATTTAGTTTTTGAGAAAAATTATATATGGGAGGTAGTTATGTCCTTGCACCGAATGAAACAAAATCAACCACTAAGCTAAAAGACATATTTTAACAGATAGTTAACAACTTTCGATTTATTCTAAATACAATTATAGCCAAAATTAAACTTTTAAATTTAAAGGTGTATGGGAGGTAGTCATGTCCTTGCACCGATTTTTCCGAAACTTCAAATTTTTCTTAATTAACATATTTTGAACCAGCACACTAAATTTCATTTTTCTGCGATAACTTCTCTAATTTTGCCGATTCACTATATGGGGACAAAACACTGTGCGTCATCCGCTCACGGACACGCCCACCTCCCATACTACCCAAAAATTGATACCCAACGCAATAAATAAGCGTCTGTTTAACCTACAGAGCTAAAATTTGGCACGTATGTTTTTTATGACAAGACAAAGATGGTTTTGAAAAACGGACGTCATCCGCCAACGAACACGCCTACCTCCCATACAACCCAAAAAGTTTAAAACTCAATAAATAAGGTTATGTTTGTCATTGAGAAATTATATTTGGTATGTATGTATTTTATACCAAAACTAAGGTGTGTTCCTAAATTGGGAGTAATCCGTCCATGAACACGCCCACCTCCCATAGCGAAAGCACAATAATGGCATTAAATGTGAGCTACAGGAATAAAACTTGGTATGTGTAAATTTTTCATCAACATTTATATGCATATAAAGTATAGGCTTCATCCGCCCACGGAGACGATCATTTACAATAAAAAATTTGTTGTCTTTGAAAAGTAGGTTTACGGTATTTATAGTCGGCCTAGACCGACTTTAGACTTTCTTTACTTGTTTTTACTATACCTTTAGTCATCATATATAGTTCATGTGAATATGAGTCATGAGGCTACTGGACTAAATTTATTTCATAACTTTAAGTTTTTGTAGCTATCTTTTAAATACGGCTTTGATGAGCTTAACAAGAAAATTTTAAAACTTTTACATAATTTTTTTATATTTAACCTTCATATGACCTTGAAACTTACTAAAAATGACCTCGTCTTCTGAATTTGCGACCCCGAAAACCATTGGGAACCAATTTTCATTTTATTTGAAGGTCAAACTAAAAAAGGGTGGTAAAGAAAGTCTGAAAAAATTCATAAAATAGCATCAAAACAAATCTTCAAAATAGTATTATCGAAATAATCTCAAATCACAACATTGCTGTGGTGGTATGTTAACTTGGTCTAAGTCGAACATAATTTCTTACAGGTTTTATTATGTAATACGACTCAAAATAATCGAAATAATTTGCTTTGAAATTATTTTCGGCTTTCCTTTATGTTAAGTTCTAAATAATGTTGAATTTTTGAAAAATTGTAAGTATAATTTGTGAATTATCTATATAAATTTCATACAAACTTAATCCGCACAAATATTTTGTAAAAGCTTTATTAAAGGCAAATATGCATTTCATCTGAAAAATCGCTTTTTCCCCTTTACCAACACTGCGCTAATCTATAGAACAAAATGCATTTCTATGCGGTTGCTAGGCTTTCTGTTTGCCTTGTTAAGGAATTTTCACAATATGTATCTGCAAAGATAAAATTATGTTAGCATAGAATTTATACTACGTAAGTATGTATTTCTATTCGACAAACGATAGCACAAAAAGCCCGACTCTTCAACTTCGTTGCACCCTAATAGAAGCCTTTGCATTATGCTCATAATTTATAAGGTTTGTTTATGTTGATGTTTGTGTTTGTTGAAGTATGATACAACATTGTGTTTTGTTTATGTTGATTTTTCTTTTTTTACATTTTGCTGTGGTTGTTGTTTTCTGAAACTAAGCCACATTCATGATATATCAGCAAAGTTATATACATATGTATGTATGTATGAATATAACTCGACAGGAAATTGAAATTATTACATTTGCTGTGTATGTATTTGCCGTGCAAATTTTATAGCTTAACATGCTGCAGTTATTAGCACATTTGATATTTTTATAGAATTTATTTTTCCGCTTATATTGCTAGAGCTATAGCTTGCTGTGGTAAGTAAATTAATTTTCGCAAGTGTAGCTTGAGCTAAAGTAACAATTTAGCAACGGAAGCGGAAATCAACAAGGAAACCATGCTAAGCTGCACGTTGCGTGCATTATTTCGTAGCAACTGATGTTGCTTAACTTGAGATATGATGATAAATTGAGGGAAAAGAATTTCATTTCATTTAACTGGAATTAAATTTGCAACAATGAGTGGCTTCTATTCAGTTTTTAATTTATAAAAAACAAAAATCTAAATTAAAATAAACAGAATGCATTAAATTATTTAAGGTAAGTTTTTTAATTACATCGTAAATGTTTTTGACTTAAGAGAATTATATCAACTGTTTCTGGAAGACACGATAAAAAAAAAATTTAACCTGTATTTGGACCATTGCAGCAAACAAGATTTTACTAAAAACAGTTTAATCGAACAAAGGAACGTTTAAAAAACTACCATTTTGAAAAAGCAAAAATTTGTATTAACAAAAACTAAGCTGAATTCCTAACTAGAATGGAACAAACATTTTTGTTGTAGTTTTATTGCAAAACGTTCAGTTCCCAAAAATTGTATCGGTGAGCCAGTATTTTAAAGCAAAAATTTGAGAATTTTATTTTTTAGTAAAGGGTGTTTTTTATGAGATTTTTTTTCAATATGGATTACTCTATTGTCTGACAGTTGTTTTGACAGTTTAAAGTGACTTCTCTAGTCAGTATTGTTTGGCAAATCATCATGAATAGGTTAACTCCAGAACAACGGCTCCAAATTGTGGAAATTTATTTAAATTTATAAAAACAGTGTTCAATTAAAAATGTTTATAGAGCACTTCGTGAATATTATGTTGCACATAATCGTCCGTCTGAGACCACCATAAAGAAAGTAATTACCAAATATCGGTCTACATTCACTCTTTTGAATGCCAAGCCACCGAGAAGAATGAGAAGAGATCTATGGGCTGGTGGAATCATCGGTCCTTATTTCTTTAAAAATGAGGAAGGACGAAGCGTTACCGTGAATGGAAATCGATACAGAACCATGATCTATGAATTTTTGTTGCCAAATCTTCAAGATATGGATGTGGACGAAATGTGGTTTCAACAGGATGGTGCCACTTTTTGTCATACTGCGGGCGAAACAATCGACTTATTGAAAGAAAATTTCAACGACAACATTATTTCGAGAAATGGACCGGTGAATTGGCCTCCGTGTTCGTGTGATTTGACGCCACTTGATTATTTTTTTGTGAGGATATGTGAAGTCATTGGTTTATGTGGATAAACCAGCAACGATTGACGCTGTGGAAACCAATATTCAACGTGTCATTTCTAAAATACGCCCTCAAATGCTTGAAAAGGTGGTCGAAAATCTCTCTTTCACAGTTTTTCCTTAAAAACAGGTAATTTTTTAATAACTTATTTTTTAATACTTGACAGCCTTGTTAGTCAAGGAATAAACGTGCTTGCCTGCATGCCCAGAGTTCCGGGTTCGAATCCTAGTCAGGGCATAGTCCTACGCTTTAACCTTTCTTTAATTCTTTAATCATTTCTAATCAACTGAAATTAAAAATTCATCAATTTTTACAACTTTGCAACTTTTTGTTTGTGGTTGGTGGCAGCGATGTTTGTGGAATGAGATTGCTTAATATCTCGAATTGACTGAGGTAAAGGCATAACACTTGCCTCAGATACAAATTGGCATGTTGTAAAGCTCTCCGCCACTCATACAACAATCTACAATTTTTTCTATACTGAGTCAAAAACAAACATTTTTCCAAAATTTTATTATTATTGTAGAGAATTGAAAAAATTACAAGAAAAAAATTCAAAAAAATATATTTTTCACTCCAATATGATTTTATAGAGCTCCAAACTTGCGGCAGAGAAAAAAATGGGGCCTCGTGGTTGCAGCGCTGGGAGTCGCAAAAATTGTTCGATCTAGAAAAATAAATTACTATTTTAAATCTTAACAAAATTGTTTATCGTATGACAGGAGCTTTTTTTAAAATTTTTTTTTCAATATTTGGTGATGTTCTTAATTTGAAAGTGTGTTTTTTTCGAAAAAAATATTCATAAAAAATCGAAAAAAAAAAATTTAAATAAAAAAGCTCTTGTCATATGATAGCGAATCAACGCGTTCAATGTTTGTAAACAAAGAAAAAAAAAGGCAAAAATTAAAAATGCGCTCTCACTAATCCGGCGGTAACTTTTGAACCCGTAGGAATTTTTATTATAAAAAATCAAATAAACGTTTTAGAAGCTCATTTTAAAATGTCCGTTTTTTAAATGAAAATAAACGTTAGAGGAGCAAAATTTTCTCAATGTAGAGGTGCAAACTTTTCTCAGTGTACAAATGGTAAGCCTTGTATATTTAACCATACCACTCTACACGCTCCATTATTCATAAAAAAAAATGTTCACAGCATTAACATATCATTGATGACAAAATGAAAGCAAAAACTAAATTTTTTTAAAAAATGTTGTTTAACCGAAATAACGTTTTTAAATCTTACAAAAAAAAATGTGATTGTCATCACTACTGTTCAAAAGAAATATACAAAAAAATGTTAACTAACAATATAGAATGCATTGCAAGCAAAAAACCGCATTTAATTCAACAACTAATCAAGTTCCGTTCAACGTCGCAAATAATTTCTTAATTATAGTAATATTACGGAAAAACTCATTAATTTTTTTCAATTAAGCCAGACCACCAGACAGACTGCACAACATTCTTAGCCACAACTTAGTTCAACACAAAAATTTATCTATTAAATGCTTGCAGTGAAACACATTCATCTTTGAGATGGAAACGCCTCCAATCAAAACACTAATCCACGCTCTCCCACCACTGCCTCTTAACATCACCTTCAAGAAGTGGCAAGAAAATCAATTTCAAGAACTCAATCAAGTGCTGTCTTTATAACAAAAACGACGATAGCAACAACAACAACAACAATATGAAACAAGAAGAAAAAAGTAGAAAATCAAAACTGCCTCCCAAGTAACTAGATTAATTTTACAAAAACATACATACACACACGTACATTCAAATAAAGCCATACAAACACGCCCACACATACAGATAGACAGACAGACAGACAGACAGACAGACAGACAGACAACCGTCTCAGCTCTATACACTTGAACAGCTTCGCAGTCTGTTGAACGCATACAATGAAGAAAATTAACATTATTGATTATCGGCGAACTTTTTGCTCAACACATTGAAAGAAAATGCTAAGAAATTCAATAGCATTGAATTTAATGGAACATCATAAAATTGATGCTACTTTGAATGTGTTATTCCGCTAGAGCTTTGATAGTTTTTTTGTGTGTGTGAGTGGGTATTAAAAATTCAGGTATTGATAGAATAGAAAAATAGTTAATCGAAATAGCACAAAAATCAAAGAGTTGCCAACCAGCTCCATAACGCCATTTGCACTGAATTGTTTAGCGAGTGATATCCTGATTTCATTTAAATGATAAAAAATTCGCTTTATTTTTCCGATTGTTATTTATATTTTATGTGTGTTGCTCATGTTGTTATTGTTATTGTTGTTGTTGTTGTTGTTTTTCTTTTCTACAGCTTAGCTAAGCTGAAATATTGTGCTCAATGCAAAGCGGATAACTTTAGAGCACTCGACAACTTGATTTTCATTGGCAACAAGAGTAGCAACAGCAACAACAAAACCAATAAAGACAACAACAAAAATGCCATTCAAGCTTAAACAACAGAAATCGTTGAATCGTTGTTGTTTTTAACCGACTTCAAAAAGGAGGAGGTTCTCAAGTTGGTTGGTTTCTCTGTTTTTTTTTTTTTTTTTTTTTTTTTTTTTTTTTTGTGAATGTATGTACATCGATTACTCCTAAAGTACTTGCCCGATTGCCGTAATTTTTTGTCAACATATAGAGATTATCAACGCGGAGGTGCCCGTTTATGAAAGGGGGCGGTATTCGGAAAAGGGGCGTGTCTCTATAAGAAAAACACTGTATCTCAGTAAATATTGACACTACGGTAATATAATTCACAGTAAAATTACAAGGGCAAGCACAAGTATTAAAAATGACGATCACTTAAGTGGGCGTAATTCTAAAAAAGGGTGTGGCAATATTGTAAAAACTCTGTATCTCGAAGAAAATTGACACTAGAGTACTGAAATTAAGTACAGAGGTAGGTACAATTATTGGAAATTACTATAACAAAAGTGGGCGTAATTCGACTAAGGGGTGTGGTAATATAAGAGAATTACTGTGTCTTGAATAATATTGATACTAGGGTACAGAAATTTATTACAAAGGTAGGAAAAATTACTACAAATTTTTGTAAAAAAAAAAATGGGCGTTAATCGAGAAGGGGAGTGGCAATATTTAAAAAAACACTGTATCTCGATTACTATTGATACTACGATACTAAAATTTAGTACAAAGGTAGGTACAAATATAACAAATTACTGTCAGTAATGTGGGCGGTATTCGATAAAGGGGCGTGTCACTGTAAGAAAAACACTGTATTTCAGTAAATATTGACACTAGAGTACTAGAGTTAATAAAATTCACAGAAAAAATGCAAGGGTAGGTAAAAAATAGCAGTCAATTAAGTGGGCGTTAGTCGACAAAGAGGTGTGGCAATATTAGAAAAACTCTGTATCTCGAATAATATTGACACTAGAGTACTAAAGTTAACTACAGGGGTAGGCACAGTTATAAAACAAATAATTTCAATACAGTGGACCTTGTTTGATAAAGGGGTGTGGCAATATATAAAATACACTGTATCGCGAATAATATTGACACTAGAGTACTGAAATTTAGTATAGAGGTAGGCACACTTATAACAAGTTATTGTGAATAAAGTGGGCATCATTCGACAAAGGGGTGTGGCAATATTAGAAAACACTAAATCGAATACTGACACTACTAACTGAAGAAGTACAGACGTAGGCACAATTATTACAAATTACTACCGAAGAATTGGGCGTTATTCGACTAAGGGGTGTGGCAGTGTGTAAACAACTGTATCATATTGACTTAAGGGTGGTAAAATTCATTGTTAGAATGGGTAGAACTATTGAAAACACTATAACAAAGAGTGTGATATTCTCAACAAAGAGGCGTGTCAATATTATAAACACACTATATTTCAGTCAATATTGACATTGGGGTAGTGATAAAAATACAATAGTAGGTACTGATAAACATACTGACAAAGACCAGAATAAGAAACGACAGAAAAGCATTTTCCATATTATGAGCATAAATAATTGGTGTTTAATTAATTTATACACTTTTTTAATATATATCATTTTCTCTAAAAAGAAAGAAATAAAAACTTTTTAACAAAAAAAAAAACCTACTTCAAAATCACTAGAAAGTAAAAAATAATTTTAAATTACTTTTACTATTTATTTCTTGGTCAAATTTGTATTTTTATAATAAATATATTTATTTTTTTATGATAATAAGAGCTTCGAAGTCGGCGCTAATATAATCAGATTTTTTGTGCAGCTGCAACACACATATAGCATTTTAATTAAGATTTAAGAAAAATTAAGATTACAAATTAATACAGCGTCACCCAAGCAGGATATTTACAAATAAAAAAGTCTTAAATATAGTAGGGATGGCGAAAAAATCATGATTTTACGTCAATGATTAGCGCAGACTAGAAGCTTTTATTATCGTAAAAAAATAAATATATTTATTATAAAAATACAAATTTGACCAAGAAATAAATAGTAAAAGTAATTTAAAATTATTTTTTACTTTCTAGTGATTTTGAAGTAGGTTTTTTTTTTTGTTAAAAAGTTTTTATAAGTTAAAACAACAAAGTAAGAAATACAGCAGTTTCGCAGTTTGAATTGGCACAAAACAAAAAAAAAAAAAAAAACAAATACAAAAATGCCGAAGAGTTTAACAACAAAAACAAAAAACAACAACAACAACACCAATATAGAATAACAGCAAATCTATGCATTATTCATAAGCTGTTCGTTTGGAAAATTGAGAAAAGGTGGCAAATCGAAAATGTTAAAAAAAAAACAGCAAACTAAAGAAGGGAATAAAAGCATAAAATCTGTGCACAGGAAATCTTTTTATGTTAACAACAGCTTTAAACTTTGAGCTGTTGAAAACCCAGTAAGCAAAATCAATAGCTGCATAATTTAAATATATTGAAATATCATATTTTTAAATGCAAATTCAGCTGGAAATTCACAAATTGCATCCATGAAATTTTAGTTGTTTTTAAAAAAAATTATTTTTATAAAAATTGTTATTTTACTGTGGTTAATTGGTATTTTACTGTGTTTTAATTGTTAAAAAAAAATTATTTTTATAAAAATTGATATTTTACTGTGATTAGACTGAGCCGAAAAAAATATATTTGCTGTTTTTCAAAATGCGCAGGTATCAAAAACTTTATCGGTGGGCTAAATTTTTATCTTTACTCGAAATTAAACTTTTTTTAAAAACCTTAACGCCCACACAAATGCAAAATAGTTTTCTCAATAAAGAACATCATGTTTATATCAAGCTCATATGAAAGTATTTTTGATGTTTTTTAATGATTACAAGGAATGCGGTACCGTTGCTACTATAACGTTGCTTCCAACTGGCTCTGTCACGACGAGACGGAGCAGCCTAAAAAGCTTCCAGGAGATGAGTTGGAAGGGGCAAGATTGCTCTAAGGAAAAGGAAAATGCTGTCAAGGACTTCTACTCGAGCCTAGAGGACATGTATGATCAATGCCTGGTCTATGACACAAAAATAGATCTCAGCTATTTTAATACGAATTTGGAAAGAAAATGCATCTTTGAAGCTAAGAAGCTTCCAGGAGATGAGTTGGAAGGGGCAAGGTTGCTCTAAGGAAAAGGAAGATGCTGTCAAGGACTTCTACTCGAGCCTAGAGGACATGTATGATCAATGCCTGGTCTATGACACAAAAATAGATCTCAGCTATTTTAATACGAATTTGGAAAGAAAATGCATCTTTGGCTACACTGTCGGCCAGTTCAATCTCTACGAGACCACTTTTAACAACAGTCTAAGATTGTTCGACTTGGACGTGGCTAAAAACAAGGTAGTCTAGTTTAGTAGCACCAGATTCAACTAACTTTATGCCAAATTTTTGAAAAGAGCACACAAAAATAAAATGTACACCCACTCGGAGAGAAATTTGAGCTGAAAACAATTCCAAATCAATTAACTTTGAGAGTGATTCTGAGCTAAGCCATAAAATTCTTGATATCAAGCCCTTTTGTGATTGCTTATCGAAAAATAAACACGCTCATTTGTGAATAATGTATATTATTTTTGGATTGTTTAAAAAAAGAAATGTACCCACAAGTACCCAATTTATGAAATTTTTGGAATATTTATCAAAAAGTTAATATGCACACTTGTGCACAATTTATGTCATTCTGGTATTGTTTTAAAAAAAAAATGCTCATTTGTGACCAATGTATGTCATTTATGAAAAAAAATTGTGGATTGTTAGAAAAAAAATTACATTTTGTTACATAAGCAACAAGACGAGCGCAAAAACAAGCGGCACGAATAACGTTTGAAGAAAAAAGATGTAATGTACAAGTGGCTCAAGCAAAAACCGAGCCTTGTACCGATACCGTGCCTTGTTTTGTTTTTGCTTCAATTAACTTTTTCAGATTGAACCAAATAAAAAACTAGTAAGGTATATCTTCGACTTGGCCGAAGTTAAAATACCCCCACGGCCGATTCTTAAGAGTGGAAGAATCTTAAATTGGAGAGCTTTTTGTATGAGATTTTGAGAGATTTTATTATTTTTATGTGTCTAAAATACATACAAATCAAATTGTTTTCCTGCAGCTTAAATATAAGCCTTTTTATAAAGTTTTAAATTTTGGGGTTGTATGGGAGGTGGGCGTGTTAGATTGTGTATGATGCCCATTTTTATAACATACCTCAGTTTCGACATAGAATACACAAATACCGAGTTTCTGTCTTGTAACTTTAATATTAGCCTCTTTATAGATTTTTCAATTTTGGGCTTGTACGGGAGGTGGGCGTGTTAGTGGGTGTATGACGCCCATTTTTCAAACACACCTCAGTTTTGACATTGAATACACAAATACCGAGTTTCTGTCTTGTAACTTTAATATTAGCTTCTTTATAGATTTTTTAAATTTTGGGGTTGTATGGGAGGTGGGCGTGTTAGTGGGTGGATGACTCCCATTGTTCAAACACACCTCAGTTTTGACATTGAATACACAAATACCGAGTTTCCGTCTTGTAACTTTAATATTAGCCTCTTTATAGATTTTTCAATTTTGGGGTTGTATGGGAGGTGGGCGTGTTAGTGGGTGGATGACGCCCATTTTTCAAACGCACCTCAGTTTTGACATTGAATACACAAATACCGAGTTTCTGTCTTGTAACTTTAATATTAGCCTCTTTATAGATTTTTCAATTTTGGGGTTGTATGGGAGGTGGGCGTGTTAGTGGGTGGATGATGCCCATTTTTCTAAGTCATCTCATTTTTGACATAAAATAAACATATACCAAATTGTAGTATTGTAGCTTTAATATTAGCTTCTTTTTAAAGTTTTCAATTTTGGGGTTGTATGGGAAGTAGGCGTGGTTTTCATCCGATTTAGCCCATTCTCGAACTTGACCTTAGTTTTTTTAAAAAAAGCTTAAATATCGAATTTCATTACGATAGCTTAAAAATTACGGCTGTAATTGTGTCGACAGACGGACAGACATGGCTAAATCAACTCAGGTGGTGATGCTGAGCAAGAATATATATACTTTTCCATACCTACCACGCCTCCTTTTGGGTGTTACACACGTCGTGACAAAATTAATATACCCCTTACGCAGTACGCGTGGGGGTATAAAAATTATATTTTCATTATACAAAATATATATGTTTTATCCAATTCGGACAAGAAAATATAATTTTCGAATTTATTTTCTTCATTTCTAACACTAAAAGGAAAAAAAACCACAAAACCGACGTTGAATCGAATAATGTTTTATTCATTGATTCGAATAGAATAACGTCGTTCGGTTGCTAATATTAAGACTTAGCAGGATGGTAAAGTTAGACCTGTAACTCCGTGAAGGAAATGGTCTATTCGGAACTTATAATACTAAATTAGGTTTCAGACGGCGCACAGTGGATCGTCAGGAAGAAAAGGGCGGAAGTAAGAAAAAACAAAATTAAACTTAGTAAAATACGACTTTTTCTATTCCTAATTAACCAAAGATTATATTTTTAATAAAATTGCATCTTGGTGTTGCCTTGGCAATTACCAGTATCTGTTGAAAATCAAGGTTTTTTTTGCAAACAAAAAGCAGTAAATATATATATAACGCATAAACGTTAAAAACAAAATTAATAAAGAGATTTTATGAATAAAACTTTTTATATTTCGTGTTGTTGTATTTGACTTAAATTTGTAATATAATAAAACAATTAGTTTATATAGTTTTAAATAAAAAAACAAAGTTTGAACATTATTTTAAGTAAGTTTAAATGAATTTTACACACAAAAAACAAAAAAAAAAAAATTGGACATATCAGCCCTTGCAAGGAATTTGACCGAGCTTCTTATGATCAATTGTATTGTGTGTGTTATTAAATGTTTGCACACAATTGACCGAAAACTGCAACTACATGTTTTATGACGACTCCGAACGGCTAAAGTTCATGTTCTCAAGAAGTTTTACATGGCATGCAGAGAAGTGACCGCAGCGACCGATCAGAAATTTTTTTTTATTGAAAACACTTTTCGCCGCAACTGGGGATCGAACTCAGACTCCGAGCATGCTAAGCCATACACTGAACCTGCATGCCACGGTCACCACATACACTTTTAAATATTTGGCATGTGTTGGAACCTGAAATTGTAAAAAGCTTTGACGTAGAATTACGTCTTACAGCGCGGTTTGTATGGGGTCGTTTTAACAAATTTTTTCAAGGCCATGAAACTTTTTTGACGAATACTTTAGGGTATATCTACAGCCTTTAATACTCATTGTCCAAAGATAAGATATAAACTAAAATATCAGACATATCCTGCGCTGAATGAATGGATTTGGTCACTAATATATTAAAGTCACAAAATAGTAAAATATAAGCAGAAAAATGCATGTGCTTATATAAGAAAATCAATCTGCTGTGCCTACCGCTTTCTTTGTTTTTAACCGACTTCAAAAAGGAGGAGGTTCTCAAGTTGGTTGGTTTCTCTGTTTTTTTTTTTTTTTTTTTTTTTTTTTTTTTTTTGTGAATGTATGTACATCGATTACTCCTAAAGTACTTGCCCGATTGCCGTAATTTTTTGCCAACATATAGAGATTATCAACGCGGAGGTGCCCGTTTATAAAAGGGGGCGGTATTTGGAAAAGGGGCGTGTCTATATAAGAAAAACACTGTATCTCAGTAAGTATTGACACTACGGTAATAAAATTCACAGTAAAATTACAAAGGCAAGCACAAGTATTAAAAATGACGATCACTAAAGTGGGCGTAATTCTAAAAAAGGGTGTGGCAATATTGTAAAAACTCTGTATCTCGACGAAAATTGACACTAGAGTACTGAAATTAAGTACAGAGGTAGGTACAATTCTTGGAAATTACTATAACAAAAGTGGGCGTAATTCGACAAAGGGGTGTGGCAATATAAGAGAATTACTGTGTTTCGAATAATATTGATACTAGGGTACAGAAATTTATTACAAAGGTAGGAAAAATTACTACAAATTTTTGTAAAAAAAAAAAATGGGCGTTAATCGAGAAGAGGAGTGGCAATATTAAAAAAAACACTGTATCTCTATTACTATTGACACTACGATACTAAAATTTTGTACAAAGGTAAGTACAAATATAACAAATTACTGTCAGTAATGTGGGCGGTATTCGATAAAGGGGCGTGTCACTGTAAGAAAAACACTGTATTTCAGTAAATATTGACACTAGAGTACTAGAGTTAATAAAATTCACAGAAAAAATGCAAGGGTACGTAAAAAATAACAGTCAATTAAGTGGGCGTTAGTCGACAAAGAGGTGTGGCAATATTATAAAAACTCTGTATCTCGAATAATATTGACACTAGAGTACTAAAGTTAACTACAGGGGTAGGCACAGTTATAAAACAATTAATTTCAATACAGTGGACCTTGTTTGATAAAGGGGTGTGGCAATATATAAAATACACTGTATCGCGAATAATATTGACACTAGAGTACTGATATTTAGTATAGAGGTAGGCACACTTATAAAAAATGATTGTGAATAAAGTGGGCGTCATTCGACAAAGGGGTGTGGCAATATTAGAAAACACTAAATCGAATACTGACACTACTAACTGAAAAAGTACAGACGTAGGCACAATTATTACAAATTACTACCGAAGAATTGGGCGTTATTCGACTAAGGGGTGTGGCAGTGTGTAAAAAACTGTATCATATTGACTTAAGGGTGGTAAAATTCATTGTTAGAATGGGTAGAACTATTGAAAACACTATGGCAAAGAGTGTGATATTCTCGACAAAGAGGCGTGTCAATATTATAAACACACTATATTTCAGTCAATATTGACATTGGGGTAGTGATAAAAATACAAGAGTAGGTACTGATAAACATACTGACAAAGACCAGAATAAGAAACGACAGAAAATCATTTTCCATATTATGAGCATAACTAATTGGTGTTTAATTAATTTATACAGTTTTTTTAATATATATCATTTTCTCTAAAAAGAAAGAAATAAAAACTTTTTAACAAAAAAAAAAACCTACTTCAAAATCACTAGAAAGTAAAAAATAATTTTAAATTACTTTTACTATTTATTTCTTGGTCAAATTTGTATTTTTATAATAAATATATTTATTTTTTTATGATAATAAGAGCTTCGAAGTCGGCGCTAATATAATCAGATTTTTTGTGCAGCTGCAACACACATATAGCATTTTAATTAAGATTTAAGAAAAATTAAGATTACAAATTAATACAGCGTCACCCAAGCAGGATATTTACAAATAAAAAAGTCTTAAATAGAGCAGGGATGGCGAAAAAATCATGATTTTACGTCAATGATTAGCGCTGACTAGAAGCTTTTATTATCATAAAAAAATAAATATATTTATTATAAAAATACAAATTTGACCAAGAAATAAATAGTAAAAGTAATTTAAAATTATTTTTTACTTTCTAGTGATTTTGAAGTAGGTTTTTTTTTTTGTTAAAAAGTTTTTTTGTTTCAATGTTTGTACTAATATTGTTTTTGTTTTATACGAACTGATTTCCATGTATTCTTCATTGGGTTCTTGTATGTACTACTTCTTTTTTGGGTGCTTGTATTTACTACTTAGAACTGAGTGTCTTGTTTGTGTACTGAAAGTTCTTGTAGGTACTACATTTCACAACATGTTTTCAACTCAGTCAATGAACTCAAACTGTCAAACTTAACGAAATGTGTCTGTGAGCCGGTTAGATTTAACTCTTATGAAAAACAAGAGTTGGATCATATTTCATTTTATGCTTTTACCCAATAGATGGCGTAAAATTTTATTTTTTGTTTTTAATGCCAATTAATTTGGATTCCAATAGCACTAGCGAGTGTTGCTCACAAACTATACATCGAACGGAGACGAAAGTGTAGTTCGCAAACTAAATATCGAACCAGGGGCGGATCTGGAAAAAATCTTGGGGGGGGTAAATTATCAAAGACACACATTTTCGATTTGAGAAAATTTTGCCTTTTTACAAATAGATAAATTGTACTTTTTTGAATTGAAATTATTGAATTGTTTAAGAACCATTTTTCCCAGACACATACACGCACATTTCCGTATTTATTTATTTCTCCCTTTTTCTGGAATAATATCTCAGCGAAAAGTAAATAAAAACTCTAAAACTAACAAGAGCATCCCACGTAAAATTGTGAAATTTTTTCGTCTTTGAACGTCGATATCTTCGAAACTGTCGAATATATTGTTATTGAATGTGCAAAAATTGAAAGGTCTAGTATTTCTTCGTTGAAATCAGTCATAGTAAAACAAATCGGTAGATCAATATAATAGATATAGCAATATTATCAGAAAAAAAACTGATTATCATGTTTTTGCCAAAAACTCGAACTGATGGAGAAAAATAGAGTCCATATTTGATATCAGCAGCCAAAATTCATTCGGGATTGTTTATCAAGATCTCTGCACCTTTCATAAATCTTAATTTTGTTACTGACAAAATCATATGACAAAATCATCGCAAAATTATCAATAACTTCGTTAATATTTATTTAAATGTCTCTAAGTATATGCAATAATGCGAGTCCATTCAATCGTTCTCAATTCGAACGGAACCTATTTTTAATTGTCGCAGTATAGAAAAACTTCGCTCAGCTGTTTCTACACTGATAGGAAGCGTGGCAAAGATAGCAAACGTTATAGAAATTAGAAATTATTGAAAAATTTCAGAATTCCAAACAATTTAGAATTTACTTAAACAACAATAATTGTATGCAACAAATTATTTGCGCAGTTGATACAATTTTAGCAACTTTAACGTAACATTAATTCACTTCAAAACAACCCTGTTATAAAGGGTGTTTTTTTAAGAGCTTGCTGATTTGAAATTAAAATAAAACACATGCCAAATTATAAAATAGCCAAAAAAATTTTTATTTGGTAGATAATTTCTTAGCAGTTAACATTTAAATATAATTTCGGGCATATGACCACCACGACTATTTTGCACAAAGGGCATTCTGGAGGTCCACTTTGCGACCCAAAAGTCTTTGAGGGCGTATTTCATCATCCATATCTTGAAGATTAGGCAACAAAAATTCATTGATCATGGTTCTGTATCGATTTCTATTCACGGTAACGCGTCGTCCTTCCTCATTTTCAGAGACAAATCGATAAATAAACGTTTTCTTCGACACTGGCCTCAACGACAGCAATATTTTCTTCTGTACGCACTCTTCTCATTCTTATCGGTGGCTTGGAATCCAAAAGAGTGAATGTAGACCGAAATTTGGTAATTACGTTCTTTATGGTGGTCTCAGACGGACGGTTATGTGCACCGTCTATTTATGGTAAAATTCGTTGGCTCATAGGTTGCAAAAAAGTTTGGCAGGTTTTCAGTAAAAATTTAGAAGAATAAAATATTTTAAGTGGCAACTCTTGTCTGCATTGCTCAATTATTACTTGTTACTTGCTCAATTATTTCATAAAAAGGGCATTTTTAAACTAATTGTTAATATTTTGCAAAAATATAATTATTATAAAGCAAAAATTTACGCTGAGGTAGTGACTTCAATTTTTTTATTTGTAAGAAAATAACGCGTCTTTAAAGTTGATTGTTTAAAAAATGGCTGTAAATTTGAGAACATAACGATCTGTTACTTTATTTTCAAGCTCATTTAAAAAAAAAAGCGAAGTTACTACCTTGACGTAGGTGTTTGCTTTACATATAATTATATTTTGGTTTGTCATACAAGCAAAGGTTACAAGGTTACAAGCAAAATGGTCATACTCTTCTCGCATCGCTTCATAAAAACGTCATCTACACGCAAATGACGTCACAAAACAAAAATAAACAAAATTTTTTTTATATACTTTAATAATTGTTGAAATCAATAAAAAAACTAGAGTTTAACAATGTCTCTGACCATTTTTTTTTTAGTATTATTCAAAACACGCCTTCAGAATCGCTTATGTATACATAAAAGTAC
Source organism: Tetanocera ferruginea (assembly GCA_958299015.1). Taxonomy (NCBI): domain Eukaryota; kingdom Metazoa; phylum Arthropoda; class Insecta; order Diptera; family Sciomyzidae; genus Tetanocera; species Tetanocera ferruginea. Next base: position 33,004,263 of record OY282642.1, on the reverse strand, counting down.
CCTTAAGCTGTGGGCATAATTATTTTCTTCAAATAAAGTATGAAAAAAAGTATTTGAAAGTTCTTGGGGGGGGTAATTACCCCCTTTACCCCCCCCTTGTATCCGCGCCTGTATCGAACAGAAACAATTAGGGGCACTAATGGAAAGGACATGTGCTCAGCGTGAGATATAGTCACCATACGATTTTTGTTAAAATTGTGGTCATAATTAAATTTGAAATTATTTGTTAAACGAAAACTATATATCAAACAGAGATGAAAGTGACACCAATGGTAAGTGGATTTCCTTCGCCTTCTTTTCAATTAAGTCAATGAACTCAACCTGTCAAACTTAACGAAATGATAGAAAACTTTGACATTTTGTTTGTTTCTTTTTGCTTGCTCATTTTATCAAGCTTATTTTTAACTGTTTCTTTGTTTTGGTATCGATAAGAAGTTAATAGTTTCGTGTTATTAATTCATTACCTAATTTTCTGAAGATCAATTAAAAATACGTGCAAAATGAAAAAAAACAATTAGATCAAAGAGTCAAGCTAAAAGAGGTTACAATTTTAACGAAATTTGACGTTCCTTTTTTTTTATTTTGAAATAGTTCAGCTTTTATTGCAATACATAGGTTTCAGCTGCCACATTTAGCCTATTAAGCTTCCATACAAATTTTATGATTTTTGCATAAATTTTATATGAAAATTTTATTTAAAAAAAACAAACTTGATTAAAATTAATTTATTTGAATACACAAAATTTGCTTGAAATTAATTTTCTTTTTATTTTTAATGTTTTTATTATTATTTATTTTTGGTATTTTCTTTAATTAAATGTTTAGAAATCTACATAATTATAAATAGGCAAACAGAAATTTGTCGAATTTCGAATATTAATAAAATTAGTTTTTTGTTTAAATAAAAAAGTTCACATAAAAAATATATAAAAATCATAAAATTTGTATGGGCGCCTCCATACGGATGGATTCCAAGGCAAAAAATGTTCCTCTTGAAAAAGTAATAAGGGTCGCTCATATTCATTTCATTAACAGTAGGAGGTTAGGGTTTTGCCTCCTCTGTAGCTCGAAAACCTACACTCAGAAAAAAGTGTATCGGAATATGATAAAAAAGGCATCATATTTAGAGAAAAATGGTATAGACTTTGCTCCAGAGAATGCTATTCTCTAATTGCGATACTAAAAATTCTATAAAAATGATAAAAAGCTTCCATGAAATAGAAAAATATATCGCTTTTAGAGAAAAATACTTTTTTTTTGAGAAAATATTTGTTTTTATTGAAGAAAATACTTCTCATAGTGAATTTTTTATCAAAATATAAGAAAAGTTTTTCATTTTTAACCGACTTCAAAAAGGAGGAGGTTCTCAAGTTGGTTGGTTTCTCTGTTTTTTTTTTTTTTTTTTTTTTTTTTTTTTTTTTGTGAATGTATGTACATCGATTACTCCTAAAGTACTTGCCCGATTGCCGTAATTTTTTGTCAACATATAGAGATTATCAACGCGGAGGTGCCCGTTTATGAAAGGGGGCGGTATTCGGAAAAGGGGCGTGTCTCTATAAGAAAAACACTGTATCTCAGTAAATATTGACACTACGGTAATATAATTCACAGTAAAATTACAAGGGCAAGCACAAGTATTAAAAATGACGATCACTTAAGTGGGCGTAATTCTAAAAAAGGGTGTGGCAATATTGTAAAAACTCTGTATCTCGAAGAAAATTGACACTAGAGTACTGAAATTAAGTACAGAGGTAGGTACAATTATTGGAAATTACTATAACAAAAGTGGGCGTAATTCGACTAAGGGGTGTGGTAATATAAGAGAATTACTGTGTCTTGAATAATATTGATACTAGGGTACAGAAATTTATTACAAAGGTAGGAAAAATTACTACAAATTTTTGTAAAAAAAAAAATGGGCGTTAATCGAGAAGGGGAGTGGCAATATTTAAAAAAACACTGTATCTCGATTACTATTGATACTACGATACTAAAATTTAGTACAAAGGTAGGTACAAATATAACAAATTACTGTCAGTAATGTGGGCGGTATTCGATAAAGGGGCGTGTCACTGTAAGAAAAACACTGTATTTCAGTAAATATTGACACTAGAGTACTAGAGTTAATAAAATTCACAGAAAAAATGCAAGGGTAGGTAAAAAATAGCAGTCAATTAAGTGGGCGTTAGTCGACAAAGAGGTGTGGCAATATTAGAAAAACTCTGTATCTCGAATAATATTGACACTAGAGTACTAAAGTTAACTACAGGGGTAGGCACAGTTATAAAACAAATAATTTCAATACAGTGGACCTTGTTTGATAAAGGGGTGTGGCAATATATAAAATACACTGTATCGCGAATAATATTGACACTAGAGTACTGAAATTTAGTATAGAGGTAGGCACACTTATAACAAGTTATTGTGAATAAAGTGGGCATCATTCGACAAAGGGGTGTGGCAATATTAGAAAACACTAAATCGAATACTGACACTACTAACTGAAGAAGTACAGACGTAGGCACAATTATTACAAATTACTACCGAAGAATTGGGCGTTATTCGACTAAGGGGTGTGGCAGTGTGTAAACAACTGTATCATATTGACTTAAGGGTGGTAAAATTCATTGTTAGAATGGGTAGAACTATTGAAAACACTATAACAAAGAGTGTGATATTCTCAACAAAGAGGCGTGTCAATATTATAAACACACTATATTTCAGTCAATATTGACATTGGGGTAGTGATAAAAATACAATAGTAGGTACTGATAAACATACTGACAAAGACCAGAATAAGAAACGACAGAAAAGCATTTTCCATATTATGAGCATAAATAATTGGTGTTTAATTAATTTATACACTTTTTTAATATATATCATTTTCTCTAAAAAGAAAGAAATAAAAACTTTTTAACAAAAAAAAAAACCTACTTCAAAATCACTAGAAAGTAAAAAATAATTTTAAATTACTTTTACTATTTATTTCTTGGTCAAATTTGTATTTTTATAATAAATATATTTATTTTTTTATGATAATAAGAGCTTCGAAGTCGGCGCTAATATAATCAGATTTTTTGTGCAGCTGCAACACACATATAGCATTTTAATTAAGATTTAAGAAAAATTAAGATTACAAATTAATACAGCGTCACCCAAGCAGGATATTTACAAATAAAAAAGTCTTAAATATAGTAGGGATGGCGAAAAAATCATGATTTTACGTCAATGATTAGCGCAGACTAGAAGCTTTTATTATCGTAAAAAAATAAATATATTTATTATAAAAATACAAATTTGACCAAGAAATAAATAGTAAAAGTAATTTAAAATTATTTTTTACTTTCTAGTGATTTTGAAGTAGGTTTTTTTTTTTGTTAAAAAGTTTTTATCAATAAAATTTCTCTATAAATGAGAAATTTTTTGTGCGAGAAAAATACTTATCATTATTAGAGACATTGAAATATTTCCATTTCCTAAAAGTAAAGAAATATTTCTTCGAAAATGTGAAAAATTATTCTAATTGAAGAAAATTTTATTTGAAAAAGAGAAAATTGCTATTATCAAAAATAGAGAAATTTTTTACCGGAGCAAGGTATGTGTTTTTTTCTCAGTGTAGGGTGACCCGAAAATTCTGACTTCAGATTCGGATTCAGCGAGCCCAAAATCTTAGGAAACCGTTGTGAAACTTCTTGGGATTTGCAAAAACTTCAGTTTTGTTGTACAGTGTAATTATATATTTGATTTAGAGTGCGGAACGCGTACTTATTGGAGGAATAACACTTATATGTGTATTTATATATATAAGAGATTGTAAAATATAAAAAAATTAAAAAAAATTTTTTAAGAACATTTAAAAAAAAAATAATACTAAAACAAATTATGTGACAAATAAAGTAGCTTCAATATACTTAAAACATAAACATTAAGTTAACAGAATTGACACCTTACTTCTTAGTTCCGTATTTGCCTTATTTCGATCCACTGTGCGGCGAGCCGTATCATGTGATCTATTAAATTTCATCATGAAGGGGTTCCTATTAAAGAAAAAGTGGTTCCTACACATGTCAAAATTTGGACTCCCTCAAACAACGTTTGGAGTTTTCGGAGTAAATAAAATCCGATTGAGCGGAGTTTAAAAATATACTCCGAATGGAGCTTTATTTTGATCGAATAAACGGTGTTCAAGTTTTTTTTCCTATCGGTGTTCAAGTATGATAAAAGAAAAATTAAATTTATTTGTGTTTTGACAACTTTTCAAAATAAAAATGTTCAAATTATCTGATTTTGGTAATAAATTATATTTGAACTCCGTTTGGGTAGTTCAAAATTTGAACTCCAGTGAATCGGAGTTCGTCAACACCTATCGGTGTGCAAAAAATAAATATCTGGTTATCAGTGTTCAAAAGTGAAATTTTTAATTAGAGAAAAAATAAATTTTAAATTCTAACATTTAAAAAAGACTTACGTGTATCAAGATGAAAAAGTTTTTGCAAAAATATTTTTTTTTTTTTAATCTTGTTTACATCATCTCGAGCCATAACCGCGAAAAAGGTGTTACCAGCAATTTACAAAAATTTGTTTTCTTATCAAAACTTATCATTTATTTCATTATCAGTAATCTATAATTATAAAATAATAGTTACTATAATAATATAATTATTTATATGCAAGGATTGTGTAAAAAAAATTATCAGAACTAAAAATCTTATGCCGAAAATAATTAAAAGAAATGTTCTCCCTTAAAATTTTAGTTTTGATGGTTACATCTTTCTTGCTGTTATGGCTCGATATAATCTTGTCCATTTCTCGAGTAATAAAATAGTTGTCTATTGTGGGTGTTGAAACTGTTTGTTTGTCTCAACTTTTAACTTTGACTTAAGTGTTTGTTTGTTTTTTTGTCTCACTCACTTTTTGTTTGTTAACAATGTGGGATGGCACAGGATCGGTCACGCTCAATTTAAGTATAATTGTTTATATAATATTTAAACATTCCAAGTAAATTGAACATTTCTGTAAGCAGCATGTTTTGATTTTGTGTGCATTGTGGGCGAAAAAAAGTGTGTATGTCAAAATTAATATAACCTATGTTCAGCGCAGCAATTTAAGGAATCGTTGGATATAAGTTTATGTTTATGTTTATTTGAACATCTATTTGAAAGATGGAGTGTTCAATAAAGATTTATATACAATATTTTTGAAATCTCTGAGTATAAATTTAATAACATGAATGATCAAGTTTCATTTGTATTATAAAGAAACATTGATCGAACTAGTTAATTTGATAATTTGGCTAATCTGTGTTTCAAAACCTGAAATTTTAGGTAAAATTTTTATTATATAAATTTTACTCTATTAATGGGTGCTAGAGCTCTTCATACCATGAGCTCTAACTATCCTTTGAAATACGTCTTTTGTCATTAAAATATTCGAAAACATTAGAATAAAAAAAAACTAGTAAGGTATATCATCGACTTGGCCGAAGTTAAAATACCCCCACGGCCGATTCTTAAGGGTGGAAGAATCTTAAATTGGAGGGCTTTTTGTATGAGATTCTGAGAGATTTTATTATTTTTATGTGTCTAAAATACATACATATCAAATTGTTTTCCTGCAGCTTAAATATAAGCTTTTTTATAAAGTTTTAAATTTTGGGGTTGTATGGGAGGTGGGCGTGTTAGATTGTGTAAGACGCCGATTTTTTTAACATACCTTTGTTTCGACGTAGAATACACAAATACTGAGTTTCTGTCTTGTAACTTTAATATTAGCCTCTGTATAGATTTTTAAATTTTTGGGTTGTATGGGAGGTGGGCGTGTTAATGTGTGGATGACTCCCATTTTTCAAACACACCTCAGTTTTGACATTAAATACACAAATACCGAGTTTCCATCTTGTAACTTTAATATTAGCCTCTTTATAGATTTTTCAATTTTGGGGTTGTATGGGAGGTGGGTGTGTTAATGGGTGGATGACGCCCATTTTTAAAACACACCTCAGTTTTGGTATCAAATACACAAATACCGAGTTTCAGTTTTGTAACTTTAATATTAGCCTCTTTATAGATTTTTAAATTTTGGGGTTGTATGGGAGGTGGGCGTGTTAGTGGGTGGATGACGCCCATTTTTCTAAGACTTCTCAGTTTTGATATAGAATACACATATACCAAATTTCAGTATTGTAGCTTTAATATTAGCTTCTTTGTAGAGTTTTCAATTTTGGGGTTGTATGGGAGGTAGGCGTGGTTTTCATCCGATTTAGCCCATTCTCGCACTTGACCTTAGTTTTTTTAAAAAAAGCTTAAATATCGAATTTCATTACGATAGCTTCAAAATTACGGCTGTAATCGTGTCCACATACAGACAGACGGACAGACGGACAGACAGACGGACATGGCAAAATCAACTCAGGTGGTGATGCTGAGCAAGAATATATATACTTTTCCATACCTACCACGCCTCCTTTTGGGTGTTACACACGTCGTGACAAAATTAATATACCCCTTACGCAGTACGCGTGGGGGTATAAAAATTGCCTCTTTTCATATTGAGTTAGCCGTTATTGAATAGATTTAAGATGCTGCGAGTAAATTACTTTATTGATGATTTTATTTTTTAGGGACTTTTCTTATGAGTTACTTAAGGACATTTTAAAAATTAGCTTTGTTTAAAAAATTGTAATTCAAATATCTAACTAATGTTACGAGTCCGTTAAAATAAAATAGATAAAAATTTAATAAAAAAAATAAGGCCAATGTGCAGTATTTTTAATTAATTTCTTTTTTTGTAGTAGTCTGATGTAAAATAATTTTTAAACAAAAATGTTTAATATATAAACCAATGAAGAGGATTCAAAACATTACTAAAATCATAAAATTTAAATAAATTATGTGCATAAATTTTGCTTAATTTCTTAATAAATTCAATAAAAATATTGAATATTTTCGTCCTTTAAAGTGACTTTGTTTATGACTTTCATGCTTTGCGTGAATTATGCTTTCAACTTTTCAGAGGCTTGAATTTTGGCCATTAATATAAGCTACGTAATTAAAGTATATATTTATGAATGCTCAATAAAACTGAAAACAATTGCAGAAGAGTTGGCAAAATACCAACCAAATGTTAAAATAGCATGGAACAAGAACACCTGCTAGAGTTGCCAACTGTGTCACCATTACTCTAACTATCAACAAGCCATAAAATAGGGACAGATAAAAATTGAAAGCTATTAGTAGAGACTAAGAAATTTAGATGGCCATAAAAATTTGTATTTATGTCATAAAATTGCAATAAACAGACAAATAACAGACAAAAACAACAATAACAACAACAATAATAAAAACAACAACACCATCAACATAAACATTAGCAGCTAGTCATAATAATTTGCAATTATTAAAGTGCTCGTAGAAGAAAATTGTGTGGAAAACAAGTTAAGCTAAAAATTTTTCCAAGCAAGAAGTTTGGCTTCGCAGAAAACAGACAAGCCAGCAAACAAGCAAGCTAAACGAAAAATCTGACTTTTTAGCAAAAAAAAAAAAAAAAAAACAACTAATAAGGTAGAAGAATAAACAAGGTCAACTAAGATACCTTTTCATTTATTTTCTTTACGATTTTAATATTTTTAACATGACTCTTTTGATTTAGAAGTGTGAAAGCGGCAAACAAACCGACATTATTAATGCAAACATGCCTTAAAGTAGGCAACAAACTTTACAGCTCTTAAGACTTGTCTGTAGAGTAGACTTATTTCATGAGTTGCCGATATTATTTATTTAAATATTACTATTTTGCTTAAAGAAAATGTGTGCTTAGTTTTCTAACATAATAAAAATAAAAAAAAAAACATATAAAACGAAGACTGGCAATAATCCCAAAAAAAAAAAAAAAAAAAGCAAACAACAACAACAAATCTGCAAAGTTTAAATCCTTGGGCGAACTAGTGAAATTTCACTGAAAGTGTTAAAAAATTTACTTAAATTATGCCACAGAGTAAAAAATATTGTTACAGCTTTGGCCTGCGGTGCTATAGAAAGAAAGAAAAGTGTGTTTTGGAGAGAGTAACACTCATTATAAATGCAAATCGAATGGCAGCAGAAACGAGACAAGAAACAGACTAGAGTGTAGTTCAATTCCGTTGAGTCACAGTGTAGAAAAGTTTAATGTGTGTTCACACTACCCAGAACTTTAGGGCAAAATAAAAAAAATTAAATGAAAACAAAAGATACTCACATACATATATGTATAGTATATAAAAATGCAGAAAACGCTTTACTACTGAGCAGCACAAATTTTAATTTTGCAACGTGCCTAAAAGCGTGCAAACAATTTTGTCACCTTGTTGTTGGCTCTACAGTTGTTGACTTTACTTTGAGCGCAACGTTACCAAAATTTGATCTCATGTGGTATGAAAATAACAACAGCACACACTCTTACATACTCTCACACACGCACATACACACACCATCAAATATTTGCATATTTACTTGCACCTAAGTTATGGTTTTGAAAATTTTGACCACGTTTGCCAGTAAAGGTTTTTGTTTATTTTTTTTTTTTTTTCGCATCACAAAAACATGTTTGCGAAGCTCTAACCATTCAAAGCTGTCAAAATATATAAATAAAAAATTCAGTCGAATAACCTGCTGTACCTTTTTTTATGGGCTTTCCCTGAATGGGACAAATAAAACATGCAAATTTTCATACTATTTTTATGTATATGTATGAAAAAACCACACAGCATAAGTTAAGAGCGCTCACGAAATTGTAGTAAAGCCTAGCTCCAAAGGTATAATATTTGGTTATGCATGTGTGCGCATATTCGACGCTTACTTTTGCTTAATAATTTGCTTTTACTTAAGATTTGTCAAGGTTATCTAAATTTTTAAAAATTTTGCTCCCTTATGTGCGTCAGCATTTTCTGTGTATGTAAAATGCTGTAAAAGTCACGAGTAAAAACTAAAATTTCAAAAATTTGAAATTCAATTCCAGTTGGCTCTTAACAGCTGAAACCTTTTTCAATGAGAATAATAAGAATTTTAAGTCCACAAGACGGCTCTCCGTAGCTGAAGCAGGCAGGCAAGTCGACTTAAACCTTCGTTTTGGTAATTTTGGAAAACTATATCACTAGATAAATTTAACAATCAGTAAGACTATCAAGAATATGCAGTGTTATAGGCTGAGCGAAGCGCCGAACTCTTAATTCCAGGGTCTTGGGTTACGTGCCCACCCAATTTCAGTATGCAGCTATTTCAGTATGCAGATGACCAGTTTGGACCTGGCCATCTAAGAGAGAAGCACTGACCTTTCCTGATATTAAGGTTTGACATCGTATACATTTCCCTTCTCATTTTACCTCGTAGCCAATTGCGCTGCTGTGGAGGAAAATGACGAAAAAGCCAGATGAAGTACAATACTAAATAATAAAAAAAAAAAAATAATAGTTCCTGCAGTGCTAGGTAAAAGGACTTAAGAATGATTCTTTGCCTCCAGGAGACAATCATGAGCTAAGAAAGTACCTGTAAGCCTCCCGTTCAACCAACAACATCCCCTAGTTCGAAGTTCACCAGATATAGTTACTCCAAGAACACTCCCAAAACCATCAGAACCTGGCGTTTCAGAAACTCATATTGCTACTGGAGGCACGTCAAAGTCTAACCGCTCTCAAGATAAGGTTGATGAAGCCTCCAAGAATCCAAGAAGGTAAATGTTGCAATGGCAGTAATTCAACGTGAACAATCGACCATCGTGCCTACAGTGAGGTAGTTAGGGAGCACCTGCAGCTTGTGCTGATCTGTGCCAAGTAAAGCAGCCACAAAATAGAGTATGAGGAGTGGATATATATATAGAAGACAAGTTGTGGAAAATGGTTATAGAACACCTTCTCGATAAGGCAAAATCATTGCTTGCTTCAAGTTTTCGGAAATGGTGAGAGGGTTTCGGGTCATCAAATGCAGGGACCAGTTCTCTAAGGAATTTTTAAGCCAATGTGTCTCTGGGTTTTCGTTGACGTGGCTTTTAAGACGCTAGGAGTGTTTTTTTGTTGATACAAGATACTTCGTTTTATCTGTGTTCACTTTCTGCAAATTTTCTGTAACCTCAATAATACTAAACTGAATTCGTAATATGGGCAATGATATCGGTATCATAAGCATTGATACCAATAGCATCGTGTCACTTCTTATCAGCTCCGATGATCTTCTCCATCATTAAATTGAAAAAATCATACGAAAAATTCTTCACATAACACACTCGACAGGACTTTATAAAGCGATATTGAGAAGGCTTATACCTCGGTAGTTGGTGGAAATGATGGGATCATGTCTTTCATGTGGTTTGGGCAGAGAACACTGAGGTTCTTATTGTATGAAATGCATTCATCCGATAATATTGTGCATAGAAGCTCGAAAATACAGTTAAACAGAGGTTTGCCTCTGTTAAATCAGCTGCGCTGTTTACGAATGGAAGGAACGGAAAGAAAACGGGCAACCTTTGTAGAATATTAATAAAATATGGTGTCATTGCGATTTACACCGACCTTTCGTTGAATTTCCTTCATGACGAAGATGAAGAGATCACATGATGAAAGTTGTGCATGCATGTGACCTTTTTTGCACTCATTGCTCTGGTAGCACAGTAGAGGATACTGCATACGTCTTCTTCGATTGAAGTAATGCCTTACTCGGGACTCATTTCGGGTCCGTAATTCAATGCGGAGGCTAAGGCTTAGTGCGTAAAACTCGCACCTGCTTGGATGGGCCCTTTTGAAGGGTCCCCTTTCACTAAAAAAAAGAAATACTTTTCCCTCGTTGGCACATGCGTGCAAATTAGTTTAATATAAAAGATTTTCGCTGCTTGTGGCTAGCTTTTCATTCATAGATGTAAACCGAGAAACAAGGTGGCTTAGTTACCTGCTTACAACGAATTCGCATCCAAATTCGCACTTCTCCGCATAGCAGCTGTAGCAGATATTGTAGTCTGCTCTCTTAGAGCAACCTTGTTCTTTCCATCGCATCTTCTGGATAGAGGACCTGTGAACCTTTATTTTTACTAAGGCTTCCTTCAATTGGATAGAGGCATATATCCAATTTATAGGGAAGTAAAGGGTCCGGGCATTTCCGGTGCATAAACGTAAATGATTGTACGATTTTTTTTGCGTGACCGTAGGGGTTCATATCTGACGCTGGTTTGGTTCTCAGTAGGCGGTTATAATGTGGTAGAACCCAAAATCTTACAATATTTGTATACCCTAAACCTGTAAGGTCAGGGTATATTAATTTTGTGCAAACGTTTGTAACGCATAGAAATAAGCGAGTACGGTATAGAAAAGTATATATATTCTTGATTGGAGTCACCTCGTGAGTCGATTTAGCCCTGTCTGTCTGACCATCCGTCCGTCCGTCTGTCCGTTTTCCGTCCTTCTGTAGGAGACGGAATAAGAAGAAGGAATTGAGATAATTACATGAAACTTGGTACACATGTTAACATAAGCCCCAGAATTTGCATTATTGAATATATTTGGAATCCGCCTACGGACACGCCTACCTCCCATACAACCCAAAAATTAAAAACTGCATAAAAAAGCTTATAGTTAACCTTCAATAATAAAATTCGGTACACTCAGAAAAATCACAACTGTAATATTAACAGTCGGCCGCTGTTATTTCAAAACACTGTTCGATTGAATGATTTGCGTTTAAATAAACAATTTTCTTTGTTGAATGAACGTTTCAATGTATTTTTGTGCTGTTAAAATAATCTGTTGAAATATTTATGTGCTTAAATTGAATTGTCAATTTTTTTCCAAACAATAGTTTTTATATGTGTTTTGCTATATTTATATTATCGTTGCCAGTAGCTCAGTGGATGTGCACTAGACTGTCATGCGGGAGACGAGGGATCCACCACGGATACGCCCACCTACCATACAACCAAAAATTATGAAATCAAAAACAAAGCTTATGTCTAATCTACAGAGATAAAATTTGGTACGTATGTATTTTATGTCAAAACAACGATGTTTTTGAAAAATAGATACACTGCCCACGACCACGCCCACCTCCCATACAACCCAAAAATTAAAAACTGTATAAAACAGCTTATAGTTAACATACAACAATAAAATTCGGTATATATGTTTCTTATAAAGATGTTTTTTAAGATGTCATCCGCCCTTGAACACGCCCACCTCCCGTACAACCAAAAATTAAAATATCAATAAATAAGCTATCATAAATAAATATCAATAAATAAAATATCATAGAAATAAGCGAGTATGGTATAGAAAAGTATATGGGCAAGGCCACGAAAAATGAAACCACATAGATTTTATTTTTCTGTCACAAAGCCCAAAATTTTTTTTACATTTCAAATGTCAAATATGTAAAGAATATGGCACCACTATATGCCAGTGCAAAATTTGTGTCTGCTTTGACATTTTACATGCTTTTCACAAATGGCACGTGCAAGGCGTAGTTGGAAAATATACCAATGTCGGCGAAAAAGGTAAAATTTGTTGTAATTTTTTTGTACCTTAGGCAGATGATTACTTTTTTTGGATAGAATATAAATCAAACTATTGATTAGCAAGCAAATTTGTGTACAAATCTAAGCTTTTGGACCAATTAGGGCTTAAAGTAATCAGCCGCAAATAAATGGTGACGTTACTGACAAATTTTTATAAAATGTTTTTCTATGCATTAACTAATTAGAAAAGAGGTTGGATGAGCTGATATTTTTTGAGTATTTTTGAAGTATTTTCATAATCAATGCTTATATGAAGCATTATTTGCATATAGCAGGGTATTTTTGCAAAAAAAGATTGCGTGACGTTACTGACGGTTTTTTATATTTTGTTTTTTTTTTACTTTTTTGCTTAATAATTTGGTATTTAATTGCCAGACTCCGATTCCTGGTGCACAAAGTGACAAGCGTTATGTTGAAAAGCTAAAAGAAAGCAACAGATACGACGAGTACAAAAAGAAAAAGGCAGAAGCAATGGAAAATTGAGAGCTAACAGAAAAGAAGAAGAAAAACTAATGCGAATTAGTTCGCCGTGCTGCTGGCCGCGAAAGAAGCAAAAAATATCGACAAAAATTAAAACAATCAGCTAAAGACACCCAAATAGAGCCGAATCCAAGCTGAAGCCTTAATGAAATCGTTAACAAAAGCTACAGGTGATCACAAACATAACGAAAAGCTGTGAAAAAGGTATCGTGTGCTTTTCTGACTTCACCACGCAAGAAAACAGCGGTATTGACGCACATTGTGCCGAATTTGGGCGAAGTTGAAAAAGACAATTCAGTCAGTGTTGTAAAGCCCAACAACCAACCAGTCACCAGTCAGCTTCCAAAGGAAATTGGAAATTTTTTCGATGGCGACGATATCTCCCAAGTTTCGCCAATAGCTCGATTTCTTTGCTTCGCCAATGCAAAGAAATATAAATGCGCTGAAACAGGGGCAAAAATTTTGATTCCAACTAGACACATGAAAGATATAAAAAACAGCTAAGTAAGTCAAGCTCGTCACTGCATAGTAAACAGTGAACGGGAATTCGTTGAGGCGTTCCAACATACACAATCGCAAATATTAGTTGCGGAAGTTGCTGAAGAAGAGTTTAACAAAACTCTTGCTCTAAAGGGCAAGCCTGATTTACTGCAATTTTTTTTATGAGATTAGTGCGATAAGTGGTTTCCTCTTAATATCTCCCCAGGCAAACTGTTTAGGGTCCCTCTATTAACCCAAGAAAACAAAAGACCCAAAAATCCTAACGAAATTCGTACGTGTGACGTTACTGACATTTTGCGTCACGTTACTGACACTGCTTTTATGTCATTTACGTGATTAAAACAGAAAATATTAAGCCCACCTTTTGGATAAAAATCATCTTTCATCCTTCCTATTTAAAATACCTGGGCAATAATAAACATGAACTCTTTTCAATTCGCTCATTTTTACACAAACGTTCAGTAACCTCAAAACACAGTTCTAAAATCTGGTGACGTTACTGACGGGTTAAAATGGTCATAACTTCACAACAAAACGAGATACAGCAAAGTTGTCTGCGTATGAAACATCAGTTATGACGAGAACTTTCATATGCCGCTCACAAGTTGGGAGAAATAATTGTATTTTGCAAAAATATTGACCAAAATATGTATACGAGCGTGACGTTACTGACGGTGGCCTTGCCCATATATATTCTTGATTGGAGTCACCTCGTGAGTCGATTTAGCCCTGTCTGTCTGACCATCCGTCCGTCCGTCATTTTTCTTTCAAAATGATGACTCGAACACTAACAAAATATCTGTATTGACCAACTTATGATTGAAATTCGAAAAATCTCTGAAAAACCTGATTTTTACGGAAAATCCGATTAGCGTGACCTCTAAACGTCCTCCAAAAAATCTGAAAAAATTCTCAAAAATACTTACCTGTATAAGCTTTTAAAAAAAGCGAAGGCAAGGCTGCATTTACCATTTAACTGTCTTTAAGTAAGACATCATTGAATGCTGTTTAACAGTATAAAAAGGCAAAAGTAATTTCAGCAAAAGCAGTCTTAATGCTGTTGCAGCTTATTTTAAGACAGTTTTTTGCCTTATATGAAGATTTACTTTTTACAGTGTAATAATGTTTATTTTTTAGCAGAAACAGAAACGTAGTGGAGTGAAATATACCCAGTGTGCAGAATAAGGTCTACCCAAAAATAAATGTGAGACAATTTTTATATCCAAAAGATACAAAATTATATTGTTTTAAGAACCTAACACATGCTTGTTATTGTGTGGGCGTTTTACTGCCATATAAAACAGTACAATTTTTTGCATGGTTGCCCAAATTTTTCCGACTGCTGTTTCATTTATAATAAGCTTTTTTAATTTTCAGTAACCACATCCAACAAAAGTTTGATGTGCGTTTTTGTGCCACCACTGTACGTTTTTTGAAGTTCACGCACAACAAAAGTGGAAAGTGTTGCCAACAGCTTAAATATGTAAAGCACTGTTTTTTCACACTAGCATTTCCCACAATTTGCGATGTCCTTGTTGGCGCTGCAACAGCAGCAAACAAGCTGCTTCAGTTGCTATGTTTTTGTTGTACAACAATCTTTCCAAAAGAAGTTGAAACTTTTGCCCCAGGAAATGAAAAAAAAAAGAAAAAAATTAAAGAAAAAATCTTGCTGAACTGTTTATTTTTCTTGCTTTGTGGGAGAAAAACTTGGCCAACTTTTATGTTGTTGCACAATTTTAAAGAAAAAAAAAAGCGTAAGAATAAATTAAGTTTTTACTCAGTTTTGGTTGAAAACGAAACTGCGCTAGAGCAGCAGCATTCTTGCTCTGTGTCAGTTTTGCGGTAGCACATAACTGTGGTTTTGCGAATGGAAACCAAACAAAATTTCTTAAACCAAACATTTTGCTTTTATGTGCACTGCAGTTGAATTCGTTAGTTTTTTGGTTTTTGCTACTAGCAGCAAAGCGCATTATATAAATTATTATGCGACACAAAAAGAGACAGCATGATAGAACAATAGGAAACCATTAAGTAATTAAGATGTTGTAAAACTACTGCAATGATTTTAATTAGACTCGAAATTAATTACAAATGAGTGCAAAAGGATTTAAGGTTTAGAGGAAGAAAAAAATACTCGAAGACGTGCAGCCGCTGAACCAGCGAAGAATGAGCAAGAATAAATGAAATGGAAGCGAATAAGTGGAAGGAAGCAAATAAGGTAAAGAAAACTTTGCAAAATGACAAGAATCAAGAGGGTTTTTTTTGTTTTTTTAAAACTCGGAAATAATTTATTGCTTGCTACATTAGGGTGCATCGCCAAAGCAGATTATTTTAAGTAGCTTGGAAAAGTTTGTGCGGGATTTTAAAACAATTATTTTAAGCACGAAACAAAGAAAAAAGAAAGCATGAAGCTGAAGTTTTTTGATATTTAAAAAAAAAAAAAATAAAAAAATAAATTTAACAAAATTTGTGTTTTCGACATGCAATCGGTGATTTGGTAAGCATAACTAATTGTCATCCTGACATATCAGCTTACACAGTATTATTTGCTTATGTTGCCAGATAACTTAATTTCATCGAACTTATAAATTATGTAAATATATGCTCACTTAATTGATCACTCTAGCAGCACTGCAGCTTAATATATCATGCACTTAAATGTTGAAATACAGAGAGAGACTGTCTGTCATGCAAACATACCATACACATATGCTAATTTATATGACATACATAAGCAGCTTAGAAAATTGTCATATTACAAAACCAACTATAAAGTCAACCATTTCCGTTTCCTGTTGGAACTCATAAAATGTAAACATAAAAAAAAAGATATGAAATAGAAGCTGTAAAATATAATTTATGCAACATAAATACTGGTATATAAACGACTGATATTTTACAAACTTAAGTTAGTATACTTGCAGGACAAAAATATACACACACATACATACATACCAACAAATACAAATTTACATCTTTAACAGCACAATGGTTTGCTTGCTTTAAAAAGAGTTTCAAATAGATATGCTATTGAAACTCACACACATACATAAGTACATACATGGCGCGTTTTATAACCATAACACATGCTCTAGAGGTCACACACACACACACACAAACCAATTGGTCTCTCACTCACATTGTACTATTCACACAGTCATTCATTCATTCATTCTGTCTGCCATTCAATTCCGCTTGAATAAAAGCAACAGCATCTTCGATGGTGCACATTTTTGGCTATATTCAACATTGTTGTTGTAATTGTCTATAAATCCATCCAACTGTCAATCTATCCATCTTTCTAGCTGTTTGTCTGTCTCTCTCTCACTTTTTCTCTGCCTGTCTTCATGCAACAACTTTTGACAGCATCAACATTTACACAATAGCTGCGATTTCTAATAAACGTTCATTCATGCTTGTTTATGCGCCCGTGTGTGGGTGCATTTGTATGTGTTCTCGGAAAGGTGAGAAATTGACATCATTGATCAGTGTCTGCATTGATATGAAATCCTTTCAAATATCACCTGAATTAATGTCCATAAAGGATTTAATAGCATTCTTTAAAATCAATTTTTACCATTTTTTTTTCACTTCTTAATATAATTTAGTTACTGCGTGTAGAGCACACATTGTATTGAATGGTTTAGTAAATATTTTCTTTTGTATGCTTACAGTGCAGGCTTATAAAGTTAGGAAAATATTATCAGAATTCAGAAACTTACTTACTTACTTACTTCACTGACTCATAAAACCGTCGGTTGGTTTTGAGTTCGTGTAAAAATTTGAGCCAGCGTCTTTTGTCATGTTCTTACTGGTGACAGTAAGAAATAATAAGCATCGTCAGGTTATCCAATACCTGGTCTTTCCAGCAGGTAATGCGGTCTTCCTCGACTGCGTTCACTGCCGCTGGTTACCGAATAGAATAACTCTTAACTGGAGCGTTAGCGTTCATTCTGTCGAAATGACTCATAAGTCATACAAGTCATGATTCCATAGAAGGTAAGATAAGAATTATCCTTCGTTTAATCTCAATAATAATATAATTTGAAGAGTTCATGCTGGATACCAGCTAAACGAAGTCCTAAATAACATTAAAGGTAAGAGCACTCTTATAGAAAATTATGCCACAACGTCTGAGAACAGAAGCTCGGATGATCTTATCTATTACTAGATTGAAAAAGTCGTACAATAAGGAATGATCTTGTCTGAAACCACGCTTGTTATCGAATGAGGGCAGAGGTCCTTCCCGATTTTCACTGCAATGTTGGTGTTGCTAAGTGTTTTGTGCTGCAAAGACGTATTGGTTTAAGATGAATGACAAATTCAGACCGAGTGGAATATAAATAATTTCTTATTGAACTGTCCTACGGCGGCTTTGAAATCAGCAAAAATAAATTATTAAAATAAAATAGAAAAAAAGTAAGAAATTATAAAGTCGGTAAGTTAAATAAAACTATAAAGTCTTAACAAGTAAAGAAATTATAGCCCGACTATGAAATATTCTAAACTAACTTTTTCAAAATACAATAATATTATTGAAAATGGGCGTGTCCGTGGGCGAATTAAGTTCATATTTTATTTGCATGACAATTTTGAATAAAAATTTATATATACTTATAAAGTTTTATTCCTGTAGCTTACATGTTAAAGCCTTTATAGTGTTTTCACTATTGTGGGTTTCATGGAAGGTAGGCGTGTTTGGCGTGTTTGGGCGGATTTCGCCCAATTTTTGAACACATCGTAGTTTTGTTAAAAAAAAAAATACATACCAAATTTTATCTCTGTAGGTTAAACATAAGTTTATTTATGTAGTTTTAAATTTTTTGGGTCGTAATGGTGGTAGGCCTGTCCATGGGTGGATGACGCTCATTTTTTACATCTTCGTTTTTTTATAAAAAACATACGTTCCGAAATTGTATTTGTTTAAGACAAACATAAGCATATTTATTGAGTTTTCAATTTTAGCATTATATGGGAGATGGGCGTGTACGTGGGCGGATAACACCTATTTCTCAAAAACAATTTCGTTTTGTAACAAAAAATATACGAAACAAATTTTATTTCTCTAAGTTAAACATTAGCTTATTTATTGAGTGTTATTTTTTTTGGGTTATATGGGAGGTGGGGGGCGTGTCCGTCGGCGGGTCACACCCATTTTTCGACGACATCTTTGTTTTGATATAAAATACATACGTAACAAAATGTATTTCTATAGGCTAAACATAAGCTTATTAATTGAGTTTTAAACTTTTCACTGCATTGGAAGTGGGCGTGTCTATGGGCGTGTGACACCCATTTCTCCAAAAATGTTTCATTTATTATATAAATCATGTGTACCAATTTTTTGTCTCTCTGGGATAAACATTAGCTTATTTATTAAGTTTGAAATTTTTGGGTTATGTGGCAAGTGGGCGTGTTCGTAGGCAGAGGACACCTATTTTTCGAAGACATTTTTGATTTGATAGAAAAGAAATAGATATAAGCTTATTTATTCAGTTCTGAATTTTTGCATATAAGTGTTTGCGGATAACACCCATTTTTCGCAAGCATCTTTGCTTTAGTATAAAGGACAAACATACCCAATTTTGGATACGGACATGGATAGCTCGAGTCACGAGGTGATTCTGATCAAGAATATATCATCGCTGCGTCTAAAAAATCTGCATGTAATTTTTTATGATTTTTTTTTATTGTATAATTGAGTAGCCCTACTCGATGTTCACCAATGCGTAGAACGATTTTCTTTTGGTTTAAACATTGGAGACATTTTTTAATAGTTTTGCAATAAATTCCTTGTAAAGTTTTTTAATATTTCAATTAAAAATTTGAAAAATCATGTATGTGCTCGAAAAATTTGCCCATAGTAAAAACAAAATACCCATAAAAAATTCAGTTATGTGCCTTAAAACGAAAGAATTTATCCTCGCTTCGAGCTGGAGTAAGAAACTGGATTGTTTTTTAATATATATCTCTAGAATTTTATAGCAAAAAATACAAAATTATGGCATTGCAAAAAATTTACAAGCGCAGAGGACAAATCAGTTTTTTGACTCTCCTGAAAAATTGTCGAAAAGCACATAACTGATTTTTGAGGCACAGCGACGATATATTCTTTTCTATACCGGACTCGCTTATTTTTATGCGTTACAAAAGTCTGCACAAAGTTAATATACCCTGACCTTTCAGGTTAAGGGTATAAATAGGTCTGAAGCCACACTGATAAGGTCCAATCGCTAGGTTCACGATGGGCATCAGTCTTACATATAATACACTCGAAGGAACATAACAGGATACGCGATATAAAGGCAACTTATTCCACGGTAGTTTGCATAATTAGTAGAATCGTCTTTCTTGTGAATTGGACAGAGCACACTGAGCTTACGATCATTTGGAATGCATCCTTCGTTCTGAAACAGCTCAGCTGGAACAGCTCAGCTGGAACAGCTCAGCTGGAACAGCTCAGCTGTTAAGACTTACTTACAGTCCAGCAACGGAACTTCAACGCTGTCATTCAAAATATGGGACTCCGGGAAATCATCTCTACTGGTGGGATTGTTGTCAGTGTCCCATTTAAAAGACTAGATAAGAGAATCTCACTAGATTCCCATATGCGTCCTTGAAAGAAGAGGCTCCGGTCTTAAAACCGGTGTTATCTTTTTTGAAATTTTCGAACTTCATTCATAGCATCTCAATTTTCTCATAGTAACGCTTTTCGACCTTTCGCTTGAAAAGGCATATCTTATCCATTACCTCTCCTCTCGGTAACGTTCCATAGTAGCAGGCGTTACAACTGACTGCAGGGTTGATCGGAGAAGTGCTTTTTTGAATCAGGAGTGGGAGACAAGTAGCGAATGCTTCGGCTGTCAATTTGAATTGCAGCTTGTCGAAGTACAGCTTTTTTGTGAGGATTGCGAGAATTATTCTACAGTGGGAAATGTGCGTGTGCCGCTATCGGTCAAATATTGCAATACTCTCTCATCGAATTAATTTGCAATAACTTTCGTGAGGAAGCTTGGTACACTAAACTTTCTTTACGCATTGCATACATCAAGCCAATATTGTTTTGCACCTTTACTCCATCGAGTGCCTGCGATAGCTTCCTGCGCATTAGTGATGACAAGGTTTATGGCATTTGTCGTTGAATGCAGTTTCCGAAACCCAAACTGGCATTTTAGATAGCCCTGCCACTATTTGAATCGCCTCTTCAATTTGGTGTTGCACAACAGTCGCTCAAAGCTTTTCCCTAATGCATGAAGCAGAAAAATTGGTCTGTAGCTTGAGTTATCTTTCGTGGAAGCACTGCCTTTTGGTATGAGCACAAGTCTCGGGGTCTTCCACTGAGCTGGAAATATGCCTTTCCTTGGGCAGGCGTTGTATAGCTGGAAAAATGCTTGGGGTTGCTCTAGGATGGCGAGTTTTAACGCACGGTTAGGAGTACCATTTGGCCCTGGTACCTTTTTGTTCTTCACAGATTTGACAATTGATACCACCTCATCAGCGCTTACTATCCTTATTACATACAGTATTGCATAAAGTACTTACTACGATACCGTGCAGGTGTGGGTCAGTAGGAGTGGGCTGTCTAACCCTCTCCGCTTTTCTGTTACTAGCTTCTAGGCGGTTCCCCACGGACTAACCTCATCACATAGCTGCAGGAAACAGTCGCGCTTGCTCGTATTAATCACATCTTTCAAGATTGTTTTGGATACACGGAAGGATTCGCAAAGAAGTTGGAATCCGTTGGTACCTCTTGATCGGTAATATTTTCTTCTAGATTCAATGCATTCTCTACGTGCTTCTACATGCTTCTGCGATTTCTGCAGACCACCAGTACACTCAACTGCGATGTTGCTTAATCTTCTAAAGAGCATGAGCACGTCGCAAACTCTCCTGACTTGGCAGTGGCTTGTCTTGCCATATCGTTGCTATGTCGGCGAAGTGAATGTCGGCCATCATCATTCTGAAGATGTCTTCATCTAGCAAATCTGTTTTATAAGCAGACTATCTGTTTCTGTTACTATTCCTTCGGTTACGATGTTGTCAACCTAGTGTGTATGTAATCGCATGGTGGTCACTGTGCGTATAAATATCTAGTGCCATTCACCAAGTCTGAATACCGAGCTCACTACTAGCGAATGTCAGATCAATAAAGGAGTCACCTACTGCACTGCTATATGTGTGCTGCAGTCCGGTATTGAGTAGCTCCACGTCAAGTGATGCGAAAGCCTCGAAAAATATGAAGCCTCTTTGGTTTGTACGTTGAATGCCCCATTCAACAGCCCAAGCGTTAAGGTCGCCCGCTATTAGAACTGGCTTAGTTCCTTGTGCGTCTTCAACTATGGCATCTATGGTCTCCCCAAACTTTTCAACCGACAAACTTGGGGCAAGGTAGTAGCTCACAACCTGAATACCTCTACCTCAATCAAAACAAAGACGGTTGCACGTGTACAAAGATGTATACGGAGAGGAACCCTACCGCACGATCATATAGCAGCTTTACCAGTGTTGTCTGAGGCCCAAATTCTTGTGGTTTTGCAGACACACGGTTCATAAAGAATCGCAAAATCGGTGCTCTGTTCTCTGACAGTTTACGTTAATAGGTCTTGCGCGGACCTATAGTCTATTCAACTGTAGGAATCTCATCTTCGCTTAGGCTTCGTAGCTTTATTGAAGGATGGACATCTCCAGCTTTCGGCACGGTGGTTTGTCTCTGTTTTCTTATCTTAGCTAAGCACAAAAAGCAGCATGTCTCCGCACTACACTCTTTCGCCTTGTTGTTCTCTTTGCCCACTTCATGCAGCACTTACTTCGGTCAGTGTCAGCGAAACTTTATGCGATATGACCAAAGTCGAGGCACTTGAAGCACCTGGTTTGAGTAACT
Organism: Tetanocera ferruginea; assembly: GCA_958299015.1. Lineage (NCBI taxonomy): Eukaryota > Metazoa > Arthropoda > Insecta > Diptera > Sciomyzidae > Tetanocera > Tetanocera ferruginea. The sequence continues at coordinate 32,981,876 of OY282642.1, read as the reverse complement.
TTCTCTCGGACCCTACATATGACCCTGATAACTTTAAGCTTGCCAGTCTCAGTCATGGTTTTTACCTGTGACAGCACATCATCAGATGATGTCACCTCGTCGAGGTTTTAAATATCGAACTGCATCTCCTCTGTTAGGATTCTGGTCTCGGCTTGGCCATTAAAAACCATGTCGAACTCTTCTTCAAGCTTCTAAGTTGACTGGGTTGTGGACGGCTTGAGCTTATTAAGTACTTCACCTTTTTCAGCGACTCTAACTCTCGAAACGTTTTCACCGCACCCTTTGAGTGCCTTTTTTAGACTCATCTTCTAGTTGATCTCGCTGTATTAGAGCTTATCTACTTCCGCTACAACGATAGCATCTGGTCTAGCAAGCTTCTGGGGCTTTTTTTGCGTTTTTTCTTTGTCTAAGTCACAACCTTACGCTTCGCCAATGGAATTTCGGGTTCTGTGGACGGATTTTCTACGTTAGAAATGGGCTTAGGTGTGCCTTCCTTAACAGACAGCTACTGTAATCAAGTCTTCTTTGGTGACGTTTTCCAAGAGCCGCTGCTGACTTCGCTTTCTCTTTTAGAAGTGGCCTTTGAAACTTTTGTTTTTTTTGCTCTTCACAAAATCTGCCAGGCCTTGAATAAGTGATTTTAGCACTTTATTTAGCTTTTTGATGACAGGGTGATTAACTCCGTCTCTTGGTGCTACTTGGATGATTAATTTAATTACCGACTTTCTTCGTTGTGGCTCTGTTTGCGTGCCACCAGCTGTGCCTTTTATTGGCGATCGCTGTATACTGGGATTCATTTGAAATGGTTTCTCAATGGGAACGCTTTTGCTCGCAGCTTTAACTGGTACAGTGGCCGACTATGCCACCGCTGCAGCAGGGATTCTGGTCTCCAGAACCCTTGCCCCTATCATGGGAGTTCCGAGTGTCGGACTTCCACTATTATGGATGCCACCCGCAGTAATATTGTTATTACCGGACATTTCGTGGTTTTGGATCTTTGTATCTTTGGATTTATTTGAAGGGTGACCTTACCATATCCTTTTATACCTACGCACAGGTTTAAAAGACTGCCGTCAGCTGCGGTACAGACGCAGATCAGGGAGCAGCCCAATCTGGGATAGACGTGCGAGGGTTTGTTTAGTCGGTATTGTTAGGCTCTCAAAATGTTTGGACCTCCCCTGCGGAACAAAGAACACAAAGAATGCAAAGAGCACATGCTGAATACTTTAGAAAAGGAGAAAATTGAAACGAGTCTTCCACATTTCGCGTAGGATTCTGCATTACAAAGACATCGACGCTGTGCTTCAACTAGAATTAATCTTAATAATATAATTTATAAAATTCGACGCATAATTCGATACAATAACACAGTGATAGTTTTTAAAAATTATTGGAAGATATGCTTGAAAACAATGGTGTCACCCTTTTTCGAGTGAACGCCTTTGTACACAATTATTTGTTGAAAATTTTGCCTTTAAGATGATAAGCTTTTTCCTCTATTCTGTGGTATGTTGTAAGATTTCTTAAACAAAAAATGTTTAGAAAATCTCAGGCTTTGTGAGCTTACTTAACATCAAAAATAGGTGAATTTTTTACAGTTATTAGATTTAAAATCGCCAAATATTCAAAACCCTGCACAAAAATGTTAAAATGTATAGGCATGAAAATGGTCTTGGTCCCAATTAAGTTCAAATACCTAAGAAATCGGATTTGTCAGTATTTTTGCATAGCCTTCTCACCACAAGACGTCAGAACTTGCTATACGAGTGTCATGTCTAATTTATACAAAAAAAATATTGCTCTCGCTATTCTGAGTAAGTTTAACGAACTAAATTTAAGTTACACCCAAGACCTTTCATGTGTTATTTACATAGAATTTTGACAGAGACATATTGAAGAAACTTCCTGAACAACTTTTTCAAAGAAATTTTGCCAAAGTAACCAGTCAGATTCAAGTAACAAAGAATATAATGTGAACTACAGCCTGTAAAAGCTTTTCTTGGACTAACAAAAAAATGTTGCATGAAGGTTCGATTCCCGATATCCAAAAAAAAGATAAAACCATCCTTTCCGATTGTGTCCTTTTGTGCAACACATCATATTGTAGTTTATTTCATGAACATTGTTGTGTGTGTTGCTTAATAAAACACCAGTTTTAAGAGACGAGCAAGATTTCTGCATAGTAGTACTTTATTTTACTTAAATTGAATTCAAAGTTTTTAAACATTTGCCAATTTTTAACATGCAGCAATTTATATGACCAAATATTCATAATATATAAAAGACAAGCGTCCTGCTCCGTGCTCTATATCGCTCAAACTGTAATAGCTGTTATTGCTATGTAAAGGCTGAACATGTTAGCCTAGATCAGACCCTGTTTCATTATTACAGTGCTTTTTATATGAAAAAATGTTTCGCCTAAAAGTATGCACACAAAATTTATTTGACATAGACGACGACTGGAATAAAACAACATTTGAGTTGAATGAAAAATATCATAACGTCTGCTACTTAATTATTTTGAATGCGACCCGTCGTATGACGGGCTTCTATACTAGTCATTTTATAATTGCCATCACTGTTTTTTCAATTTCAAACTGAAAAAGTTTCAATAATAATCCCTTTCGAATTGCAAGCCAATTGAAAGGCGTGCGAGCTGTTAAGCTTTTCCATTTGCAATGCCTTAAAATATGTTTTGAATTTGTAAGCAACATAAAAATAAATCCTTTTAAATCTTTTTCTTTCCCCTTTTTATACACTCGTTTGCATACAAAATTGAGTGCTTAAAAAGAGATAAACAAAAACAAATACACAAAAAAAAAAAAATCGAAGAAAAATGATAAATAAATTTTATATGCTTGTTTGTTGTAAATTTATTGTATTTAAATGTGCCGTTAAAGCAAAATGAAAAAAAAAAAAAAAACCAGAAAAAAACGAAGAAAATATTAAGCGAAAATAATAAAGTTATGCAAATTTTATGAAAGCGACCGAAATTTTAAAGGTAGACGTGCAAAGAAAAGTTTTAAGATTGTAATTTATGGAAATCTGATATAAGCTTAAGTGAAAAACAAGTAACTTTATGCTGCTTTTGGATACAAGCAGTGATAGCTTTTCATTTGTCTCAGCCTGCCAACACCTACAGCGGTAATCTGCTGTCAGCCTACCAGCCCGCTAGCCTGCCTCTTAAATCCTTGTACAAATATTTAAATCCCGCTAATCTATAATTACATTTTTACGTGCCTCTGATTAGTTTTTGTTGCTATGGCAATTCATGTTGTTGTTGTTGTTGTTGTTGGTGTTGTTGTTGCTATTGTTGTTGTTGTGTTGTTTTTTTTCGGTAATTGTCCACATTATGCTATGAAATCCTGTTCATTATGGCCCTTGCTACCAAGTTGATACCTACCATGATGAGGCAGCAATTTAAGAACACATTTTTTTTTTTTTTTTTTTTTTGGCCCAACCAAAACGTGAATCCACTGTTGCTCTTACTTGTCACTCTCACACCATCTTTTTTGTAGACTTGTGTTTCAAACGTAAAATACCAGAAAAAGTAATAAAAAACAAAACAAAACAAACAAAACAAAAAAATGAAAAAAATTCAAACAAAATCTAGGCAAGAAAAAACCAAAAACCCTGAAAGCTAAACCTGTTTGGTTGTTTAACAGTTGGTTCTGCATTTCTGTAATTTTTTTGTATTTTTATTTTCTTGTCTTGTGATGTCCTTATTCATTAACAGTATTTCGTAGGCCATGAAATTAATATGAAAATGAATGCTAAATCACAAAAAAAATACTTCAACTGCAAAACTGTGGGGGGGGGGGGGGGGTGGGTGAAAAACGACGTGTAAATATATCTCAATGTATAAATAAGTAAGAGAATAATGAGTACAACTACTGGCTGTGTTGTGCTCGTATTGTTGCTGTTGTTGGTATGGCTGTTCGTGTTGCTTAGATTGTCCTAGACTCTATGCATAAATAAAGCACTTTAACTTGTTTAAAGCGCCAACAAACGACCACTTAATACAAAATTTTATTCAATTTTCAACTTTTTTTGTTTTGAACATTTTTTTTTTTTTAGTTTGTTTTAAAAAAGTCTTTTACAGCAGAAACGTATTTTGTTTTTGAGGAACAAAAAGAAACGAAAGAAAAGATTGTTCTTAAATTAAGTTTTATACTGTCGATGAATATTTAATAAATTGAATGTGCAGATTTCGCCTATGTAGCTTCTGTGTTGTTTTATATTTCATAAAAAATACTTATGAAATTAATATGGTTTTAGGCATTACTTTGTAGTATCAAATGTTAAATCCAGGCGTTAACAAGAGTTTCTTCAGAAAAGCTAACCTAATAGTTAATAGACAAAAAACGGTTTAAAATTTCACTGAATTAGAATTGTTTTCTACAAAAGCACTTCTGCGAAGCTTTTTATAAACTACTACACTGAATTCATGTTTAAGGCGAAGTAACTTGTATTGAATTGTGAAGCCAGATTTCTTGGTAACAACGTTTGTTTTTTACTTTGAGTTATTCGTTAGTTGTGAGTTCTTTGAATTCCTCTATTAAATTTCATGACTTTTCAATATCGGGATTTGCAAAAAAATTGTTGAAATTCTCAATAAAATAAACGTAACTAAATCTCCAAGTTTTGTCTGTGAGTAAGAAAATTTTCCAGAAATTAATGTATTCATTTCTATTGCTTTATTTCGTTTGAATAGAAAAAATTTCCTTGCAAAGACAATAAATTTTCTTTCAAATGTTATAAAAATTACTGCAAAGTTCTAACCAAAAGTATTTTTAATGAATAATCTTAATACTGTAGTTAGTTATTTAGCGTGTGCTTCAACCAAATGCCAAGAGAGAGAAAAAAACTGTCTCAAATTGAATGTTCTAAATTGGGAAGCCAATATCTCCGCTGTCTGTGAAAAGATTTTATTTATTTTTTTTTTTGTATTTAAGTCTTATTAGTTAAATTAAAAAAAACTTTTGAAAATAATACCGTTTTTTGTTTGTTTATATTTAAATTCTTTTTTTTTAAAAAAGACCATAAAATTTGATTTATTCTTAAAACATGGGGTAAAAATTATTTTTGTTGTAAAACAACAAAAACTCAAAATGTCAGTTTTGATTTTCTTTCAAAGTCTATACCGAATTTTAGGTGAATTTATTTTGTCTTGACACTAAATTAATAAACTGTCCGTGCCATCAAAAAATCAAGGCTACCCCCTATGATTTCTTTGACAAAATTAAATTTTTTTTAAATTATGTTTTTCTGTTTTTGAAAAAAAAAAAAATTATAAAATAAAAAAATTTTATTTTTTTGAAGAAAATAGCTTTATATTTCCTATAAATACTACTAAAATCAATTAAGAGTTATAACCTCGAACTTATTTGAACCATCTCGCATATCTTCTTATATATTAATACGTGAACATTTAAGTTTGTCGTACGCTTTTTTGGTATTAATTAAAACTCAAAATAAATGAAACTTATATCATTCGAAAGGTTATGTTGCCCAGATGTGCAGAATGTATATATAAATGATATATCTATTAGAGGGGGTTCCCAACCTTCTAAGAGAAAAATTAAAATTTTTGAGAAAAAACCCGCTCTTTGATAAATATGAAATTTGGTTGGGGGAGAGTTTTTGAGTTGGTCGAATTTGAATTTTTTTTAAAAGTAACCTTAAATAAATTTAGTTTTATCCATTCGTCAATTGTAAAATTTGTAAAAGTATGTGTTTTGAATTCAAAAATTTGACTTTCCATGTGAATATCTTGGTCGGATTTTAACGGTTTTTCAATTTTTCTAATTTTTGCTAAAAGTTTGTTAAATTCTCTTTCAAATGTTATAAAAATTACTGCAAATTTCTAACCAAAAGTATTTTTAATGAATTATCTTAATATTGTTGTTAGTTATTTAGCGTGTGCTTCAACCAAATGCCAAGAGAGAGAAAAAAACTGTCTCAAATTGAATGTTCTAAATTGGGAAGCCAATATCTCCGCTGTCTGTGAAAAGATTTTATTTATTTTTTTTTTGTATTTAAGTCTTATCAGTTAACTTAAAAGCACTTTTGAAAATAATACCGTTTCTTGTTTGTTTATATTTAAATTATTCCTTTTAAAAAAAGACCATAAAATTTGAATAATTCTTAAAAAATGGGATAAAAATGATTTTTGTTGTAAAAAAAACAAAAACTCAAAATTGAATTTTTGATTTGCTTTCAAAGTCAATACCGAATTTTAGGTGAATTTATTTTGTCTTGACTCTGAATTAATAAACTGTCCGTGCCATCAAAAAATCAAGGCTACCCCCTATGATTTCATTGACAAAATTAAATTTTTTTAAAATGATGTTTTTCTGTTTTTGAAAGAAACAATTGAATAAAAATATAATTTTTCTGAAGAAAATGGCTTTATATCTCTAATCAATTAAGAGTTATAGCCTCGAACTTATTTTAATCATCTCGCATATAATTAAAAATAGGCAATCAATAAACAGGTCGAATTTCGACCCCAGGCGATACTAGTATCAATAAAAGAAAATAAAAAGAAAAATATATTGTATTACTTATTTTGTATGTATGCATTTAAGATAAAATATAGTTGAAGATTTGATTCAAATTGAAAATCACTTTGATTCATTAATATAACAATGTAGAATCAAAGTACAAAATAATTTAATCAAAGCTATAGCGTATGTAAAATAAATAACTAAGTATTTGAATTAAATATGATTCCCTTTGAATCAAATCTAAGTCCACGTTAAATTGAAGTCGTATACTTTTCATTTTAAAGTGTTTAACATTTTAGTTAAAAGTGGAAACAGCATCAAACGAGATATGTGTTTTTTAACGTGAAAACACTTCGAATTGAAGCTTTTCGTGTTTGGTGCAAAATTGTTCCGAAAAATATTTGAATCGAAGTGGTTTTCTTTGATTTTACGTTGTTTTTTAAATCAGTGTAGCACCCCAACATTAAAACAACAATATCGTTTTCATTTAAAATGTTAGTCACAGGTAGAACTGATATTGTTAGTTGGTATCAATATCAATAAGAATATGATTTACATCAACAAATTTTTAACTATTATGCCTGTATTCACCAACCTCAATATAATACTCTCTTTATTATACTAGGTGTTTTAGTTTGCTATTTTTTTTTACTAACCAAGCAATCTGAATTTTTTTTGTTTCGACTTATTTTCGAATTTTTTGACAGCTAAATGTTTTTCTTTAAATAAATTTATTTTTATAACTGCGGCGTAATTTAAACAAAAAAGATTTTTTTTGGATAAATAGCTCGACTATTTATCAATTTTAGTGAATTGTCATCTGTAACTACGCCGCTTAAGTAAGCCGCTAAGCTGAGTAAGTAAATTTTAGTCTGCCACCGGAAACGCTTTGCAATATTCGAAAAAAAAGTTAAGTCTACTTTCGAGTGTTGTTCTATTTTTAGGTTAGAATCGACTGCAACAGTTAGTTTAGTCAACAGTTGCCTAACAGCGATGAAAGACATGAAAAGAAAAAATCTTTAAGACTCTGAAAGAAGGAAATTTATTGAAATTGTGGTGAAATTTAAAGACATCATTGAAAATTAAAAAAAACTGATGCAGTATCTCTAGAGCAAAAAAGAAAGACATGGGAAATATAACCGAGGAATTCAATGCCACTCACACCAGTCATATTCGCACTATGAAGCAGCTTCAAAATGTTTACAGAAATTCCTAGAATTGAAAAAGGGCTTAGCAAAGAAGAGAGCCGAACGTTTAAAGACAGGGGGCGTATCCGCTACTATTGGTGTAGAATAGACCGGATCGAAATTTAGATTTCGCCGGTGGGGGTCTCAAAATTTAGAGTAACTCATCAAAATGATTTCTGCATACTTTTTTTTTCAAATTGGAGAAAAACCGCCGAAGCAATTTTGATTCTACTGAAGGTCCTTTTCGATAAAAAAACATGTTTTTTTCTTGTAATTTTTTATTTTTCACAGAACGCATAGCCACACCTGCTAAAATATTAAATTTCTTACTCATACCAATATTCTGATATTCAAAAAATTTAAAAATTATGTTCCATTATAACTCTTATTGACCACCAAAAATTGAATTTTTTGATATTTTTGAAAAGACATTTTTTTAAAACCACTTTAAAAGACACATTTTTTTTTATTAAATTTACGTGAAAGTGTTATGGTTGGAAAGGTATTAAGTTCTTCTTTCTTTCTATGTATCGCTTTACTCAAAGCTGTGTGCGAAAACTGACAGAATGTGAGAAATCAACTTTAGAAATCTGATAATATAAAATATTTCTTATTCATACAAACAATTAATTTAATTTGTTCACTGCTTTATCGTCCAGTTTTCGATAAATTTTTTTTTTTTAATCACATAGCTTTGATTAAAGCTATACACAGAACGAAAAAAGAACTTAATACCTTTCCAACAATAACAATTCCAAGTAAATGTGTCTTTTACAGCGGTTTCAAAAAAATGCCTTTTTCAAAATTGCAAAAAATTCAAGTTTTGGTGGTCAATAAGAGTTATAATTAAACAAAATTTTAACAATTTTTTCATGTCAAAATGTAAGTATGAATAAGAAATTTAACATTTAAGAAGTTGTGGGTATGCGTTCTGTATAAAATAAGAAGATACAATCAAAAACCATGTTTTTTTTTACCAAAAAGGACCTTCAGGAGAATCAAAATTGCTTCGGCGGTTTTTCTCTAATTTGAAAAAAAAGTATACAGAAATCATTTCAATGAGTTCTTCTAACTTTTGAGACCCCTACGGGTTGAAATTTTTTTTATCCATATAAAAATGATTCGGTCTAGTGTAGAGGATCACTTAACCAATTGTGAAGGGCTGATACTGCAACTATAATAACAACCGCAGTTTTGAGTTTGCAACGCAACTCTTTAAATAAAAATATTGTAATAATAGGAAAATCATTAAACATATATTTTTTTACGTGTTCCCACAACAGGAAATCTTCATTTCCACACCCCTATTGTCCTCTCTACGAAATTACAAATTTTTGTTAAAGCAGCCTGGTAACATATTTCAGATTCAGATTGTGGGTTGGTCAATGGTGTCAGCAAATAATTTTTACAAGAATAACCAGAGTCGCCAAGAATCAGATAATTCCCAAATTCTCCATTTTCACAGCGTATTGTGAGAAGTTAGAAATGCTTTGATCATGATTACTGCCTGGCCACCTGAGCTTAAAGGAAGTAATATAGACATACACATATACGCATGAAAAAAGACTTCGCTAATATATCTACAATTTTCATTTTGACATCGCAGACTATTTGGATGTTAATGGAAAAGTAAACCTTTCTATTTCTAAATAGCGCCTCATTTGGACCACCGGGAAACTGTATGAGGACATGCGTTCCTAGTTTTGATTAGAAGAGATATAATATTTTTTATGTTAGTTTCTGTTATCTTAATTATTTAACCATCAATAACACCAATCAGCTTTGACATTCTAAACAAAAATTTTGTATTCTTAAATGTTTCGAAACAGCTGTTTCAAATTATGACAGCTCTAGCTGAAGTTTAGCTTGTAAGAGTTTATTAATATTGGCGAATATCAAAAAGCCGAAAATTGTAGCATGCTAAAAAAATTAGTAAGGTTGGAGAATACGGGCCTTAAAGTATTACAAATAAACTATTATTATTATAATTATTATTATTATTATTATTATTATTATTATTATTATTATTATTATTATTATAATTATTATTATTTTTATTATTATTATTATTATTATTATTATTATTATTATTATTATTATTATTATTATTATTATTATTATTATTATTATTATTATTATTATTATTATTATTATTATTATTATTATTATTATTATTATTATTATTATTATTATTATTATTATTATTATTATTATTATTACTAGGGCTCGGATTCTGGTGACATGTCAACTTTTTTCTGCTCTGACATAGATATGCTCTGATGATGCAAAAGCACCGTTCATAGTCCCCAAGTTCCTAATGCTTGGTTTTCAGTTAGTCATTTTTTGTTTGACATGAAATTTAAAAGTTTAAAAAATCACATAAATAACATTTTTTTTTCAATGTGTAGAGATCAGTCAACATGTGTAGAGATCAGTTTTTCCTATTTTTCGCCATTGTCAAACAAAACAGAAAAAAATGACAATATTTTTCTGTTACTGACAACAACTGACCATTGAAATTGACAAAGTGAAAACCAGGCTTAAGGCACAATTTTTTTAGGGCATTTTTTCGTCATTTTTAGTCTTTTCTGGTTTTTAGGTCATATTTCATAGTTTAGGTCAGTTTTTTGAGTTATTTTTTATGAGTTTTTTTATATTGCATTTTTTTTCATTAACGTTATGCACAATTTTGGAATTTTTTAATTTTTTGTTTTTTGTCACTTTAGATCATCTAAATTTCAATTTTCACAGTGCGGCATCATTTTGCTTTCAAAATAGTTTGTCAGTCGCTTTTGTCTCTTTTTAACAAATTGCAAAACAAATGTAAGCACCGTTACACATATTATTATGGTATTTCTGTCGTTCGACAAACAATCAGTAGCGAAGCAACATTGTTTCAGGTGTTAAACAATTTATTTGTCTTGTTTTCACTTAAAGTCTCATTTTTAACTCTGCCGATCACTTTTGTAAATTAATTTTATGGTTACTGTGTGGGATAGAAAGATATTGCGAGCGTATATTTATCTCGTTCTTATGTCTTCATATCGTTCTGAAAAGCATTTGAAAGGGCAATTCTGAACACTTCCACAAAGTTGACTCACATTTGTATATATTTTCATGTGGTTAAGCGAGCACCGTTACTTTTGTAATTTAATATAATTTCGCGTGAGTCGCTTTTCTTTAACAACTTTTTTTGCAATCTTATAGAAAATGCCGAAGGAAAAACCATCTAAACAGTTGCGTTTAAAAAATATGATCGTTGAATTTGGCGAAAATATATTTTCAACAGATGGAAAAATGTAAGTTATGCGAAATAAAAGTTTTGGCTGAAAAGAGGTTTACAGTACAACGACATGTAGGAAGAGAAAAACATATGCCTGCATTGCAGCTCATAGAAAATAGAACATTAAAGCAGTTGTTAATTTCTGAAGCGGCATCTAAAAGCAGCTCCTCAGGGTTTTTTCATGAGTTGTGCGACGTGTTGGTATCTGCAAACATTCCATTAATCAAATTGAACAATCCGAAGTCAAAAAGCTTTCTTGAGAGGAGCATGGGCCGCACTATTCCAGATGAGTCAATTTTACGAAAAAGTTATATTCCTTTGTATTATAATGAAACTATGAATAAAATAAGAACAAATATTATTAAATCAGCGGTAATGCTGATAAAAATGTTTTTAGAAAATTTAATCAAGTATTGAATAAAAATTGTGGATTTGAAAGTTTACGCTTTATTGGTGAAATATTAAGTGGTAAACATTTTGGAAGCATGCAACTTAAAGAAAGTTTGGATGTAAGCGAGATATAACTTTTTAAATATGCGCCTATTGTCAGTATGCGCCGACAATAGAAGGTCGTTAAATTTTAACAACTTAAAAATGTACATTGTTATTTATTGTAACGCAGAAAAGCTCCAACCATCTTAACCAAAAAAAAAAAAAAAAAAATAATAAAAAATACATCAATTAATTTTAGTTTTTATGGCATTTTTATTGTATTTTAAGGACATTTTTAAAGTTTTTTTAAGGCATTAAGTCATTTTTTTATGTCATTTTTATATGTTTTTAAGGGCATCAAAATCCGAGCCCTGATTATCTATATAATTAATAGGCTAAGGTTTTTTTTGTGACTTCAACTCCTCCCAGACCAATGGACCGATTCTATCGATTTAGATGTCATTAAATCAGGTTTATGCTGTATATGTGCAAACCACTTTTAAAAATTGTGATTTCACTTCAGGGGTTTCCCAACCTTTTAAAACAGAAATAAAATTTTTGTACAAAAACCCGTTATTTTATCGAGTTGAAATTTAGTTTGAGAAGAGCTTATGAATTGATCGAATTTGAGTTTTTTTTAAAACTACAAATTTTTAACCAAAATTATCTTTTATGCATTCCTCAAATGTCAATTGTCCGAAAAATGCAGTTCCAAAATCAAAAATTACACTTTCCGAGCAAACAAGTCAGTCAAGTTTTAACGGTTTTCAAAATTTTTTTGTTTTTCTAAATTTTTGTTAAATCTTCTTTGAAATGTGTTGACAATTACAGTAATTATATTACCAAATCTATTTTTAATGAATTTTCTTAATATTTTTTTTAGTTGTTTAACGTGTATTTCTATCAAACGCCAAGACAGAAAAAAAACTCTCTGAAATTTAAAGTTCTGTATTTGGAAGCGAATATCTCTGCCACTTTTAAAAAAATTTCATTTATTTCTTTTTTGTATTTAATTGCAATTAATTGACTTTCAAATAATTACAAAGTTTTTACCGTTACTTTTTTGTTTATATTTTAATCATTGCCTTTAAAAAGAATCCAATAAAATGAATGTTTCCTCAAAAAATGTATTAAAAATTGTTTTTGTTGTGAAAATATAAAAATTTCAAATTTGCATTTTTGATTTTCTTTCATTAGATATAGTTGATTTAAGACCAATTTGTTTTTGTTTGACAGAAAAATTAATAAATACTATGTGTCATCGAAAAAACAAGGCTACCCCCTATGGTTTTTTGCTCGAAATTTTTTTTTTTTTTAAATGTTGTTCTTATAATTTTTAAATCTTCAATAAGCTTCAAAAACAATATATTCGAAAAAAATTTCATTATAGCTACAACCAATTAAAAGGTATAGCCACGAATCTGTTTTAATCATCCTGCTAATCTATATAATTAATAGGCTACGGTTTTTTTTTGTGACTTCAACTCCTCCCAGACCAATAGACCGATTTTATCGATTTAGATGTCATTAAATCAGGTTTAGGCTATATATGTGCAAACCACTTTTAAAAATTGTGATTTCACTTCAGGGGTTTCCCAACCTTTTAAAACAGAAATAAAATTTTTGTACAAAAATCCGTTATTTTATCGAGTTGAAATTTAGTTTGAGAAGAGCTTATGAATTGATCGAATTTGAGTTTTTTTTTAAACTACAAATTTTTAACCAAAATTATCTTTTATGCATTCCTCAAATGTCAATTGCCCGAAAAATGCAGTTCCAAAATCAAAAATTACACTTTCCGAGCAAACAAGTCAGTCAAATTTTAACAGTTTTCAAAAAAAATTTTTTTTTGGGTTTTTTGGTATTTTTTCATTTAAATGTGTCATAAATCGATGTTGTAGGTGTTCTGTAAATACCTTTTATTAATTTCTGAAATATATCTTAGTATTATTTCTTAAATCTTTTTTTATGATTATCTATTTTATCTATTTACATTAGTTATGTTTTAGCTACGATGTTTTCGAATAGTTATAATGTTTTTCTCAGTAGTTATATTAGTGTAAGTGTTTCTAACACTTAATTTTTATTGAATTGCAAGCATATGATTAAACATATAAAAGCAAGCATATGATTAAACATACCACATGCTTTTTGCAAATAGTTTTGAATGCACTGCAAAGTTGTGATATTGCACAGTTGAGCAGTCACAGCAGTGATTTATCGCAGTAGAACTTTTGAAACAATACTTCATAGTATAAAAATCACACACATCATTTACAGCTTTATACTTAAGGGTTGACATGACATTGGCTGTTTTTTTTAAATCGACTTTTTTTATAAGTTTGTATTTTAGTAAATACGCTTAAGATTATAAGAAAAATTTCATGGAAAAATTCCTACGGGTTCAAAAGTTACAGCCGGATTAGTGAGAGCGCATTTTTATTATACCCTAAGCCTGAAAGGTCAGGGTATATTAACTTTGTGCAAACGTTTGTAACGCATAGAACGAAGCGAGTGCGGTATAGAAAAGTATATATATTTTTGATCAGCGTCACTACGTGAGCCGAGCTATCTATGTCCGTTCGTTCGTCCGTCCGTCCGTCCGTCCGTCTGTCCGTCTGTGTGTTGTCCGTATACACAGGATAAGAAGAAGGAGTTGAGATAATTGAATGAAACTTGGTAAACGTGGTCACATAGACCCAAGGATTTGCACTATTGAATATTTTTGGAATCCGCCCACGAACACGCCTACCTCTCAAACAACGCAAAAATTGAAAACTGCATAACTCAGCTCATAATAAGCCTACAACAACAAAATTTGGTATGTTCATATTTTATATCAAAATAAAGATGTTTGCGAAAAACGGAGATCATCTGCGCACGGACACGCCCACCTCCCATACAACTCAAAACTTGAAAACTCTATTAATAAGCGTCTGCTTAACTCACAGAGGTAAAATTTAGCAAGTATGTTTTTTATAACAAAAACAAAAATGATTTCGAAAAATGGACATCATCCGCCTACGGACACGCCTACCTTCCATACAACGCGAAAATTGTAAACTGGATATATAAGCTAGTAATTAACCTACAACAATAAAATTTGGTAGGTATGTGTTTTATATCAACACAAAAATGTCTCCGAAAAATGGGTATCATCCGGAATAAATAAGCCTCTGTTTAACCTTCAGAGATAAAATTTGGCAGCTATGTTTTTTATGACAAACCAAATATGGTTTTGAAAAATGGTCGTCATCTGCCCATGGACACGCCTACTTTCCATTCAACCCAAAAAGTTTAAAACTCAATAATTAAGGTTATGTTTGTCATAGAGAAATGAAATTTGTTATGTATGTATTTTATAGCAAAACTAAGGTGTGTTCAAAAATTTGGAGTTTTCCGTCCATGAACTCGCCCACCTCCCATAGCGAAAGCACAATAAAGCAGACATGCACAACGAAATCAACAAAATTTTTTCGTTTCGTTGACGCCGAAAAATAAATTATCAAAATTATTTCGTTTGTTAAATAACGTTAAAAATTTATCAAATCAAATTTCGTTTCGTTGAAAAACGAAAAATTTTCTATAATTTTCTCCTATGCTTAAAAAAATTTCTTCTGATACAAAAAACACGAAATTTTTTTGTTGAAATTAACGTTATTTTGAACGGTTGATTGGGAAAAAAACGAAAAAATTTTATATCGTTTTCTCCGAAACGAAATAAATATTTTTCGTTTTTTGAATTAACGTTATTTTTTTATTTCGTTTCAACAAAAAAAATATTACGGTTACCGTTAAAATTAACGTTAACGTGCATGCCTGCAATAAAGGCATTAACTGTGAGCTACAGGAATAAAACTTGGTATGTGTAAATTTTTCATCAACATTTAAATGCATATAAAATATAGGCTTCATCCGCCCACGGACACGCCTATTTACAAAAATATTTACAAAAATTTTTTTTGTTTTTGAAAAGTGGGTTTAGGGTATTTCATAGTCGGCCTAGACCGACTTTAGACTTTCTTTACTTGTTTTTCTTTGCATTTTTCTTTGTTCACATACTTTGAACGCGTTTACCTAGAAACAATGTTTTTCGTACTGGTTGCGGCACTTTAGCGGGTTCATTTTTTGACGAATTTCTTTTTTGTATTTATTTAAACTTGATTCGCTATCGTATGATACGAGCTTTGTTTTTTTAATTTTTTTTTTTAATTTTTATGAATTTTTTAAGTCAATATTTTTTTCGAAAAAACACACTTTCAAGTTTGGAACATCATCAAAAATTGAAAAAAAATTTTGAAAAAAGCTCCTGTCATACGATAACCAAATTTTGTTAAGATATAAAAAAGTCATTTTTTTCCAGATCGGACAATTTTTGCGACTCCAGCGCTGTAACCACGAGGCCTCGTTTTTTTCTGCCGCCAATTTGGAGCTCTATAATACCATGTTGGAGTGAAAAATATATTTTTTTGAAAAATATATTTTTTTTCTGCCACCAGTTTGGAGCTCTATAAAACCATGTTGGAGTGGAAAATATATTTTTTTGAATTTTTTTTTTTTTTTTTGTAATTTGTTTAATTCTCTACAAAAATAAAAATTTTGGAAAAATGTTTGTTTTTGACTGATTGCAAGTTATGAATTTTTAAAAAAGGTCTGTTTTCTGTGTCTCGAATGTTATGTCCCACCCTAATTTGACTTAATTTGTCGAAATGTAAATTTTATTTTAAATTTCTTAGCCAACTAGCATTTTCAAGTTAAGGCTTTACTAGAACATAATTTAAGAAACAAAGCACAATTTAGAAAAAAAAAATTTTAGATTTGGTCAGCACATTTCAAAGTTCTGCTGGTCTAAACATTCTCTAAACAAATTGTTCGCTCTATTTGGGCTTTAATCGCTTGGTTCAATAATATATTAAAAGAAAAATATGGAACAAGTTTTCTGTTCTTCACAAGATGGCGACGAATAAGAACTTGGGAATTGCTTATCATAAATATTGAATACATTTTTCGTCGACAATATTAAAGCCCAGTACTCTGTTCAGTTTCATGTGAAATTTCATTCGAATTTACAGACAAAAAACTATAGCTGTTTAATATGTGTGAAATTTTTCACAACATGTTGGCCAAAGTAGTACTCTGTTCCGATGTGGAAAATACACGCAACATTTCTCTTGCAACATTTTTTCAAGACAATTTAATTGAACTGCCTATTTATTTTAAAATAAAAAGTGACAGTTGTCGTAAGTTTTTTGTTTTTATATATTTATTTTTCTCTATTTTGAGAAGTTTAGCATGAATTTCTCAATTTTTTAAATTTCTTCGCAAAAAAATATTTATCAGAATTATCACGCAACAAAAAAATTATGTTGCGAGCGAAATTTCACGCAAAGGAACAGAGTACTAGGCTTAAGCAAGAAAAACTGAGAGAACTTTAGATCGATTAACTGGAAAAGTTCATCGCTCTGGCATAATTGTTGACTCTTTTTCATGATGGACTCAAATATGTCATATTTATGTATAGCTATAGGTATATTAAATTAAGTGTTTAGCTGTCCTCAGCTCATTCACTCCGCTGACAAGACAACCATTGTTCCTTAAACCGTTGTAATTGATGGTGTAACACAATTTCAATCAATCACTCCAAATAATTGAACAAGGAATTTTCTTGAAGAATATATATGTATATTTTCTTTCATAATATATGTTTTTGTTTTTAACCTAAGAACTCCATTAACGATTATATAAAAGAAAACCAAACACTAACCAAACTTTGCTTAACACGTCAAAGTAGGTTGGCTGAAAACAAAACATGAAAAAGCTTTTACAAAACTGTCTTCTTTTTGCCCAAAATTGTATGTGTGTATATATTTTACTAATAACGTAACTGTTGGCTTTGGTTAAATCAAAATTCAACCAGAACCAATGAAGGTGTTAAAAATCACACCGACTTAATTAGTTTCGTTTTAATTGAATTTTGTGATTTTCGCTTGAGGTGAACAACATGCTGCTATAGTAAAAAAAAATAAAAACAAAAAAAAATTCAAAACCAAACCAAACCCAACCACAAAGGATAAAAACTATGAAGCATTCAAACAGTGTAGCATATGTTTGTAAGTTAGTGTTTTTCTGCTTGTGTGAGCTTGAGCTTGTATGGGTTAATTTAAGTTAAACGAGCAAATGTGCCGCAAGAAATTTTACAAAAGTTTAACACATACAACACATACACATGCAAAAAGTTAGTTGGCAAAAACTTATTAAATAACAAGAAAAACGTAATAATAAGTTGGCAATGTTAAGTTTTTGAAGAATTTTCTCTGACAGGCATTAAAGACTTTACAGCTAACAAAGGCAACTTATTATTGTCCTTAACTAGCTACATGCAGGACTCAATATGATTGTTGTTGTTGTTGTCGTTATTGACGTTGAGCAGCAGCTCTATTCAAAATCTCAGCCAGCTTATTCAATATGAACAGTGGTAGCTGATCTTAAACCACAGGCAGCAGGTTTGATGATATTAAGTAGCTGGCAAGTGTCTAACAAAGGTTGCTGTTGCTGTGGGTTGATTGACTGAGTGAGCCACAAACCTGCTTGCTCACAAATTGCTTCGTTGAGGTTAATGCGGTAACAAAAACATTTAAATTAAGCTCTTAGCCTAAGCCTGTGTATTAATTTAATACAGCTTAAAATATGCTAGACTTAGATTGGCTAAGGCGCAGAAGCTATTAAAAATTAGTTGAGTGGCTTTAAATGGTGCAGCGTGTGGGTTAGCAGTATTAGAGGTTAGAGGTAAGCAGCCAGCATATATTTTGGGCTGTGGTGGAAATTATTAGCTCTGAAAGCCGCAAATCCCATTGAGTCATATAATTTATAGAGTCTAATATTAGGCATACTATAACCTACACAGCAGAGAAGTCTACATTTAGGCGGCTTGTTATTAAAACAGCGAATATTTTTTTCTTTGTTGTACAAAATCTTAAGAAAACAAACAAAAAGAAAATTGTTAACAGAGCTTTTGGCATAATTTGCTTATGACAAAGTGTAGGCGTGTAGATAGTAAATTAAAAACTCAAAGAAAACATACTTTTAGGCAGAAATTAAGAGTTAACAAGATTAAACAAAGACTACTGCATTAAAATAATCTTCGGGAGTAGCTCAAATTAATATAATTATGTTAAGCATGGCGTAAAAAAAAATTCCAACATACTTTTAGGCTTATCCAGTGATCTGGCTGAGAAAAGCCTTTAATTTTATTAAATATTACAAGCTCAAAAAAGCACAAAGAGTTGTAACCGTATCTAAGAGCGCTTTTTAGCAAAGCATTAAAGGCTTGAAATTAAGTTAAAAGCATACTTTTGGGATATCTTTACCTGTGACAGCAATATTTTAAGGTAGCTTGAGTAATAAATAAAGTGAATCGGCCAAATTGAACCTTTTTTAATGATGTTAGTTACTTTTCGATGATGTTTGAATCCATTTAAAAGCATACTTTTAGGTCGTTTTCTGTGTTGTTTGCTGTGCTGCAGTTTGCTTAGTGATTAGAAAATCAGAGAAATTAAATAGAAAACTTAGCAAATGAAAAAGAAAGAAGATTAAAAACGACAGAACTTGTCATATGCTCATTAATTTAAGTGCAGAAAGTTAAAAGCATAGTTTTAATGAGATTTATAAGATATTTTTTTTATCTCTTTGTTCACGTAGAAAAAAAGACTGAAGAGACTGAAGTCATTAAAAGAATATCTTGAATAAATTCTTATGTTGTTTTGTTCTAGTTCTAGTTCTAGTTTAAAGTTATAAACACTGTAAGATAACCGTTGGACTATCTCTTGGCATAAAATTCTATAAATTTTGTTAGAAATGTTAATTTGCTTTAATCAAAGAATTTCTCTACGCGTCGTAATAATTAAGCCTCATTCAAGCAACACGCTCATTTAAACAAGCTTAAATGTACAACAAATCCATAAATTTTATGAACTTTAGATTCCAAGCATAATTAGAGCTTATTAATTACTTTGCTACAGTTCATTATTTTCAAAGCAAACACAGAGACAAACAACTTTCACACTTGTTTTGTGTGTATGTATGTTTTTATATTTCTCTTCATATAAAAGCATAACACAAAGAAACGCTACAAAAAACGACATACTCTGTCCAAACAGTGATCAACTTGGTAAAGCAGGAGGAGAGAAAAAACAGAACAACAGCAACAGCTGTCATAAACAAGTACATTAAAAAATAATTAGCATGCATTACAGGAAGCTTAGAACAAACGCACCAGCATAAAAACACGCATACACATAAACACATAGCGTAGGAAGTAAGCATGTTTTAGACACCACAAAAACAAAACAAAATCAAGTGAAAAAAAAAAACAAAATGCGTGAAACCACCAACATACTTACACAAATATGAAACCTTAGCAAATATGAGCCCATTTATGTGCATAGCTATGTAGCTATGTATATGTGTATGTTTATGTGCTTGTCAGTTTGCTACTGATATTATAAGCGGCTCATTTTCTACTTTGTTTTAATTTTCTTTCATATTTTTTTTTTTTATGTTTTTTTTTTTTGTATCTTCGTTAAGCTTCTAATATCTGTTTGTTTTCCGTTTCACTTACGTTTAATGTTAGCAGTAGCATATGTAGCAGAAAATATGTTTCTAACAAACTGTCAAAAAAGAAAAGAGCAACAAAAAATATTAAAGATAATATTTGGCAGCGAAAGACTTTACCAAGCAATAAAATCGGCGCAAGTGAAAATAAATACTTAAGTAGCTAACGATGCACTTTTTGATTCAGTGGCGAAAAAAGTAATTTATTTTTGATTTTCAGCCGCAATGTGTTCAAAGATATTGCTTTCAATAATGGCTTTAAGCTGTGCTATAAGCTGTTTAGCTTTTGTAATTGACAATCAGTTCATCTTCAGGTCGTTCATATAGAAAAACATTTATATAAAAAGAAAAAGAAAACAAAAGAAGATAAGCAAAAACAAACATTGCAACTCACATTAAATTAAGCAACAAATTGATTTGATACCTTTTATGTTAGTTATTGAAATGTATGTATAGTTTCATAAACAATGAAGGAAAGTTTTTGAAAATTGTAATTGGTTGGTTTAATAAAATCACTCATACGCACTGATGCACACATTAAAAGAGCCAACTGTTTTTTTAAAGAAAATTAGTTTAAAAACAAGCACTTAAGAATAGTTTCAAAAGATATTGTTTTTAAATTAATTTATAAGCATCAATTATTTCATACAATTGAATAAATAAATTACAATTCTCATACGTAAGTCCAAAAAACAAATTACAATCAGCCCAATCATGAAACATTTGCTCCCGGGAGTTGTAAATGGGAGTTTCCGGTCTAAGGATAGCAGATAAAAATATCTCCGTTTTTTATTTTACACTCATGAATATTGGCGGTTGATGGACAAAATTGCCTTAAAAATTTTCAAAAAGTATTTTAACTTTATCTTAAAAACGGAAACTCCCATTTACAACTCCCGGGAGAAAATGTTTCATGATTGGGCTGAATATATATAAAAGCACTCATACGCCTCAGTGTACACATGATAATTTCTAGATATACAGCCATGGACACATATATCGTATACATATTAACTAATTTTTGTAACTTTTCTTTTGAACCTGGTATGTATCATTAACTGTAGGTTTATTTATTTTTTTGAGAAGTCAGTGTGACGTTGCGTAAACCTCCGAGAGAGATATTCCTTTACATACCTTTATTTGCTCAGGCCATCTGCTTTTTAGCACACATGTTAGTTTACAAATAGGAGTTAACAAGATTGGTTATTAGTAAAAGTTTTAGTGGTTTATAAAGTTCAATTCTGATTAAAATGGTTTGTAGAAAATATTTATGAACGCATCATCCGAAGAAAGCCGCTCTTAACAAAGCAAAATTTGTAGGATCGCTTAGCGTTATCAAGCACCTTTGTTAATACAGAGGATTAAATTTTGAAAAATATGCCTAGGACTGACGAAACTGATTTAAATAGGGTTGGACCAGATGGAAAACCATTTTTTCGGCATCCCAAATTCCAAGACTTGAATCAGAAGTATACAAAACAAGTAAAGAAAGTCTAAAGTTGGTCTAGCACTAGTATGAAATACCCCAAACCTTCTTCTCATAAATACAATAAAAGTTTTGAAAATGGGCGTGTCTGTGAGCGGATGAATCCCATATTTTATATGTATATTAATTTTGATGAAAAATTTACACATACCAAGTTTTATTCCTGTAGCTCACGTGCTAGTGCCTTTATAGTGCTTTCACTATTGTGGATTGCATGGGAGATGGGCGTGTTAGTGGACGGATCGTACATCGTACGCCCAATTTTTGAACACTCCTTAGTTTTAGTATAAAATACATACATACCAAATTTGAACTCTGTGAGACAAACATAAGCTGATTTATGCAGTTTTCAATTATTTCGTTTGTATGGAAAGTAGGCGTGTCCGTGTGCGGATGACGTCCATTTTTCAAAAACATCTTCGTTTTGTTAAAAAAAACATACGTACCAAATTGTATCTCTGTAGGTTGAACAGAAGCTTAGATATTGAGTTCTCAATTTTTGGGTTGTTTGGGAGATAGGCGTGTCCTTGAGTAAATGAAACTCATTTTTCAAAGACATGTTTGTTTTGATATATTGTATATATATACCAAATTTTATTGCTGTAACGTAATTATGAGCTAAGATATGCAGTTTTAAATTTTTGAGTTGTATGGAAGGTAGGCGTGCCCTTAAGCGGATTCCAAAAATATTGAATAGTGCAGATCCTTGGACTCATGTGACCTCATGTGTACCGAGTTTCATCAAATTATCTCAACTCCTTATTCTTATCCTGTGTTTACGGACAACACACAGATGGACGGAGGGACGGATGGACATGGATAGCTCAGAAAAAATGGATAAAAATATGTATAAAGATATACTAAAGAACCAGATGGTATCATTTGCCTTGAGAATATGCCTATTACACGGTTAAAAATTTTGGACTAGTTTTTAATCCAAACTTTGGTTTAAAGGAATTTTTAATCCTAAAAGTACTATTTTTTATTCCATATTTTAGTTTAATTTTTTTTAATCCGAAAAAGTTTGGACTAGTTTTTAATCCAAAGTTTGGTTTAAGGGAATTTTTAATCCTAAAAGTACTTTTTTTTTATTCCATATTTTAGTTTAATTTTTTTTAATCCGAAAAAGTTTAAGTTTAAGACTATTTTTGAACTACAAATTTGCATTAAGGTAGTAATTTCAGGAAAAAGTATTTATGTTATTTAATAGCTGAATAACAATGTAGCAGTGGCAGAGACAGCAGCTGTGTCAGTGGCAGCGGCAGTGATCAGCTGTTTCGTATTTTACTGCCTGCCAATTGCAATTTAGCAGTGGCAGCGTCAGCATCAAAATCAGTGAATATTGAATTTTTTTAAGTAGTTTAATTATTTGCATGTTGGCAGTGAATTTAGAAATAGGGCTGACCTCGGCAGTGCTGCTTACTGCCACTGCTGCTATGTAAGTTTTACCACTGCCGCATTGTTATTCAGGTATAAGATTGAAAACTACTACTACTACGAAATTTAAGCTAAATATAATTCTAAATGTTGTTAATTATCCGAAATTTATTTTTAATTAAATGAAAAAAATTGTTTATTAAAATCTGAACCAAAATAATATATACATTATAACAGTAAACAGTGCTTAAACCTTTGTGGATTAAATAGTAATCCTATTTGGATTACAATATTTTAAACTTTGTTGGACTAAAATCTAATCCTTTTTGGATTATAGTATTTTAAGCTTTCTGTGGATTAGCAATTATTCCTTTTTTGGATTAAGAAATTTTAAACTATTTGCGGATTAAAAATAAATCCTTTTTGGATTAAAAAATGTAAAACCTTTCATTGGATTAAAAGATAATCTTTTTTTGGTCGTGTCCTATATGTAAACCAAAAAAGTTTAAAATTTAGTACAAGATTTTTAACCGTGTAGGTAAAAATGCTGAAGGGTTAAGACAGCCCACTCCTACGGACCCACACCTGCTTGGTAACGTAGTAAGGACTCTCTTCCCGCCACAACCAGCGATTTTGCTCCACGATGCAGACGAAGACGATCTGAATCAAGAGTGTGCTGCGCTTTCAGAACAGTGTCTGAGGATGCAGCTCTCGTTTTCGCTCACTCGATCCCCATCGACCTCTTGGTGGAAGGGGCCCTACCAGGAGCTGAAAGCGAGAGCGCATCCTCTAGTAAGAAACTGTCACGAGAAAGAAGTATATCCCAGTGGAAGGCACGTTGGGCTAGATCGTGTAAAAGACGCTTGACTCATCACCTCATCCCTAACCTTTCCGTGTGGTGTGGTAGAAGTCATGGTTCAGTGAATTTCTACCTCACCCAAATTCTGATCGGGCACGGTTGCTTTAAAGCATACCTGTATAAGTTCAATCATGCAAGTTACCCCTATGCACTCATTGCCCTGGTAGCATAGTAGAAAACACTGCACATGTCCTCTTCGAGTGCCCTAGGTTCAACGAAGCAAAAACTGATGCTTCGGTCCGCCTGGGCGAAGTGGTGACACCCCAAAACTTGGTGAACCTCATGTTGAGTAGCAAAATCAACTCGTCAGTGGTAAGTTTTTTGTCCAAACGCATAATCGACGAACTTCGAAGAGTCGAGCGTTTGCACAATAGTTCAGCGTGAGGTAGGAAACTATATTCAATATTTAGGGTTCTCCCCGACCCAGAGTCGACATCAAGTTAAGGAGAAAATTTAGGCTCTTAACTTGACACTCATCCGACAGACAAAATTAGACCTTCAGTTTTCAGCTTAGTGCTGTTCCCACATTGCGCGAAGTTATGCCTTACGGCGTTTCCACGGGATGCATACTGGGTCGAAGATTCAATGCGGAGGTTTAGGTTTAGTGCGTAGGAATCGCACACTCCCACCTGCACGATGGCGCCTATTGAAGGTTCCCTCTTCGCGAATAAAATAATAAAAAAAAAATTAAAAAATGCCCATTAGGTGGAATTTTATTCTCTATTATGTATTATGCACTTTTATGTATTATACCCAAAACACTCTTAAAAAGGAAAAAATTATGTCCAAACCTCATCCCTGTGGAGAATTTATGAAATGATCTTAAGGTCATGTGGTGACCGTGGCATGCAGGTTAAGTGTGTGGCTTAGCATGCTCGGAGCCCGGGTTCGATCCCCAGCCACGGCGAAAAGTTTTTTTCAATAAAAAATTTTTCTGATCGGTCATCACCTCTCTGCAGACAATGGCAAACCTCAGAGAGTAACATAATGCCATGTAAAGCTTCTTGAGAACATGAACTTTAGCCGTTCGGAGTCGGCATAAAACATGTAGATCCAGTTTTCGGTCAATTGTGTGCAAACATTCAATAACACAGACAACACAATTGATCATAAGAAGCTCGGTGAAAGTACTTTCAAGGGCGGAAATGGCCAATTTGTTTTTTTTTTTTTTGTTTTTCTAAAGGTCAGCATAAGCAACGAAAATTTTGAGTTGTGGAGTTCAATTGAGAAGGAGTGGTACTCTATTCCGAAGGATAGAGTTCAAAAGCTTGTGAAGAGTATGGAACGAAGATGTCGGCCTGTTTTGGACAATTCAGGATACAGAACCAATTAGCAATAAGCCATATTCGTAAAAAAATTGTTAAATAAAAAAATTCTCAATGTTTGTTTTAGTTGTTTTTTAGAATTCAAAATGTGCTATTTATACGTTCAACTAAGCAAAGGAGCAATTTCAGATTTTATAATTAATTTTCTAATATTTTTGTATTATTTACAAAACAGAAACTGATTTTATGCTTTTAAGGTTTAAACTCAAATATCATGAAATAACTTTTTGTTTTCCTTGATATATTTTATTGCATGTGTGCGCTATTTATGTGACCTCGGCTATACGTACCTGACATTCGGCCGAATAAAACATTACGATTGACATACAAATGTGAGTTCATAATGTGGTTGATTGTTTATCACTATGGAAATATTTTTAGTTTGATAATATATATCGATAATATTCGATAATTAAATCTGATATAAAAAAATTTGGAACTAACATAAGAGAAAGGTTCAGTGAAATAACGCCCAATGAAATAACGCCCAAAATAAAAAATGAAATAACGCCCAAAATATTTTGGGCTTTAAAAAATGAAATAACGCCCAAAATAAAAAATGAAATAAAGCCCAAAATAAATGAAATAACGCCCAAATCAAAAATGAAATAACGCCCAAAATATTTTCAACGCAAATCATTTAAAATATTTTGGGCCTTATTTCATAATGAAATAACGCCCAAAATTTGTATGAAAAATATTTGGGCGTTATTTCATTTTTTATTTTGAGCTTTATTTCATTATGAAATAACGCCGTTATTTCATTTTTGATTTTGGGCGTTATTTCATAATGAAATAAAGCTCAAAATAAAAAATGAAATAACGCCCAAATAAAATGAAATAAAGCCCAACATTTTGGGCCTTATTTCATTATGAAATAACGCCCAAATTTGTATAGAAATTTTTTGGGCGTTATTTCATTTTTTATTTTGGGCGTTATTTCATTGGGCGTTATTTCACTGAACCTAAGAGAAAAGTCCGACATTTCGTAATATTTTCCTTAATATTTAAAAAAGTAAATAAAATTAGAATTCAAACTTTAATTATTTCATGATATAAAATCTACACCTATTTAAAAACAAATAAAGAGCAGCAGCAGTGTTATTCCTAACCAGGTTACTCATAATCAAAACACTATTTGAAGCCTTTACTTATATCCTTTTACTACCAAATCGTAAGAGGACTATGCACAAAAATGTCTACCTTTTAAATGTTTACCTGTGTTCCTTAACCCTCTTAAAGGTTCCTTATGATATTTTTGCTCTTACTGAGAACAATCTAACCACCAGGGCTAAAGAATATTGAGGTCTTTGCGTCTAATTTTGTGAATTTTAGGTAAATTTGGTAAATCTCTCCTCAGGTCGTGGTGTTCTTCTTGAATTTTACAATCTCTTCTCCACATCTTATAATTTATTTAACAAAAACTTTGAACTAAAACAAGCTAGTAGCTCAAAATAACTTTAAATATCTGCCACTTGCGTCATACTACAGCGGTCAAAAAAATAGTAGTGACTATAAAAAGTTCAACAAAAATAGAAAAATGACAAAAACTTTGGCAATTACCTTCACAGGTCAGATAAATTGTAATTCTTTTTTGCAATTAATACTTAGTTGCATGACCTTTGTAAGCAAATACTGCTCTACAACGACGAATCATTGATTTCACAAGCTTCTGACATGTCTTGATAGGTATGGAGTACTAATTCGCTCAATCTCTTCCCAAAGCTGATGTTTGTTTGAAGGTTAAGTTAATCACACCACAATTTTTCAATTGTACTCAAGTCCGGCTACAGAGTAAACCACATCAAGAGCTCGATCTGATTGTCCCAGAACTACTTCTTCGCAAGTTTTCTCGTTTGTTTCGTGTCGTTATCTTATTTATAAACCCATATTAGCGGTAATTACTCTTGGGCATACGAGAGCATAGTTTCCTTTAACATATTAAGGTAAAGATGTTGATCTACTAATACTTCTATACAACAAATTGCACCAACACCATAAAAAGAAAAGCATGCCCAGTCCATAATTTTGAAACCACTTAATGCTTAAGGGTTTTTGTGGCATACTTCGGGTTGAACTGACTTTTTTTGGGACGTCGAACATATTGACGAGAACCTTCATCACGTACACTGCAATTTTGTATTCGTCCGAACTTCAAATATTCATTCATTTTTCATTTGGCTACGAATAATGATCTCTAGCGAACTGCATCTTTTTTTGAACATGCTCCTGGGTTAAAAGTGGCACTTTACGAGGACCATCCGTACTCAAATATTATTCCTTAAGAAGTCTATGTAAAGTACAAATACTTGCGCTACATAAAGCTTTTCTTATGTTTGTACTGCAGAGGCAAATGGATTGGCCTTATAGTACCGTACCACTCGTTTAATCAATTTTACCGTCATAACTAATCTTATCTCTAACTTATCTCTATCTTACATTAAAGACACATTCTCAAATATTCCAACTAGGTTTGGTCTCCCTTCTACACCACTATTATTCAATGCGAATGGAAGCCGTTCAACGAAGATTATTTAGTTTCGTTCTTCGTGGTCTTCCCGGTTCTGATAGTTACAACTTACCTCCTTATGCCGACCTTCTAAAGTTTGATAGTTTTAAAGTTTACTATTCATCAACTAGTATGAGGAACCATTAAGTGGCCAGCATAACTCCAGCTAATATCCTTTAATAAAAACTCACGCAACCTGAGGACTGCATCTCTTCTACATTTATTTTCACTGCATCCACTATGGATGCAGTAAATCTATAACAAGAGTGTCTCCGATAACCAATAATTTGAATAGTGACTTTGATTCTTGTGGCGGTCGTGGTCGTGTGTGCTAAGTTTGTGGCATGCGATCCATTGAATTTCTGCATAACGGGTTCGATTCGCCATCTGAAACAGACAGTTTTTTCAATAGATATTAATTTTACTGATTAGCCGTCTTCTCTGGCATACAATGGCAAACCTCAAAGAGTAAATAATGCCATGTTAAGTTTCTTAAGATCGTGAACTTTAGCCATTGGGTGTCAGCATAGAACAAAAAAAAAAAAAAAACAAAAAAAAAACAAATTGGCCATTTCAGCCCTTGAAAGGACTTTGACCGAGCGTCTTATGATCAATTGTGCTGTGTGTGTTATTAAATGTTTGCACACAATTAACCGAGAACTGAACCTACATGTTTTATGCCGACTCCGAACGGCTAAATTTCATGTTCTCAAGAAGCTTTACATGGCATTATTTACTCTCTGAGGTTTGCCATTGACTGCAGAGAGGTGATGACCGATCAGAAAAATTTTTTTATTGAAAAAACTTTTCGCCACGACTGGGGATCGAACTCGGGCTCCGAACGTGCTAAGCCACACACTTAACCTGCACGCCACGGTCACCACATAGAACATGTTAGTTTAATTCTCGGAGTTAATTGTGTGCAAACATTTAATAACACAAACAACATGACTGATTATAAGAAGCTCGTGCAAAGTTCTTTCAAAGGCTGAAATGGACAATTTGTTTTTTTTTTTTTTTCAATTCGATTTTCATCTGAGCAGATCTCCACTTCTAAATATTTTTCTTAACTCCAACGCCACTTCTTTTCTCTCTCCAATGTCATCTTGTTGTTGAGCTTCTGAAATCCAAGTAAAACAAACCCGGACTGTAAGAATCAGAAAAGCAAAGTATGTACAGACATTTGTGGTGGTTAGCAATGTTTATGTATGTTTTATCCAGATCGGCTCTTATCCAGTTATGCGAAGCTAGTTAAACTGCATATGTTCCATTCTTGCCTTGCACATCAGCGAACTGTTTTGTCGAGCGGCGGATATGTTCGAGCCAGTTCGCTAGTTAAGAAGCTAGTTGGACAATTTGCCGATCTTTTTGGATTGTTGGCAAACAGTTTTGAACGTTCTTAAATATTGAATATTTTCTCCGTCGTACAAGAGCTGATCGACGAACGTGTTCTATAATTTGAACGTAAGCATCATATCTAGTTTTATTCTGTATGGTTCTGACAAAAGCAAATGAACCAATATCTATAACAAAATAATGGCGAAAAACGAACAGATTCGTTCAATTTGAATGCTAGTTTTTATCAAACAGTTGATCGATGAACCAGTTCGCTGATATTAAAGCCCTTTTCAGTGACCACACACACACAGTTCTTTTTACAAACTGTAAATTGCAATAATCAGCAAATTTATGAATAACAAAAACTCCAGTAAAAAACTCCATACAAAAAACACTAATTGTTAGCTTAACTTCATCAAAATTCATGCCCCACTAATAATCAGTTCGGCATATTTTGACAGTTCAAGGTCTTCGTTGCTGACACTATCGTCAAGTTGTTGCTTTACTGCGGTACAGCAATTCCAATTCAACTCGAAAAAAAAAAAAATAAATAATGAAATAATGCCGCAAATGCTGCAAGCTAGAAATGCGCACATTTCTTAGTGAAGCCTTAAAGTATGTTATATAAAAGTAAGCGTGTTGTTTTTTTCTTATTTTCTCTATCTAGCTGCCTACGCTTAAATTGCCTGGGCAGCATATTTGCCTAGCACAACAAACAAGTATGACAAAAGCACACCAACAAACCGAAAAACAACAACAATAGCTGAAAAAACACACACAAAATGTAGTGTATAAAAAAGAATTATTCTGCTGTTGTTACAGGGCGTTATTGTTACAGCAATAAAACATCGCTTAACCTAAGCAACACGTGCGAATAAAATTCTATAGAATTGAATCATAGAAAAATCTTATGCCTGTTTTTTGGCAAAGTAAAGTCATAACATGAGAAAAAAATAAAACAAACACACAAAAACAAGACATTAAAGCATGTCTTATTTGCCAGTATTTCAGATGCAGACAGGTTTTTTATTCGCATTCAGTCAAAAAACCAGACCCTGCAACCATTAACCCTGAAACTCATGCTGAATTTCCTGTTTCCGGTATACTGTTTACTCGGTTTGCTTCGTTTGCTACGGAAATCGAAGTATTAGTTTTCTGCTGTTGCTCATGTCCTGCTTCTGGCTTGACCTTCATTCATCACTAAGCACGACACGAATAGTGATCCATCTCACACCTCTACAACCCACACCAACTTCCTGCTTCAACCTCTCACTCACTTGGCCAGCATGTCAATTACATCATTAATAACGGTGTTTGCAACAATAATTTTAGTCGACACTGACGTGCCGCCTAAACTGAAGATACTAGCACAAAATATCCTATAAAAGGACACTCGAGTAGCTTACTTTTCTTCGATTGTGATTAATGTGAGAAACAAGTTAGTGTGAGCATGTGTTTGTAAGAGTACGACTTGTTTATGGCTTTTGTAAATCAATGTGTGGGTGAGTGATTGTATATGTGAGCATGTAGGTGTGATTTTTGTTTTGTAAAGGTGGCTGAATTGGATTAGATTGTTTTGTTAGGTCATTCAATAAAGCACTGCGTTGAAAGCTTTAGAAAGTGTGCAAATGATTTACATTTCGTTTATTATTGTTGTTGTTGTTGTTATTATTTGACATATGAATGGTTGCAATAACAAAAACAAAAGTTAAAACAATATAGTAGACATTCTGATGTTAACTCATATATGTATAAGTTAATGTGTATCAATTGAAAGCATGTTTCTTGTTAAGTCACTGAGTATGAGTGATACTTTTAAGCTATATTTTTGCTGTTGAGTGATTTTTTTTGTATTTTATAATAAAAAGTCACAATAGAAAACAAAAAGTTTTTTAGAGACTTCTATGAGCTAGTTCTAGATACAATACAATATCTCAAGTGCTATAAATATAAAGTATATAGTTGTCTTTAAAATTTTATGAATGTTTCGATAATCATGTAAAATACTTACAATAGTTTCACGATAGTCTCAATACTTTTGAACAAATAACTAAATAACATAGACCCAAAATAACAGTTATGTATTTTTTTTAGGTCGAAAAAGTTGTCGATATTTTGCCTCATAACTAGACCTCGGATTTTGCATATTTGCATATTTTTGAAGGATAAAGATAGGTAAATTCTGATGACACCAAAGTTCGTTTCATTGAAAATAGAGTGGAAAACAAAATGCATATTTTGAATTTTTTTGCATATTTGCATAAAATGCATATGCATAATATATGCCAAAAATATGCAAACTATGCAAAATATATGCAACATATGCAAAACATATGCAAAATATGCAAAAACTTCCTATGTTATACAAATCGAAAAATACTACAACAGCGACTCGACAGGACGTATACATTAGAGCGTATCACCAAAATTAACCTATTTTTGACCCCACGCATTATTTGAACGCACTATTTTTGCGACCGTTACAGCCACCTTGAATCCCGAAAAGATTTCGAAAATTAAAAAAAAAATTTATTATGATCCAAAGTGTTATTCTTTGCAAAATAGGTCCATTTTCTTTGCAAATCCATTTTTTCGATGTCACTTCTTCCAATGGTTATAATGATTTTTTCAAAGCTTTAATTTGTTGGACTTTTTGGAGCAGGATAATATGTTAGGAACGAAGATCAATTGTGTAATCAGTCGAAAAAAAAACATTTGAGGTGAAAAAACATCAGAAAATATTTGGATAACACCAACAAACACACAGATATAAAATCTTCCGTATCGAACAAGAAACACCGAAGATATAACGAAAAAAACAAAATAGCACCATAGCACTTTAAAAAAAACAAATATTTTATTCGAAAATGTCTTTTAAATATCTAACGATTGAGGCGGGGTCAAAATAGGTATATTTTTCTGCCATACAAGGTGATACGGTCTAGTATACATATTCAAATTTTATTAATTGTCAGATATTGAAGTAGAGTCCCAGTGGGCAAAAGCAGGGCTTTGAAGCGCTACTAGCAGGCCTTCATATCGATTTTGTAGACCTTCCACACTCATATTCAAGCCCATAAACTTTTTTATATGAAACGAGCAAATTTTCTAGCCTTCTTCTGTCGCGACTAGTGTCCGACCGAAACCAAAATTTTGGCCGAAACCGAAACCGAAACCGAATTTCGGCCATTTTTGTAATATTCGGCCGAAACCGAAACCGAAAACGAAACTGAATGTTTACATGAAAATTGTTTTAAAAAACAATTAATTTTTTTAATTTTTTTGTTAAAAGCTTTCAAAAACATAACAATTGAAACAAATTATAATAGATGTGTTTCCGTACTCTACACTGTGCAAGTTCTGTGTAAAGTTAGGGCTGCGAGAGTAAAATGAAATTTAAGAATAGTGGCAAAAGTACGGAAACAGCTTCTAGTAAGTTTCGAGCACAAAACAGCTGATGCTGACAGCAGACGTGTCAAACGTAAATAGCGCCAATTGAAATTATCGACAGTTTGTTTGTTTAAAGCAAAAATATTTCTTTTGAATTTGTAAATTTTGACAATTTTCAGTTGAAATCAACTTATCGTCGCACAACTTTTGAATTTAATAATAGCAAAACATAAACAAACGTCAATTTGAAATAGGCTTGTTCTTCTTGATGCTTCTTCTTAATTTACTCGCAGTTTTGAGTTCAAGCACAATCTGGTAAACGTCTGTGCTCGAGAGAGCGATTTATGCTTGTTCTACTTCTCACATTTTAAGCACAGAAAGTACGGAAACAGAAAATAGTTACACACAAGATACACAGTGTGAGTACGGAAACAGACCTAATAACGTAAATAAACAATAAATATTCTTTTGCCTTTATTCATAAAAATTTACGAGCTTCTTATAAAGCCTTTACAAAAAAAAAAAAAATTTCAAAAACAGCATTCATAAACGTTCAATAACGACAAAAATCTATAATAAAGGCTTCTTAAATGAGTAACCTTTTTAAAATTTTTACTCTAATCTGAGTACAAATATTGTCGAAAATACTTCAAACTGTTTCAAAAAGTATGAAAACATGGCAAAACATTTCAAAATATTGAAAATAAAAATTATAAGTGACAATTTTTTCGGAGAAGAACATAGATTAAACATTTTTTTGACTGTTTGCATGTCACAATATTGATAAAATTATGACAAATAAATAAAAAATTATTGAATTTATCAAATTCACAAACCATTCTTGACACTGTTCCATTCTTGACAGGAAGTAATTGAAGTAAATTTATATTAAATGATATTTTCATTTGTGACGGTTTCAAGTCCATCTTCATCTTTGAGATTTAAAATATTATTTAATTTTGAAATGATGTTAGAATGTGGATTTCTTTTCAAAATGGCTTAAAATTTCTTTTTAAATCCAGTCCAAAATCAATCAGTTATATTGTGAACTATATTTTTAGCTTCGTTAAATAAATTCATTGAATTTGTTTATGGTATACCCTTTGCTTCCAAGGAAGTTAATTTTTCGGCAACTCTTTCGAAATTCGATTTTATATATATAAAATCCCGATATAGTTGGGGATTTTTTATCAGCTCTTTTGTTTGCTTTATAGATTCAGCAACTTCTGGGTTCAGTGTTTTAAGAACCTGAAATGCAAATTTAGAATTGTTTTCTTAACCAAACTGAAGTAAATGCATATCGTCGTTGTCCAACAATAATGGGTTATCCAAAATAATTTGGAAAATTAAGTCAAAGATCAAATATTAAAATATTGATCGCTTAAGGGCCCATTAAAGTTTTTTGTCGACCAAAAATAAATTTTAATTTTTTCTTCATTTACCAACGCGATGGTAAAGTGTTGGAAAGGTAAAGCATTGGAAAGTGGTACATATATATTAAATATTCTTCTGCATTACTCGCAGTTTAATATTTAACGATTATAATTCAATATTTTGATGAAATTCGTTTGCATATATTTTGCATATTTTGCATATTTTTTGCATATGTTGCATATATTTTGCATATTTGTGGCATATTTTTTTGCATATATTTTGCATATTTTCGACAAGCTTTACAATTTGTTCTATTTGAACGATAAAACGTCTAGATACAAAGTTTGGTATCAATCTGATTAAAAATATGAAAGTATGCAAAATCCGAGGTCTACTCATAACAGTTATAAACGAGAAAAAATTTTTTCGTAGCTCATATTTTTTATTTAAAAAAAAATTTTTTTACGTTGCCTGGTAAGATTTTTTGTAGAAAAACAAATTTTTACGTTATTTCTAATATATAAAAATTTCGCGTCACGGTGTTTGTAGTAGAAATTTTTTTATATATTTGGTAGGTATGAGAATAGGTCGTAAAGTTTGTTTTCAGCCTCCTACCCGCTAGTAGCGTTGCATTTTTTAAGAACACAAATTTTCGGTAAACACAAGTTTTGACCTACAACTGACCTAGAACTAACTATTGAGTCGTGCCCTTCGACTGATAAATTTCAGCAATTTTTGGAAAGGGGGCATGGCACCGCCCTTATTGTTACTATCCAATAAAAATCTCCCACTTGCATCGTTTTAAGTTGCTTGTTTTTTACTGTATTTTTGTTTTTTCTTAAAATGAGTAGTTGGTTCTTCGTGTGATAAAGTTCTATACAAAATTCTAATTTTTTACTTCTATGGTTAAGAAAAATCAGAAAAAGAAGTACAACAACTGCAATTATACTACTGTTCGCCTAAATAAAAATTTTATTTTATTCAGGAGCCTAGTCCATGTGCACTTGTACTTTTCTTTCTCTAACAAACAATTTAAATACGTTTATACTAAATTGTGAAATCCGAGGTTACTCACTGAAATGACATGTGAAATTACTGAAATTAATGAATTTTTTAATGAAATATCAATTTCTTCTTTGCGTTCTCATACTTATGTACCTAATTTTTTCCGAAAAATCACTTGTACTGCTGTTGACCTAAAATACGATTTAAGAATAAACTTACGTTGCATCCACAACTGCATTTTTTATGAATGCCTAATTTTGTAAAAACTTCTTATTTTCTTACCGAGAGCAAGAAAAAAAAAATTACAATTGATAATCTAACACATGTTGCCGTAAAAAAGTAACAAAGATTTTTTTTATTTCATACAAATTATGAGCAACACAAAAAATTTTTTCTCGTCTATAAAAGTTATGAGGCAACATAAAAAATTAAAAATTGAAAATAAACGTTATCAGCAACGAAAAATTATTTTCTTCATTTATAACTCTGATTTCAGAGAAAAATTATTTTTTTTTTTAAATAACAGTTATAATTGATAAAAATTTTTTTCTTACAATATAACTGTTATGGTTCAATTTTTAAAGATATTTCTTATAGCAACTATGACTCTGCTAAATAATAATAAAACAATTATAAAAAAACCATTAGAAAACTAACGAAAAATATTCAGCATTTTTTCTGTATTACTTCATAGCCTAAAATCATTATTTCTTGTTATAAAATTTTTACAAAATTTTATGTAACAAAACACACTCAAGACTACATGTTGTTATATCAAGTTTCAGGTCGATGATTTATGAGGGTCTATGAAAAACAGAGTCATAATCAAAACTGAAATAAGTTAACCCTAGTTCAGTCTACGAGTCACCATTTATAATTTTTGAAAAATATATTCTTAAGCCTTAGGCTAGTGGTGTACTGTACATCGATTGTTAAGCCTGTTGCCTACTTGCAGATGCACAAAATCGTCTAATTTCAATTTTATCCCGTTAATAATTTCATGGTTAGCCAGCTTATGCATATTTGTAATTGTTTTGTTATCAACAAGTGATCAGTTTCGTGCATTCTTTAGATACGGCAACAACGTAAACGAAATTGTACTAAACCGCGTTTTTATAAAATTAAAAAAAAAACAAGTAAAGACAGTCTAAAGTCAGTCTAGACAGACTATGAAATACCCTAAACCTCTTTTTAAAAAAAAAAAAAAATAAAAATAGTATTGAAAATGGGTGTGTCCGTGGGTCGATGAAGCCAATATTTTCTATGCTTTTAAATGTTGAAGAAAAATTTACGCATATCAAGTTTAATTCATGTAACTCACAGTAAATGCCTTCATTGTGCCTTCGCTATGGGCGGTGGGCGTGTTCATGGAGGGATTACTGCCAATTTTTGAACACACCTTAGTTTTGGTATAAAATACATACATACCAAATTTGACCTCTAAGATTATGACAAACATAATCTTATTTATTGAGTTTTAAACTTTTTGTGTTGTATGGGAGGTAGGCGTGTCCGTAGGCGGATGAGGCCCATTTTTCAAAACCATCTTTCGTTTGTTAAAAAAAACATACCTGCCAAATTTTATCTCTGAAGGTTAAACAGAGACTTATTTATTGCGTTTTCAAGTTTTGGCTTGTATGGGAGGAGGGCGTGTCCGTGAGCGGATGATACCCATTTTTCGAAGTGCCTAAAAATCTATCACCCAGGACATTTTTTCTACAAAAAATTTTAAAAATTGGGTAAAGATAGGCTTTTTTAACAAAATGAAGTCATTCCCATATTTTCATAGCCGCTTGATTTCATTCCCCTGTCAAAGGGTTAAACAATTCTCTTAACCCATCTTCCGTGATATCTTAACTTAATGAATTGTAAGTAAATACATTAAATGTAAAATAAATTTTTTCCATTTTTTTTTTTCAATGCCAACTGTTATATCGGCCATTCCACGCCTAACGCATGTCGTGATTGGCTTCATGCTATTCGATTTGCTTGAAATTTTTGCTATAGGATCGTTTTGCACTTATAAGAATAAAAATTATTTGTTTTTTTTTATCTTCATTTTTTAAAAATATATGGAGATACCAATTTTTTATA
Source organism: Tetanocera ferruginea (assembly GCA_958299015.1). Taxonomy (NCBI): domain Eukaryota; kingdom Metazoa; phylum Arthropoda; class Insecta; order Diptera; family Sciomyzidae; genus Tetanocera; species Tetanocera ferruginea. The sequence continues at coordinate 32,945,098 of OY282642.1, read as the reverse complement.
AATTTTGAAATCTTGAAAATGAAGTCATTTCCAATAAATTATATTTTCATTATCTGTTGCCTTATTTTTGTAAACGAAGTACCATAAGAAAGCTCTTAAAAAGCGATTTTGAAAAAAAATTAAATATTTTTGGAAGTTTTCTGCTAGAGTTGACAATTTTTGGAAAAAATTGAAATTTGCTCATATCTCAAAAAATGCATTTTTTTGTGTGATTTTATAAACAAAATAAAGTTTCCATGTATTTTAATATTTATGACATAAATTTTATTTTATCGTCAAAAACTTCTATAACATTTCAGAGAGAGAGAGAGAGAGCCATTGAGAGAAAGCTCTAGGAGAGAGCTTTTGAATTGGTCGAGTTTGATTTTTTCTCATAAGTACAAATTTTTTTCAAAAAAGGAAGTTTAATGCATTCACCAATCGTCGAACTTGTGAAAAAAAAAATGTTTTGAATTTAATACCAATAAAAGTTATAAAAAAGTTCTTCAAATCTGCATGAAAAGATAATGCGGATTTTGATGACTTTTTTATATTTTTTTCAACAAAATTTAAATTACACGCTTATGAATGTTTTTCCAAAACTTTTCATTTTTGGAAACATTTTCTGAAATTCTAAAAAAATATTACAAGCAAGACAAATTCTAAAAAAAAAACATTGGAAAAATCTAGCCTACACACATTAGCAGGAACCGATGAATTCCTGATAAGGAGAAAAATAAAAAATAATGTCAAAAGCCCTAATAAGCTAAGACTTGTGATGCTTTTTTTTCAAAAATATTACATATATTTTTTTAAAATTTTTGACATTTTTTTTTCTTTTTCCAAATTTAACAGATACTCGTAGTGCTGTTTAAACTTTTGAATTTAAAGTATTGAAAATCAGTTCTTAAAATAAACTGGATACTCAAAACATTTTCTTTCATAACTTTATATTTTCTTTTAAAATCCAATCTTGCTAAATTTTCTATTTTAATTGACCTTTTGTTCAAAAAGAAATTTAGAATATTTTGTTAAAAGAATCAATTTTGAATGTCAATGAGCTACAATTGGCACCTTAAGAAAATTACATAACTTCTGAAACATAACTCGGAAGCATTTTTTCGATTGCACGTCAAATTTTTAAGCGATTAACAGTTTCCTGTATTATTTAAGCTACAACTCGCTTTGTTAAAAACACAGTTTTAATTGTTTTTAAGGCGATTCTCGTTTTTAATATACCGTCAGAATAGTGTTGGATGCTTCTAACGTAGAATTTTTAAAATTGATTACCAGTATTATTAATACATTTAAAACAATTATATTTTGTAATTAAACAAAAAAAAAAAAAAAAACAAGGCAGAAAACAAACAAATCGAATAAAAAATAACTTAGTTATTTAAATTTAAGTAAACATTAAATGAAAAAGTAAAAAAAGCATCAACAAATCCGCAATATTTTTGGTTTCACGAAAAAATTTAATTTAAATTTTTTGATGAAGATTGGAAAATTTTTCAATTTCAACTATTTCTGATCGTTTTTTATTTAAAATACCTATCTAGCCAGTATTTACAAAAAAAAATCCCGTTTTTTAGAAGTTATTTCAGCTCACGGATGGCTAACGCTAGAGTCGAAGTATTTGGGGAATCATCAAATCATAAACCAAGGATTATTTTGAGCACATGTGATTCTTAAAATTCCCTAAAATTGATAAAAAGCTTCTTTGAAAAAGGGAAAGACATAAAAATATATCGTTTTTAAAGAAAAATACTTTTTATTTTTGAGAAAACATTTATTTCTATTGAAGAAAATACTTTTCATACTGAATTTTTTATCAAAATATAGGAACAATTTTTCATTTTCAATAAATTTTTCTCAATAAATAAGAATTTTTTTGTGCGAGAAAAATACTTATCATTATCAGAGACATTAAAATATTTCCATTTCCCACAAGTGAAGAAATATTTCTTTGAAAATGTGAAAATGTATTCTAATTGAAGAAAATTTTATTTGAAAAAGAGAAAATTGTTATTATCGAAAATAGAGAAATTTTTTATCGGAGAAAAATATGTGTTTGGTTGTGAGTGTAGATAAAACTTCTTGTTGTATCAAGACTATGAGCTGTGTCTTGGTTTTGCCTTCCATACAGCCAAAAACCGTTATGGTACATTTTAAATAATTTTTACCAACTTCGAAATTATTTTGTAAATTTATTGTAAGCTTGATAGTATTTCTCTTAAGCTTAATTTACAATTCAAAGTCAATTGGAGTAGTTTAAATTAAGTTCATTTGGTTTTTAATTTTCCAATTTACATTCGACTTAATAAAAAATTTTATTGCAACTCTTTAATACCTATCTGTAGTAGCATCTGCAAGTGCTTTTAGTTATCAGGAAGCAAAAAACTTACTTCTGGCGCAGTGCACGCAATTTGAATAACTACAAAGGCAACCCTGTCGTTATCACCTGTTGTCAACCCACTTCAATTCAATCCATTTCGCACCAGATCCTTTTCAATTACAAACGCATTTTTTTCCATACACTACTGCACCGTAACTTTAGCTTAACAATTTTTGAAGTAACTCGCGCCTTGTTCGATTTCCGCTCGAGTGCAGTGTGCCACTTTAACAGTAAAGTGCCAAAAATAGCATTCTTTACAAAAAAAAAAAAATTGACAAAAATCTACAACAACAATATCAACAAATCGGCACGTATCTGCGCACACAGAAACTTCAAAGCCCAAAAAACTTTGCTTGCATTGCGTGACTTGGCGGCACGTTGCACGCGTAGCTAGGCATGCAACAAATACACACGATCACTTTCAGTTCAGCTTCAAAATTCAATTAGAAAATATTTACATAAAAGCAAGCAATAAATATAAAAACCAAAAAACAAAAACATGAAGACATGCTGGCACACGCACAGGCGTACGCCCAAACCCATACATATAATTAAACAATCAAGCCGCAGGGCAGCAACAATCACAACGTAATGCAAAATTCTCGCACAAAAGTAGACTAAACTTCGATATAGTGAGAGTCTAATAAACAAGAACTACACGCATACAAACAAACACCCATACGAACAAACAAACAACTTTGTATTCAAGGTCCTTTTGTATATTTATTGTATGTTTGCATTATTTTGCTATTGTTGCCGCTCCTTTTTGTTGTAACACCCAGTTTGTGCTGTTATGTAGTTTAGGCCGAAAGTTTTTCCTTTGTAGTAGTGTTTTTTTTTTTTGTTTTTTTGTTTTGTGTTATACAACTAAAGCTGAAGCTGGCGAAATTGTTGTTTATATTTTTGCCCTTTGTTGTGTTTTTTGTTAGTCAACTTCTTGGTACGCTGAAACGCATGCTGATACATTAACGAATACAGCCAATCAAATAAAATAATAGGAAAAACTCTTTCAAAGAATTTAGAATTAAAACTTTAACTAAACGCATTTAGTTTAAGAATGAAAATTTTCATTGAGAATGTATTGCTGAGTTTTATTATTTTGATAAATATAAATTGTTTTCAGATATAAGAAAGTTTTCTGAGTACCAAATATTAAAATTCTAAGTCGATTTAAATATATAAACAAAAAATTTTTTAAAAAGAAAGCATGTTTTTTATATCTAAGCAAAACATTATATATAAAAAAATTATTATTAAATCTGGAAATTTGTAATATTGCTCACATTGATTATGATCCCTTAACAAAACTACTACCAACTATCAACTACCAACTACCATCTATCAACTGACAACTTCCAACCACCAACTACCAACTACCAACTACCAACTACCAACTACCAACTACCAACTACCAACTACCAACTACCAACTACCGACTACCACTTACAACTACCAACTACCAACTACCAACTACCAACTACCAACTACCAACTACTAACTACCAACAACCAACTACTAACTAACAACCATCAACTACCAACTACAAACTACCAACTACAAACTACCAACTACCAACTACCACCTACCAACTAACAACTACCAACTACCAATTACCAAATTTCCAACTACACACTACCAACTACCCAATACCAACTACCAACTGCCAACTATGAGCTACTAACTACCAACAAACAAATGATATCAAATATCAAATATCAAATATCAAATATCAAATATCAAATATCAAATATCAAATATCAAATATCAAATATCAAATATCAAATATCAAATATCAAATATCAAATATCAAATATCAAATATCAAATATCAAATATCAAATATCAAATATCAAATATCAAATATCAAATATCAAATATCAAATATCAAATATCAAATATCAAATATCAAATATCAAATATCAAATATCAAATATCAAATATCAAATATCAAATATCAAATATCAAATATCAAATATCAAATATCAAATATCAAATATCAAATATCAAATATCAAATATCAAATATCAAATATCAAATATCAAATATCAAATATCAAATATCAAATATCAAATATCAAATATCAAATATCAAATATCAAATATCAAATATCAAATATCAAATATCAAATATCAAATATCAAATATCAAATATCAAATATCAAATATCAAATATCAAATATCAAATATCAAATATCAAATATCAAATATCAAATATCAAATATCAAATATCAAATATCAAATATCAAATATCAAATATCAAATATCAAATATCAAATATCAAATATCAAATATCAAATATCAAATATCAAATATCAAATATCAAATATCAAATATCAAATATCAAATATCAAATATCAAATATCAAATATCAAATATCAAATATCAAATATCAAATATCAAATATCAAATATCAAATATCAAATATCAAATATCAAATATCAAATATCAAATATCAAATATCAAATATCAAGATCGTATTTGATCAGTAACTTAACATAATTTAACTATCGACTATGTCAAATATAACGGAATTGCAATGCAATTTAAAATATTATGAAAAAATAGGATATAACATCAACTTTTTTTCAATACAAAGTAATCAGGACATAAAGTCCATACATCATATAAGCAACTCAGAAGCAAAGTGGTCCTTATCAAGTAGGTAATAAAGTAATAGATAAACATTTAATTGAAAAATTCGATCGATCGATCAATCTAGAGTTTTTTTCTTATTATTAACTTATCCTTTAATCTTGTTCTTACAATTTTCTTATTTACATTTGTTTTAAAAATTATAATAATTTACCAAAATACACAAATCTATATTATATTTTTACTCAATTAGTACTAATTTTTTTTCTGTAGGGTTTTAATTTATAGACATGTGAATAAGTTTCTCTGTGCTGCACAACGAACTGCAGACAATTTGTTTTACAAAATTGACTTTGTAGCCAAATATGTTGTAGCTAGTTAACTTTGTTCATTGTTGTTTGCTATTCTTGTTGTTGTTGATGTTGTTGTCACGGCATGTTGTCAAAATACTTTCTTGCGTATGAATATAATATAGAAAAATGGAGAAATGGAGGAAAACAACAAATGCGGCAGCTACCAGCAGGTTGTTTGTATTTGATAGATACATATTAGCTACAGCTAGTTAGAGAAAAAAAAAATCATAGCTAAAGTGGAAATACTTTCTCAGAAGTTTGAATTGAAATAATAAATATATAAAAGAGTGAATTGAACATGGCATACAAATATTTGGCGAGAATATGTGATTAGAAATGAGTTTGTTAATTATGCTTTAAAAAATAGAGTTCGTTAAACCCATTCTTTAAAATGATATGAAAAACACAATCGGACCACACTGAGCCGATCTTTATCCAGGCGAAAAACTGCAGAAGTCAGTTAAGATCATTAAAAATAAATAAATGCTCTATGATTTAATTCCAAAACGACAGAAATAACATGAAAAGTTGATAAGAATTGTTTTTGTTTTTTTAATATAAAAAGAAATATATTTTTATTTTTATTAAAAAAAATTAATAAAGTTCCATTAAAAATAGAAACGACCTATAACTCAATATTTTTTACTCAATATTATGCAAAACAAATAATTTCTCAGTTGTATAAAAATACTGATTGACCACTAACGAATTATATTGCATATAACATTTAATGCTGTCTTTGAGCTTTTGAAATTATCATTTTTTATTTTTTATTTAAATTTTATGTTTGACTTTTGCTTCAAATGCGTCAATTTTTTCAATTTTAAAGAAGTAAAACTTATTAACTCAGAAGAACGTGTAACCAATATAAAATTCATGTATTAAATATAAAAAGAAACTATCATGTATTCAGTTTAGCTCCTGATATAACAGATAGACAAACATTATATTTTCAAGTGAAGAATTTTTTATTTTAAAGAAAAAATTCACGAACTTTTAAAATTGGTGTTTTTACACCTTCCCCCTGTTAAGCAAGCAAGTAATACGAAGATCTTAATTCAATATTTCAATCGCTTTCCTTATTTGTGCAACGCAATATCTTAGTCAACAACTTCGAAATTATTATCAATTGATCAAGTGATGACTGGGGAGTAGTTAGTCAGCAATATTTATAAGCTCATTCATAAGTATTTCTAAGGCCGCGTTCATAGTGAAAGCTGAAGCTGTTAAGCTTTTTCAAGCGATATCAGGTCGCTTTTTCTTGTTGTTGCTGTTCATAGTGTGAGTGTGTTTTTGATCGCAACTTTAAGATACTTTTTCGCGATGTTGCTGTTCATAGTGCGCGCCTTTTGTTTAATTTTTTAGACGCTTTTGAGTTAGTTGCGATGCTTTGATAAGAAAAAAGTATGTATTTATAAGCGTGTTTAATAAAGCTGCACATCAAAACACAAACTAGAAATAGAATTATAATGTAAAATTGCACATACAAACGAAAAAGGAGAAAAAAGCGTTAAAAGGTATGAAACAACAGAGCATAAGTACGGCATGAAACAAATAATCAGCACTGTGTACCCAAGCGAGATAGAAGAAAAAAGTATCAAAATACCTCAAAAGTGGCGTAAGCTTGAATTTAAGCTTGTACTATGAACACTTTGCACTTTTTTCATATGATTATACATAAAGCGTTTTTCAGCTGTTAAAAGTTTCAGCTTCAGCGTTAGTATGAATGCGCCCTAAGGCCGCGATCATAGTAAACGCCGTTTTAGACAGGTAGGTAGGCGGAGTATGCGAAAAAGCGAGATAGATTGATATTTATGTCTCATTTGTTCCCACAGATTTCTGCCTGCCTGTCAACCTGTCTGTCTGAATCGGCGTTTACTATGCACACAGCCTAAGTCAAGCGAAAGCTTCATCGATTACTGCTAATTACGTGCCTGTATAAAAATAATGTTTTCTGTTAGCGAGAAGGTTACCAAATCTGTTTCTCACACTTCATTCTCAAGCATTGGGCATCTCTGTGACGTCGTTGTGGAAAATTTTGATAAAAAATGTTGGCCTACATCTTTACAAGATCAAATTGACGCAAGAACTGAAGCCGTTTGACCACCAGAAGCGTCGTATGTTCGTGAATTGGGCTGAGCAACAACTTGAAAATGATTCGGATTTTCATCGAAAAATCGTCTTCAGCGATGAGGCTCATTTCTGGCTAAATGACTTCGTCAATAAGCAAAATATGCATTATTGGTCAGACAACAATCCACACGTACTCCATGAGTCACCATTGGATCCCGAAAAAATACGGTTTGGTGCGGTTTCGAGCCAGCGGCGTCATTGGGCCGTATTTCTTCCGTGATGGTCAAGACCGGCACGTTACTGTGATGAGCGTTTGATGAGCGTGTTATCTCAAGAAATGAGCCAGTCGATTGGCCGCCTCGGTCGTATGATTTGACGCCGTTAGTGTATTTCCTGTGGGGCTACGTCAAGTCTTTGGTCTATGCCAACAAGACAGCGACGATTGATGAACTTCGTACGAATATCGAACGTGAAATTGCAGCAGTATCGGCCGATTTATGCTTGAAAACCGTCGAAAATTGGGTTTATCGTCTGGACTTCTGCAAGTGTGCCCGTGGTGGCCATGGAAAAGAAATCGAGTTCCATACATAATGGCATCAAGTGTACTTTCACAGGAATAAAGAATTTCATTGATATTCAAAACCGTTTTTATTTTATTTGAAAAACTTTTGTAGAGCTCTCATTGAAAAACCCTTTAAAATAATTATCGTTATTCATTTCGCTATATTTCGTTTCTGTGCAGAAATATGGAGTTTAAGAAATTTTTAAGAACAATAGATTGTACATCATCAGTTATGTGTGTTACATAACATAACATAACATAACTTGAAAGTTATATATGTTATGTTTTTGTCGATTCTTGTCCAGGTTTGACTTGATTTGAACCAGAAGTTGAACACATCAAAGGCATCTTCTCAAAACTTACTCAGAAATATTATCAAAGCAAAGGAAGTACAACAAATCACGATTTAAAAACACAGGTCTGCAAAGGTTTTCCCCTTTCAATTTTAATTATTGATTTATATAAATTATTAGGCGCTGATTACGAGAAAAAATTCCATCACTTCAGGTTCTAGAGTTATTTAGCATCCTTTTGTTTTTTTGCAAAAATTTCTAGTCAATAATTCATATCTATATAATTAATAGGCTAAGGTTTTCTTTGTGGCTTCAACTCTTCCAAGACCAATAGACCAATTTTATCGATTCAGATGTCATTTAATCAGGTTTTGGCTGAAATTGTGGAAACCACTTTTAAAAATTGTGATTTCACTTCAGGGGGTTCCCAACCTTTCAAAACAGAAATAAAATTTTTGTGCAAAAACTCGCAATTTAATCGATTTGAAATTTAGTTTAAGAAGAGCTTATAAATTGATCGAATTTTAATTTTTAACTAAAATTTTTTTACCAAAATTATCTTTTATGCATTCCTCAAATGTCAATTGTCCGAAAAATGCAGTTCCAAAATCAAAAGTTCCACTTTCCGAGCAAACAACTCAGTAAAATTTTAACGGTTTTCAAAACAAAACGTTTTTTTGTGGTTTTTTGGCGTTTTTTCATCGGAATAAGCTATAAATTGATGTTGTAGGGGTTCTGTAAGTATTTTAAATAAATTTTTTAATTATATATTAGTAGTAATTTTTTTTTCAAATCTATTTTATAATTAGTTTTTATTTAAATTAGTTATGTTTTTTAGCTTTAAAAGTTAAGCAGCGATGTTGTTGAATAGTAATAATATTTATCTCGGTAGTTATATTAGTGTAAGTCCGTCTTCGTATTTTGACAGTTACATTTAAAATTTTAGTGTCAGATCATAAGTTTTAAGCATTCAGATGATGATCTTTTATATCATTATTGAGACTGAATATATCGTTATTAAGGAAAAAGCTGTTTGAATAGAATATCATAAATTAAGCGTCTATAATGTTGCTAACATTTAATTTTTATTGAATTGCTCGAATTCAGGCAACAGGTTTACTAGTTTTATTTAAATCCTTTCTCATTAAACAAAAATTACACTAAATGGTTGCATTACAATTGCATTACAGTTGCATTACAGTTGCATAACAGTTGCATTACAGTTGCATTACAGACTAATGAATAAGTTCACAGAAATATTTAGTAAAGAATATTTGAATTAACTAGTGAAATATCATTATTATAAAAAAAATTTAGAATTTAGATCTAAAATTTAGAAATAGTCGTAACAAAGAAAAAGATTGGACGAAGAAACAGTGGCCACGGAGGACTGAACTGGTCCCTGAAAAAAATGTTGTCAGAGACAATTTAGTTCCCCGAGAAAAAGTTTTGCTACGCCCTTCACACATAAAACTGGGGATGATGAAACAATTTGTGAAGGCGCTGAAAAAAGAAGGAGAAGGTTTTAAGTATCTACACCAAATTTTTCCATCTCTGTCTGAAGCTTAGCTGAAATAAGGTATTTACGTTGGTCCCGATATAAGAAAATTGATGAAAGATACAGCTTTCGATGAAAAATTAAATGAAGTTGAGTTAAAAGCTTGGAAATCTTTTAAGAAAGTAGTGATAAATTTTCTAGGAAACCTCAAAAATTCTCATTATGCAGAAATTGTGGAGAAAATTATTGAAAATTTTGGCAAAATCAACGTGGAACGTCGCTATAAAGGAAGGTTGACTAAAAAAATTATGGCAAAATATTATTGGCTGTTGTAGATGATCCAACTCGGAATTTCAAGCGAAAATCTCACAATCGTAGCTTCGGTGAAAAAAAAGCAAGATACCACAAAAGCATTTAATATTTGTAATTTATATATTAATGTCTCTCAAATGTATTTTTAATGTTTTAAAGTTATGTAATTGTTTCTTAATTGAAATTAAAAAACAAAAACCCCAGTAAAGTCGTCTTTTTTATTAATGCACATAAAGCGATTTTTCAAAAAAACTAATACTGGAGACACACATATGGTTTCGATACTACAAAGGTAATATACTACATTGTATACCACATGTGTGTCACGGTATACCAGCTATAAGCCAGCTTCTGAAACTAGTATAGCGTCTTATTCATGGTATACAAAACACAACAAATTTTCACGGTTTCTCCATGCTAACATAAATTTTTTCGACTTTCAGCCCTGATGTTGCTATATTTTATCTGATATCAGCGCCAATGTGAGAGAGCGTTAACAATTTTAACTACATTAATGTCATAATATTGAAAATTTTTATTATGAAAAAAATTTAAATTTCAAAAAAATAGCAGCTGAAAAAAAAATTAAAAAAGCTCTATCAAATTGTGAAATTTTTTAATGCATGCATATTTCAAAACATGCAATTTGCGCGACTAACGAAATATATAACCATATATTTAAAGGCTGTTTGCTTGGCTTTTTATTGCAGGATCTATCTTTCGACGGGACAAGCGTAATTGAAGCAGCTGAAAAATTTGTGATTTGTTTTTAAGTAATTATTTGACACTGAAGTCAATTAAAACTATATTGAAATGTGTGTCACTACTTTTATACCATAAAGTATACAATCGTTCATGGTTTCAATACCATGGTATCGATATTATATATGTGTCCATAGTATAAGGGTGATAGGAAAAATTCAAGTAAATATTCGTAATCTACAGACCAAAATACAACAATGTCAGTATTCAAATCCAAAAGTGGAGAATATGAGTTAAAATTTACAGACCTGTGTAATTTTAATGGATTTATAAAGCCTCCATTTATTCGAACTGTGTTACTTGCTGCCGTGTTAAAGCAAAGTGCCTGCAATTTTTTGGTTAAAACAACCAATTTTAGTGCTTGTCATGCCATGTCTTGGTCTTCTCCTGAAAATGAGTTGATTGATGGATGAATAGGGATTTCAAGCACTCCCAAAAGATTACCATTATTTACCATTTCCTTACAAAATATTTTTTTCTGGGAATTTCTTGAAATGGACTTTAGTGTTTTTTTTTTCTTGATTTCTAATATCTTACCGTACCTTAATTTATAATGGCACCTGATCGTCCTTTTTACACAAAATCTACTCTGTCCGATCAATTATTATTATTATTATTTATTTATCGATCTCAGGCTCCGCGTATGCAAAACCACACACTTAACGTGCATACCATGGTCACCACGATCAATCATACTTATTAACACTAAATATGACACCTTAAACTCTTATTTAGATGGATTTTTGAAAACAACTCTTTGGGTTAATATTTCAAAAATAGGTGCTCGATGAGGGTCGCGATAGAGTTGAGCGCTTAAGCTTAAATTTTGCAGAGATCATTTGTTTTGTTAATTGAAACTGGATAGGACGTCGGAAGCAGCAAAATTTTAATCGTTTTTTTATCTTTTGGCTGATTGTGAAGAGACTCACGATTCAAGATCAAATACAATTGAAACAGTTTTTGTTAGAAAACATTTTGTTTATTGGCTTTAGGTGTCTTATATTTTCAGGTGAAACCATGATTCAATAATTTAAAAAGTTATCCCGATATTGGACGTCTTCTCACGAAAATGGAGATAGATACCCTTATATGAAGAGGAGAGCTTTTTTAATGACACAAAAATCCCACAGCTGCTTGAATATCTTATTTTTTTTTTAGTGCAATTTATCTTAAAATTTCTAGTCAATACATTTTCTGCTACTTTTGTATTTCGAAGCATCAATCAGATGATTTGTAAAGGTTCTGGGACTTCACAGAGCCCAAGTTTGAAATATTTTCACGAATTTATTGCCTTAAAAAATTCAATGAGAGCAATGCATACTTATTTTGTTTTTTTTTTTCAAGCAGTAAAATATTGAAAACACATACTTTTTTATTAAAGAAATACCCAACACAACACTTAAACATACATTTTTTTGAGGAGACCACAAAACCCTGTTTGTCATTCATTTTCGAGAGAGAAAATTTTTTTGTTTACAAAAAATAAGAGTATGTCAAATATCGGGAAAACTTTATAAATTATTGAGTCATGGGTGAAACATTCCAAAACTGAAAAAAACTGAATTTATGAACATTATGTGTATGTTACCAAAACAACAACAATAGCTGCCAATGTTTAAAAAAAAAGTGAATTGATGTACCGCCCACAGACCTGATCTTTTAAAATGTATATACTTTGTCCATAACGATGCCATCAAAACGTAAGGTGGTCGGTTACAAATGTGTCTAAAACATCTTTAAATATTCGATGTTAACATATTAATATAGCATTAATTATTATTAATATTAATTATTTTCAATCAGAAAATATATATTTATTCCCAGAAATTTCATAGAAACGAATAAACATATAATTTGATGTGCTTTTCAAAGGATTTAGGGGTAGGTAAATGACTATGAATAGGATTTTGATTGCCTCCTTTAGGGCATTTTCTTATCAATGTCAATGTCAATGACAAGCATTTTAGCACTCAACTTCAGCTTAACGCTTATATTCCAATTATTTTAACCAAAAAAGAAAGCTTTGATAAAAAGGCGTAGAATCCTTACTTACACACACACGCACATTAACGCGCACATAAAAACGGCATACCAAAATGTGACATTCTTCCCAATAGGCAATTAAGCCAGCGCTCTTCAAACGAAGGCCTGCATTGACTGCTACTTTTGAAGACCAAACACATCTTTTCTTCGCTGCTCTTATGAGCCCTTCTTGAAGGCCTTCTTTTTCTGCACAAAAGGCAGCACAACAAACTTTTTTCTTCCCTTCAAAGACTAACCTTTCATATACTTCAGGGCAACTTTTTCGTTTAAAGTCAAAATATATATATCAGTTTAAAAATATGACATAATAATGACCCTTCTTACGGCTGTATCAAAGTTTATAGATTGAAATTAATCTGTCATAAAAACACATAGGAGAGAAGATAAAATAATAAAATTTATAAAAAAAAAGAATAAGGTTTAAAAGAAAAAAAATTTTTTTTTCAATACTCTTTTGTCACCCCTTCTTTTAGCCATTCTTAAGAAGTGCTTCTATCAGGCCTCTTTTGAGCTATCGGAGCGGAAGGCCTGCGAAATTTTCCCACTTCATATAAAAAAGAAAGTGTAATTGTATATGAGTGCGGCAGTACTACAAAATCCACAGGAAGGCCTGCTAGCAGCGATGTCATTGTCTACTGGGTTGTTTGATACTGTATCTATTTGCAAGTGTGTGTGTCAATTGATTTGTTGGTAAGCCAGATGAAAAATCTGTGTTATATGTATGTGTGCGCTTGTAATTTAATGCGCTGGCTTGTTTGTCTGTTTGTGCAATAATCTACCATTAATTATGAAGCGTGCTCTTGCAATCGTCACTTAATTCCACACAAACGCAAACACACACGCAGACATACATTTGAATAGTATGCAAATTTTAGCTTTGATTTGCCCATTGAATTAAATTTACGCTTATGTGTGTTTAAAATTATGTGCGTAGCCTTAAGCCGGGCTGTAATGTCGTATTTATCTCACTCTCTTTGTCAGAGTATTTATGACTATGTAATGCTTGCGGCGTTTTTATGTAATTGTTTGTAACCATAATTATGTGTGTGTGTGTATGAGTGTGCTTCAAATTTGTGTCACGGTTAATTTGTAGTAGATAAACGGCTGTCAAGCTAACCGAATGACCAAATTATTAACAGCTGATTTAAAGTTTTGACGAGCTGACTTGAACTTTTTTGACATTTTGCATTTTCATTGCCAGAAATTGTCTGAATCATAAAAAAAAAAGCAAAAATGTGAAAATTGCTTGAGCAAAGTTTTAATGACTTTGAAAAAAGTTTGCCAGTAATTAGCAAAATTTTATAAAACTTTTAAAAGATTGGCAAAAAAGAAAATATAAGAAAACAAAAAACACGCAATTTTTCTTGACATCAGCTATAAGGCTTATTTATCATTTGATAGCAAAAAAAAAAAAAAACAAAACTCATTAATTTGATGTCTTATTAATTTTCACAAAATGCACAAAAACACATTCATGAATATAAAAAAAACACATAAATAATGATGCCAAACAAATTTTGTGGGTACCAATAAAAAAATTTTTTTTTTTTTTGTTTTGCAACAAAAACAAGAAAATACAACTATAAGAAGAAGAAAACCATAAAAATGCCCTAAATTTCTCATAATCAACCATTTTTTGTGCTATTAAACAATATTGCAGACTCACAGTGGTTGAGCCCCTTACAACAAGATGTCAATCAATAAAAGGATTCGTAAGAGAGTCATAAAAATTTTTTTTACTCAGTTACTTCGCTGGTGCTTGCTTGCAGCAACTTAAATTGTCGTACACTTGCCGGAATCAGTTGACAACTTCAAGCTTGACACAGAAAAGCGTTATCATAAAAACAAAAATTCATTATTTTTAATAGTATGCCAAATATTTTTTAGCTAGTCGGCATTATTTCATTTAAGCGAAAAAAAAAAGAATTGTAATTAAATTTCGTTTCGCATGAAAACAATTAATCCAACAAAAATAATATTTACTAAATTAATGCTAGTCCGTCTCTTGGGTTGCGTTTATAGCAGGGGTGCGCAAACTAATACATACAAAGTTTTGTTGTTGTATTGCAAAGCCTTTGTTTTTCAAGTTAACACTGAACGAAAAGCACGAGTTAGTTCATTGTTACAATCACAACATATGTTCAGTCGCTGTTTGAACTTCATGCTGAAAGGTTGCGGTCGCTTGCTACTGCGTTGACATATTCAATACTACAAGCTTCGTTTAAAAATTAAGTAAAATTCTAAGAATTAATTAAATCCTTATTATTTAAAAACAAAAAAATATTACATACAAACAAATACAATAAACAAACGCATATTCATGCGTATGAATGGTAGTTTGTCGTTTTTAATAAGGCAACGCAGGAGCAAGCGACCGCAACCTTACAGCATGAAGTTCGCACAGCGACTGATCGTGTGCTGTGATAGGACGAATGTGAATAAATATTCAGTGTAACAGTGCGAGTCTCGACTGCAAAGCTTTTTCGACTGAAAGCTGTCGTATGCATGTGAAAGCTATCCGCCCATGGGCGGCCTTTTGCGCATGCCTGGTTTATAGTGAACGCCGAGGCAGACAGACAGGCGCAGACAGCAACCTGCCAAAATTAGCCATGCAGAGTGAATACGAGAAGCAGATCAGATCAGATCAGTGCGAGATTAACTTGATTGCTTATGTTTTTGCTATTTTTCTCTATTTTTCATGCTTATATGAAGGTATCAGTTATGGCGTTTAAAAAAACGTGTTTTTTATTTATAAATATTCTGCCACGCTTACGCAAAAGCAATTACATACCAAAACAATACAAATCTCTATCGACGTCGTCTAAAACCAACCATTGTACTCACATTAACAAATGCGTGGACGCTGATGTTGTTTCGTTCAACACTCTGCCTTAGTTTTTCTATTGTTGTAATTGTCCTTAGTTCCAAAAGATAATAGGAAAGAGTGCGTGAAACCAGTTTGGTTTGGCGTTTATGAACTCTGCTGGATTGTATAAGTATGAAAATTTAAAGACTTCGCTTATGTATGCGTGTCTGACGATCGTCATTGCAAGTTTTTCGGTCCGTTAAATATCACGCTCTGCCCGTCGGCTGCCAGACTGACTACTAGGGGAAGAGTGGCATGAAAGAGCCAAGTTTTGAAAGAGCCATCTTGATTTACGCGGTAGTTTTCATACGAATGCTTCTTAAATTATAATTTTTAAGAAGCAATACTCGCCATATGGCCCCCTCGAACATTTGACAGTTCACTGATAATAAACGACGATGGTGTATCGTATTTTGGATTTCTTCATCATTAAGTAAGTTTTTCAGAACATTTTATTTGTTTTGTGACGTCTTCACCTTTAAAACTAACAGTAATATTATTATACTATAATCTTATGGATATATTAGGCCTACCAATAACATATTTATTTTGCCGGAAAAATCTTGATTTCATACTAATTTTTGAGGTTATGTTTCTTTGGACAATATGTTTTGAAAGAGCTGGGTTGCGGTGGTATGAAGAAGCGTAAAGGAAGTTTAAATTATTTTTGTCAAAAATGTTTTTAAGTGTTTTAAACCTCTTATTTTGTTTTTGGAATAGGTCTTATTATTATAGATTTTCTTCAAAGCGATTTAATTTTTTTGCTAAAAATATTTTTAAGTTTCATAACTATTTTTTGTTTTTAGTTTTGAATTTTTTTATTTATATAATTTGTTTTTGTAAAAACAATACTTTTTATAATAACAATTAATATTTTTAATAAAATATTCGTTATTTTTCGTGTTAAGTCTTGTAATAAGAAGATAGCTCTTTCAAAACTTTGATTGGCTCTTTCAATGCCCATGTGTTATGAAAGAGCCGAATTTCATGTTTTTTATAAATGGCCACAGGTCCAAGAATATTGTTGATTTTGGAAAATAACTCATGGTATTACGTTCATAAATGAAGAGAAAATACTTTTGATACAAGAATTATAATTTTATTAATTATTTTTATATATTTTGTAACTTTTTTAAAACTGGCTCTTTCATGCCACTCTTCCCCTACATTTTACTTGACACTAACTATGTACACTTGCTCATGCGCAACAAAAGTAATCATTGCCAGTGTTCAAAATTTCTATTTTCAATGCATTTGTAATGGCTTCAGTATGACTACGAAAAAGGAATAAGTGTACATATAAAACAATTTCGAAAAAAAATAAAAGAACATTTTGCTTCATCTAACTACGCAGTAGGTTTTTGCATACGAATTAGGCCGAATGAAATGGTTCGAAACGATTTGCTGCAACTGCCAGCAGTTAGCTGTTTTGTGTTCATCTCTGTTGGTTTCTTACAAGAGTAAGAAATTTTAATTTGTTTCTTGTTGTATTTGTTGAGTACTCTTGCACTCAAAAAATGTTGATGACAAAATGCAGAGTTCTTTATGAGGGAAGATCAACTAAATGAATAATCGCAAAATATTTTTCCAAATTTGTAACTGATGCGCTTTAAAAAACTTTGTTTCCATAAAAATATTAAAAACTACTCAAAATAACATAACCTGCTCGTAATCAGCTGCGAGAAACCTGAGCTAGGCTGATCGCATAGTGAGCGCCGAATCAGGCAGACAGACAGTCAGGCAGGCAGGCAGGAACTACAGCGAGAAAAGTGGCTTCATACATTTTCATAGAAATCTGCTCGAAGTCCGCATAGTGACGGCAGGCAGACCATAGCAGGTACAGCAGGTAAACAGGTCAGTCCTGGTTTCCTGCTGCTGGTTTAGCATGTTTGTCTAATTTTTGTTAATGTTTGAAGAAAAAATTTTTTAACGCAAGGAAAAATATAGATTTTATGCATTTGATATTTATTTTTGCTTTTTGTATATTTTTAATAAATACGTGCAAGAAACACAAAAACAACACCATGTAAACACAACATAGCAACGAGTGTGAATTTTGTTTTTGTTCTTGAGCACACACACAAACAACAGCAGCCACTGAGTCGGCGCACATGATAGATTGAGGGTTCCCAATCAGCCATTTAGAAATAGTGCTTGGATAAAGCTTACATGCAATACAAAAAGCAAGCCTTATCCAAGCACGCTTGAAATACACTTGCCCAGGTAATAAATTTCCAAGTTCCTTTGTATAACAATTGTGTAAAACACAAAAAGCAAGTGATGCACAATAATACTTGGAAAGGCTTGCATTAAGTAAGTGTTTTGCAATCATACTTAGAAAACGCTGACAACAGTAATAGTTGTACAACTGTTCAAAGTTGTGATGCTCTCATATATACATACATAAATGTATTTTATTTTCATTTTGTTCGCTCAGCAGCCATAAGGCTTACGGCAAGCTGTTAGAGTGTCCGACTTACATGCGGTGGGTCGCGCGTTCGATCCCTGGTGTAGCAAACACAAAAATTTTTGAAGGCATGCAATTTTTCATATAAATATGTGCTTCAATTTAAACAAACGAAAATAAAAAATAAATAAAAATGTTCCGGTTGGGAATTGAACCTTGGATGTCCAAATCACAACAATTCAAATAAACAAGTGGCTTACCAACTGAGCCACGGAATAAAAATTTTTCGCGAGTGCTAATTGATTTGTTGAATGTAGCACACTTGGAAAAAGCTTATTAAAACACTTATATCCAATTTTAAAAACAACACTTGGATTAAGCTTGAAGCAAGGAATATTATTCCAAGGGTTCACTTTCGTTTATCCTACAATTACATGTAAGCGTTCTACAATAGTAAATGAAAGCGTTATCCAAGCTTGAGGCTTACGTTTGTAAGCTTGTTTAAAGCTTATTCCAAGCTTGTTTGGCTGATTGGGTTGTTTTTTTTTTTTTTGGCGACAAATGCGTGAAATCGACAGCAGTGATTGTTTTTGTGCATCTATTTTGTTGTTGTTGGCGATCGTCAACTTTTCAGTGAATGTTTTGCGTCGCTGATGTTGTTCGTAAATTTTTCGTGGAGAAGCATTAATAACAACCCAATCAACCATTTAGACATAGTGCTTGGATTAAGCTTACATGCAATACAAAAAGCAAGCCTTATCCAAGCACGCTTGAAAAACATTTGCCCGGGTAATAAATTTCCAAGTTGCTTTGTATAACTATTGCGTAAAATACAAAAAGCAAGTGATATACAATAATACTTGGAAAGGCTTGCATTAAGTAAGTGTTTTGCAATCATACTTAGATAACGCTGACAACGGTAATAGTTTCACAACTGTTCAAAGTTGTGATGCTCTCATATATACATACATTTTCATTTTGTTCGCTCATCAGCCATAAGGCTAACGGCAAGCTGTTAGAGTGTCCGACTCATATGCGGTGGTTCGCGCGTTCGATCCCTGGGGTAGCAAACACAAAAATTTTTGAAGACATGCAATTTTTCATATAAATATTTGCTTCAATTTTAACAAACGAAAATAAAAAATAAATAAAAATAAAAATGTTCCGGTTGGGAATTGAACCTTGGATGTCCAAATCACAACAAATCAAATAACCAGTGGCTTACCAACTGAGCCACGGAATAAAAATTTTTCGCGAGTGCTAATTGATTTGTTGAATGTAGCACACTTGGAAAAAGCTTATTAAAACACTTATATCCAATTGTAAAAACAACACTTGGATTAAGCTTGAAGTAAGGAATATTATTCCAAGGGTTCACTTTCGTTTATCCTACAATTACATGTAAGCGTTCTACAATAGTAAATGAAAGCGTTATCCAAGCTTGAGGCTTACGTGTGTAAGCTTGTTTAAAGCTTATTCCAAGCTTGTTTGGCTGATTGGGAAGAGAAATGCGAAAAAAACAAACTACATATGTCGCACTGAAGCAAAACGAAACTGATTGACCAGTTATTTATATTGACCAAAATAAAAAAAGTTATTTTTCAATCTGATCTGATTTGAACAATATTTTATGCATTTTCTATTTATTATTTTTTCGTTGAATTTCTATTTCTTCTTGTGCACCTATGTTGATGTTGTTGGTGATCGTCATCTTTTAAGTGGAAAAATAATCAAAACAACAGAAAATAGACAACATAAACAACAGAATAGATACGAAAAGAACACCCATACAAACAACAGTAGCGACTGAGTCGGCGCACATGATAGAGCGAGGGTTTTTTTTTTGTTGACAAATACGTGCAATTTTGCCTTTTTTTTGTTTTTTCAATAAGCAAAACGAAGCTGATTGCCATGAAGTCAGTTAAAGAAAATAAAAAAAGTTATTTCTCAATCTGCTCTGATCTGATATGATATGATCTGCTTTCACTACGCGGTGTTTATTTGTAGAGCGGGTTGGCCTGCCTGCCTGTCTGTCTGTCTGTCTGATTCGGCCGTCACTATGCGTTCAGCCCTAGTCTGCTTACACGACTGATCTGATCTGATCTGCCTGCACACTTTGAGCAGGTTTATATGAAATTGTATGAAGCCACTTTTGTCGCACTGGCCTGTCTGTCTGTCTGTCTGAATGGGAGCTTACTATGCACGCGGCCTTACTTGGCAACGCGTTAACAATTTTTGCAAGCATAGTACCAAGAGGCGGGTGACCAATAAATCGTATTTAGCTTCTTTACTAGTGTTTGTCGTATTTGGTCGGACTTTTACGTCGGCTTCTGCTGGTCGATTATCTTACCGAATACATAGTTTGCGTACTTCAACGTCGGCTTCGGCTGGTCAATTTTACGCCCAAAAAGCCAGTAATTATTACTGTCGTATTTTGTCGGACTTCAACGTCAGTTTCTGGCGATCTATAATCGTACCAAATACATAGTTTGTTGTACTTCAACATAGCCTGCGGCCGTTCGATTATCCGCCGATTATGATTATTTTGTATGTAACAAAATAAGTAAAATTGTAAGTTGTAAGTTTTTTGTGCAATTTCGCCTTATTTCCAGTTATTGCAGTTTTAATGCTTTTTACATTTTCAAATTGTATGCCATTCTTGAAAACTGACTTGGATAAAACTGACCACATGTTCTCAAAAGTGTTTCAGTCAAGGCTGGAAGCGGGCCAGTCCAAAACGGTTACATTACGATCCTTTAAAAACTCTTTATTAGCCTTTGATGAATAAATTGCCGCATTATCTTGTTGGAAAATCCACTCACCTTCAGAAATTTCATCCCCATAATTCAAAAGAACTTCATCTAGTAATCTTTAAACTTTAGGCTATTAATTTTTGTTGAAATAAAAGAAATGGGAGACTTTCCAATAACCACAATTGCAGCTTGCACCATGAAGAATATACCTCTAAAGTTACGGGACATCCTTTCTTGTTTATTTTGGTGCTTATCGAGCCAGTTCAGTTGACAAACATCAGGTCCATCCAAATTAAATTTTTGTTCATCAGAAAAAATAGCATTGGACCACTTTTTTTTCCAAAACTGGTGCTTTTCTGTAAATGCTAACATAGCATGCTAGTGTCGTGCTGTTAACCTTGGCTTAGTTAAACGTTTTATATACTTAAGATGGTGTCATCTCTAAGAATCTTTTGCACCCATCGTATTTCATTCAGATTAAGGACACGTGCTGTATCGGTGGGACTATTTGATTAATTCACCGCTAGTCACTTTATCTCACGAATATCTCTGACACAAAGCTTAGATGGTCGGGCACTACTTTTCTGTTTTGCATATTTTTCTTTCAATTTTAGATAGTGAATAACCAGAGTTTTACTTCTATTTAGTCTAGCTGCAATATATCTTGTTGTCAATCCATTTTTTTGAAAGGCTGCTATTTTTCCTTGTTCGTTCTCATTTAACTGTGTACATCAACCCATTTTTAAAAGATGTAATGATAAATTTTCCAATACTACATTTTACTTATTTTAAGAATCTAAATAATTAAATTATTACCTTCTATTTAAACGAAAATATCCAATTTAAACATATTTTGACATAGAAAACACGTGTGGTCTTATCAATACTTCGCTCCGCAAAAATATTGAACGTTGTAAAGCATGCAAACAGCATTACAAACCTTAAAGAAAGTACCGTTACTCGAATAAGCTGTGGCCACATTTTTTTCAATATATAGAGTTACCAGCATTCTTTCATTTTTACACTTAAGAAAATATGTTTTTGTATGATTGGTCTTATCATTAGTTCGTCCAGTGTATTGCACTCATACATGAAAGCTGCCAATACTCAAATTTAATAATTTTTGTATACTTCAATATGAACTTTTACACATTGACTTAACGGTTTTGTTTAAATTTTTTAAATGGATTATAAGACCTATCGGGATGGCTATCGCGTTGGAGCTAATAAATCGTAAAATCTAGTGTAGCTCGTAGCCAAAATCTGCTTGAAATATGACAATAACAAGGTAAATTTTTTCAATTTTGGGATACTAAAATTGTGACGAAATGAAAAGGCATACATGTGCGTTAAGGGGGTCCTCTCATTGAGCAACTTTTTTTTTTTACTTTTTTTTTGCATTTATTTATAGCTTGGGTAGTTGTGAATATGCCCCTAAAAGAATTTTTTGAAATTCGAAATACTTTAGAAGATACAGCCTTTTTTGTGAAGCAAGGTCTTCGTCAAAATGAGCTATTTTTTTTTTCGCCTCATTTTCGAACGAAGCGGCATAAAGTAACCACCGAATTCTGTTGAAAATGTTTATTGTTAGGTAAAAACGTGTTTGCACACATATTCATACAAACATACGAATACACATTTCTGCTTATTTTAGGGGTTGAAGCATTTTTTGAGTCCAGGTGTTCAACTGAAAGCATCATTTAGTTCAGTTTGTATCGAGTTGAGCAACAGACGCGTGCGCTTCAGTGAACGGAAAAGTAAATTTTTCATAAATTTATTGTGATTTTGATGAATCAAAGTGAATTTGACGGAAAATTGTCAGCTCTTTAAAACTGCAGTTAAACATTTTTGATTTTTTTTTTTCCAAAAAAATTACTTTAAACGCGTTTATCTCGAAACCACGTTTTTCGAACTGGCGGCCATGATATCTCCAGTTCAACTGAACCGATTTTCATGAAACAAAGTGGAATCGACGCAGAATTGTCACCATTCTCGGGTGAACCTCGACCATAATTTTAAAAAATTTTTTAATATTTTTTTTTCACTAAACTACAAAAAAAGCCCGAAATTGAATTTTTTTTTTGAATGGCCGCCATTTTGTCAAAAAAAATCACAAAATTAAGTTTGAGTTTCACCCGAGAACTACATCTATACTGATTATAACACCGTTTTTTTTTCATTTCAGACGCTCCGGAGACCCGGAATCGTGGCCGCCGTGACGACACCTTTTTTTTCACCACCAACTTTGAAGTCTCATTACTTTTTGAACAGCCCACGTATCAAGGCAAAAAAAATTTTTTTATTTACTTTGAAACTTTTGTAATACAATAAATAAAAAAAGTTTTCAATTATTCTTTGCGTTGTCAAATAAGAATTTTTTTGAAAAGGGTCCAAAAAACGAGAAGACCGCCTTAAGTGCCGTCTAGTCTCGGAAGTGCTGAAAAAAGCACAATTGTGTCTAAAATGCCTTTCCTGCTGCCTAAGCCTAGTTGCCATAGCTAACGACGAGATCACCAACATTTACCGATGCTTCAAACACTGAGTGTAACTGAAATTTAACTACTAGTTATGGATTAAGAATTATAATTCATCTTAACAACAAGAAATTAAAACAAATGTTTAATAATAAAAATTTATAAAAATTATAGAGAGACAAACAAAAAAGAAAAGGGAAAGAGAAAGAAAGAGGTGATAGACGAATATTTAAAGAACAGATAAAAATTGTTCAAAAAGTTTTCGCTTCATGCTTAGCCGAGATTCAAATACCTGGAACAACGATTTTTTTATTTTTTTTTTTAAATTTTGTTTTTTTTTTTAATAAAAATTTATATGTATAATTTTTCAAGATTGTAAGCAAAATATTTTGAAGGTTATTTTTGATATTTTTCTGAGTGTATTTATATTTCAATAGACACGTGTATTCTCTGAATTTACTTGTAAATTGGGAAAATCTATGTAATTTTTCAAAAATTCTTAAAAATGCATATCATCACGCATCAAGCACAATTTTTTATTAATAAGGGTGTAAAAGATCAAGTGCGGTGTTTTTATTACAATTTTGATCTTTTTCACTTATGAAACCTCATCTTAATACATAAAAGGCAAGCGTCCTGCTCCGTGCCCTATATCGTAAAACATGTTCAGCCTGGACCAGAACCTGCTGTAAAATTATCCATATGAAATGTTTGTACTTACTAAACCTTTTGCTCTATATCGTAAAACCTGTTCAGCCTGAACCAGAATCTGTTGTAAAATTATGTATTGGAAATCTTTGTACTGAAGACTATCGTCATTTTCCTCAACTCTACTATACATCAAACATCATGTCTTGCTATTACAGTGCTTCGTAATTAACAGAACCAGAACCTATTCGGTCTGCATAAACTGAACAGCAATTATTACATTCAGTGACGTTGGTGTCAACTGGAATTGCTAGAATTAAATCACTATGTTCGGTCTTATGATCCAAGTTTTAGTGATTAGCTACTCAAGTTAGGAAATGGAAATGAAGATATCATAGAAATTCCCGATCATTTTGTTTGTAAAGGTTCGCTTTTTAACCCTTTCAATGGCTTGCCTAGAATAATCGTGGAAAATTTTTTTGAGCTTATATTCCCATCATTTAAGCAATAAGAAGATTAAACAATATCCCTCTGAAATTCCCGATCATTTTGTTTGTAAAGGTTCGCTTTTTAACCCTTTCAATGGCTTGCCTAGAATAATCGTGGACAATTTTTTTGAGCTTATATTCCCATCATTTAAGCAATAAGAAGATTAAACAATATCCCTCTGATTTTTTCATGAGCTGCTTTGCTTTTGGCAGGCTGTCTAATATAATGGACAAAACCACGATAACGTTGTATTATAATATTTTAGTTCAACTAAAACAACCGGAGACAATGCAAATGCGTTATTTATGCAAATAATATTATAGTTCGATCCCCAGTCGCGGCGAAAATTTTTTTCAATAAAAAATTTTTCAGATCGGTCACCACCTCTCTGCAGACAATGGCAAACCTTAGAGAGTAAATAATGCCATGTAAAGCTTCTTGAGAACATGAATTTTAGCCGTTCGGAGTCGGCATAAAACGTGTAGGTTTAGTTCTCGGTTAATTGTGTGTAAACATTTAATAACACACATAACACAATTGATGATAAGAAGCTCGGTCAAAGTCCTTTCAAGGGCTGAAATGGCCAATTTTTTTTTTTTTTATTATTATAAAAAGAAAATTATACTTTGCACACTTTATTTGCACTCACTTTATTTGCAAAATTTATTAACACGCGATATAAAAAAACGGTGGTGACCGTGGCATGCAGGTTAAGTGTGTGGCTTAGCATGCTCGGAGCCCGGGTTCGATCCCCAGCCGCGGCGAAAAGTTTTTTCAATATAAAATTTTTCTGATCGGTCACCACCTCTCTGCAGACAATGGCAAACCTCAGAGAGTAAATAATGCCATGTAAAGCTTCTTGAGAACATGAACTTTAGCCGTTCGGAGTCGGCATAAAACATGTAGGTCCAGTTCTCGGTCAATTGTGTGCAAACATTTAATAACACACACAACACAATTGATCATAAGAAGCTCGGTCAAAGTCCTTTCAAGGGCTGAAATGGCCAATTTGTTTTTTTTGTTTTTATAAAAAAATTGAAGGCTACTGTTGGGCATAAAATCGAAAATCTAACTAAGTTAAACGTTATATATCTCCCTAAAATTATTTTTGTCATGTTGGCACAACTTCACTTCATAGCACCAACCTATTTAAGTTTGGAAAATAAAAAAAAATTGTTTTCCGAAGTGTCCAATATAATGGACAAGTCCATTGAAAGGGTTAAATAGATTTTTGGCGATACTTTGAGTCCAAATAACATCAACCGTTATTCAAAAATTGCTATCCTGTACCCAAAAAATTCCGATGTGAACGAAATCAACGAGCAAGTTCTAAATATTTTAGTTGGTGACACAGTGAGAGATCTGAGCACGGATTAAATTGAAGACAGTGATGATAACGATAAACAAAATTACCCTGCCGAGTTTTTGAATGAATTTTATCCTTCAGGAATGCCACTGCATAAGTTAAACCTCAAAATTGGAAGTATTATAATACTTCTTCGAAATTTCCATACCAAAAGAGATATCTGTAATGGAAGGTGGTTAGTTTTGAAAAACCTAAAAACTTAATTAATCATCGCACAAGTATTGACAGGTGCACTGGCGAACATTAAATAGTTTTCATACCTACAATTGATTTAGCCCCGACAAACACAGATTTGCCTTTCACTCTCCGGAGGCGACAATTTCCAGTTAAACAG
The DNA here is from genome assembly GCA_958299015.1 of Tetanocera ferruginea. Classification (NCBI taxonomy): domain Eukaryota; kingdom Metazoa; phylum Arthropoda; class Insecta; order Diptera; family Sciomyzidae; genus Tetanocera; species Tetanocera ferruginea. The sequence goes on along the minus strand of OY282642.1, from coordinate 32,918,901 downwards.
ACATTTTCAATGACCATAAATAAATTGCAAGGTTAAATATTGCAAAAAGGAGGAGTTTTTCTAAAAGAACTGGTATTTAGTCATGGGTAGTTTTAGCGGGCTGATGATGTAAAACTAAGCATTATAGATGGCAAGGTACAAGGTTAATTGGTAAAAATTCTAAAGCCCGGTTTTCACTATGTCAATTTCAATGGTCAGTTGTTGTCAGTCACATGAAAAATGCCAACACGTTGTCATTTTTTTCTGTTTGACAATGGCGAAAAATAGGAAAAACTGATCTCTTCACATGTTTATAGCAAAAATTGCAAAAAAAATGTTATTTATGTGATTTTTAAACTTTTAAATTTCATGTCAAACAAAAAAATGACTAAGTGAAAACCAAGCATAAGAATTTTTTTACTATAAATGTTGTATATACGGAAGTTTTATAAAAATAATTTAATAAACATGTTTTCAAATAAAAACCTTTGTATATAAATCCAACAAATTTTTTGTCGCATTTTGTACTCTAAATTGTTCCTTCCCGTCGTAGGACGGGCTTTTACACTAGTTTTGATATAATTGAATATATTTAATACGTATAACATTGGGTTTGTTTAAAAAATCACATCTATTGTTTGATGATTTAAAACCGTCAAAAACTGCACCAAAAATACTTGTAAACGATTCACAAATATCTTCTGAGCAGCTTGCAGTATTATTCATGGTATTTCATGTTATTCGGTTTATCAGTTGACTTGCGTTTTGAATTTGAAACACAGACGTACATTCAATTATTTTCATGGAAATATTTAAAAACAAAACTTTTCATTTAACGGTGGTTCACGCATTTCTCGTTTGATCACAAAGCACCTGAGTCATAGCCTCAGCCTTTGAGAAAATACACTTTAAGCTTAAAGTTATGTTATAAATTTTTATAATTGTTAATTTTACTAACCTTTGCATGTGAGTACAAGAAGGAATACACTTAGGCAGTTTAGAATCCACACGTAGAAGTGGTAGGTGGCTGAAATTTGATGCGGTCTGTCATGAGAGTATAGCTTGATTTCTGATCTATTTTATTATATAACTTCATTATCTAGTTGTGCCGATTCATTCTGTCATTTTGAGATAATAATGAATGTTTAAATGAAATGTTGCTACGTTTTTTTGCTGTTATTTGAATGCCTATTGCCAATTTTTGCATTTTTTTTTTTAATGGAAACTGCAATAAAAAAGGGATAAAATTAAATTTAGTATTTATTCGTAAATATTTCTCTTAAATTTATTTTAAATGTTTTTTAATGGTTAAGTTAATTTTTTATTGCATCATTATTTTTTATTTTTCTTAGCTTCTTTGAATAAATCTATTACCAACTTTGCTGCATCTTATAAGCAATTTCAAGACATACATTTATATACCTACTGCATTGCATTTAAGTATGTATTTAATGCATTCTTTTACAGCTCATGTCATTTTGAGTATGTGTGTGTTTTTAAAGTAACCATTAAAACGTCGTTAAAATATGCCAAATAATGGCAACATTGGTGGGTCTAAAACAGTCATGAGCAGGAAAATAAATTTAGTGAGCCAAGGTTATTGTTTTTTAAAACAAACACAAAATTATCCTCATATTTGCTTTTGCTCATCGTTGCAAAAAAAAAAAAATTAACCAGCAAAACAAAAACAAATCATGTGCGTTTTGTGCTACACATGTACAAATATTTCAAGCGCAGCACAAGCGAGTAACGCTTGCTTGGCTTTGCATGCATTTGTTGTTGTTAGCAAGTTGGAATTTTGGTGAACGTCATTTTTGTTGCTATTCTTTGTACGTGTTGTTGTTATTTTTTGCACGCGTTGTTGTTTTTACAAATGTGCAAACACAAAGCTAAAAAACAAAACAAATTTGTAGCTGAGCCAACTGAGCTAAGTGAGCTACTGGAAGCTCATGTCTGGTCTAAAAATAAGAAAAAACAGCTTGCCATAATTTACACCTCAGCGCGTGTCAAAAAGGGGATAGCAGCTATAATTTTCTGCTTTTCTTCCGACATTGTTAATAATATTTTTTTTCTTCATTTTCTGCTTCTGCAATTCTAGCGACCAGTCCCAAAAGGTGATAGCATAAAATCTAAATAAAAATTTAGCAGCTGCCTTTAAAAAAAACACCATTGAGTTTTGAGGCATGAGTTTTTCACTTAAAATGTTTATATAACACTTCAAAACTTATTCTCTGTAAGACCTGTTGTTCGATTTTTGAAAAGATGTACTTTTAATCTCAATTGTTAAGCTTATATTTTGTTTTAGGGAAGAGTGAAATGAAAGAGCCAAGTTTTGAAAGAGCCACTACGATTTATGCGGTAGTTTTCATACGAATGCTACTTAAATTATACTTTCTAAAAAGCAATACTGACCAAATGGCACTCACAAACATTTGACAGTTCACAGTTCAGAGATAATAAACGGCCTTGGTGCATCGTATTAAGAATTTTGTCATCATTAAGTAAGTTTTTCAGTACATTTTATTTGCTTTTTGACGTTTTCACCTTTAAAACTAACAGTAATATAATTATACTATAATTTGATGGCTATATTTGGCCTAACAATTACATGTTTATTTTGCCGGCAAAATTTTTTATTGATTTAAGCTTGGTACACACATTTGCTTGGACCCAAGGATCTGTATTATTGAATATTTTTGGAATCCGCCCTCGGATACGCCTACCTCCCATACCACAACAAACTAAAAATCACTACATAGAGAGTTGTATTTAAGCTTCAGAAATAAAATTTTATATCTATGTATTATATAAAATTGTAGACTACCACAAAAAATGGGCGTGATCCGCCCATGAACTCGTCAAAAACTCAAATACCTTCATACATACACAGATGAGGTTTGCTCAACGCAGTTAAAGCAAATAAAATGTAGATGGTTTTTTTCTGTCAACAAAACATAAGCGGAAGTTGGCATAAAATATTTCATAAATTTTTGTGAATGTAGCCGTTTATCTATTTTTGTAAAAAACTATAATTGTATTATAAATGTTTTGAAATCTTTGGCTCTTTCAAAACTTTGGTTGTCTTTTTCAATGCATATTTGTTATGAAAGAGCCAAATTTCATATTTGTTATAAATTAACATTTTGAAACATTTTTTAAAACTGGGTCCTACCCTACATTTCTCCTCTACATTTTCCTCCCCTTAATTTTTCTAATTCAACGTTAAAGTATTAAACAACGTACAAAAAAAAAATGAACCCAAGAGTTAAGGAAATATATTTGGTTTTTCCTCCACTTAAAAACAAACCACTTTGCACTTCTACCGTCAACACTTAAACACACAACATGCAAGCTCAACCGCTTTCGGTTGGCATTCAATTAACCCGTAGACTATTAAGCTTTTGGCATAACTGCTTCTTTTCGATCAATTAAGGTGAGAGTGAAGCAAAAAAATTAGACCCAAAAACAAAAAAAAAAATTAACGGCTACTCTATTAAACCAATTTAAAATGAACGAGAGATAATGACTGCCCGTGGCTATTCTTGGTCGATTAGGAGCAAAAGCTTTTTTTGGTGTGAGTGTCTGTGTGAGGAAGGTAAATAATTTATACCCAATAGGCAATTAAACCAGCGCTCTTCATACGAAGGCCTGCATTGACTGCTACTTTTGAAGACTCAACACATCCGTTCCTCGCTACTCTTATGAGTACTTCTTGAAGGCCTTCCTTTTCTGCACAAAAGGCAGCACAACAAATTTGTTTTCCCTACAAAGACTGACTTTTCATATACTTCAGGGCATATATCAGGGACTCATGACATCATATAAGAAATATGATCTTTGATATATCAAAGATTATATATTGGAATTCATCTAACTTAAAAAAACATAGGAGAGAAGATAAAATCATAGAATATATAAATAAATAGAAAAAGGTGTAAAAGAAAAACAAGTAAAGAAAGTCTAAAGTCGGTCTAGGCTGACTATGAAATACCCTAAACCCACTTTACAAAAAAAAAAAAAAAATTAATTGTAAATGGGCGTGTCCGTGGGCGGATGAAGTCCATTTTTCCAAACCATCTTTGTCTTGTCATAAATAACATACGTGCCAAATTTATGCTCTGTAGGTTAAACACATGCTTATTTATTGCGTTTTCAATTTTTGGGTTGTATGAGAGGTAGGCGTGTCCGTGATCGGATGACGTCCATTTTCCGAAGACATATTTGTGTTGGTATGAAACACATACATATCAAATTTTATTGTTGTAGGCTAATTATGAGCTGAGCTATGCAGTTTTCAATTTTCGCGTTGTATGGGAAGTAGGCGCGTCCGTGGGCGGACGATGTCCATTTTTCAAAACCATCTTTTTTTTGTTATAAAAAACATACGTGCCAAATTTTAGCTCTGTAGGTTAAACAGAGGCTTATATATTGCGTTTTCAATTTTTGGGTTGTATGGGAGGTGGGCGTGTCCGTGAGCGGATGATGTCCATTTTTCAAAGACATCTTTGTGTTGGTATAAAACACATACACATACCAAATTTTGTTGTTGTAGACTTATTATGAGCTGAGTAATGCAGTTTTCAATTATCGCGTTGTATGGGAGGTAGGCGTGTCCGTGGGCGGATTCCAAAAATATTCAATAGTGCAGATCCTTGGGTACATGTGACCATGTGTACCAAGTTTCATCCAATTATCTCAACTCCTTCTTCTTATCCTGTGTATACGGACAACACACAGACGAACGGACGGACGGACATAGATAGCTCGACTCACGTGGTGATGCTGATCAAGAATATATATACTTTTCTTTACCGGACTCGCTTCGTTCTATGCGTTACAAACGTTTGCACAAAGTTAATATACCCTGACCTTTCAGGTTTAGGGTATAACTAGTAAGATATATCTTCGACTTGGCCGAAGTTAAAATACCCCCACGGCCGATTCTTAAGGGTAAAAGAATCTTAAATTGGAGAGCTTTTTGTATGAGATTTTGAGAGATTTTATTATTTTTATGTATCTTAAATACATACATATCACATTGTTTTCCTGGAGCTTTAATATTAGCCTTTTTATAAAGTTTTCAATTTTGGGATTGTATGGGAGGTGGGCGTGTAAGTGGGTGACTGACGCCCATTTTTCTAACACACCTCAGTTTTGACATAGAATACACAAATACCGAGTTTCTGTTTTGGTTCTTTACTATTAGCCTCTATATAGATTTTTCAATTTTGGGGTTGTATGGGAGGTGGGCGTGTTAGTAGATGAATGCCGCCCATTTTTCTAACACATCTCTGTTTTGACGTAGAATACATAAATACCGAATTTCAGTATTCTAGCTTTAATATTAGCTTCTTTATAGGGTTTTCAATTTTGGGGTTGTATGGGAGGTAGGCGTGGTTTTCATCCGATTTAGCCCATTCTCGAACTTGATCTTAGTTTTTTAAAAATAAGCTTAAATATCGAATTTCAGCACGATACCTTCAAAATTACGGCTGTAATCGTGTCCACAGACAGACGGACAGACAGACAGACGGACAGACAGACGGACATGGCTAAATCAACTCGGGTGGTGATGCTGATCAAGAATATATATACTTTTCTATACCTACCACGCCTTGTGGGCGTTACACACGTCGTGACAAAATTAATATACCCCTTACGCAGTACGCGTGGGGGTATAAAAATATTTTTTCAACACTTTTTGTTTACCCCTACTTTTAGCCATTCTAAAGGAGTGCTTCTATCAGGCCTCTTTTAAGCTATCGGAGCGGAAGGCCTGCGAAATTTTCCCACTTCATATAAAAAAGAAAGTGTAATTGTATATGAGTGCGGCAGTACTACAAAATCCACAGGAAGGCCTGCTAGCAGCGATGTCATTGTCTACTGGGTAGTTTCTAAGCTAAATACACAGCTTGGTGTTTATTTGATTGTGTGCGTGTTGTAAAGTGTCACTCACCCATTGATCACTACTTCATTTTGGGAAGACATTGGCTGAACTTGAACTCATTTATTTTTGAATATGTTCTCTGTAGCAACACGTGTTTTCAACAGTTTTCCCTTAATTTTACAGTTTTCTTACCAACCCAAGCCGTAAATGTGATGTTAAAATATTGTTCATCGATATTTTAAACGATTGTAATTAATTTTTGACTCAAACAACTCATTTTGTCTTTTTGTCTTGTCATGCAATCTTAATGCTCATCTCTGACTTCTGCTACTCTTCTTAAACTTTAACAATCGCATGTCGACCCTTAATCCATATGACTAACTCTCCCCGCACTAATGCCCAACAAATAGCAAAAATCATGTTAACGCAGGTAAATCGTGCGTTTTTTGCTTGCTTTGGATATAAATTGCTGTTTGCTAGTGACAACATCATTTCCGGTTGCCATCAATGCTGGTATAACGTTAATATTATGTTGCTGCTAAACAATTTAGGAAGATTATTTGTGTGTATGTGTGTGTGTGTGAGGTGGCGTGCGATCGAAAGATTACTAAGCACCAAATGAACCACATTAATAAGATTACACATCGAAAATGGGCGTTGATTGTGTGACGCGGCGCTGCATGGCAAGTCGTTGCTTAAACTTTTTGAAACTAATAGCATTTGTGGCTAAATAAAACACCTTGGATTTTGTTTTTTTTTTTTATTTTGTAATTGTTGCAGTTTGAAACTTATGGTAACGAGAATTTTGGCAGCCAATGATACAGTGGCAGAAATTAATTTCATGCTGCATTAATTTTTATTGTCATTCAAAACTAAAAAAAATGACTATGTTATTTAAATGGCATCGATTTTCAATTAAATTTAAGCCTTACTATTTTGGCATTCATTTTTAATATAATTTTTGCTTATTTTTGAAAACATAGGAAAAGTTGTCAAAAGAGACAAAAAACACTTTTTCCTCAAACAACTTCATAAGCAAAATTTGTCGAAAAACTGTTTTCACAACGAAAGAAATAAGTGATGGATATCAAATTTTAAAAGCCAACATATATAGATGTTTAGCAATCTCTGTATAGAAATACACATGGAGAGGTTTTGATTCTCCTGAAATCGTTTTTTGGGCAAAAAATCAACTTTTTTCCAATTAAGCAAAATAGTTGAGATTTGTATGGTACACAAATATTGGTTAAAAGAATTTGTTAATTATATTATTTTACAAACTTTTTCGAAACCCTAAAAAAAATAAGATTTCGTTATTTCTGAAAATTTGTGTTTTTCTTAATCATTTCTCTAACATATAAATTGTTCATGGTATTCAGATAGAAATATTCTGATGAATACATATAACATGAAAAATTTGTATGAAAAAACTTGGTTTTTGGGCAATAAGGGGAACCAAAACCGCTCCATGGCGATTTCGCTAAGGTCCCTGACCTTTTCAGATCAACTAATAAAAGCTTACCAATCCTTTTGTAGACCCACGTGGATGAAGCGAAAAATCACAACACCATTGTGGAGTCTTGATCTTGTAGAGCAAAGACGCGACCTAAAAAATTTGTTCAAACTGGCCAAATTAGCTGACCAGAAGATATATGGGGGGGGGGGATTCACAAATGTGAGCTCAAACTTTTCAAAAACAATCATATACACAGCAATATATTAGCAGTCAGGAATCCCTAGACATACATATTTATAAAAGTACATTTTCCAGGCTGTTCTTAAGTCTAAAACTCTAACACTACAGAGAGAAACTGAACAATCCTCATGGACTCAGCAGAACTAAATAGCACCAGAGCAAATCCGGTGGGCTATAAATTTATTTTCAGAATTTAAATTCCCAGGAGCCGTCTGGTCCTAGGCGTGTTACAAAGGACCAGTCTGCAAGTCGTTCCTTGGCTTTAGATAATATATAAAGCATTTATAAGACTTCACTGCGTGCTTGTAGCATGGAGGACAGCTAGGGTGGTTTTCATATCAAAATCAGGCTATAGCAGCCATCTGTATCCAAACGACTACAAAACAAATAAGATTAATTAGACCATATCTTTTTAATGCATTGACAAATTTAAATAGTTTTTAAAGGTACTGAATAAACATATTTTATTATTTATGAAATTCATTATTTTTTACAGTTTTAAAAATATTAGCCTTAAAAGTTTTCCAGAATTTCACGTTATATCTATATTTGAGTGTATCGAAAATCTGACCCCCAATTCCGGTACCAAAATTAAATAGTGCATGAAAAATCCTGTCGAGTGGTATACTTTGTTTTTATTGGGACTAATTTTGGCGTCCCCTGAAATGCATTTTTGTGCATTTTTTATCAACTTTTTTACTGGAGACGCATTAATGGTTGACTTAAAAAGAAAATCAAGCTTATCAATTAATTCCTTTCATATAAAAACACAGAACTGCAAATTTTCATCCCTGTTGACAATTGCTCTGACGAGATAGAAGAGTTTTTTTCACCGTGAATCTACTTGTTATTTAATATTTGATATGTTTTTATTATTTGTATGAAAGTATTTTTTTTAACTGTTAGCAAATTATAGCATATTAAGCTAGTTACAGAGACGTAAGCGGCTGCTGCTTCTTCAGAACGAAGAAAAGGAATAATGTTTTCGATGTTGGAGGGCCGTTCAAAAGGCCGAAATTCGAAACAAAAAGGGATTTTTAGTCCTTAACAGGATTAAAAAAAAATGTTTGTTATTATTTGGGTTACTGTTATAGTTTAAAAAAATACGTTACTTTTGCATTAAGCAATCAAAAAAAAAAAAAGGAAAAAAACAACAGAGATCTTACAACTGATCTCTGATTTGTCAACAGGGATAAAAATTTGCAGTTCTGTGTTTTTATATGAAATGAATTAATTGATAAACTTGATTTTCTTTTTAAATCAACCATTAATGGGTCTCCAGTACAAAAGTTGATAAAAAATGCACAAAAATGCATTTCGGGGGACGCCAAAATTAATTCAAATAAAACAAAGTATACCAATCGACAGGATTTTTCATGTACTATTTAATTTTGGTACCGGAATTGGGGGTAAGATTTTTCCCATACAAGTCGATACACTCTAATGTATATATAACCCGGTTACTTTTATCTTTCCATGTAATTCCAAAAAATTTTTTTGTCGAATGGACAATCTCTGGAATTTAAGAAATAATTTAATTTGTTGTCAATGCCATTGACAGCTTCAAAGTTATGCTAAAACAAGTAAAGAAAGTCTAAAGTCGGTCTAGCTCGACTATGGAATACTCTAAACCTCCTATAATATTAAAGTATATATTAAAATACTAAATCAAATAGACATAACTGCCTATCAAAATTCATGTATTCTTTATACCTATAGAATTAATACAGGATTAACAAATCTGGTTGATATTGTGGGTGGCCCAATCTGGTTTATATGGCGGGTACGCGCATTTTTTGCACACACCTAAGTTTTGACATAAAATGCTCCCATGCCAAGTATCAACTCTCTAGGTCAAAAATGAACCTTTTAATAGTGTTTTTAATATTGTGGGTGTTATGGGAGGTAGGCGTCCATTTTGCGAACACATCTTATTTTTGAAACATTATTCTAACTTACCAAGTTTGTTCTTTGTAGCTCATATATATAGACCTTTTTATAGAGTTTTACCCCTAGTGGGTTGTATGGGATGTGGGCGTGTTGATAGGGCTCATTTTCATGTTCACACCTCAGTTTTGATATGTCTTGCTCCCATACTAAATTTTATCTCTCCAGGTCAAATATGAACCATTCAACAGTGTTTTTAATATTGTGTGTTGTATGGGAGGTGAGCGTGTTTATAGGCGGATCAGGCCCATTTTGTGAACACATTTTAGTTTTGATGCAATAATCTCACATACTTAGTTTTATTTTTGTAGCTCATACATAAACCTATTTATAGAGTTTTTACCATAGTGGGCTGTATGGGAGGTGGGCGTGTCGGTGAGCAGATGACGCCCATTTTTCACACCTTAATTTTGATATGAAATGCACCCATATTAAGCTTTATCTCTCTAGGTCAAATATGAGCTTTTATATAATGTTTTTAATATTGTGAGTCGTATGGGAGGTGGGCCTGTTAATGGGCAGATCACGACTATTATTTGTTAACATCTGCGCTTTGATTTATAATATATACGTGTCAAATTTTATGTTTATAGCTTATATACAATCCCCTATACAGCAATTTTTATTTTATGGTCGTATGGAAGGTGGGCGTGTTCGTGGGCGGATTCCAAAAATATTCAAAAGTGGGCCATGTGAACATGTGTACCAAGTTTCATGCAATTATCTCAACTTTTTCTGCTTATCTTGAGTTTACGGACAACATACAGAAGCACAGACGGACGGACATGGCTAGCTCTACTCATGAAGTGATTTTGATCAAGAATATATATAATTTTCTATACAAAACTCACTTCGTTCTTTGCGTTACAAAAGTTTGCATACAGTTAATATACCCTGACCTTTCAGGTTTAGTATAAAAACTAAATTTTTATTAAATTTATCCTAGAAAATTTCACCTGATGGCGAGCAGAAAAAATTTCTCATGAAAAATTTTGTTTTTTTTTTCAAAATAACTCTAAAACTGTTCAATGCAAAGACAAAAAAAACAATACATTATATAACTCCAGAGTTTATCCATCAGATTAATGCAAATTTTTTCAATAACATGGAAAGATGAAAAGTTACAGGGTTGTAAAAAGACATGTAATATGAAATTCTGAAAAATATTTTACTTTGAAGGCCAATATATTCATAACTAAAAAATATAATGTATTACAGTTAACAAAAATGGTTAGGTCTAATATTGCTTATTCATTCCCGATTTTAAAATTAAATGGTCCAATCAATAGTAAATTAACAGTTTTTACATTTTTGGAAATATCTTCAAAATTAACCTTAATAGAGAAAAACGGACCACAGATGAAAATTAAGCACGTACAAATACATAAGAAATTTTTTTTGTAATCTCTGGTTCAAAAGTGGACACTTATTTGTAAAACTGTGTAAATAAACATACTCTAAGTTTGATATCTGAAAAAAGTGACCTCATCGAAAAATAAAACCTAAATAAAAACTTCGAATATACTTCAATACGGCTGTAAGGATATTTTAACTTCAGTTAACAAGGAAAGAAAGCTTCCCAGGTAACAGTCTCCGATTTGAATAATTTTCGGATTTTTAATAGAAGATAAAAAATCTTAGGTTGACATATTTTTTATACGTGCTCAATCGATAGTTGTGAGTTTCAAACCTGCGATAAAAAATCAGCGAAATTTCGATTTTTTCTATAATTTGGCTATTTTCTATAGAACCATTTACACACTTGGTACTAAACAAAAGCTCTTCCAAAACTCACATGATGGCATCAATTTTTCATAAGAAAATTTTGTTGACATTTTTAGTAATATTTAGTCAATATCAAACATGTATGTAGACGCAATTATTTCCTATAAATGTATGGTATATATATGTAAGTCGAAGATATTCGTTGCTAGTTTTTAAGCAACATTTGTTTAGAAAATTTAAAAACAAATATATTTTTAAGAACATAAGGTAAGAATACTTAGAAACTAATCGGACGAATCACTTAAAGTTTGATTTTTTTAAAAATAAAACTAAAATTGCAGAAACAGCTTATATTAATTTTCGTCACTGTGCCCATTGAAATTAAGCACCATAAACAAGCAAAAGTCTTAGAAAATCTTTTTTTTTTGTAGCTGCATAATAAAACGAGTCACTGGCAGGCAGGAAATTCCTGCGGATCAACGTGCACTCAATGTTAACGACTGCGTACAAGGACGACGCCGGTGATGACGACGATGCTGATGACGACATTAAAGCATTAAAAATGAAAAATTAGCTCAACAACAGCAAAAAAAAAAAACTTATAATAGTGGATTCCAGCATACAGACATGCAAATTCAAGTACAAAAACACACACACTCTCAAACATACTAAATAGATTCAGGCGTTGCTAAAGTGAAGATTATTTTTGTGACGCGATAAGCTGGTGCTTGTTTGGCTGGCGGATGGTTGGCTGGCAAACGCGATTAAAAGCCCAAAATTATGCCAAGATTCAGAGAGTGCACACATTGACACAACGCAGTTGTTGTTGTTGTTGTTGTTGTTGTTGGTATTGTTGTTATGTTGGCATAACAGCGGATATGCATGAAGTGTTGAAGAGCGTTGGCAGAATGGCAGACAGGCATGCAGGCAGGCAAGCACGATATATTGTTGCCAGATGACAAAGCGATGCTATTAAATAAGCATTTTTTTGTGCTTAAACAAGGTACATGAACGACATCTTTATGAAGTTGTTAAGACACTCAAGCAATTCCAAGGGTTATCAAGTGCTGATAGAGTGAGATAAGTGGGTTACGATATTCACATCTGCATAAGGACAACGCCTGCCATTGCAGTTAATTAAGAGCTTAATTAATGAATAACCATAAATTTGCTGATTTGTTGTACATATAAATTTCAAGCATTTTTCAAAGCATACTTCAGGGAGCTCTTAAGAATAATCAACCTCTAATATAGCTTAATATTTTATGCTGAAGTCAAGAGCTAAGAAGAGAGGTTAACTGATAGCAGTTAACATAATACATATGCAAGCAGGTGGAATGGGTGTACAAAGAGCACGCAAAAGAATTGAATGAAATTGTATAAAGGTGAGAATTGAGAATGGATGGACGGATGGAGGCAAAGAAAACAATTTATTTATGCTTAAGCGATAGAAAGTTAAAGAAGATATCAAACTGTATTAAAAGAATAAATCGAAAATAGGCAGCAAACTTATGGCCTTTGGGTCCATTTGATTAACATGCGAAGAAATCAAATTAAATGCAGCATTGAGGAAATAGTGTTTATTACGATAACTTTATAGCAACTGTCATGTAAACAGTTAACATTGAACTTTATTGAAATAAATAATTCATTTTTCATAATTCAAAATTCACAATTCATAACTCATAGTTGACAATTCATAATTCATTATTCAAAGATCATAGTTCATAATTCATAATTCATAATTCACAATTCATCATTCATCATTCATCATTCATCATTCATCATTCATCATTCATCATTCATCATTCATCATTCATCATTCATCATTCATCATTCATCATTCATCATTCATCATTCATCATTCATCATTCATCATTCATCATTCATCATTCATCATTCATCATTCATCATTCATCATTCATCATTCATCATTCATCATTCATCATTCATCATTCATCATTCATCATTCATCATTCATCATTCATCATTCATCATTCATCATTCATCATTCATCATTCATCATTCATCATTCATCATTCATCATTCATCATTCATCATTCATCATTCATCATTCATCATTCATCATTCATCATTCATCATTCATCATTCATCATTCATCATTCATCATTCATCATTCATCATTCATCATTCATCATTCATCATTCATCATTCATCATTCATCATTCATCATTCATCATTCATCATTCATCATTCATCATTCATCATTCATCATTCATCATTCATCATTCATCATTCATCATTCATCATTCATCATTCATCATTCATCATTCATCATTCATCATTCATCATTCATCATTCATCATTCATCATTCATCATTCATCATTCATCATTCATCATTCATCATTCATCATTCATCATTCATCATTCATCATTCATCATTCATCATTCATCATTCATCATTCATCATTCATCATTCATCATTCATCATTCATCATTCATCATTCATCATTCATCATTCATCATTCATCATTCATCATTCATCATTCATCATTCATCATTCATCATTCATCATTCATCATTCATCATTCATCATTCATCATTCATCATTCATCATTCATCATTCATCATTCATCATTCATCATTCATCATTCATCATTCATCATTCATCATTCATCATTCATCATTCATCATTCATCATTCATCATTCATCATTCATCATTCATCATTCATCATTCATCATTCATCATTCATCATTCATCATTCATCATTCATCATTCATCATTCATCATTCATCATTCATCATTCATCATTCATCATTCATCATTCATCATTCATCATTCATCATTCATCATTCATCATTCATCATTCATCATTCATCATTCATCATTCATCATTCATCATTCATCATTCATCATTCATCATTCATCATTCATCATTCATCATTCATCATTCATCATTCATCATTCATCATTCATCATTCATCATTCATCATTCATCATTCATCATTCATCATTCATCATTCATCATTCATCATTCATCATTCATCATTCATCATTCATCATTCATCATTCATCATTCATCATTCATCATTCATCATTCATCATTCATCATTCATCATTCATCATTCATCATTCATCATTCATCATTCATCATTCATCATTCATCATTCATCATTCATCATTCATCATTCATCATTCATCATTCATCATTCATCATTCATCATTCATCATTCATCATTCATCATTCATCATTCATCATTCATCATTCATCATTCATCATTCATCATTCATCATTCATCATTCATCATTCATCATTCATCATTCATCATTCATCATTCATCATTCATCATTCATCATTCATCATTCATCATTCATCATTCATCATTCATCATTCATCATTCATCATTCATCATTCATCATTCATCATTCATCATTCATCATTCATCATTCATCATTCATCATTCATCATTCATCATTCATCATTCATCATTCATCATTCATCATTCATCATTCATCATTCATCATTCATCATTCATCATTCATCATTCATCATTCATCATTCATCATTCATCATTCATCATTCATCATTCATCATTCATCATTCATCATTCATCATTCATCATTCATCATTCATCATTCATCATTCATCATTCATCATTCATCATTCATCATTCATCATTCATCATTCATCATTCATCATTCATCATTCATCATTCATCATTCATCATTCATCATTCATCATTCATCATTCATCATTCATCATTCATCATTCATCATTCATCATTCATCATTCATCATTCATCATTCATCATTCATCATTCATCATTCATCATTCATCATTCATCATTCATCATTCATCATTCATCATTCATCATTCATCATTCATCATTCATCATTCATCATTCATCATTCATCATTCATCATTCATCATTCATCATTCATCATTCATCATTCATCATTCATCATTCATCATTCATCATTCATCATTCATCATTCATCATTCATCAATCATCATGCAAATTCATTCATTTTGTAAACATTAGGTTTATTTGTGCTTTAGATATTGTTAATGGAATTAATTTTAAGTTTTCGGAATTGACATTCATTATCGTGCTGAAATCTGACAGCTCTTTCAATTATTCTGCTCTTTACTAGAATTAATGAAAAATTTCACAATTTAAAAGCTGTCAGACTAAAGCTCTTCATTTTTACGCAAGGCGGCTGTCATCAAGCTATCAACAGTTCTGACACAATTCTCTGTACTTTGGGAATTAATTACATTTGTTCTTGGAACAACAGAATTTTGATTATTTTCATTCACATTTTATAGGCATAAATTATAGAAGAATGAATTTAGCTCAAGTAAACAAATAGATTTAAACATTTTTTTTTTTTTATTTCAAATAAAGCTTTGTGTGCGTTCGTTTTGTTCTGGCCAAATATTTATGCAATCCACAAATTTTAAATGTAAACAAATATTTATTTCAGCACTGCCGCTATATGCAGCTTCTATAAACATTTCAAAAATGTTGGCAGTAAATTAACTGTCCGACTTTTCTGAATACAAACATTGTGAATAATGTTATTATTTAATTTTGAATGAACAATTAATAATCAAGAACATTTCTTTATTATTCTTTATTATTGCTTAACATAGCCAAAATTATTATTTCAAAAATATTTTATGTCTGTTTCGTTATGACTCAAATAATGTAGTGAAAAATATGTATGCACATAACTGTAAAAATTTACCCTAAATTAGTTGTGAAAGAGCTTTATTTACGCCACATCCTGTCTTATCGTCTTCTTATTCATGGCAGCATTTTTGTTGCTGCATCTACCGTTGTTTTATACTTCTTAAACATAAAAATGTTCATAATAATAATGAATTTTATGCGTGTGCTCTTGTTAGCTTGATGTGCCATTGAGTGATTTAAGTGGCAACACCATGGCACATCATTTCAGCACAAACACTTCCGTTTCAGCGTTATATACAGAGGAAAAACTATTAAATGCGAGTGTAAGTTGCTAAAATTGCATTCATTGCGCACTTATATTTTGTAATTATTTCTGTTGGTGTTCTTGTTGTTTTTGGCATTATTTCAGCTTACCGCAGCAACAATAACATGGAGAGAAAAAAAAAAAAACTGAAATAATTAATATTTCAAGAATATGAGCGAACATAAAATTTACACTAACATAGCAAGAAATATTGTTGTAGCATGTGTGTAAGTATGTATTTAAATATCGTTAGCAACGGAAAGAATTAACACTGTTGCAAATTTGCACTCAACAACAGCTTTTCATAAGTGCATAATTTCCGTACAAGGCTAACGTTAGCGTTCGGGGAGGCGTTATTTAACGCCTCTCAGAAAAGCTAAGCACCATACTGTAATACCGCACCATACCGCGAATTGCTAGAAAGCTAAACTAAAAAAATTTCAGAAAACTAAATTTTAGATGTTTCAAAAAACAGTATGTGTGGCCAAACAACTCTACGTATCAATTGGCTGGTTCTAAGGCTATGACTAATTTAAGTAAAAAATCATGTAAATATTGAATTTTTTAAAAGCAAAAGATTTATATTTGCAAAAATTATGGTGTACCATAAGTTAAAAAATTTTAAAAGACACTATTTTGATGTTGATGTTGATGACCAAGATGTTGTTTTGCAGTTTAAACCAGTGCACTATTTTGATGTTCATGTTTCACTTAGAAACAGATTTTCCACGTCATGAAACCTCTTCTTCGGATTCGGCATTTTTTACGAAAATCTTGGAATAATTTTTAAGCCAATCGCTGAACTAATGCATTTTTTAATACTTTTTGATTAGAATTGATAATTTTCAAAATACTAGAAATTTTTTTTATCAAGGCTTGGCTTAAATTTAATAATAAATTGGGAATTCAATCTGAATTTTAGAACTTAAGGCTTAAAATTTATTACACAATAATGAAAAGGTCATAAAAGCTGTATTTTTTATCTAAGTTAAATTTATGTTCATGCCTTAGCAAGCAACAGATTAGCCCGAGGTTAGAACTTGCGATTCTAATGCGATGATTGCCACAGTTTGCGATTCGATCCTAGGCAGTGGCAAAAAATTAATATGTTACACAATGCAATTTTAACATTAAATAATTAATATTATAAGATGTTTATATTTCAAACGTTTTTTTGTTCGTCGTCAAACACCGATTCCCACGTAAAGGCTTGCTATCATACAAATTGTTGCCATTTAGTTAAATCTTAACCGATTTTGATAATCTTTATTTCGTTGGAAAGAAGGTATAGCAACAAAAATATTTCAATATAGAACTTTATTAAAAAAAATTTGGCGAGTTCTTTCTATGTTGACAGTAATTTTAAGTTCCATATTGACTCATGTCTCATACCAAACCATCTTTTCAAATAAAAACTAATCAATTATTTCAATATTAAAAATACATTTTAATATATTGAAACTGCAAACTTCATCGAATGGAGCTAAAATTTGGTTTAAAAAAAGTATTCGAAGATTTAATGAATAAAATTATTCGTTTTGAAAAACTTTTAATACTATAAGGTGATTAATTTCACGATCTTATAATCGTAATCACGAAAAATCTACTGGAGTTATGGAACGTCATTATAACTTGGCATCATGAGATTTCTGGTAGGCGTGCAAACTTCTATCTATTCAAAAGTTTTTTGTGTAAATAATCCGTTACAGACAAATGGAATTTTTCGCTTTCAGGTATTTTGTAGTCCCACAACCATATACATTTTTAGGGTAATCAGAGATGTGGTCAAGCCTTCCTTCAAAGCGGGCTACATTTTGTATGAACAATGAATGTATGTATTGTGATGTTCTGATACTTGTTAAAGATGTAATTTATATAACATTGTACATAACAACGGAGCAAGTACTGAATCTTGAGATACTCCACAAAATGTGCCCTTTCACAAAGATACATTTTATCTCATGCAAACTCTTTGAGACCTTCCTTCCAAATAGCTTCTTAAGAAACGGACTTCATATTAAGATAAAGAAGTCAGAAACTTACGTTTCGTTTTCTGTCAAGGATAAAGTAGCAAGCATATCAGTGTCAAATCATCCGAATTAAGGGGAACTTTTATTAAATATTTTGACCACAGTAGTAGAACATCTGTGCCCAGGGCAAAAACTAGACTGTGGGTGTGACATTAGATTGAATTCGCTCAAGTGATTGGAAAAGCTGCTTGACGCCTCACATACCTTGGATATCGAGGATACAAATTTAAATAGATGGAAATCACAGGAATTATAGTCGCCACTTTCCAAGCCCCGGGCTAATGTGACGTTGTAAAACAGTAGTTTGTTAAATAGGCAAGAAAGCTAAGGACATAATGTAAAATAGCTTGATAAATCTAATAGGAATTCCGTCTTCTCCAGATGTATTTGATATTATTTTTTTATTCATTGGGCATAAAGCTTTTTAAGATCTTATTTTCAAAATAAATCAAAAGCATAAGAATTTTAAATTCATGCCAAAACCTTAACCAAATTTTGCGACTATGATTTTTCAAGTTATTATTTTATGTATCATTTAAAAATAATATAAAGATAAGGGTTTTAAATTATTACTAGTTATTACCCGTCAAAATTGACGGCGGTTTTTTTATTTCTAGAAGTAAATTCTATAAGTAATTTATAAAATTGAATAAATAAATATGTTTATTTTTCTGTTATGTTTTGAAAATTATTTATTAATATAACGATATTTTGGTAGCATCTGCCTCTAGATAAAATTGTAAATGCCCGAAGACTCGTTCGAGCAGATACACTCCAACGTGATCGAAAGACTGTCTTTGGAATTTATTTATTGTCAAAGCAAAAGCTATGACGACCAAAAACTGTAGTCTTTTCATTTTAAAAATACATTTACTTGTATTGATATGGAAACATAGCTTTATTGATGTCAAATTCAAACGTGATTACAAATCAATGTCAGGAAATTTGAAGTCGATAGAGTAATTGCATATATTAAAAAATACAACTTAAATCGAAAAAGGTCTGGCCAGATCCATCCGTGATGGAGGGTTAAGCAAATTTGATTCAAAAGACCTGTTTTTAATTGAAATTTCTAAAAAACATAACAAATGCTCCAATTTTCAGTTTAAATTAATGCGGTGGCATCCCTTATGGGCATTGAGCGTGAATAAACTCAATAGAAATATCAATTGCTTCATTGAAATCTTCAGAAATCATTGATTCAATACTTGCGTAGATGGTTTCATTTCCATAAATGAGCCCCAAAAACTTCAAGTTAAGCTTCATGGCATCGATATTTTTAGGGGTAAAAATGATGTTTTCGGCAATTTGAGCTATTTCTTCTGCTGTTGAAATGTTTATATTTGTACCCAAAAATTTTATGAATTATATTTTCGTATTCAATCATGATTGAAGGAATTTCAATTATATCTGCCTCAAAACCATCAATGCCTGCAGCTATATTACCATTTCCTTATTTTAGAACCAAGTCATTTAATTCATGTTGGCCTGCAGATCACATGTTCTGGGACAAACTCTTTTGTTAAAAAAGCTAATATTAATATGGAATTTGCTATAATGAGGATGGTCTGGATTGCTCAGAAGTTCTTGCAAGTAAAAAGCAAATTGAAGTCTTTGCTGATCACTTAGGTTTAACAACACAGTTCCTGTAAGGCAGCAATATTTGAAAGTAACATCTGTGAGTTTCTCTGCTTGAAATAACGTTGAGTGAATAACAGAAAGAACATATTTCATTCAGTCGGCCGCAGATTTGCTCCTCTACATTGTTTTCAAAGAACAAAGCGTTATTTGGTATCAATTGGTATCGATGGCTGGATCTTAGTCTTCTTACTTCTTCAGCTTGGTTAGTTCGTCGAGCTTGCGATTGAGCAGGCTTCATTTTCAAAATGCAATGTTGGAAATTGCTACAAACTATTAAAATTTTTTAATTTAATTAAAAATAAAAATTAACGTAAAAAAACACAGTCAAGTCATAGATAAAAAAAGCTGTTCTTATCAGTGGATTAGAACATGGTTTCCATTTTTAATTGGGTCACTGTATTTAAATTCGAGCCTGGTTGACCCTAGTCCGTTTAACCCTATTACGTCAGGGTGAAAACCAATTTTGTTCTTAGTATGACTTTCAAATGACCTTGAAACTGACGTGGGTGAACTTAATCGACATCAGAATAAGCAACTCTGAAACCTCTGGGTACCTTGAAAGAGTCAAGTGTTTGCTTTTAATCCGCTTTATTACAGAACAACATTTTGTTTTAAAAAACACTTGCATTGGCGTGGGTCCTCAGCGGTTTTCTAGGTCACTGATTCTGAACTTAAGGTCAGTTAAGCTCTATTACGTCAGTTTAAAGGTAATTTTTAGTTCAATACAAGAAATAGTGGTTGAAAAAATCTTAAATTTATCATACAAAAGCAAACAAAAAAAAACGTTCATTCTGAAGCGATAGGGTTAAAAGGACCTCAGATGCTAATTTAGCGACCCAGAAACCATATAAAAAATGGTCGGATCAACAGGGCAGAATTCTTTTTCATTGAGTGGCTATGTAATTAATATTTGTTGGAAAATATTTTAAAATATATATAAGCAAAGATACATACCATTCAGGTATAGATTGGTAATACAAAGATACATTGTTGCAGGGAAGTTGTTTAAAGTTTTTGAAATTTATTTTGATATTTTATGTGTTGCGATGCAAAAATTGTTGCAGTTTATAATGTTTATTGTATATCTTGAAATTCTTGAACTTTTGCAGATGTTTTCATTGCAAAAAAAGTAGCTATTTTTTTAAATTCTGAAACTTTATTGTAAGTGGCGAATACCTCTCTCTGTGTTGCAGAAAAATGTTGCGTAGTGTTACTTAATAAACCATTTAAAAAAATTGCAACACATTTTTATACATGCCTTTCGTGTTTAACAGCAAATTGTTGCAAACTATTGCGCGTTTTTGAAAATTGTTGTTGAAATTTATGGCATAATAGATTTTTTTTTTTGTATAAATATTACATATACCTGTTTTCTAGATATCGTTGTATTCTGTTAGCATGCATACACTATTTTATGAAATTAAAATTTTTCTATTTTGAAGTTTTTTTTTGTCTTGTAAAATAAATGCCTAGAACTATGTAATATTAATTTTAAAACAACTCAAGCGTTCCACACTCACATTTTATGGAATTACTAGTTCTTTCCCGTCAAAAATGACGGCACGGTTTTAATATAGGAAAAAACATGGAATATTGATTTTCTTTAAATTGAATTAGAAATCAGCGATGGTAACATTTTGATTTTAAATTGTGCAAATAATAATTTTTAGTTACAAATATTTATAAAATACCTGAAAGTATTTTAAAAAAAACTTCAAATTTTTTTTTGATTTAATCACAAGAACAAGAAAAAAAACTGGAAATTTTAAATGAAAACAAAAAAAAAAATGTTAAGTTTCAATAAATCACAAATTAAATGTCTAAAAATATAAACAAAAAAAAAACACAAATTGGCCATTTCAGCCCTTGCAAGGACTTTGACCGAGCTTCTTATGATCAATTGTGTTGTGTGTGTTATTAAATGTTTTGCACACAATTGACCGAGAACTGGACCTATATGTTTTATGCCAACTCCGAACGGCTAAAGTTCATGTTCTCAAGAAGCTTTACATGGCATTATTTACTCTCCGAGGTTTGCCATTGTCTGCAGAGAGGTGGTGACCGATCAGAAAAATTTTTTGTTGAAAAAACTTATCGCCGCAGCTGGGGATCAAAACCCGGGCTCCGAGCATGCTAAGCCACACACTTAACCTGTATGCCACGGTCACCACTTAAACTTAAAATATTCTATTGAATTTAAAAAAAAAATCAAGCGTTCCGCACTCCCATTTTATGGAATTATGTTATTGTAATGTATATAGAAAATTTTAAAAATGGTGATTTTTTTTTAACAAAAACATGTAGGTACTTGAATTTTAAATTTTTTTGTTTTGTTACTTATAATTTAGAACGACTTGATCTCATGAGTTGTTCCTTTTTATTTGTAGAAAAAATATTTGGTATTTCTGGAAAATATATTATTTCAGTTACTATATATATATTCAGTTACTTTTTGTTTAACTCGAATTTACGATTTGTAAAAATATTTATAATTTTAATTTTTTTTCAGTATTTTTAAATTCCGGGACTAGTGCCTAATTCCGGATCGCCAAAAGTACCCAAAATTGCATGCCCTAGTCTACATTTCATCATCCACCAACCGTCTTCATAAAAGACTGAATACCAGAACTTTAAACAGTTTATAAAATAACAGAATAACTGCTAATAAAGCTGTGCATAAATAAAGCTGCATACAGAAAAACTAAGTAGTTGGCTACAAATAATAGCTACATACATCGCAATACATCGCTACAAATAATCGCAAGAATCCAACAAATGCACACAGCACAAAGTATTTTAGCTGAGACTTAATTAGAAATTCTGGAAAAGCACCAGCAGTGTACTTAAAATAAATAGTAAACAATCGTGAGTTTGAACATGTATTTCTTTAGATATACGAGACAGTGTGCATGCAGCTGAAGCACACATACATACATACTTGAATAGAGCTATTTGTAAACAATCGAAGTCATTTATACTCACTTGAGTATCTGAAGTGTAAACAAGAAAATTCACTTGAACTAAAATCCAACGAATATCAAGCAACAATTTGTGTGTTGTTATGTGTGGATTCGATTCATGTGTTATTGCTGCTATTTCTGCTGCTGCCTTTTGCTGCCAAATACTTACTGCTTGATGCCATACTAATTGAGGATATCCGCCGTAAGAGCAGCAAACAATTAATTTTGTATTGAAAAACGAAATTGAAGAATTTTTGTTAGCATTCAAGTTCAAACAGAATTCAAAAACAGACCGCTTAAAAATAAATAAAGTGCAAAATTAATTGAAAAACAACGGCATTTGTGTAGCTGTTAATTATAAACAAAAACACTTGATATCGACAAGATTTGTATTTTATATTCTGTTCTTACTTTTTATTAAGTGCAAATTTTTGTACTTTTATCAATATGAACAGATGAAATAAATCTCAGTTGGTAAAATAAACAATGTATAAAAAAAAAGAAAAATATAAAATTAATACAGATGCTTTCGTGGAAAAATCTGTTTTTCGCATTAAAAATTAATGTGAATCACTGGCAACCACATGAAAATCAGCAGAAAATCCAAGAAAAAATGCTGACTAAGCATGAAATAAAATATTTTCCAACGTCATATGGGCAGGAGAGATGTGTCGTAAAAATAAAAGTTATACAGTTAAAACTTTCATCAAATACGCTTGAGAAGTAAGGAAACTCTAAAGTTGGTCTAGATCGACTTTGTAATAACTTTGTGACTTAAAAAATTGTGGCATTTTAATTGTTTATTTTTGTTTATACAAATATAAAACCCCCAAGGAACTAACAAAATTATTGAAAAATAATTCAAACTCCTCCGGGATGACTACTCCAGACCTTAAATGTACTATCAGTATATAATACTTCCATTTTTTTTTAATCTCTATTATTTCTATTGAACATGTACAACTCCTATCCGATAACCTTATAATACATACTCCAAAATGGTCATGTCTTGAAAAATGTCTTTAACAATCCAGGGTTGAGTTTTAGATGGGTCAAATGTACTACCAGTTTTAATTTAATTCATAGCTGTCTGATGTGACATGTACACTTAACCAGAAACGAACACAATACTAATGAATTTGTGCATGATATCCACGAATCGCGTTCAAGAATTTTTTCCAGGAACCAATTCCATGAGTCACAGGAAGTATTCATGATATCAATGTACAAATAAACAAAGGAAAAACAAAACATGAGAACATGAATATTTGATGTTATCAAATTTTTTTCTTAAAATTTCTTCTCAATATACTACACCATGATAGAATAACAAGGTAGGCGCATATTGAAGAGAAAGTGAGCTAGATGTCAAAATTCAGCTGTTCAAATTTAAGTTTTCTTATTGTTTTTGTTGCCTTTTCGCTTGACGTTTATAGCACCTCACAGCTTTGTTAGTGTAAAATTAGACATTTGAGCAGCCGTAAAAATATGAGCCTACCTTATTATTCTGTCATGTACTACACTACCCTTATATGACAGCTTTCTGAAGTTACTACTCCAAAATGTATTTTTTTTTAAAATCACTGTTACAGTCCAATAGCAGACCAATATAAGACCAATATAATCTCTTATTGGTTTCTGAGTTGACTTTGAAGAGGTCGAATGTTAAGCCTGTATATTCTATATTTTTTTTGCGTCTAAGAATTTCTTCTAACATAGCTACTACTGAACCCTACTGGTAAAATTGCTGATTCTGTCCCAAGGTGACCTTTAACTATGTCATTCGTATATCCAGTTATTTTAATTTTTTTAGTCACGAAATTGCTTCCCAATATACTTACCCCTAATTGCATGAAACTCAGAACACATTGTCACATGGACTCAAGGATTTGCAGTATTGAATATTTTTGGAATCCGCCCACGGACACGACTACCTCCCATACAACGAAAAAATTGAAAACTGCATAAATGTGCTCATAGTTAACCTACAACAACAAAATTTGATACGCATGTGTTTTATATCAACACAAAGATGTCTTCGAAAAACGGGTGTCATTCGCTCACGGACACGCCCACCTCCCATACAACCCAAAAAATGAAAACTCAGTTAATTAGCTTCTGTTAATCTTACAGACAAAAAGTTTGAAAAGTATGTTTTAAATAGCAAAAAAGATGTTTTTTTAAAGTAGACGTCATCCGCTCACGAACACGCCTAACTCCCATACAACGCAAAAATTAAAAACTTCATAAATAAGCTCATTATTAACTTACAACAATAAAATTTGGCTCGTATGTCTTTCATATCAAAACAAAGATGCTTCTGAAAAATGGATGTCATCCACTTACGGACACGCCCACTCCCGATATAACCATAAAATTTAAAACTCAATAAAAAAGCTTCTGTTAAATCTGCAGAAATAAAATTTGGTACGCAGGTTTTTTATAACAATCAGAAGATGTTTTTTAAAAATGGACATCGTCCGCTCAAAAACACGCCTACCTTTCATAGAACCCATAAAATTGAAAACTCAATATATAAGCTTTTATATTGGTCCCACAGGGATACAATTTTTTATGTATGTATTTTATATCAGAACTTAGATGTGTTAAAAAATTGGGCGTAATCCATCCACTAACACGGCCACCTCCCACACAATCCATCCACAATACCGAAAATACTTTAAAAGCATTAAGGGGGAACATGACATTGGCCATTTTTTAAATCGACTTTTTTATACTTTTCTATTTTAGTAAATATATGTTCAAAAGTTATAGCTGGATTAGTGCGAGCGCATTTATCGCCTTTTTTTCTTTGTTTACAAACTTTGAAATCGTTTATCTCGAAAGCATGTTTATTGTACTGGTTGCGGCACTAGCGGGTTAATTATTTGACAAATTTTTTTTTTTCGTTTTTTTTTAAATTGGTTTCGCTGTCGTATGACACGGCTTTTTAAATTTTTTTCCATTTTTTATGAATTTTTAAAGTCAATATTTTTTCGAAAAAAACACTTTCAAATTTGGAACATCACCAAAAATTTTAAAAAAAAAATTTAAAAAAAAGCTCCTGTCACACGATAACCAATTTTGTTAAGATTTAAAAAAGTCTTTTTTTCCAGATCAGACAATTTTTGCGACTCCCAGCGCTGCAACCACGAGGCCCCGTTTTTTTCTCTGCCGCCAGTTTGGAGCTCAATAAAACCATGTTGGTGTGAAAAATATATTTTTTTGAATTTTTTTTTTTATTAATTTGTTCAATTCTTTACTGTAATAAAAAAAATTTTTAAAAATGTTTGTTTTTAACTGAGTTATAAATATAAAAAAAGGTCTGTTTTCTCTGCCGCGAATGTTACATCTAGGGTTGCCAACTCTGAAAAGTACAAAATCGGGACGGAGCCATCAAAAATGCGGGACTTGGCTGAAAAATGCGGGACGACATTAGAATTTTTTATTTTATTACACATTTTCTTTTATTCTTTGAGAAATAAAGGGTATCAACGATGCCTTTACACTATCACTTGGTTACTTGATATTGTTTAGATCTCTTTCCAACTCTTG
Source organism: Tetanocera ferruginea (assembly GCA_958299015.1). Lineage (NCBI taxonomy): Eukaryota > Metazoa > Arthropoda > Insecta > Diptera > Sciomyzidae > Tetanocera > Tetanocera ferruginea. The sequence goes on along the minus strand of OY282642.1, from coordinate 32,892,516 downwards.
CCCAATTTATGAAAAAACCAAAAAATAAATCCAAATCGTTTTCATAAATAAAATATATGAAAAATAATGATATAGCCTGTTTCAAAAGAGAAGAACATTTTCGCGCATGTTTGAGAATAAGAAAATAATTTGGAGAGTTTTCTTCATTCTGATTGGTCGACATTAAAAATAAAATTGAATATTCTCTGAACTGCGCTGCGAAAGTATTGAATTTTATTTTTCAAAATCAACCAATCAAAATTAAAATAAAAAATGCGCGTAAAAAAATATTTTGTCATCCGTAATTTCACTTCACAATTTTTTTCTTGAGAAAATAATTTATTTTTTATGTAATTTTTATTTTTTTTCTCTCTCAAGATGCAGGTTGTTGCATGCCGTCAGTGCAACACCATACTTGTGTGATCATTTGTTCAAAATGTTTGCGCATTTAAATAATAAGAAAAACAATAAAAAACATTCAAAAAACAGCATAAAGTTCAGCGAACAGAACAAAAAGAGCAAGAAACTACGCTCTAAAAAAATTTCTAGCTTTAGAAATTATTTCTCACTGCGCATCGAAAAATGAAACTAAAAAATGTTCTTCTCTTTTGAAACGAGCTATAAATTTATTTTGATAATAAAATTAAACGGTTTAGGAAACTGTTTTTCATGTCGAATTGGAAATTTAGATACAAACAATCTTAAGTTCTCCAATGCGGGACAAAAGGTGTCCCGCAAAAGGTCGTCGCGGGACGCTAAAAAATTAGCTGAAATGCGGGACGTCCCGCGAAATCCGGGACAGTTGGGAACCCTAGTTACATCCCACCTTAATATGTGGGTCACAGGAATAAAACTTAGTATTTGTTAATTTTTCATCAAAATTACAATGTATATAAAATATGCGTTTCATCCGCTAACGGACTCGCCCATTTTCAATTCTTTTATTATATTTTGAAAAAAAACAAAAAAAAAAAACAAAAAAACAAATTGGCCATTTCAGCCCTTGAAAGGACTTTGACCGAGCTTCTTATGATCATTTGTGTTGTGTGTGTTATTAAATGTTTGCACACAATTGACCGAGAACTGGACCTACATGTTTTATGCCGACTCCGAACGGCTAAAGTTTTTGTTCTCAAGAAGCTTTACATGGCATTATTTACTCTCTGAGGTTTGCCATTGTCTGCAGAGAGGTGGTGACCGATCAGAAAAAATTTTTATTGAAAAAACTTTTCGCCACGGCTAGGGATCGAACCCGGGCTCTCGAGCATGCTAAGCCACACACTTAACCTGCATGCCACGGTCACCACTTTGAAAAAGTAGGTTTAGGATATTTCATAGTCGAGCTAGACGGACTTTTGACTTTCTTTATTTGTTATTTTTTTTTCAACTGTGTGCAAACATTAAATAACACACACAACATAACCATTGATCATAAGAGGCGCGATTAAAGTCCTTTCAATGGTTGAAACGGCCAATTAATCCTTTTTTTATACTCACTCTACAACTGCACATCATTCCAGAGTTCCCAGTATAAAAAGAAAATTTCTTGAAAAATCGCTGCTACACTCTCAGACAGAACCTCAAATGGGCCAAGTATGACCTCTTATGGGTTCATGAGGAGACCCTTCCATATTTTAACACGGAAGTTTCCCATTTAACTATAACCTGTGCATTTATAACCTATTTAAACAAAATTTCTCAGAATATTTTTTCCAACAAAAGCAATTTATTTCAAATTAAAAATATAACAAATAGGAAGCCATTATTTCACTTCAACATTATTTTTAATTTATATTGAGTATCATATGGAGTAGCATATGACCTTGCATCAGCTGCGTCTACCAATGAATGTGTGTGAGTGCAAGTGTAAAATAAAAATAAGTTGCTTATTCAATCAATTTTAAAATATATATAGAGCTGTCAGCTCAGAATAGCGTCTGGTTTCGAACAAGCTCCGCTAGACAGTTGCTGCGTATTCGTTTTGTTTCTCTGTGTTTCAGAGTAAAAATAAAGATTAATGCGATTTTCTTCAATAAGCGCAAGTACACACATACACAATCTCACACATGAACTAAAGTACATCAAGCCACACACCCAACCCAACTCTTAACTTCCCACTTATAAAAACGATATACACGCAAGAATTTAATGTAATGAATTACATTATTTTCCATAAAGACGTTGCGGCAAGCATTAAAATGTATTAAATAAAAAAACAGTGCGTTATTTTCTCCACAAAATGCGCTGTGTACATTTTTTACTGTTTAAATGCTGTTGTTAATGACATTTTTTTTGATTTATTTTCCTTTCTTTCTATTTTTCTTTCTTTCGCTTATTTTCCCATTAATGCTTGGCTCTTTCAGCATTTTAACGTGTGCTCGAAGACTTAAGCCAGCTTTTAAGAGCCGAAAATCTGTCGCTTTATTGAAGCTGATTTAAAATTTGTTGCTTTTACTAGCAGATCCTATCGCATAAAGGTCAGCAGGACAATTTGGCACGGGCCACACCAAAAGTGACCGTGACTTAAGAATATATGACTTCAAAAAATAAAAACTCTTGGTGTTAAAACTGCTTCATGATTTATATTTTCATTTTATAACTGTATCTTTCAGGAGATCTTGTATATGATTGCAGGCAACATCTGGTGAAACAGTTAATAGTTTAACTTCGACCAGCAATATTCTGCTGGCATGTGTCTCGAGTCATTTCCTTTATAGCAATTTCCATAGTTGATATATCGATTAACTTCAAAAATCCATTTAAAAGAAATTCTGACGTGCTGAAGGAAAATGACGAGACACGCATGTGTGTTTTTTAAAGTCTATTTTCAGAATATATTCGAATTTCTCATGAGTGCAATAAAAATTTTAATTTTGTAGAACAGTGTTATTTCCCCTATGGCTGACTAAGGGAACATATCCATGATGTATTTTAATGAATTTAATTTTAAAGCTGTGCAATAAGAATCAATATAAAAAATGAAAAAAGCCCAAAATAAATTATATAACGACAAAATAAACAAGTAAAGAAAGTCAAAAATTGGTCAAGTCCGACTTTGACATATCCTATACCTACTTTTTAAAAATACAATAATAGTATTGCAAATGGGTGTGTCCATGGAAAGATGAAGTTCCTATTTTATATGCATTTCAGTTTGATGAAAAATTTACACATACCAAGTTTTATTACTGTTGCTCACATGTTAATGCCTTTAAAGTGTTTTCGCTTTTGTGAGTTGTATGGAAGGTAGGCGTGTCCGCGGGCGGATGACGTCTATTTTTCAAAAACGACTTCGATTTATTAAAAAATACAAACTTACCAAATTTTATTGCTGTAGTTAAATAATGAGCTCATTTATGCAGTTTTCAATTTTTGAGTTGTATGGGAGACAGGCATTGGCCGTAAGCGGATGATGTACATTTTTCAGAAGCGTATTTATTATGTTATAAAAAACATACGAAGTAAATTTTTTCTCTGTAAGTTAAACATAAGCTTATTTATTGAGTTTTGAATTTTTGAGTTGTATGGGAGGTGGACGTGTCCGTAGGCGGTTGACAATAGTTTTTCGAAAATATCTTTGTGTTGATATAAAATACAAGCGTGCCAAATGTTGTTATTGTTGGTTAATTATGAGCTTATTTATGGGCATTGTCATGAAAATTCAACCACAGCTGAAAAATTTATTGTATTTCTAGGTCCAATTTTTTAATCTGGTAAAATACTGTTTTATAATGGTCGAATACTCGCAATATTGTGGGTATAAGAAGTTATCAATTCTTTTCATTTGTCGATAAAACTTGTATTACTTCTTCGCTAAAACGTATTCATCGAAGAAGTATACAATTAAAGTGTAGACGTTTCATCTTTAATTTTATGCTTTTTTTTCATTTTTTTTTTAACTCTTTGAAATCAGAACTTATTTGTTGTAATAGAATACATATTTTTTATATTTAATAATATAAAACTATTTTTAAAAGCCTTAGTTGGTCTTTTTAATTTCACATTTTCTTAGCGCGCGTAATTTTGTCGCGTGGGTTTAAAAGTTAAAAACAAAAACAAGTTACTTGGGAAAATTCGCTGAGGTTTTTGTTCCTGTTAGTATGAAAGTGTATAAAAGTTCAGAAAATACATATTATTTGATATTATTATTTGGCAAAAGGTTATTTGATATGACTGCCTATAATTATGAGGAGTGGGTCTTGAGCTGCTTGATGCTTATGTGGAAGTCCAAAAGAACAAACAAATGACTGAATTTGACTTTTAATTGGCTTTTAGTTTAAAAGCAAATTTAAGTTCCTCGTTATATAATATTTTTAAAAAGATCTTTCTAATATTATCATGAACAACTTAAATACACTTATTTAGTCGTTTTGATACCGCAAGATTATGATTAAATGTGCCATGTTTCCATAACATGTAAATCACGAAATTATTTTAAAAATGCCTAAGTTTTTATCAGGTTTAGGTGTCACTTGTGACGTAACTGAAAGAAGTCATACTTACACAGTTGTATTAAAACAGATTAAAACTCGAAGCCAATCATAACGATATGTTGATTGTTGCAAAAGCTACAAGCCGACCAAAAACTTCTTTCGCCAAAAGTGCATCTTAAATTTGAACAAACTTAAACGGTTTAACCAACAGAGCTTGGCATATTAAATATCCAACGAAATTTCAATAAAACATATAAAAAGTTAAAACATTTTTCTCTTTCTTTTTATTTAATCAATGCTTGTGACGCATCTAAAATGATTTCTGTTCGCTAAAATTTCGATTCAGCAAAGGAAGAAATTTAAAAAGGTTCAGCAGGTATATCAAAAAAATAATTTTTAATTGGTGATCTAATGGACACCCTAATGAACACTTATTTTATTTTCAAAAAATAAAAATTCATTGTACGAACCAGACTTTAAAGGGTTATTCAAACGAATTTCTGCCTTGACTCAACACATAACTATTACTTTGGTTATATTTTACAAAATTTGTTTGAAAGCTGCCACTGCATTAAACTCATCAAACGAAACCCTTTTCTCAGCGTATCGGCGTAACTTTAAGCTTACTTGAGAGAGAATTTTTATTTGATTTAAGAACTCTTTATCCTCACAGAAAATCTGTTGTGAAGTAGTATCAGCCAAGTCTATAGATATTCCGATTACTGTTCAAAATTTCCTTAATATTAAGGATTAATTTAATCATGCTTTAGTTGTTATATGTTTATCGCTACCGCAGTTAAGGTAAAACTTTTTGACGTAGAATTAAGTCTTACAACGCAGTTTGTATGGGGTCGTTTTATCAGATTTTTTCAAGGCCATGAAACTTTTTTGACGAATACTTTAGGGTATACCTACAGCCTTTAATACTCATCGTTCAATGATAATATATATACATAAATATCACATATATCCTGCGCTGAATGAATATCTAATTTTGGATTTTGTCACTATTATATTAAAGTCGCAAAATAGTTAAATATAAGAAGAAAAATGCATGCATTTATATAAGAAAATTAACCATCAGCTGCTTATGCTGTGTCTGCTGCTTTCTATGTTTTTTTGTTTTTTTGTTTTTGCTGGTGGCTCATTCCACAGAAATGAGGAACGAAAACATGAATTCTAAAATGCATGTATTTGAAGTAATTTTTGGTTTTCGAATTGAAGTGGAATCTTAAATTAGTCCTGCTGCAAAAATATTTTTAAATTAAATGCTTTTTTATATTATTTTGACAATTTAACTAAACAAACTTCGAGTTGAAAAAATTTTTTAAATATTTTGATTTAATTTAAACATTGAAATCAGTCATCTTTTGATACAACTTAAAAAAATATAAGGTTAGTAATATTAAACAAGTAAAGAAAGTCTAAAGTCGGTCTAGGCCGACTATGAAATACCCTAAACCCACTTTTCAAAAACAAAAAATTTTTATTGTAAATGGGCGTCTCCAAGGGCGGATGAAGCCTATATTTTATATGCATTTAAATATTGATGAAAAATTTACACATACCAAGTTTTATTCCTGTAGCTCACAGTTGATGCCTTTATTGTGCTTTCGCTATGGGAAGTGGGCGTGTTCATGGACGGATTACTTCCAATTTTTGAACACACCTTAGTTTTGGTATAAAATACATGCATACCAAATTGAATTTCTCTCTGACAAACATAACCTTATTTATTGAGTTTAAAACTTTTTGGGTTGTATGGGAAAAAGGCGTGTCCGTAGGCGGATGACGTCCATTTTTCAAAACCATCTTTGTCTTGTCATAAAAAACATACGTGCCAAATTTTAGCTCTGGAAGTTAAACAGAGGCGTATTTATTGCGTTTTCAATTTTTGGAATGTATGGGAGGTGGGCATGTCCGTGAGCGGATGACGTCCATTTTTCGAAGACATCTTTGTGTTTGTATAAAACACATACATATCCAATTTTATTGTTGTAGGCTAATTATGAGCTGAGTTATGCAGTTTTCACTTTTCGCGTTGTATGGGAGGTAGGCGTGTCCGTGAGCGGATGTTGTCCACTTTTCAAAACCATCTTTGTTTTGTTACAAAAAACATATGTGCCAAATTATAGCTCTGTAGGTTAAACAGAGGCTTATTTATTGCGTTTTCAATTTTTGGGTAGTATGGGAGGTGGGCGTGTCCGTAAGCGGATGACGTCCATTTTTCGAAAACATCTTTGTGTTTGTATAAAACACATACATATCAAATTTTATTGTTGTAGACTGATTATGAGCTGAGTTATGCAGTTTGCAATTTTCGCGTTGTATGGGAGGTAGGCGTTTTTTTCAAAACCATCTTTGTTTTGTCATAACAAACACATGTGCCAAATTTCAGCTCTGTAGGTTAAACAGAGGCTTATTTATTGCTTTTTCAATTTTTGGGTTGTATGGGAGGTGGGCGTGTCCGTAATTGGATGACGTCCATTTTTCAAAGACATCTTTGTGTTGATATAAAACACATACATACAAAATTTTATTGTTGTAGGGTAATTATAAACTGAGTTATGCAGTTTTCAATTTTCGCGTTGTACGGGAGGTAGGCGTGTCCGTGGGCGGATTCCAAAAATATTCAATAGTGCAGATCCTTGGGTCCATGTGACCATGTGTACCAAGTTTCATCCAATTATCTCAACTCCTTCTTCTTATCCTGTGTATACGGACAACACACAGACGGACAGACGGACGGACGGACGGACGGACGGACATGGATAGCTCGACTCACGTGGTGACGCTGATCAAGAATATATATACTTTTCTATACCGGACTCGCTTCGTTCTATGCGTTACAAACGTTTGCACAAAGTTAATATACCCTGACCTTTCAGGTTTAGGGTATAAAAAGATATTAATGTTGTGTAAGAAAAGTTTGTAATAATGATTGTTTACTGCGTTTTCAAAGTACAAAATATTTAAACTGAGTGTTTTTTCAGTGTCACACCCGTCCCAAAAAATGCTACAGTTTTCCTAAGAAGCAACATGGGCTTATGATAAGAATGAAACTTTCCTAAAGTAAGGATGTTGATGTTTTACATAAATTTGTTAACTTTTTTTTAATCAATAAAATATTTTTATTCTTCATTTCCGTTACAAGAAGTTGGTCACACCCGGAACGGTTTTCAAAATTTTTTTCTAATAATAAAATTTTTGCAAGTATATGAATAAATTCTTTGATTAAAACAAATTTTGTTAATTCATGCATAGCGAAATCATTTTTATATGTATTAATTTGATCAAAAATGCATGCGAAAAATTTTTTGCAAAAAAATATTTTTTTTTTAAATATATTAAAAACTTGAAATTATTTGTATAGGTATTAATTTGATAAAAAATTCATGCAAAAAAAATTTTTGCAAAAAAAATATTTTTTTTTTTAAATCAATACATTAATTAAAAACATATTTTTTTGATTTTTTAGTGTCAAAAATATGTGATGGTTATTTTATCCATTAAGTTCTTATACATAATTCCCACATAATTCACACTCGTCACACCCGGGACATTCTTATGCCACACCCGTCCCATTTAAAACTTTAAAAAAGAATGGTTATCGCAATTTTTTCTAAATATTTTTCACTGGTATTCAACAGAAAATATATTAAATTTGAATATATGCAAGTCAAAAATGGTTTCATTGTGGCAGATGGACTGAATTTCAATGTTAAACTCAGAATTTTTAGTTTTTAAACTTGTGCTCGTCACACCCGTCCCAGGTGTTTAAGCGAATGTAACTATTAAACTAGTATAAATAATTGCATTATGTTTTAGCATTTTGAAACCTTGGGGCATCTACTAAAATACCCTATAGTAAATTGCTAAAATTTTAACCGGTTTATACCATTTTCAGCACGATAAAGTAGTCAAAACGTCACACTCGTCTGTATGGAATGAGCCTGGTATTGTTTTTGTTTTATAAGAACTGATTCGAAAGCTTCTTCATTGGGTTCTTGTATGTACTACTTCTTTATTGGGTTTTTGTTTATAATACCTAATAAGTGATCTATTTTAACACAAGATGTCAGTCACAACCTCTTTGCAATTTAGTTGAGGGTCTGTGATCCGCTTAGATCAGTGATGCACAGCGTTGGCAGAGCTTCCAACACAAACGCAACATTTTTGTCTAAGTATGTGTGTACAAGACAAAAATTCAACATAACAATTTGCGCATAAGATGCTTACTCCGTGAAGATCAAACGCAAACTGATTCAATGCTATCGTCGAAGAAGTTCGGCAGCTTCGCACACACGACTTGTCTGTGAAAGCCGAGGGCTCCCCGAAGCAGTGCTGCCGTTTTACAATTTTGAATAGTAGTAAATTTCCAGTTTTTGGGGAGTATTTTTAAAATTTTAGGAGTACTTTAGAACTTGCAAATAATGACAAAAAATAACTATAGCAAAACAAACTTATTATTATATAACATAATTCCGTAAAATGTGAGTGCGGAACGCTTGATTTTTTTGAAAAATTTCAGAGCATATTTTTAGGCATTTTCTGTTTTGTGATTTATCGAAACTTCAAAAACTTTATATTTTTTTTCATTGTGAAAGTTTCAGTTTTACAAAAAATTTTTAAACATATTTCGTGGTACCTTCTATGATTTCCGTTTTTACTTTGAGGTATTTTAAAAGTATTTGGAACTAAAAATTATTATTTGAATAATTTGAAACCGAATAAGTGGAATCGGGCCCGTCATTTTTGACTGGAAAGAACTCGTAATGATATAAAATGTTATTATTTTCTCTTTTTTATTGATTTTCCTTGTTTTTTTTCATGTTATTAAGAACATTTTTTTGAATATGTAAAAGTATTCTAACATAACAATTCAATATTTAAATTATAACATTCCAAAAAATGAATCATAAGATACTTATAGAAATACTAAATAAATATAAAAATTACAGTTTTTAATGCATTTAAGATATATAAATACATATTTAACACAAATATATCTGATTTAGTTTAACGATTTATAACTTTTAACGACTCATAAAAAATAATTGTTAATTTTAATTTTTCATGAATGTAAAATTAATCCTTTAGAGGGATTCCAACTTGCAACGTGATTTGTATTCATTAGTTCTTTTGTAATTAAAACTAAATGAACAGTTGTATTCAGAAGACAAATTTTTTATATTTTAAGGGAGTGTCGTATAGGTTGGGACACCGCTTAAGTTGGGACAGCCAATTTTTTAGGATTGTGGGTACTGGCGTCAATTTTGTATAATCTAACGTTTCATGTTTGTTTGAATGAAGATTATATGTTGCTTATGTCTATGTCACACACGCCATAAATTGTCGTATATAAAGATCTTTTCAATAGTTTTTGCAGTGTCAATTGTATGGTTACAAAATCATGTAGGCTCAGCCGTTCAAATTCGATCGATTTTTTTTTTTTGGCTTATTTTTACGATTTTTTATTGCGCTTTTGAGAACATTTTTTGTGCGCTTTTGAGAACATTTTTGTGTCCGAACTTATACGGACATTTTTTTTTCCAAGAAAGTTTCCTTAATTAAAATGGCTATAAATTTTGACACGATGACAATATCACATAGCTTCATTCGTAATAGTTGTAGCCAATAAGCACACCTTTTTATTTGTTTATCCAAGTTATAATTTTTCCTATCCGGTTCAAAATAAGACTCCAAAACTGAAACCTGTTCCAGCCTTTACGATATTCCCATATTAAATTTGTATTTGTATTTTCTCTGAAAATTTCCTTTCTGCAGTTGTACTGCCTTGTGTAAACGACAATATTGTGCTTAGTAATTGAAGGGCTTATTGCGAAAACATGATAAGCCAAAAATAACAATTTTGAAATAATCGCCTTTGAATCATTTCAAAAATATATAAAATAGACGTTACATTTACTTTTGATTATTGATTTTGAAATTGCATGTGGTTGTCAAGATCTGCCAAAAAAAAATTTATGAAAATAAAAGGACATCTTCCTCTCGATAATTGAAAAAATTATCTTCGACACCACTTCTGATTCACGTGATATAAAATCTAATATTAATTTTTTTGAAAACGTTAAAAAATTGCGTTTTAGTATACATTTCTCTAAGAAAACAAAGCAAAAACTATGCAAATTATTAATTCACTAGTGTAAAAGCCCGTCCTACGACGGGAAGGAACAATTTAGAGTACAAAATGCGACAAAAAATTTATTGGATTTATATACAAAGGTTTTTATTTGAAAACATGTTTATTCAATTATTTTTATAAAACTTCCGTATATACAACATTTCTAGTAAAAAAATTCTTTAAGTTTTTAGGTTTTTCAAAACTAACCACCTTCCATTACAGATATCTCTTTTGGTATTGAAATTTCGAAGAAGTATTATAATACTTCCAATTTTGAGGTTAAACTTATGCAGTGGCATTCCTGAAGGATAAAATTCATTCAAAAACTCGGCAGGGTAATTTTGTTTATCGTTATCATCACTGTCTTCAATTTAATCCGTGCTCAGATCTCTCACTGTGTCACCAACTAAAATATTAAGAACTTGCTCGTTGACTTCGTTCACATCGGAATTTTTTGGGTACAGGATAGCAATTTTGGAATAACGCTTGATGTTATTCGGACTCAAAGTATCGCCAAAAATCTATTTAACCCTTTCAATGGACTTGTCCATTATATTGGACACTTCGGAAAAATTTTTTTTTTATTTTCCATAGTTTTTTTCTAAAATTAAATAGGTTGGTGCTATGAAGTGAAGTTGTGCCAACATGACAAAAATAATTTTAGGGAGATATATAACGTTTAACTTAGTTAGATTTTCGATTTTATGCCCAACAGTAGCCTTCAATTTTTTTATATCGCGTGTTAATAAGTTTTGCAAATAAAGTGAGTGCAAATAAAGTGTGCAAAGTATAATTTTCTTTTTATAATAATAAAAAAAAAACAAATTGGCCATTTCAGCCCTTGAAAGGACTTTGACCGAGCTTCTTATCATCAATTGTGTTATGTGTGTTATTAAATGTTGACACACAATTAACCGAGAACTGGACCTACACGTTTTATGCCGACTCCGAACGGCTAAAGTTCATGTTCTCAAGAAGCTTTACATGGCATTATTTACTCTCTAAGGTTTGCCATTGTCTGCAGAGAGGTGGTGACCGATCTGAAAAATTTTTTTTTGAAAAAACTTTTCGCCGCGACTGGGGATCGAACTCGGACTCCGAGCGTACTAAGCACACACTTAACCTGCACGCCACGATCACCATAATTTTTTTTTATAATAACATTTGCATAAATAACGCATTTGCATTTGTCTCCGGTTGTTTTAGTTGAACTAAATATTATAATACAACGTTATCGTGGTTTTGTCCATTATATTAGACAGCCTGCCAAAAGCAAAGCAGCTCATGAAAAAATCAGAGGGATATTGTTTAATCTTCTTATTGCTTAAATGATGGGAATATAAGCTCAAAAAAATTGTCCACGATTATTCTAGGTAAGCCATTGAAAGGGTTAAAAAGCGAAACTTTACAAACAAAATGATCAGGAATTTCTATGATATCTTCATTTCCATTTCCTAACTTGAGTAGCTAATCACTAAAACTTGGATCAGAAGACCGAACATAGTGATTTAATTCTAGCAATTCCAGTTGACACCAACGTCACTGAATGTAATAATTGCTGTTCAGTTTATGCAGACCGAATAGGTTCTGGTTCTGTTACTTACGAAGCACTGTAATAGCAAGACATGATGTTTGATGTATAGTAGAGTTGAGGAAAATGACGATAGTCTTCAGTACAAAAATTTCCAATACATAATTTTACAACAGATTCTGGTACAGGCTGAACAGGTTTTACGATATAGAGCAAAAGGTTTAGTAAGTACAAAAATTTCAAATGGATAATTTTACAACAGGTTCTGGTACAGGCTGAACAGGTTTTACGATATAGAGCAAAAGGTTTAGTAAGTAAAGGGTGATTTTTTAAGAGCTTGATAACTTTTTTTTTAAAAAAAACGCATAAAATTTGCAAAATCTCATCGGTTCTTTATTTGAAACGTTAGATTGGTCCATGACATTTACTTTTTGAAGATAATTTCATTTAAATGTTGACCGCGGCTGCGTCTTAGGTGGTCCATTCGGAAAGTCCAATTTTGGGCAACTTTTTCGAGCATTTCGGCCGGAATAGCCCGAATTTCTTCGGAAATGTTGTCTTCCAAAGCTGGAATAGTTGCTGGCTTATTTCTGTAGACTTTAGACTTGACGTAGCCCCACAAAAAATAGTCTAAAGGCGTCAAATCGCATGATCTTGGTGGCCAACTTACCGGTCCATTTCTTGAGATTAATTGTTCTCCGAAGTTTTCCCTCAAAATGGCCATAGAATCGCGAGCTGTGTGGCATGTAGCGCATCTTGTTGAAACCACATATCAACCAAGTTCAGTTCTTCCATTTTTGGCAACAAAAAGTTTGTTAGCATCGAACGATAGCGATCGCCATTCACCGTAACGTTGCGTCCAACAGCATCTTTGAAAAAATACGGTCCAATGATTCCACCAGCGTACAAACCACACCAAACAGTGCATTTTTCGGGATGCATGGCCAGTTCTTGAACGGCTTTTGGTTGCTCTTCACTCCAAATGCGGCAATTTTGCTTATTTACGTAGCCATTCAACCAGAAATGAGCCTCATCGCTGAACAAAATTTGTCGATAAAAAAGCGGATTTTCTGCCAACTTTTCTAGGGCCCATTCACTGAAAATTCGACGTTGTGGCAGATCGTTCGGCTTCAGTTCTTGCACGAGCTGTATTTTATACGGTTTTACACCAAGATCTTTGCGTAAAACCTTCCATGTGGTCGAATAACACAAACCCAATTGCTGCGAACGGCGACGAATCGACATTTCACGGTCTTCAGCAACACTCTCAGAAACAGACGCAATATTCTCTTCTGTACGCACTGTACGCATTCGTGTGGTTGGTTTAATTTCCAATAAAGTAAACTGAGTGCGAAACTTGGTCACAATCGCATTAATTGTTTGCTCACTTGGTCGATAATGTAGACCATAAATCGGACCTAAAGCGCGAAACACATTTCGAACCGAACACTGATTTTGGTAATAAAATTCAATGATTTGCAAGCGTTGCTCGTTAGTAAGTCTATTCATGATGAAATGTCAAAGCATACTGAGCATCTTTCTCTTTGACACCATGTCTGAAATCCCACGTGATCTGTCAAATACTAATGCATGAAAATCATAACCTCAAAAAAATCACCCTTTACAAAAATTTCAAATGGATAATTTTACAACAGGTTCTGGTCCAGGCTGAACATGTTTTACGATATAGGGCACGGAGCAGGACGCTTGCCTTTTATATATTAAGATGTTATTTATGGAATACGTGAACACTATAAGCAAAACCACCAAAATTTATAGCTAATGGTTATAATCAAAAGTTTTTTGCTATCCCAAGTACAACTTTCGCTTCGAATGTCCTTCATACAGGACACTGTTGGTGAAATTCGTAAGTAGCACCTAGTTTGGCAAGAAATTGTTAGCCAAACTGCATTCTTACTTTTGCATTAAGACACATGTGGTTTTTCTTACAAAAATTAAAGCATTTTAAAAACGTTATTTTTTACTGTTTTTCGGTGATCTTGACAAGCCTATGCAACTTGTGAGACCTCTTAGAAAACGATCTAAATTTTTCGATACGCCTAAATATACAACTTTTGATGTTTACGATATCTTGGCTTTTTTTGTTTTTGGTTAAGAACATTTTTTAATTAATTGTTTATCATCTTTTTTTACTTAACCTGACGATATATATTCCGTTTAAGTTTTTGTATAAAAGTTGTATTAAAGTTTTAGCGGTATTAGAAAATCGTCAGTACTAAACTCCAAAAATTGAAATTTCGTTAAACTTCTAAAGTAATGAGCATTTCTTCCATAAATGGAAAAATATCGCCGATTACTTTTATATTCACATAACTTATGTTCTTAACTATAAGTTTGCTTACTTATTTTTCCAAATTCGCGAATTTTTTCCACTTGGCCGCCTCGTTACACTGTACGGCATAATGAGAGACAAGGTGAACAAGAAAATTTAATGAACAAAGTGAACGAAAAAAGAAAGCGTCCAGAAAAAGATATTTTTTGCTTTAATGGTGAGTTCACATTAGGCCGTTTTAAGCTATTAAGAAATAGTAGTACTTTTTGTATTTGGGGAGTATAGTAGTACTCAAGAGTCAATAGGAGTAAAATACTCCGATAGTAGTACTTTCGGCAGAGCTGCCCCGAAGCTCTTATGTGCACCTCTGGCTTAGATTTAACTCATGAAAAAAACGAGTTGGATCATATTTCGTTTTATGCTTTTACCCAATAAGTGGCGTTAAATTTTAATTTTTGTTTTTAATGCAAATTAATTTGGATTCCAGATCCCACCAGCACTGCCCAGTGTAGCTCGCAAACTTTACATCGGACAGAGACGAAAGTGTAGCTCGGAAACTAAACATAGGACAGAGATAAAAGTGTAGCTCGGAAACTAAACATCGGACAGAGACGAAAGTGGCACTAATGGAAAGGGCATGTGCTCAGCGTAAGATATAGTAACCATACGATTTTTTTGAAAATCGGGGTCTTAATTTTATTTTGAAATTTATGGGTAAACTGACTGTAGCTCGAAAACTATATATCGGGCAGAGACGAAAGTGGCACCAATGGAAAGTGCATTTGCTTCGCCTTCTTTTCAACTAAGTCAATGAACTCAACATGTTAAACTTAATGAAATGATCGAAAAAGTTTAACATTTTGCTTGTTTCTTTTTGCTTGCTCATTTTATCATGCTTTTTTTTATATTTATCTTTGTTTTGGCCACGATAAGAAGTCTTTAATTGAGTGTAATTCATTTATTTGTTAATTTTCGGAAAATCAATAAAAAATACGTGCAAAATGGACAAAACAATCGAACCAAAGGGACAAAGTAGAAGAGGTTACAACTTAAACGGAATTCTACGTCTACACTTACGATACTATCGAAACTCTTTCATTTTTTGGCTTGATGAAATTATCAAGTATAGGAATTGGCAGAATTTTCAATTATAAAATATGTATGTCAAGTGTTCTTTTTCAATACTGTTTAAGTATTTATAAGGCAATTTATGTACAGGTGACTCAGCTGCTGCATCGGCAATCTTTTTATTGCAATCAATCAATGCAGAATTGCAATAAAGTGAAGTGTTGAAATATTGATTTTGCTTTTTTATAGTTTCATTATTTATTTGAAGCAACAAGCATTTTTATTTTATTAATTGGGTGAACTTAAAGCACTTATTGATTGATTTATTAAGTAACAACATCATGCATTGCCTACATGCAGTTATACTAGCAACAAATGCACACTTAATTAAAATTATATCCTGCATATATGTTACACTCAATAAATGAAAACAGGATATTTATATTCAAATAGCAATCCTAATTCTATAGCATTAATTTTAAGCTTGATATTTCATAACCTGTCCTCATTTCTGCGGCACAAACGACCAAACAAACATGGAAGTACATACTAAGACTAGCTTAAGCACACCTACACTTCTACACTGAGCAGCAGCAGTAACGAGTCACTTTTATGGCTCCCCATGGAGATTAAAGCAAATGTTGTTATTGTTTTCGATGTCATGTCCGGAAGGAAGTTTGGAAGTGGCGCCCTTATGCGGCAGTAAAGCCAAACAACCGCACTTCCTGGGCAACGGATATGAAGCCACATGATATCAAGTTGCTGCGGGTGGTAATTTTGCAACACCGTAACATTAGCAATGCGCCGCTCTATTTATGCTCACACAAGTGCTTTGTGCGAATGTGGCGCAATAAACACTTTTTTATGCTGGTGTGTGTGTGTGTGTACTGCTATTGTGGTTATTTTAGTGTGTGCAATCAGTGCATAGCGTGCATTCATTCATGGCACAAAAACATAAAAAAATGGCAGCAATAAAAATGTTAATGCAATTATATGAAGCTGGCAACGATATTTCAATAGCAAAAGTATAGAAAAATGAAGTAGGTGAGTTTTTTATGGCTAGATAAATTGAAAATACATAAAAAATGAATGAAATACGAGAAATGAAAGAGACGAATGCGCACTCGTTGCTGTTTGATACGCATAATATAATGGCCAAAACACTTCAGTTTCAATTTTTTTCGCATTCCGTAAAAGTATGCTTTAAATTATAAATAACTGTTGCCTGCTTTTAGGAGAACGTAAGGCATACCTTTATTTTGGTGCCATTCGCGCTGTTCAACAATATTTTATTTTATTATTTACGACATGCAGGAAAAAAGTTTTTAATTTGCTCGTTTGTTTGAGTGGGAGTGTGAGTGCATGCCAAGGATATGGCAGTAAATTTTATGCGAGCGTGTGTGTGTGTGTGTAGGTTGGCTCATTTTTTATTTATTTATTGATTTATACGCATAAAAAAACAATATTCAACAAATCAAAATCACTTAACTTTAAAGCTTCAAAGGCACTAAAAGAACAACAACATCAACAACAATAACAATGAGTACACGAAAACATATGCAAACACTCACACATACACATATTTCAATTGCCTTATTTCTCATTTTTATTGTTTCTTGTTTATTTGCCATGCAATACTAACATAAATTATTAAACAGTGATTTATACAAAGGATGCGCGCTGCCGTCAGGATGTTTGTAATGTGAAGATTTTATTTCGTTAAACAAATTTTCTCAAATATGTGCGTGCATAAGTGTACGTGTGTACGTGCATGTGTGCGTGCGTGCGTGCGTGCGTGCCATGTTGATCTTAATCAAATTATTATATTTCAACTTAATCAAAAAACACACAAGAAACAAACAAAACAAAATGAAAAACAAAAACGTAAAACAAAAAAAAAATATAAAATAATAAACTTCTGCCTCAAGTGAATCTAATAAGTCGGGTCTGTCATGCTATATGCAGGGCACACAAATTATTTATATTTTATTTTTGGGTTTTCTGCCCATGCCGAACTATACGTTTGGTAAGAATGTATTTTGACAGCTTTTATTTATGGCTTTTTTGTTCTTCGGGGAACAACTCAATAAGTCTTTGACTCTCAGACTATTTGACTATATTCTACGTTTTAAAAAACATTTTCTTAATAATTTATGTTTGCCAGGATGAGCTGTTATCAAGATTATTCTGACAAGTCAAAGATTTGGAGAATTTTCTTTGGGGAAGTGGCGACTGTCGAGCATGTTGGTGGCAAACAACCTTTGAATGCTCAAACAATTCACATAAATTAACAGAAGTTATTCTTCTGAGGACCTAGATGCATAGATTAATGTATGCCAAAGCCAAGCGGGTGAGGAAGCATATTTAATTCTTTGCTGCTTATCTCACTTTTTCATTATAATATTTAAAATATTGCTTTTTTTTGTTAGTTTAACTTGGAAATTTGGATAATTTAGTTGATTTTTACCCAACACGACAGTTGTTTTAAGAAATAAAAACAATCGCAACTTTTTAGATTGATGATGTTATGCTTCAACTGTCTAACTAAATAATTTGAATATTTAGCCTTTATGAACAAACATTGAAGAAGTGTGCTTTAAGAGTCAATATAATGTAGAATAAAAAATTTTTTTAATATATATGACTGTTTTATTAAATAGACTTTAGTAATACTCTTATTATGTACTAGCAGCATTTAATAAAGAAAGTTAAAAGAACTGTAAAATAAAAACTTTTTAATTTAGGCATTTTGCTGTATTACATAAAAAAACATTTCAAATCATAATCTCAGTTTTTTTTTCAAGTAAAAATTTCTTTTATTTATGCTTGATTTAGCATCAATTTAGTTTTATGCTTGCCAGTATAAATTTCAGTTAAGTATCAATCATCAGTGAAGTGAAAAAAGCTACTTAAAATAGAAAATTTGTACTTTCATAGTCAATATCTTGTCGAATTTTAATGGTTTGCCAAAAGAACCGATAAATGCGGTTTTTCTTTTTATCCATTTTCCTTCATAACAGTATATTAATCGTTCTTGTATTAAGTCTGGAAGTATTTTTGCCAAAATTTTTGAAGGAAACTTCTTTGGCGGTGAGTGAAATTTCAAGGTCTCTTATTCGTGTCGCTAGGCTAACGTTTTCAATTCATATGAAAATTTTAAAAAAATGATAACCGATAGCGAGAATTGAACCCCAACCATCGTTTCTCAAGAGTCGGAATCTATACCTTTACGCCAAGTAGGCACATGATAAACAGGCAAACAAAATGTAATTAAAACTGAATGCATAACATTCTGTACGTAGCATTGATTTTCATCCAAAAAGTATGCACGTAAAATTTATTTCTTTAAACGTCAAACGAAAATATTTAGGCATAGATATACATCCAGTGGGAAAAAATTATGCTGCCTGTTCGCCGCATAATGAGCTTAAAGCTTAGTTTGGTTCGTTGGTTGTGATCAAAAACTTGACAGATGATTGACAACGTGCAAAAAACAGTTAATTCAATTTAATAATAAAAGCAAAAAGTGTTAAAAGTGCAATATTTAAATAGTTTTTGCCAGCCAAAAAACGTCTCACAGCTAAGCAAAATAGCTAAAACAGGAGCAGAACACGTTCGTGAATATAAAGAGCGAATTAGAGCTCTTAAGAATGCAGCCGCAGCTGTGTCTGCAACTAATGATGAAGGTCAGGTGATTGCAACATCGGCTGAGTTCCAAAATTCATTTTTACGAAGCATCAGTGTATTTTGGTGAATCTACAAAGAACTAATCCTCAGAAAAACACACTGATGCTTTGTAAAAATGTATTTTGGAACTCAGCCATCATCTCAACAAAATTTTATAGGCAACCAAGTTGATACACTCAACAGTCGACGATCGCTGCCTTACGAGGCCCTCACTCAACATAGCAACTATTATGATCAGGAAGCAGGAGGTAATAATCAACAAGATTTGCCTCTGCTTTCGGAGGCTCCTTCAACGAGTACTATGCAAATGCAATCTAGCATTCAAAAAGTGACAATGTTAAGAAAACATTCGGAATGAAAACAGGAACCGAAAATAACTGTTATTTTACAATTTTCAAATGAAAAAAGTTGTTGAAAGACATTTTCAAATAAACCATTATGTTATAAATGTCCTCAGCCTCATGAATATTAAGTGTCTTTTACATTTCAGACCGATTCTTTAAAAGTAAAAATTTAACTGCTATTTTTTGCCTTGTATTTTTTCGAGGAAAAATAAAGGTTTCTTTTGACTTTTATTTTATCGGTCAAAAATAGCAGTTATTTTGTGACTTTAATTTTTTCGGTCAAAAATAGCAATTAATTTGTGTCTAAAATATCAGATTGAACTGTTGACACCATGTGTAAAATGTCTCACCGATGAGGTGAAAATAATGGTATCAAAAGTTTTTAGTCGGTATTATGACTTTTGAAAAAATATAAACTACCTGATATTTATGACCAAAAAATAAACGGCAGAAAATAACTGTTATTTTTGACCGATAAAATAAAAGTCAAAAGGAACTGTTATTTGTGACATATTTCAAAACTATAAGGCACAAAATAACTTTTATTTTTGACGGAAAAAATTAAACTTAAAAGATAACAGTTAATATGTGACACTTTCGACAAAAACCATAGCCGGTACGGTCCCTGGATGCAAATATTGAATCAACAGATTATTATTCAATTTCGTATTGATTGAATTTCTTTTGAGATACTTTCTCTCTCAATTTCACACTAAAATCTCTCTTATTTCTAACTGTTGAAGAAGTTTCACTTCTGCCACGTGTACGTTGCCACACGCGAGTTTTTTATACTTTATATCTACCGTTAACGTCTTTTTAGACGAAAAATAGGTGGAATGACATAATGTTAGCGGATATAAGGTTCATTTAAGATGCATATTTAAATAAGTATGTTCGATGAGTTTGAGTGCTGTAGTAAGTTAAAACATGAATAAATCTCTGGATTTTCAGAGATGTATACTTGAACGTTATCTCAGGAATCAGAAGTGATATCGAAGAGATTTTTCTTTGTTCTTGAAATATTTCTTAACCACATCTCTGTTCAATAATAATTATTTTAGCTATCAAATTAAGACCACGATTGATTCTATTAGTTATATTCTGATGAAAGCTTTTATCGTTCAGCTGTAGCAGTTTTAAGGTTCATTTTTGAATTTAAGCAAAATGTTCACCTAATTTTTCTTAAAGGTAAAACATTTCAAAAAATTTAAAATATTCCATGAACTTCATATAACCAACGCCCTTCTAGGTACTACTAAAACTTTTGGCACAAACTAGATTGCTTTGTTGTGGTAATCAATATGCTGTGGCAATTGTTTTGACAGGAATTTCTGAGTTCACGTCAATTTAAACGCAGCACAAAACCAGCCAAAGACAAACTCAACTCAACAAAGAGTTGGCCAAATTAAGGCAACAACAATAGGAGTACAACAACAACAACCACACTCAAAAACAATAGCAACGCGCATAAATTGTTGCAAGTTCGCTGAAAACTGAAGCTGTTTTAATGAAGGTAGAACGGAGGTCAACGTAAACTGTTAAAATGACGCAGTGCAAGATGGGCGGGCAGGCAGGTCAACCGCAGTGCAAAAACGACTGAATAATGAAAAATGTCACAAGTAGCTGAAAACAAAAGCTATGTTGGACAGTGGCGTCCAACTTAACTAAGGGGTGGGGATATAGCACGAAAACTTTTGAGTGAAATAAATGAAATGCCATGAGTATCAAACTCATAAGCCACTGCATGATCCGCAAAACCAGCACAGCTGCTGGCAAACATGTACCACGTTCTTATCTCGGCAGTGGCTAAGCTGGCTAAAGTTTCACAAAAATGTCCGAAATTCGTCACAGAGAAAAGTGAAATTGAGCATTTGCTGTGTGAAGGAAAGTTTCATGTTTCAACTTTGATGTTGTTTGGGAAGTTTTTTTTTTCGGTGCTGCTGCTGCTCTCACTGTCGTGACTAAAGTTGTTGTGTTTTTTTTTTTTTTTTTGCATCCTCTGCTAATGAAAACTTGTGTTCATTGCGTTTGTACATCCGCAGAGAGACTCAGGCTGAACTGTGGGCAGCGTCAGCTTCATTGACTGACCCCCGGTCGTTTGACGACTAACTTTGCCTCATTGTTGGTTGTTGCTCTGAAATTGAAGTAATAAAAGTGTCAATCAGCTTGTTCTAGCTGTTGTTGTTGTTTTTGCTGTTGCTTATGTCATTGTTGTGGCTTGGGCTTTTGTTGTTCTGAACTCATGTTGCGTTATATAGCTTTGTTGTCATTTTGTAACTTACTTGTAGGTACACTTCCGTCGCATATCCTGCGTAGATGTCCTTAACTATTTTGCCACAGCCGGCAATTGTTGGTGTTTTTTGTTTTCTTTTTAGTTTTTCTCTGACAGTCTGTGCCAGTTTGATGCTAAAGGGTGTGGCATCAAAAGTTGTGAACTTTTATGTCTCATCCGATTTTGCGGTATGAACTTGAGTTTGTAGTTAGTCAAAATTACGGTTTGACAGTTAATATTCATTGCTCATGTTGAGAACATTTCATCAACTAAAACAACAACAAAAGCTATTTGAATTTTGATCTGCATAATATTGTTGAGGTTATTTTAACCGTGCTTTATAGCTGCAACGATGCTATTTAAATAAGGCTCACGTCGATGTGAGCACATTTCAAAGACTTTAAGGACACCGAGATTTGCCCAAAAATGTGGGTTTTAACATTTAAATGATGTTAGTTTTTGGTTTAAAAATTATATGATGTTAGTTGTTGTGGCCGGATTTGACAATACCGTCATTTAAATGATGGCAACATGTTTTATGATGAACATGTTGATGAACAATCAGCTTGAATTGCTGAACATGGCTCCAATGGCTAACATTTCCAGAACTATAAATATTGTTTTCAAACTAAGAGGTTAACTCAGGTGCATAATTTGTAGACTTTAGTGAAGTTGCAATTTGCTTAAGATCTTGTTTTTATAAATTAAGTTGAACAATAAATTCAATTGAGCCAGATACTGAACTTAACTGACTAAAAGCTAAGCAAATGACCATTACAAAATGTTCCTCAAACACTGTAAAGATGATAAGAAAAAAGATAAAAATATACGAAATATTGCTGATCTTAAGGATCCAAGCCAATTGAGCCGGTTGAACCAATTGAGCCATCACTTGAACTTTATGAACTTAAACGAATTATTTTAAACACTTAAAACTATTCCCGTGACTACATCCTATGACTGAATTTAAAGATTCAATTAAGCCAATTGAACCAATTCAGCCAATTGAGCAAACTTAGCTAAAAAATATGCATGTTACATTTTATTAAGTTTAAATATCCGTAAGGTTCGAAGTAAGCACTATTTGTTGGCACTAATAGACGTTGTTCAGGCTTTATGATACAATATTTATATTATTGAAGTGTCAATCAGGCCAATTGAGCCATTTACTGCACACTACTGCTAAAATTTTAGTTTATTTTTTATGAAGAAAACAGTTCTTTATAAAAAAAAACACTTTAATTATGTCTATCAACTGAGCCAATTGAGCCAACTGTTTCTATAGCGGGATATCATCAAAATTGAAGTTTGCTAGTTTTCGAATCTATTGATCTGTTCTGGCTTTTATTCAATATATCTCAGAGTTTTTAAGGCCAACTGAGCCAACTGACCCAACTGAGTCAACTGAGCCAGTGGGTGCTCTAACCGCTAACTGCGGACTACTACCAAAATTTAAGTTTATTTTTTATGTAAAAAAACAATTAAAAAAAACTTTAAATATGTCTGTGCCTAGAATCAGTTGAGCAAATTCAGGCAACTGAGCCAATTGAACCAACTGCTTCAAAAAGTTGACATCATTAAAATTTAAGCTTGTGACTTTTTTAATCAATTCAAATTGTCTGTCACTTATTCAACATTTCGCAGTGTTATCAAAGCCAAGTGAGCCAACTGAGCCACTAGCTGCTTGAGCCGCTTTCTGTGCACTTTTGATTGTTAAAAACTATGTTTATAAAAAAAAAACAAAACTTATAATATGTCTGTGCCTAGAATCAGTTGTGCCAATTGAGTCTATTGAGCCACTAGGTGCTTGTGACGCTTACTGTGCACTAGTACCAAAATTTAAGATAAGTTTATTTTTAATGTAAAAACAAATTTTTATAAAAACAAACTTTAAATATGCTAATGCCTAGAATCAGTTAAACCAACTGTGTCGATAGTTTGACATCATTAAAATTGAGATTTCAATTGAAGCCTTCTCGGATCAGTTTAAACTATTTTGTCGTTTATTCAACATATTACAGAGTTATCAAAGCCAATTGAGCCAATTTAGCCAACTGAGCCACTGGTTGGATACTTCTGACTTATGTCCAAACATGCATAAAACTATTCATTAAATAATTGTTTCGCTAAACTCGAAGCACGAATTGAGCAAATTTATCAAATTGAGTCATATATTTAACAATATTGTTTAGCAAATTAGTTTATGACGCACAAAAGGTATTCCTGGGACTCAAACGTAAAATTATATTAGCAGTGACCTCAAAAATTCAATTGAGCCAACTGATTCAATTGAGCCAATCGGGACACTTAAGTCTCATTTATAATGTTATTGATATATATACTATTTTAGAAAATATTTTGAGCTTAACATCCATTTAAGCCAACTGTGCGAATTGAGCCAACAGAGCAAATTTAGCTAATTGTGTCAACTAAGCTTTAAGCTGAAAATTAAGGATAAAATATTGTTAATCCTTAAAAGAAAACCAAGTAAATTTGAGCTATATTAAAAATATAAGGTTAAATTCCTCGTAAGTTTTCAACATCTATGTGCGTACATAACCAATTGTGCCAATTGAGTTACTGGTTGGATACTTTTGACTAATTCTTAGTTTTATTCTTAGTTTAGTTTAAAATATCATACATTTTCATTTCATAATTAAGAACAACAAATTGTCAAATTACTAAACAAAATGAGCCCATTTATCCAATTGAGCCACAATTTTTACAAAATTGATTAATAGATTAGTTTATGGAACGAAAGAGGTATTTGTGTAACTTTAACGTAGAACACGTAGAGAACTATTATCAATGAACTTCATAATTCAATTGAGCCATGTAAGCCAATTGAGCAAACTCAGATCTTTGAATCACATTTATTATGTTATGTTATTCACAAATAATTTGTGAAGCTTTTTAAAAAAGGTGTGAGTATTAATTATAATTAAAAAATATTGTTGAACTTAAAAATCATTCTAGCCAACTTGCCTAATTGAACCAATCCAACAAATTGAGCTAATTGAGTGAGTCAAATGATCAAAACTAGCTCAGATAAATTCATGTCACAATTATTAAAGTTTTAATATCGGTAATCTTTCATTAAAACTCAATCGAGACATTTAGAATCATACAAAAAATATTAAGATTACTTTATCGCCAGTTTGAAATATTTCTAAACAAAAATAACTATTTGAACCAACTGAGCCACATGTTGGGCACTAATTACCCAAAGCTTAGTTTGTGACTCAAAAAAATATTCCCGTGAATCCATTGCTAGATCAAAATATTGTTGGATTGAGTTTAAATGCAAATCAACTGGATCAATTACCCAATCGAGCCAATCGAAGACTTGCCTGAGCTTGTTGCTTATGATAAATATGCATGTTTATGACTAATTTTTTGAGGAACTCTAAGGGCCAATTGAGCCAAAAGAGCCACTATTGAGTCAAGCCTAAGTTTATGGCTTATGATAAATATGCATGTTTTAAACTAATTGCATCGCTTAAATCTAAGAACCATGTGAGCCAACAGAGCCATTAAGTGGGTATTTTTGACTCAAAGTAGTTAATGACTATGAAACAACACTCTTGTTGCTCTTTGCGATTCAAATACATTTTAAAGCTTGCTAAGATCTTAGAGGCAATTGACTCATTTGCTCCAACTGATCCATAAGTTCGACACTATCAACTGATATGAAGTTTATGACCAATCAAAAATATATATTTGTTTCTATCTTTAGCTCAAAATAATGCTTAATTTAAGAAAACAATAGTGCCAACCTGGCCAATTAAGCCAACTGAACTAATTGAGCCACTAGGTGGACGAAAAAAGCACCAATAGCTTAAAGTAGATTTAGTTGTTAAAAAAATATATTAATTTTGACCTAATATGAATTAAAAATTCAGCAAAGCTTCAAACTTTTACCGAAAACTGGAACTTTACTGCCTTCTGTAAACTGCACCTTAACTTTTTCATCAATTTTTCTTTCAATAACTGAAATTAAGCTGATGGCTAATCGAAAATATATGACCTTGTCTCTATTGTTAACTTAAAATAACGTTGAGTTTAAGGATAAAATCGAGCCAACTGAACCGATTGAGCCAATATGAGAATACAAAATCACCAGTTGCTTAAAGTTAATTTGATTGCTACACAAAAACATTGACTTTGCCCTAACTTGAACTAAAACTTGAGCTAAGCTTCAAACTTTTACCGAAACCTTGAACTTAATTGCCTTCTTACCAAATTTTACCACAACTTTTTCATACATTTTTTTCTTGAAATTAACTGAAAATAAGTTTATGGCTAATCAAAAATATTTATTTATCTGTATAGTTTGCTGTAAATAATGCTAAATTTAAGAAGACAATCGAGCCAACTGAGCCAATCGAGCCAACTCAACCAATTGAGCCACTAGGTGGGCATCAAAAGAGCTCATTCGTCTTTAAATAGATTTAAATGCTAAAAAAATGTATTATTTTTTCCCTGGCTTTAGCGAAAAATACAACTGAGCTTTAAGATTTTAGCGTAAACTTGAACTTTACTGGCTTCTATCAACTTAACCAACACTTCTTAGCCTCATTTTCGTTCAGTTTGACCAAGCGATTCGCATTCAAATAACTTGCCGCAATTTATGTACTACCACACTCATTGACTAACTCCACTCTGATGCTTAAATTCAATCGAAATTGATAATATGCAGCAGCGTCGAGGTCAGAGCTTAGCCAGAACAGCTGCCAAACGACGAAATTCATTCGCAGCTGCTTGATGAAAGCATATAAAAGTTGATTAGATGGACGTTTTGGCGAAGAAAAAATGCACAACAACAACCACAACAACATTGGCAACCTAAGCAGAAAATCAAAAATGAGCTTTTTACCATGTCCGTGCATTTCACTTGGTTTCCGGTTGAACTGACATCTACTGCAGTGCTCTTCTTCTCCTTAATTGCGCCATTAGATAAATGGATGGATTAGTAAAAGTGCCGTTACTTTGTTAATGTTCCAACATGTTGGTCACGTACCCGCATTGCTGCTGCTGCCACCGCCGTTGCTGTTGCTCACTCATAGACTTGCAATCAAACTGAGCAGAAGCATTTTGAGCAGCATTCATTCAACATTCCACGGCATTGAAGCGTTGAAATCTCATCTGTTCGCATTTTATTGTGCTTTATATACTGACGCAGTTTTGTGTGTATGTGTTTTTATATGCTTTAGCTTGATATTTTGTTGTGGATGTGTGTGTGTGTGTTTACGCTGTAAGTATTTATTGCACACAATCATAAATGACTTTATTTGAATATTCAGTTTTATTGCTTTTCGCACGCAGGTTCTTTCATCTACGTTTCAATGCCGCAGCTATTGTTTAACCCTACTCCTTCTTACTGCAAACCCCTTCGCTTTTTACATACTTTACTTGCACAGCAGCACTCTGCTGTATTCAGCTCAAAGTTGCGTACAGCTGCTTTGTATATAATTCGCGTGTGGTTCGTTACACGTGATCACGTGCACGAAGCTTGCCAACTTTTGTGGCTTTTTTTATTGTATTTTCTTGTCTTATTCTATTATTACTTTTTTTTTTAGTTTTCTTTTATTTCCTCTTTGGCTTACTCGGGGCTCTTCATTTCAGCTGCATACAATTGCATATATTAAGCAGACAAGAAGTTTGTCGAAGTCATTAAACGTGACTAATGTCGACAGTGTTTGCTACTGTGGCGCTCAGCTGTAGGCTCAGCTGGGTGTTCATTGTGTAAGAGTGTGATATTAAAATAAAAGTTTTGCAATAAATTTCCATAAATTTAAAGTTATGATGTCTTTCTTCGTTTATTCGCATAAAAATAAGCAGTTTAGTAGCTTTTTAACCAATTTCAGGTTGTTATAAAAACAACTAAGCAAAAAATAGTTAAATAGAAAGTCGTCAAAATAAACAACAGCAACAAAACAAAAAAAAAAGTCTGTTAATGGGGTTAAATATCAAAGGCGGTTGAAGTTTTCACATAAGTGCCAAATAAGTTTTCTCATTACAGCCACGTGGCGTATGATTAGCTTTAAGTTAGCTTTCAGTTTAAGATATGGGTGAAATATTTATTATGATAAAAATTAAAAAAAAACTATTATATAGAATTTAAATAAAACATACATTATTTTCGTAGAAAAAAATACAGGCGTTATTTTATTTATATTAGTTGAAATAAATTAATGATGAATTACAACTCCATTTAATATCTCAATAATATTTTAAGTAATAGTGATTTATTTTTATAGATAAAGTAGTCAAATTCTTCAATTCGAAATTTGAAAATTTTCAAATTATTTTAAATTTTATATTCATTTGTATTCGACAATTAAATACATCTGACAACATATTATAGTCTGCAATATAATTAAAAAAATAACACATTTCTTTTAAATTCCACACAGTCATACACCATGTAAACATAACCCATTTTTTAACTCATAGGTTAATTAATGGTTAATTTATAGCTTGAGAGATAAACATTAAGGCCAATGTAAGAGTGAACGCTATAAGCGATGCCTTGCTATAAAGTTTCTCGAAGCTATAAACCTTTGCTTGTGTTTTTCTATGAAAAAAATTCAAAAGTTTTCAGAGTAAAAGCGATGAGCTATAAGCTACAAGAAGCTACTTTGAAAGCTTCAAGCGTTCAATAGATGTTTGAAATGATTTGTATGAAATTTTATATATTAAACTGAATGATTCAGCATTTCTGCTAATAAAAAAAGCTTTCACTCTGACATAGAAAAGCATCTAATAGCAAAGCTTCAAGTATCGCTTCGCATCTAGCGTTCACTCTGACATAAGCCTTATTGCCCAGTACTGATAACAAAGTATGCAGCAATAGTAAATAGTAGCATTCATTTTTAAAATCAGTCAAATTTTTTTATTGTCTTTGTGTAATGTTTTCTTCAAATTTTTTAGAAGATTTGCCTAAGTTTTTGTTTTATTTTTAATATTAAATCAGTTCAAGAACAACATGGCGTATGAGTAACTTTTAATTCGTAATACTATAGGACACTTTTAAATATGCATTTGGTATGTTCGATGTTCGATAAAAAACATCAATGATGGCATCGATGTTGACATCGAAAGCTCAACATCGATTCTTGATGTTTATCGAACAATAAACATCGATGTTGCCCAACATACAGAAAACAATTTAGAATCAATAACATTTATTTAGTCATTATCATTAAGGTCGCTCGAAAACATTTTGTTTTCGACACTTATAATCAGAAAACTTTATTCAAGAAGATCCTACATTCAAAAGTGTTTCAGTTATGATTTAACAAAAACAGTTTTTCGTCAAAAATCATCCCTTTTTCGCCCAACTTAACTTTGGGAAATACCTACCCAAACATAGATTGCAAATTAAAGGCATCCAAAACCACAAAGGTGTGGATTTCAAGTTTGGTGTCACTTAGATAAGAATAAGAGACCTTGATAAAAATTTACGGCGAAAAAATGGACGACAGAATTTCTTTTTTCAAATCAAAACCATTTGTAGACGGACGTCAAATTGATTTCGAAATACCTTCTCGAGTACAGCTTTTACAATTTTGTTCAAAACCATGTTGTTCGTACTAGTTGCGGCACTAGCGGATTCATTTTTTCACGAAATTTTTTTTTTAAACTTGATTCGCTATCGTATGACGCGTACGAGCTTTTTTAAAATTTTTTTATTACCTTGTTTAATTACAAGAGAATCATAAATTTTTGACACTTATCTCAGGACCTGTTCTTGTTTTCCTCGTATTTGTACATGACGTATTTGAATTTTATTCACAAAAATTATGAGTGATTCATACTCCCATTGTAATTCTTCACGACAGTAACGAATTTTGTTTTTTGGTTCATGCATCTAGTACACACATTTCATAAGCTTTAAACACTATGCTTATGAAATAGTCATGATCCTGTATATTTTCTTTTGTATATTTTGTACATTGCTACCATGAATAGTTCATGTGACTCATGTAATTGGGTGCTGGACCAAAATTTAAATGCGATTCATATTGCACACGATGAATATGGATTGAGAGGTTTGTTATGCTGGATGTACTATAGTATTATGGGCAGGGTATGATGAACTGATAACACATATTAAAATCGAGTATGTTAGAAATACGTTTTACAACTTGAAAACTTTTGGAAACTATTAAGAGGCATTGGGGTTAAAAAGTAAAATATCTAAAGATTATTATATTTTTCAAGTCAATATTTTTTTCGAAAAAACACACTTTCAAATTTGGAACATCACCAAAAATTGAAAAACAAAATTTTAAAAAAAGCTCCTGTCATACGATAACCAATTTTGTTAAGATTTAAAAAAGTAATTTTTTTCCAGATAGGACAATTTTTGCGACTCCCAGCGCTCTAACCACGTTTTTTTCTCTGAGGCCCGTTTTGAGCTCTATTAAACGATGCTGGAGTGAAAAATATATTTTTTAAATTTTTTTGTTCTTGTAATTTCTTCAATTCTTTACAATAATAAAACAAAATTTTGGAAAATGTTTAATTTTTACTGAGTTATGAAGTTATAACCCTCGAGGACTATCGTCTATTTCACTTACGTCAGTACTATCGTTGGGTGTAATCCACCCATACTCAGTTAGTATCTGCGTTTCTCATCTGTCAAATGAAACTATAAAAATAATCATATTATATTAGCAATCATACAAAAAAATTTCATTACTGATTACTATCGTGGGTAAAAAACACCCACAATTTCGAAATGCCATTACAATTAAGGGTGTTAACCACCCAAGCCTTTTAATAAACTGGTTTTATGTAAATATCACCTTAGCTAAAATGAGTAAATAATACTTTTTAACATCAACAAACATTCAAATGAGGATCACATTATAATTTAGTGATGATTTTCATCAAAAATTATATACTTCTCCAAGACATTCAGCCTCATGGGTGGATTCCACCCAGGCAATAGTCCTCGAAGGTTAAAAAAGGTCTGTTTTCTCTGCCGCGAATTTTATGTCCCACCTTAACAAAACCAACTACTTTAAGGATCATAAATAAAAATAATATTTTGTATAATCATAATATTCCTAATAATATAAATAATCATATTTGAGAAAATATTTAAATTTAGCGAACGAACTCTGTTATCCTTCAACAGGCACTACGCTACAAAAAGCAACAGCTGCTAACTGCTGCCTTCACTCGGCGTAGTATTGTACACATAAAGTTCAAAAGAAATGAAAATGCTGTACAGATTATTACGCTGATTAAACTAGGCGAAGTTATTGGAACTCTTCACAGTGAACATAGCACTTGTCATGATCTAAGCAACCAGAATACTTCCCAGTTTTTTCGTGGCTTTCTTTGGCAGCAATATAAATGATTTTTTCTGCACCAAATTTGGAATACTATTTAGCCCTTCCCCAGCCGCGGCGAAAAGTTTTTTTCAATAAAAAATTTTTCTGATCGGTCACCACCTCTCTGCAGACAATGGCAAACTTCAGAGAGTAAAATAATGCCATGTAAAGCTTCTTAGAGAACATGAACTTTAGACGTTCGGAGTGTGCATAAAACATGTAGGTCCAGTTCTCGGTCAATTGTGTGCAAACATTTAATAACACACACAACACAATTGATCATAAGAAGCTCGGTCAAAGTCCTTTCAAGGGATGAAATGGCCAATTTGTTTTTTTGTTTCTTTAGCCCTTCTGTGATTGTTACACAATACTATTCTCTATATTATTTATATTATTCTTATATCCATATTATAGGTTTTTTATTTTATATCTTATCTTATATTATAGTCTTGAATATTTTTGCAGCGAAGAAAAGTTTTCAAACAATGCACGCATTAATTGTGACAAATTTGTATCTATTCATATATGTTAAGTTCACTTAATTCATAAATTTCTTGTTCCAAAGACAGTAGCTATAATATAATTCGAATTCTTTCTAAACAAAGAACTGAGTTTAAAATTTGTCACCTAAATGCTCAGAGTCTAGTAAATAAGATTGATGAGTTAAGATACATCTTTGAAAGTTCAAGTATGGATGCAATTTGCTAAAGTGAAATATGGCTCAACAGCAATATGCCAGATAGCTTGTTTACATTAAACGGTTTCAAAATATTATAAAATAAATTTGTAATGCGTATATTACAAAATAATATACACATAATAAGATATGCGGATAGGGTTGGTCATGCAGGTAGACCAACTTGTGTGTAGGTTACTGTGCAAGTCATTACCGGACAGTCTTATTGAGTACATATTTGTTGTGGTAAGTAAGTAAGTAAGTAAGTAAGTAAGCAATGGTGATGAAAACTTACTTGTTGGGTGCGTCTACCGCCCAATTCAGAACGTTAATTAATTACCTTTTTTAAGTGAATTGGAAAATACTATACTACCTCTTTCTCAAATTGTCATAGGCGCTGATTTTAACAGTAATCTTCTAGCTGAAATCAATTTGATGCTTGATATACATAGTCAATGTCTTCTCCCTGTAAATAAAACTCGGCCGTCTCATTTCACCAAAACTAATAATTCTTTGTTGGACTTATTCTTTGTGAGTATTTAAACAATAATACTTTTATATGATCAAATATCTCTTCCTAACTTTTCAATGCATGATCTGATTTTCCTTTCCTACGATTTTCAATTCAATAATGTGGACCATTGCTTCAGCTACAACGACTTTAAAAAAAATAGATTATGCTCGTCTTGAAAATTTTTGTACACAATGTGAACTGGAAACTGATTTATGATATTGTCTCAGTCTACGACCAAGTAGAATTTCTTAAAAGTAATGTTAACAAGCTCTTTCGTGTGTTTATTTGTTTTGTAAGTACAAAAAAAGGAAACAAAATTAACGGCCTTGTTTCTGCAAGTCAATTGAGATTTTTATATTGCAGCGCTAGTGCATACAATCGGTGGAAATGATTCAAAACCTCAACCTTATATAATGAATTCAAAATTCTGCAATCAAAAGTTACAAAGGAGATAAAAGCTGCAAAAATCAATCATGATGGTCATAAATTTGAATCTGCGATGTGTAGTGAGGAGGGGGGGGGGGGGGGGGGGGGGGCACTCAATATCGGTTTTTGTACACTCAGGGAAAAAATGCTGTTTTATCAAACAAATCATGGGTTGAAATAACAGATTTTACTGTTAAATACCATCCAACAAATGAAACTTTAAAATCAACAGTCGGTTGACTGGAACACGATGGAACACGAAACCTGTATAAAAACTTATTTATTGAAATTTGATCACTGGTTTGAAAGTTCATGTATGGCCGAGTATGCTAACGTGTGCGTCAAGTACTCGAGTGTCCACGGTTCAAATCCGGCAAGGCCAATACAATTTTTTTTATTTAAAATATTTTTTTTAAATAAAAAATGAAGTTTGCAATTTTTTTTTTTTTCAAGATTGTAAGCATATTATTTTGAAGGTTATTTTTGACTAAACAATTAATGAAACATAACTATTATTATTTCAATTATTAAATTACAATTTTTGATACACCAATACCTCACTTTGCGTCGTGGTTACGTTCCAAAAAAACAGGACGCCAATTGAAACGACGCAAAGTGAATGATGATTTTCTATAGCAAACCATGTAAAGATCGAAGATAGGTTCCAGGGTTACAAAAATACTACTTTTTGAAAAGAAAATTGAACAAAGTAAGCATTTAAAAAACAAAACCACCCAGCAAACATTATGACTCTTAAAAGACTTTTTCAAAACTCATATATGTATATGACGGTTTATCATCATAATGCGCTCAAAAAAGACTCTTTTTGAGTACATTTTCGTATGTTGTGGGCCCCAAAATATGATTCATAAATATGATTGTTGTATGAGTCTTTTTGGACTCATAGTAATGTTGGTTTTAAGACTCATATCTGAAAGTACTCTTTTAAGACTCATATTATGTACTTTTATAGACTCATATTTAGTACTCATTTAATATACATATTTAATACTCTTTTAAGACTCATATAAGAAGTCTTTTTGCAACGAACATTTGTTGTAGTTCAATTTTAATGCATGCTTATCGCCATAAACAAACAATGCTGCGAAAAGCGACGCACAGTGTGAAACATACGGATTCTAGCGGAACTTAATTATAAAAATTATGTTGATCTTCCCTGGAAAAAATTGTTTTTTTCAGCTCTAAATAATCCAAACCGTTTGTTTTTGCATAATATTGCTATGTATTTGCAATATATATCTTGCCACAAGTGATCAAAGTCAAGGTTTACTATCAAAAAAATCAGATACGGATTTTTTTTTATTTCTTGTAACAATTATGGAATAATCTTGTTTCTAATCCATTGCAATTGTGAAAAAAGGTTATAAGTATTTAGAATCTAAAATATTTACACTTTACGCGTTAATAAGTAGATTATATTTTGTTTTCATTTTTTTATACTTTTTTGCTTGTTTCCTTCTCAGGTTAAAAAAAAAAAAAAATATAAGCATGTTTGCACTTTGGACAGAGTTTTAAAATTGTAGACACGTGTAGACAAGCTCTTTTTTTCATTTCCTGTTTTTTTGAGTATTTTAAAACCAGAACCAAAGGTAATCTCGTGCTTCTTGTTGCCCCTCCGGATATATTTTTTTTAATTTCTGTATTTCAGAAAAATCTTGTCAGATAACGATTAAAGTTTATTTAATATACATTAATAATTTTAATATTAAACAATGCAAGTAAAAAACATGAAAAATACAATGTGTGCTGTAAGCAAAGAATACTTAAATCATTAAAAAATATTTAAAACGCTAACATTTTTGGGAAGAAAGGAAATTTTTGGTATATTCTTTATTCTTTTATATCATCATTTAAAGTCTTTTTTGGAGAGCCTCATAAAATGTTTGTAGGGTAATATAAAATTTTATAACATAAAAAACTAGTAAGTTATATCTTCGACTGGCCGAAGTTAAAATACCCCCACGGACGATTCGTAATGGTACAACATTTTAAATTGCAGCTCATTTTTATGAGACTTAAAAAATTTTACTATTTTGATGACGTCTAAAATACATTCATATAAAATTGTTTTCCTGCAAAGTAAAGACAAGCCTCTTTATAAATTTTTCAAGTAGGGGTTGTATGGGAGGTGGGCGTGTGCTTGAGTGGTTAATACCAATTTTTCTAACACGCCTCAATTTTGATATAATATACATACACAGATACCCAATTTCAGGTCTGTAGCTTAAATATCAGCCTATTTATAGAGTTTTCAATGTTATGGGTTGTATGGAAAGTGGGCGTGTTCGTCGGTGGATGACGCCAATTTTTATAACATGTCTTAATTTTTACATAAAAATAATAAATATCAAATTTTATTTTTGTAGCTTCGACAGAAGTCTACTTATATAATTTTCAATTTTGGGGTTGTATGGAATATGGGCGTGTTAGTGCGTGGTTAACGCCCATTTTTCTCTCACGTCTTAATTTTTATATAAAAATAGTAAATATCTAATTTAATTTTTGTAGCTTCGACACAAGCCTCTATATATAGGTTTCAATATTAGGGTTGTATGGGAGGTGGGCGTGTTAGTGGGTGGATGACGCCCATTTTTCTAACATACCTGAGTTTTGTCACAGACTACACACATACCGAATTTAAGTTTTGTAGCTTCAATATTTGCTTCTTTATGGAGTTTTCATTATTTGGGTTGTATGGGAGGTAGGCGTGGTTTTCATCCGATTTAGCCCATTCTCGAACTTGATCTTTGTTTTATAGAAAAAAGCTTAAATATCGAATTTCATTTTGATAGCTTTACAATTAAGGCTGTAATCGTGTCCACAGACGGACAGACAGACGGACAGACGGACAGACGGACAGACAGACGGACATGGCTAAATCAACTCAGGTGGTGATGCTGAGCAAGAATATATATACTTTTCTATACCTACCACGCCTCCTTATGGGCGTTACACACGTCGTGACAAAATTAATATACCCCTTACGCAGTACGCGTGGGGGTATAAAAATTCAATCTAAACGAAATAAAATATTCAATTAATTTATAAAAACAAAATAAAAATTAATCACTGTCAGATGAGTCCATAGTGGCTGAAGACGTAAGTCGGCTTTCTTTTAAAAAAAAAATTGGTTCAATGTTAGCTGAACAGCTTTTTTTCAACGTAAAAGAAATTTCCTTGTAGCAATTGATATTCGTAGTTACTGCCTGGGCACTTTAAACCTCCTTCCGCTATCAGGATAGTTTTTTAAGAAAATCTACATAGCTTCGTCAATCAAAAACATCGCTTTGGAAATTTTTTTGGAGGTTAAATTTTGTTCTTCGGAGATTTTTATTGAACGGTCACTGTCATCTTCTTCATTATCAAATTGCAATTCAAGTTGCAATAGTTCTTTATTAGACAATTCTTGAACAATTCACTTATGTCAGTCTCCTCTATACCATACTACCAGCAGCGCCCTTTCCACTCGTTTGGTTAAAAAAATTACAAGTGTATGTAAAAAAAAAAAATAATAATATAACTAGCATGATGCCAAAAAAATAACTTTTTTTAACTTTAAGATACAAAGTTGTAACTGCACTCATTAAAGAAAGTATTTATTTAGCTTCATTTCGTTGTACTTCAAAATCTCCTTGCATACAGGGTGCCTGATAACTAGATGTTTGAAAAAATCTCTTTTTTTTGAAGGTGTTGTGTTTTTAATCTTTTTATCCATTTTCCTCGTAGAAAATCAAACATTTTATAATTTTGTATTATTAAAAAGGATATCTTCTTTACAGAATTATGCTCTACATTGCAAGTTTTAAAATACAAATTATAAAAATAGCTGTTTTAAAAAATGCAAGAAAATTGCACTTTTATATTTAAAATGCCATGAATACACGAAGAGATCAGAAGGAGTTGTCTAAGCAACATTTGTTAAGCTAATAGATATCTAAATTTTCACCGAGTGGCTTTACGATATTTGCAATGGTTTTGCAGAAAAATGAGCTACAAAAAAAGTTCAGTACAAAAAAAGTCTGTTTTTGACCCTTTTTCTGCATCAAATGCCAACCTAGCCTCTCCATGCCTACAAAAATTAATCATAAATTAATTTTTATTGATGGATTTTTAAAAAATTCACCGAGTGGCTTTAAGTTTTTCCTTACCATTGTTGAAAAATTAACCTTAATATGAAGTAAGGTTTGGAAAAAAAAAAAATTAAAAACAAGTAGAAAAACAATTTTTTTGCTCAACATTAGGCATAGAGTAGAATCAAAGTTGGATTACATGTTGTTTTAGGCCCATGGGGACAACGCTCAATGTGTATATTTATGTATACGTGATCAAATAAAATCATATGTGGAATTTAAATTTTTTCACTTCAGTTTTTAAACCGTTTAAATACAGTTACGTTAGTTATATAAAGATGCTTTAATTTTGGCTTAAGATTCATTAAAAAAAAAATATTTAAGTAGACTACTTGATGATGTTTATTCATTTTTTAATAACATAAACTGAAAGGATATTTTTGCAATGACAAAAAGAAATGAGGATATGTCTCATTACAAGGAAGAAATGAGGATATGTTTACATTACAAGGAAATATATACTAGGTGTCAAAAAATCAAGTGGCGTTCAAATAAATTTACAAAAAATATCTTCGATTTGGTAGAAAATGACTTAACAAACATAAAATTGCAAGAGGGCACAAAATTGGTGAGAAAATACTTTGACTGCAATACAAAATGGAATGTACTGGAATGCATGAAACGTTTAGCTGAAAATGAAGATGCAACTCTTAAAAAAGATATGTGAAAGCAAGGAATTATTTTAAAAGCTTTTAATGTGCGGAATCATAGCGTAGAAAATGACTTATAAGAAAAACCTAAAAATTTACTTTGTTATACATAGATTTTTTTTTAAAAAAACACCTACCTTAAACATTTTTTCTCAAATATCTCTTTTGTTTAAAAATCATTTTTAACAAAAAAAACGTTGTTGAAAAGGTGATGAAATCTTCTTTTTGTTCAGAAAATAAATTTTGTAGAAACAGCTTCAGAAGATGTCGCTTTTCTTATTTTTTTAAAAGGATCAGCATTTTTGACATCCAAAAGTCAGAATTGACATTTAAAATGTCTTACCAAAATATGGGCTTAACAGTCAATTTTCAACTTCTATAATTTTTTTATACAAATTGGTTAGTTTAAATATTCAAATTGAGCTCTACCGGAAGTAACCTTTAAAAAGCTTCTAAATTACCACGAATAAAAATGACAGCCAAGTCCCTGAACAAACATTGCTACAACTATATATCTTCACCATCTTCAACAGTAAAAAAAAACTTTTTCTAAAAAACGCTGTTTTGGCATCATGCTAAATATAACTCTGCCAATAAATAAATTGGAAAAATATTTACCTCTTTTGTAACCAGAAACAACTCGAAAAAATTTATAAAAATTACTATTTTCTTTTGAAAAAAAGCGCAACACACTAATTGAAACGTTACAAAACGCATTACACACCAATTGAAACTGAACTCTAAAGTTAATAAAACAAAGTGAAAATAAAACTGTATTTAAATTGCTATGATTTTCAGTTGAAAAGGGAATCCCCGAGTTTTGATGGGATGGCGCAATAAGAAGCAAGTGTCATGTCATCTTTAAGAAAAAAAAATTTAAGACTCGAACCCAAAAGAACGCAACTTTGAAAATCTAACGCCGCACAGTGAAAATTAGTACTAACTCAGCAGCGACGCAACTTCGAAAAAACCCATAACGAAACGACGCATAGAGAGGTATTGGTGTACTTACACAGCTAGGGTTCGAACCCACGTTTCCCGTATGACAGTCTAGTGCACATCCACTGAGCTACTGGCAATGATAATATAAATATAGCAAAACACTTATAAAAACTATTGCTTAGCAAAAAATTGACAATTCAATATAAGCACTAAAATATTTCAACAGATGATTTTAACAGCACAAAAATACTTTGAAACGTTCATTCAACAAAGAAAATTGTTCACTTAAACGCAAATCATTCAATCGAACAGTGTTTTGAAATAACAGCGGCCGACTGTTAATATTACAGTTGATATTTTTTTACAGTTGAAATGTGAACCTTGCAATCTTTAAGAACACTAAGAAGGTCATTCATGTACATTGAGAAAAAAAGAGGTCCCAATACAGACCCTTGAGGGCCTCTTTTGTTAGGGAGAAAAGCTGACGAAACATTGTTAGCAGAAACAGCTTGCGACCTTTTCGTGAGATATGAAGCAATGAGGTTTATGGCAGTTGATGAAAACATGAAGAATTAAGAAAGCTTTGTCAGTAGAATGTCATGGTCGACAGTATCGAAAGCCCTAGAATGATCTAGTAGAACTCAGAAACCCACCTCATTATCATCCAAACCCACCCGCAGTTTTTCAGTGACATCAAGGAGAGGAGTTAAGAGATCATATTTGAGAAGGTGTATGTTGATTTGTTGACTTAATAACGACTCCAATGCTTTGGATATGAACGAAAGGATTGCGATTGGGCGGTACTCATTCTGTGATTTTAGCACGGGGATTATTTTTGCTTTCTTCCATTCCTCCGGGTAGATTGATTTGGTGAGCACAGTATTAAAAACATAAATTAGAAAAGGGAGTATTTTCGGAAGCAATAATTTAAAAAAAACTGGATTTATTTCTTTATATCCCACTACATTTGATCTTATTGATAGTCCTTATCTCGTTTGTTGCCATGTTAATAAAAAAATGTCGATTTCTTATGTGATAGTTCTTGGAATAAAACATATCTGTCATATACCTTATCAAACCTGTTCTAAAGAGTACTTCTAAAAATCTTGAGACTCTCAGAAAGAGATTGTTCTGAAGTGCTTTTCCACTTTCTCATTACCTTCAAAGCCACAGTGGACAGGAATTCAAAATAGAGTGATTTTTTTATTATGCATTCATGTCACTGAGAATGGCGACAGTCTCAAATATTAGCATATATTTGATGATAGGCAATTTCGAAATTTTAAAGTCACCTGGACTATTAGAGAAAAAAAGATTGTTTTGCGTTAAGCATTATTCAAACCATTCAATATAATGTATCCGTCTATGGCCAAGTTATACTGATAAACTGTATAGAAATGGGTTTCTTCGGAGTGTCCTCTATAGTATATTCGAGTTTCAATGCCTTCCTCCATTTTAGAATCGTCGGTATACCACACAAGGTCGTTTTTAGATCCTCTATAGTATATTCGAGTTCCAATGCCTTCCTCCATTTTAGAATTGTCCCTTTACCACACAAGGTCGTTTTTTGATAGATAACTTTGAAGTTTTTCTTAAAGCAGCTTTTGGAAAGCATATCATCTAAAGGCATGCAGAATTCTCCTTCTCGCTTTAGGGATATTAAGGAGTATTGGAGTGATTAAGGAGTGTTGCTGTTTTGTTGACAATGTTACCCAGCTGGACAATGTCAACCAGTGTAAGCCCTTAGATGACATTCAGAGCCGCTGTTGGGTTGGACCTGATACAGCATGTCATACATATCCCTGCAGTTTTCCGAACATATTCTTACCGCTTGATGGTTGATAAGTTTTAGGGATTTCGTCGATTACTCTACAGTATGATAGTGTGCATCTAACGATCATCGTGTAGTGATTGTACATCATATTAGGGCTTGTTCCCCAGTTATTACCACAAATATTTCTACAGGCACAAAAAGAGACTGCGAAACTACTTATAAAACGGTCCATGTGAAGGTTCTGGGACAGTTTACTTTACTTAGTTGGAGAAATGTACTGTCTTCGAAAAGAGTTTGATTAAGGTAAGGTTTAGCTTGCGACTTTTGTGAATGGAGAAATAACAGTCTTTTGTGAGTTTTGTGGGGTCTTTGTGGTTACAAAGGATTTTCAGTTAAGGCTTTACGCAGTCACTTCACGTTCACCACTTAAGGCTTACCAAGATGCTTCTGGTGTACAGTCATCGGCAAAAATTACCCACGCACTGGAAAATTTTGTAATATTCCGCTTATGAACCGAAATCATTTCTTCCAAAATTGTGTTATGGCAACTCTGTTTTCGGTTTTTATTTGACACACTATTCAACCGTTATTCGTCAAAAATTTTAACGCGACACGTGTTTCTATCAGCAGTTTTAATCACATTATTTCAGTGAGCAGTGAGAACGAGTAAAATATACGACGACTTTTTCAATTGAAAAGAAAGCTGAAATCATTGCTTTGTTTAAAAATAACGTGTTCAAACGGCAAATTTCACGACAAATGCAAATGAGTGATTGCAGTGGGCGCCTGAAAAGATAACAAAACCACACGAATGTCAAATCAAAAGAATATGTGTATCTGATCGATTCCAACATGCTGGAAGCATAATTGAACTGTAACGGTGTTACAAAATGTACTAGTTGAACACAACGAATACCTGCCAGCATAGTATATATAACAGCAAGAACATCACAACAAGTTAGACACACACAGTCAACACCACAACCAGTCAGACACAACCAACGCATGACAAAGCAGCCATCACCTATAAATAGATTCTTGTATATCGCG
This sequence comes from Tetanocera ferruginea, assembly GCA_958299015.1. Taxonomy (NCBI): domain Eukaryota; kingdom Metazoa; phylum Arthropoda; class Insecta; order Diptera; family Sciomyzidae; genus Tetanocera; species Tetanocera ferruginea. The sequence goes on along the minus strand of OY282642.1, from coordinate 32,851,234 downwards.
AACATAATTCGCATTACGTTCTATAAATATACTATTTAAGACGAGCCAACTGTGTCGGCAGTGGGAACGGCTTGAAGGCGTAGTGTTTTGTCCGTCTCATACTTGGCAACGAGTAAACTAATTTTGTTGAGCAAAACACCGAGAGGCGGGTAGTTAGATTATTTATTTTTTGCACTCGGTCGGACTTCACCGTCGGCTTCGGTCGATTTATTTACCCTTCCGAATATTTTATAGTTGTGTTTGTTGCACTCGGTCGGACTTCACCGTTGGCTTCGGTCGATAGGATACCCTTCCGAATATTTTATAGTTGTGTTTGTTGCACTTGGTCGGACTTCACCGTCGACTTCGGTCGATTGGATACCCTTCCGAATACTTAGTTTGTTGCACTCGGTCGGACTTCACCGTCGGCTTCGGCCGATTGGATAACCCTCCGAATATTTTATAGTTGTGTTTGATGCACTCAGTCGGACTTCACCGTCGGCTTCGGCCGATTGGATACCCTTCTGAATACTTAGCGTGTTGCACTTGATTGGACTTCACCGTCGGCTTTGGTCGATTGGATATCCCTCCGAACACTTAGCTTGTCATATTAGTTACAAGTTAGGGATTATATAAATTAAGAATATGCTATATTTATAATTTTTATTGAAAATAAATATATAATATATAAATAAGTTATTAATACAATTTGAGAAATGTATATATACATATTCCATAATATATACAAGTTACATTGTATAATTTAATGCTGCAAAAGATGTATGTATTTTACTTTTGTATATAATAATTCTACGGTATATTTTCCAAATCCAATGCACTCTGTAGAGCTCTGTCTAAGCCAAGCCGCATAAAACTCGCCACGAACGCAAATCACCGATATTTACCGAAGCACCGAATCCTGAGTATTACCGCATCAGAACCAGTAATCACCGAGGCAGAGTCACAGAGGGCAGTTGTTGGAAAATTACAGCTTGATACCCACGAATGATTGTTGTTGTGTTTTTGAAAAGACTTATATACAAAATATATATGCATATAAAGGGTGATTTTTTAAGAGCTTGATAACTTTTTTTTTAAAAAAAACGCATAAAATTTGCAAAATCTCATCGGTTCTTTATTTGAAACGTTAGATTGGTCCATGACATTTACTTTTTGAAGATAATTTCATTTAAATGTTGACCGCGGCTGCGTCTTAGGTGGTCCATTCGGAAAGTCCAATTTTGGGCAACTTTTTCGAGCATTTCGGCCGGAATAGCCCGAATTTCTTCGGAAATGTTGTCTTCCAAAGCTGGAATAGTTGCTGGCTTATTTCTGTAGACTTTAGACTTGACGTAGCCCCACAAAAAATAGTCTAAAGGCGTCAAATCGCATGATCTTGGTGGCCAACTTACCGGTCCATTTCTTGAGATTAATTGTTCTCCGAAGTTTTCCCTCAAAATGGCCATAGAATCGCGAGCTGTGTGGCATGTAGCGCCATCTTGTTGAAACCACATGTCAACCAAGTTCAGTTCTTCCATTTTTGGCAACAAAAAGTTTGTTAGCATCGAACGATAGCGATCGCCATTCACCGTAACGTTGCGTCCAACAGCATCTTTGAAAAAATACGGTCCAATGATTCCACCAGCGTACAAACCACACCAAACAGTGCATTTTTCGGGATGCATGGCCAGTTCTTGAACGGCTTCTGGTTGCTCTTCACTCCAAATGCGGCAATTTTGCTTATTTACGTAGCCATTCAACCAGAAATGAGCCTCATCGCTGAACAAAATTTGTCGATAAAAAAGCGGATTTTCTGCCAACTTTTCTAGGGCCCATTCACTGAAAATTCGACGTTGTGGCAGATCGTTCGGCTTCAGTTCTTGCACGAGCTGTATTTTATACGGTTTTACACCAAGATCTTTGCGTAAAACCTTCCATGTGGTCGAATAACACAAACCCAATTGCTGCGAACGGCGACGAATCGACATTTCACGGTCTTCAGCAACACTCTCAGAAACAGACGCAATATTCTTTTCTGTACGCACTGTACGCAATCATGTGGTTGGTTTAATGTCCAATAAAGTAAACTGAGTGCGAAACTTGGTCACAATCGCATTAATTGTTTGCTCACTTGGTCGATTATGTAGACCATAAATCGGACGTAAAGCGCGAAACACATTTCGAACCGAACACTGATTTTGGTAATAAAATTCAATGATTTGCAAGCGTTGCTCGTTAGTAAGTCAAATACTAATGCATGAAAATCATAACCTCAAAAAAATCACCCTTTATATACATAATAAATCATAGAGATTATTCAATAAAACTGATTGTACTTGAAATATTAAAACCAACAAGTCTTTTTACAAAACGGAGGTTCGAGGGTCCTTCGTTTGATCCTGGAGCGGCTGAGTCATACCTCAGCCTTTGAGAAAACCCCCTTACAGAACATTTCATGAAACAACTGAAACGAAAGTTAGTGACCGTACCATGCAAAATGTTTTGAATAACATGAGATAACGAGCACGTCGCCCTGCTAAAAAGTCGTTGCTAAATTCAAGAATAAGGAAACAGCGCCACTTCAAAAAAAAACATGGGCAAAAATATTCCAAATGTGGCCAATCTCGCAATGGGAAAATGTTATATTTTCCGACGAATCCAAGTTAAATTTATTTGGACCCGACGGAAATGCCGCAATTCGTCGTAGAAAAGGGTGTTGGGTGTTTTATATTCCTGCAGGGAACCGTAAATGGTGCCAAATTTTAAAAGATAGAGTTATTCCGACAATTGAACAACTATCGAAACATACCCAAAATGTTTGCTTTCAAGATGACTCGGCGCATTGTCAAAGAGCCCAAATGGTTAGGAATAAACTGATATATAAAAAAAATGTTCATATATTTTTTTTACTTGATTCATTACAAATATTTTCAGGTAACACAAATAAAGAATTCTTTAGATATTGAGACTCTTCCTTGGCCAGGTAACATACCAGATCTAAACTCCATTGAAAACTGCTGGCATTATTCCGGAAAAAAAATTAGAGAAAAACGACCAACAAGCCTCAAAAACATGGCACAAGTCATAGAACGAAGAAGTATAATGAAATTGATGAGAAATACCTCAAACGCTTATTTGAATCAATGCCCAAACGAATCAAAGCGGTTTCACTTTTCACATCAATTTTTTCAAAATCACTTTTTCAAATTTTCAAGATTATTTTAATTTAATCTTAAGTTAATTACTTAAATAGAGCTTCAAAAAGAAAATCAATAGAGTAACTAAGCAATCTCAAAGATATAATTTACTTGCAAAAGTATAGAATTTAATTCACCTCGCCACCCCGTGAGTCGAGTTATTCATGTCCGTCCGTCCGTCCGTCCGTCCGTGTGTTGTCCGTAAACACAGGATAAGAAGAAGGAGTTGAGATAATTAGATGAAACTCGTCACACATGGTCACATGGAACCAAGGATCTGCACTATTGAATATTTTTTGAATGCACCTACGGGCACGCCTACCTCCCATATAACGCAAAAATAGTAAACTACATCAATAAGTTCATAATTAACCTACAAACGCGCCCATCTCCAGAACAACCAAAACATTGAAAACGCAATAAATAAGCCTATGTGTAACCTACAGAGATAAAATTTGGCACATATGTTTTTTATAACAAAACAAAGATTGTTTCGAAAAATGGACATCATCCGCACACGGACACGTCTACCTCCCATACAATGCAAAAATTGAAAACTGCATAAATAAGCTCATAATTAACCTACAACAATAAAGTTTGGTGTGTATGTGTTTTGTATGAACAAAAAGATGTCTTCGAAAATTGCGTGTCATCCGCCTACGGACACGCCCACCTCCCATACAACCCAAAAATTTAAAACTCAATAAATAAGCTCATGTTTAACCTACAGAGACAAAATTTGGTACGTATGTATTTAATATCAAAACAAAGACGTCTTCGAAAAATTTGTGTCATACGCCTACGGACACGCCCACCTCCCATACAACTCAAAAATTGAAAACGGAATAAATAAGCCTCTGTTTAACCTACAGAGATAAAATTTGGCATGTATTTTTTTTATAACAAAACGAAGATGGTTCTGAAAAATGGACATCATCTGCCCACGGACACGTCTACCTCCCATACAACCCAAAAATTGAAAACTCAATAAATAAGCTCATGTTTAACTTACAGAGATAAAATTTGGCATGTATGTTTTTTATAACAAAGCGAAGATGGTTTTGAAAAATGAATGTCATCCAACCACGGACACGCTCACTTCCCAAGCAATCCAAAATGGAAAACATAATAAATAAGCTTATGTTTAACCTACAGAGATAAAACTTGGTATGTATGTATTTTGTACCAAAACTAAGATGCATTCAAATATTGGGCGTAATCCGTCCACGAACACGCCCACCTGTATTTTGAAAAAGTAGGTTTAGGGTATTTCATAGTCGGGCTAGACCAACTTTAAACTTTCTTTACTTGTTCTTTTGCAGTATCTGCTTGATACAGGCAGGCCTTGGATAAGTGATTTCACTTTATCCAGTTGTTTGATAACGGGGTTATCAACTCCGGCGCTTGGTGCTGCTTGGGTGATTGATTTAATCACCAACACTCTTTATTATTGCTCTGTTTGAGTTCCACTGGGTGTGGCTTTTATTTGCGATCGCTGGATCCTGGAACTCATCTTAAAAGCAATCTCAATTGGATCGCTCATGCTTATAATTCTAACTATACGGCGACCGAGTATGCCACCGCCATAGCAGTGATTGATATGTGTGATATGGTTTATTTTCAGCGTGCAGACGCAGATCACAATGCCGCCCACTATGGGTCAGATGCTTCTGCGTTGTTTTTTTTTTTTGTTAGCTGGTGCTAAGCAGTTGTGTGCTTTTATATGTTGCTTATGTATAGTGAAAGTGATGTTATAAGTTGGGTGTGATGGAAGTTATATTATAGGTATGATAAACAGAATTTAGTATGATGAACATAAGTTATACTTCTTTCGTACATGGTGGTTACACACAAAATTTTCTATTATTTCATAGCATTATTAGTAACAGAAGTAGAACCAAAATGTATTAAATAATTATTTTTCTGAATTATAAACTCATTAAGCGTTTTTATTAATATAATACACATTTTTCTGCAGTTTTTAACAATATTATGGTACACTCAGAAAAAAACTGTCTCGGAATATGATAAAAAATTCATCATATTTAGAGAAAAATGGTATAGACTTTGCTCCAGAGAATGCTATTCTCTAATTGCGATACTAAAAATTCTCTAAAAATGATAAAAAGTTACCATGAAATAGAAAAATATATCATTTTTAGAGAAAAATACTTTTTTTTTTGAGAAAATATTTGTTTTTATTGAAGAAAATACTTCTCATAGTGAATTTTTTATCAAAATATAAGAAAAGTTTTTCATTTTCAATAAAATTTCTCTATAAATGAGAAATTTTTTGTGCGAGAAAAATACTTATCATTATTAGAGACATTGAAATGTTTCCATTTCCTAGAAGTAAAGAAATATTTCTACGAAAATGTGAAAATTTATTCTATTTCAAGAAAATTTTATTTGAAAAAGAGAAAATTGCTATTATCAAAAATAGAGAAATTTTTTACCGGAGCAAGGGTTGTGTTTTTTTCTCAGTGTATTTAAACTGTCCCTTATTTTTCTTGCAGATAAAGAATTGGACATCAAAAGAGTGCACAGCGGGCATCATAACGTGTACTTCTATGCAATGAGGTAAATATAAAAACACATACGAACTTAACACATAAAATTGATAAAAATATTTTTTACAGGTAGATTTTTATCTATTTAAATTTTGTTTTAAAAAAATAATAATGAAAATAACGTATCTTGAGCATATTAAAAAACTAATACATATTATTATTTACATTTTTTCACGCTGAAATTTGAAAATTTTTTAAATTTCTTACCAAATTTCACTTAATTGAAATAATCATTTCAATCATACACTCGAATATATTTTGTTTTTTTTTTTTTGTGATTTTGTCAAATCTATATTATGTTGAGAAAACAGTAAAAATAAAGGAATAATATATAAATAAAACCAAGAATTTTCGATATGAACTAGAAAAGTCTATTTTTTGTCTTTATATGAAATTATTATTAATTTTGTCATATTGAAAAAAAAACATGAGAGAAACCTAGTTGATTTGACAATATTTCTAAATTAGAGCAAAATTGCTTAAAGCTTAAAGAAAAACAGTTGTAATCATTCTCAATTAGAAACTCTACAACAATAAAACTCTTTTCTGCAGCAAAAAACAAAAACAAAAAAAAAAATAAAAAAAAAAAAAAAAAACAAAATGTAAACAGAGTAAAGTGTAGACTTTGCCATGCTACAAAACAAAAACACAAATTTTTAGAGAGCAGAAAAGCTTTATAAACCTGCCGCCATACAGGCAGATTGTATGAGCGCGTTAAAGTGAGAGAGATAAAATGTGAAAATAACACAAGAGAGCAAATATTCTGACAGTTCTACAAAATGTTAGTTCGTGCTCGTACTTGGCAATCTTGGCCAAAACGACGTGGCCAACAGTTGACATACGTTTGTTGCTGACTGCAGTCAGTTGTTAACGGTAAATGCTCTGAGCATGTGTGAGTGCGTGCGTGCGTGTGTGAAAACTAAAAGAAAAAAAAACAAAAAAAAAGTAGTTATAAAAACACTAAATATCGCGTGTGTTCGTCAGCTAGTTGAATAAATAATGCAAATAGATGGAAAGAGCTGAAATACAAAAAAAAAAAAACGTGGAAATAAGTAGATATAAGTGAAATTAAGGTGAATAGAAAATATACAAGTAAATTAAATTAAAAAAAAAAAAATATTTTAAGAAATTTAAAAGCTATACTCGATTTCAGCGAGTGCAATTAAAAGTTCACAACTAGAAGTGCTAGAAAGAAAAACTCTAATAGAGTGAAAAAATAATAAAAAAAAAAAAAAAAAATCAATTTTTTCTACACATGCAACTTCCTTGCTACAACACCTACCTTAAAACGTTATAAAGTATTTTGTGCAATGAACTGAAGGTATAAAATATATCCCAAGAATTCCAGCAAACGTCAAAATTTATACTTTGCCAGATGTAAGTAACAGACTTATATATGGAAGTGTGTGCGTGTGTGTGTGTATGTGTGCGTGTGTGTGTGTGTGTGTGTCTTTGGGTGCGTTTGCACCGTTCATTCAAAAAGCATTTGAAAAAAAAACGACTCAATTTTCATGCCAAACTACTTTTCTGCTACTACCAAGAATTGGGTACTATTTTAGATGTAGCGTGTTGAGCGCTTTTTTAAGGTTTTGTTTTTTTTTTAATATTCGTGGGTCTTTCTTACGGTTTGTTGCGTGTTTTTTTACTGTTCATTGACTTTTGCATTAAATTTTTTTGATTTGTTTTTTTTTTTTTTTGTTTTGCGTTCTTGTTCTTTTTTGTTATGTGCCTTTAAGAGTTGGTCTTGTTTTGTTGTGTTGTTCTTTATGTGTTTTTTCTGATTTTCTTTTGCTCAATTTTTTTTTAATTTTTTTTTTTTTTTTGTTTTGCCATGGCCAAAAGTGTTTCAGGCGTAAATCGATAAACATGCAAGTGAACTGTTTTTTTTTTTTTGCCTTTGGCTTTGTTATTGTTTTTCCGCTGCTGCTGTGAGTGTGTTGTTTGTGTTACTGTGTTTATAGGTTTGCTTGAAATAATAACGCAAACGTGTGTCATATGTACATGTATGTTTGGCAGTGTGCGAATGTATGTGTATGTGTGTTTGTGTTTGTATGCTTTTGACAATCTTTGCGCTCAACATTTACGGCTAGTCGTTGTTTTTGTTGCTCACAAAATGTTTATTAATGTTTATTGTTTCCACTACGTTCTACCAAGTTCGTCGTCCTAGTGAAATCTTTGAGCCACACAAACCTTTCTTTCCAGTCTTACTCTGAGTTGTTCATGTTCTGTTGGCCTTGCTTTTATTAATTTTTTTTTATCTTTTTTTAATATTTCTTTCACACAAAAAATAATGCTTGCTACTTGCGTTGGTGTGTATGTGCATATTTAAGGTTTATTATTTCAAAAGCATATTTCAAAATTATTAAGTTTTGCTGGACTGCTTTGATCTGTGCTGTGTTTAAGGAGAGTAAATTAAATCAACTAAGAAACAATTTGGACCGACCTGAAGCTAAATTGTGCTTGTTTCAGCACAAATTGTCCTGAAATTAAGGTCAATTTAGGTTTATTTTATTCTCATTAAAACTGATTAATATAATTTATTATATAATTTTTTTATCAGGTTTTTGAATGAAAATTCTTGTCACATAACTAGCAAATTATAATCTACTATGTTTTTAGTACGAAATTTTTTGTTTATTTTTTTTTTTTTTTTGCTATGCAAAAATATGCTTAATATAATATATTACAATAACATAAAAGCATCGATATATATGTCTTAAGATTTAATTCTATATAAAAAAGCTGTGACCGATAATTTAAAAAGCAGATCCCCTACGTTCAGCAAAAAAAAATTGTTATATTCTTTAAATAGTTGAACTGTTAATTTAATGACATATGGATGTTACATTAAAATAAAAAGAATGTATGTTTGTTGTTAAGTGCTAGCAAGCAGTACTTTAGTCCAATGACCTTTGAAACCAAAAAAATTGGTCACGAGACAAAAACATCGTTATATTAACTACTTCAAATCGGACTAGAATTGGCGAAGATATGAAATTCGGTCCAAAAAACTGCAATTTTTTTTTTCGAAACTACTTTAAAAAAATGTATTGTCCCTGATCCCCTGATTCTGTTTTATCCCTGAGCCAAACCCAAAATTTGATGGGTAAATTTTTCCCACATTAACTTGTTTTGAGCCACTTGTATCTATATTAATATATTTTTTGATGATATAAGTTGTGGATTTAAACAGGTTAATGCTGAAAAAGGTGTGCTTTTTTACCTTTAAAATGATAAGATCTAACACGTATGTACTTAACCCATTTACTCCTACTGTACTCGCTTGGGTACAGAACAATGTTTTAGTTATTTGCACTGCTGTATTCTTTGACACATTGCTTACATACTTGTTACTGCTTCTATGGAAAAAATGGATAACGGTAGTTTGCGATCGTGTTTTTATATTTTTGTTTATATATATTATATATATTTTTTTTGTATTGCTTTAATCGTTATTTATAAACAAAAATGAAAAAAACATTCATATTTTCGGTTTTAAAATGACTTGGGGGTATATGGGTTAAACAGTCATCTTTATTTCTGGTAAGAAATGAATTATTAAATTTTCTTAAATAATTTCTTTTTTAAGAAAGGGCATATAAATTTTGAGTAAAGTGCATGACAGTGTTGATATTTCAAGATAATAATATATTAACTTGGATTAATTTATATATTTTTTATTACACGAAGAGAATTGAGTGCCAGTATCAAGCAGTTTGCACACAATTCATATAAAAAATTATACATGATTCTTGAATTATCCATGATTACTTACACATAAAATGATATTATTTTGCTACGAACCTACCTTTTGATTTAAATTGAATCACCATTCCCAAAATTCAACTTTAGCCGAGCTTACTTGTGTTTGCATTAGACACTCAACTGCCTAGGTTCAATCCCCGATGAGAGCTGCAAAAACTCTTTTTTATTTAATATAATTATTTGCTTTTAAATAGAAATAAAATATTATATAAGGACAACAAATCTATATAATTAATAGGCTAGGGTTTTTTAATCATACATTTTAAAAAGAGTCCACTAAATTGAATGTTTTTTCAATACATGAAATAAAAATTGTTTTTGTTGTAAAAATAAAAAAAAAATAAATTTGCATTTTTGATTTTGTTTTAACGTATATAGTTTTTTTTAAGACGAATTGGTTTTAGTATGACAAAAAAATTAATAAATACTATGCGTCATCGAAGAAACAAGGTGGTTGTTTGCACGAAATTTAATTTTTTTTAAATGTTGTTTTTATATTTCTTAAGAATTATCTTTTATGCATTCCTCTAATGTCAATTGTCCGAAAAATGCAGTTCCAAAATCAAAAATTCCACTTTCCGATCAAACAACTCAGTCAAATTTCAACGGTTTTCAAAATTTTTTTGTTTTTCTAAATTTTTGTTCAATTTTCTTAGAAATGTGTTGACAATTACAGTAATTATCTTACCAAATTTTTTTTTTAATGAATTTTCTTAAAATTGACTTTAGTGGTTTAACGTGTATTTTTATCAAACGCCAAGGCAGAGAAAAAAACTGTCTGAAATTTAAAGTTCTGTATTTGGAAGCGAATATCTCTGCCACTTTTTAAAAAATTTCATTTATTTCGTTTTTGTATTTAATTGCAATTAATTGACTTTAAAATAATTATAAAGTTTTTACCGTTACTTTATTATTTATATTTTAATCATTGCCTTTAAAAAGAGTCCAATAAAATGAATGTTTTCTAAAAAAAGTATTAAAAATTGTTTTTGTTGTAAAAATAAAAAAACTTAAAATTTGCATTTTTGATTTTCTTTCATGGGATATAGTTTATTTAAGACGAATTTGTTTTTGTTTGACTGAAAAATTAATAAATACTATATGTCATCGAAAAAACAAGGCTACCCCCTATGGTTTTTTGCTCGAAATTTTTTTTTTTAAATGTTGTTCTTATATTATTAAATCTTTAACAAGCTTCAAGAACAATATATTTGAAAAAAATTTCATTATAGCTCCAACCAATAAAAAGTTAAAGCCACAAATTTGTTTTAATCATCCTGCTTATCTATATAATTAAAAGGCTTAGTTTTTTTTTTGTGACTTGAACTGCTCCTAAAAATTGTGTTTTCGCTTTAGGGGAATCCCAACCTTTCAAAAACAGAAATAAAATTTTTGTGCAAAAATCCGCAATTTAATCGATTTGAAATTTTCTTTGAATAGGGCATATAAGTTGATCCAATTTGAGTTTTTCTCTAAACTATAAATTATTACCCAAAATTATCTTTTATGCATTCCTCAATAGTCAATTGTGTGAAAAATTCAGCTCCAATTTCAAAAATTTTTCTTTTCGAGCAAACAACTCGGTTGAATTTGAACGGTTTAAAAAAAAAATACAGTGATTTGTGTTTTTTGACATTTTTTCATTGAAATGCGTTATAAATCGATGTCGTAAATGTTCTGTAAGTGTCTTTATTTTATTTCTTAATTTATGTAATATTATTTGTTTTATTGAATCTTTTGACGTAGAATTACGTTTTACAGCGCGGTTTGTATGGGGTCGTTTTAACAGATTTTTTAAAGGTCATGCAACTTTTTTGGCTAATACTTTAGGGTATACCTACAGCCTTTAATACTTATTGTTTAAAGATAATATATATACTAAAATATCAGATATATCCTGCGCTGAATGAAAATCTAATTTTGGATTTTGTCACTATTATATTAAAGTCAATAAATGATTGAAAAAATTTGACATTTTGCTTGTTTCTGTTTGCTTACTCATTTAATCATGCTTACTTAAACTTTTTCTTTGTTTTGGCCTCGATAAGTAGTCCATGATTGAGTGTTATTAATTTATTTGTTAATTTTCGGAAGGTCAATTAAAAAATACGTGCAAAATAGACAAAACAATCGGACCAAAGAGACAAAGTAGAAGAGGTTACAACTTAAACAGAATTCTACGTCTACACTTACGATACTATCGAAATTGTTTCTTTTTATACTTACTTTTTATTATATTTAGTCATGTCTTATGATTTGGAAATTAAAGATTCGATATTTTATAAAAGTTATAATTTTTAGCTCAGTATTAATATTAATGAAAGAGCATCTTCGTTATTTACAACAACATTTAAAAAGTTAGTATCAGATATTAGCGTGACCTTTCATCTCATTACTGAGACTTGATCTATCGTTATTGAGTTAAAACGCTTCTATAATAGTAAAGCATACATTTAACATTAATTTTTCTAACATTATATTTTTATACAATTGCTCGAATTCGGGAAACTGGTTTACTGGTATTATATAAGAAGCTACTGAAACATTGAACTGGAATTCAAAAAATTAAATTAAAAATTGTAAATTTTTACTTACACAACCAGGACTTGAACCACGTTCTCCAAATGCTCTACTCTAGCATACTTAAATTAAATTAAATCCCATTTTAGTCCGCTGGTAGATAACCCGACCACTGACTTTAAAACTAATTTCTGAAAAAAATATGAAAAATATTTTCAAATTCTTTCTGCAAAGACTTAATTTGGTTAAAGGGAAATTCAGAAAATAAATATAAATTTTCAAATTTTCCATTTTACATGAACATGTAATATTTTTTAATATTTTTTCCATAAATGAATTTTAACGTTAGTGGTCGAAAAATCGACCAGCTGACTAAAATGGGTTGATAAATTAAATTATAAAATAACATAAATAATTTAAACTTAATTAGGTTAATGTACATTGACATTCTTTATAAAAAAAAATTAGAAATAATTGTTGCTTCATCCAGGTCTCGAACTCGCGTGAATTTTTATAGAAACTCATCGTTAAGCACTGCAATATATATTTTTAGTCTTCTTTTTCGATATAGAATCCTAAACAAAATATTTTTTACAATTTAAAACATGAGTCAAGCAATAGTTGAACAGAAAATATAAAATAATTTTTAAAAAATAAATATAACCTATAAAATTTCATAGATGAAATAGTTCTCAAAATTCATGATCATACATGAATTGTTGAATGTAGTTTATGCGAACAGTAACCATGCGTACTCAAGAATGATGCAAAAGCATGCCAGCACATGTAAGTTAAGGGCGGGATAAGGGTTTCATCGAAAAAAAAAACACACTTTGTTTGTGAATTTTTTTAAGACTATGGATTGAGCAAATTTATTAAAGCTTTTTGTACATTATTAAGTGTACATTTAACAATATTCTGTTATATTTTTTCATACGGAAATATTGAAAAACAAGCCGAGAGACAGAATATTTCCCAGAACGTCTAAGAAAAATAGCAATTTGCGGTGTTCACTAATTTCGGTCAGAAATTATCTGAAATCAAACATCAATAAAATTAAGTTAAAGTATCATCAAATCCTCCCCGCCCCCCCCCCCCCAACGTTCTTTGATTATTTTTTTTTTCATTTAAAAATTTTTTGTGGCCATCAAAAGTGTAAACTACTATTTTCCACTGAAAATTCTTACATTTTGTGGATGGGAAATAATGTATTTAATGTAAAAAATAAAAATTAAAGGTTGGAGGGCAGTTTTGTACACGTACAGCCAGAATCTAAAGAATCTAGAATCCAGAATCCAGAATCTAAACAACACACTATAAGAAAAAAAATTAAATTTTGTATTTTAGAAAAAAAATATGAAATGTTCCAACGGTATATCAACTACTATCGTGTTATGTGTTGTAGCGGAGCTATAATTAAGAGATTATCAAACGAAATATCGCCAAATTTTGTATCTTTTGTTTAAGCGGAGTTATGAAACCCTTATTATGAGTTTCTTTCGACATTCGATCTTCGCTCTTTATCAAACAGTATCGAATGTCAATTTATTATTATGAGCAGTGGAACCCTGCCGAAATATTTGTTGTTGAATGAATTTTCAGTCGAACAGAATTTTGCTTTCGATGCGCTTCATGCTGCAAAATAATTTTTAAAAAAATGTAAGTATTTTGTGATTTTTTTTGTAGTTTTCTGACGACTTTAAACTAATTTTCAACTATTTTTGTTAATTTTATGGAGGTGGAAATTCTAAGGTGGTGAGCAACAAACCACAGTTGGAAAAACTGGTGTCATTGATGGAGGCAAATCCTCTAGTTGCAAAATGTATTTCTTCCAAAATTTTCTAAATGATTTAGACCTCAAAAGTACTTTGAAAGGCTGCACTTTCATGGTGGAATTCATTTCCAAGGGGTTGGAAGCATCCCTCAATCGATTTCTATTTCTTTTTAATTCGTAAAACTTTCATTCTCTTCTGAGAAATCCTCTTTTGATGAATCGTCGAACCATAATTCCATCGAAGTCATGAGTATTTTGTTAAGAAATAAATTATCTTAAACAAGCCTAATGGGCTACATTCACAATAGCGTTATTCTTTGTCGAAAGCACGTGATAATACCAAACGCAAATTCGATCGATCAGACCATTCGACTACAATCGAAGATCGAAAGAAGCTCATAATAAGAGCCATAATCGTCCAAATTTAAAGTGACTGTTTTTTATGTAAAAAAACACTAAATCAACAGTTTATTTCTAAATTTTAACTTTAGACAAAAATTAAAAAACAAAAAATTAATTATTGGAATTAATTAATTATCTGTTAATTCTTTAAAACCTAAAAAAAAATTCTGATTTTAAATTATTGGGTGATGGTTTCATTCAGTTGATTTATTTCAAACAATCAATTGAATTAAAGTATTTATTTTTGCTTTTATGTTGAAAATAATGTAAAGCACACTTTTTCCACTGGCATATTTTCCTTGAACTTTTCGCGCCATCCACAATTTCTTTGATCTGCTTAACAAAATGCCAGCAACATTTTCTGGCCTTTTAATTTGTCACCATAAATATTTGTATTGTTTTTTATTCGCTTTTTACTATTTTTTGTACTGTTTCTTGTTTAAAGTTTTTTTTTTTGATTTTATGAAAATGCTTTGCATACTCTTCTTATTCCCTGAACATTTGTATATTTCTTTTAAACAGCAACATTTTGCTGTTAATTTCCTTTGGGAGGTTTTCTGGTCGTGATGCTGTTCAGCACAGCTTTGCTGCTTTCTGCTGTTGTTATTTTTAATTTTCATTTTTTTTAACTTTATTTTTTTACTGTCACTCTTTGTGCCGCTTTTTTGAACATGCAAATAAACCCACACCACTCAAAGGCTGCATTTCCGTTTCCTTCAGTGTTGGTTGTTTTATTATGTTTTGGGTTTTTTTTTTTTTGGTTGTTTTTTGTATTTTGTTAAGGTTTGTTGGTTTTGAATGCTGAAAATTTTGGGTTTTTTGTTGAGTTGAGTTCTTGGCAGCATCATTTCTCAAAAATGTGCAAAAATTTAATTTTTACGCTGCTGGATATGCAAACAAAATTTATTTTAAATACTTATCATCACCCTTCCCACATCACCTCCTGATAGCTGCGGCACTTTGTTGTTTATATATTCATTTATTTGGTGTTGTTGTTGTTGTTTTTGTTGTTATTTTTATCTTGCTATGCTTTACACGTTGATCTTGTTGTGTTGTCTTATTTTCTCTCTGTTGTTTATATTTAAATTAAAAATTATTTCACCTCATTCTGTTTCTGGTTTTTTTATTTTGCTTCTTTTGATTTGCTATCTTTTGCTTGTTTGTAAGTTTGCTGCTTGTTTTTCGTTCTATTTTTACACGCCTAAAAGTATGCCATGAATTGTACTTTAATTTTAATATACCGACATCTTTGTTTAAACAGAGCAGAACTGTTTAAATTTATTTAAGTACCGGGCTGTTTATCTAGTTAATAGCCCGAGCTAAGAAAGATAAGAAGATGAAAAATTGTAGCAGAGATGGAAGAAAAATTTTAATCGACCCTCAAGCGTATTTTCTAAAAGGTATAGTTACTCCATTTATAAATCCCATAAAAAGGCTTGGCAGGTAAGATGTATGTATTTATTCTTGATTAGCATCGACAGCAGCCATAAAAATCGATTAAGTCATGTCCATCTGTAAGTCAGTCTGTATTTGCGTTGTAACGACTTCAGCTGTAATTAAGGAGCAATCTTAAATAAATTTAATACAAAAGCTTTTATCTTAAAAAATTAAAATAAAGTAAGGCAATGAATTGTATTAAAAGAAAACTATAACTATCTTCCATACGAAGACTTACTTTATGAAAGAAGCAAATCTTTTAAAGATCTAAGAAATAAATCTAATGACTTGAAACACACACAGATTGAACACTTCAACACATAAGCTGTTATATGACATGTATATGATGAGTTTTAAATTTAGAATTTACTTACATCCCATGCCATAAGATTACGCATTTAAAATAGCAAAAATGTTCATTAGTTTCATACAAATTATTGTATTATCTTAAAATTTTAGTTTTAAGCTTTTCATATATATAGAACGTTCTCTTTGGAATAATGCAGATAATAACCACGCCAATCATCCATACAAACTGACATCATAAAACCTTAATAATTTAAAAAAAAAAACTTGTTGGAGCTGCTGACTTATACTAATTTAGTCATTCACCTCAAATGAAGCTTTTAAATGAAACTCTAAACAAAAACTTGTGTAGTAATGTATGCTGCACAGATTTTTAAAAATAGACTACCGCAAATCTGCAGGAACTTTCAAATGGCCACGTACTTTGCCATGTTTAATACCCTGCAGTTATTTCTGCACTTAAGCTGAAACTTACTTTTAAACATAGCCGGTTATTCGATGCTCAAGAACCTCCCAACTACCACCCGCTTAGCCTGAATATCAAAATAAATGCTTGGTGGAGTATAAAAATAATACATACAAACTTCAGCTGCCTGTAGGGTAGTGATTCCTTAAAAAAGTTTACTACTCTTTTTTGAGGCATATTTTTTTCACAAGTACCGAAAAAAATCAACAAAAAGATAAAAAGAACGTATAGAAACATAAATAGTGGCCGGAAGTTATAAAAACAGATTCATGAGATAGGCTCAAACATGAAAATCATGCTTGCAGTTCTCACTATAAAAGCTGTGTTAAGAATGCGCAGATGAAAGGATTTAAAAATAAAAAATCAACAGAAAAAACAATATTTTACTGAATGTAATAAAAAATTTTATAAAATCTAAGAATTTTAAAATATTTGAATATTTAAAAATATAAAAAAAAACATAATTAAAATTAATAAAAAATATCAGATATAAAAAATTCCACTTCAAATAAAACTTTCAAATTTGACTAACTTGAATAAATGTAGTTTTTCCAACACAAAAAATTTAAGAAATTACAAATATTTAAGAATTTGATGGTGTTAAAAAACATAAAATATATAAAAAAGTAAACAAATAAAGAAACATTGTTCATAAAAAGTTACCAAAATTTGAAGAATTTAAAAATTCAATAGTTTAAAAAGTAATACAAATATATGTGTGCAAACAAAAACTAACATTAATAAAAAACAAATTAAAAAATTAAAAAATATATTTGAAAACAATAGAAACTTTGAATTATTAAACATTATAAAGTTTGAAAATATATTGAAATTTCAAAATTCTTAAAACTGTACAAGAGAATAACATAAAATTCAAAATTAAATTTAACATTTTATAAGTTTAAAACAATTAAAAAATAATATTCATTGAAATTTGAAAATATATTAAAATTCTGACTATTTAAAATAATTTAAAAAGGTTTCAAAATTTTTGTAACTTTTAAAAAACTACATCCATTTTCACGAAAAATTAATATATGTTAAAGAAAATATTCACGAACTACAATATAAAAAATGAAAAAAATAAACAATACCAGTTCCAGTGCCAATACTAGTACATGTACCAGTTCACTTCCATTTTCACTTTCACTTTTACTTTTACTTTTACTTTTACTTTTACTTTTACTTTTACTTTTACTTTTACTTTTACTTTTACTTTTACTTTTACTTTTACTTTTACTTTTACTTTTACTTTTACTTTTACTTTTACTTTTACTTTTACTTTTACTTTTACTTTTACTTTTACTTTTACTTTTACTTTTACTTTTACTTTTACTTTTACTTTTACTTTTACTTTTACTTTTACTTTTACTTTTACTTTTACTTTTACTTTTACTTTTACTTTTACTTTTACTTTTACTTTTACTTTTACTTTTACTTTTACTTTTACTTTTACTTTTACTTTTACTTTTACTTTTACTTTTACTTTTACTTTTACTTTTACTTTTACTTTTACTTTTACTTTTACTTTTACTTTTACTTTTACTTTTACTTTTACTTTTACTTTTACTTTTACTTTTACTTTTACTTTTACTTTTACTTTTACTTTTACTTTTACTTTTACTTTTACTTTTACTTTTACTTTTACTTTTACTTTTACTTTTACTTTTACTTTTACTTTTACTTTTACTTTTACTTTTACTTTTACTTTTACTTTTACTTTTACTTTTACTTTTACTTTTACTTTTACTTTTACTTTTACTTTTACTTTTACTTTTACTTTTACTTTTACTTTTACTTTTACTTTTACTTTTACTTTTACTTTTACTTTTACTTTTACTTTTACTTATACTTTTACTTTTACTTTTACTTTTACTTTTACTTTTACTTTTACTTTTACTTTTACTTTTACTTTTACTTTTACTTTTACTTTTACTTTTACTTTTACTTTTACTTTTACTTTTACTTTTACTTTTACTTTTACTTTTACTTTTACTTTTACTTTTACTTTTACTTTTACTTTTACTTTTACTTTTACTTTTACTTTTACTTTTACTTTTACTTTTACTTTTACTTTTACTTTTACTTTTACTTTTACTTTTACTTTTACTTTTACTTTTACTTTTACTTTTACTTTTACTTTTACTTTTACTTTTACTTTTACTTTTACTTTTACTTTTACTTTTACTTTTACTTTTACTTTTACTTTTACTTTTACTTTTACTTTTACTTTTACTTTTACTTTTACTTTTACTTTTACTTTTACTTTTACCAGTACCAGTACCAGTACCAGTTCCAGTACCAGTACCAGTACCAGTACCAGTTCCAGTACCAGTACCAGTACCAGTACCAGTACCAGTACCAGTACCAGTACCAGTACCAGTACCAGTACCAGTACCAGTACCAGTACCAGTACCAGTACCAGTACCAGTACCAGTACCAGTACCAGTACCAGTACCAGTACCAGTACCAGTACCAGTACCAGTACCAGTACCAGTACCAGTACCAGTACCAGTACCAGTACCAGTACCAGTACCAGTACCAGTACCAGTACCAGTACCAGTACCAGTACCAGTACCAGTACCAGTACCAGTACCAGTACCAGTACCAGTACCAGTAACAGTACCAGTACTAGTAATTTTTAAAATTTGTCGATTTTATATCTGAATTTATTTAAAAATTTGGAAAATATGTCAAAGCTAACAAAAATTTCAACAGTTAATAAACATAAACTACAAATTCAATTTTGAATGTAGAAAAATTTAATATTATAAAAAAAACGAAAATTTAAATAATTAAAAAATTTTAAAACATCAAAATTTTGATATATGAAGTATTTTAATATATAATTTCAATAATGAAAAATTTGGAAATATTTCAAAATTAATAAATATTTTCAAATTTTCTTTTTTAAAAGTAAAAACATGAACAGGTTAAATTTTTCCAAAAATTTGAAAATTGAAGTAATATTATTAAATTTAAAATAATTACAAGAATTAAAAAATTTTAGTTTTTAAAAAGATTAAACTTTTTCAAGGTTTAAACTTTTCAAAATTTGAAATTTACAAGTTTAAAAATTAAAAACGGAAAAATTCAAAAATTTTGATTATTGGAAAACTTAATACATCAATTATATATAATTTATGTTAATATATAAATGCTATCAAATAATTTATCAAAAATTAAAGATTTAACAATTTTGCATAATGTGAAAAATGTAAAAATATATCAAAATTTGCTAAAACTAACAAATCAAAAAATTTTTTAAATTCCATTAGCAGTAAATTTAAATATGGTAAAAAAAAATTTAAAATTTAGCATTGGAAAAAATATTCAAATCATCAAAAAATCAAATTGGCCATTTCAGCCCTTGAAAGGACTTTGACCGAGCTTCTTATGATCAATTGTGTTGTGTGTGTTATTAAATGTTTGCACATAATTGACCGAGAACTGGACCTACATGTTTTATGCCGACTCCGAACGGCTAAAGTTCATGTTCTCAAGAAGCTTTACATGGCATTATTTACTCTCTGAGGTTTGCCATTGTCTGCAGAGAAGTGATGACCGATCAGAAAAATTTTTGATCGAAAGAAACTTTTCGCCGCGTCTGGGGATCGAACCCGGGCTCCAAGCATGCTAAGCCACACACTTATCCTGCATGCCACGGTCACCACCGTGGAAAAAATATTAATATTTTAAAATCATGTTTATTGTTTATATATTTACAAAAATTAACTAACTTTTATATATTTTTAAACAAAAATTTCAACAAAATTATTCATTGTTAATAACAACTGGTTAAATTATTTTTAATTTATTGCACATGTTTTCAATGTTAAATTTTTAAAATTTTAAAATTTTTTAATAAATAAATTTTTGAGTTTTGCAATAGTCAATAAATTGAATAATTTTTTAATATTACTTGAAGAAAGTATTAAATTTATAAAATACAAAATTAATGCAAGTTTTTAAATTGATAACTGCTTAATTTTTAAAATCATAATTTAAAAAATTTTGATATTTGAAAATATTTCGAAAGATATAAAATTTAAAATTTTTTCTATTTCAAAATTTTTAGAATGAGACCATGAATATGTAAATATTTGAAAAAACTTTGATATTTTTTAAAAATTGGAATAATTTGAAATTTGAATGACATTTATTAATAAAATTACATTTTTTTTTTAAAAAAAATGTGTTATTAATATTATGAATTTTCAATATAATAATATTTTTCCAATTTTTTTATGTCGCCAAGTTGAGGCAGTCAGACACGTTACCACGCGAAGATCGCCCACTTGTCTCCTTTCATTAAGAATCATATTTTATATGTTTATGTCAAATAATTAATAAGCCTCAATCCTATCTTTTCATCGCTTTCAACTCTTTGTTGTATGAATTTATGTGGTGCTAATTTTGCCCCGGCACTTTAGCCCGTCCATCTGTTTCCTGTTTTTCATTCATATCCATTCGCGTCTATAGCGACTGATCTTCATATATAGTAGATTGCATTTCAGCATTTTATTTTTGTTTCATAAAAGAATACGACGAATTAAAGCAACACTAATAAAAGCATAAAGAAAATAAATACTAAAGAGTTTTTCCCCTTTTATTATTCTTCTCTTAGCGTTTTACGTTTGCTGTTTCTGCTCCAATTCCAAGTAAGTTTTCTGCACTCATACCAAAAGCGTCGACGTCATTCATCGTCTCTCTTCCTTTTCATTGCTTCTGTTCTAGAGCGCGCAATGCCAACATTGCAGCAAAAAACAAACACAGAAAACCAAAAAGAAAACACAATAAAAAAAAAAAAAAACAAAAATGAAAAGAAAACCCTTAAAGTATGCATTGCAATAGAAATACTAGAAAAGTTTCTCAGCAACGGCATAGTTTCAGACAAGTTTGCCGCTTAAATGCGCTTTTTAAGCCATTTTATATTAAGAAATAAGTTGTGCATAAAAAAAACCGACTAAGCTTTAAAGCATAACAGTAAACTTAAAAGGCATAGCAGCAAAATCTGCCTAATTTGCTAGAAATTCTATTTGAGCGTCGTGTGTATCGCATTTGTAAGTTGAAATGCCAAAACGATTGGACAAGTCGTTAAAGGACTAGCCAAGTTAACGAAGCGAACTAATAAGTATTGTGCTCAGCATTACAATAATGAACTCTTTGGATGCTCTTTGGTTTTGACTGAAACAAGTTTAGGGCAGAGCAATCAATTTCTAATACCAGTTATTTAAAACTTAATTATTATGATGAGAATTTTGTGAAAGAATAAGGTTGCTAGCAGAAGGTAGAACTTTTTTTTAATTCAAAGTTTAAATTCTTTTCCGCTTTTCATTTAAAATATTTTATGAAAGGGGGTAGTTTATATCAATTTTCATAAAATAATTCAATTAAATTGTTTAATGAAGAAAATTAAAAGCATTTGCTTTTCCTCATTAAAAAACTTAATTCACGCAAACTTTACGCCAAAATCAGAAAACATTTCTGTGCACGGCATTACTTTGTTTTTCTTGTAGATGTGGGGTTTCTGGTTTTTTTTTTGTGGGGTTTCTAAACACGAAAATCAAAAAAAAAAAATATTTATGGATGCATGTGTTTTTTAATTTTTTAAGTTTTTCTCATTTTTTTTTAAATATTGTTACATATGGCTCATTCCATACAGACGAGTGTGACGTTTTGACTACTTTATCGTGCTGAAAATGGTATTAACCGGTTAAAATCTTAGCAATTTACTATAGGGTATTTTAGAAGATGCCCCAAGGTTTCAAAATGCTAAAACATAATGCAGTTATTTATACTAGTTTAATAGTTACATTCGCTTAAACACCTGGGACGGGTGTGATGAGCACAAGTTTAAAAACTAAAAATTCTGAGTTTAACATTGAAGTTCAGTCCATCTGCCACAATGAGACCATTTTTGACTTGCATGTATTCAAATTTAATATATTTTCTGTTGAATACAAGTGAAAAATATTTTGAAAAAATGGCGATAACCATTCTTTTTTAAACTTTTAAATGGGACGGGTGTGACATAAGATTGTCCCGGGTGTGACGAGTGCGAATGATGTGGGAATTATATATAAGAACTTAATGGGTATAATAACTTTCACATATTTTTGACACTTAAATCAAAAAAATATGTTTTTGATTAATGTATTAATTAAAAACAAAAAAATATTTTTTGCAAAAAATTTTTTTTGCATGAATTTTTTATCAAATTAATACCTATACAAATAATTTCAAGTTTTTAATATATTTAAAAAAAAAATATTTTTTTGCAAAAAATTTTTCGCATGTATTTTTGATCAAATTAATACCTATAAAAATGATTTCGCTATACATGAGTTTACAAAACTTGTTTTAATCAAAGAATTTATTCATATACTTGCTAAAATTTCATTATTAGAAAAAAATTTTGAAAACCGTTCCGGGTGTGACCAACTTCTTGTAACGAAAATGAAGAATAAAAATAATTTATTGAATGAAAAAAGTTAACAAATTTATGTAAAACATCAACATCCTTACTTTAGGAAAGTTTCATTCTTATCATAAGCCCATGTTGCTTCTTAGGAAAACTATAGCCTATTTTGGGACGGGTGTGACTCAGAAAAAACACTCAATTTAAATATTTTGTACTTTGAAAACGCAGAAACCAATCATTATTACAACCTATTCTAACACAACATTAATATCTTTTTTAATATTACTAACCTTATTTTTTTAAAAGTTGTATCAAAAGATGACTGATTTTAAGGTTTAAATTAAATCAAAATATTTAAAAAATTTTTTCAACTCGAAGTTTGTTTAGTTAAATTGTCAAAATAATATAAAAAAGCATTTCATTTAAAAATATTTTTGCAGCAGGACTAACTTAAGATTCCACTTCAATTCGAAAACCAAAAATTACTTCATATACATTCATTTTAAAATTCATGTTTCCGTTCCTCATTTCTGTGGAATGAGCCATATATTTAGAATCGCTACGTACAAAAAACGCATTTTGAAGGCTTCGATTTTTTATGAATTTTTAATAAGGTATAATTTTAGACACTTGATTATATACTTCGAATAAGTAGTATCCGAGATATATTTATTAAATACCACTTTATTTGAAAAAGCGGGGAAAAAATTTAAAAAACAACGTTATCCATAAAAAAAATGTTTTGCGTATTTCGTGTTTAGAGATGTACGACTGAGTGATCTAACATCTGGAGAACCTACTAACGTGTGTTCTGAAAATTTAAAATTAGCTTTTTTGAAAATGGCAGGAAAATTTGTCCATGGGCTGTAAAGGGTTAACAAACGTACATATTTGAAGGTACTAAAATTTTTTCATAAATCTTTGTTTTGTATTTCGAAAAAATTATTCAACTTGATCGAAATAACCTTGAAATTTTGGAAAAGTTTTTTTAATAAGTGATAAAAAACACAAATTTGTACATAAACGTCTCGTACATATTTCTTCATTTATTATTTATTAATCCAAACATTTTCAAAATATAGGATGTTTTTATTGTCTAAACTTATCGCAATTTCATCACAATATTCTTTTTTGCCTTCTTCTTCATTACCAACATCAAAATCATCACCTCTCTCTCATAATAACCGAAATGTTGTTACAACGAGTTCGTTAAAAATTACAAAATTACTTAGATTGGGCATTTTTATTGGTTTTTTTACTATCAATCCATAAATGACATGCATTGGACACAAATGAGCATGTTTTTTGTTTTTACAAACAATACCAAAATGACTTAAATTGGGCACAAGTGAGTATATTAATTTTTTGATAAATGATCCAAAAATCACTTTTATGATGTACGAATGGGAGTGTCAATTTATTTGATAAACGCTCATATGAGGGCTTGATATCAAGAACATTATGACTTAGCACAGAATCACTCCCAAAATTAATTTGGGATTGGGAAATTGGGAAAATTTGGGATTGTTTTCAGCTCAAATTTCTCTCCGTGTTCTGAGAGTCTTCCGGGAATCACCGAATGTAAGCATCTGAGGCCATAAAAGTGATTCGCCGGAAAGATTCGCCTGGAAGATTCGCCGACGAATCGCAGAGAGGAGTCTTAGGTGGTTCACTAGGAAGAGTCGCGAACGATTTGCTGAGAAGAGTCCAAAGCAATAAGCCAGGTAGAGTCGCACACGAATCGGGAGAATGAGTCTTAAGCTATTCCGCAGGAGTCCTAGCAGTTTGTTGTGAAGCATCGTTGTTGAACGTAAAAAGTTGTTGTAAGTTTAACCCTCATCCGACCCACGGGTAAAATTTCACCCAATTTTAAGTTTAAAACGCTATGTTTAGCTCATTTTTATTGTAAGATTAAAGAAATTTTATCGTATTTGTTGAAAATAGTCTTGTATTTTAGAATATGATATCAGTTTTATGGTTCAAACAAAGTAACGGTTATTATTTAAAAAGTATCGTAAGCAACCTTTAGCTGAAATTTCACCCATATGAATATCACATGGAAATAAAGTGAATTTCGTTACTAAAAATAGGAGGAAGGCATCAGAATCAGAGGTAGATTTTGTCCCGAATACTTTAGAGGAAGATGATTCTTCCAATGAATGAAGCGTTGAAGAATGAAAAAATAAGTCAATCAGTCACTGCTACAACTTATTCAATGTTGTCAAAGGATAAATCCATATAATTGACCACGAAACTTCCCCAATTCCATGGAAGAATAAGAACTGAAAATATTTTATGGGTTAAGGTAATTAAACCTCGATGTGCAACAAGAACTTAAAGGCTTGCGAGTTTTTGGCTGTGATTGAAAGAACGTTGATGATGTTCTGTTTGAGGCGTATATTGGTCTATTGATATGACGTGTTGTTTATAAACTATATGGCAAATGACAGGATACTTGTGAAATGACGTCTCAGGAAGACTAATTTTCCGTTCTGTGATGTCTAAGAAAACCTTCGATAACACGCGTTATTAGATACGATGATAAAAGTACTTGGAAAAAACGTAGACCTCACGATAAGTTAGCTCCAATAAGAGAGTTATGGCATAAATGGGTTTTACAGCAACAACTTATTTACATGTCTTTTGAAAATTTTACAGTTGATGGGCAACTATTAGCTTTCCGTGGAAAATGCCTCTTCAAGTAGTATATTTCATCCAAGCCCGCCAAGTATGACATAAAGATATGGGTACTTTGTTACAGTATAAAAAACTTTGCATGGAATATGCAAGTTTATTCTGGTAAAATACCAGGTGCAAAAAAGTACATGCTCTTCAACATTTTGAGCACTAATCATAACAATAATGTAATAATGGCAGGCAAAAAGCAGCTTCCCAAAATAATATCGGATTACAACAAATATAAAGCGAGTGTTGATACTTTAGATAAGTTGGTTGGAAATGATACCATCAAACGTATAACTAACCGTTAGCCATATCCTTTGTTTTGTAACATGATAGATGTGTCGGCAATAAATGGTGATTCGAACTAAAACAAGAAGTATAAGAGACAAATAATTGTAGTGCAATTGGGAGCAACTGAGTTAGGACTATCCCGAAGTATCACGTAGAACTTCGTAAACTAGTAGGAAGCCTTCACGTCAGCTTGTTACAAAAACTTTATCACATGCTTTACCCTCAGAAAGTTCTTGCATGAAAAAACGCCAGACAACTTTTGGAAAAAGATACCAAATATTTAAAAAAGAATCGAAAATCATGCTCCTCATGAACTTCTTGCAACAAATATACAGGAGGTGTGCATAAAACTGCAGTCTTCTTTTGTACAAACTGTAAATAGTAAGCTATAATTCCACATAATAAATGTAACTGTTAAAAACATAACTGTTTAAAAAAAAACACTTGAAATTTTTTATAAATTTGCCAAATAAAATAATCATGGGTGAAATTTCATCCATTTGGGTTTTATTTGTGAATTTTTTTGGGTCGAAAGGGTAAAACGGGCAGTATAGACAGATGTTGTTCTATCCTAAATTAATAAGTTTTTTTACAAGTTCAACTTTTTTATTAATTTTAACGATTTCTCAGAGCTAGCTTCATATGCCAATGATAAATTTAAAAAAATGTTTCAAAAACCATGTTTCAACGATCGTCAGAATGAGCAAAAGAAGATTTTGAAATTTTTTGAATAGCGCATTCATCCCTTGGGCGATCAAAAAGCGATCCATCTTCCAACAATCGCCGGCTTGAGCGAAAGAAGATTTTGAAAATTGTTCGTCGATTGCGCATTCATCGCTGGGGCGATCAAAAAGAGATCAATCTTCCAAGATCGCCGTAATGAGCGAAGGAAGATTTTGAATAGTTATCGTTATCGTTTCGGCGACCAAAAAGCGATCGATCTTGCAAAAAAACTAGGGAGAATGTTTGCAGGGTAAAAACTTTTTATTGAAAATAAACAAAATGTATAGAAAAAAAGATATAAGAAAAAATGAAATGGTGACAAAAAAATGTTTTTTTTTTTTTATCACAAAAACGCTCCTTCAGAGTAAAAAATAGTTGCCATTTTTGCAAAACTAGATAAGTCGCACAGATCGAATTGTTAGGAAATCGAAAAATCGTTGTAAAACGTCTTCATTTTGTTAGACATTCTTTAAAAATAAACCAATTATGCTAAATTTTGCTTACTTATCTGGTTTTGAAAGTTAGAAATAAATCAAAATTAAGATCCGCCCTTCAGAGTCTCAAAAGTTAGAGGAACTCATTAAAATGATTTCTGCATACTATTTTTTCAAATTGGAAGAAAACCGTCGAAGCAATTTTAATGCTCCTGAAGTTCCGTTTTAGTAAAAAACATGTTTTTTGCTTTCCGCTCTTAATTTTTTACAGAACGCATACCCAAATCCGGTAAAATGTTAAATTTATTACTTTTACCAACGTTTTGACATAAAAAAATTTTTAAAATTTGAATGAAAACGACACAAATGAAAACTTGCTAAAACTAATCTGGTTTTGAGTGAAAGTTTACAGTGGACATGATTGCTTTTGATTAAAAAGGAATTATTATAATGCATTTTTTTCTAGGATTTTTATCATTTTTACCCAAGAGGATTTTTTAAACCAATATATTGTAAATTTTGGTGACCGTGGCATGCAGGTAAAGTGTGTGGCTTAGCACGCTCGGAGACCGAGTTCGATCCCCATTCGCGGCGAAAAGTTTTTTCAATAAAAAAATTTTTCTGATCGGTCACCACCTCTCTGCAGACAATGGCAAACCTCAGAGAAATGCTGTGTAAAGCTTCTGGAGAACATGAACTTTAGCCGTTCGGAGTTGGCATAAAACATGAAGGTCTAGTTCTCGGTCAATTGTGTGCAAACATTTCATAACACACACAACACAATTGAACATAAGAAGCTCGGTCAAAGTCCTTTCAAGGGCTGAAATGGCCAATTTCTTTTTTTTTTTTGTTTTTATATTGTTAATTTTACTTTACAGTGGCATTTCTAACTTAAAGTTTTTTTTTCTGTGACTTATCTGGATTTGTAATTAAAATCCTCAAATATGTTATGAAAAAACATTTCTTTATTAGAAAACATCGTCTTTTTTTCTTAAAATGAAGAGTTTGTTCAAACCGTCATTCTGATGCTTGTTAGCGGCCGAGATACCTTTTTTTAGATCGCAGATCTAGGCAGAATATCATATATTTTTGGAAGGAGAATTATTTAAGGATTCATGTACTGTATATCATTCACGATTTTTATGGATTCTTCACTTTTAATTCTTACCTTAACTGAAAAAATAGTGAAAAATAAGGGTGACCTGTCCATAGCTACTGTGGATAAACAATAAACGATTTCAAAATTTTAGCACTATTTATCTTATAGAATTACTATATTTATATACAGAAAGCCTTTTGTTAAAAACACGATTTAAAATATGAGAAAAAAATACAGAATGGAAAAAAGTTGCTCAAAGTGCAAAAAGTTCTAACTTTCAACCCAAATATCTAAAAAAGTGTCATAGATTTTATGCATTTCTCAAATGTCAATTGTAGGAAAAATTAAGTTGTAAATTCAAAAGTACTACTTTCCGAGCCAATAACTGTGTTGAATCTATTCGGCTTTTTTAGCGTTTTTTCATCGAAACGTTTTGTAAATCGATGTTTTAAGTGTTCTATATATCTTTTTTTAATATTCTTTCATCTCAACCGATACTAAAAGCTTTACCAAATGTTATACTAAAACTACAACAAATGTCTAATGCGACCATTTTTTTAACACAGTAAACAATTTTGGAATTTAGATCAAAGTTGTACAACAGACCAACTTGTACAAAGTTTCATTAAATTGCGTTCAATGATTTAAATAATTCGAACAATAGACGACAGCATTCTTTTTTTTAAAACAATTTGCATTTATTACCGTTATATAAGATGTAAGAAACTTTAACATTGAATATTTTATTCAATTACAAGCTACGTATACGCCATGTTGAGCTGTTTTGAGTTGAACAAAGCCTAAAGCTTATTTTCCTAAGTTTCGACAATATTTACACACTTAAACTGATGAAAAGTATTTTGATAAGTTGATCCTTTGCACCGCACTTCTTTGCAAAAATTTACAACCGTTTCCGCCAACTTCACCCCTTTCAGTCTTTAGTTAACAAACTCGAATAAGACGCAGCTGAAATTTTAATTTCACGCCACGGTCATTTATTGCCAGTGAAGCGTATTAATTTGACCATAATTTTCAGCTGCCGCTACACACTCTTATTCAACCATTCAGCGTATCGAATGTTTAAAGCGCTGCGGGTGTTTTTGGCATTCAAGTTGATTTGAGAAAATTTTGATGTTGATTAGTTTGCCTGAATTTAAATCTAATTAAAATCGAGGTGCTGAAGCTGCAAGCAACAGCAAAGCAATACAGCAATTAAATGTCGTTGTTGTTGTTGTAGGTGTTTATTTGTATTTCATTGAATTTTAAAATGGGGTTATGTATGTGTGTGTTTGTGTGTTTGAAAAAGGCTAAATGGGCTAAACATTTTATGACTAACAATTCTTGAGCTAATAAAAATCTCTTTTTAAATAGCTGCCAAGAATTTTATGTTTATTTATTTAGCTTATAAATTCTGTTTAATACAAGCAGTTTAATATTTAAGCTTTGAAATTAAAAATTAACAGGAAATTTATTTATTTATATAATTAAACAATATAAATAAATAGACCATAACTTAAGTCTAACGACCTTAAAGGTGCTGAGTGACGTAAAAGAAGTGGCGTTGGCGCAAAAGGCTAAATTAATAGGATTAAATGGTCAGTTGAACATCAATTTAACTGCTCAGTTGGCAGTTGGATTCTGCAGTTAAATTTGTTTATTTTATTTTTTTGCACATATTTTATGGAGATTTAAAATTTGATGTGCCGAAAAAGGTCCTTTTTAATTGTCAAATTTGAAAAGCTACCGCAAATCGTCCACATATCCGTGATTTTACGAGGATCTAAAAAAACTAATTTATTGTCAAGCTATAAAATTGTTATTTCTGTGCAATAAGGTAGCATTGCTGTAACACACACACACAAAAGCAAAAAAAGCAAAACATATTTTATTTTTACGTTATGCAATGCAAGCAAATAAAAACAATTAGGAAAAACTTTGACCCGACTAAAATGAAAAAAAGCAAGCCGTTACATGTTTTTGCCATAGTCGGCTTTAATGCCAGCTGCAATGAAAAACACTCAAACGCACAAATACACTCACTATTGTACGACCAATACACAAACAAAGCAACTATAGCCAATACGTAAAAGACATTTACAACTAATTTATAGCCAAAGCTCGCCCACCATGAACTTCTATAGTTAAAGCGTATTGCTGTTAACTACGTTTATATGTTAGTATGTGTGCCTGTGTGTAAGTATATATGTGTGTATGGAGAAGTGTGCCTTTTTTCGTTTAAACGTTTTGAGCTTAAGCTGCGTTTAAGCCCGCTTATTAGCATGGCATGTAGTTTATTAATAACTTAAGCCAATTTGTTGTTTGCGTTCGATTTTGCTTTATTAACGTTACGTTTTTTTTTTTTTTTTTTTGTTTTTGTTTTGAGTGCGCAGCGCTTTTAATGGCCATTAAGTGCTGCTTTTTAGATGCTGCAAAAGAAACTGAGAAAAACAAAATTACATCTCAACAATTAATTGAGAGTGTCGTAAGCCAAAGCTTAAGCATTAAAATAACACAAAATTTGTTTTTGCAATTTGTTAGAAAACATCTGATAAGCTGCTTAAGTATTATTGTTGTGTTTGCTTACATAAAAAAATAAAAAAAAAAATACCGCTCCTTTGAGCGTAGCATTTAATTAACATTTTAAGACTATAGCTACATGTGAAATGTCTGTAAGTCTGATTGTGTCGGCTTTAAGTAGTTAATCTTGTAGCCTGTTAGTGATGAAAATTTACTTTAATTGGCACTTAATTGATTTTTTTTCGCAATAACATTTCATGATTTATGTGACATGATTTATTTTGGTTCTGAAGTATTTGGTGAAGTTTTAATACCAAAATATAATTGAATAGTTTTTTTCATATATTTAAGACCCACCTGAATGTAACTGTTTTTGTCATTATTCTTGCAGCACTTACGACTGTCTTCGAATGACATTGAAGCTTTAAACAAAAAAAAAAAAAGATTATGTATCACCGAGACTCAACAGTCTCATATATTTGTTAATATATGATGTGTTGAAGAGTTGGTGCATCGAAAATATATTGTTTTAAGTCGAAAATCTTTTTCGGTTAATTCCTTAAATGACGTACTTAATGAATACCTTAGGTTTTATAGCATTACTGGTTCTCCAGATATTTCGAAAAATGTGTTGAAAAAAGTTGTATGGAAGCTGCCACGTCCTCTTTTCCATAATTATTAAAAACCCCTTTTTTACTTTGCCATACCTAAAATACCAAGATAGGCCATAAAAGTTAACAAAAGTTGTTACACTTAAAATAAATAAATTCTATTTTACAGTTACAGCGTTGACCAAAAAATATAGATATTTTCACCATCACAAATGGATTTAAGAAAACAAAATTGTTTACCCCTTATAATATGCACGCAGTGGACGCACAACCTTATCTTACTCTATGAGTAAGATATGTTGTCGTTCACATCCACTGCGCTGCGGAGGAGATGATAGACTATTACCACCCTCACACGCATGCATAGAAAAGCGTTGCCTTCAAAGCCATACTGCAGTCGGTTATAATGCAAAAACGAAAAAAAACAACTGATTTTTGTTCTAATCTGCGTCAAAGGAGAGAACCGAATACGATGGAATCACTATTTATATGTCGAGATCAATACAGTCAACAGTTTGAGTGCTTTTTTGTTTTTTGAAAGCTTCTTAAAGATTTTTAAAACTAATTTAATTTTAATCGGAGCATATTTTATTACACTTTAGTGATATATATATTTTTTTTCTTGAAATTAAGTTGATTTTTATATATTAAAATGTTTGTCAAAAATTATACTGCGGGACAAGTTGTAGTATTTTTGTGGGATTAGTTGTAACATGTAACAACTTGCTCCACACATTTGAACTGGATATTCGGTGTTTGTTTATTTTATTGTTATGTCTTAATTATTTTTTGCACAATGAGAAATTATAAACGAAAGTCTAAACGGGCAACTCAAAGTAAAGAAGTTTTCGAGTTGAATGCTATTGCATTTAAAGAAAAGAAGACAAGTGTCAGAAAAACTTGTTGAATTTGTATCATGCATATTTAAATAGATACATAAAAAAAAAAATAACATTGAATTTCCATCTGTTGGCTACAATAACCCAGAATTTTGTTTAAAGATACAGATGAAGATAAAATATCTTCATTCCTACTGAAGTGTGCAAATAACTGTTTTTGGACTGCTTCTAATAGAGGTGAAAGAGTTGGCATACCAATGTGCTGGTCACCAAATATACCATCTTCATGTCACTAAAATAATATTGCTGCACCTGATTGATTAAAAAAATCCCTGCAAAAAAAAACTCACAACTTTCTCTAAGGACACCTGAAACCACTTCTTTAAGTCGGGCCATGTTCAACGCTAAAGAATTCTTAAAAAAATATGAAACTAATAGTTGGTGAAACTAGGCCTTACTGTTGTTAAATACTTGAATATTTTTTAGTTGTAGAAACTGAAATAAATGATTCAAGCTAAAACTTCAGTTTTATTGCTTGTTACAACATGCCCCAAGGCTGTTACAACTAGCCCCATACACGGGGTAAGATGTAACACTAGCAATTTCTTATTAAAATGTCCCTCAGTTACAAAATACTTCCAATTCCAAATTTTTTGGACTATATTGACTATATTGGAAGCAAGGATAGTCAGACATTAAACCATTCAACTTATTTATTTTTTTTTCAAATCTTAATCATTTATTGAACAAAATGATAAAATGTTACAATGTTTTAAATATTGTTTTGTTAGCACAGAGGGCGCTTTTTTCAAAAAACTTAATCTAAAAGAAAATACTAAACAAACTGGTAATATAAAATGCAGAGATAAAAAGGAAAAATAACAAAAACCTAAACTGATGAGTTATATTAAACTAATGAATAAGAAAAAGAGAATAACAAACTAAATATATAATTTAATGTTGTCTAGTATTATAAACTATATTATTATCATTAGAATAAGCTTTGTGAAATAAAAGCAGCTTGTGGTCCGTAAATAGAGTACCATTTCGGAAAGAGCGATATATTTCAGAAAGACAAGAATATTTACCAAAATAGTCATAAGCAAGTAACGAATTAAACTTAACATTATTTATATTATTTGAACATTTCTCAAAGAATTTTATATTATTATTTACAACAAAATTATCAATTCTTGGACACTTTGCAATTTCATAAAGCAAACAATTTGTTTCATATTTGAATGAACCGCGTTTTCTATAAAAATTTGCAGCGCTACGGAGAATGCCACGTTCAAAAAGTCTAAGAATCTCCATTTGATGAGATGATAAATTTGGAATTTTGCACCAAATACTGGAAGCGTATGTTAGCACAGGTCTGATATATGCTTTATAGATATTAACCTTAATGTGTGGTTCAATAAATTGTGACCGTAGCAGCCGATTAAGAGCGAATTTAGATTTTCTGGCTTTAATAACAATGGTTTTTACGTGATGAATAAATTTATTGTTTCTGTGCATAAATAATCCAAGAACTCTTATATTAATTTTTGGTATTACATGATGGCCGTTAACTGATATTTTCATGTCTTAACAGTTTTTTCTTAGTCTTCTACTAGTGTCTCTAACTGAACCAACGAAATGAATCATTTCAGTTTTGCTTTCATTTAATATTAGTTTCCATTCTTCAAAGTACAGAACTAATTTCTCTAAATGAACATTAATTTTATTCTGTGCAGTTGCAGAGTCATTATGAGTAAAGAAAGTTGAGGTGTCATCAGCATACTGCATTGTTTCAACATGGTCATCAGTGGGCAAATCGTAAAGATACAAGTTAAACAAAATTGGTGAGCAAACTGACTCTTGCGGAGTTCCAGAACACATATCGGCAAAATTTGAGTAATGATTACAAAGCCTCACAGCAAAAGAACGACGTGTTAAGAAGCTTTTCAAAATTTTGATTAAAAAAATTGGGAAACCAAGCTTTCCAAGCTTAAAAACTAGACCATCATGCCAAACTGTATCGAAGGCTGCTTTGAGATCTAAAGATACGAAAAAAGTAGCTTTTCCAATATTCAAACCGCGATCAATATTCATTTGAAGCTTCCCAAGTGCATGTTCAGCTGAAACTCCAGAAAGAAACCCAAACTGGTTTTGAAATATATCTAGTTTTTCAATATGAAGGAGCATTCTATTTGCTAAGATACGCTCAAATATTTTGGATATGCAGCTTAAATTAGAAATAGGTCTCCAGTTGGTTAAGACAGAAATATCTTTTTTAGGCTTAGGTATTGGAGTAATGAGCGCTATTTTCCAGCAAGAAGGAAAATAAGAGGAAGAAATAAGATGGTTGAAAAGAATGGTCAAAAATAAAATTATGTTTGGTGAAAAATGCTTGATAAGATAGTATGGTGTACCATCTATACCTGTTGACTTTTAATTTGGTTTTTTAAAGATAACTCGAGTGACTTCATCAACTGAGGTTAGAAGATTTTTTTTGTTCATCATGAAGAGACTCATTTACGATCAAAAGCTCGTGCTCGTTTTTGATGGCTGGTGAAATAGTTCTATCAAATTGAATAATAGATTGAGAATTCGAGAGAGAATCATTAAAAAGTTTAACCGAATGTGACCGAACTGAATCTAAATTTGTAGACGAATTATGATTAATTGAAAAATTGTTCGAAAATGCATTGGCTATGTTTTCAGTACCAATGAATTCTGCGTTTTTGTCATCATTTTCAAAAATTATATTTGGTAGTTTTGATGTTTTCTTGTAGGCGGTGTAAAATTTGACAGTAGAAAAAGCATCCCTGGTGGTGTTTGTATTTGCCAAAACATTTTTATAATAGTTGCTTAGATCAAATGAGATAGTGTTATGAAGCATAGAACGTGTTAAGGAAATGTCTCGTTTTATGTTAGCAATTTAGTACAAATTGGTACCTCTTTGTATGTTTCTATACAATTTTCGTTGCAATGAATGATGATGTTTGAGTATCTTAATCGTAGAATAAGATAAAATAATACCATTTGCTCTCATGACACTAGTAGGTACAAACTTCTCAATAGCTTCAACTAGAATATTTCCAAATCTTTCAGCAATACGTTCTAGTTCCACTTGGGACAGATTGGCGTTAGTTGGAATGTTAATTTGATTGATTTGGTTTTCAATGAATTTATTGAAACGATTTGGGTTCGTATAATTGTATTTTTTAATGAAAAAATTATTAGAAATGGGACTTATCGAAAAATTTTCACTTATTGAAATTTTAATTCCATTTTGATCAGAAAATGATGGCAGATTACAAATGTTAGAGAAAGTCATGGGAAATTCACTATTGAAAATAAACTTATCAATGTAGGATCCAGAGGGAGTGTGAAAACAAGTTGGAGCGGTAGGTGAAGAAATAATAACATTTGTAATGTCTTGAATAGTTTTTAGATGCTGTCCAAGTACATTGCCTAAGGAGTCGCCGAAAGAAAAATGTCTTGAGTTAAAATCACAGCCAAACCCAAAGTGATTATTATGTTGAAAAATTCGTAGAAATGTATTAAATTCAACATTTGAAGGAAGAACATACACAGACGCAATAGCAATCCAATCATTTCCAATACGAACATCGACCGAAATCATTTCTATACCACCATTTTTAAAAGTTTTGAGACTCCTAATTTTAAACTGGTTTCTGATTAGTATTGCCACACCTCCGGAACCAATTCTATTATCTAATTTAAAAAAATTATAACCATCATGATGAAAAGAATAATTTTCATTAAATTTTGTTTCTTGTATTAAATAAACATCAGCTGAAAAATTGTTAAGGAAGTTTTTGAGTAAAAACATCCTTTCGTATTTAACCAAAGAATTGACATTGAGAGAGATTATTTTCAGAATCATTTTTGAACGTTTTTGAAAATTTCAAATATTTTTGAAAGTGGTTCAGCAATTTGAGAAAACATTGCCAATAATTGTTCAGAATCAACATTTACAGAGGAACTAGAATTACGGACCACCGAAGCATAACTTTTGTTGGAGCTAGAATTTACTGTACTGTTTACTTTAGGCTTAGAACTATAAATTTCGCTGGTTACAACATTTTTTTGAATTAGTATTAGTAGTTTTTTCGATGATTGGAGCAATTCTGTTTTTAAAAAAGGCACAATTCTTCAGATCGTTAGATGTATGGCCGGCATAATCCAAATTTGAGTCGTAGCAATTAATACATCCCAACGGAAAGTTCATGTTTGACTTACGCGGACACTGTTTTGCATGGTGATCATCAATACATTGAAGACATCTGTACTTAAAGTGGCACTGACCTGCTATGTGATTAAATCTTTGGCAGTTGTGGCATTGAACGACCTTGCTGGAACGCATTTTTTCAACCTGGACGCCAAAATAGCCGATAGTTCTAATGTTTGTTAATGTTTCATCGGGTATTGCGTTATCAACAACAATGCGATATAAAATATTGTGAGTTTGATTAGGATTGCATCGTTGAAAGCCGGTTGAAAAACGAAAAACGATAAAATCCGTAATGCCAGCAGAGGACAAAGCAATTTCAATTTCATTTATATTTTCAGCATCTAAGTTGCAGCAAAAACCACACAAAATAAACGATTTTTTCTTTTGTGACTTGTTGTTATAAGAGTTGAACTCATAGCCATGAGTGTCGCGGAAATTCATGATGTCAGCCTTTATTTTTTCATTATCCGTTAGGATTCTGGGGTTGCTTCCATATTTAATTTGGTGGAAAATATAGCCATCGCCATGGAATTTCATAAAAAGCGACTTTATCAAAGAAGAGCAAGCATCAGGACTCATTTTACTCAATTGAATTGGTGTCGTAGTGATTTCAGAAGAACTAGTCATATTTTGTTTCTTACTTTGCTTGTATTGTTTTTTGGAACGTACATTTGGCCAAATGGAACTGTCAAAATTGTTGTCATTATTGGTTTTGCTGCTAATACCAGGTTCAATAAAATTTTCTGTGCCAATTACACAAGGACTGCAACTAGCACGCCCTTCCTTTGAAACACTGCAGCTAGCATTTTGATTGTTGTTGCAGTTCAATTCAGAATCAGCAGAAGTGAGGTTATGCACAGCCACTGAAAAATTGTTAGCAGAATTTAAACTGATGGAATCTGACTGTTTTTCAGATGTGTCCTTTTTATTGCATGTTTTTACAATTTTGCGTTTTTTTTTATCGTGTTATCAATTAATTCACCCAAACGCGCGGTAAGAATGGCAACATCATTAGATAAATTTGTGTTTTGTTCAATTATTATGTTCAATTGTTGCTTTAAATCAAAATGTTCTTTTTCTAAACACTTATTCCTTTCTAAAAGGACATCGTACTGTTCGTCCTTCATTATAATCACAACTGGAGTTTTTTAGGAGTTTTTATTAATATGAAAAATTTATTTTAAACATTTTTGGAATATTTTAGAAAATTTTTTGTTGCTTATTTTTTCAAAGAAGACACGACCGGTTTCAAAGAAAATAAATTCAAAACTGACCATTCAACTTATGTTTTTAAAAGCAGGATATATTGTGTAGTTTCGGTTTCCCACCATATTTTCCAAAAAGTGTTACAACCCCGCTCCCCTAGCAGAAAAAAAATACGAAATCTCATATTACATACTTTTAAAAATACGCTCTAGGAGGCCATACTCACCGAATGCTCTAAAAAAATATCACCAAAGAAGACATGAAATTTTGTAAGAATGTGAAGACGTTAGGAGGCGATAATTTATTTGATTTAATTTTGTTGTTTTGAGTCCATTGATTTTGTTGTTTTTTTTTTTAAAATGGACTTCCCATATATTGGTAAAAATCTTAATGTGAATCTGAAAAATTTTTATTAAAGTGTCTTTTAAAAATCAAAATTGAAGAAGAATTTCTAATACGAAGCTAAAGTATTCAGAGTTTTGCTCAGTCTTCTTATAAAATATCAATAAAACAAGTCTAGTTTTCATTAAATCATTTATTGCATTTAAGTATATTAATAGCTAGTTAGTAAACATTCTATGCTATATTACCGATTGATCTTGTCAATGATGTGGGCATTGAAAATTATTGCAGTTTTAACTCAAAGCGGTTGATGAAGGCAAGTTTATATTTTTAAATGTTACTCATACGCCACGTTTCACAAAATTGTAAACAATATCAAACACATGTTCGACCAGCATGCAATGAATTTAATGATTGCCCCACTTAATTAGCACTTGTAAAGAGTAAAATAAATGTTCCACTTTAGCTGTCAGAGCCTTTAAATAATTCGCGCGCACATTAACCACAAAAAAGCTTGTCCATTAAAATTCAACTCGACCATCAATGAGACGGAGCAAACAACAACATGCAGAATATTCGACAATGACCACTACGCTGATTACTTGGCATCCATGTCAGGTTGTTAATGTGTTTGTTTCGGCTGTGCCAAGGCAAAGACCGGCATAAATTATTCAGGCCAATATATCTGTGAAATGTCATTAAAACTATGGCAACTGAATCAAAAACGTGCTATATAAGTTTTGCTTTTAATTTGAAATCATTTGCTGTTGTTGTTTTTATTGTTGTTTTTGTTTTTATTGTTGTTGTTTTTGTTGATAATGTTGTTAATTTTAATTGCATTAAATTTTGATGGTAGATGCAATGTTTGTTAACCTTGTTTCAATATATTTTTAGCAGACGAGAATCAGAGCAGTATCTATGTGAATGTTTGTGTATGTGTTGTGCTGCAGTATAACCGTGTAGGTTTAATAAAAAAAAAACCATACTGAAGTGTAAAGCTTGTAAGTGAGTTGTAGGCAAGTCTCAAACAAAAAATATTGGCTTTATTTGTCAAGGACATTTCTAGTCGATGGTAAAGAGTTGTCGACCAGAAGTCAACAGTATATAAAACGCACATTTTCAGTTACCTGGAAATTTTTATATATTCACAAGCTCAGATTTAACACGCAAGCCCGTATTTTTTTGCAACAAACCTTTTATGCTTTCCTCGCATTTCAACTACATATCTTATTTGTGTTTTTTTATAAATTCTTCTGTTTGTTTAGAAATTTTATTTCCAATTTAATTAAGTTATTTCTTTATAACTATCTGTGTTTCTTTTTTTTTTATTTGTTACATAAAACCAACAATAATAAAATAGTCAAAAAACAATACGCAAACAACAACAATAACACGTAACGTAATAAACTCTCATTCATGTCTATCTCAAGACCTATAAAAATTTGTAAAAGTTAGCAAAAAAACAAGAAAAAAAAAATAAGAAAACAACTAGTAACCAAAGCATACCATTGAAAGCTAAGACAAATGGCGCTACTCTGTTTGTGAAAGGATAATAAATTTTATATGTTCTGCTTTATTTCGACTGTGTGGCATCAAACATGAAACACGTTCTTCCCATTGATGGTTAGAGCTGCCACATAACGTGTAGAGACAGACAGCTGTCACGTTATGACGTAGCGTAAACACGTGCCATCAGTAACGTGAGTTCAAGAGATGATTATGGCTGCTCGAGGTCAAAAAGCTTATACCATCACAGGCAACAAAAGAAGAAGGAAGAAAAAAACAGCAAAAAAATATGCTAAAAAAAACAACATCTGGTCAAAGTTCAATAAATCCTTTATTGAAAATCTTCTTATGCTCTGAAAATCAATACAATAAAAATTATGGTTTATTTATTTATTAGAATATAAGAAAACAGTTGTTGGCTGAAAAAAAGATAATTTTTGGTACACTCAAAAAGTCATACGAAGATTGATAAAATATTTTGATTTTGCTTGGAATGAAATAATAAAAAGGTTAAAAGGTTAAGGACCAACATTTGTCATTGCGATTGTAGATATTCTATTTGTGTGATCCAGAAAGCACATCATTAGTAAGTGTTAGTGAAAGTGATAGGGATAGTGATAGTGATAGTGATAGTGATAGTGATAGTGATAGTGATAGTGATAGTGATAGTGATAGTGATAGTGATAGTGATAGTGATAGTGATAGTGATAGTGATAGTGATAGTGATAGTGATAGTGATAGTGATAGTGATAGTGATAGTGATAGTGATAGTGATAGTGATAGTGATAGTGATAGTGATAGTGATAGTGATAGTGATAGTGATAGTGATAGTGATAGTGATAGTGATAGTGATAGTGATAGTGATAGTGATAGTGATAGTGATAGTGATAGTGATAGTGATAGTGATAGTGATAGTGATAGTGATAGTGATAGTGATAGTGATAGTGATAGTGATAGTGATAGTGATAGTGATAGTGATAGTGATAGTGATAGTGATAGTGATAGTGATAGTGATAGTGATAGTGATAGTGATAGTGATAGTGATAGTGATAGTGATAGTGATAGTGATAGTGATAGTGATAGTGATAGTGATAGTGATAGTGATAGTGATAGTGATAGTGATAGTGATAGTGATAGTGATAGTGATAGTGATAGTGATAGTGATAGTGATAGTGATAGTGATAGTGATAGTGATAGTGATAGTGATAGTGATAGTGATAGTGATAGTGATAGTGATAGTGATAGTGATAGTGATAGTGATAGTGATAGTGATAGTGATAGTGATAGTGATAGTGATAGTGATAGTGATAGTGATAGTGATAGTGATAGTGATAGTGATAGTGATAGTGATAGTGATAGTGATAGTGATAGTGATAGTGATAGTGATAGTGATAGTGATAGTGATAGTGATAGTGATAGTGATAGTGATAGTGATAGTGATAGTGATAGTGATAGTGATAGTGATAGTGATAGTGATAGTGATAGTGATAGTGATAGTGAAAGTGATAGTGATAGTGATAGTGATAGTGATAGTGATAGTGATAGTGATAGTGATAGTGATAGTGATAGTGATAGTGATAGTGATAGTGATAGTGATAGTGATAGTGATAGTGATAGTGGTAGTGGTAGTGGTAGTGATAGTGATAGTGATAGTGATAGTGATAGTCATAATGATAGTGATAGTGATAGTGATAGTGATAGTGATAGTGATAGTGATAGTGATAGTGATAGTGATAGTGATAGTGATAGTGATAGTGATAGTGATAGTGATAGTGATAGTGATAGTGATAGTGATAGTGATAGTGATAGTGATAGTGATAGTGATAGTGATAGTGATAGTGATAGTGATAGTGATAGTGATAGTGATAGTGATAGTGATAGTGATAGTGATAGTGATAGTGATAGTGATAGTGATAGTGATAGTGATAGTGATAGTGACAGTGATAGTGATAGTGATAGTGATAGTGATAGTGATAGTGATAGTGATAGTGATAGTGATAGTGATAGTGATAGTGATAGTGATAGTGATAGTGATAGTGATAGTGATAGTGATAGTGATAGTGATAGTGATAGTGATAGTGATAGTGATAGTGATAGTGATAGTGATAGTGATAGTGATAGTGATAGTGATAGTGATAGTGATAGTGATAGTGATAGTGATAGTGATAGTGATAGTGATAGTGATAGTGATAGTGATAGTGATAGTGATAGTGATAGTGATAGTGATAGTGATAGTGATAGTGATAGTGATAGTGATAGTGATAGTGATAGTGATAGTGATAGTGATAGTGATAGTGATAGTGATAGTGATAGTGATAGTGATAGTGATAGTGATAGTGATAGTGATAGTGATAGTGATAGTGATAGTGATAGTGATAGTGATAGTGATAGTGATAGTGATAGTGATAGTGATAGTGATAGTGATAGTGATAGTGATAGTGATAGTGATAGTGATAGTGATAGTGATAGTGATAGTGATAGTGATAGTGATAGTGATAGTGATAGTGATAGTAATAGTGATGTTGTTAAGAAAAATCATAATTCAGTTCAATTTATGACTTTTTATGAGTCTTATTTTTTAGAAATTCAACAATCATATTAAGGACTCTTTCATTTAGTCGGATCGAAATTAAGATATTGCCAGACACCAACTCAAGATTAAAAAGGACTCTTAAAAACTTTTTCTGTGTCATTTTTTTTTAATCGGAGAAATCCCCATGGAGCGGTTTTGGTTCTCCTGAGCCCTTTATAGGCCAAAAAATCAAGTTTTTTTGATTATAACTATGAATTTCTTCAGAATGTATAGCCAAGATAAGCAAAAAAGTGAAGATTGTAATAGTACACAAATATTGGAAAAACAAATTTTGAAATTTTATGTCTTTACAAACTTTTTTGCTATCTAAAAAGCGATATGTCATCATTTTCGAAAAGATGTTTTTTAAGCACATACAAAATTTGTATATTTCATGGTTTTCACATGCATTTTATCTTATTGAAAAAGTATTTAATTTTTCTTTTTATTGACATATCATATGGTGTGGTTTAACCAAAACTTAGTGCCACAATTATATAAAACGTAGGAAATTGATTTTTGGATTTTTTTTTATCTAAAATATTATTTAATTGCCATAACTACTGTTCGATTTTGACATATTTAAGTATTTATGGGTTTTTAGGCACGCAAAATCGAATTCTGACAACCGCTTTATAGAAAAGTATAGGCCAGATGGGGCTCCAGTACAAAATTCATGATTTTTCGAAAATATATATAAATATATAAACGCCTATAAGATACTTAT
Organism: Tetanocera ferruginea; assembly: GCA_958299015.1. NCBI lineage: Eukaryota > Metazoa > Arthropoda > Insecta > Diptera > Sciomyzidae > Tetanocera > Tetanocera ferruginea. Next base: position 32,808,602 of record OY282642.1, on the reverse strand, counting down.
TTTCACGGTACTCAACTTTTATCTTTCATTGTACTTAAAGATCCGACTTATCTTTCATCAGTAAGTTTAATGAACCATCAACACGCATAAAAAAATCTCTTCAGACTCATTTTTGGAATAAAATATATAAAATTAATTTAAAATATTTGAAATTTTTCATGACCAGTAGGCTTAGTTTCTTTTATTCATCAACTAAACAGAGATTTTTTAGTTTGATACATGTCGCTAAAACAACAGTTTAAAGTGAAACAAAGAGATATTTTGATGTTTTTTATTACCAAGCTAATATTTATCAGTATTTAAGATATTTGATAAAAATTAAACTAGATTAACTAGATCTAGATTAAAAAAATTTTGATTTAAAAAAATAATCAAGTGAAAAAAATAAAAGTCAAAGATAATATTCAAAACAAGTGCACTTACAAGTATTTGAGTTGTTAGTAGAATTTTTGAAGTGTTTTAGAAGAGTACTTGCAATTAGAATGTGCAAATTTAAACACTAAATTATTACAACACATTATCTAATTCCATTAATGTTTAACTAATATTCACATTTTAAATTAAATCTAGCTTCTATACTTTATAGAAAAATGTATGTATTTGAGTGAATGACACAACTTAATTGCATCCATAACAAAGCAATTTATGTTGACAGCTGAAGCGTTTGCTAAGCGACTGCTAAGTTGTGACCTAGTCTATCTACAAAAAAATCCTAACACACTGCTATGTTTTCAATAACTAATCTACAAAGAAAGGATGGCAAATTGATATTTAAATCTCTGAGGTTAAGAACCAACACGCTTTTCTTTCATTCGTTAACACTCTGTGAAATATATAAGCGTCAACTCGTTTATGCTAAAAATTTATTATAAAATATGTAGCTGAAAAGATATATTGAGTTTATGTAAACACACACACATACACATGCACACTCTCACACACCCTTCAAGCACAGATACATGTTCTTTACTCTCCTTTATTAGCCCTTTTGCTCTGTTCTGTCATAAACTGACAATTTAATAAACATGTTAGTCGTAGTAGTGGTAACAGCAACAACCACAAAACAAGGGCATTTTGACAACAACAACAATAATGTCAACTATTGCGCTGCTAGTTTCCGCTTCCGTTTGATGTTTTCTTGCTTTGTTTGACAACATTTAATGACCAACAGGGTGCAAAACGTAATTGCGACGTCAAAACGGACAAAGTTTGAGCCACAATAAAAGCAATATGAATGCGAAGAAAATAAACATGTTAAAAGGAAATGACAAGAACGTTGGCTGAATGAAGGAAGTGGTAGAAACTGTAAATTATGTTCGTGAAACAGCAAACAGCTGCTGGAATTTAATTACAAAACGAAATGATGTAAGAACGACAAAAGCAAAAGCGAAGAAATTTAAATATAATAACTGTCAGTGGTAGACACAAAAAAAAACCGGAAGTTATAGTTTTATTGAATTCCATGACATTATTTGCTTATTGGTTTTGTGAGAGTTTGTCTCTGACAATTGACTGTCTGCTGTTTGATTGTTGTTGTTTTAGCTTTGTGCTTACTAAGCAAATAAATGCCTTTTAAAAGGACACAACACAGCTGAAACTCAAATAATTTTTTTAGACAATTGAAGAGAAAGAAAGACAATTGATTTTCATAAATATGCTTAGATCCATAAATTTCACAAAGTAAAATTTGAATATTTTTTTTTTTTAATATTTTCGATCTGCTCTCTTGATGCTACAGATTAAAAAAAAAAAGCTATTAAAAAATCATTAACTGCATGAATTTGTTTAACTGAAACGGCAACAAACATAAGGAATCAGAATGAAACAATAGGCTTTAGTGCTGCAATTTCAGTTCAATCAAAGTTGTTGTCACCCTCTAACCAAAATTTACAAAATAATGTAATTTATTCGAAGCCTAACATCGAAGCCTCACATTGGCAAACAACTTCAAGCTTGGATAAAATTAAAGTTTCTTTTTAATGACTAATTTAAACTAGTATCGCCTGGGGTCGAAATTCAACCAATTTATCGATTGCCTATTTATAATTACTAGTATCGCCTGGGGTCGAAATTCAACCAATTTATCGATTGCCTATTTATAAATATATGCGAGATGATTAAAATAAGTTCAAAGCAATAACTCTTAATTGATTGGAGATATACAGCTATTTTCCTCAAAAAATTATTTTTTTATTTTATTATTTGGTTCAAAAACAGGAAAACAGCATTTTAAAAAATTTAATTTTGTCAAAAAAATCATAGGGGGTAGCCTTGATTTTTTGATGGCACGGACAGTTTATTAATTTAGTGTCAAGACAAAATAAATTCACCTTAAATTCGGTATAGACTTTGAAAGAAAATCAAAAATGCAATTTTGAGTTTTTGTTGTTTTACAAAAAAAATCATTTTTACCCCATATTTTAAGAATAAATCAAATTTTATGGTCTTTTTTTAAAAGGAATAATTTAAATATAAACAAACCAAAAACGTTATTATTTTCAAAGTTTTTTTAAGTTAACTGATAAGACTTAAATACAAAAAAAAAGAATAAATAAAATCTTTTCACAGACAGCGGAGATATTGGCTTCCCAATTTAGAACATTCAATTTGAGACAGTTTGTTTCTCTCTCTTGGCATTTGGTTGAAGCACACGATAAATAACTAACTACAATATTAATATAATTCATTAAAAATACTTTTGGTTAGAAATTGGCTGTAAATTATATCACATTTGAAAGAAAATTAAACAAACTTTCAGAAAAAATAAGAAGAATTGAAAAACCGTTAAAATTTAACCAAGATATTGACATGGAAAGTCAAATTTTTGAATTCAAAACATATTTTTTTTACAAATTTTACAATTAACGAATGGATAAAACTACATTTGTTTAAGAAATTGTTACTTTAAAAAAAATTCAAATTCGACCAACTCAAAAAATCTCTCCCAACCAAATTTCATATTAATCCAAGAGCGTGTTTTTTCTCAAAAATTTAATTTCTCTCTTAGAAGGTTGGGAACCCCCTCTACCAGATATATCATTTATATATACATTCTGCACATCTGGGCAACATAATCTTTCGAGTGATATAAGTTTCATTCATTTTGAGTTTTAATTAATACCAAAAAAGCGTACGACAAGCTTTAATGTTCACGTATTAATATATAAGATATGTAAGTTATAAAAAAAAAATTGGGGAAAAATGTGGTCACTAATTGGACCCATCTTAAGATCCCTGAAACAATTACAGCGATTAAAAAAAACGAATTAATTTTGTAAGGAGGCGGATTCAGAAAGGTAGCATTGGGCATAGGTATGTTCCCAAGAAATGTTTGGGTCAAAAAATAGTAGAAGCTAGTTATACATTTAACTTGAGGGGACATTGCAGAGCTCATAACTACTCTGTTTGGGCATTTTTTAAAAATTAATTGAGTAATATGAATAACTAATATGAGATGGACATACATTTTACCCATCTAATGGTTCTCCCGATACTGTTACAGCAATTTTTTTTAAACAATCGTGCATTTTGCAAAGAAGTCGAGTCAGAAATATTTTCGCAAACTTTAACAAGAAAAAAAAAAAACTCGCGTGTAGCAACGTACACGTGGCAGAAGTGAAACTTCTTTAACAATAAGAAATAAGAGATATTTTAGTGTGAAATAGAGAGCGAAAGTATCTGAAAAGAAATTCAATCAATACGAAATGGAATAATAATTTGTTGATTCAATATTTGCATCCAGGGACCGTACCGAATATGATTTTTGTCGAAAGTGTCACATATTAACTTTTATCTCTTAATTTTTATTTTTTCCGACAAAAATAACAGTTTTTTGTGCCTTATAGTTTTTTGGGCAAAAATAACAGTTATTTTCTGCCGTTTATTTTTCGGTCAAAAATATCAGGTAATTTATATTTGTTCAAGTCATTTTACCGGTGAGACATTTTCACATGGTGTCAACAGTTCAATCTGTCAAGCGGCCTTTAAGAAAACACAAATTGCTTGATATTTTTGACCGAAAAAATAAAAGTCACAAAATAACTGCTATTTTTGACCGATAAAATAAAAGTCAAAAGTAACCTTTATTTTTCCTCGAAATATACTAGGCAAGAAATTAACTTTTAAAGAATCAGTTTCAAATTTAAAAGCGACTTAATATTCGTGAGGCTGAGGACATTTGTAACATAATGGTATATTTGAAAAAGTCTTTCGACCATTTTTATACCCTAAACCTGAAAGGTCAGGGTATATTAACTTTGTGCAAACGTTTGTAACGCATAGAACGAAGCGAGTCCGGTATAGAAAAGTATATATATTCTTGATCAGCGTCACCACCTGAGTCGAGCTATTCATGTCCGTCCGTCCGTCTGTCCGTCTGTGTGTTGTCCGTATACACAGGATAAGAAGAAGGAGTAGCGATAATTAGATGAAACTTGGTACACATGATCACATGCACCCAAGGATCTGCACTATTGAATATTTTTGGAATCCGCCCACGGACACGCCTACCTACCATACAACGCAAAAATTGAAAACTGCATAACTCAGCTCATAATAAGCCAACAACAATAAAATTTGGTGTGTATATAACTTATGTCAATCCAAATATGTCTTCGAAAAATAGACGTCTTCCGCTCACGGACACGCCCACCTCCCATACAACCCAAAAATTGAAAACGCAATAAATAAGCCTCTGTTGAACCTACAGAGCTTAAATTTGGCACATATGTTTTTTATAACAAAACAAAGATAGTTTTACAAAATGGACATCAGCCGCCCACGGACACGCCTACCTCCCATACAACCCAAAAATTGAAAACTGCATAACTCAGCTCATAGTTAACCTACAACAATAAAATTTGATATGTGTGTGTTTTATATCAACACAAAGATGTCTTCGAAAAATGGACGTCATCCGCTCACTGACACGCCCACCTCCCATACAACCCAAAAATTGAAAACGCAATAAATAAGCTTGTGTTTAACCTAAAGAGCTAAAATTTGGTATGCATGTATTTTATACCAAAACTAAGGTGTGTTCAAAAATTGGGAGTAATCCGTCCAAAAACTCGCCCACCTCTCATATGGAAAGCACAATAAAGGCATTAACTGTGAGCTACAGGAATTAAACTTGGTATGTGTACATTTTTCATCAACATTTAAATGCACATAAAAAATAGGCTTCATTAGCCCACGAACACGCCCATTTACAATAAAAATTTTTTTGTTTTTGAAAAGTGGGTTTAGGGTATTTCATAGTCGGCCTAGACCGACTTTAGACTTTCTTACTTGTTTTCATTTGAAAATTGTAAAATAACAGTTATTTTCGTTCTTTGTTTTAGTTCAGTTGGTGTTTTAGTTGCTTTCGAATGTCTTCTCAACACTGTTACTTTTTGAATGCTGGATTGCATTTGCATAGTACTCTTTGAAGGAGCCTCCGAAAGCAGAGGCAAATCTTGTTCATTATTACCTCCTGCTTCCTGATCATAATAATTGCTATGTTGATAGAGGGCCTCATAAAGCAGCGAACGTTGATTGTTGAGTACATCAACTTGGTTGGCTTTAAAATTTTGTTGAGATGCATCAGTGTGTTTTTTGGGGATTGGTTCTTTGTAGATTCACCAAAATACACTGATGTTTCGTAAAAATGCATTTTGAAACTCAGCCGTTGTTGCAATCACCTTAACTTCATCATTAGTTGCAGACCCAGCAGCGGCTGTATTCTTAAGAGCTCTAATTCGCTTTCTATAATCACGAACGCGTTCTGCTCCTGCTTTAGCTATTTTTCTATTTTTTTTCCGTGCATAGTTGTAGGATGAAAATTAATGTTACGGTTATGTTAATAATTTAATGTTAATGTTAATCTAAAGTTAATGTTATTTTCATTATGTAACGTGTTCACTTTTAATTAGACTTGTTAGACTTCTTTCATGTGCCTACGTGGCGTAAGGGAATAGATTCCGTCTTATAAGCAACGATGTTCGGGGTTCAATTCTTGGCAGCGGCAATAATTTTTTTTTAATTTTCATATTAATTGAAAACGTTAGCCTAGCGTCACGAAAAATGACCTTGAAATTTCACTCGCCGCCAAAGAAGTTTCACTTCAAAAAAATCTCTTTTATATTATTTTGCAAACCATTTTACGAACAAAAAGGACAGTCTATTTAAAGTTCAGACAAATTTTTTCAGACAAAGTCCGTCAAATTATTCAAAAATGTTTAATTTCTGTGTACCGAAATGTACTTTTATGCGTGAAAAGTTGAATAAATTATTTTAAAAAAATACTTTTGGTCCACCAGCTTTTAATTGACCATCTTATTTGTTCTATTTTTACTGCGAACAGAGTAGTTTTTTCCTGTATCGGACTGACAGCTTAATATATTATGTTGTAAAATTTTAAAACTTTTGCTGAAATTTCTTTGCTGAAAAAAAGCTCACATAAATAATTTGTATTTTAAAAAGGGAAGTAATAATTTTCCAGCTACTCCAGGAAACCATGTGAAAAAAACACTCAACTTAATACTCGCAAAAACGCTCAACAGTCATTTCCATCATTACTGCCATTAAAGCAGTTTACCTTTATATGTAGCCCAGCGCTATATACTTATATATGTAGCAATGTCACCCGTGAGTGTGCCGCAAGAATTTACCTTTTTTGCCTACACCATCAGCCACCTAACCTCACTCCGCTACAGCTCATTAAAAATGAAAAATTTGCTACTGCCCGTGGCAACAACATATGCTGTCGTTGCGATTTAGCTCAAAAGGTTCCTTAAGCTAATATTATAGATGCAGATAAAGAAAAACAGCAGCGGTGGCCATTAAGATTTCATGGCCGGTATTTAAGACTAGTACTTTTAGGGGGTGGCGAGCTCGGTTGGCTGGTTGGTTCAAGGTTAAAAATATAATAATCATGAAAACGATGTCGCCGAGCAAGTTAATCGCAGGATTATTTCATTTAATGGCGTGTACAAATTGAGTGCCATTAAGTGGCTAAGGAAAAAATGAAGACAAAAAAAAAACATGAGGGCACAAAATAAGGGAAATCGGATAATTGAGTGTTTCTTATATTATTTTGGTTAATTTGTCTCTTTTATTGCCAATGTGAGCTGTATTAAAGAGCTTTATTAAATTTTATGGCTTACTTGAGACACACCGCAATATTTGGCCAGACATGAAAACCACATAAATTTCCAAAAGACATCCACAACTGTCTACAGTCACATGCAGCAAGCAGCGTTTAGCTACATTGAAACCAAATGATTTATTGGGATTTTTATATTTTTTTCTTTTTTATTTCATTTTTATTTTTTTGTAAATGGCTACTGATAAAATCTCTACCAAATTTTTACAGCCACTGTTCAAATTGGATACACTTTCCACTTTGGTGTGTTGTTATTTCTTTTCCGCTGCTAAAGCATTTCAAAATGTGACGAGGGTTCAGAAATTTGACACACACTGGCTTGAAGCGAGAGAGTGAAGAAAAAAAAAATGAACAAAATAATAAATATTATGTAAACAATAAAAGAAACGTGCTGCTTCCCCAAAGACTGTCTTTTATTGGTTTTATGATATGCCTGAAGGATGCAAGAATTTATGTTTATTTAAAAATGTTCAATAAAAATCTTTGATTGAAGAAAAGCACACAAAAAACCAACAACAAGACGGAGAACAATGAAAGGGTGCTTTAAGATTCAATCATAGCTATAAACTTCTGGCTAAATTCCCCTGCTATTTCCCTGATATGCTTGTTGTCATGCTGTCTTAAAAGAAAATCTAATTTAAATATGACTTAAGCGGCAACAATAAAATACCAACGAAAAAAAAAACTTGCGTACGTAGGTAGATTTCCGCTGTTGGTGTCAGAAAGCTTTTTAAAATTTGTTAACCTAAAATTTGTTCACAAAGTTTACCACACAACAAAAAAAAAAGTTATATGAACTTCCGCCTACTTGTATGTGCCTGAATTGATTATATTTCTTTTTGTAATTTTTTTTTTTTCTGTTGCAGGTTAAAAAAGTTCAAACATTCAAGGAAACACATTTAGCACGAAACAATTTTCAAGTTATTTGTACTTACAAGAAGTAAACAGGCAAAACCGGAAGCGATTATGTATCGCTGCTTAAGAACCGGAAATAAAATTGAACTTTGATCTTCAGAAGTTTATCTTCAAAAGTTGTTCATGAGTTTTCTATAAGCGTTGATGTTTTTGAAATTTTCATTTTTTTTTTTATTTTTGTTTTCTTCAAAGTTTTACAAGATAATCCAGCAACATAAATAGATTAATAAAATAAAAATTTACTTGCTAAATTAACTCAACAGCGTAGAAATTGAATTATATAATATCGCTTTAATAATAATAAGTAAGTTTCTTGAATGAAATTTGAAAATGAAGAAGCTAATTCAGCACTGATAAGTTTGAACATAAATTTGTTGATAATTTTGGTATTGATAAATTTACTCTACCTCCACATCTGTACATTTACAGTTGTAGTGGTTGATGTGATTGTAAACCATAACATTTATATAAAGTTGAAGCATTTAAATATTTCTCGAGAAAAATTTAAAATTTCTAATTTCTAAATAAACTAAAGAAAGTTTTAATTGGTAAGAATGTTTCAAATAAGAAAGGTTCTATTTAAATTATGGTCATAAAACGCGAAAATTGTTTTTTTTTAAATCATTATGAGTCAATTTTATTTCTAGAAAAGTAGAGAAAGTCTAAAGTTGGTCTAGCTCGACTACGAAATACCCTAAACCTACTTTTTCAAAATACAATAATAGTATTGAAAGGGCGTATTTGAGCGTGGCTGAAGCCCATATTTTGTATGCATTACAATATTGATGAAAAATTTACACACACCCAGTTTTATTGCTGTAACTCACATGTTAATGCCGTTAAAGTGTTTTCGCTATTGAGGTTGTATGGGAGGTGGGCGTGTTCGTAGATGGATTACGACCAATTTTTAAACACATCTTAGTTTTGGTATCAAATACATACACACAAAATGTTATCTCTGTATGTTTAACGTAGGCTAATTTATGGAGTTTTCAATTTTTTGTGTAATATTGGAGGTAGGCGTGTCCGTAAGTGGAAGATGCCCATTTTTCTGAAACATCTTTGTTCTGTTATAAAATACATACGTGCCAAATTTTATTTCTGTAAGACAAACATAAGCTAACTTATGCAGTTTTTAACTTTTGCGTATCATGGGAGGTAGGCGTGTCTGTGGGCGGTTGTCGTCCATTTTTCAAGAACCTCTTTGGTTTGTTAAAAAAAACTCACGTAGTAAATTTTATCTCTGTAGGTAAAACATAAGCTTATTTCTCGAGTTTTAAATGTTAGGATTGTATTGAAGGTGGGCGTGTCCGTGGGCGGATGAAATCCATTTTTCGAAGATATCTTTGTTTTGATATAAAATACATACATAGCAAATTTTATTATTGAAGATTAATTATGAGCTTATTTATGTCGTTTTCAATTTTTGCCGTTGTATGGGAGGTGGCCGTGTCCATGGGCGGATAACATTCATTTTTCAAAAACATTTTCGGTTTGTTGTACAAACATAAGTGTCAAGTTGAATGTCAGTAGGCTGCACATAAACTGATTTATTGAGGTTTCAATGATTGGGTTGTATGGGAGGTGGACGTGTCCATGGGCGGATGACATTACTTTGTCATATACATTTTTTTTAATATAAGCTACATACGCATAAAATTTTATTGTTGTAGGGTAACTATGAGCTTATTAACGCAGTTTTCAATTTTTTCGGTATATGGGAGGTAGGCGTGTCCGTGGGCGTATTCCATAAATATCAATAGTGCAGATCATTGGATCTATGTGACCATGTACTGTGTTTCATTCAATTATCTCAACTCCTTCTTCTTATCCTGTGTTAACGGACAACACACAGATGGAAAGATGGACGGATATGGATAGCTCGACTTACGATGTGAAGCTGATCAACTCGCTTCGTTCTAAGCGTTACAAATGTTTGCACAAAGTTAATATATCCAGGCCTTACAGGTTAAGGATATGAACACTGTGTCAAGTGTGAATGTCATCGGTGAAGATGTTTCGGAGATATTCCAGACATATTTCAAAACCCTAAAGCAGAAAATGGAATTCAAGTTTTAAGTTCAATTGCTTATAAATATGATTCGAGAGGCATACCAAATAATCGATTTTTCATATCGGCACCAATTCTTAAGTTTAGCTTGCCCATCACGGGGGTACTTATGTAAGTTTACTACATTGTCATAAATAAAAAAATCTAATATTATTATCATGCTTTATAAATATTCTTACTAACTAAGGTGGCCATAACAGCCCGTGGTCGGATTACGGCCAACTTCATCAGCTCTCGCCAGGCGCCTCGGCTTCGCTCACGCCGTCTCCAATATCTTTCACCAAGCGCGGTCAGGGCTTCTTCGGCCTGATCAATCCATCGGAGGCGTGATCTTCTTCTTCATCGTCAACCCTCGGATTTGGTCTCAACAACCTTCTTCCTGTCCTTTTCGTTCCAACAACCTTGAAGCTTCCATATGAAAGACATGACACCCAGCCAACGAAGTCGCTGAATTGTTATACGCTAAACTAAGTCAATATTGTCGTAGAGCTCGTACAGTTCGAGGTTTATTCGAATGCGTAGTCGTCGCCAACTCGAACAGGACCAAAGATTTTGCTAAGAACTTTCCTCTCGAATACCTTAAGAGCGGCTTAGAGAAGCACAGGTATAATGAGCGTCTTGTAGAGTGTTAGTTTTGTCGATCGAGAGAAGCCTCTGGAACCTAAATGCTTACTTAACCCGTAGTATCACCCATTAGCAACTGTTATTCTACGCTTTATTTCCAGGCTGACATTGTTGTTGCTGTTTATGGCGGTGCCAAGGTATGTAAACTCCTTGACAACTTCAAAGTTATATTTGCCTGCTGTTATATGGGAGCCTAGAAGCCGCGTTTCTCCATTTGCAGACAGCGTATACTTTGTTTTGCCCTAGTTCACCGTCAAACCCACCCGGCGAAAGCAGCAGTTACATCTCTCTTGTTCTCTCTCAATACCGATATTATCAGCATAAGCAAGGAGCTGAACACCTTTGTAAAATATGGTACCATTGCGATGTACACCTGCTATTTGTAGGATCCCTTCATGATGTAATTTAAAAGAATGCATGATAGTGAGTTGCCTTATTCGAAACTTCGTTCAGTATTAAAGGTTTCGGGGATATTATTTCCTACCTTGACAGAGCTGCATGTATTGCTCAACGTCTTCCTGCAGAGTCTTATCAACTTTGCAGGTATATCGCTATCGAGGTATATCACTATCGAGCGCAGCTTTGCAATCAACGGTAATGGGTGTCGATTTTATTTTCGTGAGTTTTTTCCCAAGATTTGGCTTAGTGTGACAATCTGATCTATGGTGGACTTGCCAGGACGAAAGCCACCCTGATAATGTCCAATCAGTGTTTTGGAATGCGGCTTCAATCTTTCACACAATGCGCTCGAAAGGACCTTGTATGCTATGAAAATAAGACTGATACTTCGATAGTTGGCGCAGATTTTTGGGTCTCTTTTCTTTAGAATAGGACAAAGCTGAGATTCCACTGAGATTCCAATCGTCGAGCATACTTTCCACTAGCCATATTTTGCTGATGAGTTGATGCATGCACTTAATCAATTTTACTCCGCTGGTTTTAAACACCTGCTGCATTGTTGTTTAAGTTGCTGGTATCGTCGCCGGAAGCAGATTGGAAGAATGCGCGCTGCGTATCTGTAACCAGATCACCATTCTCATCTCTACAAGTGGTTGCTCCGGGCTTGAAACCTTGGGTAAGACGCTTAACCTGTTGGTAGAATTTTCGAGCATTCTTCTTGCTCTAGTACTTTTCAATTTTTTCTCGTTCACATTTTTTCTGCTCTCTTTTTTATGTCTGAAAAGGCATCTCGCTTCTTTCCTCTTTTCACGATAGCGTCACGACACTCCTGGTCCTGGACAATTGGTAACGAGGTTGCGGGCGCCGAAAACCAATGAATTCCTGAGCAGTAGTGCACATGGAGTTTGATATATGCGCCCAAAGTCCGTCAGCGTCATCGAGTTCAAAATAAGCTTGGTTGAGAATAACCGGGAGTTGAGTGGAGTAGGCCTCGGCGGTGATTGCAGCTTATCGACATCTAGCTTTTGTTGCATCCCTGTGAGTATATTCTTCACATTGCACAATCGCTTGCGGATCTTGGCTGCAACAAGATAATGGTCGGAGTCAATATTGACTCCCCGAAATGTGCGCACATCCAGTACACTTGAAGCGTGTCTTCCGACGATCACAACATGATCAATTTGATTTCACGTTTTTTGATCCGGGGACAGCCCGTTTGCTTTTTGTATATCGAGATGTTCGAATCTGGTGCTACTTACTACCATGTTTCTCGCTGCGGCGAAGTCGATCAGTCTTAGACCGTTGTTCGAAGTGGTCTCGTGGATACTGAACTGACCAACAGAGGAGCCAAAGATGCCTTCTTTTCCGACCTTCGAGCTAAAATCGGCGAGGACTATTTTAACGTCATGGGCCGGGCAGTGATCATACACGTCTTTTTGGCTCGCATAGAACGTGTCCTTGACAGCATCGTCCTTTTCCTCCATCGGGCGTGCACGAACATTAGTCTTATGTGAAAGAATCTCGCCTTGATGCGGATTGTGACCAGCCTTTCGTTCACAGGTGTGAACTGGGAAAAAAGGTGACATAGTGCCCGGCTCACGACGAATACGCATCCAAATTCACGTTTATCCGCATGGCAACTGTAATAGATGTCGCAGTCTGCTCTCTTAGAGCAGCCTTGTCCTTTCCATTGCATCTCCTGGATGGCGGCAATATCAGCCTTTATTTTTTCGAGGGTCCGGGCATTCCAGGTGCATATCCGTAAATCATTATCCGTTTTTCGTTTGCAGTGGTCGTCAACGTTATGGGGGTTCATATCCGAGGCTGGTTTGGTTTTCATTGGGAAGTAAAAATGTGGTGGGGACACAAAATCTACGCTCATTCCATTTTTAAGGTCTTGCTGAGACCCCTTAAGTTTATAGTCTAGAGGAGACATCGCCGTTCAAATAAGCTATCAACCAAACAGGTGTTAGTTTGCCGTTTCCAGGAGACATCACTTGGAGGTTTTGAGTCGACTTAAGACGATTTCGATATGGATAATGCTGGCTTCGCCAAGTTGAAGCAATCAGACACGTTGCCATGTGAAGATCGCCCCCTTGTCTCACTTGACTTTTGATTATTTTGCTTAAATTTCAACAGCTTTACTAGTAACGACGTTAATTTAATTTATATTTTTAAGTAGCTTGAAAGCATTATATTTTGGTTTCTCTATAAAGCGAGCTCTCAGGAAAAGCCAAGCAAAAATTTGTCTTCAACATCAAAGATCCTGCAATGCAAGCTACTTAAATGACAATTGAAAACATTAGTTATTTTATCATTTTGTATAAAACATAAAGTACTTAAATTAATTGCTCCCATTATCTTTGCCTGAACATTATAAGCCATATCAACTTAATTGAAGCATTTGTTTCGCTACTAGCATGCAGAAAATTGCCTGTTGAATACAAGAGGCAGTTCAAGAAAACTGGAAAAATAGTTTGTTTTTAAGATGATATCCTCTGACATAGAAATATCATTCCCCTTTGCATTACTACGCTGCTTTTTATGTAATTGTAAAGAAGTTGTCATTCTTTTGTGCTATAAAACAAAAAGCAGCAACAGTCCAAATGTAGAGCACAATTCTGTGGTCCTGCTGAAACGCTGATGAAAAGCCTATAGCATGAATTTGCCACTGATCCATGATATTATGTAATGCTTCGCTTGCTTCCTTCAATACATCACCTTTATCTGCCACTTTACCATTTTATTTGCTGCTGTTGCTCCTTCGTTTTGAATTAAGTTAAGCATTAAACAGCTTTTGATTGATTACATTTTTATGTTTATAACAAAGCTGGCAATAATTTTTTTTCATTTATCATTAAAAAAAATTAAACTAAAACTTTTTCGCATTGCCATAAATATTTTATACTTAACAGAAAACAAGTCTACTGGGGCAGCTTCAGCTCATATTCATTAAATAACCGCGTTTTTTCTGCTCACATTTTACAGTTACTCATTTCATACATACATAATTGAAAAGAAGCGTTGCTGTCAAGTTTTACAACAGCAGCTGTTGGGAATTTTAAATTTAAACCATTAAGCAAATTGCAATAAAGTGGCAACGCCGCATTTTTTAACAATTTTTCTTATATAAATATATATTTTTTTTTTTTTTGTTTTTTTATATTATTTTTGATTCGCTGTTACTGTTTTATTTATATTTTTATGCCTGTTGAACTGAATTTTCATATAAATGTAGCACGCTTTTTTTCATCCTTTTTTTTTTCTTTTTGTTTTTTTTCAGCATTTTTGCTGGAAGCGCCATCAATCAAACGTGCAATCAACGCATTACGTCGACATTTAATCAATTTATGTCAAATATTTAGCCCAAAAAATGTGTTTCCTTTTTATTTCTTGTTCTGTTTTTTTTCTGTTATTTTTATCAGCCGTAATTAATTTATTTAAAACAAAACACTTTCATTATTTGCCTTATCGTGTCATAAGAATCGCACCAAAAGGACATGTTTGGAATTTTTTCAACAGCTTTGTTTTTAATGGAAGCGCTTGGCTTACATTTTTAGCCATCATTAATATTAAAGCTATTAAAGCAAGTACTTAACTTTTTGAAATAAACAATTTAGGCTTAAACATTCCAACGCAGTCCTTTCTCAATGTTTCAAAAGTTTTGTTGGTATCCTTGAATTTAACAATTTCGGTATAAAAGTAAAGCGTTAGAATTCATGATGATGAATTTAAAGCAATTAATTTAGCTAAATGACCAACTTAAGCTGAAACAATAACGAAAACATAATAAAACGAAAGGCATAGAACAGGCATGGAAAAGCTTCAAAAGCGATTCTTATGGCACGCTAAACGAACATTAAACTGACATTAAAAAATATAAGCTAGTTGAAGAAAATTTTAAGATTGTTAAAGAAGATGTTTGCTGCCTAGGACGAAAGATATGCGCTGCTAAGTATGTTCTCTAAAGTTTATAGAAAAACAAAATGAAGAGCAAAGTACTTCACATTAATGTTAATATTAATGTTAGCGCTATGTTAATGTTAATTTAAGTGTTATGTTTATGTTCATGATAGTGTTATGTTAATAATAATGTTGATGTTCATGTTCATGTTCATGGTAATGTTCACCTTCATGTTCATGTTCATGTTTATGTTCATGTTCATGTTCATGTTCATGTTCATATTCATGTTCATGTTCATATTCAAGTTCATGTTAATGTTCATGTTCATGTTCATACTCATGTTCTTGTTCATGTTCATGTTCATGTTCATGTTCATGTTCATGTTCATGTTCATGTTCATGTTCATATTCATGTTCATGTTCATGTTCATGTTCATGTTCATGTTCATGTTCATGTTCATTTGTATGTTTATATTCATTTTCATGTTAATGTTCTTATTCATGTTCATGTTCATGTTCATGTTCATGTTCATGTTCATGTTCATGTTCATGTTCATGTTCATGTTCATGTTCATGTTCATGTTCATGTTCATGTTCATGTTCATGTTCATGTTCATGTTCATGTTCATGTTCATGTTCATGTTCATGTTCATGTTCATGTTCATGTTCATGTTCATGTTCATGTTCATACTCATGTTCTTGTTCATGTTCATGTTCATGCTCATGTTCACCTTCACCTTCATGTTCATGGTCATGTTTATGTTCTTGTTCATGTTCATGTTCATGTTCATATTCATGTTCATGTTCATGCTTATATGCATGTTCATGTTCAAGTTTATGTTCATATTCATGTTCATGTTCATGTTAATGTTCATATTCATGTTCATGTTCAAGTTCAAGTTCATGTTCATGTTCATGTTTATGTTCTTGTTCATGTTCATGTTCATGTTCATATTTACGTTCATGTTCATGCTCATTTTCTTGTTCATGTTCATGTTCAATGTCATATTCATGTTCATGTTCATGTTTATATTCATGTTCATGTTCATGTTGATGTTCATGTTCATATTCGTATTCCTGTTCATGTTCAAGTTCATGTTCATATTCATGTTCATGTTCATGTTCATGTTAATGTTCATGCTCATGTTCACCTTCACCTTCATGTTCATGTTCATGTTTATTTTCTTGTTCATGTTCATGTTCATGTTCATATTCATGTTCATATTCATGCTCATGTGCATGTTCATGTTCATGTTCATGCTCATGTTCATGTTCATGTTGATGTTCATGTTCATGTTCATGTTCATGTTCATATTCATGTTCATGTTCATGTTTATGTTCATGTTCATGTTCATGTTCATGTTCATGTTCATGTTCATGTTCATGTTCATGTTCATGTTCATGTTCATGTTCATGTTCATGTTCATGTTCATGTTCATGTTCATGTTCATGTTAATGTTCATGCTCATGTTCACCTTCACCTTCATGTTCATGTTCATGTTTATGTTCTTGTTCATGTTCATGTTCATGTTCATATTCATATTCATGTTCATGTTCATGCTTATATGTATGTTCATGTTCATGTTCATGTTCAAGTTCATGTTCATATTCATGTTCATGTTCATGTTAATGTTCATATTCATGTTCATGTTCAAGTTCAAGTTCATGTTCATGTTCATGTTTATGTTCTTGTTCATGTTCATGTTCATGTTCATATTTACGTTCATGTTCATGCTCATTTTCTTGTTCATGTTCATGTTCATTGTCATATTCATGTTCATGTTCATGTTTATATTCATGTTCATGTTCATGTTGATGTTCATGTTCATATTCGTATTCCTGTTCATGTTCAAGTTCATGTTCATATTCATGTTCATGTTCATGTTCATGTTAATGTTCATGCTCATGTTCAGCTTCACCTTCATGTTCATGTTCATGTTTATGTTCTTGTTCATGTTCATGTTCTTGTTCATGTTCATATTCATGTTCATATTCATATTCAAGTTTATGTTCATGTGCTTGTTCATGTTCATGTTAATATTAATGTTAATCTTAATGTTAATGTTGAAGATCGTTGGTCCTCTTGGTTGGCAGTCAAGCACTCATACTACTCGAACCCCGTGAACATTTACGTTAACGTTCATGTTGAAATTCAAATTAAAAATATATGCAGGTTTACGCAAAGGCTGTTGAAGCAAAAATTTTTTTAATCTGTTAAATTGAATGCATTATTAAAATATTTGATGGATTTTGAAATAACAAAGCATTTTTTTAACAATATTTTTTAATTAAAATAAACAATATTACAAAGCATTTACCTTCATTCATACATAAATAATGAAATGCTGATACTGAGTAGCCACATGCACTAATTTATTTAACAATTTTGGTATTTTTGCTGAACTGTTTACCACGACAAGATTTTTTTTACATTTTATAGGATTTCCTACTTAAATGCAGCATTTATGACCAGAACTTTTTTGTACGGAATAAAAGCAATGATAAAAGCATGCATAAAATAAGTTGTTTAAAATGACAACGTTAGCAAATATTTAGCATAAAGCTGATATGGCACAAAAAATAAAAAAAAAAAAACAAAACCGATATACTTACAAACGACAACAATAAAAATTGCGAATTTATTTAAAAATCGCATACAGCGTAAAACGAGTCATGCACATTCTCTGCTAGGCACATCGACAGTAACACATACTCAGATATACACACTCACACAAGCATATACATATGCATGTATGTCTGAGTATGTTAACCATGCAATAAACATTTGTATTTATGTATTTATTCTTTATATTTTGTTTTAAATTAATTTTTCAACGCCTTTAGCTATCGCAAAACCGTTATGCCTGCACGAGTAGCTCTTTTTAGCAGCGACATCAGCGCATTTTTAAAACAACAAAACAAAAAAAATCTGCGCAACAAGCAGATTTTTTTCCGCACACACACAAACATAATATTATTTATATGCACACAGCAGTTGATACAATATCACATACTCACACACATACACACATATAAATGCATAAGTTTGGTATGTATATATAAATATGTTGGTTTAATATTTACCTGCAGGCATTTAAGTGTGGCGCAACGTTTGGGAAAAATGTTTCCGTTTTATTGCCAACTTTTTATTCGAAATGTGGTTAAAAACTCATATTTTATAAAGTTGTACATTGTTAAAAAAATTATTAAATACGCCTGAACCGGTAGTCATGGTTTTAACGTATATTTTTTTTGTACATTTTTATCTGTACTGCAGGCGTGTGTGGTAAAAACGGTGTGTGTTATGCTCGTTTTGTATGATTGCTGACTTTTACTCGACATTGGTTTAATGTATTGCCTTAAGTTATATCTAAAAAAATATACATTTTTGACGTTCTTTTGAAGTTCTTTGAGAAAATTATATTCATTTTATGTTTTTCATTAAAATTTAATGCTTTAAAAATCGACACGATAAGATTGCACTGAAGCACTGTCGGATGCCAAAATATTATTATCCAACAGAATTGAGAAACAATCGAATTAAATTTTTCTGACCTTTTTTTTAAATATACTTTTCAATTGTAAGCAATATCAGCTCTTAAAGGATATTTGTACAGTTTTGAAATCATTGCATTTTTTTAGCAACAGTTCATCTAACATCACTGCTTACTTTAGCAGTCTGTAAAGTTGTTAAAATATTTTTTTGTTGAATAATTTAAATTGATTAGGTTCATTTAATTCCTATATTTTAATGAGACCTCAATTAATTTATATCAACATTTATTATTCAATGCATGTAATTAGTCAAAAAAGTCATTATAAAGAGAATGTGTTTATTTCAACTAAATAATTAATAGACATTTTTTTATTGTTCCAGAAAATCATATTTTTAATTGGAATCAACAATATAATTTTTGCTAAATGCCAAATTATTGAATAGTTTATTTAAACATTCATTACTTTCAAATCAGAAATATTCGAATATGACAAAATATTGATTTTTTTTGGGGTCTCAAAAGATTTTGTTAATAAAAAAATTTCTAAATTTTTTTACACTATATTTCTGTAAAAACCTATACTCTCAAAATCTTTACTTTATGGCTTATCTTGGGTATGCATCGGCGACATTATCACAGAGAGGCGAGTGAGGCGAGTTTTCCGGGCCCCGAGCTTTTCTTCACAGAGAAGAAAATTATAGGAGGTATACATAAGTGGGCGAAAGTATGTGGGCGTGGCACTCTTTTATAACTCCTAAACACCTGGACCGATTTCAATGAAATTTGATATGAATGTTAAACTGCGCTCAAGATATAAAATATTCTATAAAAAATTCCAAAGACTTCCGCAAGAGGGCACTTTAAGTAGTGCATTTTTAAGACTCAATAACTCCTAAACGCCTGGACTGATTTCAATGAAATTTGGTATGAAGGTTCAACTGCACCAAAGATAGCACAGGCTATAAAAAATTCCAAAGACTTCCGAAAGAGAGCGCTTTCAGTTGTCCGTTTTAAATAATCAATAACTCTTAAACGCCTGGACCGATTTTCCTTAAATTTGGTACGTGAAATACCCTGACACTGTAACAGAATTGAGGCTATTTAAATTTAAAACATCTTCTATAAGAGAGCGCTTTATTCAATCAACTCTGTCTGGCTCATTCACGTCAAAACAGATGAACCGATTTTGATGAAACTTGATAGGCATTTGTTTCTGTTACTGAAATAGATCCTATGCTTTTAAAAGTTCTTTCGACAAAAATCAAGGAATAAGCCGAAGGCAAATAAATTCAAGAACCAAAGACGAAAAAGATGATTAAAAAGATGATTAGCGAATACGAGCAACAACTATATAAATATGAGCAAAAATCAACCAAACAGAATCGACCAAAACCGAAGTTGAACAGAGACAATCCAAAAATTGAATCGATCCCAAAAGGATTTTTTTGAAAACTTTAAACGCACTTTTCTCGAAATGATTTTTTCAAACTGGGTGATCATTGGCCTCAGAAACCAGACGTCAGATCTAGACGTTGAAGATGTAATTTTTTTAATAATCATATCGGGCAGGTACTGTTTTACGGAAATTAAACTAAACACTTTCGACTGAGGTAGGGGGCAAAACCCCAAAAAACGATTATTTAAAAAATTTTGAAGAAATTATTCAAACATATCGTCTGCATTCAAGCTATCAACAACATCAGTTTCGATTGAAAAGAAGGAAAGTGCATTCAACTTATCCTTAGACATTGAATTTCTTAAATAATTTTTTATAAACTTAAGTTTTGAAAAAGGCCGTTTGGCAAAACTGTTAATTATAAATAAACATAAGTGAATTTTGAGAAGTATTTCAATGTTTGGAAAAACTAATAATAATTCTTTATCAATTATTGTCTGTTACATTGACTTATGATATTATTTTGAAACATCTGAAAAAAGTAAGTTTTAGCAAATTGGCATTCACCAATCAATTCAGTTTCGTCTAGTCCTACGAAATAACTAATTCAGTAACATGCACTATGAACTTCTTTATCAGTCATGGGATTTAAATGTGTAAGAAAAGAATTATTAGTATTTAAGCGATTGTAGACAGCACACTGTTGATTTAAATAAGTAACCAAAGCATAGGTAAAAAATTATATCAAAAATCCGTTTTTTTTTTTTGGTTTTAAGGATCTTTTTGCCTTTTCATTACCTGTTCATGTTTGAAGGGCTTCGTTCTGATATTATTTATATATGACAATATTTTTAAGTAAAGAAAGTAAGTAAAGTAAAAAATAAAGTAGGTAGTAGTATACCAATATTTCTGCAAACTTGATAAATTTGATTGAATATTCCATAAAACTGCATCATTTTCAATTACATCCTATGTTGAAGGTGATGATGGCAAAAAAGTTCTTCTTCACCGACAGTTAATTGGTCAGCTCTTTTTTCTTCGACTTCAAAAAATATCACTTTTCGTTTCACTTTCATTTTGATCTTTTCTATCTTTTCTATATTACTGCTCTAAACGAGAACCCTAATGATTGTAAACCTTGTCTGAAATTTGCTTAAGAGTCAAATTCAAATCTTTTAAACTCTTTACACGGAATATAAAAGTATTAAATTTAAAGTAACTTACAAAATATGCAACTTAAATCGTTTTATCGACCTGTTAAAAGTTCGAAATAAGATCAACTTGATCTGAATTTCCTAAAAGTATGGAAGCATAAAATTTAATTTGTAAGTATGGTAACGCAACTGCTTAAGCCCATTTTTAAAAATGTTTTAGATTACATGTATTCTCTACTTGCGAGTGATTACTTTCACAGGGTAAGATTGTCCAAGACAAAGAGACGCTTGAAGAAAAATCAATGGATACTGCGTGTATCTCATTCGTGTCTCATTGACGCGCTGTATGATGGAATATGATAGGATAGTTATACCCTAAACCTGAAAGGTCAGGGTATATTAACTTTGTGCAAACGTTTGTAACGCATAGAACGAAGCGAGTCCGGTATAGAAAAATATATATATTCTTGTACAGCGTCACCACGTGAGTCGAGCTATCCATGTCCGTCCGTCCGTCCGTCCGTCCATCAGTCCGTCCGTCCGTGTGTTGTCCGTATACACAGGATAAGAAGAAGGAGTTGAGATAATTGGATGAAACCTTGTACACATGGTCACATAGACCCAAGGATCTACACTATTGAATATTTTTGGAATCCGCCCACGGCCACGCTTACCTCCCATGCAACGCAAATATGAAAAGTGCATTAATGAGCTCATAGTTAACCTTAAACAATAAAATTTGGTACGCACACAGTAAAAAGTTTGAGGATAAATTTTATCTTTTTTATAACATTTCTGTTGTATAAACTAGTTTTATTCCAAAATTATTATAAGTTTTATCCCACTCAATATTATTAAACTTGGATTTCCATTCAAACCGCTATTTTACTCCAAAATAGTATAAATTTTATACCATAAATTTATAAAAATCATATATATATTCCAGTTGTACACACGAAAACCTCACGGAGCCACTCGTCTTTCACGTACAAGTCGAGTTTTCGAAGCTACCGAACTTCAGCGATGCTATCAGACAATCAGTTTGCGTTTGTTCTTCAGTCAGGTATCATGTTATGCGCAAATAGTTCCATTGAATATTTTTTGTTCACACACATTACGACAAAAATAGTGCGCTTGAATTGGAAGCTCTGCCAACATGATTAAACATGCGAATTTCTGAGTACTATTTTTTACTCTTTATTTTTCCTGTCAAATTGTTTTTGAAAATGTAAAAAAACAATATATCATGAAATCTATCAATTGAAATCTAAATATGATTCCTGATTTATGACTTTAAATGTAACACATAATAACATATTTAATGTATGTTTACATATGTGCCACATATTTTTATACAATATTGCTATAAAAAGTAACCAAATGTGGTATAAAAAGATTTTATGCTTTTGCTTATAAAAATGTATACCAACCTGGTGTAAACACATTTTATACTTTTTTCGGATAAAATCTATACCAACTTTTATAAATTTTGTTTATACGATGTTATGGTATACATTTTATAACATATTTGGAATTGATTTATATTTATACCAAATAGTATAAAATTTATCCTCATATTTTTTACTGTGCATGCGTTTTATATCAACACAAAGACGTTTTCGAAAAATGGGTGTCATCCGTTTACGGACACGCCCACCTCCCATACAACCCAAAAATTTAAAACTCAATAAATAAGCTTCTGTTAGTTTTACAAAAATAAAATTTGGTGCTTACGTTTTTAATAACAAAACAAAACCATTTTTCAAAAGTGGACGTCATCCGTCTACGGACACGCCTACCTCCCATACAACGCAAAAATTGAAAACTGCATAAATATGCTCATAATTAACCTACAACAATAAAATTTGGTGTGTATGTGTTCTGTATCAACACAAAGATGTCTTCGAAAAATGGGTATCATCCGCTCACGGCCTCGCCCACCTCCCATACAATCCAAAAATTGAAAACGCAATAAATAAGCCTCTGTTTAACCTACAGAGCTAAAATTTGGTACGTATGTTTTTTATGACAAGACAAAGATGGTTTTGAAAAATGGACGTCATCCGCCTACGGACACGCCCACCTCCCATACAACCCAAAAAGTTTAAAACTCAATAAATAAGGTTATGTTTGTCATAGAGAAATTAAATTTGGTATGCATGTATTTTATACCAAAACTAAGGTGTGTTAAAAAATTGGGAGTAATCCGTCCATGAACACGTCCACCTCCCATAGTGAAAGTACAATAAAGGCATTAACTCTGAGCTACAGGAATAAAACTTTGTATGTGTAAGTTTTTAAATGCATATAAAATATAGGCTTCATCCGCCCACGGACACGCCCATTTTCAATAATATTTTATTTTTTTTTTTTTTGAAAATTAGGTTTAGGGTATTTCATAGTCGGCCTAGACCGACTTAAGACTTTCTTTACTTGGTTTGAATTATTTTTTTGTAAAATGGGCCCCTAGAGAAAAAATGCTTCCGGACCCCTTAAAACCTTAACACAGCGCTGGTATGCATTCTGAAGGGAAAAAAGAAACATTTTCAAAAGTATCGCAAGTGTAGAAGTAGAATTCAGTTTATATAGTAACCTTTCTTGCTTTGCCTCTTTGGTCCGATTGTTTTGTCTATTTTTGTACAAATATTTATTCAGATTGAATCGAAATGCTCTGAACGTCAAGAGGAGTTTTGTGTTTTAACGAATATGACTAATGCTGGCCGGGATTGTTAAGTTCTGTGCAAAAAATCCATCCAAGAAGTTCGCCCAATCAGCCAAGTCAGTGGAGATTGTTCATCTTTTAAAAGAGTTGGAATCGAAGAAGATGCCTGATTCTTTACATTTTTAACAAATGACCAAAAGTCTTTATCTCAATTTCTTGGACAGACAATAACTTGTTCTCTTATGCGGGTTTCATGAAGAAACTTTTTTCTTTCTAAAACAACTTAAAACTATCCTTTCCTTAATGAAAAGTCGTTTGGAATCAACATTTTTGTTAAAACGCCAATTCTGAAAGGCTTGCTCTTTGGAAATCTCCTGCAAGTCTCATGCAATCAAGAGTTGTCTTTTGGTTTAATGCTTCTGATTTTATTGGATATGAAAGACCGCATGGACGCAATCAAATAATCTCTTGCACCATAACAGCCACGGCATTTACATTTCTGTCGGCGAAACACAATTTCCAATTAAAGTTGCGGTAAAAATTATTTAGCGCAATCCAAATTACTCTTTCCAAACAAATTTACAAATTACCAAAAACAACATGGACACTCACATCCTGTTTTTCATGTCGAGAAAAGGTCTAGAACTTTTTGACGCGCTGGATTTTTTTTTCGATGGTCAACAAACGTGTCATGTCAAGGATAGCTGTTTCATTTTCAAAAGATCATGGAAAATGTATTCAGTCAGTTCTTTTGAGATACTCACAACCTTCTACCACGGATGCACTTGGGTGGTAGCCTTATTTGACCTAACCACCCATTTTAAATCCACTAAGCCACAGAAAAATTTCTCGAAGGAACTTGTCGAAGAAGCAGATTTGAGAGAACATTTATGGAACTATTGTATTCCGCGATATTCCTGTTTTTTCCAATTTTTTAAGAAGACGAAAATAGCATCACTCACGATGCGCCTCTCAAAATGAGTGCAGTTTATTTTAAAGTGGTGACACCTACTGAAAAAAAACCCGAGAATTTATTATTACACTCTTTACCTTCATCACTTGAAAAATTTCAAGAGTCTAGTGCAGTTTTTCTGCGTTTTTCTTCTGTAGTGTAGCTCTCAATGCAATATGATTTTTTTTATTATTGAAAGCTTTCACATGCTTATGTTTGTCTTAAGTGTTGCAACTTGCAAGCTTAGAAGCAAAATTATAAATGTACAAGTACATTAAAAAGAGCTAAAGAACATAAACTAAGCAAAGAAAAGCAATGTCTTGAAAAGCACTTAAGAGCTTTTGCATAACAGCTGCTTAAGTCAACAGCTCACACCTGTTTTAATTGCATTTTCAGCTGCTTTTGCTTGTTATGGAGTTGTTGATTTATTTTTGTTTTTGTTTTTGTTTTTGTTTCTGTTTTTTGTCTAGCTTAAGACGCACATAATTATGCAGAAGCTTTTAGTTTTCTTACAACATGATTGAAGATCTTATATTTTACGCTGTTGGCAGGACCAATGCACAGTTAATGAACTTAAAGCAATTCAACTTTGAGATGGTTAGCATAAAATTTTGTCAGTTAATAAAAAATATATGTTTAAAATAGCTATTTACAACTAAATGCCTTAAAGTAGGCTAAGTTTTTTATAAATTTCAGGAGCATATATATATATTTTCAAAGATCGTAATCAACTGCTTTCAGTCATGCTTGAAAATTAAGTTTATTTACGGTATAGAAATAAGCAAAAACTATACTTTTTACCATTTCAACTATTCTTCTTAGCTTGAAATATGTAGTTATTCATATGCTTTTAACTCTACTCTCGATGCCGGAAACTGATGCAAAACTTAAGCTTGTGCAGTAATCCAAAAAATAAAATCCAATATTTTTTTGCCATTGATTCGCTTTCAAGTTAGTGGTGCATGGCACTCCCTGGGCGACATCCTTGCAGTGTAAATTTGTCTCATGTCAATATGTCAGATTTAATGCATCCCTAAACATGTGAGTTCTTGTGACAGATGAACTTTGCTTAACTATTCGGTGTTATACGGTGTATCCATTTGTCACCTGGGAGCAACACGAAGCTTGTGCAGCATGAAGCAATCCAATATTGCAGCATTTCAATTTGCTGGAAAAAGATTTGCACAGGTAACTGAAACAAAAAAATATAAAAAAAAAAAAACGAAATGGCAAAAACGACTTTAAATGTAGTTTTTTTTCAAGCCACTCTGGGCACGTTCTTCGAAGAATACCAAAAAATGTGTCCAAATTTAACAGTCCGGGCTGTACGGCTTCATTAGTTAACATAAAGCAGTTTTTGGCTCTTTTATGTTTTGTACTTAATTTTTTTACAGCACGTTTATTGTTAGCAGCCACGTAATGGCTTCGACACACCTTGCTGCCAGCAGCAATAACAACAGCAACTACAACAATAACAGCATTAACAATAGTACAGTTAGCAACCCTCGGACAATGCCAACAATTAATATGACGTTAAACATGAAAATTTTAATTAATTGCAAAATGTGCGCGTTTTATTTTGAAATAAAAAGCTTTTTACTGCGCAAACGCTGTTACAAAAAAAAACAACAAAAAACGCCGCTATAAAGCATCTACATTAACAGCAAAACGGAATGACCCAGGCCTTAGGTAGTATAAAGGTAGATTTTTTTACTATTCAAGTCTTTTTATTTACTTCACATTAATTTTCGTGCTTCTTGCCAACCAAACCAATCTACCTACCATTTCCTAGTTGCCACCACAGCACTTTTATTGTAATGTCAACACGCAAGCTTGTAGCTTGCAACACTGTCAACAAAGCAATTAAAATAAAAGCGCGCAAGACCAAAATATATAAAAAATTAAATATTACCAGCCAACAAAAAATACAAAAAAAAAAAACACCAACAACATATTGAGCCGCAAAGCACAACAACCCAGCAAACCGGCAAAGTGAATATCATCCCACTGAACCAGAAATATCATTCAAGTGCAGTTTTGGAAGAGAGTAAGAGTTAAGTTAAAACTTAAGCAAGTGTTAAAGTTTTCATGTAGAATTACGTCTAACAGTGTGGTATGTATGGGGTCATTTTAACAGATTTTTCAAGGCCATGAAACTTTTTTGACGAATACTTCAGGGTATACCTATAGCCTTCAAAACTCATCGTTCAAAGATGATATCTATACTAAAATATCAGATATATCCTGCGCTGAATGAATATCTGATTTTGGATTTTGTCACTATTATATTAAGGGGGGACATGCCATTGGCCGTTTTTTAAATCGATTATTTTCGATAATTTTTTTATAATTTTGTATTAAAGTAAATATTCTTAAGATTCTAAGAAAAAATTTAGTGGAAAACTCCTACGGGTTCAAAAGTTACAGGATTAGTGAGAGCGCATTTTTAATTTTAACCTTTTTTTTTCTTTGTTCTCAAAACGTTGAACGCGTTTATCTCGAATATCTCGCGAGTTCATTTTTTTACGAATTTTTTTTTTTTTGTATTTTTTAAAACTTGATTCGCTATCGTATGACATGAGTTTTTTTAAATTTTTTTTTCGATTTTTTATGAATTTTTAAAGTCAATATTTTTCGAAAAAACAAGCTCTATAAAACCATGTTGGAGTGAAAAATATATTTTTTTTTTGTAATTGGTTATAAAATAATTATTAATAATTTGTTATAAAATAAACAAATTATAATAAATTTTGGAAAAATTTTTGTTTTTGACTGCTTTCTCTGCTATCTCTGCCGCAAATGTTATGTCCCACCTTAAAGTCACAAAAACGTAAAATATAAGAACAAAAATGCATGTGTTTAAATAAAAAAGCAATAATCAGCTGCTTATGCTGCACGGTTAAAATGTTGGACTAGTTTTTAATCCAAACTTTGGTTTAATGGAATTTTTAATCCTAAAAATACTATTTTTTATTCCATATTTTAGTTTAATTTTTTTTAATCCGAAAAAGTTTAAGTTTAAGACTATTTTTGGACTACAAATTTGCATTTAGGTAGTATTTTCAGGAAAAAGTATTAATGTTATTTAGTAGCTGAATTACAATGCAGCAGTGGCAGTGGCAGCAGCTGTGTCAGTGGCAGCGGCGGTGATCAGTTGTTTCGTATTTTACTGCCTGCAAATTACAATCTAGCAGTGGCAGCGTCAGCAACAAAAGCAGTGAATTTGGAATTAAACTTTCTGTGGATTAACAATTATTCCTTTTTGGATAAAGAAATTTTAAACTTTTTGCGGATTAAAAATAAATCCTTTTTGGTTTGAAAAATTTAAAACTTTTCATTGGATTAAAAAATAATCTTTTTTTTGGTCGTGTCCTATATGTAATCCAAAAAAGTTTAAAATTTAGTCCAAGATTTTTAACCGTGTGTGCCTGCTGCTTTCTTTGCTTTTCATTCGTTGTTTTTGCTTCTGTTGCTTTTCTTTTGTACGAACTGATTCGAAGGCTTGTTCAGTGGGTTCACGTATGTACTACTATTTTATTGGGTTCTTGTATGTACTACTAACAACTGAGTGTTCTTTTTTGTGTACTGAGGGTTTTTGTATGTAATACATTCACAACCTCTTTTCAGCTAAGTCAATGAACACAACCTGTCAAACTTAACGAAATGATCGAAACAATTTGGCATTTTGCTTGGTCTCGATAGAGTCCATAATAGAGTGTTATTTATTTATTTGTTAATTTTCGGAAGATCAATAACAAATAAGTGAAAAAAGGACAAAACAAGCGGACCAAAAAAACAAAGTAGAAGAGATTCTAACTTAAACAGAATTCTACGTCTACACTTACGATACTATCGAAACTGTTTCTTTTTTATTACATTTTGCTTTTTATGCTTGGAGTTTGGGTGACAAGAGGCGATCTTCAAATCATAACGTGTCTTACTACTTCAACTTGCTGAGGCCAGCATTTTTCAAGATGAAAACATCTCAAGTCGACTCAAACCTCGTAAATAGCAACCGCTAGTTTGAGGGCTTTTTTGAGTGGCGGTTCCCTTTGACCTTCAAGCAAAGATTGTACGTTGGGTTTGAAGCCCACCACTTTAAAAAATATTTGGAAAAAAAAAATCAATGAGACTTATAAGAAAAAATACAAAAACTATCCCTAAATCTAATGATGACTACTGCAAACGAAAAACTGACAATGATTTGTGGAATGTCTGGACCCTTAATTAGGGTGGTGCCTATTATAGAGCTGCACGGACGTGTTTGCAAGACATTTGTTTGTTGTTCGCATGCTCAATGTATTCAACTCTAATCTTTAACAGCATGTAAACACCAACACCATAACGACCAAGAACAAATGGGCATATAGTATAACGAAAACAAGACAAACGAGAACTTCGTCAAAGCAAGTATATACAATTAAATTTTAATGTGTTGAAATGCTCAGTGTTGAATACTGAATTCTGGTTTCAACACTGAGCATATTTATC
The DNA here is from genome assembly GCA_958299015.1 of Tetanocera ferruginea. Taxonomy (NCBI): domain Eukaryota; kingdom Metazoa; phylum Arthropoda; class Insecta; order Diptera; family Sciomyzidae; genus Tetanocera; species Tetanocera ferruginea. The sequence goes on along the minus strand of OY282642.1, from coordinate 32,779,394 downwards.
GGTGATTCGAGACAGATGATCCTTGACTCAGAACGCAATCACCTCACTTGTGGTTTTTTTTGCCTATTAGTTCCAACTTCATATGAAGTAAGACAAACCCTCTTTTTCTCCCACTCAAATAAGCGAACAAAAAACCCCAGGTGAGGTGATCGCGTTCTAACACAAGGATCATCTGTCTCGAAACATCTTGTCTGTCTCGTCTGATGGACTTATATTAATAAAAACGAAACATTAACAATATAAAACTATAAGTGTTTAAAATATGAAGCAGATGGAACTTTTTATAAATTAAGTTATGCTGATGATTGAATATTAATACCCTAACGATCAAAGTTTATACCGAACATTTAATACCTAATCGAAATACTTTAATCGGTTATCGAAAATGTATGCAACATTTTATAAATATCAAAACTTGCAAACTTTAAAATCATATATTCTGCCTGGCTACATACAATTTTATTATGACTTAAATAATCAGACACTTTGAAAATGGTTTTTTATTTAAACATTAAGATCCAATTTCATTAGTATTTAAAATTTATCTTTAACAAATTTTCAAACAGTTTTTATAACTAAAATCAGCAAAAATGAATTGATGTTCTTTAAAGTTCTGAATAATCAATCTAACACTTTATAAGCCATAAAGCATTAACCTCGTAAGTAACTTACTACATTTTTACAAGTTTTGAAGAATTAATATTGATCTCTTTTATATGTAAGTGAATTCCTTAACTCCATATTTTTACCACAATAAAAATACGGATTACACCTTTGATCCCTACTCGGAGAGAAATTTGAGCTGAAAGTTATCACAAACCAATTAATTTTTGGAAGTGATTCTGAGCTAAGCCACAATTTTCTTGATATCAAGCCCTTGTATGATTGTTTAGCCAAAAATTAGCACGCCTATTCGCCTATGTGATTTTATGATAATTTATCAAAAAATTAATATGCCCACATGCGTCCAATATAAGAAATTTTTTAATTGTTTGTTCAAAAATTAATATGCTTCTTTTGTGTCCAATTTAAGTCATTTTGGTGTTAGAAATTAGGTAAATCCAACTCGAATATGAAAATATAATTTTTTAATTTAATTTCTGCTCTTTTATACTAACAGGAAAACAAATACTTTTTGTCTCTACGTGCATGTACACTGAGAAAAAAAGGGCTTAAAGCTCAAAACCATCACAAAACATGCTATGCATATTCGCAGTTCATGGCAGAAATTGGGCTTGAAAATTTTTTTTTACAAACTTGTCAATTTATGCAAAATAGGAGTAATCTTGGGCTTGTTTGTAAAAAATTTATTTTGTAATTCTCAATTGGTTGTTGTTAATGTAAGTGTAAAAGTGTTTTAAAGTATAGAGAATAAATTAATAAATTATATTTTTTTGTCCGAATTGGATGAAACATACCATATGATTTGGACAATGTAAAAACAAATTTTATTTTGTTAAATATCATTTTTTTTTTAATATTATTTATTGCTTGAGCCACCCACTTGTACATTTTGTTCAAGTGCGTAATTTAGCGTTTTAATATTTTTTGTGTTTTGCTTTTTATTTATTTTAAAATTTGACATTTGACATGTTTTGGCAAAAAATTACAAAATTTTTTGGATTGGGCATATTAATTTTTTTTACTATCAATCCATAAGTGGCATGCATTGGAAACAAATGAGCATGGTTTTTGCTTTAATAAACAATACCAAAAATGACTTAAACTGTGCACAAGTGAGCATATCAATTTTTTGATTAATGATCCAAACATCACGTAAATTATGCGCGAATGGACGTGTTAATTTTTTGATAAACAATCACATTAGGACTTGTTATCAAGAACATTATGGCTTAGCTCAGAATCTCTCTCAAAATTAATTGGTTTGGGATTGTTTTCAGCTAAAATTTCTCTCCGTGTAAAGAGCATAAGGAAAGAGTGTTTATTGAACGCCGATCAAACGATCATTGTTTAATATTGGCCTTAGTAACCCGAATTGTCTGAGGTAAAGGCATAACATTTCCCTCAAATTCATATATATTATTTCGTCGCCTTAATAAAACAATAGTGTATAATTTTTTTGCCGTTTCGAGATAATAGAGTTTAAAGTTTTTGTGCTATTAGACATCTGGGAATCCAGTCAATTTTTGAGAAAGTAATCGACCCACTTTGTGGAAGTAGAATTTCACCAAATTTTGACCACATATAGAATCAGTTATGTAGATTCTTATTATGCAATAAAAAAATAATGGTGTACATGCGTATACACTATTGTTTTATTAAGGCGACGATTTTAGAGCTCTACCAAACTTTCTATATTTGTTTCGCTTGATTTTTCTTTTTCTTTTACTTATCAATCACCTCATTTCTGAATCAAGGCAGACTTGACTGAATAGGTTTGTCATCTGAAATACTTGATTCAAATCTAAAAAAAAAATTACAAATGACTAGTTTTTTCGTGTACATTTTTTAAGAACGCGAAAATGCAAACATGTATTAATTTCATTGAAATATGTTGATTTTCGATGCTTTTCAGTTTCTGCTTGAATAGGTGATGGAGGTGGGAGGTGTTGTAAGTGCAGCCGCGTACCATGGGGGGGCGAGGGGGGCGGTCCGCCCCGGGCGGCATTATTTTAGGGGCGGCACTGAAGCTAAATTAAGCGTTTTGAATAACTGGTGTTTTCGAGTTTTTGAATGCTTTAACTTATCAGTGGAAGTACCCAGTAGTGGAATTTTCATTTGATTATGGCGAATTGTAAGTTCAGAGTGCATATTAAAAATTAAGACTTATGCGTACAATTTTAAGTCGTATCTATTATAATTTTGTGTGAATTTGAAGGGATTTTACTGTTTTAATAAAATCACTTTGGAGGGGAGTTAGGTTGGTCTATACTGATTTGGGTCATTTTCAAATTTAATAATTAAATTATTAATTTTGGAGAAATAATTTTGAGAAATGACCACAAGGTTTCAGCAGCTTCATGCTCTTGCTGAACAATACGCAGTTCTTACTCCTTTGATTTTCCTGAATGATAAGTTGGAATGTAAACTGAATGAACTCTGTCACGAAGATATTGACAAGGAAGAGTTTCTCGTTGAGAGAAAAATACTTCAGAATTTTGTTTCTATTGCGCACAAAGAAACTGATTTTTGTATGAAAGCTCCACTTGAACTTTCACAATTTATTTTTAAATTAAGTCTAGAAAACGCAGTTCCAAACATTGTTATACTTTTACGCATCTTTCTTACCATTGCTATTGGCGTTGCCACTTGTGAGAGGAGCTTCTCAAGTTAAAACTCATAAAAACCTACATTAGAACTATAATGAGTACGTCGCGCCTACAAAAACTTGCCATATTATCTATAGAATACAAGTTAAGTAATGAAATAGACTTTGACAATGTAATTAACGCTAATGAAAACGCAAGAAAAATAACAATTTAATAAAATATTAAATAAAAAACGATTGTATTTGTATGAATTTCTTTTTCGCTGTCATTTAAGAATAAACTTTTTTTATCGTTGGCCTAATTCTAATATGACGTAAGTCAACATTTGGCATAAAAGCGATTATTAACGTTTAAGATAGATTGATCAAAACCACATTTTTGTCTTTTTTTAATTTTCAACGCTTTTAATGCTTGAATACATATTTAAATACATTTGAAATTCGTTTTCTTTGCCTCATCAACATTAGATAATTTTGACTTACGTCGCACGTTCTATGATTTTGGGTATGTTGAATGAAATCCATTTTTTTAAGGCCTTACCACTTTTTTTTAATGACCTCCAAAGTCATGCCTAACTTCAAAAATATTTAATCAAAAATTTCACTTAACGTATCACCTTACAAAAATGCTCATAAAAACTTCAAACTAAAGTCAAAATAAATTAAATTTTCAACAATAAATCACAAAAAACTAGACTTTAAATTTGTATCCCTAAAAGCTTGATCCTGTGACAAAAGAAGCAGATGTACTTCCTTGAAATGGCATAAATTTTAAGGAAATATAAAAAAATAATAAATTTTCTTTCAAATGCAACTTCAAATGCAACATGAAAATATAAAGATTTATAAAAAATGTCACAAAGTCTGTTTGCTTCTCGTTTCAACACCTTTTTTATTATTTTTATTACAGATTTAACCAATAAAGCTATACAGAATTCTTAAACTAAAGTTTAAAAACTGTTGCACAGTTTAGAGATCTTTGGCAACTATAATATATATGAGAGATCTTATTTTACTTTCATAGATAATCTGTTTCAAAAATTTTACTTACATGGGCGAAGCCACGCCCAGTCTTCCGATGTTCGTTCCAGTTTTCCAGTATTAAAACTTGATCAATTATTTATTCCATACTGAGTTTTGTTATCATCCGACATTTTGTGCCAAAACTTTTTTATATGAATATTTTTTATTGTATGGGCGGTGACACGCCCCTCTGACCACTGATTGCTCACTTTTGCCAGTCAAAGGACACGATAAATTAAATTATCGATAATATAATTAAATTAATTTATCGTGTCCTTTGACTGGCAAAAGTGAGCAATCTGTTTAGCAATTTAGCAATCACACATCAATTAAACTCAGTACGAACTTACCATAGAGTCATGATCTTCGACTGTCAAATTTGAGTGATCTTTGGAAAGGGGGGTATGGTACCGCCCATAAAATTCAATTTTTTATATCGCATAGATTTGGAACTAAATGTCGTATAACAATGAAACTCAGTATGAAGTAACTGATTGGCCAGGTGTGGAAAAGTGGATAACGGGACGTGGCTCCACCCATACAGCTTAAATTTTCAATACAGAATAGCTAAAGAAGTAAAAGACACAGAAAATATACAGTGGCTCAAAGTAAAAATGGAACAAACTTAAAAATTGCATTCAAATCCACATTAAAGTTATTTTGAAAAAGTTAAAGTTTGTATAATTTGTATATTTTCAAAAGAGTTTGATGTGGTTGATATAAAATAATTATAAGAATATTAAATTAACAGTTCATTGATTTAAAAAAATAAAAAATAAATAAACAAAATTAATAACAAAAACCAACATCAAAGTAATAATGGAATAAGACGTTAATTTATAAAAATATAAGCAAAATTATTAAAAAAAAGTTAATATTTAGTTTATAAGTCCTTCTGTTAAATAACCGCTGCCAAATGATTTGGCTTTGATTCACCAGTTTTTGGCAATAGGACGGCTTCATATTCTTTCACTCCTCAATAAAGGCTGTTTTTGGCTGATCACGAGTAGAAACTGTGTGATTTTTCAACTTTCCTTCGGGTTACTCCATGTGAGCTCTATAGGATTAAGGTCTGCAAAGCAGGTTGGAGTTTTCAGACATGTGGTCAATTTTTAAGTAGTCAGCTTCTCACATTATATGACTTGTGTTTCGGATCGTTATTCCGGTCAAATGAAAATTAACTCTCAATGCCCAACTTTCTCACACTTTCCTTCAAATTATTCATCAATATATGAAAGTATACACGGTTAAAAATTTTGGACTAGTTTTTAATCCAAACTTTGGTTTAAAGGAGTTCTTAATAATAAAAGTACTATTTTTTATTTCATATTTTAGTTTTATTTTTTTTAATCCGAAAAAGTTTAAGTTTAAGACTTTTTTTGGACTACAAATTTGCATTAGGTAGTATTTTCAGGAAAAAGTATTAATGTTATTTAATAGCTGAATTACAATGCAGCAGTGGCAATGGCAGCAGCTGTGTCAGTGGCAGCAGCTGTGTCAGTGGCAGCGGCAGTGATCAGCTGTTTCGTATTTTACTGCCTGCAAATTACAATCTAGCAGTGGCAGCGTCAACATCAAAAGCAGTGAATGTGGAATTTTTCTTAGTACTTAGTTTAATTATTTGCATGTTGGCAGTGAATTTAGAAATAGGGCTGACCTCGGCAGTGCTGCTTACTGCCAATGCTGCTATGTTAGTTTCACCATTGAACAACAGTATTCCTAAAATAACAGCTGATCAATGCCACTGCCACTGACGCTGTCACTGCCGCATTGTAATTCAGGTGTAAGATTGAAAACTACTACTACTGCGAAATTTAAGCTAAATATAATTTTAAATGTTGTTAAAGCATCCGAAGTTTATTTTTAATTAAATGAAACAAATTGTTTATTAAAATCTGAACCAAAATATTATTATATACATTATTACAGTAATCAGTGTTTAAACCTTTGTGGATTAAATAGTAATCCTTTTCGGATTACAATATTTTAAACTTTTTTGGACTAAAATCTAATCCTTTTTGGATTATAATATTTTAAACTTTCTGTGGATTAACAATTATTCGTTTTTGGATTAAGAAATTTTAAACTTTTTGCGGATTAAAAATAAATTCTTTTTGGATTGAAAAATTTAAAACTTTTCATTGGATTAACAAAATCATCTTTTTTTGGTCGTGTCCTATGTGTAATCCAAAAAAGTTTAAAATTTAGTCCAAGATTTTTAACCGTGTACGTGTCGGTCCATAATACTATTGATGATGTTTAGCTTTCCAGGACCTGCAGCTGACATGGCACACCATAGCACCATTGAACCCATAACGTGCTTTATTGTTTGACAAAGTTCGTTTTTCTCAAGTTTCGCATTTTCTTTTTTCCACATGTAGGATCCATCGTGAAAGGGATTTTTTTCTAATTGGGAACATTTAGAATATTTTGGTGTCAAAAAGTCAAAGTTTGCTCTAAGCTACGAAAAAAGCAAAACTGCGCAAAGTAACCTGATAATACAGACAGATCTGCAGCCATAAAGTTATGTTATGATTGATTCAATAATTAATTTTTTTAAAGGCTAAAATGGTCACAACGTTTCACTACTGTTTTTTTCGTAATGAAATTATTTTTTCAATTTTATTTAAGACAATATTTCGAGATCTTGAAACATAAACAGACTTGTTTTTTAACACAGTGTTTGTTGATCCTCATCTTCTTATGTCATTTCTACTCACTTTAAACGGAACGTTTTAAATCTATAAAAATCTACATTAATTAACTTACATTAACGTACATTAATAATCAAGTTGTAAAGTCAAAATTTTTGCTAAATTTCTATGAGATCACCTTAAATTAAACTTCTTGTAAATTTGTAATATTTATGCAAGGAGGTTAATAAAAATACAGAAACTACGCAAAGAATTTAAGGAATTACAAGAAAGTATAAAATAATGTTTAATTTTTCTGCTTTGTCCTCATGTGCATCACATCGAGCAGAATTCTTGTTGACGTAAGCTTTCGACGAATAACTAAAATAAAAATGAAGAATTTCAGTGTCAGGCGAAAATTATTGCACTCTTTTTTATTATTTATTTTTGTTTATATGTACTCATGTGTTGGTGTGATTGTCTGTTGTTACATTTTTTTTTTTTTCTTTTATTTGCATTTGTAGGCTAAGCACGTTTTTTAATTCACGTGCTTAGCAAAATGTTTTTTTTTTTTTTGGCGCGGCACTTAAATGTATGCAGCACAAGCTGCTTGCTACTCTGGCTGCCATTGGCACAAATACTCTTAACAAATTGTCCGCCTGTCAAGCTATAAAAATATGTGAGTGAGTGAGTGTGTGAGTGTATGTTAACATATTCACATACACATACATATGCACATACAGACTGGCAAGCAAACCATTAGTGCGTGTTCCATCAAATTAGTGTTTGCTGACAGGAACATGTCCTTTTTAACTGCCTTTAACATGATGCCATTCAAAAACAACAACAAAAAAATAACTGTCAGCGGTCATGTAGCAACATAGCAGATTGGAAGACTTTTTATTTAATATTCCTCGATTTTGTCTGATTACGAATTTTATTTAATTTTTTGCTAAATCAAGCTTTATGTTGAGCATCGCTAGGCTTGAAAATGAGCAGTTAATATAATTGGCTATAACAGTTGAATAAAATTGCTAAAGGTTGATGTGATGAGATATTCAATAATATATAGTCGATTGACCACAACAAATTTCAGTGTATAGAAAAGTACATTATTTGAAATTAAATCCTCATTCTTAAAATACTTATTTTTGCCATTCAAGTCCGGATGGCAAGGATATTGCCAATTCCATAGCTTTTAAATGGACTTAAAATAATAACAATGTATTTTTATACCACTTGTTAAGCGTCAGACTCATCAAAATCTGCCCCACTTCCTTTTATAGAGTCAGTTAATCATTTCTACTTAAACACGTCTCTTGAGTTTTTTATACATTTATTTTTTGACATACTCTATGCTCGAGCAATATCTACCAGCTTATTCTAAACATACTCTTAGAGCACACACACACAAAACAGAGTCACTCACACACACAAAAGAGCACATAGAACTGTCTTTGCAGCACATGCTATACGAAGATTTCAAGTGGCAAGCCACTCATTGTAAGCTCATTGTTCGTTCAAACGTTCTTTAAGTACACTCAATAGTCGATTGTCACTCATTGGCGGAGAATTGAACAAGTGCTTAAAATCAAACAACAACGACGACGATGAAAACAACAGCAACAACATCATCATGATTATCTTGATAATCATTTTAATCCTAGAATATATTAAGCTGCTTTATCTTTGATGCAAACATGTGGTAGAGCTGTATCGAGAACTCACATACACTGAATGCTTGCTTCCAAAAATGCGCGGATGTAGTTGTTAGTCAGAAGCTGAACATGAAGGAGTAGTTAAATTGTATGGTATAGTTGATTTACCCGCCACTCATTGTTTGCTTTTTTCAAGCATAGACAGTTTGACAGTTTGGCTTGGCTTTAAAATAAATTTTAGTCGCACTCTCTCGTTAATGGCGCTCAAACTTAACAAATCAAATCAAAACACTACCCAACAAACCAATTTTATTTGTATTGTCAAATGTGTTGTATAAGTTACTAGTATAAAAGCCCGTCATACGACGGTTCGTATTCAAAATAATTTAGTAGCAGACGATATGACATTTTTCATTATCCTCAAATGTTGTTTTGTTGCAATGTGTCCGTGCTGATATATATCAAATAAATTTTGTGTGCATACTTTTAGGCTAACAATGCACTGTAATAGCGAAACAGGTTCTGGTACAAGCTAAAGATGTTTTAAGAAGCGCAACAATAACAACTATAAACAGTTTGAGCGATATAGAGCACGGAGCAGGACGTTTGTCTCTTATATATTAAGATTATATATGTTTAATGTAAACATTTGTTAAACATCTACTAAGAGCCTATAGCAACATTTAAAACCTTTCTTTTCAAAACATTTATAAAAAAACTTGTTCATATTTTGTAATTTAAAAAGTTTTAATTCAATTTTTTTTTTCTTAGCAAATTCTTTGATTTTCCTTTAAGTTATATTTTTTTAAACTGGTATCAAGCTATTTAATCTCATAAATGAACATCTTCATTTATGTTTATGCTAAGTTCCATAAAAATTTTAATTTGACATTTCATAAAATCATAATATTATCCTAGCCATTGTTAAAGAAAGGAAATAAGGAAATGCTTGTCAGCAGTTTACGAAACGATCAAATGAAACGAAAAAAAAGTAATTTATATATTTATGATACTGAAAGACATTAAAGAGATAAAAATTTAGTAGCCTGTAGCTTGGAATTGTTTTGGCGGTTAGCTGATTCTAGTAGTTATTACATGCAATCGTCCGCTCATTCAAAGAAGTCATTTCATTCAGACAGGGATACACACGAGGGCAGCATGCATGTAACGACGTAATGCAACAACAAATTCAATATTGTTGCATATAATTTTTACTCAATAAATGGTAACATAAAAAACAGGATTCTTGAATTTCATCAAAAATAATTTTATATTTTTTTTTTTAATTATAATTTCAATAATTTTATCAGCTCCATTTTTGTTAAAAAAGTTTTGTCAAAAACTATTCTTATTTAAAGTATTAACTTTTTATTCTAAAAATACTACCTGCTTTTTTTCATAAAGAACAAAGTTACAGTAGATAGCAAAAAAGTATTAGTAATACAAGATATTTCACCTAGTTTTTATATCAAAATGCAATTAAAAAGAATAAAACAAAGTAATAATTAATTCTAAATTAAATAAAATGTTTCTATACTATGAGTTTTTAATTGGGAATATTTATGGTACACCAGATGTATCTCCCATAAAAAATTATGTACAAAAATTTTGTATTCTGTTTTGTATAGTATCGTGTATCATAGTTATAATATAGTTTTCACTAGTATCGTAAGTGTAGACTAGAGAAACAATGCCGAAAATAAGTCAGTTCATACAACAACAACACAAGCAAAAACAACGAAAAATGAACAACGAAAGCAGCATGAACAAAATAAGCAGCTAGTGATGATCGATTTTTTCTTATGAAAATTTAAATTTTTCTTTTTAGATTTTGCTAATTTGTGAATTAAATAAAATAGTGACAAAATCCAAAATTAGATATTTGTTAAGCTCACAATATATGTGATAGTTAAGCATATATATTTTCTGTGAACGATTAATATTAAAGGCTGTAAGCATACACTAAAGTATTACTCAAAAACGTTTCATATGCTTGACAAAATTTATAAAAACTATTCCATACAAATAGCTTTGTAAGACGTTATTTACGTCAAATTTTCAAATTTTTATTATACATCTGTTTATGCCTCCATTTCAAAATCATAAAAATAATAATTTATAGGAGACCAATGGATTTTCCTTTTAGGACCAGATTCGTAGAAATGGATTTAAATGCTATTTATGTCAAAATAACAACAAGCATGTTGGAAGTCTTATACGGCTTTTTTTGATAGGCTTGATTATAAAAATCGAATAAGTAATATCCGAGATATATTTAAATAAATACCAATACATTTAAAAATTTATTGTAAGTTGCAGATTTGCTGATTTTTTTGAGTATTCAACAATGAATGAAATTAATTATTTATTTTCTTACTATACTTTTCAGTTAATGTGATATGACAATGGTAAAGTTGTGTATAGCAATTTATATCATTTTATAATATACAATAGCTCCATTTTAGTAATTCTCCTCAAACAATTATATTCTCTAAAAATTGGTCTTATCATGGTTTTATTTTGGAGACAAGTAATAAAATCATTTTCTAATTTTTTCCACTGATCCCATTCCTTATTTTGATGTTCGCTGTAGATGATAGTATTAATTCGCATGGGTTTCAAGTGGAAAATTGTATTAGAGATTTCTTCTGGCACTTCTTCTAATAGTACTAAAAAAGTCTAGTCTTCTTATAAACTTATAATATATATAATTATAATAAATTGCAATCATAAATGATCGAAGAAATTATCATCATATTCAAAGTAAGAATCTTGTTGAAATATTAACAATTCATCTTTTAGTTCCAGTTTAGAAAACCAAATAGCTGCGATAGCTCTGCATGATAAAAGAGATTTTGATGGAGCGAACACATGTCTTCATATATGATTCTGAACAGTTTGGATTACCTTTAATATTCATCTTTAATAGAGTTCATAACTTTAGTTACATACTATCCTAAGCAGGTACTGACTTAATTTTAAAATCCAAGTTGTAATTTTCATGCAATCCAACCAGGGGAGTCATCACGTTTTTTAACTTATATTGGGGTCGCGTATTCAATAAGGTTGAAAAACATTGGTTTGAGTTAAGTATATAAAATTTCATTATCATTGAATAGCATTTTTTCTATTTTTGATCCAATTTTGTATGTATGATCATCACTGTGACGGTAGGAATAGATGAGAATTTGGTGTGGACGACTTTTTTGGCTAAATCAGAGACCACGCCTACCTCCCACATATAAGACAAAGTTAAAAATCGATGTATCTTTGGACTCCTTCAATAATTTTTAAATAATTTCATATATAAAAATAGTCTAAAATCACTTAAAAAAATATTCGTAACAAAAATAGCTTAAATCAGACCATTATTCGGGGTTCCCTTCATATAACCCGAATTTTAAATAAATCATATCTTTAAAAATTTATTCCTTATTTTATTATAATCATACGCAAATATTTTCAGTATTATAACAATAGTCTTTACTAAAAATGGGCTGGGTCAGACCAGTTTTTGGGTTACTCTCAAAAAACTTCAATTTTTAAAACCCAAGTATTTTTATCATAATCACTTAATTTCAAAAAAATACAATAGTGAACTTTATTTTATCCCAACTAAGTCATTGCTTTAAATAGCCTGAATTGATACATTGTTTGGGATACCCCATATAACCCACGTTTTTGAAACACTTTCATTTTAACATTTTATAAAACTCTCCTCTTTAGGACTAGACTTTTTTTTTCTCCTCATCTGTGGCTAAAACTGTGCTGAAAGCAGTATAACAAAACTTTTAAACGGCTAACGAAGTATAGTCGTCAAAAAAGATCATAAGAAGCTCTGTCAAAATCCTTTCAAAGCTTAGAATGGCCAATTTAAAGTTTTTTATTTACAAATAAACTAAAGTTACCATATTTAGGAACAAAATATAATTTAGGACAAATTATTTAAAATGATTTAAAATTAATTCTCATTCTCAAGTGCAGTGCTAAGTGCTTTAATTAATTAAACTCATATAATTTCGGTTTAATGAACTTCTTTCTAATCGACTTCTTTCGAATAAATAAATACAATTTTTTCGAGAATTAATCCAATTTACAACATCTGAGAGCTATATAAATTATAAGAAAAATGTTAATGAATACCTTGTTAAATGCTTAAAAGTTCAAGAGTTTTTCTATTAACACTGAAGAATAGAAAGCTTAAGTTGATTGAATGAAATGAACATTTTACAGGCAAAACTTTTGAAATTTAATTAAATTAAGACAAGCGTAAAATTTGCATGTTAAATTGTAGATGTTAAGAGAATGTAACGAGCTCAGTTTTGAAAGAAAAATTTAAACCAAAGTCCTTTTTTGGGGATGCAAACATTTTAGTTGAATTAAATTGTTTGTTAAAATTGTTAACAAATTTCAGAAGGGACAATTCTGGAAGGGAAAAAACAGAAAAATCAAACAAGCAGAATTAATAGGAATAAGCTTGATTTTGCTAATCACTATATGTGCGCTGTAGAAATAAGAAAATCTGCACTCTGAAAAGAGTTGCTCAAAATATGATAAAAAAGGCATCATATATAGAGAAAAATGGTATGAACTTTGCTCCAGAGAATGCTTTTCTTTAAATATGATTCTAAAAAATCCCCTAAAAATGATAACAAGCTTCCATGATAAAGAGAAATATATAAAAATACGTGATTTTTAAATAAAAATATATACAGTGGTTCAAACGACTAACCGGACAACGCAGCGAGCGACTTTAAAGGCCATTTTTTTAACAAAATACCTTATTTAAAATACGGAAAGTTGTACAAAATGTTTTATTAATGTTTTAACTTTTGTTTGGTACAAAGAATTTGCAAAAAATTTACTCCATTTTCATTCAGTTCGCAAATATATAAAAAAATCCCCTTTTTAAGGATCAAACGTCTAACCGGACATTTCAAATTAGGCATGTTGTTGTCTTTAAAAAAGAATTCAAACCCAATTTATATTGATTCCGCTCATTGTGTTTTGTCTTCGGCAATTGCTTCTATAGAAAATTCTACAATGGTGCAAAAACGTACGCACACAACATTCGAAATTCGGCCGCTAATTATACGGCAATACTGTGAAGGTAAAACTGTTCGCTAAATCGGTAATATTGGTGGTCGTAACCATTCTACTGTCCACGACATTAATAAAAAAGTACAGTAACTATTTCCAAATCCTCAACAAAAATCGGGCAGGGTCAAGGGTCAAACACTAGGCGACCGTGATGAGCGCCAAATTATCCTACATATAAAATACTTATCATTTCAAACTGCAAACGAGCTGAAAAATTATGCGCAAAAGGAGTTAAGGAAAGGACTTATGTGTGGAAACTATTCGTAACACACTACGTTAGAATGATTTTCATGGAAGAATTGTACGAAAGAAGACGTTCATTAGCCCAAAAAACAAAAGACTATGACTTCAGTTTGCTAGAGAATACTTACTTAAAAATTATGCTCTTTGGGATACGTTAAGTAAGGTAATATGTAAAAAATTAGGTTAAATTCAAGTGGTATGTCTTATTTAAGGTACTATTTACTGATCAACGCAAATTCAACTAGCACGGTTTAGATGTAGGGCTTGAATATGGCGACAACCAAACATCGAGTTTAAAAGCAAAAATATTCGTACTACAGTGAAACATGGAGGTGGTTCTGTGATGATTGGGACTTAATGTCTAGTGCAGGTGTCTGGAATCTAGTATTTATCGATGGTAAAACGGATATATTCGACTAACTTACCATATTAAGACAAATGTTAAGCAGAGTGCCGAAAAGCTTGGAATATTACAGACCTTTGATTATTATCATGAGAATGACCCAAAACAAACTTCTGCTGTGGCAAGAGTATGGCTCGTACATAACTGCCCCAAATTATTGTAAACCCTTCCCCAATCGCCTGACATCAACGTCATTAAAAATGTATAGAATGAAGTGAGTAAAAGACTCTACAACACAAGCATTCGAAACATAGCTCAGTTCAAGGAGGACTTAATCAAGGAATGAAACAGCATTCAACCAAATGTTTGCAGAAACTTGTTCGCCTCCATGAAAAATCGTTTGCAAGTCATAATTGATGCAAAAGGTTCCTCAACAAAGTATTGAAATAATGAATTTAACAATAATTTGTTTTCGGTTAGACCTTTGACCATTAAAAAAGGGATTTTTTTTATATTATTGCTAACTGAATGGAATTGGAGTACATTTTTGGTACATTCTTTGTACGAAACAATAGTTTAAAGAACAATAAAACATTCTGTAGAAATTTTTTTATTACAAATACTTTTCTTTCATAAAAAATGTCTTTTAAAGCAAATCACTGCGCTGTCCGGTTAGTCGTTTGAACCACTGTATATTTAGAGAAGAAGGCTTTTTTATTTTTGAGAAAAAATTTGTTGTTATTGAAGAAAATTCTTTGCATAATGAATTTTTTATCAAAATAAAGGAAAAGTATTTTATTTTCAATAAATTTTTCTCTGCAATTGAGAATTTTCTTAAGTGCGAGAAAAATACTTATCATTATTAGAGACATGAAATATATTCATTTCCCACAAGCGAAGAAATGTTACTTCGAAAATTATGAAAATGTGAAATTTGTACCAATTGAGGAAAATTTTAACTAAAAAAACAGAAAATTGTTATTATCGAAAAAAGATAAATTGTTTATCGAAGAAAAATGGGTGGTTTTTCTGAGTATGGTTGGAGTAAGAAAAAAGTTTTTATTTGAAATTTTTGTAAATTCAAAATTTTAACACAAATATTTATTTCAATTTTTTTTCTCTACGACTATAATTTATTTTTTTGATACTATCAGTCATGAGCTGATATGAACACACCAGCCAAAATTCAAAATTTAAGAAAACTATTTCTTCCCTTGAGCTTAACCCACCTAGTAAAAGTCACCATAGCAATTTGTTTGCTCTAAATTCCTGAAAAATACTTCAACATGTCTTAGTTATGTATGCATATGATGCGACCAAGACATCAACGTCAACAAGAAAATTACTAAAAAAAAAACAACCCAAAAGCGGCACCCTATAACAAAATTGTGCATGAAGCTTGCAAAGTTTTCTATAAATTTTTAATAAATTCCATGAATAGTAAATGAACATTTTTCTAGTTTACTTAAATAGTGCTGCCATACCTTTTTCTTTTATTTTTCTCTTTCTATTTGCTTGTTCATTTGTTTTTTAAATTCTTTTGCTGCTCAAATTTTATTTTACTCATTTTTTGTTTTTGCTCAATTTTATTTTTGCTTGAGTTTTTGTTTGAGCAAGTTGTGGCAAACTTAAAGTACAACAACAAAAACAACGACACAACAAGTAACACTAACAATAAATTGCGATTATAAAGCAGTTGAAGGCGGAAGAATAAAAAAAGGCGGAAGGAAAAAACAGCAACAGCATTAAGTAAGAGCAAAGTAATCATCAACATTCTCTTTAGACTCAATTTAAATATCTAGTCTATTTAAGTATGTGTTTTTGTGTGCATGTGTGAAGAAGCTTAACTGCTTTAGCAACAAGCGAGACAAATTTTGTTGCCACAAAACCAACTCTGCCGCAAATACCACAAAGTGACACATAGACAAGAAAAGAAAAACCACAACTGACACAAATATACGCACCATAACATTAGCATTCCATGCAAATATACGAGTATCTACATTTACCAAGCTGAACACACACACACACACATAAAACAACTCATGCATACAAATACGTAAATTAAAAGCCAAAAAACAGCCGACTTGATTAGAAGAGTTTTTTTGTTTTATTTGAATTTTAGAGCAATTTAAATAAACAGCTTTGATGACTGGAATGCGACACATTATTTTAGCATATTACTAACATTAGCACCTAAATACACACATATATTTTAACCACTACATATATAAGTATACACTTCCGCTCTACTGCAGCTACTTTTTAGCATTGCCTTGATTGTGCCTGGCTCTGTGTTTATGTTTGTGTTTGTGTTTGAGTGTGTGTGTGTGTGTAGTTGTATTGTCTACAGAGAGTAACTTAAGCTAATTAGTATCACACAAAGTTCAACCACACAAGTTTCAACAATATGTTTGTTGTTGTTGCTATAACTAAAATACGCAAAATTTCATTTTCATTTTCAAAAGCAACAGTTACGGTGTGTAGCTAGCAAGTTTTCAAAATGATGGTTATGTTAATGTGTATGCTTGTATATTTGTTTGTTTTGTTTTGTTTGTATGCAATTTATTGCTCTTGTCTTGTATTTCCTTTGCTAGTGATGCGTACTTTCTAACTATATTTTCATAAAGTTATTTTTTTTTTTTTTAATGCATGGAAAGACCAACAAAATTTAAACAAACTGTTTAAATAGTCCACGAGGGTGCAATTCCAAGATGGACTTTAGAGCTAACAGATCAAACGTGTTGAGAAAATATATGCTGGGTACACTCTGAAAAAAGTTACGCGGAATATGCTAAAAAAAAGCACCATAAAGACTGTCCCAGAAGTAACTGTCTTTTTGTTTTTTGTTTATTTAAAAGAAACCAATGATTTTTTTAAAAATTCTTTCAGTTTATTATTAAGCAAACATTACAAAATAAATGAAAATTTTATTTACACTGAAAAAAATACACTTAAAAAAATTTAGCACTTTTTGATTAAGGTCCTCCATTAGGATTTTTATCGACCTTTCGTTGACCTTAGTGTATATTTCGATGTTTTTCACAGTTTGTTTGGTCTTCTTAAGATTTCATTTCATTAAAGATGAAAAGAAATTAAATTAAATTAAATTAAATTTCTTTTCATCTTTCGATTGGACGAAGTTCAGTGACTTTTGACTTGGTACCAATCCATCGTTCTCTGTGTACTGAATAGTACTGAACCTTGGTGCTGACGTATAAAAGGTGGCCGCTCCAGATACGCTCTGATGTAAATTTCGGTGTTGATTTTGCGATCTGTCACAAATTCCTTACTTCGAAGGTCACATTTGGCCTGTCACACCATGTATTTTTTTTTGGAAATTTGGTATTTTTTCGGTGGTAAATTTGGAGGATGCTCCACCCCTTCTAACCGCAGTATAATATCCGTGTCCAGGTAACTGCTTGAAATCCGCTTTGCAGTACGTTTCATCGTCCATGATCAAAGGAATTAAAAACACTTCGCAATAACAGAAATAGGGCTTGGAAGAGATACATATGTCTGCAGTTTGGGCTCAAGTGACCTAGAAACCTACAAACGTTTGTATCTGGAATTTCAGAATCTCTCAGCTGTATTATATAATGAATATTTAGACAATATTAAGCTGAGAATATTGTCTGATCCAAAGAGATTTTGGGGGTTCATAAATACGAAGAAAAAATCTGATGGATTTCCTTCATCTTTTTGTTCAGATTCTTTTAATCCTGATGAAGGGTATTTTGACTTTATGAACTTTTCACCCAGGGTCTCTTTGGAAGATATATCCATCACCTCTGAGAATATTTTAAAGTATATTAGAACACTCGATGAGGATTTTGGCGCAGGACCCAATGTAACTCCTGCCGCATTGCTAACTCAATGCGGCTCCGTTTTATGTCAACCACTTTTTTTATTATTTACCATTATTTGCTCCCTTGAATCGCATGAGTGCCTCAGTTCACAACTGTACATTTTTTGATGTTAAAAAAAAAAAAAAAAAAAAACAAAAATAAATTGGCCATTTCAGCCCTTGAAAAGACTTTGACCGAGCTTCTTATGATCAATTGTGTTGTGTGTGTTATTAAATGTTTGCACACAATTGACCGAGAACTGGACCTACATGTTTTATGCCGACTCCGAACGGCTCATGTTCTCAAGAAGCTTTACATGGCATTATTTACTCTCTGAGGTTTGCCATTGTCTGCAGAGAGGTGGTGACCGATCAGAAAAATTTTTATTGAAAAAAACTTTTCGCCGCGGCTGGGGATTTTTTGATGTTAGTTTGTCAAAAGGTCAACTCAAATGTAGATTGAAAGCTATTGTGTAATTAGATCTGTGTTTGTGTATGCATGGTTAGTTGTTATGTCCTGTGTTGTCCCTGAGCCCAATTCATTCTGTGGTGGGTAAATTTGTCTCATATTAATTTTCATCTGGATTGTGGCTTCAAATAGATTAATGCTGAGAATGTGCGAAAAAGCTGTAGTAGCTGAACTCTATTGTTATTGCATGTTATATGATCACGTAATCAAATTTGGACAGGTTACCGCGATACAGTTTTCAAGCCCTCATATTGGCTTCGGCGTCCTTTCCTTCTGACCTATCAGGTACTTTTTGCACTTTATAGCTCCTTAGATTGTAAAATTTTGCAATCCGTTGAACACTTGACTTCGATGTTCCGCTTTTATTGGCATATCACGAACTGAAGTGCCTGGATTCTGAGTAAACAGTCCCTTAACGTTCTGGACCACCGCTTGGTTCGCTTGACCACTTTTTCTCCCTGAGCCTGGCGTTTTTGATAGAGGTAAGCTGTTTGTATCGTTTCAATGATATATACGACTTCAATGGTATATTGTACCATGCTTGCTGAACTTTTTCCCTAAAATCGTTCTTCCTTTTAAAAGTTTGGTAAGATATTCTTTTTTTTCAGTTCACCCCAAAGATTCTCCATCGGGTTGAGTTCAGGTGAATGACTTGGCCAGGCCGTACCGGCGATTTGGTTGTCTTCGAAAAATACTTTACCAATTTCGATGAGTGTTTGGGGTCATTATTTTGTTGGAACCGCCAAACTAAGCGCATTTCTTCACATGCATAAGGCAACATTATTCCTTGTAATATTTCCACATATTCGAATCAGGTCATTATGTCCTGTATACGAAATATTGGGCCTACGCCATAGTGGGAAAAGCATCCCCAGACCATTATGTTTCCGCCACCATGTTTTGCCGTTTTCCGGGCGACGAACATTCCTGTCAGCATCATTAGAAAACAAGGTTATTTTGGTCTCGTCGCTCCATAGGATGTTGTTCCACTTTTTGACTCCTTCATCCCCTGACCATGAGGCATGAATTTTGGCATATTCTTTCTTCGCGTGTAAGTTTTTCTTACGAAGGCGTGGAACCTTACGGGCTATACTGCCATAGAGCTTTGAATCCACTAACCTTTGTCGAATAGTTCGTGAAAATACTTTGTTGCCTAATTCTGCTGCTATTGTTCTTGAAGCTATGCGATAGTCATCGTTTAGTGTGATTCTCCGTTTTCTTCCAAGTTTTTCTCCAATTTTTTTTTTTCTTTAAAGCATTCACGACAAAATTTCGAGAATGCCCAAGAATTTTGGTAATCGTTCCATAACCATTTCTTCCAACACGCATCTCAATAGCAATACGCTTTTCTTCGGGTGTAAAATGATCACCGCGACCCATCTAGATACCAAAATCTTTTATGAAGGCTTCAAAATATAAAATCATTTTACAAATATTCAAAGAAAAATTCCAAAACTATACTTTTGAATAAAAAAACACGAATAAAAACTCTTTTTAATGCATTCCAAATATTTTTTTTCTGAAAGTGTACCTTTTTTTTTGTCAACAGCGCGTTGTTACTTCGTGATATATCTCGTGATAACTTAATTTTAGATTAGAAACTGCATTGCAAATAGATTGTCTGTCAATAACGGGACAACTTATGTAACGGTAAATTTTTAACTTTCAATTAAACTAATATTTCATAGTTTATAACCATTAAAATCCATTTTTAGGGGATGTACCTATTTTTTTTCCAGATTTGTATAATATATATCGATTATAGAGAAGATGACTGTTTTATTATTATTTTATTTTTTTTTTTTTTTTAAGAAAATACCTTCGCATTGTGAATTTTTTATCAAAATATAGAAAAACCTTTTTAATTTTGAATAAATTTTTGTCAATAAGAGCTATGAAATATCTCTAATTCCCACAAGTGCAGAAATGTTTCTTCGAAAATATAAAAATTTATTCTAATTGAAGAAAATTTTATTTGAAAAAAAAAAATTGCTTTTATCGAAAAAAAAAATTTTTATATCAGAAAGATAGCTATTTTTTTAAGCATATTTCATAATTTCTACCCAACAAACATTATAAGACTTTTATGACTCTTTTAAGACTCATTTTTATGAATGTGAGCACTCATAAAAAACTACGATTACCGATTTTCCTGGAAGGCTGCAGAGATCTGAGTCCAAAATATCACAATTAACATTATTACGAGCAATCGTTTTTATGACTCTTAAAAGCAGGTACCGAAAATAACAGTTATTATCGAAATTTCAATTCAAAAAGTCACACAGAAAGAAGTTATTTATTCGATTTTTGAATATAGCAGTGCGATGCTTGTTAGCTTAGGAATAGTAATTTTAAAAGCTTTTTATTCGTTTGACTTTTATAAAAAATGTCAAAAATAATAGTTATTTTTTGACCGTTTTTTTTCCGTCAAAAATATAAGTTAAAATTTGACTTTTATTTTTTTAGTCAAATAAAAAAGTTAAAATATGACTTCTATTTTTCCGGTCAGAAATATAAGTTAAAACTTGACTTATATTTTTTTCAGTCAAGAATAAAAGTTAAAATTTGACTTTTATTTTTTGAGTCAAAAATAACATTTAAAATTTGACTTTTATTTTTTCGGTCAAAAATAAAAGTTAATCTTCGCAGGCGCCTCGGAAAAACGTTTTTGTGCGGTGACACTTTGGATAGAATTTACAATTGTAGACAAACACCTTTTTTCACTTCCTGTTTCTTTGAGTATTTTAAGAGGTTTTTGCTTTTTGCCTCTCCGGCTATAATCTTTAATTTTCTAAATCTGAGAAAAAATTTCTCAGATAGCCATTAAAGTTTATTTTATGTATATAAATAATTTCAGTATTAAACAATGCAAAAAACATAAAAATACAATGTGTGTGTCTTATTGTTAAGAAATATTTAAAATGCTAACATTTTTTGTTATATTATTTCTTAAAACAATCAGTCTTTATTCTTTACATCCTTATTTTATAAATGCAGAAAAAAATCAAAATTAAGCTACAGTAGATGCAGATCAGTAAGATTTGGATTTAGATTAAGTTAAACGCCAGATATAAGTGAAGACTAACAATCTGTTTATGGGTTAATTCCGAACCTATTCATTATTGGTGCTAAAATAAATATATCTATCGTTCAAGTCGAATTTTGGGCTTTGGTGTATTGAGAGACTTATAGTAGAATTTTATAACAAACACTTTTTCCGGTCGTCCAAAAAAACCTTTTTTTTATTCGGAATCCTTTCGAGGTTATCTTTTAATACACTGCTGCTCACACTCAAATTTTTTGTTTTTGTTTGTGTTCAGATAGTTAAATTTATAAATGCACAGTGGGGCGTCCCATCTTAGAGACACATTTGCTTAAAAATTTTTCTTCGCATTTGATGACCCAAAACCCTCTCACCATTTCCGAGAACTCGAAGCAGGGAAAAGTTCCGATCTCATGGCTTCTAAGAATATTCTCTATTCCTCATGCACACGTTTGTGGTTGCTAGAGTTGCCAACGACCAGCGCTACGTGCAGGTTACTCCTAACCACCTTACTGTAGGCACGCCTCTTATTGACCTATTTTGACCGTTATTGACCTTTTCTTGAGAGCAGTAACGCTTCGAAGCAACGCCAGCAGCAATCTTAGTATCCTGAAACGTCAAGTACGCATCATTTAAAGCCAAGCACAGCACTCAACAACCACAGTCTGTTACCTATTCTACATTCTTAACAATGAATACTGCCAAGATTAAATACAGCCTCTTTGCTATCAGTACCGTTACGAGGGTCTTGGAAGATTTCTTAACTTCCGGTCTGGTAACCTTCCAAGGAATGGAGGTTGTTGATTGAACGGGAAGCCGAAAGGTACTATGGCTGGTGCTCTGTATACTTTCCACAATTGTAGGCTGACTGAAGGCAACCAGTTTTGCTTCTAGTTTTGATGTATAATTACGTCTTACAGCGCGATTTACATGGGGTCGTTTTAACAGATTTTTTTCAAGGCCTTGAAACTTTTTTGACGAATACTTTAGGGTATACCTACAGCCTTTAATATTCATCGTTCAAAGATAATATATATACTTAAATATCAGATATATCCTGCGCTGAATAAATATCTAATTTTGGATGTTGTCACTATTATATTAAAGTCAGAAAATAGAAATAAGTCATCAGCTGCTAATGCTGTGCCTACTGCTTTCTTTGTTTTTGTTTGTATTGTTTTTGTTTTATACCAGGGATGCTCAGCGCCTAACTCTTTCCACTCTTTGCATTCTTTACAACAACTTCGATGTTTTCATGATTGTTGTAATTCGACGAATTCAGTTTGAAGTCAAATCATTGCTTCTTAATGCTTTCTTATTTTGTAAGCAATTGCACGTTGTTGTGTTTTTTTATTCAACAACTTAACTTGTGCGCTTGGGCACTGTCAGCATGCGTGTTGTTGTTTTTATGTCCTTTTGTTGTTTTTCTTGGGTGCTGCCAGCATTCGTGTTGCTGTTTTTAACATGTTCCCCTCTTTCCACTCTACAACAACTTCATTATTGCATTGATTGTTGTAATTCGCCGAATTAAGTTTGTGATTCTTCATTGGGTTCTTGTATGTACTACTTCTTTATTGGGTTCTTGTACGTACTACTTAGAACTGAGTGTTATTGTTTGTGTACTGAGGGTTCTTGTATGCACCACATTCACAACCTTTTTTCAACTCAGTCCATGAACTCAAATTGTCGAACTTAACGAAATGGGTCTGTGATACGGTAAGATTTAACTCTGATGAAAAAACGAGTTGAATCATATTTTTGTTTTTGCTTTCACGTAATAGATGGCGTAAAATTTTAATTTTTAATTTTGATCCCACATCCCACTAGCACTAGCGAGTATACATAGCAAACTATACATCGGACAGTGACGAAAGTGTGGCTCGCAAGACGAAATTGGCGCTAATGTGCTCAATGTGAAATATAGTCACCATTACGATTTTTTTAAAAAAATCGGGGTCTTCATTATACCCTAAACCTGAAAGGTCAGGGTATATTAACTTTGTGCAAACGTTTGTAACGCATAGAACGAAGCGAGTCCGGTATAGAAAAGTATATATATTCTTGCTCAGCGTCACCACGTGAGTCGAGCTATCCATGTCCGTCCACCCGTCCGTCCGTCCGTCCGTCCGTCCGTCCGTCTGTGTGTTGCCCGTATACACAAGATAAGAAGAAGGAGTTGAGATAATTGGATGAAACTTGGTACACATGGTCACATGAACCCAAGGGTTTGCACTATTGAATAGTTTTGGAATCCGCCCACGGACACGCCTACCTCCCGTACAACGCGAAAATTGAAAACTGCATAACTCAGCTCATAATTAGCCTACATCAATAAAATTTGGTATGTATGTGTTTTATATCAACACAAAGATGCCTTTGAAAAATGGACGTCATCCGCTTACAGACACGCTCACCTCCCATACAACCCAAAAATTAAAAACGCAATTAATAAGCCTCTGTTTAATCCACAGAGCTAAAATTTGGCACATATGTTTTTTGTAATAAAACAAAGATAGGTTTGAAAAGTGGACATCATCCGCCCACGGACACGCCTACCTCCCATACAACGCGAAAATTGAAAACTGCATAACTCAGCTCATAATAAGCCTACAACAATAAAATTTGGTATGTATGTGTTTTATATCAACACAAAGATGTCTTTTAAAAATGGACGTCATCCGCTTACGGACACGCCCACCTCCCATACAACCCAAAAATTGAAAACGCAATAAATAAGCCTCTGTTTAACCTACAGAGCTATTATTTGGCACATGTGTTTTTTATGACAAAACAAAGACGGTTTTGAAAAATGGACATCATCCGCCTACGGCCACGCCTACCTCCCATACAACGCGAAAATTGAAAACTGCATAACTCAGCTCATAATTAGCCTACAACAATAAAATTTGATATGTATGTGTTTTATATCAACACAAAGATGTCTTTGAAAAATGGACGTCATCCGATTACGGACACGCCCACCTCCCATACAACCCAAAAATTGAAAACGCAATAAATAAGCCTCTGTTTAACCTACAGAGCTAAAATTTTGCACGCATGTTTTTTATGATAAGACAAAGATGGTTTTGAAAAATGAACGTCATCCGCCTACGGACACGCCTTTTTCCCATGCAACCCAAAAAGTTTTAAACTCAATAAATAAGGTTATGTTTGTCATGGAGAAATTCAATTTGGCATGCATGTATTTTATACCAAAACTAAGGTGTGTTCCCATAGCGAAAGCACAATAAAAGCAGTAACTGTGAGCTACAGGAATAAAACTTGGTATGAGTAAATTTTTCATCAATATTTAAATGCATATAAAATATAGGCTTCATCCGCCCTTGGAGACGCCCATTTACAATAAAAATTTTTTGTTTTTGAAAAGTGGGTTTAGGGTATTTCATAGTCGGCCTAGACCGACTTTAGACTTTCTTTACTTGTTTTATTTTGAAATTAATAGTTAAGCTGACTGTAGCTCGCAAACTATATATCGGGCAGAGACGAAAGTGGCACCAATGGAAAGTGCTTTTTCTTCGCCTTCTTTTCATTTAAGTCAATGATCTCAACCTGTCAAACTTAGCGATATGATCGAAAAAATTTGACATTTTGCTTGCTCATTTAATTAGGATCACTTTTAACGTTTTCTATGTTTTGGTCTCTGTAAGAAGCCCATAATTGAGTGTTTTTAATTTATTTGTTAATTTTCAGAAGATCAATAAAAAATACGTGCAAAATAGACAAAACAATCGGAACACAGAGACAAAGTATAAGAGGTAACAACTTAAACGGAATTCTACGTCTACACTTACGATACTATCGAAACTTTTTCATTTTTTTTAGTTTTGTTTTGTGTTGTTGTATTCATCTGGAAGCGCAGAGGGCTAGTGGTTAAAGGGCAAAGTAAAGGTACACCATTGCGAGCTTCAATATCATGGTTTTGAGGCTCCATTCTACTTTTCCCGTTTTTCCCTCTGGGACGGCATTGTTTGTTGCTTTTTCTTTTGATAAGTAACTTTTTTTTTTAAATAAAACAAACACCATGGCCAAATGCAGAAATATCTAAAAATCAACAATAAATTAATTCAAATAAAAGAAATAAGAGCAAAAGTTCATATTTCATATTAAAAACAATGTATAAAATTTTTAAACATTATAATTTACAATTAGTAAGAGAGATATAAAATTTTTTTTTTATTTTCTCGCTTAAGTAAGTGAATTATAAGCTAACAATAGTAAGAGGTCACACAAATATTATTTTCTTTCCATCGTAATGAGTCAGTTAAATCATAAAGAACTGTGTCAAATATAAAGGTCGTCGGTCAAGTACTTTTGAGATAATTAGACGAAATTTTTTTATTGAATTCTCGCTATTGCAGTGATTGATAAAAACTTGATCTGACTCTTTAATTTCAATTTTTTGTACGAATTTTTTAAGTTATTTTTCATTGTTGTTTTTGCTTTGAATTACAGATTTGCATTCGCATCTTTAACCCTTCTAATATCCATGCTTGGTTGTGACATCCGATAATATTAAAGTTGATCTAGCAATCATACATAAGCCAATCCTAAACAAACAAACACACAGGTGTTACTTGCTTCTTCTGCTGCTTAAACTCATATCCACTTCTGATGCTTAGCACCTCTTGCCACACTATGCTAATGTCTACTTCCTGCTGACAGCTTATCTTCGTCGACAAACTGTGCCAGCAGAATCGCATTTTTGTGGTGTTGTTTGAAGGTGTTGGAAAAATATTTATCTGTGCTTAAATAAAAACTAACACACGCGCTACGTTGCAACTCAACGAACTCACTGAACACAAACTGACACACACACACAGGCAAACATATATTCATATGAATGGCACACATGTGGCAGCAGCTCTTAATAATCCTTGCGGTTTAATGAACAAAAACAATCTTACTTAAGACAACAACAATAACAGCAACAATGAATGAATTTTGAACACTTGGTATTATGTTGGGAAATTTTTCATTTAATATTATAAACGCATGTGGGAGTGTGTGTCTTTGCACACACAGCTTTTATATACAAACTGTCTGTCTGTCTGTCTGTCTGTTTAAAGTAGGTGCAAAACATAAGAACAACAGCAGGTGCAACTATGCTGCCACATATGTTTAAAAATTCATATAAAGTTTTATTAACAAGCCAAGAGATGTGAACGAAATTAGTTTGGGCAGCATTAGGGATTAAGACTGACAATAGGATGATAAGAGCGATGAAACAAAATTTTATGCAATGAGTTTAGTATAACCACAAACTAACAAAATTATGGTTACACATATGCTTACTTCAGCTAAAGAATATTAAATAAATTTGACAAAATACAATTAATATCCTAAGAATTATGCCAAAAAGTGTTTTAAGCCGCTGTGACTACAGGGCGTATGAGCAACATTTATTATTGATGTCAAAAATATTTCTTGCCATACAAATACAAAGTGCGTTCGTTATGTTTCTACCACAATAAAATTCAATCCTTACCATACATTTCTCTGCTTAAATAAACCATTTGTCTTTTGACCTTAAATTTATTAAAAATTACCACACTTGACTGCAGGATGAGAATTTGTCGATACAATAAATACACATTTATTTATTTATATAGATAAGAATCAATAGAAGCCAAGCATAAAAGCATTGCTTGCTGACTGCTCAAACACATACAAATACACACATAAATATTTGTGAAAAGTTATGGCAAATATTTATAGAACTACTTTAGTTGTTGTTGTTTTCAGATAAGACCGAATGCTTGAGTTGTTTACAACTCAGCTGCAAGAACTGGTCAACAGCAAGAATTTCAGATATTTCTTTGCATTTCAGATATTTTCAATGCATGTTTTATTTTATGCAGCATACAGGGGCTGATGTAGTTTTAATTTAAAACAATAGCAGCTTGGCCACAAGCAAAACTATGCCGCACAATTAAATTTTTTAGCAGCTTAAAAGCCGCATAAATTGAAATTCATTGAAAAAGTAGGCAGTATGCAAATTTATTATTTAAATATCTACGAACATTTGAAGAAACCTCTTAAAAACTTTACCTTAAGTTTTAAAATATTCGGAATAATTGTGCTTCGTGTTTCAAACCCATTAAAGGTACCAAAAGTACAAACATTCAATTCAACTCACACAAATATAAGCAAATATTGATTAACTATTTCGTTGAAAAGAATTAGAACAAGTTAAAATATTTAAAAATTTGTAATTAAAGCAAAATTTCTAATTGCATGGTTCTAAGAATGTTCTACGGTGTTGGGTATTACATTTTCACGCTTTTAAACATCAATATCTTAGCTTAAATAAAATTTTTTTAAGTTTTTACAATCGTCATAAATCGCTTTTATGCCTATCTATTCATGTGTGGAAAAAGCTTTTAAAATCATGCTTAATATTCGTGTAATTTTTATTACAATACCGGTTGTTACGAGTACTCATCCTAAAATTTTATTTCACTCAGAATGTCTGTGAAATTCAGCCAAACTACAATTAATAAAATCAAAAATAATTACTGTCAATTAAATATTTCTCGAAGATTAACCCTGCATTAAAAAAAATTAGGAATACGTTTCAGAAAGTCTTTCATTAAATATGTGAATGTGTGAGGGATGTAAAACCGATTGTGACGGCTGTTACGAGAGAAATCTCTTTGTTAAAGTAGCTTGATTTTTAAACCTGCATTATCAAAATCAAGACTTTGTTCATGAATCGTGTTTTTAATGTTGTTACTAGTTGAACAACAACTCTAGTTGAATCAAATATATATCAATAATTTTTCAATATAATAAATCAAATAAAAAAAAAATTAATCAATAAATCAAACAATAACATTGCGTTTTTGTTATGGTCGAAAATACAATGAAACGCAATAGAATATAATTTAAAGTTTTTTGTCTTTTTTCAAGAACTACACAGAAATCGTTACGGAGGATGCTTAATCTGCGGGCATGGTTTCCAATTAAGCAGTGTTCAAGGTTGGCAAAACTTAACGCATTGTGTGGCATGTGCTCTCCATTGACAACCCGTTATTGGTTTTTTTGAGGGTTAGCTACTTTGGGAATAATTTGCATGTGGTGAGAGATATACCAATTATTTCCTCTTCTGTTATTAAAATTTTGGTACCACCATTTCGAGCAAGTTCATCTACTTTTCAGTTTCCTGGAAAGTCTCTTTATTCAGGAATATCCAACACAGGTAGATGTTGAGCTGCTCTGATATCTCATTTAGAGATCTGCGGCAACTAAAGACTATTGTTACTAGATGTTATTTTACAGATTCCAAAGTTTTAAATATGACTTGACTATCAGAAAGAATGCAAATATCTCTAGCTGATATATCATTCATCTGAAGCCAAGTAACGGCTTCATATAAAGCAGTAATTTTCGCTTGGAAGACACTACAGTGATCGCTAACCTAAAGGCAATGCTGATGTTAAGAGATTTAGAGTAAACTACTTCCTTCACTTTACCTACTTCCTATCTTGATAAATCAGTGTAGATTCTAACACACAGAACACACATATAGAAAGTCTTAAGTCGGTCTAGCCCGCCTATGCTCTAAACCTCTTATAATGCTTAAGCCAATATTTTTGTCTACTGGTACACATTTTTGTGGTTTTTTAAAATTCAATAATTTTAAAACAAAGAATACACTTGCCAACCAGTTTCTTTTTAAGATAATAGTGGATGTAACCACGAACAATTTTTTTTAAATTATCAATTAACATGTTGACTGCCGACTACGAGATAACTCATAGGATCGCATACCCTTCTAGGGTACCAACTACGAGTTATCTCGTACTCACTAAACCTGTCATTTTTCGTTGTCACTCGTTTTTGGCTTCTGCGTAGTGATTTTTGTTACTACGAGATAATTCGTAGGTCCTGTTTCTCCTAAAAAAAATATCATTTTTGCTTTTTGATGATACCTGTGATTTAGAAAGCGTTTTTAGTAATGTAATGTGAAAAAATCAACTTGTTATTTTTCCCAGTTTTCTGAAAATTGCCGCGGCAGTCAACGTGTAAAATTTTTTAAATTTTTAAATTATTGTTTTTAGGGGTTCCGTAAACTGTACCTGCCGAACATAATTAAAAAATAATGACATCTTCAACGTCTCGATCTGACGTCTGGTTTCTGAGGAAAACGGTCACCCAGTTTGAAAGAAGTAATTTCAAGAAAAATGCGTTTAAAATGTTTCTTAACATGCATTTAATATGCATTTTTATCTCAAAAAAATTCAAATTTTTAAAAATCCTTTTGGCATGGATTCAATTTTTGGATTGTCTTCGTTCAACTTCGGTTTTGGTCGATACTACTCTTTTGATTTTTGTTCATCTTTATGTAGCTTCTGCTCGTTTTCGTTAAATTTCTTTTTATTCGTTAGTTTTTGGTTCTTGACTTCGTTTGCCTTCGGCTCATTTCTTGATTTTTGTCGAAAGAACTTTTAAAAGCATACGATCTATTTCAGTAACAGATACAAATGCTTACCAAGTTTCATCAAAATCGGTTCATCCGTTTCGACGTGAATGAGCCAGATATAGTTGATTAAACAAAGCAACGTCTCACGGAAGTTCTTTGAAATTTAAATAGCCTCAATTCTGTTCAGGGTCAGATTATTTCACGTACCAAATTTTAGTAAAATCAGTCAAGTGATTTAGGAGTAATTGAGTCTTGACAATGCACTACTTAAAGCGCCCTCTTGCGGAAGTCTTTGGAATTTCTTATAGCCTATGTAATTTTGGGCGCAGTCGAACCTTCATACCAAATTTCATTGAAATCGGTCCAGGTGCAGTTAAACCTTGATACCAAATTTCATAGAAATCGTTACAGGTGTTAAGGAGTTTTTGAGTCTTAAAAATGCACTACTTAAAGTACTCTCTTGCGGAAGTTTTTGAAATTTTTATATTTTATGTTTTATCTTGGGCGCAGTCGAACTTTCGTACCAAATTTCATTGAAATCGTTACAGGCGTTAAAGAGTTATTGAGTCTTAAAACATCACTGCTTAAAGTGCCCTCTTGCGGAAGTCTTTGGAATTTTGTCTAGCCTTTGTTTTATCATGAGCGCAGTTGAATCTTCATACCAAATTTCATTGTAATCGGTCCAGGCGTTTAGAAGTTATTATGGAGTACCAAGCCCACAGACTTCCGCCCACTTTTTTACACCCCCTATGATCTTTCTCTGTAGGAAACGTACTCGGTGTCTAACTTTCAGCTCAATCGGATGAACGGATTTGGAGCTTGTAAAGGCCGAACAAACAAACTAACAAATTTTAATATTTATTTATAAGATTTATTGATATATTGGCAATACAAAAAAATTTGTAAAAACAAATTTAAATTGAAATCTTTAAACGCGTTTTTTCGAAAGTACTTTTTCCAATACGGTTTACTTGATTTCTCAAGTTCTAAAAAACTGATTAACGATAAATTTAATCAATAGACCTCGGATTTTGCATACTTTCATATTTTTAATCAGATTGATACCAAACTTTTTATCTAGACGTTTTATCGTTCAAATAGAACAAATTGTAAAGCATACCGAAAATATGCAAAATATATGCAAAAAATATGCAAAAAAATATGCCACAAATATGCAAAATATATGCAAACGAATTTCATCAAAATATTGAATTCCAATCGTTAAAAATTAAACTGCGAGTAATGCAGAAGAATATATAATATACTAGTGTAAAAGCCCGTCCTACGACGGGAAGGAACAATTTAGAGTACAAAATGCGACAAAAAATTTATTGGATTTATATACAAAGGTTTTTATTTGAAAACATGTTTATTAAATTATTTTTATAAAACTTCCGTATATACAACATTTCTAGTAAAAAAATTCTTATGCTTTGTTTTCACTTAGTCATTTGAAAATTGAAAATGACAGTTTAACTGGAAATTCTCGCCTCCGGAGAGTGAAAGGCAAATCTGTGTTTGTCGGGGCTAAATCAATTGTAGGTATGAAAACTATTTAATGTTCGCTAGTGCACCTGTCAATACTTGTGCGATCATTAATTAAGTTTTTAGGTTTTTCAAAACTAACCACCTTCCATTACAGATATCTCTTTTGGTATTGAAATTTCGAAGAAGTATTATAATACTTCCAATTTTGAGGTTTAACTTATGCAGTGGCATTCCTGAAGGATAAAATTCATTCAAAAACTCGGCAGGGTAATTTTGTTTATCGTTATCATCACTGTCTTCAATTTAATCCGTGCTCAGATCTCTCACTGTGTCACCAACTAAAATATTTAGAACTTGCTCGTTGACTTCGTTCACATCGGAATTTTTTGGGTACAGGATAGCAATTTTGGAATAACGGTTGATGTTATTCGGACTCAAAGTATCGCCAAAAATCTATTTAACCCTTTCAATGGACTTGTCCATTATATTGGACACTTCGGAAAATTTTTTTTTTTTTTATTTTCCAAAGTTTTTTTCCAAAATTAAGAAGTTGTGCCAACATGACAAAAATAATTTTAGGGAGATATATAACGTTTAACTTAGTTAGATTTTCGATTTTATGCCCAACAGTAGCCTTCAATTTTTGTATATCGCGTGTTAATAAATTTTGCAAATAAAGTGAGTGCAAATAAATCAATTGCGTTATGTGTGTTATTAAATGCTTACACACAATTAACCGAGAACTGGACCTACACGTTTTATGCCGACTCCGAACGGCTAAAGTTCATGTTCTCAAGAAGCTCTACATGGCATTATTTACTCTCTAAGGTTTGCCATTGTCTGCAGAGAGGTGGTGACCGATCTGAAAAATTTTTTATTGAAAAAACTTTTCGCCGCGACTGGGAATCGAACTCGGACTCCGAGCGTACTAAGCACACACTTAACCTGCACGCCACGATCACCATATTTTTTTTTTATAATAACAATAACGCATTTGCATTGTCTCCGGTTGTTTTAGTTGAACTAAAATATTATAATACAACGTTATCGTGGTTTTGTCCATTATATTAGACAGCCTGCCAAAAGCAAAGCAGCTCATGAAAAAATCAGAGGGATATTGTTTAATCTTCTTATTGCTTAAATGATGGGAATATAAGCTCAAAAAAATTGTCCACGATTATTCTAGGCAAGCCATTGAAAGGGTTAAAAAGCGAACCTTTACAAACAAAATGATCGGGAATTTCTATGATATCTTCATTTCCATTTCCTAACTTGAGTAGCTTATCACTAAAACTTGGATCAGAAGACCGAACATAGTGATTTAATTCTAGCAATTCCAGTTGACACCAACGTCACTGAATGTAATAATTGCTGTTCAGTTTATGCAGACCGAATAGGTTCTGGTTCTGTTAATTACGAAGCACTGTAATAGCAAGACATGATGTTTGATGTATAGTAGAGTTGAGGAAAATGACGATAGTCTTCAGTACAAAGATTTCCAATACATAATTTTACAACAGATTCTGGTCCAGGCTGAACAGGTTTTACGATATAGAGCAAAAGGTTTAGTAAGTACAAACATTTCATATGGATAATTTTACAACAGGTTCTGGTACAGGCTGAACAGGTTTTACGATATAGAGCAAAAGGTTTAGTAAGTACAAAAATTTCAAATGGATAATTTTACAACAGGTTCTGGTCCAGGCTGAACATGTTTTACGATATAGAGCACGGAGCAGGACGCTTGCCTTTTATATATTAAGATGTGTACCACTTTACATTGCTTGCCCTTTCCAACGCTTTACCATCGCTTTGGTAAATGAAGAAAAAAAAGAAATTTATTTTTGGTCGACAAAACAACTAAAATGGGCCCACAACGACGAAATGCTTTTACTTCAGTTTGGTAAAGAAAAAATTCTAAATTTGCATTTTAGGTTCTTGAAACACCAAACCCAGAAGATGCTGAATCTATAAAGCAAGCAATAAAGCTGATAAAAAATCCCCAACTATATCGGGATTTTATATACAGTGGCTCACAGCTTATTTCGTGTAGACGATGTGTAAAACTTTGAAATGCTATAACTTGGTAACTAGTACTGGTAATGAAAAAATGTAAACGACATTTGTATGCTAGTAATTATATATTTATATAGAAATTTTCATTTCTTTATATAAAAGTCTACCAAAAAGATAATTAACAAAAAACTGAAAATGCAGCAAAATTCAACGCCACAGCTTATTTCGTGTACACTGTTTTTACATTTAAGTTCTTGAACGTGATGCCGTTAGTTTATTGATTTCTTTCGCTGTTTTTTTTCTTTACCATGTTGTGATTCTTCTGATCGCAGTTAGCAGTTATTTTTAGTGTGAATTCAAAACCTTAAGTGCACAAATTGATTTCTTTTAAAAATGGGCCGTCGCACAACAACAGAACTGCGCGTATTAGTTTCAATTCATTTTAAATAGAAAAAAGCCAACGGCAAATAGCTAAAATAGTAAATTTGAGATCCTCTACAGTGCAGTACATCATCCAGCGCTTTTTGCACGAAAATCGTGTGGCTGATAAGGCTAGAAATGCTCCAAATAAAATATTTACAGAAGCGGACGAGCGACTAATTCTGCGAAAAATCAAAGAAAATCCGAGGCTTTCTGCTCCTTAATTGGCTTGAGGAGGTTGAGAAGGAGTTGGGCAAGAAATGCTGTGCCACAACAATTCGTCGTCTGCTGTCGGCCAACGAGTTTAATGGTCGAGTAGCACGCAAGAAACCTTATATTAATAAAAAAAATCAGCTATGTCTACTAAACTTCGCCAAACAACACATGTTATGTCCTAGAACATTCTGGAATGGACATTAATTTTAGTCTAATTGAGTCTAAGTTAAATATTTTTGGCTACGACGGAATGCAATATGTGTGGCGTAAGGCTAATACCGAGCTGAACAATAAACATCTCAAGCCTTCAGTAAAACATGGTGGCGGCAGCGTAATGGTTTGGGCCTATATGGCTGTATCGGGCGTTGGAAAATTAGTTTTTATTGAAGCCATTATGGACAAGGCAATGTACCTAGATATTTAAAAAAAAAAATTGCTTCAAAGTGCCGACACCTTGGGCGTAAGAGAGACATTTCGGCTCTACCAGGACAACGATCCAAAACATAAATCGTGAATCGTCCATTCATAGTTGATTTGGAATTGCTCGCATCTTATGAATCCATCTGCACAGTCACCCGACTCAAATGTAAAAGAACATTTATAAGCAATTTTGGAGAGTTGCATTAGCAAGCGGAATATTTCCAATAAAAATGTTTTAAAAAATGCCTTAATGGAGGAATGGCCACAAATACCCCCAGAGATTACAAAAAAGATGTAGAAGATGCTTAAGGATGTAATTAAACAAATGGTGGCCACACAAAATAATAAAAAAGACTAACATATAACATTTTCTTAAGAGTCAGTGCAGTACACGAAATAAGCTGTGACGTTGAATTTTGCTACATTTTCAGTTTTTTGTTTCTTATCCTTTACGTAGGCTTTTATACAAAGATTTAAAAGTTTCTTTATAAATATATTATTACTAGCATGCAAATGTCGTTTAAATTTTTTCATTACTAGCACTAGTTACCAAGTTATAGCATTTCAAAGTTTAACACATCGTCTACACGAAATAAGCTGTGAGCCACTGTATATTAAATCAAATTTTGAGAGAGTTGCCGAAAAATTAACTTCCTTGGAAGCGAAGGGTCTACCACTAGCTAAAAATATAGTTCACAACATAACTGGTGATTTTAGACTGGTTTTAAAAAAGATATTTTAAGCCATTTTGAAAATAAATCCACATTTTAATATCATTTCAAAAATCAATAATATTTTAAATCTCAAAGATGAAGATGTGTTCTGGACTTGAAACCGTCACAAATTTAAAAATCATTAAATAAAAATTTGCTCCAATTATTTCCTGTGACGTTGAGAGAAGCTTTTCCGCTTACAAAATGGTTTTTGGAAGGACGCCAAAGCCTCTTAATTAATAGTTTAGAGAAAATTATGGTTATGTTTTGTTATACCAATTATATCCCTAAGAACATTTTCAATCGCCTGAGAATCTCCAGCGAATCGCTTGGAAGATGAAACAATCGCCGGCGAGCTCTTCTAAGAGTCTTCCGGGTATCGCCGAATGTAAGCAGCTGAGGCCATAAAAGCGATTCGCCGGGAAGATTCGCCGACGAATCGCCGAGATGAGGCTTAGGCGATTCGCTAGGAAGAGTCGTGAACGATTCGCCGAGAGGAGTCTTAAGCGATTCACCGGGAAGATTCGCCAACGCATCGCCGAGAAGAGTATTAAGCGATTCGACAGGAATTCACTCACGAATCGGCAGAGAGTCTAAAGTGATTCGCTGACAAGACATGTCAAGTGGTCAAGACATCACTTTTAGAGGTCATCAGCAATTTGTTGCAAAGTTGTTGAACGTTTCAATTTGTTGCAAGTTTGAACTAGCAGTTCCATGAAGTTGCTTAGAAGTTAAAATTTCTGTATAATTTAAATGATTTTTCAGAGCCTGCTTTATATTTCAATGATAGATTTTGAAAGCTTTTTAACCATCTTCGAACGATCGCCGGAATGAGCGAAGGAAGATTTTGAAGATTTTTTTGAATCGCGCATTCATCCCTTTTGATCATAAGAAGCTCGGTCAAAGTCCTTTCAAGGGCTGAAATGGCCAATTTGTTTTTTTTTTTTTTATTCATCCCTTGGGTGATCGAAAAGCGATCCATCTTCCAAAGATCCCTTAGGCGAATCGCTAGCGCGTGGCCAAATGATCTTATCTTCTAATCGTCTTCCAAATGTTTGCAGAGATTGAATAATTTGTAAACCTATACAATATCGTATGTATTACGTTTCATTTGCTCTGCTTTAATATCTGACAATTAATAAAATTTCAATATGTATACTATCCTCTGAGTAGCTTTTATATTATTTTTCGATTTGTTACATAGGAAGTTTTTGCATATTTTGCATATGTTTTGCATATGTTGCATATATTTTGCATAGTTTGCATATTTTTGGCATATATTATGCATATGCATTTTATGAAAATATGCAAAAAAATTTAAAATATGCATTTCGTTTTCCACTCTATTTTCAATGAAACGAACTTTGGTGTCATCAGAATTTATCTATCTTAATCCTTCAAAAATATGCAAATATGCAAAATCCGAGGTCTATTAATCAAGATAATTTTATAGATTTTAGAGTTTTTATGGTCGCCATTTTGAAAATATTCAATTTTTTATACTTCAGATTCCTGATCATAGTCTTTTAAACCTTCAAGGCACAAAATTTCATCTTCATTGAACCGATGCGATTAGCTTTCTAGTTGCCGTTATTTGATGTATACATTTTGCCTTAAGATTCGTGATCAGTCGATTACCGTAAATGAAAAAAATCACCAACTTTACTTCGTTTCCAAACTGTATTTGCCGCAAACGACTAATCAGTTGTCATCAACTTAAAAATATATCTTACTTGAAACATCGAACTTTAAGCAGTTTTATCATTGTTTTTAAAATTCAAGTTTATACCATGTCTACACAGAAAGTTTAGTTTGCGTTTACAATGCAAAGTTGCATTTTACCCTTCAACTCAATATCATCGCTTGCGTTTCCAGAACAAGTATGCAGGGAAAAGCAACTAAACTCATGCCATGTTCACACAGAGAGTTTAGTTTGCGTTTCCAGTACAAAGTTGCGTTTTGCCCTTAAACTCAATTTAAACGCTGGCGTTTCCAGTACAATTTTGCAGGAGAAAACGCAACTAAACACAACTTGTTTTCTACGTTTACCAAAACACAATTTGATACATGCCTACAAGTATGCTAGTGTTTTGATAAAAACATTCGTTCAGTTAGATTTTAGCTGTGTTCGATTCGATTGAACGATAAAAAATGTCAACAACAGCTGTTTCTCAATTGTACAAGTTTCTATTTATAACTTATTATTAACAAAAATAAGCCAAAAAGGAAATAAAAGAACTTGGGCAAGTTTAGAAGATGAGGTTTTCTCATCAGTCAGTCAGTGTGGGCCGAAAAAAGCTGTAGTTTGGGCGAAATTCCAAAAATTGGCAATCAATATCAACGCTTGCGTTTCCAGTACAAGGGTTTCAATCAACAACAAGCTCATTTCTGCCGGTTTTTTTTAGTAAAACTTTTTAGTTAAGTAAAACTTATTTTGACGGTTATTTTTGACGAAGCAGTTAATGAAACAGATTTAGAATTTCAATAACTAAATTAAAATTTTTGATACTTACACAGCCAGGATTCGAACCCACGTCTTCCGCATGTCAGTCTAGCACGCTTCCGTTGAGCTATTGTAAGATATTGTGTAGAATGAATTTTTTTAGATTACAAATTTGTGCGTCATAAGAAATGGATTTTTTTTTTTTCTACAAATGAAGTTTTCAGTTGAGCAAAACAAATTTATCGGTTGCCGTAATTAAAAAATAACTTACTGCAAACGAATATTATTTCTTGCAACTTAATAATGGGTTTCCCGCAACTGACTTTTATTATGACAACTGTTCAAACGTTTGCAAAAAATGACTTTAAGCACGACAGACGAAGTTCATTTGCAGCAAGCTGCCAATAAACGTATTTTTTCTTTGCGTGTAAGGTTACGGTTAGAGTGAATCCAGATGCAGACAGGCAGACAGGCTGGCAGGCTAAAATCTGTGTGAACAATCGAGGTACGATAAGTACATGAGTTTCATGCATTTTTGACTCAGTTCGATTAACTTTTCTTGCTACTCTTGAATTTGTTCATGGATAATATGAATTTCGGTCAATAAACTTATAACTTAGTTCACGTTTCTCTTGTATATGTACCATGTGTATGACCCATTAGGCTGGGTCGATTTTTATGGAGACAAAAAATCTGATGCTGCCTGGGCGATTTTCGGTTTGGGCATGAAAAGTTATTAAACAAAAAAAAATGGGCTTAAGATACACTTTACCCCATTGCACTCTTAATTTTGTGAATTTTATCTATAAAAATTTTTTCAAAATTTTTTTTATTTAAACTTATAACTATATTTTTTTTATAATAACTTATTCGTAATTGAGTTTATCTACTTTGAAATTACAGCGTCACCCTGTTAAAAGAGTATTTATAAATTTTTTTTTAACAATTAAATATTTCAGTTGCTATAATTAAACCTTTCATATTGATAGCATGTTAGGCAAATTTTCAATATGTTTGAGGCTGTGTTGGCATAAAATTTATACACAAACAAAAGAATGCGTTCATATATGATATATGAATATATATGACTAGCATATATGTATATGTTGATGTATGTATGTATTTTTGCCTATGTAGGCAAAAAAAACTTAATTGGATTTGCGCTTTGTTTGAGTACAAAATTTTGACTAGAAAAATTTATGATAAAGTAGAAAATATTTTAAAAAACTGCATGTTATTAATTTATTTTTTTAACTGCAATCCATGCAAACTAAACAAAGAACATATTTATTGTTGAAGCATACATAAATCACAGGCTATAACAATATGTTTTTAATTAATTCACTAGATCAAACAATTTTTTTTTATATCATAAATTGTGAAAAGCTTAAAGCTTAAATGAAATTAAGTCGTGCACTTTTCTTACGCCAACTCTTTTGTTTGCAACACTTTTCTGACACACATACATTAACATTATTGTTGCGCTTGTTAAGCTGCTTGTTGACATAAAAAATAAAGTCAACTATTTGCATTATGACGTCATTAAATTAATGACACAAACACATATTCACTTAGTTGTGCATTTTGCATTTTTTTTTTTTTTTATTTATCTGTGTGTTTGAATAAAAATGAGTTTTTTTATGATAAAATGCAAATATGTATGCAATTGCGTGTTGTTAGTGTGTGTTGCATAATGTTGCAGGCACAAAGCACGTGACATCAATTGAATGCAATTTGACTGGGTGTCGTGTATGACGTATGCAAGTGAGTGGTAATGTGCTGTCATAGAAAAATAAAGACTCAAGAGCATGTTTTGTGTGTGCCTGTTTGTTGCTGACTGTCTGTCAGTCAAATTAGTTGTTTGCATTTTCTTTTCAATGGTTTAAACTTTAACATAAGTTTAGAAATAAACTAAAGTTAAATGTTTGTACTTGGAATTAGATGGCAACGCAAACAAGATAAGTTTGCGTAAAAAAGAACTGCGTTGCTTTGTGCTGGCTTTCATACTTTAATGAATAGCTAACTGAAAAAACTTTTGTGAATGCTTTCAGCATATGAATTTAAATATTGAGAAAAAAACTCCACTTAAAGCTGCTAAAGTTGTGGGCGTTAAATTTTATAAATTTAACAAACATAAATGTGCTTAATTGTTTTATTTTTTCTCATCTTTTAGAAGTTGTGATTAAAAATGCTTAATGAAATTTAATACAAACCAAAAACAGAATCAAAATCCAAATCGAACAAGTAAAGAAAGCTGTAAGTTAGTCTAGCCCGTCTATGAAGACCATAAATATGCTTTTTCAATATATGTATAATAATATAAGGATTAAGTCGATATTGAATGAGCACCAATTCGCTAGATCCATCTTTAAAATATATATATATATGACTGACGCCTATACTTGTGGTGTTCATATCTGCTCTATTAATTTTCATTTTACTTCGCTGAGTCGAGCTCTCGAGCAAAGTGAATGATTGTCCACTCACTGAAACTAAATTGAATGTGAGACAATTTGACAAACATAATCCGTCTCCACTTGTTGTTATTGCCTAAATGTTAGTAAAATTAATTAAGAAAACCAATAAAAAGCCCAAAATTGCATTCTCATGATTATATTGACTGTAATCCAAGCGAGCCAGCAGCAGCGTGTATGTTTAACATGTAATTTATTTTAGCCAAAAGCTCTGCTACTTCAACTCAACTTTAGCAAAAGCTCAGCGCTCTACAGAATGTTGATAATAAATCAACGCATGTGTGTGGATGAGTGTCAGTGTGCGTATGTGTGTATGTTGGTGTATGCAAGCAAATAAATAAATAAACAAACATATCAAGTCATATATTTACGCATAAGACACATACTTGACTAAATAATTCACATAGCGCCTAAAAGTATGCCAAGTAAGCAAAAATAAACCATTTACGCACTGTTATTTGCGCAAATAAGTTGCTGTTTTATTTATGACACTTTTAAATCCATTTAAATGGCATAAAAACACAATTTAAACAAGTCATTTCCGCAGCAACATACTTCAACGCGAAGAACAACATGCAACGTTGAGATGACAACAAAAAAAAAAAAAAAAAAAAAAAAAAAACAAAGCAAAATAATACAAAAAATAAGGTATGCCCAAAAAGGTTATGCCGACATATAAAATGCTAAAAGGCTTAAAAAAAAACAAACAAAAAAAAATCAAATCAAAAAAGAAGGTAAGCTCAGGGTTGTTCTTAGCCTTATATGTATATGTTTATATATTTAGGCTGCTTTTTGCGCCCACAACAAAACAAAAAAAAAAAAAAATACAAAAAATTCCCAAAGGATTACAAATATTGGCAGAGGCACTAAAGTGTTTGAATTCGCTGTTAAGCTTAGAGTTTGCTCGACACGAACTTACATTATTTATTGAAAAGGTTTAATCTTATGATACAGCAGCAGTAAAAAGTAAAAAAAAAAAATGTTGATTTATTTTTTTAGAATATTTAATATTTAGGGGCCAAATGCTATTAAGAGGATCATGGGTCAACTAGTTATGGGCAACTAAGCAATATTTAATATATTTTAGAAAAATTTTCAATAAGCAACATTTACGACTAATGTTGCCAAACAGAGAGGAAAAATGAGCTCAAGATTAAATTAGACAGAACTGAAGAGCTGTTTTGAAAAAAAAAAAAAAAAAAAAAAAAACATTTGAAGCAGCTATTTTGTAACAAATAAATTCAAGGATAAACATCAAAGGCATCAACATTGAATAAGCTATACTTTAAAATTTTGTGTGAAGACAGTTTAAAATATTCTATTAAACAAAATTAGCATGCATGACATACATATACATATGTATATATTTCTACAAATATGCATTCATATTAAAACACAACACACACACACACACATATGACACATGTACATTTCTGAAACATGTTTGCAATTTTTGTGACTCAATAAAATGCGCGCTGCGAATTTCTTGTGCCATAATTGTGAATTCCATGGCCTATAAAACATTTCCGTTAAACAAGCCGTCTAAATAGGCTGACCAGCTGTAAGCCATGCTTCAACGCAATCAAAAGGAACACACACACACAAAAACTTATACAACTCCTTTCGAACAGCACATTTTTTGTTGCAAAGTAATCGGAAAAATCTGTAAAAACCAGATCAACAAAGATTATTTGAAAAATCACATTTCAAGCCTGGTTGAATACATAACAACAACAACAACAACAAAAACACAGGAACAACACAGAAAAAAAAAATGGCGAAAATGTCTGTGCCACATAAAGAAATGTCATAAAATTTTGTAACATATACGAGCAGGCAACCAGTCAGGCAGGCAGGCACAATAAATTTTGTTGCACAGCGTTTTGGCACAATTTTTCGCTTTTTAGCCGTCATTATTTTTATTCTTTAAAACTTTTTTTTGTTCTTATTGTCATAGTGCAAATAACTGCCACAAAACTCAATGGTTTTTTTTTTTTGTATTTTTTTTTTTTTTTTC
Source organism: Tetanocera ferruginea (assembly GCA_958299015.1). Classification (NCBI taxonomy): domain Eukaryota; kingdom Metazoa; phylum Arthropoda; class Insecta; order Diptera; family Sciomyzidae; genus Tetanocera; species Tetanocera ferruginea. The sequence goes on along the minus strand of OY282642.1, from coordinate 32,737,156 downwards.
AAAGCCAGCTGCTAGATTTTTATGTAACGCTAACACCCTTTGGCGATTGGCGCTTGAATTATTGTGGAAGCAGTAAATGAGAAAAATATTGTTAGCAGTGTTGGAAGAAAAGCAGAACATTATAGGTGGTAGTGCCTGATTGACAAGCGCTGAAGTGTAAATTATGGCAAGCGGTTTTTTTTTTTTTTAATCTGGCCCAGCAATATGGCCATTATTTGGCGTATTTTAACGACTTTTTAAGAATTGCTAGAATAAAACAAGTAAAGAAAGTCTAAAGTCGGTCTAGGCCGACTATGAAATACCCTAAACCCTCTTTTCAAAAATAAAAAAATTTTTATTGCAAATGGGCGTCTCCGTGGGCGGATGAAGCCTATATTTTAATTGCATTTAAATGGTGATGAAAAATTTACACATACCAAGTTTTATTCCTGTAGCTCACAGTTAATGCCTTTATTGTGCTTTCGCTATGGGAGGTGGGCGTGTTCATGGACGGATTACTCCCAATTTTTGAACACACATCAGTTTTGGTATAAAATACATACATACCAAATTTAACCTCTCTATGACAAACATAACCTTATTTATTGAGTTTAAAACTTTTTGGGTTGTATGGGAGGTAGGCGTGTCCGTATGCGGATGACGTCCATTTTTCAAAAATATCTTTGTCTTGTCATAAAAAACATATGTGCCAAATTTTAGCTCTGTAGGTTAAACAGAGGCTTATTTATTGCGTTTTCAATTTTTGGGTTGTATGGGAGGTGGGCGTGTCCGTGAGTGGATGACACCCATTTTTCAAAAACATCTTTGTGTTGATACAAAACACATACATACCAAATTTTATTGTTGTAGATTAATTATGAGCTGAGTTATGCAGTTTTAAATTTTTGCGTTGTATGGGAGGTAGGCGTGTCCGTGGGTGGATTCCAAAAATATAGTGCAGATCCTTGGGTGCATGTGACTATGTGTACCAAGTTTCATCCAATTATCCCAACTCTTTCTTCTTATCCTGTGTATACGGACAACACACAGACGGACAGACGGACGGACGGACGGACGGACGGACGGACGGACGGACATGGATAGCTCGACTCACGTGGTGACGCTGATCAAAAATATATATACTTTTCTATACCGGACTCGCTTCGTTCTATGCGTTACAAACGTTTGCACAAAGTTAATATACCCTGACCTTTCAGGTTTAGGGTATAAAAATCAAAATGACATGAGTTGTAAGATTATACATTCAAAACATACTTGAATGATTTGGGTTGCATTAATGTATGTCTGAAAATTGTTTAAAAGCTGCAAAAAATTTGAAAACAGATTTAAGCAAGAAAGTTAAAAATTTAAAACAAAAATAATGATGATGCTATAAAAAATGCATTTTTAATCTTTTAAAAGCTTTAATTATAAATTTAGACATATTTTTAAGACAAAATAATTGATTTAACTTTTTCCTCTTTTATTTCAGTTTTTATTAAACATAACGAAAATGCATTAAATGGCAAATATGCAGCAAAACAGCAGCAAAATGTGGCACCACTACTACATCAGGCTACACAGTAAAATGACTTGAAGCTCTCTCAACATAGCTAGATAATAAAGATATACATAAAAATAAAACGAAATAACAAAACAAACAATACTCTCAAGGAGCAGCGCCTAAAATGTCAGCAACCTGCGACTCCAATGTGCAGATCCTAAGCTGCCTCAGTGTATTCCTCGCTGTACTCATACACAAAGGTTAGTTAAATTCGTTAATTTTAAAAATTTATAAAATAAGTTAACACATTCGTTATCTGATAACTATAATTCTTTTATTTTTTTCAATTTTCCAACCTGATGGGTTGCTGTAAAACATTAATTTTTTTATTTAAAACTAAAAACAAAACTTCAGTATAGATAAATTTTTGCAATTTTTCAAAGGATATAAGCTATATATATATATATATATATCCTCTATATAGGTTATATAAATTTTTCATAAATTGACGACTCGTAAAAGTTACCATTCATTGTATGTGTATGAAACTTCCAACAGGAAAAACCAGCTCCGAAACGCGCTGATTTCACGAATACCACTTTTCACTTTTTCATTGAAATAAAACATTGAAAATTATATTTCAAACAAGTATTTTAAGTAAAGTTAAATATCTTCATGAATAACAAAGAATATATGAAACAATAAAACATTCGTAACACACTTTATTTCATTTGTTTTTAAATCCTTTTATAGGATTTTCTAATGATGCAAGGGGTGATCTTCAAATAGCAATGTGTCTGACTTGACGAGGTAAGCATTATCTATGTCGAATTCGTCTCAAGTCGACTTGAACCTCCACGTGGTGTCTTCTAAAAACGGCAAATTAGCACCCACTAGTCTGACGGTTAATTTAAGCGGCGGGCCCCTTTGGCCTTCAAGAAAAGGTTGAGAGTTGGCTTTGGAACCCACCACACAAAAAAAAACATTTTAATGAAACGTAGTGGGATAATGAGAAAAGTTATCCACAAATCTGATGAAGACTACCTCAAACGAAAAACTGATAATAGTGGTATTCATGCAATGCCGAAAACGTGCCGAATATGCCAAAAATCGGAAAAAGCGTAAACGCCGTATATCAACTGTCAAAATTTGCATGGAATTTGATATACGGCAAAGTTCTCAGTTTTCCTCACGATTTTGATGCGAAAACAGCGCCGAAAACTTTCGGCAAAGAGTTGTTGCCACCTTTCAAATATTTAACAATATTTATTACAAACTCAAAACTTCCCAATAAACATTTTTAAGAGCGCTCATATTTATGACTCTTAAAAGATTGTATTTTCTGATGATATTATGAGCGCTCATAAGTTGGAGTCCGAAAGTACTCTTATTTATGAAGCTTTTATGAGCGCACATAATACTAAGTCTGAAAAGACACTTATTTATGAACGTTTTATGAGCGCACATTATTATGACTCCGACAAGACTCTTATGTATGGAGCTTTTATGAGCGCACATAATAATGAGTCTGAAAAGTCTCTTATTTATGAACGTTTTATGAGCGCACATTATTATGACTCCGAAAAGACTTTTATTTATGGAGCTTTTATGAGCGCACATAATAATGAGTCTGAAAAGTCTCTTATTTATGAACGTTTTATGAGCGCACATTATTATGACTCCGAAATGACTCTTATTTATGAACGTTTTATGAGCGCACATAATAATGAGTCTGAAAAGACTCTTATTTATGAACTTTTATGAGCGCATATTATTATGACTCCGAAAAGACTCTTATTTATGAACCTTTTATGAGTGCACATAATAATGAGTCTGAAAAGACTCTTATTTATGAACGTTTTATGAGCGCACATTATTATGACTCCGAAAAGACTCTTATTTATGAAGCTTTTATGAGCGCACATAATAATGAGTCTGTAAAGACTCTTATTTATGAACGTTTTATGAGCGCACAATATTATGACTCCGAAAAGACTCTTATTTATGAACCTTTTATGAGTGCACATAATAATGAGTCTGAAAAGACTCTTATTTATGAACGTTTTATGAGCGCACATTATTATGACTCCGAAAAGACTCTTATTTATGAAGCTTTTATGAGCGCACATAATAATGAGTCTGAAAAGTCTCTTATTTATGAACGTTTTATGAGCGCACATTATTATGACTCCGAAATGACTCTTATTTATGAACGTTTTATGAGCGCACATAATAATGAGTCTGAAAAGACTCTTATTTATGAACGTTTTATGAGCGCACAATATTATGACTCCGAAAAGACTCTTATTTATGAACCTTTTATGAGTGCACATAATAATGAGTCTGTAAAGACTCTTATTTATGAACGTTTTATGAGCGCACATTATTATGACTCCGAAAAGACTCTTATTTATGAACGTTTTATGAGCGCACATAATAATGACTCAGAAAAAGCTCATATTTATGATGGTTTTCTGAGCACTCATATTATCACTAAGCCACCCATATATAATTCACAGCAACTTTATCGATAAACAGCTTTGTTAAATACATTTTTTCACAAGCATTTGTTATTTCAATACACAGCGTAAAGTCAACACTTTGAACATTCTTCAAAATTATGCAAGAGATCGAAACTTCCGACGAAAGAAAATTTATATGTTATGGTTTAAGAATTTTAAATAAACACAAATAATTATAAAACTAAAAAGGGTCTATTCTTTTTGTTTTTTAAGAGTCATAAAAGACTCTTTAACATGACTCTTATAAGACTCCGAAAACAATCATAATTCTGACTCTTAAAACACACATATTTTAGACTCTTATAAGAGTCATATTTCGGACTCAGATCTGTGTGCCCTTCCAGGAAGGGAAACACGCTCTTATCGGAGTCGTTTATGAGCTCATTATGAGCGCTCAGACTCATAAATATGAGTCTTAAAAGAGTCATAAAAAACTCATAATGTTTGCTGGGTTCTTACTCAACTTCTACTTGAGAATCCTTTAAAACAACAAATTATATGTGGTCAGTTGTCGAATAATAAAAGAATTTATCTGGAATTTCTTTGTATTCATCTTAATTATGAAACTATTTATGTATTTGTTTAATTATTTAGTTTTCAGCTCAATTATTAAACAAACGTGGCCACTTTTGCAATACTACATAAAGAACAGCTGATTAATATTCGGTACTAACCAAAACATACAAAAAAGGTACCTCATGCAAAACCAGCGAATATTTTCCGATATACGGCATCGGAAAATATGCGGTATTGCATGAATACCACTAATGATTTACGGATATGCACCTGGAATGTCCGCACCGGAGAACTACGTGAGACCATTTGTCATATTTTGCCACTCGAATAACAATCGTCGTCAGCCACAATCGCACAAAAAAAAATGCATGCATACCACTCGAGTTCGTAAACAACGATTGGTGTTAAGCGCAGTGTGTGACGACTGCGAATCGATACAAAGGCATCCAGACAATGCTGACATTCGAATGATTCGCTAGAAGCTCGAGTGTTTGCTGCTGCTTTTCATAGTTTTTTGAACTCTAGGTAAAAAGTGGTTATTTTTGACCTATCCCGTTTTTTAAAATTTTTTTTTTAAACATTTTTGGGGCCATATTTTGATATAGTGTAGTGTCATAGCACAGCCAGCTTACGGTACGTTACATATTTGGTAACAAAAATATATTTTCTTTGTTTTTCTTTCATTCATTCTTTCGATCGTGTGCCAACGCTTATCGAGTGTCATTAGGTCACTGTGTTTTTGCGTCACAGCCAATTGTTAGGAAATGCGCTCACTGGTGTTCGCTAACCCTATTAGCTGCACAAGTGCAAGCGCAGCAAAAATTCCAAGCTGAGGAATCGAAAGAGCAAGTGAGAGAAGAACAATTATTAAGAACATAATTGAACTAAGAAACAATATGAAAATAGAATAATGGGGAGGAGTTTAAGAATATCTAAATAGAATTAATACTGGTATTTTTATTATAAATATTGAAGATGTTTGAAATAAAGAGGAGAATGAAAACTTGACTCAAAACATCTAGTTCTTTTATTTTCTTCAAACAGTACGGCAAAATTGGCCATCAAAACTTTAAGCCTTATCTTTGGCATTTTTAGGAACACAAAATCCAAACCTATTACATGGCGATCCTGCCGACATCAGATCGGTTGCTTCTACCAGACCTGTTGAGATCCTGCGAAGACAAGAAAGAAAGCCAGCTTTTGAAGCGGCTCTTGACATTTTTGCTAGATACAATTTTATAACAATCAGAAGATTCCAGGAGATTTTACGCATTTTGAAGCATGTCAAGCTGTAACGAGCAAGAAGAAATTGATAAAATATTCAAAAAGTGGTCTTGTTACGCTCAAGAGCAACTCCAAGAGGAATACGTGCCGCAAATTGCTGCCACTGCAACTGAACCTATCCAAACGTACACACCAACACCGATCCGTGCCGGCCCAAAGGCAATAACTATTGAACAATACAAGGAAAGAACAGCAGCGCAAAATAAAAAACTTAAAGAATATAGAAAATTCCAAACCGCAACTCAGGAGAAACCAAAGAGACCACGAGGAGGCCGAAGGGTAATAGCAAGACAAAGGATTGCACAATTACATAATATAATACCTTTGATAAAAGACTCGACACAAAAAAGGCAGCTAATAAACCAAATACAGAAAGAAAAATTAAACTACGGCAGCCATGGGATGGTTCAGCAACAAGCAAGAGGTCGTCACCAACAACAACAGCAGCAGCAGCAGCAGTAGTAGTGAAAGCAGCAAATTCAATGATCTTATTCTAGCACTTAGCTTAATATTTATGATTGCAACAATTTTATATATAGTTAATAGATATTACAAAAATTATGTTAGGAAACAAATGCTGCGAAACATCAGCAACTCTGTTTAATAAAATATTTTAATATTCACAATAAATACGAAAATATATCAAGAACTTTTACATACGAAAATGATAAGGTTTGGTACCAACTCTTTCTACCAAGGATGCTTTGGTCAACTTTTTGACAAATATTGTGAAAATTGTCAACAAAAAATCATAGACATAGGAAAAATTAAATATATGGCACACAAAAACAAAGCATGGCATCGTGAATGCTTCAAGTGCAAATATTGTCACAAAAATTTAATCAAATCAGGCTTCATAGAGCATGAACCAAATTTAATGTGTCAAAAATGTTTTAAGAACAATAAAACTTTTTAAATTAGAAGTAAATACAATGTTCCGTCGATATACATATAAATGGAAATAGATGCAGCAAAAGAAATATTAAAGAGATTAAAAAAGGCACCAGGTAGGGAATATACAAAGAAATACATTAATGAAATAAGGAACAAAGTAGGTGAGCTAAGAACCTCAATAGATAAGTCAGACAACCCTAAAAGAAAATTAGACTTAGAAAATTTCGAAGATATAGCTAGAGTAATAGAACAGTTTTTAATAGAAAAAAGTGAGTTAACAGATAGCCACAACACTGAAAGTCAAAGTAATACACCAGAAAAGAAGACTGTAAATCGAAACAATATAGAAATGTCAACTTTTAATATAGAAACGGCTATTAAAGCCATACCTACCTTTAATGGACAGCACAGCGAATTAGAACCATTTTTGAAGATAGTAGAATTATTACACAACTCATATACAGCTAATGCTCAGAAAACATTATTAGAGTTTGTAGTAAGTGTAAAACTTAGTGCGGTAGTTCGAACAGCGCTAGGCTCAAACACATCGACATTCGTAGAATTTAAAACAAGACTACAAGAAAGATATAAGAGCAACGTAACAATAGCTCAAATACATACACAACTGTCCTCAACCACACAGAAGAACAAAACGGTAAACAATTTTAAAGACAAAATTTTAAATTTGATGTCAGAACTGAACAAACTACAAATAAACGATTTAGGTAATAATGCAACCAACGAACAGAAAACAGTCATAGAAACAATGAACGAAAAATATGCCTTGACCATATTCAAAAACGGGTTAGATGACACCATCAAACCAACACTTTTTGCAGCCCAACCCAAAGATTTAAATACAGCAGTAAATATCGCACAAGAAGTGGAACGTGATAACCAAAACAACGGTCCGCGGATCTTAAACTACAATGCAAGCACAAACAGAAACCAAAATTATCAGCATCATAACAACTTTAGCAGAAATAACTATCAAAATACATACAGAAATAATAACAATTTCAGGAACAACAGACCCATGAACAACATGAACCAACGAAACAACAACCACAATAACAATAGCAACAGAAATTTTCAACGTGGGAACAACAATAGAAACAACTATGGCAATAATAGAAATAGAGGCAGGTACAACAATAATATAAACAGACGCTCGAGTCAAGATGGAAACAGACATTATGTACGAACAGTTAACTATCAGGGAAACATGGAAGGCCCGGAGGACAAAAATCAAGAGCCTCCGGAAGGCCAAATGTAAAAGCAAACAAAATTTGCATTATATCAGAGAATCTCACCAATTTCATCACACTTAAATGTGCGCAAACAAAGCGTGCCTTGACATTCCTATTAGACACGGGTGCAGATATTTCGATATGCAAAACGAACACAAATTTTGAAATTGATCCTGACAATAAATGTAGATTATCAGGCATAACTCAAAATGAGGTAGACTCTTTAGGAGTTACGGAAATAACATTGTGCCTCGGAGAGCACCGTTCCAAAAATAATTTTCATGTAGTGAGTGACGATTTTCCCATTTCTACGGATGGAATTTTAGGTAGAGACTTTTTTATAAAATATACATGCAAAATAGACTACGAAACATTCACAATAACAATTGCAATCAGTAACACCGATTATATAGTACCCATAGTAACAAAACTTCCGAAACAGACAAATTATAGAATACCTCCTAGGTCAGAAATTATTTTTCCAATAAACTTAAACATTGCAGAAGACAGCGTAGTTTTTAATCAAGAGCTCGAAAAAGGTGTATTTTTGGCAAACTGTCTAGTACCTTCTAAAGGCATTTGTCACATAAGAGTTATAAATATAAACGATAAAGAGGTTATATTAAACGAAATAAAACCGAAACTAAAGAATTTGACCGAATATACAGTTATGAGAACTTACAACAAACAGAGTACAGAAATGAATGAACAACGATTCAAGAAACTGATGACTGAACTGAAATTAGACCACAACACAGAAACTGAATTAAAAGACATATTTAAGAAACATCAATCAATTTTCCACCTTGAGGGAGAAGTTCTTACAACAAATAATTTTTATACGCAAAAACTGAATCTATCAGACACAACACCAGTATACATAAAAAATTATAGACTACCTCACACTCAATATGACGAGATAGACAAACAAGTAAAGAAGCTAATAGAGAACGACATAATTGAACCTTCAATAAGCCCATATAACGCACCATTGTTATTAGTGCCAAAGAAAAGTAATGATGACAATAAGAAATGGCGCTTGGTAGTTGATTTTAGAAAACTCAACGAAAAGATGGTTAATGACAAATTTCCATTAACAAGACTGGAAGACATCCTAGACATGCTAGGACGAGCCAAGTACTTTTCAACCTTGGATATGACAAGCTCTTTCCATCAAATACCATTAGACAAAAATTCACGACCACTAACTGCATTTTCTACACAAGATGGTCACTACCATTTTAAACGTTTACCTTTCGGACTTAAAATTTCTTCAAACAGTTTCCAAAGAATGCTCACAATAGCTTTAAGTGGTTTAAATTCAGAAGCTTTCCTCTATGTAGATGATATAATAGTTTTTGGATGTTCTTTGAAACATCACAACCAAAACTTGATAAAAGTATTTGAGCGGTTACAAAAATACAACTTAAAATTGAATGCGAGCAAATGTCAATTCCTAAGATCAGAAGTGGTTTATCTTGGTCATTTAATAACAGACAAAGGAATTAAGACAGACCCAGCAAAAAATCAGGCGGTTTTAAACTACCCTACACCAGCAAATACAGATGATGTGAGAAGATTTGTGGCTTTCTGCAATTATTACAGACGGTTCATTCCCGATTTTGCAGCATTGGCAAAGTGTTTAAACTCTTTATTGAAGAAAGGGACGCCTTTCATCTGGTCACAAGAATGCGAAAAAGCATTCAACACTTTAAAACAAAAACTACTTAACCCACCAGTTCTGCAATACCCAAATTTTGAGAAACCATTTATCTTAACTACTGACGCATCTGACTTTGCATTAGGAGCAGTACTTTCGCAAGGCGAAATTGGACACGATCTTCCAATATCGTACGCCAGCAAGTCGTTGCAAAAACATGACATAAACAAACCGATCATTGAGAAAGAACTATTAGCTATACATTGGAGTATAAATTTTTTTAAGCCTTACCTTTACGGAAGAAAGTTTATAGTAGTCACTGACCATAGACCCTTAGTTTCGTTGTTTTCCCACAAGAATCCATCATCTAAAATGACGAGAATCAGACTGGACTTATCTGATTACGATTTTGAAATTGTCTACAAACAAGGCAAGATTAATACAAATGCTGATGCGCTATCTCGTATAAAAGTCGATAGCAATATACTCAAAAGTTTAATTCCCACAAATAAAGAGAAAGAAGAAGTATTAGTAGTCACAAGGAGCAAAGCAAAACAAATTAACAAAGAAGAAAGGAGCAAAGAATTTAAGAACAATGCGAGTGAAAATAACATTGAAAATGGTACCCACCACCTGAATCAACACCTCCAAGGAAGTGATATATTAAAAGACACATGTCCTAATGAGTCTGGCCAACTCTATATATGGGAATGCACATCTTTTAATGACGTAAGGAAATTGGTGAAATTGAAATTCAACATTGAGAATAATAGCAAGCTTGCCATAAATATGTATAATAATAAATTGCGCATAACGTGTAGCGATGACCCTTCGCGCCTAGGTGAGATGTTGGAGAAGCTACATCGTTTATTAAGAAAATCACAAATAAAGGAGCTAGCCCTTTGTGATAAAGATTTTATATTTAAAAATATCGATATAAATATGTTTAAAGAGAAATACAATGCATTGAAAGATAATAAAGCCTCGCCAATACGAATACTAATATATAAAGCTCCAATACAAATAAACAGCATGCTCAAACAATACAAACTAATTGAAGAATTCCACAACTCAAGCACATCAGGACATATGGGAATTAGAAAAACAATTTCAAAACTAAAACAAAGATATATTTGGAAAGGGATGAGAAAAATGATTAAAGAATTTATAAATAGCTGTGAAAAATGCAACAAAAACAAGACCACACAACACATTAAAGAAGGTTTAGTATTGACAAACACACCAGCGACAAGTTTTGAGAAAATATCAATTGACACTGTAGGTCCTTTAAGAATATCAAACGGATATAGATATGTTTTAACGATGCAATGTGAGCTAACAAAATTTGTAGTCGCTCACCCAATTGCAACCAAAGACGCCAAGACAGTCGCATCAACCCTTGTCGAACAATTAATACTCAAGTACGGTTGTTTCAAAACACTTATGTCCGATCGTGGGACAGAATTTACAAACGAGCTAATGTCAAGTGTTTGTAAATTACTAGACACTCGTCAAATTTTTTCAACACCTTATCATCACCAAACAATCGGTGCTCTTGAAAGAAACCATAGAGTTCTAAATCAATACATACTTTCCTTCACAGACGATTATGAATGGGACAAATGGATACCCTATTACACTTTTGCATACAATACGACACCCCACGTTGACACAGACTATTCTCCGTTTGAGCTAGTCTTTGGAAAATTACCGTCACTACCAAGTGATACACTTAAACAAACAAACAAAATTTATGACTTAGATAATTACGCTAATGAATTGAAACTAAGATTAAGAACATCAATAAGTAAAGCTAAAGAAATAATAAACAAAGTTAAGGATAAGAGAAAAATAGATTACGATAAAAATATGAGGACTCAATCATTAGAAATAGGAGATTTAGTTTTTGTAAGAGTAGAAAATAAGAAAAAACTACAGAGCCCATATGAAGGACCATTTAGAATTATTGATAGAAAAGGAGTAAACTCGGTTGTAGAAATAAACGGCAAACCAAAAGAACTCCACAACAACTTATTAAAGAAATACAAAAACTGACTTAAAAAAAAAAAAAAAAAAAAAAAAAAAAAAAAAAAAAAATGTTTACAAAATATAAGAATACATAAGAAGAATAGATAATTAGATAAACATAAAAATAAACTTATCAATGATATATCCATATATTTCACTAAATCAATATTATTATATTATAAACTTATACACGCTAAAGACATTTATTTAAATATATTAAAACCAAATAGAATTATATAGAAAAACAAAAATTTTGCATATACATATATACACATAATTCAAACATGTAATTTAAATAAACTATAAATATAGAAAAATAATTTAAGCTTTATAAATATGTAAAATATTCTTAAAATCCTCCATTCTTTAAAAATCATTTCAAGAAATAATTTTTCTCTTAAGGGTAAGGGTGTAGTGTCATAGCACAGCCAGCTTACGGTACGTTACATATTTGGTAACAAAAATATATTTTCTTTGTTTTTCTTTCATTCATTCTTTCGATCGTGTGCCAACGCTTATCGAGTGTCATTAGGTCACTGTGTTTTTGCGTCACAGCCAATTGTTAGGAAATGCGCTCACTGGTGTTCGCTAACCCTATTAGCTGCACAAGTGCAAGCGCAGCAAAAATTCCAAGCTGAGGAATCGAAAGAGCAAGTGAGAGAAGAACAATTATTAAGAACATAATTGAACTAAGAAACAATATGAAAATAGAATAATGGGGAGGAGTTTAAGAATATCTAAATAGAATTAATACTGGTATTTTTATTATAAATATTGAAGATGTTTGAAATAAAGAGGAGAATGAAAACTTGACTCAAAACATCTAGTTCTTTTATTTTCTTCAAACAGTACGGCAAAATTGGCCATCAAAACTTTAAGCCTTATCTTTGGCATTTTTAGGAACACAAAATCCAAACCTATTACAATAGTGTGACGCCCTATTATTGTTATAGGTTATTTTTGGCCTATCTCGCTCCGTTTGTGAGATATACCGCTTTTTCTGTTTTTTTTTCATATATTTTGGTGCAATATTTTGGTAAAGTTCGACCCTCTCGAAAATACCACCCACCTTAAAATCAAGTAAAAAGTGGTTATTTTTAAAAAACTAAGATCAAGTTCGAGAATGGGCAAAATCGGATGAAAACCACGCCTACCTCCCATACAACCCCAATAATGAAAACTCCATAAAGAAGCAAATATTTACGCTACAAAACTTAAATTCGGTATTTGTGTAGTATATGACAAAAGTCAGGTGTGTTAGAAAAATGGGCGTCGTCCACTCATTAACACGCCCACCTCCCATACAACCCCTAATTGAAAACTTTATAAAGAGGCATGTCTTCACTTTGCAGGAAAACCATTTAATATGAATGTATTTTAGACGTCATTCAAATAGTAAAATTTTGTGAAATCTCGCCCGTGGGGGTATTTTAACTTCGGCCAAGTCGAAGATATACATACCTTACTAGTTTTATCATCAGCCTAATATTTGCGCACGCTCCAACAAAATACCAAGACGATACCAAGAATGCTGCGTTATATCGGCCGAGCACTGCCCGTCAGAGATAAAGAGATGGGAAACTTCTTTTTAATGATGTTTTTTTTCATGTTTCCCTCCAAATTCATGCTTCTTCTTTAATTTTTTGGGTACTTTTGTGAGACTCATATATTGTATACATGACAAAAACCATATATTATAATATATCATAATATATGGTTTTTGTACATGATTCACCTCATAGTTGTCAAGTATTATTGTCAGATTCTATTAAAAGGGTTGCATTGCAAAAATAATAAAAATGTACTATTATATCAAAGTTGCTTCGAACTTAAATGCTGTTTGCGGTAGACCAAAGGTATTTTCTTTTCCCGATAAAAGAAATCAAGAATATATTCCACTTTTGTGCACCCTCTATGCAAAGAGAGAAGAATATATTACAGTTTTTATTTAACCCAAAACTTTGCCCTGTTCTAAGTTGATAAAAAAACAAAAACCAAATTTTGTCATAATTCTACTTTAGGGCCCATGCCCTTTTATTTTTTTCGAATTGGATTAGTTAGATTATATGTAATTGGGCTCGCTAAGCCCAATGAAGGTAAAATAAAAGGCCTTTTTTTTGGTTTAGGAGATAAAATTCATCAAAGTTCGAAAAAAGCTTATACAAATCTGTGAATTTTTTTAAGTTTTTAACGAATATTCAATATTAAACAACATGTTTAAATAGAGAAACTTGCCTTTATTGTTAATTTATTTTAGCAACAAATTATTTACAGTTTTAACCAGAGTGGCACCAAAATGCATAGCCTCATACTTGTGCTTTAAGTTAATCGTGCCCTTCCAGTTTGAATATTTGGAATATTTTTCTCTTTTTTATAGAAACAGCTTTGAGAGAAGAAAGATAAATGAAGGAAGTAAATATATTTACCAACAAAACAATATGAACATGTTTCAAATCTAGTTTTTTATCTAATGAAATCTTTAAGTGAAACGTATTGCTTATTTTATGTTTCGGTTTAATAACAAAAACTTATTCATTTTAGCTTCTGAATTTACAGATAAATATTTGCTTTCTTCCAAATATGAGTATTTTTCCTTCTAAAGAAGAAATTCATTAAATTTTAAAATTTGTGGTTTTACACTTTCGCCCTGTTTAACAAGAGTTATGCAATGATCTCTATTCAATATTTCAATCGCTTTCCTAATTTGCGCAAAGCAATATCTTATTCATCAACTTTAAACTTGTTAACAAATAATTGGTGAGTGGTAAAAAGTTATTCAACACAATTTATAAGCTTATAACTAAGTTCTTCTATGTCAAGCGAAAGCTTAATTGATTAAATAAAGAAATAATGGGTTCCGTGAGCGAGAAGGAAAAAAACACTATTCAATTTTAAAGGTCAGAATTTGTTTGAGAAGAGAACCAAAAACTGCAAAATTCTTAAAGAGAGCCAAAATAATAAAAAGTTATTCTGTACCTTGATTCTATTCCTAGTGGAGAGATTCTGTAACACAAACCGACCTGTATAAAATTACTTCCAAATAAAATAGTACTAGTACAATTCTACTATAATTTCGAACTTATTAATTCGTAGTAAATAACACCTACTCTAAATAATACAAAACTACGTTTTTATGCAACTCTGCTGTTAGTTTTCATGCCAAGATGGGTTTCAGATTAAAGCAGTGAGCGCTTTCAAGCGATACAACTGTTCCAGTAAAAAACCTAACTAGCGCTTTTTTTCTATGACTGAGTTGCTAAGTCAAACATCAAAAATATTGGCAAGTTGTTAAAATGCAGGGATGTGCAACAAAAATGTTGGCAAATAGCAATGAATGCGCATGTTCTTGTAGTTTTAGAGCATATTTTTAAAATTAATACTTAATAAATAAACTTAAAAGAGACAAAAATTACAATTTCCCGGTTAGGCTACCAATTTATTCAATAAACTGTTTTACATTTCATCAATTTAACAACTATTTAGACATTTCAAATAGCAAACTATTCAGAACATATAACTTATTGAGAGCGCTGGACTTGGCCACTGAGTTTTCACCAGACTGCTTAAACTTAAGGAAACTGTTGAATTAAGGTCTCTGCCCACTTGCGGCACGTAACGAAACGACACGAAACTACAAAATATAACTAACTTGTGTTCTTATGGATACATGCTCACTAACCGTAAACGAAACGGCGACGACTATTGACGCCGACGAAAAAGGCGGTGGGAATCGTTGCAAAGAATTCTGACAGACTTGTCGTTCGCTTTGTTGACAAAAATTAGCTGCAAAAAATGAATTCCGAAAGAAATTTTAACTTGTGAGCGAAAATGTTGTTTTTTATGACATGAGTCGCAAACATTTTAGCAAAAAAGTTTAAAAATCAATTGTAGAGTGATTGTAGAGTGTTGCGCTCATATTAAACATTAATTTTATTTGATTTGTTATTGCCGCCATTACGTTAAGTGTGCATAAAACACTACTTTGCCTTACCGTCGCCGTTAGACAGTCGTTGCGTTACGTGCCGTAAGTGGGCAGAGACCTTTATGTATTCAATTATGGTAACTGGGGAGTATGTCAAAAATTGCACTAACACATTTAAAGAGTTTATGTTGGTATTGTTGCCATTTTGACAGAAGGCTATCTCTTTCTTGCTAAAAATTTGTTGAAGTCACGGTTGCCACCTCCAATTCCCACAAAAATTACCTTTTTCCCACAATAACAATTATTAATTACCACAAAAATTCCCATGGTAAAAATTGAACAAAAAAATCCCACCACAATTAAAAAATACCAAATAAAATCCCACAAGCATTTAAAATTACCACAAAAATACCACGCATTTCAAAAATACCTCAAAAAATCCCATATGCATTGAAAATTACCACATTTATTACCACAGACAGTAAACATTTTCAAAATTAATGCATTTAAATTAGAAATTGTGTTTTATAATTAGAAATATTTATTAATATTAAATTAAGTTTCATTAACATTAAAATTGCGTTTAGATATAAATATTTTCAGATATTTTTGTTTTTAAATCATACATTTCATTTGTAAACAAATCATATTCATGATTTTTATTACAATCAACCTTATAAAATTTTTTTGTTTGTGGTAAACGTTTGGCATGAAGAATAGCAGAGACCAAATCCGTCGAAGTTCTATTACTGAGTGAAGTTTTATTTAAATTTAGTGTGAAAAAATGCGTTCAACATTTGCAGAAGAATGAGGAAGGCATGAAATTTATGATATTAGTTTTTTCATTCGTGGGAACAGAAATGCATCATCAATTTCTTTTCTTGCACCCAAAATTTCTGACCAAAAATCAAAGAACGATGAAGGCAGGTTTTTTCAAGTTGTTTGATTTTTTTTAACTTTGAGTAGAAAACAAAAGTCGAAGAGCTGGCGACAGCAAGACTTACGTTATAAAACAAATTTAAAACTTTGGTGTTTTTTCGAGACAATTGCATTGAAAGTTGAATTAAAAAACAGCAATTGCCATAGAAATTAAGATAACACATTTATTACTTCTTAAAGTTTGGCACCTCAAGTAAACTTTCATCGTCTTCGCCACCTTTGTCGCTGATATCCCAGTCTGACACCTGTGGAGAAACCTGAAACGTACTCTGCACCATGATAGAATAAGAAAGTAGGCTCATTTTAATATGGCTGCTCAAATGTCTATTTTTACACAAACAATGCTGTGAGTGTGTCAAATGTCAAACGAAAAGGCTAAAACAACAATTAGAACAACTCAAATTCGAACAGCTGATTTCGACATCTAGCTCACTTCCTCTCCAATATGCGCCTACCTTGTTATTCTATCATACTCTGCATCATTTTCAGAGTAGTGCCATATAGCGCATCCTGTATACCATGCAGCGCAACCTGCGGTGCTGTATGTGACGTGATGATTAAAGTGTCCTGATCCAAAACAGCTATTGCTACTTTCAGTGATGGCGTTGTCTCTGTTACGTTTTTTAATCTCAACAGTTCACTTTTCACCAGTTCGTCGACGCTATCGTTAGAACCTTGGTCGAAGCTCGCGAAAATGTGGGCAACTTCATATCTTGACGACGTAGACGCACAAACGTACGGAGTTTGCGGCAATTTTCTTTTTCTACCAGTCATGTTTCTTTAATGTTTTTCAGAATGTTCACTGCTGCACTTTTCGCGACTAGTAAACGATACATTCAAATTTTCAACGTCAGCTTGATAATTTCGCTGTTTTTTACATTTTTACATTGTTTGGGTGCGTTTGCATTTTTGAAAATTTGGATGCGTTCAAAAGGATATATTTTTAAATCAGAGGTAAAAATGCATATGAAAATATTTAATCTAAAAAACGATTGAAAAGGCAACTTTTCACTAAATAATAATTAAAACCATTCAAAATTCCCAAAAAAATAAATAAAAAAAAAAAACATTAAAAATTCCCCAAAAAAATACCACGTGAATAAAAATATACCATACTGAATTAAAAAATACCATGGTAATTTTAAATTCCCAAGGCAATTAAAAATTACCACAAATGGGATTTTTCCACTAAAGGTGGCAACCGTGGTTGA
This sequence comes from Tetanocera ferruginea, assembly GCA_958299015.1. Lineage (NCBI taxonomy): Eukaryota > Metazoa > Arthropoda > Insecta > Diptera > Sciomyzidae > Tetanocera > Tetanocera ferruginea. The sequence continues at coordinate 32,719,447 of OY282642.1, read as the reverse complement.
AGTTTCCCATCTCATTCATGCTGATTGTGGAAAACGGCGGATCAGTTGCGGCGGGAAAATAACTCGAATTCGTTGTTTTAGCGATTGTAGAAACCGGCGAGTAAGTTCGTTGCGTATCGATAATGAAGTTGGCGGATTCGGAGTGAAAAAGTGCTATTGTTGAAAACGCTGTCCATCCGCACTTCATACAAATTTTTTCACTTTTCATCCGCAACAAAATTGGTGCGGATCTGTGCGGATTTGATGAAAATTTCTCAAAAAAGAAATTTTTTTATACGATTTCAGGCTAATTTGAGGTCGCTGAACTCAAATCTGGTGGTTAAAATATTACTACATTTTTTTTTAACTCAAAAATAATTTTTTATAAATTTTAAAATAAATTAATTTTTATCATAGTAGTTTTCGGATTTCAAAGGAAAACAAATTTTTCAGACATTTTTCCAGTTGCTACTTTGATAAGGCTGTATGTATCAAAAAACAACGCGATCGAGTCCATTTCTGTAACAAAAAACGAAAATATTAAAACAGCGTATCTAGCCAAGGTAGAAATATAAGCGCCGGGCCAAAGAAGCAGCAAATAGCATCGGAATCTTCACCAGCAGCAGATATAAGGCTCAAATGTCTTGGTGTCGGTTCAGATGTCTCAGGAGCAACAAAAGCACCATATCAAATGCAAAAAACATCACCACCCACAAAAAAGAGCTAGTGCGAGGCGTCCTGACGGCAGCATCGCTGTGCTGCGGTGAAAGGGCCACTCGCCTAGAGCTCCATGTTGCCAGAACAATGTATTTGTGATTTTTAAAAATTATTTTATGGTAAAATTACTTTTAAATTGTCTTTTTATTTATATTTTTCACTTTTGTAATTAATATTTTACACTTATGCAAATTCACTCGTTATTTAATTTTGTTTTGACAGCTGAACAGCTGTTTTTCGGAGTTCGGAGTGCGGATCGGTATTGCAGTTCACTCGCACGGTTTCAACAATGGGGTTTTTTGTTGAAGTGAGGAGAGTGCGGATCTGATGAACTCCCGCCGCAACCAATCCGCCGTTTTCCACAATCAGCATGATTATATCTGCTGCCCGTACTGTGGTATGCGTTGTAGAAACTTTACGATACCATCTGTCAAAAAGCACGACCTCAAACATGGTGAAATAATTGAAAGGTGTTCTCATCCCATGACATTTTTCAATATTTTTTTTTGACATGCTGCCTTATTTTGACAATTATAAGGGTTTCAGATACATGTTTTTTAAGGGTGTTGTTTTGAGTCCGTTAAGTACTCAAAAAAAGTACTTTTTTTATTTTGGTAATAGCGTTATGACACTGGCTTGTTTTCAGATCTTAAAGCAAGCAGGGGATAAAAGAGACAGCAATGACTTGTGTGAATGGGATGTCTGTAGAAAATTCAACAGCTGTTGCGACAAAAATATAATTTATTTTGTGTCAAAAATTTACAACTTGTCCGAATTATTTAAAAATTATTACAAGCTCGTGACGCGCAAATGTTTAATGTTTTTTATTTCAATTCAAAACATTTATAGGCAATCAACTGAAATGCAAAAACAGCATTTAAAGGTACCACGGCAAAAATTCAGAATGTCTGCTTTACAAAATATTTCTCTTGTTCTTCCTTCTGCTGTAACAAGGTATTCACAATGACTTTTTCGTGATTTCAAGCTTGTAGAAGCTGAAAAAGTAGAAAATTTCTGTATTTTTTAGCGCTTGATTCGCTTGATTGCACATGTAGCGTAAGCAGTCATATCAACGGAAAATTATAGTGAGCATTTGTCGTACTGTTCTGAACTTACAATTTAAGCGCTGAAAAATATTAAAACTAGCCAGTGTCATATAGGCATAAGTAAAACATACAAGTCGTGTTTTTATATAAAAAAACTTGATTATAGCAAAAGTTATCACAAAAAACAGTAACCTAACATAGAATTTTTATATATATGAAAACTTTTAGCAAGATTTCTCGAAACATGATTATGACTTGGATTATTATTTTAGATTATTATTATTCTGTCTAATCGTGAAACATTTTCTCCCGGGAGTTGTAAATGGGAGTACTCGGTTTTAAGATAACAGATAAACATATCTCATTTTTTATTTTACACTCATGAATATAGGCGGTTGATGAACAAAATTGCATTAAAAATTTCCGAAAAGTATTTTAACTTTATGTTTAAAACGGGAACTCCCATTTACAACTCCCACGAGAAAATGTTTCATGATTGGGCTGATTATATTAGATTATAATTGCATTTGACTACATATATAATGAATATTCATGTATACTAGTATCGCCTGGGTCCATGGTATAATAAACAAGTGTTGATTTTCTCATCTACAAGTAATTGAGTTCCTTTCAAAAACAGCTGTTCGTTGTTATATACGTTGGCCACATTCGGCTGTGCCAACTGTTGTGATAGTGACACATCGGGGAGCGAAGTGTCACTATGGAAGTGTCAGAAAAGTTGTCAAGTGGAAACTTTACCGAAAATGGAAACTTACCGACAAATAAAAAATTTTCTATTTTAAATTTATTTTTATGCGCAACTTCTTGAGAACACGTCAAATATTGGGATAACCTTTTAATTTATTGAATCATGATTGCTTCCTACTGAAACGTCAATACTACCTTGAAAATTATTATACCATTTTAATTATTAAAAATAGTCGGTGCTCTCCTTCTCCGCGCTCGGAAAAAAAACAATAATCAAAATCAGTTGAGAAACACAGGAGAAAATGGTTTTTAACTGTTTTCCCCACGCCTATTTATATAAAGATTAGACAATTAATTTTGAGTTTTACAAGAAGATGCTCTAGAGTACTTGCATGTTATGTAATAAGTAAACTCAATTTAGAAGATTGTCAAGAAAGCTCTGATTTGTGGGCTTATGTTGTCAAGTGTCAAGCGGTTCTCTTCTAAAACCGAATGCAATCTTCATAGAAAAGATCAAACTTCTAGACAATATCTAAAAGTTGATAGTATATAAAAGCTAAAATTTACTTATTTCAAAAATAAGTATCTTAAATCTCATTGTTACATGTATAATAGTATCATATTAAAGTAGCATCGCAAAAAAGTACTAGTATCAGGAAAGTACAAAAATATGCAACCCTACTCCGATTTCAAAAGAAATTGTCAAAATAAGGCAGCCTATTTTTTTCTGATATTGGGGATGAGAACACCTTATATTCATTTCACCATGACCTCAAACTTTTCAAAACATAATGTTGCTTTGGCAGATCGTGCGTCTCTCATTTAGATGTTGCCAACAAAATAAGCTATGAAAAAACCCACAAAACTTCCTTTTTTCCAAATCATACATTTTTTAATCAATTCAGATTTAATGTTAATAAACCAATGAAAAATAAAAATATTGTGATTAAATTAGAAAAATACCTGTTTAAAAAAGCCAAAGTATTTTTCTTTATAATAAATTATTTAAAAAATTAGGTCTTTCAATTTAAGTCAGGAAAACGATCCGAAATATCGAGTTTTATTTTTTGATTTAGATATGTATATGCGTATTTTTTATTTTAAATTTTTGAGAAAGCATTCTTTTCGTATTCGTAGCATAGATGTTGGGCTGAACAAAAGTGTATATTTACTAAGAGATTTGATCATAATTAACTATTTACAAATTTTGCGATAGCCTAACTAAATGGTGGTAGGAGCTTTGAATTTTTTTTCATATCGACTAAGTTATCTAATATAAATGAAACCACACATTAATATCCAAAATATTCAATGTCTCGCAGATAGATTGTCCAAAATGGCAAACAAATGGCACAAAATATTGAATTAATTTGTTGAAATATTACCTTAAGTTTGCTGTTCTTATAAAAAATTTATTTAAGCTCGAAACTCTTTCTTTATTCTTGTGACATTACTTTAATACGCAAACAGTTTTTACTAATATTTATTTACATTAATTTGAATAGGTTCAGTTATTACTGAATTATTATTATAATATAATATTCCACGAAAATCTTGGGTAACCATCGGATTATTAAAACACCCACATAAAAACATCTCTCAATGAAAAATCAACCCTGCACATTATCATGTTCAATGATATGCAGACTGGAGAATGGTTTTAGACCAGAAGGCTCATTCTGAGGTTATAAGAAATAAGAATGAGAAAAATGTTTTCATTAACTGCTCAGATCAACTTTCAGATTTCTCATTTTATGTTTTCATACATTAATTTTACCAAGAAGTATTGACAAGTGTTGATTCTCTCAGCTACAAGTAAACGAACTCTTGTCAAAAACAGCTGTTCGTTGTTATGTGCGTTGGCCTTATTCAGCTGTGTCAACTGTTGTGGCAGCTACACATCGGGGAGCGCTGTTATCGGTATTGAAGTTTCAGAAAAGTTACCAAGTTTATGAAATGTCAAGCTTCATATCAAATACCAATGGAAATTTCACCGACATTTCTTTTTGCGTAATGTGGAGTTCAAACGAATGCGTATCACCGTTTTTTTTTTTTTCAAACATTACTTCTTGCCTACAAATTCTTAAAATTTTTACAGCACTGGAAAGCATTCATATAGTCGCTTCATATAGTAGTGTCGGATTTAGAATTTTTACTGTAGGGTCTTAACCCTTTCGACCCCGCTCCTGAACTAGCTGTCTGAAAATTTTGTTTTCATAACTCCTGTGTTTATTAGAACTAACTTAAGCATTTTTGAAGATTTCAGACTTCTAGATTTATCATGTCACTAGATATTGAATGTTGCACATACTTATGTATGCAAGTTTGCAATAATGCACGTTTTTTAAAATATTTTATTTTTGTATTTTTATTTTGCGTTTTATGGTTAAAACTGTATACTTGCTTTTTAAATTTATATTTTTTTAATATATATTTTTTTTTTATTTATATTTTCTGCGCTAATTGCACTTTTTGGTCAATTTGTTAAAACTTAACTCTGAATAATGCGTCGTAGTTATGTTGATCGTAACAAAATTCTTACTTTTTTGTAATTTTTTTATTATAAAAACTGCAATTATTCTATTCGATCTCTTCTTTGATGAGTAAGTTGCGTTTGTTTCGAATTAAACGGTGCTAAGAAATCAAAGTTGCTTAAGGGTTAATATAATATGGTTTTTTTTATTTTTGCTTTTATATACATTTTATTAAACTATTAAATGTCAATAGAAATACTTATAACATAAAGCCATTAAAATAGCAAAACCGTTTTTGTTTTAGTCGAGATTAAGCTCAAAATAGTGAAACCTTCAACAAAAACTGATATAAAAAAGTTATAGAACGAAAATCCAGTAAAACAAAGCTAGTGTTTTTGGACTAAAATAAAACAATTTTCAATTTTAATTCAGAAAAAATTAATTAAAATTCCGAAATTCAGAGATGATCAATTAACATTATGAAATTCAGTAAAGATTCATTGAAATTCAAAAAATTTCACTAGAAAATCTGCTTTTTCAAAATGGAAAAAGTAAATATGGTAATTTGTCTATCTATAACATTCATATATTAATTGATGTTTTCTGAATTTCAAATAACATTTCCGAATTTTATAAAAAAAAATTAGGATTTAAATGCATGTTATCTGATTTTCAATTTATTTTCTGAATTTCAAACGAGATTTCAATTGATCTTTTCTGAATTTCAATTCGTATTTATAAATTTCGATTCATTTCAAATCCGATTTGAGAATTTCAATTGATATTTTTTAGTTTCATTTATTTGAAATAAATTTCAAATAGAATTTGTGAATTTCAATCGATATTTTCTGAATTTAAAATAATTTTTTTAACATCAAAAAGTTTTTGATTTCCAGTGATTTTTTTTTCAATAGAAATACATTTTTCTGATCCACCGTTACCTCTTTGCAGACAATGGCAAGCCTCGGAAAGAAATCTTTGCTATGTAAATCTTCTTGAGGGGGAGATTACGATTTTCGGGGCGCCGCGATATGACGATGGATTCGAAGAGTACTCTTAATAAAAATAAGAATAGCCAAAGGAAATGTTGTGTTATCGATTTGTTTTCGAGTTATCGATTATTTCAAATTTTTTTTTTGCTATAAGGTCTATGAAGAAAATCGGCTATATTATTCTTAATAAATAACTGATATTAATGATTTGAATGGTATTATTTAAAAGGTTATATATAAGGCTTTTAGAAAAATTTAAAATAAATGAAATCTGTTGAGTACTTTGTATTTTATAGGTATTTTTATGCAATTACAAAATATTTTCTTACACAAAACCATTATTTTCTCAAAAACTACCGTTATTACTATGAATTATAAAGAGTAAATTATTAAAGCTTGAAAATTTATCTTTCATTTGGTATATCTTTATATATAAAATTCTTCTGTACATGGCTTTGTCACTGAACTCCTCCTAAACGGCTATACCGATTTGAATGAAATTTGGTGAGTACATGCGGCTGGGTCTGTAGATGGTTTGTATCTAAAGTTTGACGCGGTGAGTGGCGCTGTTATTGCTGTGGGAGTGTTTAAAGGGGTATTTGGGATTATAACTCAAAAACTAATTGAGAAATTTTCATGATTCTTTCACTACACCATTACTTTTTATGCATTAAAAATTACAAAAATACAAAATTAATAAAAATAAACAAACAAAAATCCTTAACTTTTTACGATAGTTAGGCTTGATTTTTCGATCGTATAAACTTTTTTAAATTTTCATGATATAAACTTTAAAGAAACCCTATATTTATGCATACCATATAAAAGAACATTAAAAATGCCATTTTTGGTTTTAAATATTTTTTGAACAGCAATTATTTTTACAAAGTTTTTTGCGAAATACAGAAATTCGTTAAGGTTTTTTTGAAAAATTATAAAAATTAGAAGGAAAACGAAAATGAAAGAAATGAAAAATGATTGAACGGATAATTAGTCAAAATTTCAAACAAAAAAAAAATGAATGGAATCCTTTGTAAAATGACCGAGTTATTCACTTTCGAAGTCAACACTTTCATTTTTGATTGATTTTTTTTTTCTTTTTCAATAGAAAATAAAATAAGTACTAAAAAATTTTTGTGTATTGTAGATACGAAAGTTTTTATGGAGTCAATTTTTTGGAAATTTAAGAAACTTGCACGTTCTTATAGAAAACGATATTTGTCTAATAAAATACTTTTGAACCAAGAATGTTACTTACCACAAAGGTATGCAATTACCAAATTGCAATAACATAACTTTGATAATAAATTATTTGCATGGCATTTACCTTTCATATTTAAGGTGTTGGAACGAATCTGAATTGGATGAGGAATTTAGTATGTTTGGCGATGCCAAAAAATGTCAATAATTTGGGTATAAATGGTTAAATATAAAAACGTGGCTGTTGAGGCACAAACTGTGTGTGACTTTGGTGTCGAAGTGCCTTGATTCCCCTCTGCAGATAATGACATACCCCAGAGAATTATAAATTCCTTGAAAACATGCTGTTTAGCCGTTCGCAGTCGGTATAAAACAAGTAGATCCAGTTTTTGATCCATTGTGTACAAAATTTAATAAAACGCACAGCAGAATAGCTCATAACAAGCTCTAATAATGTCCTTTTGATTTTTTTGAAATAGCCAAATTGTTTTGGATTTTTGAACATAGAAAAGCACAAAATTTTAGAATAATTGCGTGGAGCATTTTGTTATGATTCAGAGGGTTATACACTAAACCTGTAATGTCAAGGGTATATTATCTTTGTGCAAACTTTGGTTCCACCTAGAATGAAGAGTATCCGGTATAGAAAAGTATAAAATGGGCGTAATCCGCCCATGAACATGCCCACATCCCATACAACCCACAATATTAAAAGGTTCATATTTGACTTTGAGAGATGAATCTTCGCATAGATACATTTTATATCAAAACTAAGGTGTGCACAAAAATGGGCGTCATTTGTTCACAAACACGCCCACCTCCCATATAAACTACTATCGTAAAAACTCTGTAAAGAGGTTTATATATGAGCTACAAAGATAAAACTAGGTATGTGAGATTATTGCATAAAAAGTGAGATGTGTTCACAAAATGAGCGTCATCCGCTCATAAACAGGTCCACCTCCCATACAACCCACAGTATTATGAACACTATTAAATGTTCATATCTGATAGATGAAACTTCGTGTGGGAACATTTAATATCAAAACTGCGGTGTACACAAAAAATGGACGTCATCTGCGCACCAACACGACCACCTACCACACAAACCACATTAGTTAATGGATTTTTAGTATGGATTTTTATAAGAAGTCACGTCTATTTGTTTTAGAATTTTAATATATATTTAAATGTTAGGGTATTTCATAGTCGGGCTAGACCGACATAAGACTTTCTTTGCATATTTTATGATTATTTATAAAAATCACATGTCACTATGTTGGTTTTCGCTAATATCCGAAACTACACATCCGATTTAAAAGAAAATTTGTGAATAAATGAGGGTGGTTTGAGCTTGAACGATTGTTTTCGAATCGATGGGTGGCGTAGATGTCGTTTTTTACAAAAAGTTTTAATTATGTCAACGAATTATTTTTAATTTTAATCAGACTTTACCACAAATATGAATTTTCATCTAACGCTTCAATGTTTTTTAATGCGATTTCAAATATTTGTATAGGAAAATAAGGTAGAAGTTAATATTTGAACAAAATAAACATTAATGAAAATCAAAGTTTTAAAATTATTAACCAAAAAAGTAAATTTTACCAGAAACTTTTAAAGAAAAATAGACTAAAAATGCCAACTATTTTAACGTATCATATCTCATAAGCAACACTTTAAAAGCACCACAAGAATCGAGCTGAGTCGGGTATTATAAGCTAGTAATATATATAATTTATTTGACTTTTTGTGGTGTTTTTTATGATACATTGATTTGCCCTTGCTTATTTCACTCGTGTTTAATTTAGATGTTTTGCTTTCTTATTCCATATTTTCGAATATCGCCATCACAATAAACAATTGTTTTTAAGGCAACATTGTAGCTACAATATTTATATGAGTTAACGGGATTTTCGAGTCAGTGAAAAAAATTTTTAATTTTTAGTCGATCAGTTATTAAAAAAAATATACATATTTTTATCTATCTAAAAAAAGGTACAACTTTCAGCTTTTCAAAAAAACATCTATTTTTTGTATTTTTAAAACTCAAATTTAAAAAAAACCGGTTCTTTTAATTTACAAACCGTTATAAAAATTAAATAAAGGATCTTTTAATTCAAATCTGATATGTATTCGTTTATAAATTCAAAAACATTTTTGAAATTATATTTGTATTATATATTGTTGAAAAGGCGTAATTTAATTACCTTTCGAATAGCATGCCAATCTTTAAGATTCATTGGATATTGGCAAAGATATACATAGAAAATTTTTTGAACAGATTTTTTAACAAAGAAAACACTTGGAAAATTTAAATTTTATGTAATGTAGTGTGAAATTAAATAAAAGATGTATAGTTTTATATATCAAACAAAAGGTCTAACTGCAAGCTTTTAAAAAAAAATATATTTTTAGTAACTTAATAACGTAAATTTTTTAGAAAATAACGGTTATTTTTATTAAAAAATTAAACTTTGGAATAAATTCGCTTATAAAACTAAAAATATTGTAGCAATGATAATTATAACAACTATATTTGAAAGTTCATTTAATGACCTTTCAAATGACATATCAATCTTAAAGATCCATTAAGTAACGGCAAAGATATAGATGGTTTTTTGAACAGATCTTTTAACAAAAAAATTTTTTTTTAAAATCGATAACTCGATAACTTATAGAGTTATCGATTTTTTGTTCGGCGAATCATATTTTTTGTTGTTCTCTATCAGAAAACATATTCAAATCGCGGCGCCCCGGAAATCGTAATCGTGCCAATAAAATTAATGTTAAGCTACTTACATTAACCTCGTTACGTTATAACGTAGGAGGACACTTTATAAAGTGTTGATTGTAGGCAATTTGGAGCATTTATATGACAAAAAATATGACTTTCTTTAACATTGAATTTAAATTAAAATCAAGCAAAGACCGTTATTTATCTCATCCGTTTATTTATCACTTTGTTCCACACCATGAAGCTGCTACAAGTTCAAACCTGCTTCACTAATATTCACTTTACTACGCACACTTTTCACCGATTAAATTCTAACTTGCATTATTGAATTCATTTAAAATAGCAACACTTTGGTTGCCAACATATATTTCTAATTGCTTCAGTGCAATATTTTAATATTTTCAGTTTATTTTGCACTATTTTCACTTTAATTTGTACACTTTATATTAACCGCGCTATTTTAAGCAGGCCTTGCAAACGTTTACTTTAAACCGCGTCACATTAAGAACTACACATGAAAACAAGAACGCAACAATCAAAGAAATAAATCACCACAGGGTGGTTCAGCCAAACTATAATAAGAGTATTAAAAGTAGTTTCTAAGTTCTAAGTTAGTAATTTCTAAGTTAGTTATTGATGCTTATGACTGCTAGTCGCAAAAAACTAGTGGGAGTAATTAACCCGGGCATAGGCGCACCCAGAAAAATATGTTGGGGATAATTCTTTTTTATATAAACTTTCAATATCAAATTTCAATATCGTCGCTGCGCCTGAAAAATCAGTTATGTGCTTTTCGACAACTTTTCAGGAGAGGAAAAGAACTGATTTATCTGCGCTTGCAAATTCATTACAATGTCATAATTTTGTATTTTTTGCTATACAATTCTAGAAATACATATTATACTATGTGCACACTAAGATTAAATTAGGTAATTTCGTGAGATAATTTCGAAATTGTGCAAAAGTGGCTTGGATAATTTCGTTTGACGTTTGATTTATTTTTTTTGTCAATTCATTACTGGCCACATTCATCACTCTCGACAGTTGCCAACTTAAATGTTCAATTAAAAATAGAAAATTCTTACTAAAAGTAACTTTGCAAAATTATTTCGCATAAAGCCGTACATATTACCAATTGTTCAACTTTAATTCATTGAAAACATCGCTCACCTAAGTTTCACTGAATGGGTTGCTAATCGAAGAGTCAAAACAGCCAAGTATCTGAATGTGGCCATTATCATGTGTCATATAAAATGTTGACGTCTCAGCTGAAATGGATAACAAGATTGTTAATACGTCACAAAAATTTTGTGTTTACTCCACACTATATTCAGATTTTAGGGTTGGAAGTGCATTTTTGCCTAATTTCGTGAGTAATTTAAACGAAATTACCTTGTTTGAGGAATTTCCAAATCAACAAATTGTATGGGAAATTAGATCTTAGAAATTAGAATTAGGGATTTAGATCATTTCAGTCGAAATTACACAAAAGCTCGAAATTACCTAATTTGATCTCAGTATGAACATTAAGCCCGGTCACGAAAAAAAAATATCAATTTTAGCGCCTTATATGAACAGTTATATGAAGAGAACTTCGGTGGTGGAAAAAATTTTTTTTGTGGGCGTGGCAAATATGCCGGATTCGGTTTTTATCTTGTAACTTTGTTATTTGTAGTCGGATTATTAAGTTTTATATGTCGACGAAAAGGTCATAATAAGAGCTTTGTTTGTGCTTTAGAGTTTTTGAAAAACAACGTCATTTTAAACTAGTTCCTAACAATATGTTTTGAAAAACCCCCCTCACCATAAAATTTTGTGATGCAGAATTGAAGCCATTGGATTATGCTCTGAATGAAGCATATGAAGTCTTCATATGAAGCTCTTATTATGACCTTTTCGTCGACATATAAAACTTAATAATCGGACTACAAATAACAAAGTTACAAGATAAAAACCGAATCCGGCATATTTGCCACGCCCACAAAAAAAAAATGTTTCCACCACCGAAGTTCTCTTCACATAACTGTTCATATAAAGCGGTAACATTGATCTCTTTTTTTTTCTCCATATAGTGTGACCCGGCTTAATGAACATAGTATTAAACGAAATTACCTTGTTTGAGGTAATTTCCAAATCAACGAATTGTATGGAAAATTACCATAGTTTTTAGATAATTTCAGTCGAAATTACATAAAAGCTCGAAATTACCTAATTTGATCCCAGTGTGAACATAGTATTAAAAAGACTCCAACATCTTACTCCAGGTCGAAGCGAGGATGAATTCTTTAGTTTTAAGACACTAACTGAATTTTCTACTGGCATTATGTTTTTACTATTGAGAAATTTTTCGAGCACATACCTGATTTTTAAAATTTTTTATTGAAAATTTTAAAAACTTTACAAGGAATTTATTGCAAAACTAATTAAAAATGTCTCCAATGTTAAGACCAAGAGAAAGTAGGCAAAGAAGTAGGCGCAGCGATGATATGCTTTTTGAAATATGTTTATTCATTTCATAATTAACTTGGGCATGGGCAGGTCCAGTTCTTGGTCAATTGTATGCTAAGATTTAAAAACACACACAACACAATTGATCATAAGAAGTTCTTTCAAAGTTCTTTCAAAGACTAAAATACCAATTTGTTTTTTACTGTTTTTTAGGTTCAATTTTACTTGTTAGGTATGTTTTTAGAGATTTGATAAATGTTTTTTCCGGTTTGTCTGATTCGAACAATGGCTATGGGACAAAAATGTTGTTAAAAACTCAATATTTTTTAATAAAAAAAACAGAGAGGAGTTCTTTAGGTGATACATTGCAGTTCCAAAATACAAACTGTCTCTAGAAAAGTGGTCGGCACAAATGAAGCACATGCTTTGCCAAAAATTACACGTATTCTTATGCTGTTTCACTTATTCGTCAAACAACTATTGATGAATCAATATTGTTTCTGATGATATGCAACTTTTTGTCTGACTTTTACTAACAGTCTCATTTTTAATGACCACTGTTCTAGAAACTGTGTCTTTTTTCCATCCATGATACAATAATTTACAATGTAGTACTGACGTTTCTGTTGGAAACGATCATCTGTCAAAAAATATAACAAGGAAGAGAGCACTCACCATCTGCCATAACATTAATTCATTTTAATTAATTTTTGAACATTAATTTTTATTGCTCACATTCAGCGTACTCAACTGTTAAGTCCAAACTTGATGTACATATCTATGAAGTTGCGCTTAAATATCCATTTAAAAATAGAAAAGTTTTCATTTATCTTCTGACAATTCCGTAGGGATAACTTCGCTTCCCGATGCGTCGCTATCACAATAAATGAAACAGCTGAATGTGACCAACGCATATAACAACGAACAGTTGTTTTTGGCAGGAACTCATTTACTTGTGTATGAGAAAGTCAACACTTGTTGACCTATGCTACCTTGTAAATTATTATACCATGGTTTCCATTAGTGCATTTGCTTGGCTTGTCATTAAAATTCTAACATTTACATGAGTAAACAAGCAAAAGATTTCTGGGAAAATTACATGATACAATTACCCAGGTAGTATTGAACTTTTGGTTGTCTACTTCAATCTGTCAAAAAATATCAGTAAAACTGTTGAGGTAGCGGTCGCTTCGATTAAATTTTAACACCAATACACCGTTAACTAGCAATTTCTGCAATTTTGAAAGTATGAAAAAGTCACTCTGGGCCAAATCTAATGAATACAGTGGATGTTATAAGAATTGAAACTTAGTTTTGATAATTTTGGCCATTGTTTCTTTCTTCAATTACAGCAATATCCGCTGAAATACTTCACTTTGCTCATCAGTAACAGCCCGAAAGGTTATCTGCAAAAAAATGCAAGTGATGTGCGAGGCCAGCGTATTTTTAGTGATATGTGAAGTTTTAATTTTTAATGCCGCTAGCACGTTTTCAATAATAGTTTTGCAATTGAGTGAACAATAATTTTCGCTAAAAGAGCGGTAACTAACCTGAAACATTCAATCGGAGAATTTTATTAATATGTTGGAAAAATAGATTTAGAATTAATTTACGAACCGATCATAATAAAACCGATAAAACTTTTTAACCCGCTGATTTTTTACGCATTAAATTTCAATACTATGTTAATATCCTTAATGAATTGATGTCCAACACAAAAACTTGATATTTTTGAAACATAGTTTAATTTTCAATTCTATTGTTTTGCAGGCTCCTGTATAGACTGCTTTAAATGCATTTCCTACAATGGCGCCAACAAAGCTTGCGACGATCCATTTCACAACAACTACTCGACCGCCATACTGGAGTCGCCATGCATGGGCGGACGGAAAGGGCGTGATGGACTGTTTCCGGCAACGGCATGCATCAAAATTGCCGGTTATTACGGTAAAAAATATGGTCATGCATAAAACTTAATAAAACTTAAATAATTCTTAACATTTCAGATGACACGGGCGATACGATAACTGTGCGCGGCTGTGCGCTAGATAGCGGCACTTTAACGACAGATACCGAAATCGTGCGCATGTCGCATTGTGGCAAGTTCTACTATGACGATCGGTAAAAAGAAATCTAAAGAATTTAAATTTGAATTATTTTTAACTCAATTTATTTTAGATACGTGCACGGTTGCCTGCAGAGCTGCAGCGATGCGGACGCCTGCAACACTGCCGCCCAAACGCTGCGCAAGCCGCAGCATCAGCTCAGTATAGCTTGCCTGCTGCTGCTCGCCATCAACAGTTGCTGCTGGCTTAGTAGATAGCACATGTGTGGGAGTGTGATAGCGATAATATAATAATAATAATCATTATAGCGCGCGAATTTAAATTATGCATTATTTGACACACACACACACACCCATACATTATTAACATTAAAATTAAAAACAAAAATCAATAAAAACGAAAACATATATTCAAACTTAAGCATTGGTAAACGATTTAAAATTAACCGCTAGCTATTAACTCGATACTAAGTGTTACAAGACACTCTCTCTCTCTCTCACACACACACATCCATACAAACACACACCCAAATCTGCACAACTACTTCACTCAACTAAGTGGTCAGCGTGACACAAAACGAACGTTGTCACGACTTCATGACACAAATTGTGATTTAAATTTAAACTATGCAACTATGTATGTATTTAGTATTTATTAAAAGAAACATTTTTCGTCAATATTTACCAAAGCTTTTTTATCAAAATGATTTTATTTTAAAAAGCTTTTTTCAAAACTATTAAAAACTATTGCTATTTATTAAATGATAATCAAACGACTAAGTGAGAAAACGCTATTTTCTGTTTTTATATTGCTGAAGCTTTAAAAGCCTAAACATATTATCTAACTATAAGCTGTTTTCCTATAAAAGCTTAAACTTATTTCAAGCTGACACAAATAAAACACTTGTAGCTAGGTTATTCAATCAGTTGTTTTAGAATTAAAATGTTAAGATGTTGCAATTGTTAAAGACAACAATAAACAATGGAATCATATCTTAATTTTAAAAATAAGTTATTAAATATGTACTGAAATTTATAAGAAAAAATAATACAAAAAATTATTAAATTAGACTATTTAGCTTATGTAAAGAATGAAAAACTCAACAGATATTTTTTGAAAAATCATACATTATTTATTTATTTATTTATTTTTTATTTATTTACAATTTAAATTTTATATCAAATAAAATGTTATGTTATGATGCATAAATAATGCAGAAAAAAATTAATTTTCTGCATATAAATTCTTGATATAGACACTCTATAAATACGTACTACAATTGTACTAACTTGTGGGTTGTTCAAGAGTTTGTTACATAAGGGGTATTCACGATGTGGTGTATTTTTGATAAATTCTTACCAAATTTACAATATTTACAACGCATTGTGAACAAACCTTCACTAAAGTTTGGGTAGTTCATCATTTCGCAGTACGAGAAAATAAAAGAATTGAAACAAAGCACTGAATTAAATGAACTTTTATTGAATAAACACATAACCCAGCCAGTACCTTCATCCACGCTGAGTCAAAAAGTTTTTGTGATCAGTTGATCAAATATACGATATTTTCAAATAGTACAATAGGGTTTCGCCATTGTATTTTTGCTACAGGGTTGTATTTTGAACACTGTACATTTTGTTTTTGTAATTTTACTTCAGATATCAAATTTATCAAAAATACACAATACAAGGGCAAATACACCACATCGTGAATA
Organism: Tetanocera ferruginea; assembly: GCA_958299015.1. NCBI lineage: Eukaryota > Metazoa > Arthropoda > Insecta > Diptera > Sciomyzidae > Tetanocera > Tetanocera ferruginea. Next base: position 32,703,366 of record OY282642.1, on the reverse strand, counting down.
CCCCTATACTTTCTTTTTCATACATAACAACTACAACATTTCCAATTATAATTGTGGAATTATCAATTAAAATTCAGAAAATATCAAATAAGTCTATGAAATTGTATAAAAATTCGCAAAAGTTCAATCGAAATTCAGAAATTCCATTTGAAATTAAAAAAAAAAATTAATTCAGAAATTTCATTTGAAGTACAAAAAAAAAACAACATCCGAAAATTAATTTGAAATTTAAATAAAATCAATAGAAATTAACAAATTCCATTTGAAATTAAGAAAAGAATCATTTTGGAAATATCAATTGTAATTCAGAAAACATTCTGAAATTCAAATAAACTCAATTGGAATTCAGAAATACAGTTATACTTTCCTAACTGAAGTGTCAAGGGGCCAACCAAGTACTTTTTGAACTTCAGGCCTTAAACTTCAGGCTTGAAATTTTTTAATCCGTTGATTTCGATGTTCCCTCTTTATCACCTACCGAAGTATTCTTCAAAAACTAGCCTGCATTCTTCAAATACAGCCATTTAACTTTATGAGCCACCCTTTGGTTCACTTGAACCACTTTTTCTACCATACTCTAATTTCCTTGATTAAGTGGCAGGATTTTTGTTCGCTATATATTCCTTCCATATGCAAAGAATTGCTTTTCGCTTTCGGGATTTTCTTATTGTAGTATGTATTAAATATCACTATGTAGAAAAACTCCTCAAAGTGCTTCGGAAGCAGTTCATGCATCATTTTAAACTCGCTTACCAAAAAACCAAAATTTGAAACTTGCCTTCACAAGAACCTTTGAAACATAATCGAGGCAGACAATTTTGAACCTGTATTCACAAGTTTCTTTAAAGTAAAATTTAGATAGAAACCTCTTAAGATTCTAAAAAATGGAACCTTTTGGAAGTTCAATTGTTTGCTAGAGCAGCTACGAACAAGAACAATGCTTCCACTCATTTCGATCGAATAATTTTTTTCGCTGGAGCATCGTCCTTCATTCTCTAGACATGACCAGCGAAGCCGCTGTATTTTTATACGTTTGACTATATCGATGTTAGAATATAGCTCATGCAGCTCGTAGTTCCATCGTATTCGGTACTCGTCAGTGATGCAGATTGGACAATAGGTCTTGCAAAGGCTTTTTCTTTAACAACAACGTCTAGGCTTGTGATGCATATAGTAGGACAAGAATGATTATTGACTTATAGAGCGTGACTTTCGTGTGTTGAGAGATCTGTTTCTTAATTATCAACTGAATCCAAAGTAATACCTGTTTGACAGAGTTATCTTTCGTCTCATCTCAATGCTGATATCGTTGGAGGCTTTTATGCTGGATTCCAGTTAAACAAAACCCTTAACAACCCCGAGGGGACATGTTGTAAACAGTGACGCGGTTTACAGAAAGCTGGGAATGTTCGTTAATTGACACAAGATACTTCGTGTTATCTGCGTTCATTGCAAGAACTCTTTTGACTCGACTCTTTTTCTAGCCTGGAGAATGCTGCGCTGGCTTAGCGCGTATTATGGCCAATGATGTCAATATCATCAGCATAAGTCACACGATAAGGTCTCCGAACTGGTCTCCATATGAGCTGGTGTTGCTCAGTGTCATCCTGCAAAGACATTTTAGTTTTGCAGAAATTACACATTCAGACAGTGAAATGTAGATTATTCCTTTTTGGACTGTCGAAGGCGCTTTTCATGGACAAAAAGATGGTGTGTCGCTATCAGAGTTGTGATTGTATTATTACTTTCTCCTAAAACCGGTTATATAACTTATTACCCTCAGCGAAAGTAATCACCAAGTAATATTATTACTTTCTTGCTAAGTACTTATTACATATTTCTTTGAAAAATCTTTTTTAAAATCAAATCAATTAAATCTTAAATTTATATTTTGGAATTAATGAACACCTTGTGGTTTTCATATTCTATTATGTTTCGTTTGAGTATGGATCTCACTGAGTGCATTCAATCCAAAAAAGCGCTCAGGTAGCGAAGTAGCATACAGTGATACTTTCTGCTGAATGGGCTTTTTTGCGAAATGTCAAATTTGCAACAAACTGATTCAGTGCATTCAGCATAAAATACCTAAAATACCAGCTACCTCTGTTGAGGGTTAACGCTCACTTCGAATCGTACATGTAACCAATAATGTCGGAATTCATGACAGCAAAGTAAATTCCTTGTCGTTTTTAAAATCAGTTCCGACATCGATTGGATTTCATTACACCCCTGAATATTATGGATGTTTTAACTTCTGTGGTTGTCATGTGATATCCGCCATTAAGATTTTTTTTATTTTGAATTTCTGATTCCGAGATCTCATAACTTTTCCTATCAAAATTGTTCTGAAGATAAACTGCGAATTCTATGAACTATTCTATATAGTTCACTTTTAGAACTATTCATATATTCATCTCTTTATTTCAAAACTTAATCATTGATTTTTTTTTAAATACCGAAAATGTATGAAATCTAATTTTTTGAACATCTAAATTTTTAATTTTATAACTTAATCATCTAGTTGATTCCTTTTTTCTGTTTTCTTTTATACAATTTTTCGAATTTATTTTTGTAAAGCAAGTTATAAGTAAATATTTCAAGCACAAAACAATATATTAAGTCTACATGCAGTAAAAAATTAAAACAAATCATATATCAGAAAATTTGACTGGCATATTTAAGCTTATTTTGAAGCTTATTTAAGCTTATTTTGAAGTATGTTTTTATACATGTTTTGCTCACATTAACCGATAACTATATTAACTGTTAACAAGCATTTTAAACTTTTATGTTTTAATTAAAAAAACAGGACCAAATGTTCGATAAAACAAACTCACACACACACACATTCAAATACAATACACAGCAAGCAGCAAGAACAAAAAGTAAGTGAGCTTTAAATGGTTTCCAAAAATGAATGACAAAAAAAATCAAAAAGATCAATTTATGGCGTTTTTATATAAAATGAAAATAAAAAATATGTCCAAGTAAACGAAAAACACCCACTCAAAAATATATGAAATACGTAAAACTAAGCCAAAATTTTCTGCACATCTATAAATTACAATAAAGCTTTCTTGCTTGCTTTCTGTAAAATTTTCAAGTTCAAACAATAAATTTTTGTTTTATAATATTAAACGACTGCGAAAATCTTCAAATATCTAAAACATATGAAAAGCTTAAACCAGACCATTGGCAGCTAGCATTTATCCAAAAAATTGCTTGCTTAAAAAACAAAACAAAAATTGCTTAACGAATTGCAATAAATATCGAAAATGTCTGACTACAAAGCTGCATGCATGCATACAAAAGCAATTTATATGAACAAACAGAAAATTATAAACTATTTATATCAAAACATTTATAAGCCACAAAATACATTTACTCTCAAAGCCGACAAAAATTAATCAAAAACTTAAAAACAACAACTTAAATAAATGAATAGAATTTAAAATTCAGCAACTAAAACAGAGCTAAAAATTAAAACAAAAACGACCAAAAACCTGTATAAAAACACAAAAAATGCCTAGAGCAAAGAAAATATTATTTATACACATACATATAAATATATATATATATATATTAAAACATAAATAGAAAACTTTAAAAATAATGAAAAAACACTAAGAAATTTTACTTAAACTTGTACATTTATAAAGGCGACGATGACAAAAAGAAAATTAAAGCGAAAATGCAAAGATTTATTATTATAATATTTAAATTTACGAAGAACAAAAAATTTATTCATAAATGAATTACTATAAATATTTATTTACTGCATTTAAAAGGAATTTCAAAATCAAAATAAGAAACAATATCAATATAAAATAAATTAAAGAAAAAACAACAAATAAAATAAAACTAACAATTTGTAAATTCTTATCAGATTTGAAATAAAAACATTTTGAAATATTAAACAAGTGTTTGATTTGACTTAGCTAAGCTGTACCATTAAGCTTTTAGCTTTTTTATTGAATTAAGAGGATTGTCTTGTGAAAAGATGCGTCAACTGAAATAGTTCATGTCATTTAGCTTAACTTATTATTTTTTTTACAAAATCTCTGCAACAAGTTTTACTCAAAAACATATAATAAGAACCCCTCCAACATATCAAAAGAGCTTTATTCGGAGTAACAACAAAACATGTTTCACCTCTCGCTGCCACACCAAAATAAACTCTTTGGAGGTCTTTTTGTTTGTGTTTTGACTGAATATTTGTACTAATTATAAAATAAAGCTTTAGAGCAGATCTTGTAAATAGGTAGCATCTTCTTGCACAAATTTCTCAGCAACATCATGAGGCACTTCCACTTTTTTGTAATTGTCCAAAGCTATCTCATCTTCTTTTCTATTAAAAACCAAAACAAGAAGCATTAGATTAATAAATAATTTAAAGCAAAAAAATAAGATATTACTTGATCAATATATCCACCACATTTTCACAGGCTAGCAGACAGTCTTTGTCCTTGCCCACCTTCGCCTCCCATTTGTGATACTCGCGCAGTATTTCATAGACTCCTTTATCGCGCAAAAGCTCACGATAACGTTTGGTAGCACACAGCTGCAGCAGCGATTCCAACAACATTTTGCGCAGATCTGGGTCCTCCTCACGGGTTTTTGTTTCACCCAAGTACTGTGAAAATATAGAATTTTTTGTTAGTTATTGTTTTACTTCATATTTAACCCATACATTCTGTTCGAGAGAATGTTGTAATGGAACAATTTTGTTCATAATAGCAGCAGCTTTTTTTTGTTGGGAGAATTAAAATTTATAGCTTCTGAATCTCCAGAGAGTACTCATGTTTGAGGTATTAACGTTGTATTGACCAAAAATATATAATAAAACCTCCAAAGTTTTATTTGGCGCGTCAGCGAGAGATGAAGTATGCTTAGTTCTTTAGAACGAAACTAGTACGGAACGAGGAACAAAGCATGTTTCACTTCTAACTGGCACGCCAAAAACAAATTGTAAATCTTTTTATTGTATGTTCTTGGTATGGACTACTTACCTGGAGCTCAATGGGAAACTTTTCGTTCTCCTCATCACTAAATTCTTCCGGTCCACACAGCGGATAGAGCAGACAGTAGAGTATATCGTCCTTTGCATTGAGCATCACATCATGATACACCGGATCGAAGCATATATTTTTCAATATACCAATTGTGCCACCACGACGCACTAGAGACTCTTCGTATGAGGCAAATGGCAGAACTTTATCTAGTAGATTATATTTGGAATGGCAGAAGAGTTCACGTCCACGAGTAATTTGCGTAAGATTACAGAACAAGGGACCTAAAGGAAGGAAGAAAACATAAAATTTATTTATTCCAGTTTCATAAATTGTTTACATTTTAGATAATTATTGTGTAATCCTTTAACTTCATGTCTTGTTCTTCAAGTTCAATTTTCTATAAGAACGTTAAGAGATGAATACACAAAGTTACTGACGACTCAAATAAGTTTTTATACTGAAACTATGTAGATGGCCCATTAGCTCAGTTGGTTAGAGCGTCGTGCTAATAACGCGAAGGTCGTGGGTTCGATCCCCCCATGGGCCATAAAAATATTTTATTAACACGTACTTTTTATTGATTGTTTTCTATTATTTCAAAACATATCTTTTTGTTTAAACAATTTTTTTTTATGTAATTTTACAAAGTTGATGAACAACATATGTTTGCTCTTAAGAATGGCTTTGGCTATTCAAAATAATTTTCCGCTAGTTTTCAAAATATATTTCTTTCTTTTCACACTCTTAACCAATTCGTTATAGCAAAACATAAAATAACTCACCAAGATAATGCAATTTCGCCTTTTTTTTATTATAATCCAACTTTGCGAATGCTTTTGCTAAGCTGTGTAACGTGTTCTCTTCCTTTTCTAATGTATCTAGTATAGGATGCACCAGCTTCTCAACACGCGTTAAATTACTCAACACACAGCACCACGCATCTGCCAGCTGTGAGTTTTCATCGGTAATATGTTGAATAGCCTGATCAACAATTGGGAAAACCTTTTTGTTTAAATACATTATTATAACATACTTTTCAATTCATCCAATGCATTTTCAGTCCACTTACCGGATGGAGTTGTTGTGCTGTTTCGTACATCTTTACGGAACCTTCCTCCTCACCACTCAAGTTGATCAAACAGCGCAACGAGTCCATGGCGATGGAATGATTCTGATCATAGGTGAGCCCAAAGAGCGCAGCCAGCATGTCTTCCAGCGACAATATCGCCGATTTACCTTCATCGCTGCCGGTCAGACTGAGCACATGCGTCAACGCCACTGCTTTTAGGTCCAGCCTTTGTGTTGGTTGCAGAAATTGCAACAGTTCTTTTAATGTTTCCATTGTTTCCGTATTTTATTTATTATTTTACAATTAAAATTAAATTTTTGCCACTTCTTTGCGTTTGTTTATTATTTTCGTGTGAATTTTGACAGTCGACGCGTTTGACAAACACGTGCTTGTACCGTGATGCGTTCAGAAAAAAATGTAATTCAAATTTAAATCACAACATATATGAAGAGTGCTTGCAGGATATATCTTAGTACTCAAAATTACTTTATAACACATAACTGTAAACCAAATGAGGAAATTTGAATATTTCATTTAAAAAAGTTCACACTTATTCATTCTCATTTTGTTTAAAGGTCATTTTAATGTTTTTTTTTTGTTTTTGTTGGAATTTTGATGAGCAGGGTATGCTCGTGAAGCAGTTAAATATAATGAGAACTGAGTTTAGCATGACTTACGACTAGTGTCCGACCGAAACCAAAATTTTGGCCGAAACCGAAACCGAATTTCGGCCATTTTTGTAATATTCGGCCGAAACCGAAACCGAAACCGAAACTGAAAGTCTACATACAAATTTGTTTTTAAAAAAATTTTATTTTTTTTTTTTAAATTTTATTAAAAGCTTTCAAAAACAAAACATTTCAAACAGATAATAATAACGTATACATACGATAAATATTCTTTGAATATTAAAGTTCAACTTTAAAATAATAAATAAAGAGATAATTTTTAATACCACTTTAAGGAACTTTTTAGTGTTTAGAGTTATTCGGTTTCGGTTTCGGCCATATTGATGCCGAATAGCCGAAACTGACTAAAAGGGCCGAAACTGGCCGAAACCGAAACCGAATATTCGGTCGGACACTACTTACGACCAACTAATTTCATTTTCTACTCATTTTGCAAAAACTAGTTGGATGTTCAATCAAGAATTTTGATGGGAAATGAGCTAATTACATAAATCATTTTTGATTTATGACGTAACTTTACTATTCAACTGATGTCAGTTGACGTTAAGCATTTAAGAATGTAAGAACGTGCTTCTGCTCGCTTGGCAACTATTATTTAAATACTTAAAATAAATTGTTTAATGAGAAATGGATGCTAGATTTTTTATTTCATATATAAAAAAGGATTATACATAAGAAATTGTGGAAGTTATATATTATTTACTTTGGTCAAGGTGGTAAATAAAAATAACTGTTTCGTCATTTGTTTCGAAATAATTAAGTCTTATTCCATTATCCAGTGTTTCATAGTTGAAAAAATAATAATACTGAATGTATACATCTGCTTTAAAGTCTGTCAAGAATGGGATTGATATTTTCCAAGTCCCAATCTTTACAGAGCATTGCATGTGAATTATTTTATCTTTAAATAATGATAAATTGTTAATCTGTAATTCATCGGCGTAAGATTGCAAACTATTTGATAAAGCTTTTGAATGCATTAAGGGTTTGTGAATTCCGATATAGTTTAAGCCTTTTACAGCTCTGATTCAAAAATATCTATATTCATATCTATGTATCCTTCCAGGTGCGGAAACAAGCTAATAGAAGGCTCTTATATGAGCTTGTTCTGATTTCACGAATCAGAGCTCATTACTCCAATTCTTAAAGCACACATATATCTTACTTTTCCGAGAATCATATTTCGGACATGAATCTTTGTACGTTTCCAGTAGACGATTTTGGTGCTTTATAGGAAATTATATAAAGCGCTTTAAATAATATACATGAGTCTGAAAAAACCCATAAGAGTCGTAAAATTTATTGGGAAGCTCAACATGAGGTATGTGCGATAAAAAATTTCCAGTGACGAGCGGAGTATAGCCTATCAGTCGAGCCATCAAAAAAATTTCAGCGCAGAATAGAGCTAATATTTGAAAAAATAAAAAACCAAGTTTCAACAAACAACTGTCAAAAGTAAGCGAAATAAGGAATAAGTCGGAAAACGTTAGCTTTTAACATTTATTAACGGGACTATGTGAATCTTTTTTTCAGCTCTTTTGAATTTCCGTTTTTCAAACATACAATTTTCTACGAAAAAAAACAAAAACTTATGATTTATTTATTTGTTGCTCTTAGTTGCTTAAGTTCTGGACAAAATCCTTTGGATTTTATTTTGCATAAATAAAATGTGTTATGTTTAGTGTCCGACCGAAACCAAAATTTTGGCCGAAACCGAAACCAAATTTCGGCCATTTTTGTAATATTCGGCCGAAACCGAAACCGAAACCGAAACTGAAAGTCTACATACAAATTTGTTTTTAAAAACATTTTATTTTTTTTTTAAATTTTATTAAAAGCTTTCAAAAACAAAACAATTCAAACAGATAATAATAACGTATACATACGATAAATATTCTTTGAATATTAAAGTTCAACTTTAAAATAATAAATAAAGAGATCATTTTTAATACCACTTTAAGGAACTTTTTAGTGTTTAGAGTTATTCGGTTTCGGTTTCGGTTTCGGCCATATTGATGCCGAATAGCCGAAACTGACTAAAAGGGCCGAAACTGGCCGAAACCGAAACCGAAACCGAATATTCGGTCGGACACTAGTTATGTTGCCTGAAAAAAACCTAAAATGTATCCAATTTGTATGATTGTTATAAGCACTGCTCAAACTAAAATGATAACTTTATTCTTAATAATTTTCTTCTCTTTTCTCAAATTCAAAATTCTGCATGTTTTCTGCCTTCTTTGAGAATTCTACTCCTTTTGCGTTCTTTTCTCAAAAAACAAATTCTGACCTTTAAGTTAAATCGTATTTTTTCTCGAAAATGTTGACCTCTTAAGTATAGAAAATGCAGAATTTTTATACTCTCAAGATTAACGTTTTAAATTCTGTCCTAAAATGCTATCAAAAAAAATGAACACATGAAGTGATGTATTATGAAAATATTAAACGTTACATTTCATTTAAGTTTGAGTTTTTTCACTAAGGACAAAATAAATATTATCGAGTGTATTCATACAAATTAATTTGCCTCTTATAAAGCTTTTATAAGAAAAATATCAAAAACATAATTTAAAAACGTGCAATAACCACAAAAACTTCTTATAAAGGCTTATAAGCCTCTTATCATTAAACATTGATAAAGCCTTTTTAAAATTTTTACTCTCATCTGATTACAAATTTTGTCAATAATGCCAAAAACTAGTTCAAAAAATATGAAAACATTGCAAAATATTACAAAATATTGAAAATAAAAATAATGTGTGACAATTTTTTATGAGTAAAACATAGATAACAAAAATTTTTGACTATTTGAATGACAAAATAATGATAAAATTGTGACAAAGAAAAAAAAATCATTATATTCAACGCCCAATGTTGACAAAAACCTCTTATAAAAGCATAAACTTTCAATATACAATAAATAAGACACCGTCATACCTTTTTGAAAAACTTCACTTCAGTACATTGAGTAGAACATCTAATTTTTTAATACTACGATACTCTTGTTTACGAACTTAGCGGCTGTTTTTCATCAACGCCATCAAGCTCTGAAACTCGCTTCCATCAAACATTAAAAATATTGTTAGCACGAGCAATTTTAAATCATCTATTTTAAGCTATTTCTCTAACCTCTAATTTTCTTCTCTCTATTTTCTATGCTGCTTTGAATACTTCATTTTCTCCTTCTTTTACCTAGTAAAGTTTTTGAATTTAAATATACATTTATTTTCCTCCTCTTATTTTTTAATAAATTATTTAAAATTGTTTTTGTTCTGATAAATTTTTGAATTTTTAAATTTTTCAATGTTGTATGCTAAAAGACCTTTATTGATCTTACTGTACTAATTTTTAGTCAAATAAATAAAAAAAAGAATTCAAATACAATTATCAACTCAAGCACAAGCATTTTTAAAATTTTTTTCTCATCTGAGCACAAATATTTTCAAAAATACTTAAAATTATTTAAAAACATATAAAAGATTGCAAAACATTTCAAAATATTGAAAATCAAAATATTAAGTGACAATTTTTCAGAGCAAAACATAGATAGGAAATTTTGTGTATATTTTTTAATGTCAAAAAATTGATAAAATTGTGAAAAATAAACAAAAAAATATTAAATTTATCAAATTCACAAACCATTTTTGACGCTGTTTTCAATTCAAATTGAAAGTGTTCCTATATTAACAAAACAGCGAAGATAACATTTTTATGAATAACAAAATTTTAAAGATCATTTTAAATCTAAAAAGCTTTTTAACTATTGATTATTGTAAAGCTATTTTAAGAAATTTTTACGGATAAGACTAAGTTATTCATAAATACTATTGTATTATTGATAAATATAATATTCTTATATTATTCTTTATAAATATTATTATTATTAGTCTTGTATATCTCTCTGCTCACACAGCAGGCATATTAATCCAACAACAATCTTATGTTAGCATCAGTCTACACTGCAATTAATAGAAATGGTTATTGTTTCCTTAGAAATTCATAAAAATATGATTTCATTTATGTTGTAGCACTCTGCACCATTTTTCTGTCATTTTTGTTGCCTCCATCAACTTCCTCGTAAAAATTTTTATTGAAATCCTTGTCAAGAGTTTCGTACTCACAGTCTAAAAGATTGAAATATACATTTTAGAGAAAGAAAATAATAATTAATTCTTTTATTAACATACCAATAATAAACATTTCTGTGTCAACATCATTTATAAAAGATATTTGCTAAGTTTGTTGTTTACGTTGTAGTTTGCTTTTGTTTTTTACCTTTGCAGTTTCTCAAAAGTAAGCAACACTACAGTTACAGAAAAATATTAGGGGTATTCACAATGTTGTGTATTTGCCCTTGTATTGTGTATTTTTGATATTTGAAGTAAAATTACAAAAACAAAATGTACAGTGTTCAAAATACAACCCTGTAGCAAAAATACAATGGTGAAACTCTATTGTATTCTTTGTTAATTACGTTGTATATTTGATCAACTGATCACAAAAGCTTTTTGACTCAGCGTAGATGAAGGTACTGGCTGGGTTGTGTGTTTATTTAATAAAAGTTAATTTAAGTCAGTGCTTCGTTTCAATCCTTTTATTTTCTCGTACTGCTAAATGATGTACTTCCCAGATTTAAGTTAAAGTTTGTTCACAATGCGTTGTAAATATTGTAAATTTTGTAAGAATTTATCAAAAATACACCACATCGTGAATACCCCTATTGAAAAAATGTTGATTTTTTTATCTCTTCTCGCCTAAGAATAAGTCAAAATTTTTTGAGTTCAGGGCAAAATGTAAAATATTCAGCACTCTCAGAGGGCAAAATTTTTGCCGAGAAAATAAAATGCTACTAGCAGAAAATAAATGATTTCTTTCAATTACACAATGCTGTAGATTTCCTTTGCCTATTAGGATATTGACTATTATATATGTCGACTGGACCTGCTTTGCATATCCGTTTAAATTCGCATTCTCACTTAGCAATGCCAGCCTGTATAAGAATAGATGTCGCTATTTTTATTAATCTATTAACAGTTTCACCGAACGCACCACTCCAATTCATACTAGCGCCACCTAGCTCAACTCAAGCACAATATGTGGTTTGTGTATTAAATAACTAAGCATTCTTATACAAAAAGCAACGAGTTTGAATTGTAAGCAGCAGTTTAGCTCGGTAAATTTCTTATCTAAACAATATTTAATTTCATCTGTTTTTACTGCTTTTATTAAGTAATATTTATTTAAATACAACACGAAATGTACTAATAATTAATATAACATTATTGTGCGACGTTTTAAAACCTGTCTCAGCAAGTCGGACGCAATACTGCTGTGGTCATCAACCAATCGTGAAAAAACCAATTAATTAAGAACTAATTTTAAAACGTTCCCAACGTTGAACGCTGCACAAAACCGTTATTAATGTGTGCGACATTTGAACATCTGGTTGTGTCAACGGGTTTCGTGACGTTATATCGCGTGGGAAGTCTTTTCGGATCAGAATAAACGGATACAGCTCATTCGATTGACGCGGCGGCGATTTTGGTGGCGATTGTCGATGAACCAATGACGATATGAATTTTAAATTGACGTTAATGAAATGCAAGTAAGGCATCCAAGTAAGTTAAATAAAGGCCATTTAACGGTATTTCATGAGAATTTTAAGAAGCAAGATGCTTTGTATGTACTATAACGGTATTTGGGATGTGTTAAAATTACGCAACGCTGTTTATTTTTAAGCAAATTGATTTAATGAACTTATGTGTATTCTTTGCGGCAGTTTCAGTTTCTTGAACTTGAAAGTTTGGCGGCTTTTTGCATCATTAAAAGATGCCATCACTTCCGTAAAATTTTCCACAAAGATTTATTTTAAGGTGCTGCCTATACTTAATTTGCGCAACTTGTGTGCGCTGGTGTTTCTCACTCGTTCAACTGCCCGGCTAGCTCAGTCGGTAGAGCATGAGACTCTTAATCTCAGGGTCGTGGGTTCGAGCCCCACGTTGGGCGATTTATTTTTGTTTTTCTTTTATATTTTAATTTTTACAATTTTGTTATTTTTGTATTTTTATACCCTAAACCTGAAAGGTCAGGGTATATTAACTTTGTGCAAACGTTTGTAACGCATAGAACGAAGCGAGTCCGGTATAGAAAAGTATATATATTCTTGATCAGCGTCACCACCTGAGTCGAGCTATCCATGTCCGTCCGTCCGTCCGTCCGTCCGTCCGTCCGTCCGTCCGTCCGTCCGTCCGTCCGTCCGTCTGTCCGTCTGTGTGTTGTCCGTATACACAGGATAAGAAGAAGGAGTAGAGATAATTGGATGAAACTTGGTACACATGGTCACATGCACCCAAGGATCTGCACTATTGAATATTTTTGGAATCCGCCCACGGACACGCCTACCTCCCATACAACGCAAAAATTGAAAACTGCATAACTCAGCCAGGGGCGGATCTGGAAAAAATCTTGGGGGGGGTAAATTATCAAAGACACACATTTTCAATTTGAGAAAATTTTGTCTCTTTACAAATAGACAAATTGCAGTTTTTTGAATTGAAATTGTAGAATTGTTTAAGAAGCATTTTTCCCAGACAAATACACGCATATTTCCGTATTTACCCAACAAACAAAATGATTTATTTATGATATCGTTTATGAATTGCTTTCTCGTTCATTTAATTCAATATCAATTATCATATACAATTCATTTATAATATCGTGAACGGTAGAAATTCCTCCTTCGTTAACGAATCGTTCAAACCGACAAAAACAATTCGTGGACTCGTTCAAATCTTAGAAAATTAATTCATTAACGAATATCCTTATTTCAAATAAGCAATTCGTTAAAAAATCTTCCAATGTAATATAAGCAATTCTTAAACGAATCACCAAAGTTCAAAAAGCAAAACAAAAAAAAAAAAACAAATTAAAAAATCTGGAAGTTTTATATATATTTGCCCGTCAACTCTTCTCAACTCATCAAGCGTCAACTTATCTCGATTTTAAACACAATTTAATGCTAAAACCGTCATTCAGCATAATTTAATTGAAATTTTTTGAAATGTTTTGATGTTTTTTGTAACAAAACAAAAATAAATTTGTTTAAATGTTTTTGATATTCAAAGTTTTAGAAATTTTATTAAAGTGTCCTTCAAATAAGTCGCCTTTAATTTCAGTTTAAATTTTTAAACAAAGTATTTCTGCTATTTAACAAAGCAATTTTAAACGGTGCTTTCTTTAAGCATCCAGCCAACCTCTGATATAGACAAAACCAAACTATTCGAAAATAATACGAAAAAACTATTTACAAGCGATTCGTCAACGAATCACCCCTCGCCACAATGTTTATTGGGTATTTACTTATTCCTTTTTATGGAATAATATCTTAGCGAAAAGTAAATAAAAACTCTAAATTTAACTTATTTTAGAATTAAGGTTTATTTATTCAAATTTTTCACAATTATTCCATTATAAAAAAATTGCACAATTATATTTTCAAGCATATGCAATGAAAAACATAGTTCTTTTCAATAAAAAAAAAATAAAGGAATTTTAAACTTATTGTTCTGATGTTACGACTATGATATGATACACTTTGAAAAATAAAGGAACAACACAAAATAAATACTGATTACACTGCGCGAAGGATGTTCTGGTGCCGGAGATTTTTCAGCTGGTTATAGACAAATTTAGTTTCCTGATTTCAAATATGGACTCCATTTTTCTCCATCAGCGCGAGTTTATAAGTTATAGGCAAAAACATGAAAATCAGTTATTTTTCTCATAATTTTCTTGTTTTTTTGATATTGATCAATCGATTTGTATTACTATGACTGATTTCAATGAAGAAATACTATACCTTTCAATTTTTGCACATTCAATAACAATATATTCGACAGTTTCGAAGATATCGACGTTCAAAGTCGAAAAAATTTCACAATTTTACGTGGGCTGCTCTTTTGAAACCCTTGTGTCTTTGATATTTTTCAACGAGTTTCCAAAAACTTTTTTTTACTTGGTAGAAAATCTCTGGAATTTAGTATTTTCTTTTATTTTGCATATTTTCAAAGAAATTGAGAAAACCGAAAACCAACCCGCCTGGAGTCGAAAATCGACCAATTTTTGTTTGCTTATTTATAGTTGTATAAAATAGTCGGTGCACTCCTTCTCGCACTCTAATTCATTTAAAAAAGAATTATCAAAATCAGTTGAAAAACACGGGTGAAAACGGTTCTTAACTGTTTTCCCTACGCCTATTTATATAAGGATGAAGTTAAGGTAGGCTTGAAAAATTTCAGAATTCCAAACAATTTAGAATTAACTGATGAATTAAAAATAATTGTATACAACAAATTATTTGCGCAGTTGATACAATTTTAGCAACATTAACCTAACATTAATTCACTTCAAAACAACCCTGTTATATATCATATATGACAAAAAAAATTACAGATGTATATAATATTTTCATAAGGACTATAGCTGAAATATTTCTAAAAAATAATTAAACTAATGATGAAATAATTGAAGTAAAAACAAACTATTGGATTTTTGAACTTTTTTTTTTTGAAAATTTATAAATGCACGTATTGTTTTTCTATGGTAAAATTTGTTGGCACTTAGGTTGCAAAAAAGTTTGGCAGGTTTTCAGTAAAAATTTAGAAGAATAAAATATTTTAAGTGGCAACTCTGGTCTGCATTGCCAAAATCTTAATTGCGCTCAGTACAAATATAATCAATGTTGCTTGCTCAATGATTTCATATAAAGGGCATTTTTAAACTAATCGTTAATGTCTTGCAAAAATATTATTATTATAAAGCAAACACTTACGCTCTGGTAGTGACTTCAAGTTTTTTTCTTATTTTTATTTGTAAGAAAATAACGCGTCTTTAAAGTGGATTGTTTCAAAAATGGTTGTAAATTTGAGAACATAACGAGCTGTAACTTTATTTTCAGAATAATTTTTAAAAAAGGGCAAAATTACTACCTCGACGAAAGTGTTTGCTTAACATATAATTATATTTTGTTTTTTTGCAGATGACTACAGATTGTGTTATTCTACAATCAAAATTGTCCTACTCGTCTCGCATCGCTTCATAAAAACAAAACAAAAAACAAAAAAAAAATTTTTTATATAATTTAATAATTGTTGAAATCAATAAAAAAACTAGAGTTTAACAATGTATCTGACCATCTTCTGTAATATTCTTTCAAAAAACGCATTCAGAATAGTTTATGAATACATAAAAGTACCTTTAAGCTGTGGGCACAATTATTTTTTCAAATAAAGTTTTAAAAAGTAACGTATATAAAAGTTCTTGGGGGGGGGTAATTACCCCCTTTACCCCCCCCTTGTATCCGCGCCTGAACTCAGCTCATAATTAACCTACAACAATAAAATTTAGTGTGCATGTATTTTATGTCAACACAAAGATGTCTTCGAAAAATGGACGTCATCCGTTTGCGGACACGCCCACCTCCCATACAACCCAAAAACTGAAAACGCAATAAATAAGCCTGTGTTTAACTTGAAAACCTTAAAATTGACACATATGTTTTGTATAACAAAACAAAGATGATTTTGAAAAATGGACATCATCCGCCCACGGACACGCCTACCTCCCATACAATGCGAAAATTGAAAACTGCATAACTCAGCTCATAGTTAACCTACAACAATAAAATTTGATATGTATGTGTTTTATGCCAACACAAAGATGTCTTCGAAAAATGGACGTCATCCGCTTACTGACACGCCCACCTCCCATACAACACAAAAATTGAAAACGCAATAAATAAGCCTGTATTTAACCTAAAGAGCTAAAATTTGGCACATATGTTTTTTATGACAAGACAAAGATGGTTTTGAAAAATGGACGTCATCCGCCTACGGACACGCCTACCTCCCATATAGCCCAAAAAGTTGAAAACTCAATAAATAAGGTTATGTTTGTCATAGAGAAATTAAATTTAGTATGTATGTATTTTATACCAAAACTAAGGTGTGTTCAAAAATTGGGAGTAGCCCGTCCAAAAACTCGCCCACCTCCCACAGCGAAAGCACAATAAAGGCATTAACTGTGAGCTACGGGAATAAAACTTGGTATGTGTACATTTTTCATCAGCATTTAAATGAAAATTTACAATAAAAATTTTTTGTTTTTGAAAAGTGGGTTTAGGGTATTTCATAGTCGGCCTAGACCGACTTTAGACTTTCTTTACTTGTTCAATTAAAGTTTATGTGCTCATTGAATTATGGCCGAGGCGATTTTTTTATGGTGCTTTTAAGTTTCAAAAACCATTTCATACATTTACGATTCTTTTGATGAATAACTTCGATCATATTAGCTGCATTCCTGTGGCACTGGATTGTTTAAAAACTTTGTATAAATTTGGTTTATACCATTTTATGGTATACATTTTATAACATATTTGGTATGGAATTATATTTATATCAAATAGTATAAAATTGATCCTCATATTTTTTACTGTGTAGACCTTAAAAGTTGCCAATGTCGAAATAGAGCCAGAAAAAGAGCTAGTTCTACGGAAATTCAGTTATTTATTTATTATTCCATTTTCAGGAGAAACTACTCTAAAATGTCAGAGAAGTGGCTTGAGGAACGATATTTTTAAGAATAAGAAGGTTGATCGAACATCAATTGTTGCTTCGTGAAGAGTCTCTGAACAATTACAGTGGTCGGCATAAGTATTTTGACAAAATTAGGCATCGCACATGTGCTCTGAATAAAATCTAACGGTACCTAAATGATTCTTTCTTATTGTCATAGTTTATTGTAAAAACATGATGTGAGAAATTTTAACGTAATCAAACGACACGACATTTACGTCACGCTTTTCGAGGGAGTAATACATTAAATACGAATCGTACGATTTGGTAAGTAAACTCGGAGTTTTAAAAAATATTCAACTTTATTTAAATATATTTGTTTATTATACTTCTATAAAAAAAATGGGGAAAAAGTTGAAACGAGATGTGTAATCGTGGAGAAGCATAATTGTGGTATTTCTGTCAAAGAAATATGCTCCGAGTTACATGTATCAAGACAAACCGTTCACTATCAAATAAATAGCCACAAAAAATAAATTCAGTAAAAAATTTGCCACGTTCGGGCAGAAAATATAAAACAACACGTAAAAAAGACACACGAGAGTTCGCAAAGAACCCTGGTTTGACACCGAAAAGCCATGAATTACAAATTAAAATTGTTTTCTCAGAATACAGTTAGCGAAAGCACGATTCGCAGACGTTTAAAAGAATTCCAATTCGATACATATTCCGTAAGAAAAATATCGTATATAACACCGGTAAATAAAATCAAACGACTCCAATTTGCCGGATCACCTGGAGTCACAAAACGAGTATCACAGATCACCTAAAAAGAGATTTGTCTGAATTCCAAAGAATTCACGCGAAGAAATTGATCCAGTCTTACAAGCAAATCGACATGGAGGCGGATCGGTTATGTTCTGGGGCTGCAGTTGCTCTTGTGGTCATGGGAATAGTTGGAACGATGAACCAATACAAATATTTGGATGTCTTAAATGATCGTATGTTCCGTGAACGGTTTTGCATTCGTTCGAAACAAAATTACGTGACGAGTCGTACGTACGATCGGTTTGAGATGATAACATACGAATCAGTACGGAACGTAATTTTTTATAATTGTAATTGATTGCTCATCTTGTTATTTCTTTTTCTAAGTGAAATTTGAGTAAACTTCTTATCTGCGTCTTCGTATTTAATTTATTTGATTCAATTTATAACTTTTTAATTTTTTTTAAAAGTTATTAATTTCTCCTCATATGGACCACCGCGTGATTTCCTTTTTGTGGCGTTATTGAATGACAGCTTCTTCTTGCACATTCTTGCATCCTTTGTTGGTGACCCCACAGAGTTGAGTTTCCTGGCCAATTCCTCCCAAATCCCATTTGAAGTGACCTTCCCTTGCGCACAACCGGGTAGCAAATTTTTGGTCAAGTTCGGCTGAAGGAGCATGAAGTTGGGCATCATGTCCTTTTGCACAAGGTTTGATTTGTTGCAGTTTGTCCTAAAATACATTGTATTGTAGCTTGAAACTATTTCAATTTTAACTTGTGAATAGTTTACTTACATTTTTCTATTTGCTTAGAACTTTGCGCGCTTACGAATGAAATAAAGTGCACGTATGACAGTTCGTATGAATGGATATGTTCACTTATCCGTTTACTGAACATATCATATCGAATTACGAAACGTGGTATACGTTCACGGAAAGCATCATGCCAACTACCCATTTTTACGTGACGAGATATACGTTTACAGAATAGACGATTCGACCCCTGGTGACAAACTTATTGGTGAGTCATTTATTTTACAAAAAGATAATACACCATGTCACAAGAGTAAGTTCATAATGAACTTTTTGAATCGAACTGGCGTAGAAGTTTTGAACTGGCCGCCCCCAAAACCATGATTTGAACGTTATTGAAAATTTGTGGGAAGCAAAGCGTTTGCTTGACTCGGACCAGGGAAGAGACTATATGTGAAATAAAAAGTCTATGCCATCAAATTCCGGTAGATATTTTGAAAAATCTTGTGGAATTAGTCCCAAAACATCTTCAAAAAGTGCACATTTCTGGTAAGATTTTGACTAAATATAAAAATTTCGATTCGCGTTTTCTCAAACACTGAGAAAAAAATCAAACAAATTCAGGCTTGAAATAAAACAAACCATGCTTGAAAAGGCATCAAGCACGATTTTGAGTAGTTTTAAGCAAGTTTGTGCTTGAGTAAAGTGAACAAAAATATTCTTATTTCGAGCACAGACTTGCTTTTAACAAGTATTTATATCTTGAAATAGACAAAAAAGAAACGATTTATTTTTTCTTGTACACACCAAATGTTGTTTGAATTCAATCAGCCATTGAATCATAGATTGGAATCGCGACACCAATAATGCATTAATTAATTACAATACATTGTAATGCAGTATTAATGAAAATTTGTATTATTACTCAGCCGGGACTCGAACCTATGTCCTCCGGCTGCCAGTCGATCACTCTTGCACTGAGTTGTTGGTAACATTAATTTCATCATAGCAAAACATATTTAAGTACAGTTCATCTCAAAAGTTGTCAGCAAATTTGAACAAAAATACAAAGGTTTTTGTATTTCTCATTGAATTTTTTAGTCCATTCATGAACCCAAAAATTGTTTAAACCTCTGTTGCTTAAACAAAATATTATAACACACTCGACCACCAAGGCAATGAATTTCTTTGCTTCTATTCTAATATAAAATTATGCTAAATGCTACATTTCTTTCTATTGTTAAAAAAAATATTACAAAAAAATATTTCGGTTGTAGCCGGGCTTGAACACGGGCTCGTGTTGTGTTTTATTAGCTAAACACTCAACATACTCGACCACCAAGCCAATTAATTTGTATGCTTCCATTGCAATATAAAATCATGAAGTGTATAAATACGAATAATTCATTGTTTGGAATAAGAATGCGTTTGTTTAAAAAAATCATGCTACATTTCCTCTGTGAACTATTTGTTCAAAACTGAAAATATTTGCCTTTTCCTTTCGTCAAAATAATTATACCGACATAATTATCTATGTATTGATATAAAAGCTTATGCAATTTTTGAAACACTTAAGGATTGAAAAATTGTGGATAAAACTGTAAGAATGTAAAGAACTGCTAAATTTTAAGTTCTGGTGCACTTAACCGTAACATATGGAAGGCAAAGTAATAAGTGTTAAAAAAATATTTCTATTTCGAAGGTTGTAAGATAGCGTTTCAAATTTGGGTGCGATTTCAAGTACAGTAATCGCCGTTTAATTGCACAAAAAAAAATGTTCACACATTTGTTCAATTAAACGGGAAACTCAATTAACGAAATCCCGCTTAATTGAACAGTTGGTCAATAAAAAAAATCCCGTTTAAGTGCACTTTTTATTCAATTATGCAAAACCACTTCATTTTTTGGAAAGAAAATCTAAAGTATAAGGAACAAATATACATAGCTTATAAGTATTACCAGCTAAGCTTATAACTTTTCGAAGAAGTTCGTTATTGTTGTTTTTTTTGCACCTTCTATCTTTTTGGAGAAAATTTGGAAAAAACTATAAAATTGTCGTACCGTAAAATTAATTTAATTTTTTCGTAAGAAAACAATAATATATGGAAAAAATTATTAATTACACAAGAACTACAACTCGGATCCGAAAGTAGTATAGAAACTGTTGACGTAGAATTTCATGACCTTTTGTTTTCTTCATTGGCTGGTAAGACCGTGAAACTAGTTTGCCAAATATATCTAGAAATAGACGTGGCAAAAGGCTTAGGTTGCGTTTTAGTGAACGCCGAGTCAGACAGGCAGGCAGACAGGCAATGTGAACAAGCGAGATAGATAGATAGCTATTTGCATCTCGTTTTTTCACACAGATTTCAGCCTGCCTGTCTGAATCGCGTTCACTAAAAACGCAACCTTAGAATAGCTCAAAATCAACCATTTGGAAAAACACAGTTATCTTAAAAATTTGCGCCAATCTAACTAAACCAAGGACACAGTTGTGCTTGGGGGACTCCCCCAAATCCGAAAAGTTTGGTTTTATCGCAGAAACAAAACCAGAACCAAAAATTTCGTGTCAAAAACTACAACAGTGTAATCACTGTTATCAAACAGATATTGCAAATTAATTGAAAATGCACTCATAGTTAATGTTTTCATTGATGTCGCAACCCTTAACACAATAATAATTAGTAATAGACTGATGCTCACAAGAAAAAGTAAGAGATCAACTACATACTTACCGACTCGTAGCCTGCTTCTTGTAGATTTTTGGAATCATCACTACGTATTTTGTGAAGCTCCTTGCTTTTCTTGAAATCGTCTGCCAACATCTGTGCCATCCAGAATTATTTATTATATATTCAAATCCACGTATTGGAAGAAGAAAAAAAAGTAAGTGATAAATAAAGCTAATTGTTAGTAATACCAAATATCCTTACCGGTGTTATTTGTTTTTTTGTTTTCTGCATTTGCGAGTAAATTCTTATTCAGATATTGCGTAAGATTTACCCGCAAATCTAGGTCTGACTTCACAACTACATTGCAACACCTATTGCAGCACTTATTGCAGCGAATTACCAACCACAACAGCAAATCAGCAGCAACAGCATCCTTATCTGTTTATAAATCTTCAACTTGGCCGAAATCAAATACACCTACGGCCGATTAGTAAGAGAAAACAAATTTAAATTGTAGCTCCTTGTGCATGAATTTTTTTTTTAAATAGTGCTTGTCCACAGCACTGCGTTGAAAGATTCGTTGCTGTTTTGAGTTTCGGAGCCAAGACATTTGTTGAACAAATTATCGGCTGAGAGTGCTTCGCAAATAGGTTTGACTGCTTCCTGGACTCTCTGATTTAGTGGTGCATACGTATGCTTGAAGCTGTCTATTGTCCCTTCTGCTACCGCATTTTACCAGGCGCACCAGCTGGACGCATCGGTCAGACAGTTTTGGTGCTGTGGAGCTTCATCAGTCGAGATTTTGTGCAAAAACGTTGCCAAAACAGCCTTCTTCATGTCAGCAACCGACTCTGGATGACGACGAATAGCTGGGCCATAATATGTGTTAGTTCAGAGATGACTTTATCTGTGAGTTTGCCTGCACCCTTGCCACCAATGCCTCTGTTCTCTTTTTTTGGCCTTGCGGAGTCTGGTGTTCGTTCATTCTTTTTTGCACGTGCGATATACATTCTTTCCTTTCGACGATTGGGTCGCCATCTAACGGATCGTCGTCTTTAATAGCTTTTAGCTTTGAATGTTTTTGAGTCGCCATCGCCGATATACTTACAGGATAGGCTTGTGCTAAACAGTTCCGGAGCCGGAACGAACATGGAACGTTTCTTTTGTACAACGGAACTAGTTCGCGGAAACATGTTCGCGGAACTATGTAGTTCCTTTGCACTTTTGAAGAATGTTTGTGTACTTAAATTTATGAGGAAATCTGCTCAGATATGAATATAAATTATTAAATTAGCTCTTCATTAAAGCGATACTCATTTGCATAAAATAACAAACCTTCTTCTACATTCCTTATCTAAAATTCATTCCACATATTTTAATTATTTAATCATGTTCATATGCATCAGTTGCCTTGAAAGCAATACAACCATATCCCGGAACTATCTAGTTTCACCCGTTCGAATGTTTAACCAAATGAACAAAACAATGCGCATAACAAGAACAACAATATATCTTCCAATAATTCTTTTATCATGTCTTTCAATCAGTTTTGTACATGTCCGCGGAACTATCTAGTTCCGCTAGTTCCATTTGATTGAACGAAAGCATGTTCAAAATGAAATGAACAGAGCATTGCACACAACAAGAACGACGAGTTGTCATCTTTCCTTTGCATACATTAGTTCTTTCGTTCGCTCACAAACATCATCTTTGCACCTGTAGTCGATCACAAAAATCGTGTAAGACGTAATATGTAAGAAAGAGATGTATTGATATTCTTAAGGAAAAAAAAACAATCATTGCAGCCGGGACTGTTTGAACATGCTAAAACTGAATCGAAGGAACGATTGGAACTATGTCCGACTGTGAACATAGTTCCAGGAACTATACAGGTTCGGAACGACAGATCTCTATAACAGGATTTTGCGCCATGCTTTTAGACTGATATGGCGAATATTTCCTTTATCGCATCCACCTCCATCTTCCCAGAGCTTCATTGATGGTTGCCACGGCATTCCTCTTCGTGGTCTTCAATCCAAATTTCATATGCCAGTGGATCTTCTTCTTTCTTAGCTTCTCCATACTTTCAACTGCTGCATAAGCTGGACTTTACAGCAGAGTCGACTATTTTTTTACTGTATTTGCCGATTAACGTTGTAGCGCCGTATAGTAAAGAAAAGCAACGTTTTTTCCAAGTGCTTCATGCCAGAAAAACTTGCTATATAGTGGAGGAAACGTAGTAGAGAATGCAAATACCCGAAGACTATACTGGTTCTGTGACTTAGTTCAAATTCCAGGATTTAAATCTCACCCACTTAGTTAGAGACAGCAAGAACTAACGAACTGCAGTTTAGAGTGATTGTGAAAACAAAGAAATTTGAGACTTCTTACTGGAAGTAATGAGACCGGGATTTCGTTATATATCGGTGATTCCATGTCAAAAGGCACACTTTTCTGACATCACTATTTTTTAAATTTCTGAAACTTTTTTGGTGGATTGTTCATCTGAAAAATATAATAATTGCGTACTTTTTTTTTGCAAGTTAATTTTTTTTGCAAAGTTATACACTCTCAAAAACATAAAAAATAACAAAAAAACTGAATAGGTACATGTATTTAAACAGCTCTATCTTCTGAACTGTAAGTCGCACAGACAAGACACTCAGGTATAGTTTTGGTACCTTGAATGGATCTTTCTGGTGGTGTCATTTATTTATTGTTTTTTTAATAGAAAAAAGTTCATTTTTCTTATCCCGAAATTTACCATCATATTTTTCACAGTCGACGCAACAACTTTTTCACCTTTTTAATATAATATCGCATTAAGGCATTCATTTTTAAGGTTTACGCAAAATTTAAAGTTGGATCTCCAACGATTGCTATATGTAATGATTTTTTAAAAAAATGCCTACTTAAGTTTTCCTATATTTGTATATCGAAAATTTTATTTTGATATAAAAAAAAATTATTGTTCCTTACTTAATATATAGGTACATTTGAAACCAATGAATCTTGTGCCCATCCTACAAAAAAATGTTTTGTTTGTATTGACATGTGCACTGCGACTCAACGAATCCAACTTCAGCTCCTTCGCCTTAAAAAATTTATAATTGGGTGTCAAAGAACTTAAGAACAATTAATACTGAATTGTTTTCATCAAAGCAGTTCTTACTTATCTTCAAGGCCATTAGATTGGTATCTATATTAAAACTATGCATCTTAAGGACATAAATAGTTGTACAATTTAAGAAAATACAAGTATGGAAGATTAAACAAAAGCGCATTCAATTGATCCTTTGAGTTGTAAAACACATGGCCATAAATTTGGAACATATTAATTTTTTATAATGATCTATTTGAAGGCTTACTTCAAACCAAAGAGTTACTGCATATATAAAATAAGGGACAATATCTTTTTATACCCTAAACCTGAAAGGTCAGGGTATATTAACTTTGTGCAAACGTTTGTAACGCATAGAACGAAGCGAGTCCGGTATAGAAAAGTATATATATTCTTGATCAGCGTCACCACGTGAGTCGAGCTATCCATGTCCGTCCGTCCGTCCGTCCGTCCGTCCGTCCGTCCGTCCGTCCGTCCGTCCGTCCGTCCGTCCGTCCGTCCGTCCGTCCGTCTGTCCGTCTGTGTGTTGTCCGTATACACAGGATAAGAAGAAGGAGTTGAGATAATTAAATGAAACTTGGTACACATAGTCACATGGACCCAAGGATCTGCACTATTGAATATTTTTGGAATCCGCCCACAGACACGCCTACCTCCCATACAACGCAAAAATTGAAAACTGCATAACTCAGCTCATAATTAACCTACAACAATAAAATTTGGTATGTGTGTGTTTTGTATCAACACAAAGATGTTTTTGAAAAATGGACATCATCCGCCCACGGACACGCCTACCTCCCATACAACCCGAAAATTGAAAACTGCATAACTCAGCTCATTTTTACCTACAACAATAAAATTTGATATGTATGTGTTTTATAAGAACACAAAGATGTCTTCGAAAAATGGACGTCATCCGTTCACGGGCACGCCCACCTCCCATACAACCCAAAAATTGAAAACGCAATAAATAAGCCTCTGTTTAACCTACAGAGCTAAAATTTGACACATATGTTTTTTATGACAAGACAAAGATGGTTTTGAAAAATGGACGTCATCCGCATACGGACACGCCTACCTCCCATACAACCCAAAAAGTTTAAAACTCAATAAATAAGGTTATGTTTGTCATAGAGAAATTAAATTTGGTATGTGTGTATTTTATACCAAAACTAAGGTGCGTTCAAAAATTGCGAGTAATCCGTCCATGAACACGCCCACCTCCCATAGCGAAAGCACAATAAAGGCATTAACTGTGAGCTACAGGAATAAAACTTGGTATGTGTAAATTTTTCATCACCATTTAAATGCAATTAAAATATAGGCTTCATCCGCCCACTACAATACAATAAAACGCCCATTTACAATAAAAATTTTTTATTTTTGAAAAGTGGGTTTAGGGTATTTCATAGTCGGCCTAGACCGACTTTAGACTTTCTTTACTTGTTTTATATTAAAATTAAATTATATGTATACAAATATATGAAATCTTAAGCAGGCATTTTTTAAAAAATTAATTAAAAATAGCAATCGTTGGAGATCCAACTTAAAATTTTGCACAAACCTTCAGAATAAATGCTTACATACTACATTTTATTTAAATGGTGAAAAAGTTGTTGCGCCGACTGTGAAAAATATGATGGTAAATTTCGGGATAAGAAAAAAAAACTTTTTGCCATTACTTTAAAAAAATGACACCACCAGAAAGATCCATTCAAGGTACTTAAACTATACTTGAGTTTATTTTCTGTCCAACTTACAGTTTAGAAGATAGAGCTCTTGAAATACATGCATCTATTAAATTTTTGCATGGTTTTCAATGTTTTTGACAGTGTATAACTTTGCAAAAAAAAAATTTCGAAATAATAAAAAACACAGAATAGGTTTTTTTAATGTGAACTTCTAACCTACAAAGTTTCAAAAAAATCGGAAGCACTAAGGTCAGATTTTGATAAAAATTTGTCGAATTGATATAGAATCACATATGCAGGCATTCGTTTAGGTTCAGACCTTTTTCTGGGTCACCCCTATTCTGTTAAGTGAGGTCAAAGTTTAAATATGTTTCTTGTATTCAAACGATAGTCTGCACTAATAAAAAGGAAAAATTTTAAAAACATTTGTAGTTTTTTATTTTTTCGAGTGTTTTCGACAATAAAATTAAAAAAAATAAAATAAAGAACATTAAATTGAATTTGTAAACTGCTTGCTGACTTTTGGCACTCACTGTAAAAAATAAATCTACATTTTAAAATTAAATTTTTAAAATACATTTTGTACATGAGCGTTTGTGTGTGACGCATCTGGGAATAAATTCTCACACCGACTAGGTAAAAATTCAAGCAAAAATTAAAAAAAAAAAAAATAACTTGAGAGGGAGGCACCTAAAAAATGTTCGTGGGCCATTTACCCAACAAAAGAACCTGGATATTATCAGTATTAGCAGCTAGTGCTCTAATTCTCAACGTAATGCCTGGGTAAAGCACATTTTTGCTAAAAGTTAAAATGGAAAACATAAAAGAAATACAAATAAAACAGTTTATAGAAAAAAAAAAAATTCAATAAGAATGTAAAAATGCACTTGCCCAAAACAGTCAAACCAAAATAAGGCAAATATTTGCCATTCTCTAATGCAACGGTTGTTTCAATGGCTCTTCCGCGGACACTCTTCTTGGATGCTTCTACTCAGCACGTGCATTTTAAATAGTTTACCTTCGTTATGCTTCCATGCTTCCGTTTAATGTTTTTACTCACAACAACAACAACAACAACAACAATAACCGACGAAAAATACTGTCTCACCTTTGATGTTAACCTTTCGGTTGGACGTTTGCCAAAATAAAAATTTTATCCAAGCAAAGTTTTGCTCATGACTGCCAAAATTAAGCTCACTTACACGCAAACACATTTGTAAGGCAAAGTAAAATATCTCCCATACCGCCCAGCGCCCACCCACCGACTTTACACAGCATCAACCCAAAAATTGCATTATCTTAAAAAAACAACTGAGTGCAACGCCGTCCACAACGCATCCCAAGCGGCTGCAAGCTTTTGCAACAAAGTTTAAGTTTTTGCCTCACACAAACACATACACATACTAATGCAGCTATTCACATATACACACGTGTGCTCAAAGATGCACAAGCTTTTTATACTAGCGCGAGGATTTTCTAGAAAATCAATAGAACCTTCACATTGGCCGCACAGGTAGACAACATTGGCCAATGTTCTGTTCTGTTTGTCGCTCTGTGTATCTTTTGTCATTTAATCTTTGCCAAAATAGCTGGCCAAAAGGCATGAAAAAGCTTTAATGTTTGTTGTTGGTTCTTTGCTGTTTAATGGTTTTTGTGCTTTTTAAATGTTAACCCAAGAACCCTAGTCAAGGTGCTGTATTACCCTGTGGTTGCTTTAATTGAAAACATCTGTGGTGAGCATCGAATTAAATATGCGTGAAATGAATACCTACATGTATATCCATGTACATACTTCAATACCTAAATTTAACTTTATATACCCTAAGAGGCCGGCCATGCACTAAGCGAAAAGCGACTGAGCGAGCAATCTTCAATTTTTTCCATACAAGCAGATAGATATTTGCTCAGGAAATTACAAAATGTTCTATTGCTTAGCGACGTCACTCAGTCGCTCAGTGCGTGGCCGGCTTCTAAGGATAGAATTAAAATTTTTAAAAATGTTATAAATCTTTTATTTAAAAAGTATACCAAAATAAATAACAGGGTGCCCCGGCATCCAGGGTGGATTAAGTCAAGGATAGGGTTCTTGGGTTAAATATATTCAGTTTTCAACACTTTTAGGCATTAAGCTAATGTCGCTTGTAATTGTGATGCGATTAATTGTGTGTGTCCTTGTGTCTGTCTGTCTATCTGTTCGTTGGCGTTTGTACTATATGTGTTAGCTGTCAAATTTTGTTTCTGATTATACCCTTGAGTCAATGTGAGGCTAATTGAAAGTGACAAACTTTGTGATTAGCTGGCAGACATGTTGTCTATATTTGTCTCGCTTTTTCCACCCTGCCTGAGACATGCTTTTGGTTAACATGATGCTGTGACTTGCGTGGCCGTGAACATAAGCTATGGATTTAAAAAGCTAAAAATAGTGATATCAAGTTCAAAGCACGTTTTTGCTGAAGTTAAGGAGACAGACATCAACAACACTTATATTTAAATTTTAGAGAAAGCATTAAAGAATTTGTAATATGTCATATATTTTGAGGAGGTTATAAGAAATTCCTTATAAAAATTATTTTTAACCACTGTTTTAAAATTGAGCGCGACGAATCGAAGTCGAAGTAAAGAACAGCGCCTTCATATTTTATGCCGACTCCGCACAGCTTATTTTCATGTTCTCAAGAAGCTTGACATGGACGATTTTACTCTCTGGGTTTGGCATTGACTGCAGAGAGGTGATAGCCATTCAGATGTGAGGATTGAACTCGGGTTACTGCATTCCGTTGACTGAGCACGCACGGACACGGCCGACACTACCATTGCAAAATTGGTTTGAACATAAGAATGGAACTTAGGATAAATAACAGTTTAGATATAAAAGGTCAGTTAGAAAGGAGTGGGTTTCTTGTTTATCGAGCACTCAAAATGATCCGATTTCTGGAAGTGTGATAAGTGGTGAATGTAAGCTTGTAGAATCGAGCCTTTTGTTCGATTTATGCAAACATGTTTCCGGTGGTAAGTTTTCTTACCGAGTAATATTCTGATTTCTCTGTTAAGGTGCCTCGATTACATATTTATGGTAAGTTTTCTTTCCCAATATTGCAATAAAAATTCTTCGCTAGGATTCATAGCACCTCTTTCGATTTATGTAGAAATTTTTCTGATAGTAAGTTTTCTTCTCCGGTAATATTCTGATTCCACTCGTAGGATACCACGATTACGTATTGATGGTACGTTTCCTTTCCCAATATTGCAATCAAACTTAGTTGAACTTAGAGTCTTCTTATCGATTTATGTAGACATATTTCCATCTAAGTTACCTTTCCCGTTAATATTTTGATTTCACTCGTATGGTGCCACGATTATGTATTGATAATCGTTTCCTTTCTTAATACCAAAGTTAAACTTCTTCACTTGGATTCAAAGATTTCCTTTCGATTGATGTTGATATATTCCCATAGTAAGTTTTCTTATCCGATCTTATTTTGATTCCACTCGTAGGGTGCCGCGATAACATATTGATGGCAACTTTCTTTCCCTAATATTGGGGCAAACTTCTTTGCTAGGAATAAGAGTTTCTTATAGATTTATGTTGACATATTTTCGGTGGTAACTTTCCTTTCTCGGTAATATTCTGATTTCACTCGAATGATGCGCTGAGGGGTTAAACCATGGTTGCCTGTGTATAAAACAGTAAACAATTTACTTTGAAATAAAGTTCAATGACTTTGGGAGATGATTGTGTTGAATTGTAGATAACGTCATCACTAATGTTTTTAAAATGGTAACGAATGGGTTAAACTATGGCCACAAATGGGTTAAACCATCAAAAGTTTACTTAAAGGGAACATTTTTAGATAAGTTTGGGTGAAAAAACTTAATTCAGAATTTTGAGCATTCACTTATATAAAGCGGGCCCTCTGTGCATCTTGACGAAGATATATAAAACCCTCATACTTGTGCCTTAACACTGAAATATGTTGAAATGACCATTGGCAACAACGCCAAATAACTGATAATAAAATTTAATAAGAAACTTCTCTGCACCAAAAACATGAAGGAACGCATTAAGAAGACAAGAACAGTGCTCTTTGTGTACAAGAAATTGACAAAAATGAATCAATAGAAAGAAATTAATCAATGGTTTTACCGTAGCGGTCAGATTAATGTTGAAAGAATGAAAATTTAATAAATATGAAAAAATTACACTGTAACATTTATCTGACCGCTACGGTACATATTAATCGTTCGGCCAGTACATTTTGCGGGATTCTTGTTTTACAAAAACAAATCTTTAAAATGAAATAAGCAAGCTCAATAGGATGCAAAGAAGTACGGATCTTTGCATTCTGTACGTCTACAGAGGCATGTCATCCTTCATTTTACTCCTCTAAATTTGCTTGTCAGGGAAGTTCCAACGCAATGTATAATTCATCTCATCTGGGTACCTGAACATCAGGGTTTTGAAGCCAATTGCAAAGCCTATGAAATGGCTAGGAAGAGTACAACCACCATTATACTTCAGGAGAGAGATACAATAGGTAAACCACTAAATCAATTCTAAACCACATCAAATTCATCTTTAGACGTAGCCACCGATTGATCTGGCCTTCTTACGACCTAGAGCACAGCAACTCCCAATTGCAGAAGAAAAACCTACTGCATCTTTTATTATCCTTTTTTGCTCTTAGTAGAATGAGATGATCCTGGTTTGGTCACCACTTTATAACTCTTAGTTCGTCTAAAGTGCGTCTTTGTATACGACTGATGCACCCTCGGAGAAAGTTATAGCGCTTTAAGATTATTGTAGGTGGCAAAATCTACCCTGTGTCATCGGCTGTGATAGAAATGCGCACCATATTGTCTGGAGTAGCACAAACATCAACGAAAAGGGTGAGTAGCTCTACTCCTACGAAAATCTCACAAACAACAATTGGGAGTTTTTTTGGCATAAACTTGAAAACAAAATAAACCAATTAACTTAATCCATACTTACTTAGAAAGAGCTTGAATTTAAGGCATCAGAACTCAGAAGTTATGCTATTCTTAAAGAAATCTCAAAAATACCAACTGGGAGTTCTGTACGTATAAACTTGAATGCTACCTAACCAAACAAGTCAACCCATACTTACTGGGGAAGAGCTCGTAATTGAGGCATCAGAACAAAAAACAAATATAACGCTAGCATTCCAAAAAAGCTACTCACAGAGATTCATGAAGTTTCGAAGGAAGGTACCTTGTTGGAACAAAGAGCATAATAAACACATAAGAAATGCTAGAATACTCTTCAACAAAGCTAAGCAAACATGAGAGAAAATTCTATAAAAGCAAGCTTAAACTAAAAACAGCATCGAACCGATAATAACGAAGAGGTCCACATGCAGAGATTTTAGTGGGAGGATTGAGAGCCTCTCTGCAACAACTCGCTTACAACTCGCTTAAGGCACTATCAAAACACCACTTAAACGGTATGTGTACAATAATCAAACTTGACGGAAGCTACACAAACACTCCAAATATAACTTATCGTCTATAAAAGGCAATCTTCCCGGGGGGTGGGTAGTTGCAAGGCACTGCCCATTAATTGCAGAAACATAACGCTCGGTACCTGCTGAAAACAGAGGTCTTTCTCACAAACTCTTCACTTTCGAAAGAGTACAATAAGCTGTATCTAAATTCAGTCTATAAAAATCAACAGATCCCGATGGAATCTACCCGTGCCTAAAGCAACAATATATCGACTCTTTAGTCCTTCAACTCATTAGCGTGTTCAAGGCCAGACTTGCCTAAAGCCTGATATAAATAAAAAGCCTGAATAATTATCTAAATAATATAGACCAATCAGCCTGAGTTCCGTCGTCTTAAACACAATGGCAAAAATTTTGGAATTTACTATATGGAAAACTAGTTTGAAAAGCTCCTTAAAACTAGGTTT
Organism: Tetanocera ferruginea; assembly: GCA_958299015.1. NCBI lineage: Eukaryota > Metazoa > Arthropoda > Insecta > Diptera > Sciomyzidae > Tetanocera > Tetanocera ferruginea. The sequence continues at coordinate 32,671,093 of OY282642.1, read as the reverse complement.
CAATTTGCTTATCAGACAGGTAAATTCATAGTGATTGCAAATCATAGCCTAACCAATATTATCGAAAAGGCCTTTGAGTCAAAACAAACATAGTTATGTGCCTTTATTGATATAAAAGGGGCCTTTGACAATACGTCATATAATGCAATCTTAGAGGCGATGCTACGAGAAAGTTTTTCCAGAAATTACGAAATCGATTCTTACTATGTTTAGATAAAGAATCATCAAGTTCGAGATCAGAAGAAAATCCCGAACTATCATTGTTTCTAGAGGGTTCCCTAGAAGAGGGGCTCTATAAACTCTTTTGTAGATGAACTACTCGAAAATCTGAACAACCAGGGATTTACTACTAGAAGATATACGAATGATTTGGTTATTTTAAGTCCCTACTGTCATGGGCCAGCGATATCGGATAGAATGCACAATGCCCTATGCACAACAAATCGTTGGTGGTGTCAGGACGAAGGCTTAACTATTAGTCTTGTTAAAGCCATACTAGTACTTTTTATATAAAGAGGCTTTTACATCTCACAAAGCCCACACTAGACGAAAAAGATTTTTTAAATGAGGTCAACTATACTTAGGCGTAACTTTTCACGAGAAACTTCCTTATCACAAGAAATTTTCTCTATAATCAGAAATTTGATGATCTTTACTATTGTAAGACCTATTTATTTAAAGGGCATATGAAGATTACAAGCACCTTCGAAAATGACCAATTTCTATAAATCTCAGAAATGACAGACAAAATGTTGCCACAATCAAATTTTTGGAAGTGCAACAAGATAGTTTCATGGGTTCAAACTAGAAAATGGAGAAACAGCAGCAGAGTTGTATGGTTTCAAATTTCAAAAAGCTCTTCAATCCAATGGCCATACGCCAATCATATTCCAAATGAATATATATGCTATTGAAGTATATGTTCGAGAATATAGAAATAGTTGGAAAACTATTGGGTCACATATCTATATATACTCTCAGACAGTCCAACGGCATTGAAGGCCTTCCAAGCATACGAGCTTGAGCCAAAACTAGTCTTTTATGGCGTCAAATCACTGGAGAGAAACAATAATATAGAATTACGGTAGGTACTATTGCATGGAGACTGCAGACTGTTTTGGCTAAAGAGGGCATCTCGGTCCCTGATTGGGCTAGAACCATTTTGTAGCTTGTCAAAATGCTATGCTGTGGAAAAGGATAGCTTCTGGGAAACGAATACGGCCACCACATCGATAATACAACATCTAAGCTTTATAAAGAAGGAGAAGTCAAAGCTGCCAAAATTTTTCTTACGGAAGTTGTTGGTTGTTTGTTTTAATGGCCTCATTCAGAATTTTGCAAGCTGAGACAACTAGTATCGAACCAATTTATTGCATATTACATTTGCTTAAACCTGTTCAGATCATGGGAAACATTTTAAAAGGACTGCAAACTACTATTGGAAGGTTAAGAAAGAAGAGCAAACTTCTACTAATTGTATTAGCCTCTCGATCCACAAACAACGTTGCAGATTTGAACAGGTATTTTTGCACTTTGTAGAAGTGCAAAAATAACTTTATAGAAGCTTTATAGAAGCTGGAATATTCCATTCAGTTAGAGCTGAAACCTCTCGTATACATCGAGAAGAAGCTGTAGCTTCACACTCTGCTCGTTATAGAAGCTGTTAACTCATGTATCAGCTGAAGTTGAAGCTGAAGCCTCTCGTATGTAACATATAGAATTTTCTTTTGTTAAGACGTATTTTATGAAAGTTGCAACATTTTGACGTTTCATCCTAGGAAGATGATTTTTAAAAAATGCCATTATTGAGCCTGAAGAACCTTCAGGAGAATTGCAAGCAGAGTTGCATGCCAAGAAATGAACGAAATCGAAACGTTATTAAGTGAAATATCGACTTAAAAAATATTTACTCTTTAACAAGATTATGCATTGTAACGGCTTATATTAGCACTCAATAATTATACCGATGTACCTATATCTACTATAATTTTTTTTTTCTTATTGTTCTTGAGCTTAACTTTCAATATCAATTAACGCTCCAGACAATATCGTTTTACGCTGCTACCGAATTGAAAGCTGCCGTGCTTCTTACCGGCTAAATTAGTCCGGCATTCAGAAATGGGTGCTTTGAACTCAACTGCGGGTTACACGGTAGCAACAACAATAACAACAACAACAACAACAACAACAACATCAGCAACTCACAATAATTGAATGAGTTTCGGTAGCAGTGCGTGTGAATTTGCAATTGCAATCGTAATAAAAACGTGCAGTTGAACTTTCAAGGGAAAGTGAAACAGCCAAAAGATGTCGCTTTATCAGCATTCTTGTTATCGTCCATAAAGATCCAGCAAGTCAAGCAAAGTTAAATAAAATCAGTGACAAAAAATAAAACAAATTAAAATAAACAAACAAACAAACAAGCAAACAAATAAATGTAAGCCATAATTATTAATTTATTGAAAAGAGTTCAATAAAAAAACGTTATTGTTAGTAATAAGTATGCAATAATTGAAAATTTAAATAATTACGTGTGACAAATAATTGTTGACAGTGAACAGCTGTAAATTCTGCTCCTGTTATTGGCTTGCGGTTGTTTTTTGTTGTTGTGTTTGCTGTCGGGATACACTTGCTGTGATGTCAGTGTTAATGCCAACAGCGTTTATGTGGTTTGTCTTTTTCAATACTTTTTTAATGCCACACTTAAATATGCTGTTTATTTTTTTTGTTTGTATTTTTATAATGTAATTATTTATAATTTTTATTTATATCGCGATTTGCTGGATTTTGTAACATTTTTTTCTCTGACGTTACTGATAATGCAAAAGGCGTTACCAGCTTGAAGTGAATATTGAAAAACGACACACTAAGTTGCGGAAACAATATAAAATTTTTAATATAAAAAATAATTTAAGTCTTTCTGGTCACACATCTTAAAAGTTTTTTGCTAAAGTAATTAAAGTTTGCATTAAAGAAATTAAAAACATTACGAACATTATAAAAATATAAAATCTAACTATTAAATATAAGATATACATGTTCTCAGTCAATTTAAATAATACTGGTATACCTGATTAAATAATACTAGTATTGCCTGGGGTCGAAATTCGACCAATTTATTGATTGCCTATTTATAATTATATGCGAGAGGGTTCAAATTAGTTCAAGGCTATAACTCTTAATTGATTGTAGGTATAAGGCTATTTTCTTAAAATTATTTTTAATTTTATAATTTTTTTTCAAAAACAGAAAAACAACATTTTAAAAATTTAATTTTGTCAATGAAATCATAGGGAGTAGCCTTGATTTTTTATGCACGAACAGTTTATTAATTTAGTGTCAAGACAAAATAAATTCACCTAAAATCCGGTATAGACTTTGAAAGAAAATCAAAAATGCAATTTTAAGTTGTTGATTTTTTACAAAAAAAATTATTTTTGTCCCATATTTTAAGAATAAATCAAATTTTGTGTTCTTTTTTAAAAGGAATCATTTTAATATAAACAAAAAAAACGGTATTATTTTCGATAAGTTTTTTTAAGCAAATTGATAAGACTGAAATACAAAAAAGAAATAAATGAAATCTTTTCACAGATGGCGGAAATATTGGCTTCCCAATTTAGAACATTCAATTTGAGTCAGTTTTTTTCTCTCTCTAGGCATTTGGTTGAAGTACACGCTAAATAACTAACGACAATATTAAGAAATTCATTAAAAATACTTTTGGTTAGAACTTTGCTGCAAATAATATCACATTTGAAAGAAAATTTAACAAACTTTCAGAAAAATTTAGAAAAATTGAAAAACCGTTAAAATTTAATCAAGATATTCACTTGGAAAGTCAAATTTTTTAATTCAAAACAAATTTTTTTACAAATTTTACACTTGACGAATGGATAAAACTACATTTGTTTAAAAAATTGTTACTTTCAAAAAAATTCAAATTCGACCAACTCAAAAACTCTCCTCCAACCAAATTTCATATTAATCAAAGAGCGTGTTTTTTCTCAAAAATGTAATTTCTCTCTTAGAAGGTTGGGAACCCCCTCTATCAGATATATCATATATATCTACATTCTGCACATCTGGGCAACATAACCTTTCGAATGATATAAGTTTAATTTATGTAGAGTTTTAATTAATACCAAAAACAGCGTACGACAAACTTTAATGTTCACGTTTTAATCTATAAGATTCGAATGTACACATTTGTGAATATTGCATGAACTATAATCAATAATTTTTTTAAAAATATCAAAATAAAAATAAAAAATTTGTTTACAGTGTGTCTACACATTTGTGAATATTGCATGAACTATAATCAATAATTTTTTTAAAAATATCAAAATAAAAATAAAAAATTTGTTTACAGTGTGTCTAGTAATCCTTTAATTTTTAATTTTGTGGTATTCACGAGCATAATCTTAGCATTACCTGAGTTTTGAACTGAATTTTAGGGGGAAAAAAAAACGAATTGGCAATTTCAGAACTTGAAAGGACTTTGACCGAGCTTCTTATGATGTGAGTTGTTATTAACCAGAGAAACAATTTGTGTCCGTTCCAAACTGGTCAGGCACAAAAGTCTCAAGTATGGGACTCAAATCTATTGTTAAATGCTACGAGTTGTAACGAAAAACTACGAAGTTAAAAAAAACGAATTGCAACCTGTATTACACCGAATGCAAACGAGCTTTTGCGAACAGAAATCTAGAAAAAATTCAAATATTTTACCGAAAATAGTACCTCTTAACTTTATACGTAATAAGTATTTTGAATATCGCCTAAAATAGTACTGTAGTAAGTCTGTATCTATTATATCCATAAAGGGTTAAAAAATGAGAGACTATATTTGTACACAATAAACCAACCTGGACCCGATTCGGTCTTCATTCGTACAATGTGCCTGACCAAGGTTTACAGAAAGAGTACTTCTTTCGGTGTACAGTTCGGACATTCACCGACACGGACACAATTGATCGCGAATTAGACCTGTCGACCCAGAGCGACTTAAGTTCATGTTTTCTGCATGGAGAGCTTTACATGGCATTTTTTACACTCTGAGGTTTGCCATTGCCTGCAGAGAGTTGACGGCCGAACAACAAAATGTAATTGTAATGAAGATTGAACTCGGGATTCTTTGGCTCGCACGCCACATACTTAGCCACATAGAGCCATGGCTAAGAAATTGCCATCGGATTCGTTAGAAAAACCAAAAATGGCAACTGATGTGTATGATTTAGTCTATTGTATTCTCATGTTCAAAAAGAGGAAGCTTTAAACTAAATGTTAGTCTTCTGAGCTGAATAGTTTAAGAATTAAATGTAGAAAGCTCTTCAACAAAGCAAAAAGTTCAAGAGGTGAGCATCAATATGCAGTCATATAAGCTCGCCCCCTAAAAATATATAAAACGAAAACAATGTGTTAAGCTAACACAGTGCAAGTACACGTTTAAAAAGTTGACTAAATTTTAGTCAATCCTGTTTTGAAATTATTATTGTTTAAATTGAATTTAATTATTTTTAAAACTGACAGTAATGAAATGCCAAATTTGAAATTACTATAAAACGTAAAATTTGTATTGAAAAATATTATATTAATTGTAGTGTTCATTGGCAACGCAAAAATAGAGCGAAAACGTTAAGGTTGTTTTGAAAATCGTAAAACGCAAGGCTTATTTATATAAGGTTGCGTGCATTTTTGACGTTTTCTCATTTCGGCACCCTTATTTTGAAATGAGAGTAAAAGAGCGTAGTCATGTGAGCAAAGAACTTCCACGGTTGCCTTAATATAATTTTATTAGGTAGTTGTTTGGAGTACTATTTGATAAATTCAATACTAAAATTTTTGTTTAAGACTTCTATAACTCCTATTTTTTTATCTGTAAACTCGGCTGTCCTCATAAAATTAAGCCATTGAGTTTGATCTACCCATAGTTATACCCTAAACCTGAAAGGTCAGCGGTATATTAATTTTGTGCAAATGTTTGTAACGCATAGAACGAAGCGAGTCCGGTATAGAAAAGTATATATATTCTTGATCAGGGTCACCTCGTGAGTCGAGCTATCTATGTTCGTCCGTCCGCCTGTGTGTTGTCCGTAAACACAGGATAAGAATAAGGAGTTGAGATAACTAGATGAAGCACGGTACACATGGTGAAATGGGTCTGCACTATTGAATATTTTTGGGATCCGCCCACGGGCACGCCTACCTCCCATGCAACGCAAAAATTGAAGATTGCATAAATAAGCTCATAATGAATCTTCAACAATAAAATTGGGTATGTATGTTTTTTATATCAAAACAAAGATGTTTTCGAAAAATGGGTTACATCACCTACTGACACGCCCACCTCCCATACAATGCAAAAATTGAACTCAATAAATAAGCTCATTTACAACCTACAAAAATAAATATTAGTATGAATGTATTTTATATCAAAACAAAGATATATTCGAAAAATAGGTGTCATCCGCCCACGGACACGCTCACCTTCCATACAACCAAAAATTAAAAACTCAATAATTGAGCTCATGTTTAACCTACAAAAATAAAATTCGGAAAGTATGTACTTTCTATCAATACAAAGATGTCTTCGGAAAATGAGTGTCATCTGCCAACGGACACGCCCACCTCACATATAACCAAAAATTACAAACTCAATTAATAAGCTCATGTTCAACCTACAGAGATAAAATTTGAAAAGTATGCACTTTATATTAAAACAAAGATATATTCGAAAAATAGATGTCATCCGCCCACGGACACGCCCACCTCCCATACAACCAACAAATTTAAAACTCAATAACTAAGCTCATGTTTAACCTACAGAGATAAAATTTGGAAGGCATGTATTTTATATCAAAGCCAAGACGTCTTCGAAGAATTGATGTCATTCATCTACGGACACGCTCACTTTCCATACAACCCAAAAATTCAAACGTAATTAAGAAGATAATGTTTAACGTACAGAGATAAAATTTGGTTCGTTTGTATTTTATAACAAAACAAAGATGATTTTTGAAAAATGGATGTCATCCAACCACGGACACGCCAACCTCCCATACATCCCACAAATTGAAACTCAATAAATAAGCTCATGTTTAACGTTCAGAGATAAAATGAGGTATGTATTAATTTTATACCACAACTAAGATGCATTAAAAAATTGGGCGTAGTCTGTCGACGAACACATCCATCTCCCATACAACCCACAATAGCGAAAATACTATAAAGGCATAAACATGTGAGCTACAGGAATAATACTTGAAATTTTTATAAATTTTTCATCAAATTTGAAATGCTTATAAAATGTGGGCTTCATTCGCTCACGAACACGCCCATTTTCAATACTATTGTTGTATTTTGAAAAATAAAGTTTAGGGTATTTCATAGTCGGGCTAGACCGACTTTAGACTTTCTTTACTTGTTTTCTATATAAATATATGAAGGAACTCGGGTATCTTTTCACTCTGGTTAAGGAGTTTTTGTCACTCAAACAAGTGCAGAAACTCATTAATACGAGTATATCTAAATTTATGGTTTTTTGCTATTCATGCAATTATCCGTAGATCAATATCCATATTAATATTGTTAATATTGATATTGAATGTTTTACTGTGACACAAACATTTTTATTTAAGTGTATGAGACAACTCACAGTGCAACGGCCCGAACATTTAAGCCAAAAGCATGTTCAAAAACTAATCTTTAATATAGAAGAAAATTTTGGTAAATTCTTTTTACACCTTCTTGTGTTCTTAAAATACTTGCTTAGTGCTTTGGAGTATTGTTTCCGTTTCATAGCCTTTCCTCTAAAACTGAAAAACAACCTCTTTCCTTTCTTTGATGCCAGAATGTGAGATGAGCATTTAAAAGTTTAATGACAGTACTCAGACAGGGTGCGTTAAAGTGCGTCAAGGTATCTGACCAAGCCAAGCAAGGTTAACTCTTGTTGTCAACCAACGTGTTGAGTTGAGCTGTTGAAAAAGTATTACATAAATAAGTTCAATTTTCTAATGTGTTTTTGTGTGTGTGTTTTTTTTTTTGTAAGGGTTCAACATTTGTTCTCCACTTTTGTAAGGAAATATGCTAACGTTGTGTGTGTGCGTTAAAGACTTGGCAAGTGCTATTTGACAAAATGTTATGGAGTACAAAAAAAATTGCCACATTTCATAAAAATAAACAGCAGGAAAAAAAATACATACATATTTTTTAGCAAGTTAAGTGTGTGCAAACTTTGTGTTGGCAGTGTGGGTTTTACGATTTTTTCTTTCGTATTTATTCTAGGCATAACAAAGAGAACGCGGAAATTTTTGCTAACATATTGAGATATTTTTTGCATTTGTGCCAACTTTTAAAGATATTAGATTTATGCCAAAAGAATATGCTAGACAAAACTGCACCTCTTAAGATATACACCGCATGTAGAATATGCAGAAAATTATTGCATGAGCTATTTTTTTTTAACTGTTTCTATTTTTAAGCAATTCTCTGCTGCATCCGCTAATATTTTTTCTAAAAAAAAAAACAGAAATTCTATAGCAATGTTATACATTTAAAAATAGTTAAACTTCTCAAACTGTCAGTTGACTTTACCTTGACATCACGACTAACAGTCAAAAAACAGTTGCAAGTCAACCTAACTGCTGCCAAACAGCGATACAGCCAACCCTTCGGTCTAGCTTCCATTCATCTTGCTGTTAATTGTTCTAAGAGTCAAGAATAGTTTTGCCCGGCCTTGCTTGCTGAAGTTCGCATGCTTGGCATGGCATGGATTACAAGTTGAAAAATTGTGCTTCAGCTAAAGTTGTTTCGGGCTAAAGTTGCAGCAGCATCACGTTTCAGGCAAATGCAAATACAATTAATTCCACTTTGTGGACATTTATCGAGTCAGCGAGCAAGCGTGCAGGAGTAACAGCAACAGCGGCAGCAACATCAACAGCAACAGCAGCAACATAAAGATTGACAACAACAACAAGAACGAGATCAGCTGACTTTTGGCATCCTTAAGCAGGCCAAGTCAACGTATGTTGCAGACAGCTTTGCTCGCCGACTCCTGCTGTTTATTGTGGCTGTTGTTGTTCTTTTTTGTCGTTGTTGTGTGCATCAACGTTGACATCCTTAATTTAAATAAATCGATTGCAGTCTATCTGCTGCTTTTTCTTTTGTGGCTCGTGCTGCCGTCATTCTTGCCAGCAAGTTTCCAGTTGAATTTTCTTAGGAAAAACAACACGTAACAGGATGATGGAATTTTTCTATCCATGTTAGCATATTTAAATCCTATCATGTTTATCGATTTTGAAATGTCAGTCTATTTTTGTCAAATCACCGTTATATTTATTTACTTATTCTCTAAACGAGTGGTAATTTATTTTATGTTTTCAAATAAGCTTGTAAAGTTTCATGCTGTAGCTGCTATGCATGGAACTTTTAGCAGATTTATCGATACTGATGTGATTAAATGATCTGAGGTTAGAGTGAACAACTCTTATGACATGCAGATATTTCGAGGCATCAGAAAAGCGCTGATTTTGAAATGCCTTAAAAACTAGATTAAAGATATAAGATGAGGTAGGTATAACAGATGAAAAGAACAGATAATATCTTAATTCATATCTACACTTAGAAGCGGTCTTTCCCGATTTATTCCGTGCTCATAAAATTGCTCAGTGTTTTCCTGTAAAGGAATTAGTTTTGCAGGAATACCAACTTCAGACGTTGTGGTGTAAAGGTGACTCCTTATTGGCTGTCGAAGGAGGCTTTGTAGTCGGCGAAAAGAAATTTGTTTCTCTAGGGTCTTCTCCAAGATTTATCGCAGCGTAAATATCTGGTCGATGGTGAAGTTTCTAGGTCTGAAGCCACACTGATAAGGTCCAATCAGTTGGTTGACGAATTCCTCTCACAATTCGGCTACCTAAACAGAATAATTCTCACCACTGAAATTTCTAACAACTTCGTATGAGGTTGTCACAACCTGCATAGCATCTCTTAAACTGGAATCTAATAGTGCTTATGAAAAATGTCATTGCCTCCTATGTTAAAATTTTGAGAATCGCGATGTTAAGAAGGCTTATCCAAAGGTAGTTGGTTCAAAATTTCTTGTGAATTGGGTTAAGCACAATCGTCTGAAATGGATTCTTTCGACCTTATTCTGCATAGAAGCTAATGAATGCGTATAAATCGAGCTATGCCTTCGCGCTTAAACAGCTGGACTGGTTGTCCATTGGCTTCTGTGTCTTTAAAAAAAACAAAAAACAAATTGGCCATTTCAGCCCTTGAAAGGACTTTCACCGAGCTTCTAATGATCAATTGTATTGTGTGTGTTTATAAATCTTAGCATACAATTGACCGAGAACTGGACCAACATATTTTATGCCGACTACGAACGGCTAAAGTTCATGTTCTCAAGAAGCTTTACATGGCATTATTTACTCTCTGAGGTTTGCCGTTGTCTGCAGAGCGGTAGTGACCAATCAGAAGAATTTTTTTATTGAAACAACTTTTCGACGCGACTGAGGATCGAACCTGGGCTCCGAACATGCTAAGCCACATACTTAACTTGCATGCCACGGTCACCACTTGTCACCATGGTCAAAGGCTTCTGCGCCTTAGCTGTTTTTAAACTCAGCTATAGCTGTTAAGACCTATTTATAGTCGGGCAGGGGCACTTCAACACTGTCATCCAAAATTCAGGTTTACGGGATATTATCTTTATTGGCGGTATTGTTGTTAGACGGCGGGCATTCTTTGATGTACCTGAAAATCCTCTTTGAGGGGTTTTTGGGCTCGATGATCACGAATCTGTTGTCAGAATTTCAAAATTCCAATATGGCGTCCTTGTACTGCGCATGTGCAGTTGGAAATTTGATCCCAAATAGGATTTCTTCGTTGAAATTCTGACAACGGATTCGTGATCAGCGACCCCAAAAACCCTCCAGGAATAAGCATCAAGGCAGGACTCCTATTTGGAACCAATTTTCCAACTGCACATGCACAGTACTGAGCCACCATCTTGAAATTTTGAAATTCTGACAACGGATTCATGATCAGCGACCCCGAAAACCCCCAGTAAAATATAAAAAATCCCAAAAAACGAAAATAAAAATTTCGATGAAATTTTGGCCGGTGACACCACTATATTGATAGATGCCATGATTCGAGCATATACGGGGACCATTGAGGGTTTGATTATATGGAAGTATCCCACCGAAGTAGGCATGTATTAACGAAAAAAATCCCGGCCGCCAGCAGGTTAAGAAGACTAGAGAAGTGTTCTCTCCATAACAGCAGTGTAATCTGGATATCTGTTCATAGATTCCCATTTTCATCCTTGTAGGAAGAGGCTCCTGTCTTAATATCATCGGTCAGGTTTTTTTACATAATTTTCTCGTACACCTTAATTTTCTCGTACACCTTAATTTTCTCGTACTAATGCATTAATGCGTTTTTTCGCCTGAACTGGCGTTTCTCTTACCCCCTCTTCTCTCGGTATAGCTCCATAGCAGCACGCGTTACAACCGACTGCACTTTGTATGCGGAGTCTTTATCTGCAGTGGCGTCACGACACTTCTGGTCGTGCAACTGGTTTCGGCGAGGACGGTGATAGCCTATCACCTCTTCGACAGCTTTCTTTAAACTGGAGTGAGAGTCGAGTATCAAAGGCTTCGGCCGTACAGCTTATCGACGTCTAGATTTATTTGTGTAAAATTGCGAGCATTCTTAGCTGCTCACAAAGCACAAGATAATGATCCGAGTATATGTTGGCATCAGGAATCTTGCGTACGTCTTATACACTGATTAGTGCCTTCCGTTAATCAAAACGTTATAAATTTGGTTGCGTGTTTTTTGATCAGGAAACAACCAGGTGGCTTTATGAATATTGAGATACTCTAATCTAGTGCTAATAACGACCATGTTTCATGTTGCGGCGAAATCAATCAACCTTGTTCCTTAATCGAAAGTGTTCTCATGTAGGCTAACCTTATCGAAAGTTTGACCAAATATGTTTTCCTTGTCCACCTAAACGTTGAAGTCATCAAGCACGAGTCTTATGTCATGTGAAATGCAGCGCTTATCAAGGCACTCTTAGAAAATTTCTTTGATCACATAGTTTTTGTCTTCTGTGGGAACGTGTGCACATATTAGGCTGATGTTAATAAATTTAGCCTTGAATTGGAACATGGCAAGTTGTTCGTTTACAGGCGTATGTCACCGGACATAATGTGGTATTCTCTTGTCAAATCCGCATATAAAATCGTGCATCTCCGGATGGCCCTTCCATTGCATTTGCATTGATATCAGTTTTATATTTAGCCAAAATATCTAACAGCTGGATAGAGGCACCATTCTAATTTAGGGTCAGAGAATCCAAGTGTATATCTGTAAATCATATAAGTTTTTCGTTTGCAGTCGTCTTCAGATTTAACGGCCTCCGGAGTCGAGTGCTAAGCATGCTTGACTATCAACACAGAGATCCCGGGTTCAAATCTTATCCAAATTGCGGTCCCACGCTTTAGCCTTTTCTCAATTCTTTCCTTATTACGAATCAACTAAAATTAAAAATTCATCAGTATAGTTTTAAAGTTGCAGTTTGTGGTAGTGATGCATGAGTCAGATTGACTCACATAAAGGTATAAAAATTGCCTCAGATTTAGATAAGCATGTTGATAAGACGCTACGTCAGACATAGAACATTCTTTATTTGCTTTAAATTTATTTCCTATTATCTAAATTGTGGTAATGTGAACTTTAGGTTAGGTAAGGTTAACTTAGGTTAGAAGGGTCGCGTCTTTAGGGCCTATTGGTCCATTACTAATCCCTTATTTGTTATATTTAACCCATTTAGGTTGTGGTACCCAATAAACCAAGTTCCTTTTTGTTCCTATTCACCTAAACAATCCTGTGCTTTTTGTGAACCTCTATATGTCTAGCAGTGGTATGTTCACGAGCTGCTCCAAGTCTTTGAAAAATTTGTCTCCTATAAATCGGAGTCGATAATTCTGTAGATTTGGGCATTCACAGAGAAAGTAGGTGATTGTTTACGTTTCTTCCGGATCATTACAAAAGTCTGGTGCTGCAATCGACAAAAGTCTGGTGCTGCAATGCCAATCCTATTGGCCATCACCCCGATGAGGCAGTCGCCTGTTAAGATTCCTACCAGTATCCGGATATCCCGTTTAGACAAGAGCAGAAGGCTCTAGACATAATGCAGTCACTTCTGTAGGCCCAGTTTGTGTTTGCATTATCTCTGGATTTGAGGTCTTTGTTCTTTTGTACGACGCCTATTGGTATGTACACTTCTGTAATGGTTCTGTTTGTATCTATTATTACTCCACTTCTTGCCAGTTCATCTGCTTTATCTTTCTCTACAACATTGCTGTGTCCAGGGACCCAGCAGAGAGTGACATTATGGGTATTTCACACACTGTTTAGGACTTGTTTGCAATTTAGTACCGTTCGGGCTGTTGTCGTTTTGCTTTCTAGCGCTTTTATGGCCGCTTGGCTTTCTACAAAAATTACTATTCTTTTGGGGGCGTTTAGAATTTTGCTGTGAATAACCTGTGCTGTTTTTTCAATTGCAGAAATTTCTGCCTTTAAATTACTGCAGGAAATTTGTACGACTCCTTGATCTGTAGCGTTACGCAGTACACCCCTGATACTGTTCCTTTTTCCATTTTGGAGCCATCAGTGTAGAATTGGAGATTACCATAAGGTACTATGGTCGTATTTTCCCATTCTTGTCTGCTGGGAATGAATGTGTGAATATTACATGTGAATTATTGCCACCACTTATTTAGTACCAATAATCCCCTTGGCTATAATACCTACATATCGTACACTAAATACAAAACAGCACAACTCAAAATTTTTCGACAACAGCTTTTTGTTATAAATCAATTCACAACACACATATCTCACAATCTTTTCCATTATTTTCTTCATTAACTGGAAGAATAAAGTTTGTGTGTTTGAATGATATTGTTCTTCTTTCGTAGGTTCAATCAAAGAGTTTTATTTTTCGTTTCTCTTGAAAAGATATGCTTTTTGAGTTGTGACTGTTTTGTATTTGGTGTGCAATAGGTCTGCTGTAGAATTGCCACTAACGACTTAGTGGCACTTATTCCTTTTTTTTGTTGGCATTTATACGCATGCAGGGAATTGTGACATAAACGTCAAGCTACCAATTCGTGACAATAATACACTTTTCATGTGAATTATTGCCACCACCAATTTTGCTTTAAATAATAATCTTGGCAGTAATACCTTATGTCTTGCGAATTATTGCCACTACCAGTTTGGTGGCAGTTATGAACTTCTTTGTGGCAATAATTTGCTTGGGGGAACTTTTTAATTTCACATTGTGACAATAATGCATATTGGCTGGTGAAAATAATGTGCTTGGCAGTAATACTCCACACCCCAATTCGGTGGCAAATATAAGCTTGCATTATTCATCAGCCTTACATGTATTATTGCCACTGATAATATTGAATTGTGAGACAGAAATGGCAAGCCGCGATATTGCAAGACATAATTGTTTCTTAGTTAAGTGACAATAATGTATGCAGATATGTGCATGAATGCCACCAATTTGTGGAAATAATGTACTTTACATGCTAATTATTGCCATCACAATTTTTGTGTGCAATAATTCACTTGGCGATAATTTCTCATGTCTTGTGACTTATTACCACTACAAATTTGATGGCACTAATGCACTTATTTTAGGGAAATAATTCGCATTCGGAGAATTTTCTAATCTAAAACTGTGGCAATAATGCACAATGGCTGCTGGCAATAATTCTCCACATCTTTTAAATGTATGTTTCTGGAATTGAAAGAATTTTGAATAAATCTATAATACTTTTAATATTTGTTAAATTGCTTGTAAAAATTCGCAAATATATCCTTTTGTATCTCTTTAATTGCATGCAGCAAATAGTTCAACAACGAATTGTTATGATGTCAGCTTTGGAATTTTTCTGAAACTTTTTCAAACAAATAAAATCAGCTGATTTTTTTCCCCCCTTTGCTTTGTAAAACTTTGTCATCAAATGCAGTGTGAAAAAATTTGGCTTAAAACTTCTTTTATAAATTTCAAAGCTGCTTCCTAGCACGTTGTTAAGCATGTTTTGCGGAAGTAAATACTTAGTTGAAGGAAGAAAATGAAAAAAAAAGTACAAAGTTTTCTGTGTTATTTTGCCTTTTTTTCTCTATTTTGCTATTGCATTTATTGGTATCTCTAGCTGGTCGAAGAGAAAAAAAAAAAGAAACAAAATTTAGCGTTTTGGTGCCAAGAGCAACACGCTGGCGACTGCGTCTTCTCAGTGCAGTGACAAGAGAAAAATAAGACCAGCTGAACTTTTTCAAGGTGCATTTAGCGGATAGCTACTTTGTCTTGTTGTTGTTGCAGCTGTAAGTGCGAGCCGTTTTTTTTATTGCTTATAATGCAGAGCGTTTATTTTTAAATGTCGCACACGTGAATTTAATTGCATTCGCAACGAACTGCACTTAGGTGATTAATAGAAATAATGAATAGATTTTAAGTCAAAGTGACAACAATTTGGGCGAATTTATAGAATAAACTTTTAAAATTGAAGGTTAAGCAAAAATGGAGAACATTGCGCTCAGCCAAAAAAATACTAATATTAATGAATCTCACAATTGTACTAGGCCATTTTTTTTCATAATAAAACTACAAGCAAATTTTAAAAAACATTTTCTATGCACACTTTTTTGCTTTCAAGTTAAAAAAAGTCGTTCCATCAAAAGTGTGTTAAAAAGTTTATTTCAGCTGGCTATGCTTAGACATCAGTATGAATAATTTATGTGTGTCTCTTGCCTCAAGGTTAAATTCTTTTTATTTTATACAATCAATTAAATGCTAAAAATAAACAGCAAACGACAAGCGGTGAGCTGGAAGCAGTGACAATATATAAAAAAACCGTTAAAAGCATTTTTGTAATTTAATTACAAGCTAACATGCTAACTTGAGTTATTGTTGTTGTATTTGTTGCACAGATCCATCATTTAAGAAATGTCAAATAATTCAACAATGACTATCATAAATGACTGGCATAAAATAATTACTATCTTCACATAGCTGAGGCGACGCGCGCCAGTCAATTATTATTATGGAATTTAAATAACAAGCCAATAAAACGCAGCATTTAATCTTATTATGGCAAAATTAATTTCATACCCGGCAACACTTTCTACGATTCCACAGAAAAAGGCATGATTTTGCTCTGCCAAACATTGCAGCAATAGAACTTATATTAATATTTAAAAAAAAAAATAATGAAATTCCAAAGAAAACAGTTGAAAAGCTCTCTCTGTAATAACGCTTGCAGCAAGTAAGATTCTTTGAAAAACTTTGCTGCAACAATAACAAAAACAATGCAGCGAAATATAACTGCCATTGGCAAAATATAAGACCGGCTGAGCGGTAATAAATGATATAATGCATTTACACACACACACACATACCCACCGACACACATGAAACACCCACGCCCACATTAAGGCATAGATATAGAGCCAAGAAAAGCTATTCGAAAATCTTTATGGAATACAGTAAAAGTTCCACGTTGAAAATTCTTAGTATTTTTGCATTTAGTTACACTCAAAAAAAATTGTACATTATAAGATAAGATGAGAAATACTCTTGGTTGATTCCACTATCGCGGTTGCAACATTAAGATGCATTTAACGGTTCATATAATAAACTAAAACACTTCTTTATTCAAAATATTCTTGGAAGTGTTGCATTTTAAAATGTTTAGTTTTGATTCATTTAAAGGAATGTTCATGAAATAGTGAGATAGTCGGCGAGAGGCTAAAAGTAATTTGGCGAAGGTACAAGAAATTTGGTCCAAGCTCTCTAGGTATTTCGAAAGGCAATTAATTAATAAAATCAAGAAAAAAAAAAGACTAAAAAATATAACTTCAAGAAGGATATATTTTATCAAAATATCATTATTTAAGAAAAAAAAATTAAAAACACATTTCTTTGTAAGAGAACTTCTACAGGTAATCGTGGTTAATGATCATATGAATATAGCCATAGCATGGTTCTGTTATGAACACAATTTTGTCTGCGAGAAATATGTATATTTTTTTTTTTTTTAATTAAATAAGTTAAAATTTTAAAATTTATTATTTTTTTATTTTTAAGCTTTTTACAACAAGTAACAAAATTTTCTCTGGAATCAAGAAAAAAATAGTTTTAGAAGTGAAAATAATTGTTAAGTTTTGGAATTACGAAAATATTTAAAATACATGACCAACATCGCCAATAACACTGTGCAAGAAAATGCAACTTCAGGGGGAAAAAAAGAAAAGAGATAGGTGTTTTTTAAACAGGGTTTTTTGGATGTGGATATTTCTTTCACAAAAACCAAAAAAAAAAAAAAATGGTTTAACAAAAATCAACTTCATGGCATCACAACTGCTGAGATTAAAGCCAACATGTTCATAGTTAACACCACTCTTGATAAACGCAGCGACACCACCAGAGGCATACAGCCATAACATGGTCCTGTTATGAAGACAATTTTGTCCTTGAGAAATATGAAAATTTTTATTTTTTAAATTAAATAAGTTAAAATTTTGTGTATAAAAATCTATGTTAGTTTTTTTGGTTTTTAAAGCTTTTTTACAACAACCCAGCAGTTATTTTAGAGACAATTGGAAAAACCAACTAGTTTATTTCTAGTGAAATTGGTGTTAGTTGCGAACTAGTCCAAAAAACGCTCAGAATAGAACAGTTTGAATTCATTTTTATATTCTTAGTTTTTCTTGTCAGCAAGCACACACAAAATCAAAACACAGATACGCTCAAAACGTGTTTTGGCTCATTTTTTCTCATTTTTTTCAAACATTTTCGATGAAAATGGTAAATGGTAATATACAGGTAAAACTTTATACAAAAATTTAATTAGTTATATTGTATAATATAATATAATATAGTAATAGGGCTTACTAATGACCACTTCTGAACTGTACCAAAACGGACCAGTTTAGAACTTTTCATAAAGGAACTAGTACAGATATAGGGAAAAACGAATGTTTATGAGGACAATTGTCTTTTCCTATGACATCAACCCGTAAAAAGCGTCAGTTCGTTCAATGTAAAAGGGTATTGTAGTAGGACCAGTACTGGCCCCTTTTGGAACTAGTTTTGAACTATTCTAAATCTGGTCCATTTATCTGCAGGGAAGTAATAACATTTTCTCTGGGAGTGAAAATAAATGTTTTGTGTATTATAGCCCGTTTCAGAAGAGAAGAACATTTTTAAGTTTCATTTTTCGATGCGCAGTGAGAAATTATTTTTAATTAGAGCGTAATTTCTTGCTCTTTTTGTACTGTTTGCTGAACTTTATGGTTTTTTTTGAGTGTTTTTTACTATTTTTCTATATATTTAAATGCGCAAACATTCAGAACCAATTTTCGAATGAAAAAGACACAATGAAAAAAATTTGCCGAAGAACATTTTCAAATATACCATTATGATACAAATGGCCTCAGCTTCACGAATATTTAGAGCCTTTTTAATTTTCGACTGATTTTATAAAAGTTAAAAATTAACTGTTATTTTTTGCCTCTTATTTTTTCAGACAAAAATAACGGTTATCTTTGACTTTTATTTTATCGGTCAAAAATAACAGTTATTTTGTGACTTTTATTTTTTCGGTCTGTGTTTTTTTAAAGGGTGCTTGTCCGATTAAAAAAACTATTGATACCATATGTAAAACGTGATCACCGATGAGACTAAAATAATGGTATCGATAGTTTTTTAGTTTGTAAAATGGCCTTTGAAAAAACACAAATTGCCTGATATTTTTGACCGAAAAAATAAAAAGCAGAAAATAACTGTTATTTTTGATCGAAAAAATAAAAGTCAAAAGTAACTGTTATGTTTGCCGGAAAAAATATAACGCACAAAATAACTTTTATTTTTGTCGGAAAAAATAAAAGTAAAAAAATAACAGTTAAAATTTGACTTTTTTGATAAAAACCATAACCGGTACGGTCCCTGTTCAGAACAAATTATCGCACAATTACGGTGTTTCACGGACGGCCTGCAGCAACCTGCATCTTGAGAGAGAAATCAAATACAAATTACATAAAAATTAAATTATTTTCTCAAGAAAAAATTGTGAAGTGAAATTTTGACTAATAAATTATTTTTTGACGCCCCCTTTTTTTCAATTTTGATTGGTTGATTTTGAAAAATCCAATTCAGTACTTCCGCAGCGCAGTTGCAATGAACAACAATATTCAGGAACATAAATTAATTTTTTTTCATTTATTTTTCTGCTCAGAGAATATTCAATTTTTTTTTAATGTCGACCAATCAGAATGAAGAACGCTCTCAAAATTATATTCTTATTCTCAAACATGCGCGAAAATGTTCTTTTCTTTTGAAACAGGTTATACGCAAATATTTATAAAATAAAGAAAAAGGGTAGGTGTTTTTAATTGGGTTCAAGTTTTTTGGATCTGGATATTTCTTTCACAAAAATAAAAAATGAAATGGTTTAACAAAAAAAAAAATTTGTTTTGTTTAAAATGTCTTTTGATTTTAAACAATTAAAGAATATCTAAGGTCGGCCTAGACCAACTATGAAATACCCTAAACCTTTATTTTAAAAATACAATAACAGTATTGAAAATGGGCATGTTCGTGGGCGGATGAAGCCCATTTTTTATATGCATTTCTATTTTGATAAACAATTTTAGTTCACATGATAATGCCTTTATTGTGTTTTCGCTATTGTGGATTGTATGGGAGGTAGGCGTGTTCATGGACGGATTACGCCCAATTTTTGAGAACATGGTAGTTATGATATAAAAAACATATATACCAAATTTTATCTCTATTAGACAAATATTAGCTTATTTATTTAGTTTTCCATTTTTGGGTTGTATGGGAGGTGGACGTGTTCGTGGGCGGACGAGGTCCGTTTTTCAAAAACATAATCGTTTTGATGTAAACACATTCGTACCAAATTGTATCTCTTATTGCTTATAAAAATAAGCTAATTTATTGAGTTTTCCATTTTTGGGTAGTATGGGATGTGGGCATGTCCATGGATGGATGACACCTGTTTTCGAAAAAGTCTTTGTTTTGATGTAAAATACGCACATACCAAATTTTAAGTGTTTAGGTTAACCATAAGCTTATTTTTTAAGTTTTCTGTTTTTGGGTTGTATGGGAGGTGGGCGAGTCCGTGGGCGGATGACACCCATTTTTCGAACACATCTTTGTTTTGATATAAGAAATATGTATATTTATTAAATTTTATTGTTGTAAGTTGTACTAAAGCTTTCTTATGCAGTTTTTAATATTTGCGTTGTCTGGGATTTAGGCATGTCCGTAGACGGGATTTAGTGTTATCTGTATATAGTGTATTTGTAAATGTGAGCACTACATATTTATACCGATTTTTAGAACAATTAAGAGATATTTTAAATGATTTTTCACCTTTTCGACAGAGTTTTTTGTATCAAAATTTTAGAATTAAATTATAATTTGTGCCAAATCACTAGTAGTTAAGTAGAAGAAAAAAACCAAGATAGAATCATATCTTATTTAGAATGTGGTATATCGTTAACGTGGGCTAGCTTAGTCAAATAATGTAAGTATATAATTATGTTCCCCTAAAACTACGTCAATACTTTTTTAATACTAAAAGAACCCCAAAAATGTCAATTATAAATAAATAAATATTATAAAAAATATGTACTTTTTTTTATTTGATAAAATAGAGCTTTTTTTTAACGAATTGAACTAGCATATAGAGCTTATTAGTTGCTTATAAAAAGCTTATGTAAGCAAGCTACTGCACTGATTGCCAAAATATCACATGAATAAAATCTACTAACAATGACAGTAATAATTCATTAATTCTAAACAAATTGACAACAAATAAATAATCGACTACAGATCACTTTGGCGGTATACGGCTCATTTAAAAAATTATAAAGCCTTTAAATAATGTGTTTAATTCGTATTAATTTAGATATAATGCCATTTTAATGCCTGCCTGGCACTGCCAATGAAAATTGCACCGAACACGAACGCAAGAAAGCCAGTATTCTGTTAAGTGAGACAGAAATTAATAGCAATTATCATTAAGTATTGTACGACTGACAAAAAAGTATGTCATTTTTATTTTTTTATTTTCCATATGGGTACTTATTTAAAATCGAAACAAAATTCCGGAAGTTAACATTTTAATAATGATATCTTATCAAATGTTGTGTTGTTTTTTGCTTCGCCATTGAAAATTGTTTCATTTAATAATAACGATACAGAAGTTCAAAAAAAATTTAATTAAATTTACAAAATTATAAGATTTAATATGGCAATGCTTATCATTTGGAATACAATTTAAATCACATTCAAGTACAAATTGAAACTATATGTAAATTGAAATTCAAAATCATAACCGTAACCATAACCGCCAAGTTAAACATTACGTTGTGGTTGTTTTGTTGTTGTTATTATTTTAGTGGTTGCTGTATTTATCATTATAGTTTATTATTTTCATTTTTTTTTTGTTATTATTATATGTATTGTTATTGTAGCTGTTTTTATTGTTGTTACTGCTTGTAATAAATGCACCATGCAAACAAAACAGTTCATTCATTTATTAGCTCATTCATTGATATATTCAATAGTTGATGGCTTAGCAAGTTAGTGCTATGCTTGCTATAGTTGTTATTTTTTTTGTTTTTATGTTGTTTTTGTTGTTGTTGCTGTTTTTGTTGCTGTATTTTCAGTTTCAACCATTTCGCACGTTCAGTCAAATCAATTAATGTATGCCACAACTCAGTCGATTGCGATCATTGTATTGATCACGTGTAGGTTAGCGGTAATAAATTAAAGCATCTCGCTGACTGTATCAATTTCGTTTAAACTGTCAGCAAATTTTATAGATTGTAAAGATTTTTATTATTAACGGAAGTACAGCAAGTTCATTGACTGTCTGTCTGCCTATCGAACGAAATATTTATTAATCGTCGTATGACTACAGTATGTCATTTTTACGATCATTCATTGTATGTCTTGGCAGTCGTTATGGTGTAGGCAATGCAGAAAAAACATTCTGAACATTTAGTCAAAAAAGAAATGCCTCCTACTCAAAGCACCAAAGTTAATTACATATTATTTATTGCCTACCATCAAGTATCAGAAAAATCCTCAAAGATTTTTCAATGTCAATCGAAAATTGTATTATTTTGAATACTGAATTTTTAATGATAATTCTGTAATTCTGAATTATGAATTGGTTAACGAATTGGATGCTGTAAAAAGTGTTCTTAAGATTTATGAGAACAAATAAATATTTTTTCAATTTTCAAAGTAAAATTCTTCATGAAAGGTTCTTTTCAATGATGTTTTCAGCATTGCCACTTTAGTTTTTTATAATTAAATATAACTGTTCTTGTCGATTCATTGAAAATAATTTTTATACAACTCAAAAAACTTCAAACAAAACAAAAACTAATTGGAAAGATTTGAAATATCATTGAATTATTTCTCGTTTAGTATCCGTTCGACAATTAAAGTGATGATACGAGAGTTAAACTTAATTCCTTGGTATCATGAAAAAAAAATAATAAGAAAAAAAAAAAAATAGGAAATAAACTAAAAAAAAAATTTCACTGTCGCGAGGGTACTGTGCGAATTCATGTGAACACAAGTGATAATTTTAAAAAATCATCATTTATGAGTCGTAGACGAAGAAAACAGATAAAAGACAAAAAGGAAAGGCAAAAGGAAAAGGCAAAAGGGAAAGGCAAAGGCAAAGGCAAAGGCATCGTAAACATTTTGGTTGCGATAGCGAAGACTATAACGATACCGATAGCGATAACGATACCGTTAACGATAACTATAATGAAAACGAAAATGATAACGATTACGATGCGATTACGATTACGATTACGATTACTATTACGATTACGATTACAATTACGATTACGATTACGATTACGATTACGATTACGATTACGATTACGATTACGATTACGATTACGATTACGATTACGATTACGATTACGATTACGATTACGATTACGATTACGATTACGATTACGATTACGATTACGATTACGATTACGATTACGATTACGATTACGATTACGATAACGATTACGATTACGATTACGATTACGATTACGATTACGATTACGATTACGATTACGATTACGATTACGATTACGATTACGATTACGATTACGATTACGATTACGATTACGATTACGATTACGATTACGATTACGATTACGATTACGATTACGATTACGATTACGATTACGATTACGATTACGATAACGATTACGATAACGATTACGATAACGATTACGATTACGATTACGATTACGATTACGATTACGATTACGATTACGATTACGATTACGATTACGATTACGATTACGATTACGATTACGATTACGATTACGATTACGATTACGATTACGATTACGATTACGATTACGATTACGATTACGATTACGATTACGATTACGTTTACGATTACGATTACGATTACGATTACGATTACGATTACGATTACGATTACGATAACGATTACGATTACGATTACGATTACGATTACGATTACGATTACGATTACGATTACGATTACGATTACGATTACGATTACGATTACGATTACGATTACGATTACGATTACGATTACGATTACCATTACGATAACGAAATTCTTACTAAGATTAATCTTAAACGTAGCATATAAAAGAGCTAATCTAGGTAAGGACAATATCTAGATAAGGGTTCTGGCTAGAATTTTAACAAGGATAAGGACAATGTTAAGGACAAAGATTAGGCCAGATATTCGGACGTGTATAAGGACAAGGATCAGAGAAAGGAGTAGAACAGGGATTTGACAAAGATGAGACAAACTATTTGAATGGTTAAGACAAGGACTTGGACAAGGATTAGCATAAAAGTCTTGAATGTATTAGGTCAATGATAAGAATTTGGAGAAGGATTAGAGCAAGAGTTAAGATTGGCTATAACTGAATAAAAGCATTGGAAATAGGAATTTTGTTTGTGTTTTATTATTGTACTGGGATCACAGAATTTTTTTTGTTTGCATATTTCTGACTATATTTGATGCAACATGTGAGCTGTTTATTTTTAAAGTGGTATTATTTTTAAATCGAGATATGTAAAACAAGAGTGCAAAAAAATATTGATAAGTATAAAAAAAATAAACATATCGGTTGGAATTTTTTTGGAAATGAACAGAAGCTAAATAAAATAAAATATGTAAAAAAATTGCAATAAAACTTACTTCGATTTCTCACAAAAATTACTTAAATAAAATTGAAGAAGCCACTCCATTTAAAAAAAAACTCTCTAAGCCACAGTTGATACATGCCATGAATTGAGGATCAAGTTTTGGAATTTATGGATAAGGTTATTTATGAATAAGAGACGCAAACATCAACGTGAGATAAAGCTTTAATAGAAAAAGCAAAGAATGACCTTAAATTTTGTTTGGTGTAAATTAGAACTTGGTCTTATATGGAAATTTTTCCAGATGTTTCTCTTGCACAGTCTTGTTGCAAAAAATATTAAATTCAAACCAAGTTAATGATAAAATTACCATCACTCAAGAGAAATGTTGGCAGCGGTGATAAGTTTAGTTAAGCCATTTTTTCATTAAACCAGCAATACATCAGCTTTCTAAGGATTTGCTGTGGCTTTTAGCTATGCTGCAAGTTCATTTTACTTAACACAACTAGGTACGTCTGTTGGTCAAGTAAAATTTGTGAGTTCAAAGCAAATATAATGCACACTTACTACAAAAAGGGTACAGCTCAACATTTTCAAGCCTTAGGGGAGTCAGGAAAGTAATGTATTTTTTAAGCATGTTCATATAAAACAAACAGACAAATATATTTTTTTACAAACATTATAAATATGAACAATAAATAAAAACAATCTATGAGTTTTTGTATTAAGAAGTGTTTTATATGAAAACGAAAAATTCATAAATTTTCAGTTGGGCCCTTTTTGTAGCTAGTGTGAAATATAATCAACAGAAAATTTTTTAATTTAATTTAAGCTACAAATAGTCATAAGAATAAAGGTATATAAGCAGTATTCAAATTTCTAGGGAATAAAAACGAAATCTAAAGTTGTTAAGTAAACTTTTAGAGCAAACAAAAAACTTACTATTGTAACTACATAAATATTACTGTAAAAACATAGCTTGAGGGGATTAATATAAATAAAATATAAATAAAATAAATTAAATTAAGTTCATCACATAAAGCAGTAAAATACCGAAAACAATTAAAATAAAATTAAAACTAAATAAAGACAGTAATACAAAAAAAAAACTCAACTCGACATTAACGCATAAAAAAGTCAATCACTCAAGCCACTTAAGCTAAGGTCTTGATAATTGTTTTTTTTTTCTGAAACTTTGCCTTACCGTTACCATAACGTTAGTAAATAAAAATAGTAATCAAACTTGTAACAATAAATAAACCAAAAGAAGAAATACAAAACAGAAATGAACCCAACACTTGATGCTTAAATAACATTGTTTTTGTTTTTGTTTGTATAACACTTTGAAAGAGCACCATCCTGTTGACCTCAAGCTGTAAGTTGTCAAATAAAGTTGAGATTTGTTTTATTTTTTTTTGTTGTTTTTTTTTGGGTATTCAATTCTTCAAAATTTATCAACTTTATTAGGATGTATTTAAGTTAATCAAAAAACTTAAACTTTATTTAA
Source organism: Tetanocera ferruginea (assembly GCA_958299015.1). Lineage (NCBI taxonomy): Eukaryota > Metazoa > Arthropoda > Insecta > Diptera > Sciomyzidae > Tetanocera > Tetanocera ferruginea. Next base: position 32,645,312 of record OY282642.1, on the reverse strand, counting down.
GATTGAATTGATTGCGTTTTAATTGCATTTTAAGAAAGTTTTGGCTAAAAAAACATTTGTGCGGTAAAACTGAAAACTTTGAATGAAATAAAAGCTAATGAAACTAATTCTTTGAAACTAAATTTGAAGGAAATTTGAAGGAAAATATTTTTGTTGCCTTTTAACAATTAGAGGCAAATATTTAGGTTGCAGGCTTTGCATATAACTGGAAGTAGTTTCTAGAAAACATAAATATTTCAAATTTTAAGAATTCGGTTTTTAATTTTATTTAAAATAAGCTAGACCTCAGCAGCTGGTTACTTAAAAGCTGCTTCTTAAGAAATCTTAAAAATTTTACACACGGCGTATGAGTAACATTTATTAAAAGTTCTAAAAAAAAACCATGCAAACTTCAAAATAACGCCGGAATATAATATAAATGAATGCATTTTGTTAGTTTAAAACTTTACTAGACTCCACTATATATCTATTTTTAACATTTTTATTGGCTTGATTACTTTATTTATGACGTTTATCAATGCATATTTTCTGCAACTTTTTTATTGCTGTTGGCATTTTGTATCTAATCTTAGCTTCGTGTGTTGACATTGTTCAAGGTTGTACTTGCACAAAAATAGTTGTAAGAACTAATTGACATTGAGTCACAATATTAATCAAGGCACAACAAAAGAAAGTCAACTGTATTTATTTATCGCTATCTCGCATTTAGTCAGCGTTACTTGCTCACTACTTTCTTTGTCGAACTAATAACTGCTGCAGTCCGCTGCATTAATTATGATTGACAGTGAATGAACTGCTTATTCTGAGAATTCAAGAAACTATGAATGAAAAGCAATCATCGTAATGCTAACAACATTCCAGCGACGAATGTTATGCAATAAATCAAAATTTTATTGAATGAAATTCCATTGCATTGCATTGCATTGTATTGTACTGTTGTGTTTTGTGCTATGCTATCTCTTGGCATTCTGCATTGCTATTGGCGACATTGGCAACAATATAAACACATTGAATAGCAGATCAACACTTGACGTTCGAGTCATGTGCAGCAAAGTGCATGTTACTATGTCATTCAAATAATGTGTATGATACACAGTAGAGATGTGAAAATTGCAGAAATTTTCAAGGTTATGCAATCAGCAGAATGTTAAAAATTTTAAGCATCTGTCAGGAGGAGTTCTTTGTTAGAAAATATTTGAATATCATAAAAGTTTATTTAATTCCATTTATATACTAATTTTGAGATATTGATTAAGAGATAATATTGTATAGAGAATATTTTACAAATATTAATTTTACAAATATTAATTGATTTGAATAATTAAGACTGGTAAGTTTCTAAAATTAATTTTTTCTAAATAAAAAATACATTAAAGCAAAAATATATATTAAATATTGAAGCGCACAATCAAACTAATCGCTATTTTTTTTTTAATTTCGCTGTAAAAATAAAATTTTAATATGATTATCAGATTCAGTGGGTCCATACCAATAAATAAAAGGTATGGTCTCTTCTTTAGTTTCTAGATTTTTTGTATACCTGTGTTATCATAACATTATGTATTTTAGTCTCAATGACCCATGGAAATATAGTGGAACATTTATTGATTCAAAATGCAGAACCCAATAAGGCGGTTTCAGATATACAACCAAATCGAACTTCAGATACAATATTATAAAATTTTATTAATTTCTGAATGGTGATCCAACATAGCGATGGTAGAAAAAAAATGTATAGATTTTGTTGAAATGCAGTTTGATATACGGAGAAAAAAAATTGAGCTAAAATCAAGCTGAAAGCATTCGAAACTGAAATCAGCTTAATAGAGCTCAAAACCAAAGCAAAACACAATATTCTTGTTTCCAGCTTATGCCAGAAATTAGGCTTGAAAGATTTTTTGATAAACACATGAATTTGTGCTTAATTCGTGTAATCTTGGGCTTGTTTGTAAAAATATTAATTTTTTTGTTTTTTATGCACACAAAAAATATGTGCAACCAAACGATGTCATTCTCAATTGGTTGTTCTTCCTGTTAGTATAAAAGTGTTTTAAATAACAGAGAAAACAAATTGGACAAATAATTGGATGAAATTGGACAAATTAGATAAAACATATATAATTTGGACTAGAAAATATAATTTGTATATTGCTGACATTTGACATATATTGATAAAAAATTACAAAAATCCTTAGATTGGGCATGTTTTTTTTTTTATTCAATTAATATCAATCCATAAGTGGTATGCATTCGAGACAAATGAGCATGTTTTTTTAATTTTATAAACAACACTAAAATCACTTAAATTAGGCACAACTGAGCACATTAAGGCGGTCTTCTCATTCAAAACCGGTTTTTTGGATCCTTTTTAAAAAAATTCTTATTTGAAAACGCAAAGAATAATTGAAAACTTTTTTTATTTATTGTATTACAAAAGTTTCAAAGTAAATAAAAAAATTTTTTTTGCCTCGATACGTGGGCTGTTCAAAAAGTAATGAGACTTCAAAGTTGGTGGTGAAAAAAAAAGGCGTCGTCACGGCGGCCACGATTCCGGGTCTCTGGAGCGTCTGATTTGAAAAACGGGGTTATAATCAGTATAGATGTAATTCTCGGGTGAACCTCAAGCTTAATTTTGTGATTTTTTTTTGACAAAATGGCGGCCATTCAAAAAAAAAATTCAATTTCGGGCTTTTTTTTTGTAGTTTTGTGTAAAACAAAAATAGTAAAAAATTTTTTAAAATTATGGTCGAGGTTCACCCGAGAATGGTGACAATTCTGCGTCGATTCCACTTTGTTTCATGAAAATCGGTTCAGTTGAACTGGAGATATCATGGCCACCAGTTCGAAAAACGTGGTTTCGAGATAAACGCGTTTAAAGTTTGAAGTGAAAAAAAATAGCTCATTTTGACGAAGACCTTGCTTCACAAAAAAGGCTGTATCTTCTAAAGTATTTTGAATTTCTAAAAATCCTTTAAGGGGCGTATTCACAACTACCCAAGCTATAAATAAATGCAAAAAAAGTCGAAAAAAAAGTTGCTCAATGAGAAGACCCCCTTAATTTTTTGATAAATTATCCAAAAATTAAGTAAATTATGTATAAATGGATATGAATGGGAACACTCCCAACATTAATTGGTTTGGCATTGTTTCAGCTCAAATTTCTTTCCATGTATAATAGAGTTTTCGATATCAAAGAAAAATTTTGATGTTTAAAGAGTGTAAGAAAATTTTGGCCTAACGTGTAATTTTGTGTATTGTCAGCTACGCACATGACGCAGCAGTTTTAGTCGGAGACAAGCTTCCTACTACTGAATGTGAAATTACGTAAGCTACAACTTTGGAAAAACCTTGTTGTCTTTAAGTAACTTAGGTCAAAGCAGCACTGGTTTCGCTGTTCACTAAGAAATTCAAATTCCATCTCAAACACAAATTGGACTAAATTGGTCTGTTTCTTCACATACAGATAATGATGAATTATTCATTTCATCATTCATTTATGTCAATAGTAGATGTGAGTTCAACAATAAACAATAAAACACAACAATAAAATTAGGTATGTATGTTTTTTATATTAAAACAAAAATATCTTCGAAAAATGCGTGTCATCCGCCAAGGGATACGCCCATCTCCCATACAACCAAAAATTAAAAACTCAATAAATAAGTTCATGTTTAACGTACAGAGAAACAATTTGATACCTATGTATTTTATATCGAAACAAAAAACGTTTTTTAAAAATTATTGTCATCCCCCCCGGCCAGGTCCACCTCCCATACAACCTAAAAATTTAAAATTCAATAAGTAAGCTCATGTTTAACCTACAGAGATAAAATTTGGAACATGTGTATTTTTTATCAAGACAAAAATGATAACGAAAAATGGTTGTCATCCGCACACGGACACGCCCACCTACCATACTGCCTAAAAATTGAAAATTCAATAATCTACAGAGATGAAATTTGGTACGCATGTTTTTTATAACAAACCAAAGATAATTTTGAAAAATGGACGTCATTTGCCCACAGACATGCCCACTTCCCATACAACCCAAAAATTTAAAACGCAATTAATAAGATTATGTTTAAAGTACAGAGATAAAATTTGGTATGTATGTATTTTATACCAAAACTAAGACAACCCACGATAGAAAAAATATTATAAAGGCATTAACATGTGAGCTTCAGGAATAAAACTTAATATTTTTAAAAAATTTTGTAAATTTTTCATAAAAATTAAAATCCATCTAATATATGTTCTTCATGCGCTCACGGACGCGCCCATTTTCAATACCATTTTCAATTATTGTATTTTGAAAAAATAGGTTAAGGGTATTTCATAGTCAGGCTAGACCGACTTTAGACTTTCTTTCTTGTTAATGTTATTTTTTAATATTTATGTGTTTTTTTTTATGAAATTTTGTTGTTCGTGTAAAACAACGACTTTTTGGATAAAATAAAAACGTTTTTGCACAGATCTAATATTTGTGTGCCTTAGTGCTACACTTTTTCTCTTTTAGTCATCACTTCTCGGTGCAGAGGTCGGACATTCAGACATCGAAAACGGTTACATATCGACTACTTATCGACACAAAATATAAAATTGTTTCCCGGATAACTTTAGCCACACTGACTATCAGTAGCAGAAATATCAGTAGAAACATTACACTGTTCGACAAATGTTTGCAAACACGAGCAAGGCATGCTTTTTTTTTTTAAGTGTGGCTTAAAACATATGCACGTGTTTGGTCATTTTGTTTTTATATAAATTCATTAACTACAAAACTGTTTTTAATTAATATTGTGCAGACGAATAAATTTTTCCCTTTTTTGTTTTGATATAAAAAAAAATTTGATTTAAGTAAAAAAATAAAAATACATATTCCAAGGTAAAATTGTCTTTTGAATACAAATGTGATTAAATAAAATTAGTACCTATAAATGCTTCGATAAAACGTTGTTCAATTAAATAACTAATACATCTCAGTATTTTGCAAACTTTAGAATACTGGGTAATAAATCAATAAAAATATGTTTGTTTTCATCATGATATCAAAACAGTTGAGAAGCAGTATAGAGGAAAGGAAATTTTATGAATGATCGCGGGGTGGCTGTTCATAGTATTCTGATACAATTCCTGAACCATTCAATCGACAGAATAAGCGTCCAAGTTTATAAAAACATTTGGAGTTATTAAAAGACATTTTTACTTACCACCAAATTCATCGCTTACATGCTATCGATAAAGTAATTCAGAAAACTGCTTTCACCTCTTACAGAAAACTTTATATTTTAAAGGCATTTCAATGCAGCTAATCGAAAGCGCTGTCATTTGAAAGGATATATCGATATTAAAGCATATACATAAAAAACTCCAAGGCATTGATGTGGACTTAATAAAGATTTTCTAAAATACTTCCTTAAGCATTTATGTAATGCATTTTTTTATTCAAATAAACAACTAAGCCTTACGAAAAGTGTTGTTGGGTATTTTATTAAATCATATATTCTATTCAGAAGGCAATATCACATTATAATATTTTCATTTATAAAGTCAAGACATAAGTAATTTTTGTTATAATAAAGAAAAATTTGTTTGCGAAGCATCCTTGCAATAATTATCCAAATTTGAGGGTGAACTCAGAAAAACTTAGTATAGTTATTTTATGTTCTATCAGGTTTACAATCTTTATTTTGTCACATGGCACACAATTATTACACAGTATTATTATTAATTTAAAAGTACAAAATTGAAACTGAAGAAGCTCAAATAGAAGCAATATTGCTATATTTTTCTCTTGAATTGCATCATAGCCAAACACAAGATATAGCCAAACACAGACTGGAAATATGTGGACAACGATCTCATTCTAAAAGAGGTCTAAAAGAGATGACCGATCGATATCGTCACATCGAGCTTAAAAAATAATCATGGTACCGGCCACGGAATAAGCATTCACAAAGAGCTGTTACAAATGTGTAGAAAAGTTGTTAGTGACTGAACTAAAAGGTGATCCAATAAGAGCTTCCTTCTTTGGTTTCTAAATAAAATACATAGAATTGAATGTGTTGATGCAAACTTTTATTTGAAATGATAGTTCGGTTCCTACAACTCAATTTTTATAAACTATTTCGTTCAAATTTTTCTCACGACTAGGTCTTAAATTGTCCATTCTGCGGGTTCAATTTTCGACAATTCTTTCGAGCATGTTGACCAACGGTTTCCTTCCACATTTTTGAAGAAATTCGGTGCGATGATGGCTTATGCACATAAATTACACCAAACAGTACATTTATCTATATACATTGGAAGATCTTGGATTGCTTGTGGTTATTCGTTGAAGCAAATACGGTAATTTTGCTTGTTTGCGCGGCAGTTCAACCATAAATTAATGTTGAAGAACTCTATAACATTCTCTTACTTATGACTGATTTTGCCCGGTTAAAAATGTTGGACTAGTTTTTAATCTAAACTTTGGTTTAAAGGAATTTTTAATCCAAAAAGTACTATTTTTTATTCCATATTTTAGTTTAATTTTTTTAATCTGAAAAAGTTTAAGTTTAAGACTATTTTTGGACTAAAAATTTGCATTTGTATTTTAAGGAAAAAGTATTTATGATATTTTAGATCTGAATTACAATGCAGCAGTGGCAGTGGCAGCGGCAGTGATCAGCTGTTTCGTATTTTACTGCCTGCAAATTACAATCTAGCAGTGGCAGCGTCAGCATCAAAAGCAGTGGATGTGGAATTTTTCTTAATAGTTTAATTATTTGCATGTTGGCAGTGAATTTAGAAATAGGGCTAACCTCGGCAGTACTGCTTACTGCCACTGCAGCTATGTAAGTTTCACCATTGGACAACAGTATTCCTAAAATAAGAGCCGATCAATAATACTGCCACTGACGCTGCCACTGCCGCATTGTATTTCAGGTATAAGTTTGAAAACTTCTACTACTATGAAATAAGCTGAATATACTTCTAAATGTTGTTAAAGCATCCGAAATTAATTTTTAATTAAATGTAACAAATTGTTTATTGACATCTGAACCAAAATATAATTATACACATTACTACACTAAACAGTTATTAAACCTTCGTGAATTAAATAGTAATCTTTTTCGGATTACAATATTTTAAACATTTTTGGACTAAAATCTAGTCCTTTTTGGATTATAATATTTTAAACTTTCTGTGGGTTAACAATTATTCTTTTTTGGATTAAAAAATTTTAAACTTTTTGCGGATTAAAAATAAATCCTTTTTGGATTGAAAAATTTAAAACTTTTCATTGCATTAAAAAATAATCTTTTTTTGGTCGTGTCCTATAAGTAATCCAAAAAAGTTTAAAATTTAGCCCAAAATTTTTAACCGTGTGGTAGTAAGTTTCCACAACCAATAAACGTTGTTAAGGAGTAAGTCTATTTATGATTGAGTCGTAGTGAATACTGAACACAAACGCCATAAGGACAAGCCATTTGACACATAACAGCTGTCAAAACAACTCTATTGAAAAAAGTACCTCTTACACGGCTAAAAATTTTGGACTAGTTTTTAATCAAAACTTTGGTTTAAAGCAACTTTAATCCTAAAAGTACTAATTTCTATTCCATATTTAAGTTTAATTTTTTTTAATCCGAAAAAGTTTAAGTTTAAGACTATTTTTGGACTAAAAATTTGTGTGAAGGTAGTAATTTCAGGAAAAAGTATTTATGTTATTTAATAGCTGAATTACAATGTAGCAGTGGCAGCGGCAGTGCTCAGCTATTTCGTATTTTACTGCCTGCAAATTACAATCTAGCAGTGGCAGCGTCAACATCAAAAGCAGTGAATATTGAATTTTTCTAAGTAGTTTAATTATTTGCATGTTGGCAGTGAATTTAGAAATAGGGCTGACCTCGGCAGTGCTGCTTACTGCCACTGCTGCTATGTAAGTTTTACCATTGAACAACAGTATTCCTAAAATATCAGGTGATCAATGCCACTGCCACTGACGCTGCCACTGCCGCATTGTAATTCAGGTGTAAGATTGAAAACTACTACTACTACGAAATTTAAGCTAAATATAGTTCTAAATGTTGTTAAAGCATCCGAAAGCTATTTTTAATAAAATGAAACAAATTGTTTATTAAAATCTGAACCAAAATATTATTTTATACATTACTAGCTGGTACCCGGCGCGTTGCTGCCGTCCTTGTCCAATGCCTGTTCCAGATTGCCAATAGACAAACTCCACTCTGAGTTTCATTATTCTTTGACCATTATTTTCAAAGCTATTAAATAAAAAATTTTCTTGTATGGGTGGAGCCATCCGTTTTAGCTTGCGAGTATATTGGAGTAGTAGGATATAACCAAATGGTCACTCCAAACCGAGTTTATTTGATCTGTGACTGTTAACTCCAAAGCGATTCAATTTAAAAAATATGTCTTATATCGGTGGAGCCACAGCCCCTGTACAATGCCCATTCTAGTCTTCCAGTAGCAGGACACCACCAAATAGTAACTTCATTCTGAGTTAAAATGTTATGTGAATTTTACTTCCATAGCTATTCTGTATCAAAAATTCGAGTTGTATGAGCGTAGCCACGCCCCGTTTTCCAATGTCCGTTTCTTTTTTATAATTGAAAGTCCTAATCAATCAGTTATTTCAAACTGTGCTTTACTGTTATACGATATCAAGTTCCAAATCTATTCGATGTCAAAAAGTTTAATTGAGTTGGCGGTGCTATGCCCCCTTTTTCAAAGATTGCTCAAATTTGACAGTCGAAGGGGGCGTGTCATAAGTAAGTTCGTACCGATTTTCATTTATGTGCGATTTTTGAACGAAAGTAAAACCGAAAATTTGTTTTCTTGAAAAACTGTGGGTAGGAAGATAAAAAATACTTTATAACCTATTCTCATACCTACTTAATATACAAAAAAAAAACCATTAAAATCGGTCCAGCCGTTTCGGAGGAGTTCATACACTAACACCGTGACACGAGATTTTAATATATTAGATTAAAGTAAACAGTGTTTAAACCTTTGAGGATTAAATAGTAATCCCTTTTCGGATTACAATGTTTTAAACTTTTTTGGACTAAAATCTAATCCTTTTTGTATTATAATATTTTAAACTTTCTCTGGATCAACAATTATTCCTTTTTGGATTAAGAAATTTTAAACTTTTGGCGGATTAAAAATTAATCCTTTTTGGATTGAAAAATTTAAAACTTTTCATTGGATTAAAAAATAATCTTTTTTTGGTCGTGTCCTATATGTAATCCAAAAAAGTTTAAAATTAAGTTCAAGATTTTTAACCGTGTATTGCATCACTTTTTAGAAGAAGATGGTTTAAGGAAGAATGTCTTAAGTACTCTCAAGAAGGCCGGCAAAAGACTCACAACTAACTGCTTTGCATTGACAAGCTCATCTAAAATTTGCACAAAAGCGTTCAGATTGGAGCTTAGACCGATGGAGCTCAGTTTTTTATTCTGATAATTTCGGAATGTAGGTACATGGCAGCGACAGAGAAGAACGCGTCGTGTATGGGAGGCCAGGAAGTCAATGGCAGTTCAATAGAAGCGCAAGAAAGGAGTAGGATCTTGTTTATATGGGTTGGAATAACATATGACGAAAAAGCTGATATGGTTTTCATGCCTGTTGTAGGTAGAAGAGGTTTATCCGGGAAATCCTATAACCTCATCTTGTGCTTTACCAAGCAATTCTTGCGGATTCCTTGAAATTTATGCTGGATAATGATTGCTACCATGTGACAACATCGAAGCGTTGCTTCCTGTTTGAAGAAAATTAATTTTAAATAAATTTTTATTTGAAATTGCTGCACAGTAGACCGGATCGAAATTTAGATTTCGCCGGTCGGGGTCTCAAAAGTTAGAGTAACTCATTAAAATGATTTCTGCATACTTTTTCTTCAAATCGGAGAAAAACCGCCGAAGCAATTTTGATTCTCTTGAAGGTCCTTTTTGGTAAAAAAAACATGTTTTTTGCTTGTAACTTTTTATTTTTCACAGAACGCCTACCCACACCTGCTAAAATATTAAATTTCTTACTTATACCAATATTCTGATATTCAAAAAATTTAAAAATTATGTTCCATTATAACTCTTATTGACCACTTAAAATTCAATTTTTTGCTATTTTTAAAAAGACATTTTCTTAAAACCGCTTTAAAATACACATTTTTTTCTAGATTTACATGAAAATATTATGGTTGGAAAGGTTTTAAGTTCTTCTTTCTTTCTGTGTATAGCTTTAATCAAAGCTGTGTGCGAAAACTGACAGTATGTGAGAAATTGACTTTAGAAATCATATAAAATTAAATATTTTTTATTTATACAAACAATTAATTTCATTTGTTCACTGCTTTATCGTCCAGTTTTCGATAAAATTTTTTTTTTAATCACATAGCTTTGATTAAAGCGATACACAGAACGAAAAGAGAATTTAATACCTTGCCAACAATAATAATTCCACGTAAATCTAATAAAAAATGTGTCTTTTACAGCGGTTCCAAAAAAATGCCTTTTTAAAAATAGCAAAATATTCAATTTTTGGTGGTCAATAGAGTTATAATGAATCAAAATTTTAACAATTTTTTTATATCAAAATGTTAATATGAGTAAGAAATTTAACATTTAAGAAGATTTGGGTATGCGTACTGTGTAAAATAAAAACTTACAAGCAGAAAACATGTTTTTTTTACCAAAAAGGACCTTCAGAGAATCAAAATTGCTTCGGCGGTTTTTCTCGGATTTGAAAAAAAGTATGCAGAAATCATTTTAATGATCCGGTCTATTGCACAGTGATATTATCATAGCAAAACTTGTTCTGATTTAGAACAAGTGCTGGTTTCTAACTGTCTTCTATACAAATTCAAATCAATTAACCAATTAACTTAATAAGCTATATAAATATTTTGTTAAATTTCGTATTAAAATTTCAAAATTCAATTTAAATTTTGCGTTCAAGAACATTGAACGTTTACAGGAATTTATTTTAGGAGCGTTTTTACAGTTTTTTTAATTTTCACAGCTTGTAACAGATAATCGTGCATTAAGTGTTGGCGCGCAATATAGCGGTATTTCCCAGAATCTTAGCTCATTATATTTGTTATTATTTTTTTTTTCAATCAAGTGCTGCAAAAATTTAACTGAGTTGCACTAGGCAATCAGAAAAAATTAAAAAATTATAAATTCACGACAAACTCATTGCAGTGCCGCCCTCTTTTAAGTAAAGTAAAAAACTAATCCCAGCTTCTAGCCGATATTGATGCCTACACAGCTGAGACAGGCACGTTGCAGAGCTTTAAAGCTCAGGAAACTCACAGGGTACGTAGCGGAGGACCATGGCATGTGTATTTATGTGAATGAACTTCTTCTTCTGTTGGTTCTGCAGTTTTGTGGTTTCTGTATTTATAATAAAAACAAGCAAATTAAACAATTTTTTATGGTGTTTATTGTTATTGGGTTTTATTGTTTTTTTTTTATTTTTTATTTTTTGATTTTTTTTTTAATTGTATTGGCACTTGTTGTGGCCAGGCTGTTGTTGACTTTATTCATTGATTTGTTGAAATTGGACTAAAATTCTATTGACCTCAAGCGCCAGGAGTTAACTAAGGTCATTTGATGTTGTTCTCTGTTTGAAACGTGCTCTTTTTGTATTTTAGTCACAGCTGAAAATGTTTTGAATTGAATTTTTCAATATAAAAAATTAAAATAACAACTCGTTGCCCATTTTAGCCTCTGAATATATTTTGATCGAATTTTTTATGATCAATTGTGTAAATGATTTTGTACACAAATGAAAAAGAAACAAGTATCTACAAGTTTTATGCAGAATACAAAGGGTTCTCAATAAGCTGAACAAGAGATTTTTTATTCTCTGAGGCTTGCGTGTAATGAGGTGATGGCATGGTTGAATAACAAGGTTGCTGCAAAACTGACTGTGCTCTTTTTCGCATATCCGAAAGTGTCAAAATCAACTGTCGGAAAAAAGAACAACAACAACAACAACAACTGAAGCAGTTCGCTTTGACATTTGCGGCAGTTGCACTCTCCGTGTTGCGGCTACCTTATTCAGTGTACCCTGGGTGATGGCAAAAAAATATGTATTTTCTAAGACGGCGAGCAACCTTTTGAAGTAATAAGTAAAAAAATGTTGTGCATACTTTCAGGCTTAATTTTTTTAGAATAGTATAAGTACGAAAGTTTGAAAAGCTCTAGAAATTATAGCAATAAATTACAGTTTAAGCAATATAAGGTGCGGAGCATCACGCTTGTCTTGTATATCTATTAAGATTGCTTTTATTTAAACTTTATTCGTCACACTTCTCTGGTATAAATATACTCCGCACACTTAGATCATATGCATTCCAGCATTCCAAGGAAGAATTAAGTTGCATCTGTTATTAAAACATAGTTCCATAGTCCAAAAATTTGATGACGTAAGTTAAAAACTTTCACAAAAATATAAAAATATATATTTTATATCAAAACACAAAATATGTGCCGATCCATGGTTAAACTAATATATATTAATATAATTTTTTATTCAAGTTAAACAGTAGTTGGCTTCTTCTTCAATTCACATTTTAATCGATAACTTCAGTGAGCTGTTGTGCATCTTGCAAATTATTAAAAAATGTTCATAATCATATTCCCCTTTCTTGACATGAAATTATGAGATTTGCTTACAAGAAATCAGAAACAGATTTGTTTTTGTTGGACAGTGTAAAAGGGGAACAACTCTACACAAGTTAATACTATACAAGCTTTATAAAGCTCGATAGAAGACTAAATATTGCATAGCATAATATAAGTTCAAGGTTTTGTGCTAATGGGAGATACTCAAACTCTTAAAGAAGTTTCATGCTTTCAATAATAAGCTTCTTTAAAGCTTGCCGCAAGCTTCCGAGAAACTCTTAAACAACTTTTAATTTCAATATTTTGGCTTCATATTTTAAGGAACACGAAAAAGAATTGATCATTTCAGCTTTTGAAATAACTTTTAAAGATCATGGTTATGTTTACTCGAATTTGAATAAGCTTCCACATTAAATACTTTTTAAGTATCGTAGCTTCCAAAGAAAATACATTTTTAACATCAAGTTTTAACCTGACTGCTTCACATTGCTTAACTATCTGTTATAAACTATCTTTAGTGCTCCTCATGATACTCGTCTTCGTCAGCATTTGTCTGAGTCATGGCTCTGCAATCACTATTAATTTCCATTAAACGGACGTCCAACAGACGACGCTTTGACCATCAAATTTGTGCATGCTTAGAACGCGTGCTCAAATTTTCTTATTATTAAAACTGACACCTTTGTATGTTGTTGCTGCTAGCATTGTCGTCATCATCTTCAGGTATGACTTGGCTACTATTTAACTAATGATGCCACCTGCGTATTTGTCAATATTTATTTGGACTCTGTCGTCTTGGTCTGGTCGTGTAAACATATTTTTGTAAACATTACAAAATAAGTCGCATTAAAATTGCAGATATTTGTTGCATGAAATCATCTAATTTGTGCATATCTGAATGGAACTGTCGCGACAGTTCGGTACCAGGCGGTGATTCGGACAAACATACCGTCTAATATTAAAATCTAATTAACAGTACAAAAGAAAACACCGCATATCCGCTGCATGCGGAGGCAGGTGCTGTGAGATGCGAATTATTTATTTGACTGTGCCAGTTCATGATCTAGTTGAAATACTGCTGTTTTTTTTTGCCATTTTTTAATGTTAAGCAAATAAACACAGTGGACCAAAAATACATTCATTGCTGCATAAATCAACAAAAGTCGGTCTTTTGTGCTTTTCCATTAATTTGCAATGTTAAATAAATATTAAAGCGAAAAGAAAGAAAAACTTAACCCTCCATTAGCTAAGAATTCTCTCCTTGCAGCAGCAACCCACTGAACAAGAAGCGAAAGTTTGACGAAATGTGAGAATTTTGCGAAACTTTTCGGATTGACATTTTTTATTTAAAAAATTTTTTATTTCCGAATTTTGAGTTTCTCATCTTCCTTAAAATTTTGTAGTTTCTAATAATATTTTTTATGATTTATTGAATGTTTTGAGAATCTGAAATATACAAAAATTTCCGTTATGCTTCCGTCGATTTTATTTGCTCCCAAAGGCTTAATTCTGAAGAACTGAAACTTGGCCAAACTTAATCTTCTATCGACAGTAGCTAATTAAAATCAAAAAAGTATTTTTATACGGGGGCTGCATACCCCTGCTTACTTCCTAAAGTCTGAATTGTACGAAAAATGATTCAATAAGAATTTTTTTTTTAACTAAAAAATGGTTAAGTTTGTTAAGAATAATCTGAAAAGTTAATCTTTTTCCCAATAATTAATATAAATTTTTTTGTGAACAATTAAAAAAAGGTGGTTATGAGTTGTACTGCTAAACTTGTCGGCATATTTGCCATATGAATACATTCATGATATGTCATTTATTTTAATGTCGTGACTTTATTAACGAACATTGATTTCATTTGATTTATAAATATTTTTTTTAACTCATTAATTTGCTGATTATTATAACGAAAATCCTACAATCTATGATGATGATGTTGGTAATTGTAATTGATTTGATTTTAATGATAATTGTGCTTAGGATGATGATGATGATGATTGTGATTTTTACGATGATAATGATTAATGAAATTATCTAGTGAGTTAATTTATTTGCATTGTAATGCATTTCTAAGAAAATTTGAACTTAACCAAAGTTTGTTTAACCAAGATATAAGCAATACGAGGGCGGGGCAATAAGTCTGTGGTTTTTTGAATTTGCTACCTCTTAGCTGGAAAGGAAACACTGTTTCTGTCAACAAGCATCTGTCAGTTGATTTCTATGTTTATCAGCCTTTGATAGTAGACTGTGTTTCTTGCGCATTGTGTTTCGTAGAAAGCAAGCTAGCGAATAATTCGTAGCCTTGTTTAAGAACTTTTGTCATGGAGACTGCTCATCCGCCCTATCTCCCGGACTTTCTAAATCCTAAGTTTCTAAGCTTCTAAGTTTCTAAGTTTCTAAGTTTCTAAGATTTTTTGTCAAAAAACCCATGAGTCATTCAAAAAGTCACGGAATTATCGAACCGCCCTCGTATTTATAGAAATAAAATCTTAAGAAAAAAGTTATAAAATAAAAAAAGTTATAAAATAAGTTATAAAAAATTTAAGATTCTTGGATTTAATTGATTTCAATCATATTTTTTAAAATACTTTTGGTTATTCATGTTCATGTTAATGTTCATATTCATATTCATATACATATTCATATTCATATTCATATTCATATTCATATTCATATTCATATTCATATTCATATTCATATTCATATTCATATTCATATTCATATTCATATTCATATTCATATTCATATTCATATTCATATTCATATTCATATTCATATTCATATTCATATTCATATTCATATTCATATTCATATTCATATTCATATTCATATTCATATTCATATTCATATTCATATTCATATTCATATTCATATTCATATTCATATTCATATTCATATTCATATTCATATTCATATTCATATTCATATTCATATTCATATTCATATTCATATTCATATTCATATTCATATTCATATTCATATTCATATTCATATTCATATTCATATTCATATTCATATTCATATTCATATTCATATTCATATTCATATTCATATTCATATTCATATTCATATTCATATTCATATTCATATTCATATTCATATTCATATTCATATTCATATTCATATTCATATTCATATTCATATTCATATTCATATTCATATTCATATTCATATTCATATTCATATTCATATTCATATTCATATTCATATTCATATTCATATTCATATTCATATTCATATTCATATTCATATTCATATTCATATTCATATTCATATTCATATTCATATTCATATTCATATTCATATTCATATTCATATTCATATTCATATTCATATTCATATTCATATTCATATTCATATTCATATTCATATTCATATTCATATTCATATTCATATTCATATTCATATTCATATTCATATTCATATTCATATTCATATTCATATTCATATTCATATTCATATTCATATTCATATTCATATTCATATTCATATTCATATTCATATTCATATTCATATTCATATTCATATTCATATTCATATTCATATTCATATTCATATTCATATTCATATTCATATTCATATTCATATTCATATTCATATTCATATTCATATTCATATTCATATGCATATTCATATTCATACTTAGTTTAGTAATCGTAATCATTTCCATATTCATAATGAACTAAGTTTTTCACAAGCTTAAAACAGCCAAAATACGTTATAATGGTTAAGAATTCATTAGCATTTATCAATAATACGTTTTTTCTTTTCTGACAATTGTTTCGTTAACAGAATCACTGTCAACAATTACATTGTTGACAAAATTTTTACTGTCAACAACTCTATAGATAAAATAATTGTAATTAAAATTATTGCTTACCGAAATTGTGGGTGGCTGGCTTAATGTTTGCTGTTGTTGTTATCGTTGTGACTGAGTTCAAGCTCAAGGTAGGCCTGAAAACGACAACCGCAAGTTAAAAAAACAAAAAAAAAAATTCAAAAATTAAATAAAAGAAAAAAATAATAACAGTAACAAAAACAGAGCATTATAAATGTCATAACAACATATTGAGTGAGTTGTCATTTGTCAGTTTTGGCAGCTTAACAAATAGAATAACACATGTAGAGTCAAACAGCAGAATGTGATTGCGTTGATAGGATGGAATTTTTTACGCCAACTCTTGTAGATTAATTGCGGTACCCGCAACAACAACCACAAGAAGAAATACATTAACTTAATGCCGCTTATAATTAAACAGCTTAATTTTGTAGCAATTTGGATTAAGCTAAAAAGCGAGTAAAAAACAAAAAACCATCTACTGGCATGCGAGTAAATGTCACTGTCAGATAAGACAGATTTTAAGGTTAAGCTGGGGGTGGCGACTGCCAGAGTAACAATAAAAACAATTACAAACAACAAAGCCAGCGCCTTGTCTTTGTTTCATTTTGGCTTTAAAATAAATTAAACTCAAATAAATAAAACAAATAAAATATTTATTGAGTGTACGTTATACATTTTTTTTGCCTTGGTTCAGGTTCAGTTATATTTAGTAGATCTATTTTTAATGCTTACAAATAGGCTGATTCAGCAACATTGTTGGTTATTGTTGTTGTTTTAACTACTCTTGTTATTGCTTCTGCTTATTTATGTAGCATATATTTTAGAGTGGTTTTGGTTTTGTGCTTCCTATTCTTTGGATTCTGTAAAACAATTAGTCGTTTGTTGTTGTGTAAACATAAGTTTCTGTTTTAGTTTTCTTTTTCTGTTTTGGTTTTTTCTCAAATACTGCAGCATTTTGTTTATTTCACTGAAAGTAGCTTTTGTTGCAATCTTTTTTATTTTTTTTTTTTTGGGTGTTTTTTGTTGACTTTGGCATTAGTTGTATGAGTTTATTTTATATCTGTTGCGTTTACACATTTTTACACATTTTTCGCTATCTTTTAAATTGTGCTTTAAATTTTGCCTGTGGCTGCACATTATTAAGTTGTGGCTGCACACAAGTTCATTAACTTGGTCAAGTGCAAGTGTTAGAATATTCAATGCCTGAACAACTAGGCAAGTTTATAAAGCTATGTTAATAAATTGTTTTTGTGAAAATTTTAAACAAATAAATAAGAAATTCTCATTAAAGGAATTTGAATTCATAATTATTTTAGAATGAATATTTGTTTACAATTAAGACAATAAATAAACTCTTGGAAGATGCAATATATTGGAGGTAATGTTTGAAATATTTCAAAGTACACCTTGATGTGCTAATTGAACCGAGAGTTTGTGAAAAATAAAACAAAAACTTTTTTCCGTTTTAATAAAATTGTTTTATTGATGATTCATTCAAACATCACTCATTAGGTTGCTGTGTAAAATTGACTTGAAGAATGTTCTTAGTTCATGTTGTGGTAAAAAATTTAATAATAAAATAGAGCGAATCATAAACATCCTCTATGTTTTACATTCTTTGAACAAGCATTTCAATATGTACTGGTTGATCTGGTGTTAATCATATATTTTTTGTGAAATTGTTTGTACTCGCGTCATAATGTACTTGGTAGAGGTATGACACATGGTAAAGTCATTTAATTTTAAATTTAAGATGGTTTTTAGATATTTACATGACAATAAGAAGAGGTTTTATAGATTCGAATATTTGTAAAAAAGAGCACAATTTATTAGAACAAAACCGGATATAACAATTTTCAGCAATTCTTCAAAGTATTATTTGCATGCGGCTTTAAAAATTCATATAGTTATTTGAATTTAAAGGAATTCTTCTATAGGACATAAGGACAACTTTGGCTGATATCTTATATGAAATCAAGTTAAACATTTATACTTAAAGTACTTCCTGTATGGCTAGAAGTTCGCTTTTCCATTACCAACCATCATAGAATCAAAAAGGAATCCAGCATAGAGTGATTTTGTTATTTTGGCAGAGCATTGAGAACCGTAGCAGTCTCTACAACTAGCTAAGATTTGACAGTAAGCTATTTCTGAGCTTTAACCTTTTCAGTCTTTCAAAGTTTTCCGTTAAATTCCGTTGGATAAGAAATTTTTCATATTTGAATAAGAAAGAAATTACTGAGAATGTTTTAATATATTATTTTTTCATGTATAGTCCTGCTTAGTAGAAATGTTATGAGATAAAAAATTCCGTCAGAGTGTCTCGATAGAGGTTCGTACATGTGGTTATCTCAATAGCACTGTTAAAATTTTATTTGGGACAAATTATCCCCATGGGATCGAATGGGTTAAGAGCTTGACTATCAGAGAAGAATTTTAATAAGCCCTAAGATAACATTGAGAGACGCTATTGGTGTGGACCTTTCGTCCGTGCATTTCTCGTCACTCATTGTAACCGCTTCATGGTTAATACTTCTAGGGTTTTCGACCACCACAATGCATATGCGTAGGTACAGATTGAACATCATCTAAGGACTTATTCTTCAGTTCTTACCGCAAATTCTTGTATAGGCCTACTAAGAAGCTGTGATATGCTAATAATAATGTCTATATGAAGGAACCAGGAATCTTTGTCCAGAGTTTTTAAATATATTGTTGAGTCGAGATTTTTTTGAGAAGTCAACTTTGCACAAGATAGAACGGGACAGGTAAGGTTGTTGCCGTTTACTAAAATACAATAAGTGCCTTTTTGGATTTACAGAGATGTCTTCGTTTAAACACCATCTCTGTGCCGTGATCAGTGCTGCCTTTCAGACTTCGGATATTGAACTTTCAAAGCTCCATCATATATTGACTGCTGCGTCATCGGCATATACAACCACGTCTACTCCAAAGTCCTTTGAGTTCAACTAGGAGACTATCGATAGCTAGGACCCAAAGTAGAGGTGTTTCAACTATAACATCTTCTTGGGGACACCCTCTGGTTGTAGTTGCCTTGTAGGAAGTATCATCAAAGAAAGTCTGAATAACTCTACTGCTAAGTGTAGCCATAGTTCATTACCTAATCCTTCTAGTGAAGTCATATGACGTATTATTGAAGGGTCTTTTGATATCAAAGAAAGCAACATTGGATTTTTTCTTGTTATCTAAGATGGGTCATTCATTCCGCTGAGATTGATTACAAAATAGCAAATTCGGTCGCTCGACTATTTAAACAAATTTTTTTTTTACCATAAATTTCGTAATGTTTCGGCACTTTAGAACTGCTTTAAAAAACATTTTTTTTGTTGTATTTACAAAATGGCGGCCATGTTTATCATGCAACCACGAGCGATTTTCGTATCTTATAGAGTTTGCGGTAATGATCATACCTCAGCTGCTATTAAACATACAGCAATAAATGAAAAACTATAATATTAATTATACCTTAGACTATAATCTTGCATATCAGAAAAATCGATGGGGATGTTACTGAATTTAAAAAAAAAAGTTAAATTATCCAAAAAAATTGTAATTTTTGGTAACTTTAAATAAAGAATTTTAATAGAAAGAAGTTAGTGGCAGACCTATTTTTTTTATAAGGAACGTCTTAGTATGAACTTAAAATATAATTTTTTTAAAGTGACTAGATCATAAACTTTTTGGGTTACATCGCTTTGAAAAATAAGAATCTCAAATTTGTCCCAACTTTGGCGTCAAGTATCTCCAATGGGCACGGGTGAAAAAATTTAAATAAACTACTAGGATTCTGATGATATAAGAATGAAAGTGGTTTTTATTGTTCATTAAAAGATATAGCATTTTAAAATTCGTATTACTAATTTTTACAGTCAGAATTATTAGTATTATCGGAGTGACTCATATAGTCATATTTCACAGAGTTTTACGACTGATATCTAATAAAAACCATGATGCTTTTGAGACTCATATAAATCTTATGATTCTTTGAAAACTTTTTATGACTCAAATTTATTAGCTCATAAAATGCTCATTCAAGACTCTGATATGATCGTTTGTCCTTTCCTGCAAGATCTAAATCCAAAATATGACTCTTATAAGAGTCTGAAAAGAAAATCATAATTCTGACATATATGTGCATGATCTGACCTTCATGAAAAAATTATTTTTTGACTCATATATATGTAATGGTTAAAATAACCTGACAATTTAAAGGTTATTTAAATTGTTAAACAATAAATTATAACAACTTTATAACAATTGAAATTAAAAACTATAGCAAACAGTGAAACAAGAATGCACTATTTTATTAAAATTCAAAGAAATCTTGCATGATGCACAAACATCTTAATGCCATGTTTGCGTTCCAAGCTTTGCAAAGCTTGACAAAAGGCGTGGAAACTTAATATTATTTGAAATTTAATACTTCAAAGAAATTATAAATTTTATTGTAGGAATTGTTAAAAGGAATTTATGGTCATGTATGATAGCTATTGACTGTTTCTATATATAATAGCTATTGTGCAGGACAGCATAATTTTAAGCCATTATTTTTCTGCTAAAGAACAAACGAAAAGCTAACAAAAGTGAGTGTCGATGGGTTTCAATAAAAAAATGGACTCATGAAAAGAACTCCCCAACTAACTATCAAGCTGCCAGACATGTAGAAAGTCTTATTTTGCGTTACCACCTGGGTGCGGTTCATTTATTAAGCAACCATTTAAGACTGACAATCAATTAAACATTATCTACACCCACCCACCCAGCAGTCATAAAAAAAACCAACGGTTTGATTGACACTCTAAGCCAAATGCTGAAAGGCGAAAATGACGCCATTGAGGCGACAACTAAATGTTCCAAAGATGTTCGAGACAGTTTTCACAAAAAAAAAAAATAAACCAAACAAAAATATAGAAAAAACACAAAAAAGAAGCGAACAAAAGAGAAGCAAACAATGGCGATTCATTCTAGCGGAAAACAACGAAAACAACTAAACGCTTAAGTTACATATAAAAAGGTCAATGAACAGCTTGCCAAGCAGCACGAGCAGCAGCATCATCATCGTCATCATTATGTCGTTGATGATGACTTCCGATAGTTATTGTTTTTGTTGTCGTGCTTCTGGTATTATAATCTTAGAAAAATTACAAAATTTATCTTTATATTTCATTAAAAAGTTAGTCACGTGAACGCACACTGAGCTTAACTGCAACAGCGCAGAGACAGAGTTGCCAACTAAAGCGCTAAAAGAGAGTCGTTATAAAATGCAAAAAAAATTTAAATAGTTTATTTATAAAATTTGTAAACATTTTAGCCTCAGATAAAACCGTACTAATTTAAATATTTCGGAACTGCTGGTCAACCAGTTAAAACAAGCATTCTTTGCCGGAAATTATTTGCCATCCTTTTCCAAACGAACTGTCTGTCAACCAGCCAGTTTGCAAACATCTCTCTAGTTAGCATTAATATGCAAAATAGCCCTAAACTCTGCTCCCTGATGGTGAGTTAACAAACTCAGCTTGAGCAAAAATATCAAAGCAAAAATAGACCGCATACGCATCACTTGAGCGCTGATAGACAGACATACAGACAGTTAGTCGCCCACATTGGCCGCAACAAAACGATTACTTCCGTTTCACAGAAATCAACACAAAAAAATTAACTTTATAGATAAAATGTATTTGCTTTTAATTTCACGTTCTGATTGTCACGAGCATTCTTCTAGAGATAAACACCATGCTTGGCGCCTTCAAAAGCATCATCGTGTTGACAATTTCCTATTTTTATTTTATGTCTGATGAGCCTAATTTTTTTATCACCAGATAACATTAGATTTTTCCACAAAAGAGATAACAAAAATACACAAAAAAACCAGCTTAAAACATTATGAATGAATGACTTAACCCCTGGCCTATGGCAAGTACTTAAAAGTGCCAATTGTATATTTGTATCTATTTTTTTTGTTTGCATATCCATTTATTGATGTTTGTTTGACCTTTCCGAACAAGTTATTATTTGCCAAGACCGAAATAAAAAATTTGCATAAGTTTCGTCTTAGATAAGGTATTCCATAAATTTAACCCTTTTGATCGCCTTATTAGGATTAACTCTTTATTTTTGATATCATCCTAATAAGCTGTCAAAACGGTTTCTTCAATGACTAACCATTTGCGATTACAAGCTTTTGATTCATCCCAAAATCAATTATTCTGCAACATTGACTTTATATCAAAAAGATAAAAATAATAATGAAGGCAATAAGATTGGAACTCAGAGATTGTACTGAATAAAAAGATGGGACTAATTTTAAATGTCGTGTAAAAATAACACTTTGAGTTTTGCAAAAAAAAAAAAATTTGCAAGAATATGATACAAGAACGAATGTTTGAAATATTGATTTCTAAGAAAGTATCGCCACGAATTTCTTTCCTCACAGGAGGAAATCAGAAAGAGCCATTATAAGGTGCCAAGTCGAGACTGAGAGAAGGATAACTCATTAATATCATGTTTTAAGTGCTCAAAACCGATTCTGATTGGTTTTTCTCAATTCTACGATGATCATCGCCAAACAAATGGTATCATTCAGCATCAACCGTTTGGGTTGATCAACCGGAATAGGAATAGGAATAGGAAAAGGAATAGGAATAGGAATAGGAATAGGAATAGGAATAGGAATAGGAATAGGAATAGGAATAGGAATAGGAATAGGAATAGGAATAGGAATAGGAATAGGAATAGGAATAGGAATAGGAATAGGAATAGGAATAGGAATAGGAATAGGAATAGGAATAGGAATAGGAATAGGAATAGGAATAGGAATAGGAATAGGAATAGGAATAGGAATAGGAATAGGAATAGGAATAGGAATAGGAATAGGAATAGGAATAGGAATAGGAATAGGAATAGGAATAGGAATAGGAATAGGAATAGGAATAGGAATAGGAATAGGAATAGGAATAGGAATAGGAATAGGAATAGGAATAGGAATAGGAATAGGAATAGGAATAGGAATAGGAATAGGAATAGGAATAGGAATAGGAATAGGAATAGGAATAGGAATAGGAATAGGAATAGGAATAGGAATAGGAATAGGAATAGGAATAGGAATAGGAATAGGAATAGGAATAGGAATAGGAATAGGAATAGGAATAGGAATAGGAATAGGAATAGGAATAGGAATAGGAATAGGAATAGGAATAGGAATAGGAATAGGAATAGGAATAGGAATAGGAATAGGAATAGGAATAGGAATAGGAATAGGAATAGGAATAGGAATAGGAATAGGAATAGGAATAGGAATAGGAATAGGAATAGGAATAGGAATAGGAATAGGAATAGGAATAGGAATAGGAATAGGAATAGGAATAGGAATAGGAATAGGAATAGGAATAGGAATAGGAATAGGAATAGGAATAGGAATAGGAATAAGAATAGGAATAGGAATAGGAATAGGAATAGGAATAGGAATAGGAATAGGAATAGGAATAGGAATAGGAATAGGAATAGGAATAGGAATAGGAATAGGAATAGGAATAGGAATAGGAATAGTAATAGGAATAGGAATAGGAATAGGAATAGGAATAGGAATAGGAATAGGAATAGGAATAGGAATAGGAATAGGAATAGGAATAGGAATAGGAATAGGAATAGGAATAGGAATAGGAATAGGAATAGGAATAGGAATAGGAATAGGAATAGGAATAGGAATAGGAATAGGAATAGGAATAGGAATAGGAATAGGAATACGAATAGGAATAGGAAGTGGAAGGAATAGGAATAGAAATAGAAATAGAAATAGTAATTTAAATTGAAATTGAAATTGAAATTGAAATTGAAATTGAAATTGAAATTGAAATTGAAATTGAAATTGAAATTGAAATTGAAATTGAAATTGAAATTGAAATTGAAATTGAAATTGAAATTGAAATTGAAATTGAAATTGAAATTGAAATTGAAAATGAAATTGAAATTGAAATTTAAATTGAAATTGAAATTGAAATTGAAATTGAAATTGAAATTGAAATTGAAATTGAAATTGAAATTGAAATTGAAATTGAAATTGAAATTGAAATTGAAATTGAAATTGAAATTGAAATTGAAATTGAAATTGAAATTGAAATTGAAATTGAAATTGAAATTGAAATTGAAATTGAAATTGAAATTGAAATTGAAATTGAAATTGAAATTGAAATTGAAATTGAAATTGAAATTGAAATTGAAATTGAAATTGAAATTGAAATTGAAATTGAAATTGAAATTGAAATTGAAATTGAAATTGAAATTGAAATTGAAATTGAAATTGAAATTGAAATTGAAATTGAAATTGAAATTGAAATTGAAATTGAAATTTAAATTGAAATTGAAATTGAAATTGAAATTGAAATTGAAATTGAAATTGAAATTGAAATTGAAATTGAAATTGAAATTGAAATTGAAATTGAAATTGAAATTGAAATTGAAATTGAAATTGAAATTGAAATTGAAATTGAAATTGAAATTGAAATTGAAATTGAAATTGAAATTGAAATTGAAATTGAAATTGAAATTGAAATTGAAATTGAAATTGAAATTGAAATTGAAATTGAAATTGAAATTGAAATTGAAATTGAAATTGAAATTGAAATTGAAATTGAAATTGAAATTGAAATTGAAATTGAAATTGAAATTGAAATTGAAATTGAAATTGAAATTGAAATTGAAATTGAAATTGAAATTGAAATTGAAATTGAAATTGAAATTGAAATTGAAATTGAAATTGAAATTGAAATTGAAATTGAAATTGAAATTGAAATTGAAATTGAAATTGAAATTGAAATTGAAATTGAAATTGAAATTGAAATTGAAATTGAAATTGAAATTGAAATTGAAATTGAAATTGAAATTGAAATTGAAATTGAAATTGAAATTGAAATTGAAATTGAAATTGAAATTGAAATTGAAATTGAAATTGAAATTGAAATTGAAATTGAAATTGAAATTGAATTGAAATTGAGATTGAAAGTGAAATTGAAATTGAGATTGAAATTGAAATTGAAATTGAGATTGAAATTGAAATTGAAATTGAAATTGAAATTGAAATTGAAATTGAAATTGAAATTGAAATTGTAATTGAAATTGAAATTGAAATTGAAATTGAAATTGAAATTGAAAAATTGAAATTGAAATTGAAATTGAAATTGAAATTGAAATTGAAATTTTGGATACGTAAACGAATACGAATACGAATACGAATACAAATATCAAAACGAATATGATTACAAATGCAAATATGAATGCTACAGAGAATTGGAATATGAATGCAAATATGAATGGATACGTAAACGAATACGAAAATGAATACAATTACGAATACGATTACAATTACGAATACGATTATGATTACGAATGCGATTGCTAATACGAAAACAAAAAATAAGTACAATTGGGATAACGTTCACAGTTACGATTACGACTAAGATTAAAATTGCTGCTGGGATTTTTGTTCAGATTACAGATACTATTACCATTGAATAATTACAAATAGAAGGTGACACTACCGACGATGAAGCGACATTAGAGCTATGTGGCAGATATGTGCACTCCACATAATTATCCAGTTCTATAACCCAAATAAATTGTCTTCGCTTATGTGTGAAAAATTTCCCTTGGTTTTTTTTTCACTTGTTTTGTTATTGTTATAGTCCTTTTCTGATTACCAGTTACTTTCTGCAGTATTGTTTTGTGTCTTTTGTCAATTGCTAGCTTTTTGACCACTTTGTTAACTTTTTTATTGGCGCTATGCATTGGTAGCGCGTAAGAGTTTTATTTATTTAAATAATTTGAAAGATCTTTTATTAACTTAAGTGTGTTGAAGTTTTATGATTACGTCGGGTGTGAAATTAAAAAAAACTAGTAAGGTATATCTTCGACTTGGCCGAAGTTAAAATACCCCCACGGCCGATTCTTAAAGGTAAAATAATCTTAAATTGGAGAGCTTTTTTTATGAGATTTTGAGAGATTTTATAATTTTTATGTGTCTAAAATACATACATATCAAATTGTTTTCCTGCAGCTTAATTATAAGTCATTTTATAATGTTTTCAATTTTGGGGTTGAATGGGAGGTGGGCGTGTTTGTTTGTGTATAACGCCCATTTTTCTAGCACACCTCAGTTTTGTCATGGAATACACGAATATCGAGTTTCCGTTTTGTACCTTTAAAATTAGCCTCTTTATAGGGTTTTCAATTTTTGGGTTGTATGGGAGGAGGGCGTGTTAGTGGGTGAACAACGCCCATTTTTCTAACACACCTCAATTTTGACATAGAATACTTAAATACCGAGTTTCCGTCTTGTAACTTTAATATTAGCCTCTTTATAGATTTTTCAATTTTGGGGTTGTATGGGAGATGGGCGTGTTTGTGGGTGGATGACGCCCATTTTTTTAACACACCTCAGTTTTGATATAGAATACACAAATACAAAATTTCAGTTTCGTAGCTTAAATATTAGTCTTTTTATAATGTTTTCATTATTGGGGTTGTATGGGAGGTAGGCGTGGTTTTCATCCGATCTAGCCCATTCTCGAACTTGATCTTAGTTTTTTAGAAAAAAGCTTAAATATCGAATTTCATAACGATAGCTTCAAAATTACGGCTGTAATCGTGTCCACAGACAGACGGACAGACAGACGGACAGACGGACAGACGGACAGACGGACAGACAGACGGACATGGCTAAATCAACTCAGGTGGTGATGCTGATCAAGAATATATATACTTTTCTATACCTACCACGCCTCCTTATGGGCGTTACACACGTCGTGACAAAATTAATATACCCCTTACGCAGTACGCGTGGGGGTATAAAAATGGAATTTCTAGATTTCTTATGCAAAAAGAAAGCTTTTCTTCCAAGTTGATAGAAGATGAAAAATTGTATATGTGCGCTGAACACTTTGAAAAGAAGTTCGTAAATATTAGTGGCTTTAAAGAGGGACATAACATTCACGGCAGAGAAAACAGACATTTTTTAAAAAATTCATAGCTTAGTCAAAAACAAACATTTTTCCAAAATTTTATTATTGTAGAAAATTGAACAAATTACAAGAAAAAAAATTCAAAAAAATGTGTATTTCAATTCAACATGGTTTTATAGAGCTCCAAACTGGCGGCAAAGAAAAAAAAAGGGGCCTCATGATTTTAGGCTTAGTGTTTTTTGGGAAAAGATGATCAGAATTTTCCGTAGAACATTTTCCGCGCCTACGAGTTTTTGAAAACAAAAATTAATCCGGCCTAATAAAAAAGGCTTGAGGCTACAAAGACTCAAAATATATGCAATTAACACATTTCCCATTGGAAAACTTAAGGATAGAAAAATACCCATGAAAATAATTTTTTTCAAAAAATCACTGGATCAAAATTTCTTAGACTACTAGATGTATCCTTGAAATTCTGCCATTTGACTAGAGTCACCAGACTACGAAAACCATTAATTTTCCGATGGTGGAAATATCGGCAGTGGAAAGCGGAAAATAAAGAAAATAAATCAAAGCACAACAGAAAAATTTAGTTTTTTATAAGTAGTTATATAATAAGTTTATATATAATAATAATAATATAGTATAATAGTAATATAGTTTTTATATAATAAGTAATTAACTGAATTCGAATGATTTGCGACTGGGGATCGAACTCGGGCTCCGAGCATTGCTAAGCCACACACTTAACCTGCATGCCATGGTCACCAAAAATAATTTATACAGATTTCAATTAGCAGTTTTTTCGTTGAATACGCATTGCAATTATTTTGAAAAAATTCGAAGAAAAGTTTTCACGATAGCCTAATGGGTTTAAAAATACCCAATGAATATCTCAACAACGCATTGAGGTATGGAGTTGAATGTTTGAATATATATTTTATAGTTGAAATTTAAACACGTTTGCTTTAAATTTTTTTTGTAGAGACGCAAATGCGTTAAATTTCTATTATAAACTTTTTTTTTGTTTAAATTTAATTTATGTTTTATTCTCAGTGGTGCAATTATTGACTCCCTAAAATTTAAACATAGCTATTTTGATAAACGTTTGCTTAAATTGAAGAATGCATTCGGTAAAATTTTTTATTTCAAAAACTGCTTGTTCTGACATTACAATAGTGTGCTGACATTTACTTATTAATGTGTTAAACAGTAAATGTAATAAAGTACTTTATTTATGTTAATAAAGCGGCACCTAAAATTATACCGCGTACCCTAGGATATAACGATTGAATTAATTTTTTTATTTTGTGTATTATTTACTACTTTAATGTACATAAAAATATTATAAATACACATGAAAACGTTCATTTTGAATATGATTTTTATATATCGACATTATTTTGCTTATTAAAGAGATTATTTTACTGAAGAATTATTTTAAGCCTCAAATTAAATTCTATTAAATTTTCATTTTACACAATTTGCTTCAAACCCAAATAACACAAATAAAACGAAAACACTTGTCAGCAGAGCAGCAGCTACTGACCTTGAACAAGGAGGGAAATTATTTATCTCTATTTTGGGATCAATTTAGGATTTTATTAGCTTGTGCACAAAGTAGGTGAGAATCTTTGGTAAAATGAAAAACGATACTAGAGACATGTGAACGGCGTAGC
The DNA here is from genome assembly GCA_958299015.1 of Tetanocera ferruginea. Lineage (NCBI taxonomy): Eukaryota > Metazoa > Arthropoda > Insecta > Diptera > Sciomyzidae > Tetanocera > Tetanocera ferruginea. Next base: position 32,616,175 of record OY282642.1, on the reverse strand, counting down.
GGCGAATGTTGGCGGTGTCCATTCTATATTATAATTATTCAATGCTATTACAGTAAGCGAGTTTAGCTATGTCTATGTTTGTTTGAAAAAACATTGTTGACAAATAAGTTTAAATCTTTTGCTTCCCGCTTTGACAATGGAAATAACAACATCAAAAATACAAAGTAACAAATTAGAATTGCAATTATTTACAATTACAATTTCATTTACAATTATATGAACAGTTTCAATCAAAATTACAACTAGAATTACAATTACAATTACAATTGCTATTACGTTTACGCTTGCGGTTATGTTTAAGTTATGCTTAATTCTGAACGTTTTTTTCTGCACAGCATTATTTATAATTCGTTGACCTTGAATAATAAAAACTAAGCAATTTCTCTTACACTTGCAAGTCTTCAAGTTATATCTTAAATATATCCACGTGCGTGGATTTATTTCTTGATTAACCAACATTCGCTTAAGTTTTTATTCATATGTATTTCCAACAAAAGTAATTTCCAAGTTTTTATTCATCTGTCTCATTGAGATAGCATTCTAACCCTACTCGCACCTAGACACCATCATCTCGGCTTCGACAGAAACCCGCCTCTGTCAACATTGAATAATTTCTTAACGCCTCATTAGCTGCTCTAAACGCTAGGAGGCAAAAATTACTGTTAATTTGATGGCTGCTTGACATTAATAACATGCTCATCCTCATTTTGTATATTATTTTTTTTATTTTTTGTTTATTTTCTTTATAAAATTTTGTATCTTTTAGATGCGCTAAGAGCTTAGTTGTCAATGTTTTCTCTTAACGACTTATCCTTGTCAAGTTTTTATGGGCGTGTGTGAGTGTGTGTGTGTCGTGTGTCACATGTGCACCCTGAAGTAGCTTAAGACTTTCTTTTGTTCTCAGATACTTGTCAAGATTTTTAATGGTTGTCTAAGTGGTGGCGCTTGAAACCGGTTGAACTTCACTCAATGAATATCCATTAAAATATTTCATTTTCATATCCAGCAATGACAGCTCATTTTGACTGAACAGCTGTTGTCGCATGTGTGTGAGCTTATGTGTTTGTGTTTGTGTATGTGTGTATTGGCTTAGACACTGAGCAGTTTAATGTATCTCCTTGGCTAGATGAATGAGTGACAACGGCTGTTGTCGTCGTTCTTAAGTTGAAACACGTGTGCTTCTGCAGCGTGGCGATTAGTTTTTGTTTTGGTTTGTTTTTGTATAAAATATAAATAAATTAAATAAGCAAAAACAAAAAAAAAAAATACCAAAATAAAAAATAAAACCTATAAGTAAAACAAAAACTTTCAATAAATAGCTGGTAGAAAGCATGACGCTGTTAGATTTGTATGAATTTTTGGTGCCGCGCTGTCTGTCAGTCTTTGAATGAACATCAAAGCTTTGAGTTGCTCCTACACAAGCATATATCTCTCTCTTTTTTTATTTTTTTTTTTTTTTTTGACTGCGCAGACATCTTGGCTCTGCGAACAATTTCAGTTCGTTTAAGAAACACAAATGAAGCTGAATATCCGTATTTATGACTTGTTTATTTGTTGTATAGCTGGGCCGGTTTTACAGTAACTACCAGCATAAAGCGTCTCTCGCAGTTATATAAGAAGAAGCTATTAAATTTGTCATTGCCAGCTAGTTCGTTTTTTTTTGTCTTCTTTTACCGACAGACAACTGGTTACTGTAACTATCAACTACAAACTTGTTTGCATTTACACGATTGTGACTATATTCATTTCTTTCACTGTGCCTAAATGATACCCTGCGGTCGGGTATTTCAAACAGGTCTTAAAAGAAAAAAAAAATTATGTTAATTTTTCGATGACTTGTTAATTGTTTCCATAAACTATATACAATAAACAGACAATTTTAATTAGCTATCAGCAATTTTATGCGAAAAAAAGTTTAAATAAATAAATTAAATTTTGTAATGATAAAAAAAGCTGGCTGCACGCTGCTTCACAACCAATACATAGTGTGAAATGAGTAGCTACACTTGACAGCCTAAATTATTACTCATAAGCTATGCCTTACAGTTGGGGGCATTTCTCTTAGAGATAAAAGAATATCGATGCACCTGATTTTGTTTCTAAGATATTTACAATATAATTATTGTATGTACGATACCCGTATATTGGATGATGATGTTAAAAAAATACATACACGTGGTCATAGTAGCTATAGCTGCCAGTGTGTATAAATCATTCTATTTCAAATATTTGAAAGTTCCCGGTCTGATCAAGTTCCATTTTAAATGGCAAATATTAAAATTTCATTTTTCATTTCTCATCTGCATTTCAATTTATAAACACTCCATAGAAAATATCTCTTAGTTTACGATAGCCAAATATTTATTCAAAACCTATGCAGAGTTTTTCGACCTAATGCCAGCTATATGTATAACGGTATCCATACCAGAACAGTGAATATTCTATAACTTATACTTAATTAACTAAACAACGACAGAACCCAGAGAGAGAAAATTAAAAATTAATAGAGATAATAAGATCTAACGATTTCAAAGATCGTTTTGGAAGATGCAATTTTATGTTTTCGGACTGATTTCTATAGAATTCTTACAACGCACACCTGTGATAATTAAATAAACAAGCATTTTTATATTTTTTCTTTCTAGAGCTTTTCAAATATCACGAGTTTATATAAAATGCTTTGATCTGCTTATTTAACATAAATTTCTCAGGTATTAAGACAGTTTATAAAATAATATATCGCCATCAGTTGACTTCAAAATATGAGCAAAACAAAACTGAAAAGAAAAACGCAATATTATACATATAAGAATATTTTAGCATTAATAATATGGATTTGAATATTTGATTGAATTTAAATTATCAGATATAATCTTAATTTTTTATATTTTGTTTTGTTTTTTTTTTTTTATTTTTTTTGCAATAAATTAATAATGAGTAGCAACACTTTGTATTGACAGCTTATTGGCAAAGTATACAACCGAGGAAGTGTGTAAAACTTCAAAAGAGTTTGCTAAATTTTGAAAAAGAAACAAATGAAATGAATGGAATTAATAAGTGATTAAAGAGCTTTCATAGAATTTCTGGTATAAAATAAAATTTAGACTTTATTATTTAATAACAGAAACCAGTTTTTGGCAATATTCAAGAGAGATATAGAGAGACACAGACAATTAATTCTTTGCAAAATTGACACATATTGGCTGTGACAAAGAACAAGTCTTGTGGTTGCGCCTGACTTTTTTGGAAAATTGTTATAGCTTGAAGCTTGCCTCATTTTTGCTCAATTGAAATTCAATGTTTTAATGTCGCCCTTCAACTCCAACAACATCCGCGTTAATGACTGTAAAAGAGTTCATAGAAAACTATGCTACTCTGACAGTTGAGAAATTAGCAATTCTAACAACATATGCTGTTAGCTTTAATAAGTAATCCAAACACGTTTTTTTACAACCAGTCAGTGTTTCTTGCTGCCACTTTTACCATCACAACAATAACAACTTATTTGTCATCACAGAGCCGCAAGACAGCCATGTAAAAGTACTTAAACAGCCGTGAGCATTGAACAAGTGCTCATTACACACATTTCAAAGACACAGGTTCGATTATTGAAGAAGAAAAGAAAAAAACACAAAAAAAAAACAAGTGAAGTCATGAACAACAAAAGGCAAAAATCGTCTTTTGTGAAAAATTATTGTTTCTTCTTGTCTGAAGTCTGCTAACTACAACACATAATTGTTCATTACTAAAGTGAGCTTTTGGTGAAATTTGACTTACTGAAATGCACACGCGGTTCAGTAGCGATAATTAAAAATAGAAAAGTAATATGAGAGACGTGTTGAAATTTATTGTTCAACTCAATATTTAAAACGATTTGATACTTAAAAAAAAAAACTTAATTGAAAAAGATTCAAGAGTAAAAAGTTAAGTTAGGAGAGTTAAAATCTTAACACCAAAAACCGGAGAGAAAGAGATGATTTTAAAATCTATATGAATATGAATATGAATATGAATATGAATATGAATATGAATATGAATATGAATATGAATATGAATATGAATATGAATATGAATATGAATATGAATATGAATATGAATATGAATATGAATATGAATATGAATATGAATATGAATATGAATATGAATATGAATATGAATATGAATATGAATATGAATATGAATATGAATATGAATATGAATATGAATATGAATATGAATATGAATATGAATATGAATATGAATATGAATATGAATATGAATATGAATATGAATATGAATATGAATATGAATATGAATATGAATATGAATATGAATATGAATATGAATATGAATATGAATATGAATATGAATATGAATATGAATATGAATATGAATATGAATATGAATATGAATATGAATATGAATATGAATATGAATATGAATATGAATATGAATATGAATATGAATATGAATATGAATATGAATATGAATATGAATATGAATATGAATATGAATATGAATATGAATATGAATATGAATATGAATATGAATATGAATATGAATATGAATATGAATATGAATATGAATATGAATATGAATATGAATATGAATATGAATATGAATATGAATATGAATATGAATATGAATATGAATATGAATATGAATATGAATATGAATATGAATATGAATATGAATATGAATATGAATATGAATATGAATATGAATATGAATATGAATATGAATATGAATATGAATATGAATATGAATATGAATATGAATATGAATATGAATATGAATATGAATATGAATATGAATATGAATATGAATATGAATATGAATATGAATATGAATATGAATATGAATATGAATATGAATATGAATATGAATATGAATATGAATATGAATATGAATATGAATATGAATATGAATATGAATATGAATATGAATATGAATATGAATATGAATATGAATATGAATATGAATATGAATATGAATATGAATATGAATATGAATATGAATATGAATATGAATATGAATATGAATATGAATATGAATATGAATATGAATATGAATATGAATATGAATATGAATATGAATATGAATATGAATATGAATATGAATATGAATATGAATATGAATATGAATATGAATATGAATATGAATATGAATATGAATATGAATATGAATATGAATATGAATATGAATATGAATATGAATATGAATATGAATATGAATATGAATATGAATATGAATATGAATATGAATATGAATATGAATATGAATATGAATATGAATATGAATATGAATATGAATATGAATATGAATATGAATATGAATATGAATATGAATATGAATATGAATATGAATATGAATATGAATATGAATATGAATATGAATATGAATATGAATATGAATATGAATATGAATATGAATATGAATATGAATATGAATATGAATATGAATATGAATATGAATATGAATATGAATATGAATATGAATATGAATATGAATATGAATATGAATATGAATATGAATATGAATATGAATATGAATATGAATATGAATATGAATATGAATATGAATATGAATATGAATATGAATATGAATATGAATATGAATATGAATATGAATATGAATATGAATATGAATATGAATATGAATATGAATATGAATATGAATATGAATATGAATATGAATATGAATATGAATATGAATATGAATATGAATATGAATATGAATATGAATATGAATATGAATATGAATATGAATATGAATATGAATATGAATATGAATATGAATATGAATATGAATATGAATATGAATATGAATATGAATATGAATATGAATATGAATATGAATATGAATATGAATATGAATATGAATATGAATATGAATATGAATATGAATATGAATATGAATATGAATATGAATATGAATATGAATATGAATATGAATATGAATATGAATATGAATATGAATATGAATATGAATATGAATATGAATATGAATATGAATATGAATATGAATATGAATATGAATATGAATATGAATATGAATATGAATATGAATATGAATATGAATATGAATATGAATATGAATATGAATATGAATATGAATATGAATATGAATATGAATATGAATATGAATATGAATATGAATATGAATATGAATATGAATATGAATATGAATATGAATATGAATATGAATATGAATATGAATATGAATATGAATATGAATATGAATATGAATATGAATATGAATATGAATATGAATATGAATATGAATATGAATATGAATATGAATATGAATATGAATATGAATATGAATATGAATATGAATATGAATATGAATATGAATATGAATATGAATATGAATATGAATATGAATATGAATATGAATATGAATATGAATATGAATATGAATATGAATATGAATATGAATATGAATATGAATATGAATATGAATATGAATATGAATATGAATATGAATATGAATATGAATATGAATATGAATATGAATATGAATATGAATATGAATATGAATATGAATATGAATATGAATATGAATATGAATATGAATATGAATATGAATATGAATATGAATATGAATATGAATATGAATATGAATATGAATATGAATATGAATATGAATATGAATATGAATATGAATATGAATATGAATATGAATATGAATATGAATATGAATATGAATATGAATATGAATATGAATATGAATATGAATATGAATATGAATATGAATATGAATATGAATATGAATATGAATATGAATATGAATATGAATATGAATATGAATATGAATATGAATATGAATATGAATATGAATATGAATATGAATATGAATATGAATATGAATATGAATATGAATATGAATATGAATATGAATATGAATATGAATATGAATATGAATATGAATATGAATATGAATATGAATATGAATATGAATATGAATATGAATATGAATATGAATATGAATATGAATATGAATATGAATATGAATATGAATATGAATATGAATATGAATATGAATATGAATATGAATATGAATATGAATATGAATATGAATATGAATATGAATATGAATATGAATATGAATATGAATATGAATATGAATATGAATATGAATATGAATATGAATATGAATATGAATATGAATATGAATATGAATATGAATATGAATATGAATATGAATATGAATATGAATATGAATATGAATATGAATATGAATATGAATATGAATATGAATATGAATATGAATATGAATATGAATATGAATATGAATATGAATATGAATATGAATATGAATATGAATATGAATATGAATATGAATATGAATATGAATATGAATATGAATATGAATATGAATATGAATATGAATATGAATATGAATATGAATATGAATATGAATATGAATATGAATATGAATATGAATATGAATATGAATATGAATATGAATATGAATATGAATATGAATATGAATATGAATATGAATATGAATATGAATATGAATATGAATATGAATATGAATATGAATATGAATATGAATATGAATATGAATATGAATATGAATATGAATATGAATATGAATATGAATATGAATATGAATATGAATATGAATATGAATATGAATATGAATATGAATATGAATATGAATATGAATATGAATATGAATATGAATATGAATATGAATATGAATATGAATATGAATATGAATATGAATATGAATATGAATATGAATATGAATATGAATATGAATATGAATATGAATATGAATATGAATATGAATATGAATATGAATATGAATATGAATATGAATATGAATATGAATATGAATATGAATATGAATATGAATATGAATATGAATATGAATATGAATATGAATATGAATATGAATATGAATATGAATATGAATATGAATATGAATATGAATATGAATATGAATATGAATATGAATATGAATATGAATATGAATATGAATATGAATATGAATATGAATATGAATATGAATATGAATATGAATATGAATATGAATATGAATATGAATATGAATATGAATATGAATATGAATATGAATATGAATATGAATATGAATATGAATATGAATATGAATATGAATATGAATATGAATATGAATATGAATATGAATATGAATATGAATATGAATATGAATATGAATATGAATATGAATATGAATATGAATATGAATATGAATATGAATATGAATATGAATATGAATATGAATATGAATATGAATATGAATATGAATATGAATATGAATATGAATATGAATATGAATATGAATATGAATATGAATATGAATATGAATATGAATATGAATATGAATATGAATATGAATATGAATATGAATATGAATATGAATATGAATATGAATATGAATATGAATATGAATATGAATATGAATATGAATATGAATATGAATATGAATATGAATATGAATATGAATATGAATATGAATATGAATATGAATATGAATATGAATATGAATATGAATATGAATATGAATATGAATATGAATATGAATATGAATATGAATATGAATATGAATATGAATATGAATATGAATATGAATATGAATATGAATATGAATATGAATATGAATATGAATATGAATATGAATATGAATATGAATATGAATATGAATATGAATATGAATATGAATATGAATATGAATATGAATATGAATATGAATATGAATATGAATATGAATATGAATATGAATATGAATATGAATATGAATATAAATATGAATATGAATATGAATATGAATATGATATGAATATGAATATGAATATGAATATGAATATGAATATGAATATGAATATGAATATGAATATGAATATGAATATGAATATGAAAATGAATATGAATATGAATATGAATATGAATATGAATATGAATATGAATATGAATATGAATATGAATATCAATATCAATATCAATATGAATATGAATATGAATATGAATATCAATATCAATATCAATATGAATATGAATATGAATATGAATATGAATATGAATTTGAATGTGAGTATGAACAGGAATAGGAAAAACAGCTTGAAGCTAGATTTTTTATGGATGTTGATGTTGATGTTGATGTCGATGTTGATGTTGATGTTGATGTTGATGTCGATGTTGATGTTGATGTTGATGTTGATGTTGATGTTGATGTTGATGTTGATGTTGATGTTGATGTTGATGTTGATGTTGATGTTGATGTTGATATTGATGTTGATGTTGATGTTGATGTTGATGTTGATGTTGATGTTGATGTTGATGTTGATGTTGATGTTGATGTTGATGTTGATGTTGATATTGATGTTGATGTTGATGTTGATGTTGATGTTGATGTTGATGTTGATGTTGATGTTGATGTTGATGTTGATGTTGATGTTGATGTTGATGTTGATGTTGATGTTGATGTTGATGTTGATGTTGATGTTGATGTTGATGTTGATGTTGATGTTGATGTTGATGTTGATGTTGATGTTGATGTTGATGTTGATGTTGATGTTGATGTTGATGTTGATGTTGATGTTGATGTTGATGTTGTTGTTGATGTTGATGTTGATGTTGATGTTGATGTTGATGTTGATGTTGATGTTGATGTTGATGTTGATGTTGATGTTGATGTTGATGTTGATGTTGATGTTGATGTTGATGTTGATGTTGATGTTGATGTTGATGTTGATGTTGATGTTGATGTTGATGTTGATGTTGATGTTGATGTTGATGTTGATGTTGATGTTGATGTTGATGTTGATGTTGATGTTGATGTTGATGTTGATGTTGATGTTGATGTTGATGTTGATGTTGATGTTGATGTTGATGTTGATGTTGATGTTGATGTTGATGTTGATGTTGATGTTGATGTTGATGTTGATGTTGATGTTGATGTTGATGTTGATGTTGATGTTGATGTTGATGTTGATGTTGATGATAAATTTAATAGAAAGAAAAAGGTCGAAATCGATGTTGAGCCAGTTAAAAAATATTATTCCTAAATTTGTGAGGGACAAACCATTATATTATACAAGCAAAAGTACAACTTCTACTTTTTTCGTAGTGTTCGAACGTGATTTGATATAACGATGTCATTAATTTTTAGTTTCCTACAACATTCGATTTCATTCATTTGACATCATGCGATTTTTTTTGTGAAAATGTATGCAAATTAATAAAAAAGACTAAAAATAGCCACATTAATGCTAACTGACGTTTATGTATCATAACTTGTTGAAACTGAAACCGGTTACTTAAATTGGTTTACTTTGAATTTTTGTGCCAAAACCAAACAATAACAAGAGCAACTACATGTTTAAAACAAAAGTTGATGTTGCCCTTTACCTAGTTTGGCGACGAGCACTAAAAGCATTTTCCATATACAAAGAAACGAGGTCGGCAGGGATGACAATAGAAGCTGGAGTAAGTTATCGATAAAATGATGTTTAAGTGAATCATGCGATCATTGAAGAAACTTATAGCTGACCGCGTTTTATTTGGGTTTTTGTTGCTTGCTTTGTTTTGATTTTTTTTTTTTTTTTTTTATGTGATATAATCGTTTTCTTGCGCACAGTGGGCAACAGCTTATTTGGTTTAAACTGCTTGGCAGCCAACTCACCAAAAACTTGACTTTTCACTACTACACAATTTAAAACCAAAATATATATAAACCTAACTTAAATAAAACGAGAAATCAAAGTTGCAAAGTAAAGTTGAATAACAATTATAATAAATATGACAAGCGTTGAGATACAAGAAGCTTTGACTGTTTGAATCTTGTCGATGACTTCATTGCTGCTACCGGATTGGTTGTTATGGTGGAAGTTGTGCAGTTTTTGTTTCGTTTTTTTTAACTTTTAAAGCGAATCAGCAAGTATATCAAGTTAAAGACATAAATATTCATTTATAGAGCAGCTTCTTTTAAATGGGCAAAAGCACAAAAACCTATTTTAATTTTGTATTTTTTTTTTTGCTCTGCTACATATCTAGATCAGCCATTGCACCTTCACAATTGTGTTCATTGAACTCTGAAATCAAATTAAAATCGCATCAATTCTTTAAATTGATTCAAAGAGATACAAAAAAAAAATTTGCCCCAGCATTTTACAAAACAGAGGAAGTTGCTTATAGATACCAGAAAGAAAATGATATTTGAAACTGTTCTTTATTGGCAGCTTATGTTGATTTGGAGAGCGAGCGGGTACATGGCATTTTTTTGCAATCCCTGTCTTCCAGCGGACATTACAAAGTCTCTTTTAAATGAGCCCCAACTGAAAACTGTAAGAAAGATAAAATTTTATTTGCACAAATAATAAATGAACGGCAGAGAATTGTACTCACTTTTGTAGCTTTTGTTTATCGAGTTGCTAAGAATTTCTTAGACTTCTCGAATCAACATTAATGTCAATCACCTTTTTATTGACTCAAAAGGTCGTCGAATGCATTGTTTGAAAATAACACCTTTAGTGCTTAGAAAGGTGTTGAAAAATCTTAGATTTAATGTCGAATAGCTGACAAAAATTGCGTTGGTTCAGCATGTTTACGGAAATGGTTCGTGCAGATGCTTTGCTTACGATTGTTTAAAATTTAATTCTTTTCGCTTAGATTGCTCAGAAATAACTTATTTGGACACACATAAATCAAATCTAATCATTTAAAGATTTGTCATAAATTATCTTGTTAATGTTAGAACGTAAATTGAATAAATTAATGTTATACAAAATCTTTATTCATTTGCGCTGAGCTTTTTAAATATTCAACCACATGTATGGTCCCAACAGAGAATACAATTCTTGTTCTCATCAATTTTCAAGATTTTGTGAATAAATAAAATCATGTTTTGAATAATTAAATTTGATGCTGAGAAGACATTAATGCGTTTATCTATTCATGTATCGAAACAATGTCAGCTTGCTGCAAAGACAAAATAAACTTTAACAATTGTTATCTTTAATGTTTTCAAAGAACTTAAAAACACAATTTTTGTTGTTTTCAATAAGAGCAGGAAACATTTTGAGATTGATTGTGAACAATTTTGAGCATGTTTAAGAATATAAAAATAAAAAATATATAAAAATAAAAAAATATAAAAATATAAAACTATAAAACTATAAAAATATAAAAATATAAAAATATAAAAATATAAAAATATAAAAATATAAAAATATAAAAATATAAAAATATAAAAATATAAAAATATAAAAATATAAAAATATAAAAATATAAAAATATAAAAATATAAAAATATAAAAATATAAAAATATAAAAATATAAAAATATAAAAATATAAAAATATAAAAATATAAAAATATAAAAATATAAAAATATAAAAATATAAAAATATAAAAATATAAAAATATAAAAATATAAAAATATAAAAATATAAAAATATAAAAATATAAAAATATAAAAATATAAAAATATAAAAATATAAAAATATAAAAATATAAAAATATAAAAATATAAAAATATAAAAATATAAAAATATAAAAATATAAAAATATAAAAATATAAAAATATAAAAATATAAAAATATAAAAATATAAAAATATAAAAATATAAAAATATAAAAATATAAAAATATAAAAATATAAAAATATAAAAATATAAAAATATAAAAATATAAAAATATAAAAATATAAAAATATAAAAATATAAAAATATAAAAATATAAAAATATAAAAATATAAAAATATAAAAATATAAAAATATAAAAATATAAAAATATAAAAATATAAAAATATAAAAATATAAAAATATAAAAATATAAAAATATAAAAATATAAAAATATAAAAATATAAAAATATAAAAATATAAAAATATAAAAATATAAAAATATAAAAATATAAAAATATATAAATATAAAAATATAAAAATATAAAAATATAAAAATATAAAAATATAAAAATATAAAAATATAAAAATATAAAAATATAAAAATATAAAAATATAGAAATATAAAAATATAAAAATATAAAAATATAAAAATATAAAAATATAAAAATATAAAAATATAAAAATATAAAAATATAAAAATATAAAAATATAAAAATATAAAAATATAAAAATATAAAAATATAAAAATATAAAAATATAAAAAAATAAAAATATAAAAATATAAAAATATAAAAATATAAAAATATAAAAATATAAAAATATAAAAATATAAAAATATAAAAATATAAAAATATAAAAATATAAAAATATAAAAATATAAAAATATAAAAATATAAAAATATAAAAATATAAAAATATAAAAATATAAAAATATAAAAATATAAAAATATAAAAATATAAAAATATAAAAATATAAAAATATAAAAATATAAAAATATAAAAATATAAAAATATAAAAATATAAAAATATAAAAATATAAAAATATAAAAATATAAAAATATAAAAATATAAAAATATAAAAATATAAAAATATAAAAATATAAAAATATAAAAATATAAAAATATAAAAATATAAAAATATAAAAATATAAAAATATAAAAATATAAAAATATAAAAATATAAAAATATAAAAATATAAAAATATAAAAATATAAAAATATAAAAATATAAAAATATAAAAATATAAAAATATAAAAATATAAAAATATAAAAATATAAAAATATAAAAATATAAAAATATAAAAATATAAAAATATAAAAATATAAAAATATAAAAATATAAAAATATAAAAATATAAAAATATAAAAATATAAAAATATAAAAATATAAAAATATAAAAATATAAAAATATAAAAATATAAAAATATAAAAATATAAAAATATAAAAATATAAAAATATAAAAATATAAAAATATAAAAATATAAAAATATAAAAATATAAAAATATAAAAATATAAAAATATAAAAATATAAAAATATAAAAATATAAAAATATAAAAATATAAAAATATAAAAATATAAAAATATAAAAATATAAAAATATAAAAATATAAAAATATAAAAATATAAAAATATAAAAATATAAAAATATAAAAATATAAAAATATAAAAATATAAAAATATAAAAATATAAAAATATAAAAATATAAAAATATAAAAATATAAAAATATAAAAATATAAAAATATAAAAATATAAAAATATAAAAATATAAAAATATAAAAATATAAAAATATAAAAATATAAAAATATAAAAATATAAAAATATAAAAATATAAAATATAAAATTATAAAAATATAAAAATATAAAAATAGAAAAATAAAAAAAAAAAATATAAAAATATAAAAATATAAAAATATAAAAATATAAAAATATAAAAATATAAAAATATAAAAATATAAAAATATAAAAATATAAAAATATAAAAATATAAAAATATAAAAATATAAAAATATAAAAATATAAAAATATAAAAATATAAAAATATAAAAATATAAAAATATAAAAATATAAAAATATAAAAATATAAAAATATAAAAATATAAAAATATAAAAATATAAAAATATAAAAATATAAAAATATAAAAATATAAAAATATAAAAATATAAAAATATAAAAATATAAAAATATAAAAATATAAAAATATAAAAATATAAAAATATAAAAATATAAAAATATAAAAATATAAAAATATAAAAATATAAAATATAAAATTATAAAAATATAAAAATATAAAAATAGAAAAATAAAAAAAAAAAATATAAAAATATTGTACATCCTTTTATTTTTAGCTTCGAACCAAGAATTTCAGGTGTGAAACCTATTCAGCCAAGTCTGCCTTGGTTCGGAAATGGAAAGGTCTTTGGTACTGTTCTGGTTGGTGACTACTAGCGCATTCGTATGAACCATGATTTGTGTGAGTTCCAAAATGCCATTGACTTAGTCATGTCTATCGGATTGATTAAGAAGCTCCGTGGAAAAAAGGTGTTTGAGGCGAAAGCCAAGGGTCGACGACGAAGTGGAAGATCATTTCTCCGATGCATCGCGATGGATTGAACAGGCCGAGGAAGGCCTAACCACGCTTAGTGAAAGAAATTGAAGGTGCGCGCACCTTGTGAAAGCTGATGAAGTCGGCTGTATCCCCACGGGTTGTCATGGCCACCTAAAATAGTTAGTAAGTAAGAAAGGTCTAATACTTAAAAGGGGATAGAACACACATATGTAGGTTCTTTGCATAAGTTAGTTTGAAGGATATACTTAAGGATGGACCCACCTCTATGATTAATGTCTGGGCTTCCCTACACTGGGTGATGTGCTCCGATAACAATAGCTTGCTTCTTTCCGCTGTGAAGTGTAGCAGAATTCGATAAGTATGGGCTCATTTTCTTTGTCCTCATCTTGCTGTAATGAGACATTAAATAGGTATAGACTGAGTTTTTCTTTTACTTACCGTTGACGTGTGAAAAGTGTTGTAATTTGGCGCCTTTAAGCTGGAGAGCACAGATTTATCTCTAACGATTTCCATCGCTGAAGAGACATTTACACTTAGGGAATCGCTTCGGTATATGAGTGCCACGATCAGGTGTCGTTTTGCAGCGCCACTTGCCTTGCTTTTCGCCTCGGTTGTGGGCTGCAGTTATTGTAGGCTGCTATAATGTATAAATATTTTGAATTATTTACTACACTGAGAAAAAAACATACTTTAAAATAAAACACATAATTTTAAAATAGAAATTTAACGCCTTTACGTTTCTACGAAACAAAATTTAAGACAAGTGTGTTTAATTTTCAACTCAGTTTTTTTTCATGTTTCTTATTATTTCTTTGAAATAAATGACAAAATAACTATCTGAATTGAATGACAATTTTCAATTTTTTTTTAATGGGTTTGACAAATATAAAAAAAAAAGAAAGTAATTGGCCATTTCAGCCCTTGAAAGGATTTTGACTGAGCTTCTTATGATCAATTGTGTTGTGTGTGTTATTAAATGTTTGCACACAATTAACCGAGAACTGGACCTACATGTTTTATGCCGACTCCAAACGGCTAAAGTTTATGTTCTCAAGAAGCTTTACATGGCATTATATTCTCTCTGAGGTTTGCCATTGTCTGCAGAGAGGTGGTGACCGATCAGAAAAATTTTTTTATTGAAAAAACTTTTCGCCGCGACTGGTGATCGAACTCGGGTTCCGAGCATGCTAAGCCACACACTTAACCTGCACGCCACGGTCACCACCAGTTGACAAATATAACCCAGTTGGAATATGAATCCTCAAAGACGAACTCTTCAAAGCCGTCTCGAATACCATGTACGCATACTCAGAGCAAACGCTGACGTTCTGAAAGAAAAGTCGTTCTATTGTCAACAACAAATAAATAAATAAATGAATGAAGCAAATAAATGAAATTTTTCTCACAAAACAAAACACATCCATGAACGGAGATCGTATGAATTTGTTTATACTATGCATCCGTTCTGCAATACATGGACGCATGCCGTCTTTGAAGACATTTCAACAACATGTCTTGCAAGCCAAAGTGGAATTTTGTTTGAAAATGTCTTCAAAGACACCCATAAAAATGGATCGATCCGTTTTGCAAGAAACTAACATACTCCGAAGTCGTCTTCGAAGACGGATCGATCCATTTCCTGCTGGGAAGTTAAATAAGATGCTCATAAAAACTAATAAAGTTGTTTTTATGTTTACAAACATTGCGTTAAAAGCAAGCATTTTTGTTTTTAATCCAACTTTAAAAACAGTTGTCTTTAATTTAAATGAATTTGTTTCAAGCTCTTTTCCAAAAACATATTCGTTTAATATGGATGCATTTTTATTTAATTTCAACACATTTTTCCCCCAGGGTAGCTTCTGTGTTAGTAGCGTGGTTCTGCATTTGATTAAAAAGAAAATTGATGTTGCGTTCTAATTGATGTCGAAAATTGTTGCATGAAATGAATATAATTTACTTGAAACAATTTCACGATATAAGTGTTTTTATACATGAATTCCATGAATTCAACTGAGTTGCTTTCATTTACTTCAAATGATTGGATTTTATATTTGAATAAAATGTCACAGAGAATGAGCCAAACGACTTCCAAAGAAATCAATTTCAAGGCCACGACTTCAAAAATATTGGTGGCACAAAAAATTTAAATTTTAATAACAAATAAATTATTGAAAAACTGAAATACTTTTTGGAATCCGTATGAATTTTCATGATTGTAATGCTTTACAAATTTGAATTAAAATTTAAACTTTAAAAAAATTTAACCACCTTGCAATAAATCGAATAATATAAATGCACAAAGATCATAAAAGCAATAAAATCAAATAATAAAAACGCGTGATAACAAGTTTTTAAACAATTCGAACAAATGTTAATGTGTACGCAGTGTGAGTTTTTGCGCGGATATATAAAAGTATTATTAGTAAATAAACAAAATGAAAAGTTCATTCAAATAAACTTGAAAGAATTTATTATAAGATAGCGCACAAGTTAGTGGAAAAATTTATTGAGGCAAAATTTCCATTGAATTTTGAAAAGCGATGCGCGCTGTGGCGAAGCAAGTGAAGAGACAATATAAAGTATAACGCTTAATGGGCGAACTGTGTGAAAATCTGGTTTGTTTATTTAAAAAATTTTTCACTTGTAGAATGGAAAAAGAAAAAAAAAATCTAAAAGTTGTACGAAACAATTTAAATCAGGCGTTTTTTGTAATATTGAGCAAAATTAAAAAATAAATTTCAATTTGAGCATTAAAAAAATGTTTGTTTCCGATTTATTTTTAGTTTTAATTTTGAATGAAACTTCGAATGGAATGGAATAAAAACAAAAATTGTATTTCGTTAAGCTCTTAAGATGCCCAGCCAAGTTATAACCAGCTCAATTAACTTGCACCCACTCATAAATAGTTTTTTTTTTTTTTTCAAAAGATTAAACAGATTGTTGCTTGATATTGGCTAAGAAAAAACAATTAGCTTACAACACTTAAAGCCACCTACGGTGAGCTAGTTACACTTTTTTATTTTTATTGTTCATATTTCCGTTCAATCTAAAGCAACTCAACAAAAATAGACATTTTTTGTTATTTTTGTTTTTTGTTATTTTGAGCAAAAAAAAAAACACCAACATGTAACTGCATGTTTTAAGTATATTTCATTTTAGGTCAGCTGTATAAAAAAAATGCAGATGTTGCAATGCGGGCGGAAAGATATTTTCGGTAACAAAAAAAAAAAAAAATTCAAAATAAATTCTATAGAATCTTAACACCTGCTGATGGATGTCTGAACAGATGTTCAGACGGCCAGATACGAACACAGAAGGTAAAGAAGAGTTCTGGGCTTATTTATTAATTTTAAGCTAGTAATATTGAAGAAGCTTAATATGCCTCTTCTGACTGCAAATTGTAACCTTTAGATAAATTGACTTCAATTATGTAGCTGTAATGTTGCAAAATTTATCATTCCTTAAGGATTACGTGCGTCTTTATTGGTTTTCTTGTGTCATCCTCATGATTACTTAATTTTCTTTCACCTACCTAAACTCACATAGCAACATGCATATTACTTTATATTAATACTCTCATCATGACTGGCAATAACTTAACCTAACCCAGCAGCATTTTCATTTCACCCATTAAAAGTTCAGCTACCTTTAACATGCATGCTTTCTCACATTGCTGTGCCAAGACAAGAAATAAACCAATTTATACAAATGCTTCCTTAATAAAGCTGAACATCAACAAAAAACAACAACAATAGCAAATGTGCCAAAATACTGAACGTGCAAAAAATCTTTTGCAAAATCAATACAATTTTAGCAAAAAAAAAAAAAAAAAAACATGAAAAAATTATGGCATGAAATCACATCAATTTTTATTGGCCATGGCAGATGTTGGTGTAAAAAACAAATCCGACTGTTTCACACAACAGGCCGTTTAAGGCGTGTCAGGGGCGGGGCGTGAGCAGATAGCGTGCTATAATGGCCAGCTATTATATGACAGGAAGTTAAACAAAAAGCCGAACGTGTACTTCCTGCTTTAAGTGATGTTTTGACAGCACTTTCAGTTGTGGGCTCATTGATTAAGGTGTTTTGTCAATTTTATAGATTGACATTTACCAGGGGTATAGCATATTTGGGTGTCCTTTTTGATGAAACCGTTTTCTTCTAGAAACTTGAAAATTTTCCGTTAAGCCGTTATGCTTTTATATTGTTTTGTATATTAGATCAGAAATTTGTTATTTATATTGCAATCAATTTTCAATATAGTTTTGCATATCGACAACTTACATAGCTAAAGCTTTAGGTGCGTACGCGGTCAAACAAGTTGAAAGTTTTTAAACTGTACTTAAATAAGTTCAAGGTGCCGCTTAAGGTGCGCTCTTAGGAAGTTAAAACAATTTTAACACTTATATTATAACACTACTTTAAAAACGTTTGTATCATTATTATAAGAATCATAGTCATTGAATGCCAAGATATAATAGCAATAATCATCGCTTTTTTTATAATATTTGTGCACATTTACGTGTGAAAGCTCTCGAATGGATTGACCGATCTTAAAATTTATTTGGTGATCTATTCTACGCTTCCTACCTAAGATTAGCCCTAGAAAGAATCTTCAAATTCCATTAAGGAGGGAAATTTCATTCGCGCCAGAGAAAACAGACCGTTTTTTAAAAATTCATAACTTAGTCAAAAACAAACATCCCAACAAACAAAACTATTCACTTATGATATCGTTTATGAATTGCTTTTTCGTACATATCATCCAATAGCAATTATCATATAGAATTCACTTACAATATCGTGAACGAGAGAAATTCCTCCTTTGTTAACGAATAGTTCAAACCGATAAAAGCAATTTGTGAATGACTAGCCAAACCTTAGAAAATTAATTCGTTAACGAATCGTAAATTTCTAAAGAAAAAATTCAGTAACAAATTGTCAAATTTAAAAGAAGCATTTCTTTCACGAATCATCAAAGTTAAAAAAAAAATGAAAAACTTGGAAGTTTTACATATTATGTGTTATTTATTTGAACATTTATTAATTTTATTTTAAATTTTATTGTACATTTGAAAATTTATTTAATTTTTGGAAAAGTTTTTCTTTTGCTTATAATTTTTTTTTTGGATTCTATCCTTCGCATATTGAAAAAATTTCTTGAACTTTTTGTCTACAATATTTAAAGTGAATAATTCACAGAATTTATGAATACACATTTTCTGATTCATTTCATTTCTGAGAATTTATGAATACATATTTTCTGATAAAATTCTTAATTGAATTCAAGTTGAAGTTTAATAAAATTTTACAAAAGGTTGTATTCTTTATTTCAACCTACAAATACATCCAGCCATTCTCTTATTCAAGCAAAACCAAACTGAAAATAATATGAAAAACTATTTACAAGCGATTCGTCAACGAATCACCCCTCGCCACAATGTTAATTGGAATTTTTCCAAATTTTTTTTATTATTGTAGAGTATTGAACAAATTGCAAGATAAAAAAATTCAAAAAAATATATTTTTCACTACAACATGGTTTTATATAGCGCCAAACTGGCGGCAGAGAAAAAAAGGGGCCTCGTGGCTGCAGCGCTGGGAGTCGCAAAAATTGTCCGATCTGGAAAAAAAAAATGACTTTTGTAAATCTTAACAAAATTGGTTATCGTATGACAGGAGCTTTTTTTAAATTTTTTTTCAAGTTTTGGTGATCTTCCAAATTTGGAAGTGTGTTTTTTCGAAAAAAAATATTGACTTTAAAAATTCATTAAATTCATATAAAATCGAAAAAAATTTAGAAAAAGCTCCCCAGCAAAATTTTTCGTATTGCCTTGATTTGCATTCGATTATAAAACCCATTACAAAAATGTTGGTGACCAATAATGCATTATATTGTATATTACTCGTAATGCAGTTAGTAATGTCAGCCCTTTTTGCTTTATAAAATTATTGTACTTTTTTTTAGACAATTGAAATTTTTTGTTTTACTTTTATTTTTGCTTCAAGTGTCAAATTTTTGTAATTTTGAATATGAAAAAATGCCATATTTATGAATGAAATACAGAAAAATGTGCTAAAGGTAAATATATTACATTAATTAATTAACTGATACATATATCTATTAAATAAAAGCATTTTTCTCATTTTAAAGAAGAAATCTAAACATCTTTTGCGTAACAGTGCTGAACAGATCAACAACACCAATCAAGAGTTAGAGATTTCTAACTATTGATTGGTGTTGTTGATCTGTTTAGCACTGTTAAGCAAAAGATGTACGAAAACAATTTTTTTTTAATATTTGAATCGCTTTTATAATTTGTGCAGAGAAACGCTTATTCAATAACTTCTTAGTTGTTATTAAATAAGTGATTATTGGAAGAAGTTATTCATCAAGCTTGATAAGTGCTTACATAAGTACTCCCATGTCAAGCGAAAGCTTCATCAATTACCTCCAATGACATGCCTGTATTAAAATAATGGGTTCCGTAAGCGAGAGGGTAAGCGATGAATGAAATTTTCTGGATTACTTTTTCGATTATATGTAAGCGAAGATTTTGCTGGGTCATGTCATACGATAGCGAATCAAGTGTAAAAAAATACAAAAAAAAAATTTCGTCAAAAAAATGAAACCGCTAGTGCCGCAACCAGTACGAAAAACATGGTTTCGAGATAAATGCGTTCCAAATTTGTGAACAAAGAAAAAAAAGGGCTCATTCCACAGAAATGAGGAACGGAAACATGAATTCTAAAATGCATGTATTTGAAGTAATTTTTAGTTTTCGAATTGAAGTGGAATCTTAAGTTAGTCCTGCTGCAAAAATATTTTTAAATTAAATGCTTTTTTATATTATTTTGACAATTTAACTAAACAAACTTCGAGTTGAAAAAAATTTTTAAATATTTCGATTTAATTTAAACCTTAAAATCAGTCATCTTTTGATACAACTTTTAAAAAAATAAGGTTAGTAATATTAAAAAAGATATTAATGTTGTGTAAGAAAAGTTTGTAATAATGATTGTTTACTGCGTTTTCAAAGTACAAAATATTTAAACTGAGTGTTTTTTCTGTGTCACACCCGTCCCAAAAAAGGCTATAGTTTTCCTAAGAAGCAACATGGGCTTATGATAAGAATGAAACTTTCCTAAAGTAAGGATGTTGATGTTTTACATAAATTTGTTAACTTTTTTCATTCAATAAATTATATTTATTCTTCATTTCCGTTACAAGAAGTTGGTCACACCCGGAACGGTTTTCAAAATTTTTTTCTAATTATGAAATTTTTGCAAGTATATGAATAAATTCTTTGATCAAAACAAGTTTTGTAAATTCATGTATAGCGAAATCATTTGTATAGGTATTAATTTGATCAAAAATTCATGCGAAAAATTTTTTGCAAAAAAATATTTTTTTTTAAATATATTAAAAACTTGAAATTATTTGCATAGGTATTAATTTGATAAAAAATTCATGCGAAAAAATTTTTTGCAAAAAAATTTTTTTTTTTTTTTAAATTAATACATTAATGAAAAACATATTTTTTTGATTTAAGTGTCAAAAATATGTGATGGTTATTTTATCCATTAAGTTCTTATATATAATTCCCACATCATTTGCACTCGTCACACCTGGGACAGTCTTATGTCACACCCGTCCCATTTAAAAGTTTAAAAAAGAATGGTTATCGCCATTTTTTCAAAATATTTTTCACTGGTATTCAACAGAAAATATATTAAATTTTTATGTATGCAAGTCAAAAATGGTCTCATTGTGGCAGATGGACTGAACTTCAATGTAAAACTCAGAATTTTTAGTTTTTAAACTTGTGCTCGTCACACCCGTCCCAGGTGTTTAAGCGAATGTAACTATTAAACTAGTATAAATAATTGCATTATGTTTTAGAATTTTGAAACCTTGGGGCATCTTCTAAAATACCCTATAGTAAATTGCTAAAATTTTAACCGGTTAATACCATTTTCAGCACGATAAAGTAGTCAAAACGTCACACTCGTCTGTATGGAATGAGCCAAAGGTCAAAATTAAAAATGCGCTCTCACTAATCCGGCTGTAACTTTTGTTTTGAACCCGTTGGAATTTTTCCATGTAATATTTACTAAAATACGAAATTATGAAAAAAGTCGATTTAAAAAAACGGCAAATGTCATGTCCCCCCTTAAAACAAAAATATTTTCACCTTCACCTTTCACTTCATATTTGATACTTGATTATCAGTGTTTTCATAAAAACTGTTTTCGTAAAAATGTCCATTTATCAATAACTGATTGTTATATTCGGTGTACAAAAATGTTTTAAAGGATTGGTTGTTACTTTATTTTATCGACCTTTGACTTAGTTTGTAGTTTTTTTGTACGTTGTTCAGGCTTTAGGTCCGTTTTGCTTTTATATAAAAATATCAGTTTTTATTATAAACTAATTTGATTTAATATTTCAACCAATATTTTGACTTCCATCGGAAGTCATCTTCAGGGTTACTGAAATACATACAATAATATTAACAAAAATATTCACAACACTTTAACAATTTTAAGCTTACATTTAAAAAATATTATTTGAGTTTACATTTAGATAAAAAATTTTTTAAACACTTTTACAAACAATTAGAACATAGAATATAAACATGACAAATCCAAACATTTAAACACTGTAGACTAAAACAGATTATCTCCTCTCGTCGTCAGTTTTCCTTTGATTTTCCACACATCGTCTGTATATGTGAGCGCATTTGTCCGTGTCTGTTTTGAAGTTAAGTCTTTTCGCTGGAGGTACATTTATAATATGTAGCATTTCCAGTGTGTACCTTCTATAATAATTGGCCTCTTGTTGCAGAATCTTCACATTGTCAAAGTCAGGTGTATGTTTTAGTTTTTTGCAGTGTGCCGCTAATGCTGTTTTTTGCTCAACTGGTCTTGAATGTGCTTTTTGGTCCGATTTGTGAGCTGATATCCTTGTCCGAAGTATGTTTTTTTTTTTTTTTTTTTTTGTTGTCCCCACATATGCCTGGCCACATACGTGGGACCCGTCTCCTTTACAAGTTATCTTGTATATCACGTTCGCTTTGTCTAGTTTGTTTATTTTCGTCTTCATATTGCTATATAGTTGTTGTACTGTATTGTTCGTCTTAATCGCAATTAGAATTTTCTGCTTGTCATATATGGGCATCTCCCAAAAAAGGTCCACCAAAAGTGAAGAAAAACATTTAAATAAAGTACTCTAACAGCTTTTAAATTAATTTTTTTTTTATTTTGATTAGTATTACTGCTATGTAACTTGAATTTAACTTATTATGATGTATTTTTATTAAAATTTATAATGAACATCTTTACTGTATTTTACTATGGTGGAAAAATTTGTCGCGTCCGAGATGTCGCGTCCGTATTCGTGCTATTTCTATTTAAAAAAAGGGAAGAGATAATTCTAATATTTCATAAGTCTACGAAGAATAGTTATCCTTTGACCTCCAATAATATGTATATTATATATAAAAAAAGTTCTCAAAATTAGCTAAATTTTGCATATTTCTATACGACTTTAAAAAAACTTCTTTTTTTGTAGCGTCCGTTCCATTGAATGATTGCGTATTTCTTTGTACTGATTCGTTTAAAATCTCGCCAATTTTGTTTTTAAATGTAGCACTCTTTCCTCGCGTTAGAAAACTTAAAATACATATCGGCTCATTTTGTTTCTTTCCTGTTTTTCGAGTAGTTAAAACCGTGCGAATGTCGCGTCCGTGCCACTGGGAGATGCCCATATGTCAGATTTTAAAAAACGTTCTGAAAGTCCTGGGATATATGTCATCGGTTTATAGATTTTTGTTTCTGTGTTCCTTTGTTTTTTAAATTTTCCCTTCTTGTAGTTCTTAATTTAATCCTCTGTAGTTTTCTTTGGAAAATCATTCTTGCGCAAAATTGTTTTTATTTTCTTTACGTTTGCTTTGTGAAATTCATCATTACTTATGTCAAGTACTCTTCTTATAAAGTTGTTTGCTGTGTTTATTATTATTAATTTTGGATATTTTGAGTAAAAGTTTATTAGACGTCCTGAGGCTATAGGTTTTTGAAACCAGTCAATTGTTAAGAAGTTTTCCCTTCTTATGATAATTGTGTCCAAGTATGGTAGCTTTCCGTCTTTTTCTTCTTCTTTTGTAAATCTTATATTTTTGTGAAATTTGTTTAACGCTTCCAGTGTTTCGTTTATTTTTTCAGTTCTTATAATCGCAAATAGGTCATCTACATATTTGGTTAAAAGTCTCGGTTTTATTTCTAACGTCTCTATTGCTGTGTCCAAAAGTTCTTCCATAACTATGTCAGCTATTACAAGTGATGCTGGTGATCCCATTGGCATTCCTTTTTGTTGAGCATATATAATGTCTTTTAGCTTGAAATATCGATTGTCCTTTATGCAGAATTTTAACATGTCCATAAAATTGTTCTTGCTTGTTTTTGTGTACTTTTCAATAATTTTCCATTTTTTATCAATTATTTTTAAAGCTAGGTCAAGTACTTGGAATACTTGGAAAAAGTGATATTGCGTCAAAAGAAATAATTGTTTCATCATCATATATATATGTGTTCGAAATTCGATTTTTGAAGTCTGTTGCATTGTTAATGTTGTATTGGGAATCCTTAGTCATGCACTACCAACAACAACACAACGACCTCGTAGCACTAGCGTACATACCTCCCGACCATCTACCATGCTCGTTGGAAGCCTCCATCTTCTTACCAACTCGATGGCGATTTTGGTCTGAGGGAGGCACGCATTGAGGAGCGCACGTTCCTGCACGAGGCCACCATTAGCCCAGGTACTTACGACAGCTGTGGGGAGCAGCGAGACAACGCGTTGAAGGCTCGTCGTTGTTGGTCTTGTGGGGGGAGACCGCTTCGGGAATTGCTCCCTCGACGATGTCGCAAATGGAAGCATCGACTGCGGTCTCTTCTGGGAAGGGGACCGCTTCGAAAAGTGATCCCTCGAAGCCTACGCAGACGGTACAGGCAACTGCGGTCTCTTCCCAGATGAACTCTTCGGTTCCACCCCAGACCTCGTTCCTTCGCGAGCAGCTGCGGATGTAGGCTGCAGTTAAGGCTGCTTTGCGCGAGAACGTCTTCCACGCCTTCTTGAATGGGCTCTATCGGGCCCAAGTGTGGAAATTCAGCATGCTATGGTGATCTTCACCGCAGTGACGGCATCTCACATCGCTCCGACAGTCCTTTCGCATATGAACGGCTGAAAGGCAGTTGGAACAGTAATAATGGAGTAGTACTGTTCTCAGCCGCTCCTCCAGGTTCATAGCTATGAGCCGCCGGCACGACAAAAGATTGTGCTCCATGGAGCACAAGCGATACTATGGGATCATGTCGCTGCGCGTCACTACGGGGACCACACGGGACAGCACACTTCGCACTGGACTCGATGGCGAAGAAGCACTGGCTGCGGGGACTGGTGCACGCTCTCGCACCGTGTTGGTCTCGCTCAATGCCATCTCGGAGTCCGTCTGGAGAAGCATCTCTTCCAGCAGGTCACGCACGATGTTGGTGGTTGACATCCTGAAACGAGAAAGAAAAGAAAAGAAACATGTAAGAGAATAAAAATGGTGATGGAGCTAGGTCGGCGATATTGCGACCAGCTGTACTATAAGTCATGTTATGCAACCTCTCCCGGTGCGGATTTCCGCAACACGGACTCTATTGTCGCTACCGACATAAGTTTTCACAATTCGACCGATTCGCCATTCATTCGCGGGTAAATTATCATCTTTGACAACAACTAGGTCGTTGACATTGATGTCTAATTGAGGAGTTTTCCATTTCGAACGCCGATGCATCTCTTTCAGGTTTTCATTTTTCCATCTGTAGCAAAAACGCTGATGCATCGCCTTGATTTTTTGTCAACGATTGACAAGAGTCAGAGGCTGATTAGTTATTTCTGGCTCCACTGAAGATAGCAGTGGGCCGCCGACTAAGAAATGACCTGGAGTAAGAGACTGAAAATCAGAAGGATTTTCGGACATGGCGGAAAGGGGCCTCGAATTAAGACACTCTTCGATTCGATTCAGTAAAGTTGAAAATTCCTCGAAAGTATACTTCATACTTCCGGCCATCTTTTTGAAATGCGTCTTAAAGCTTTTTACTCCAGCTTTCCATAAGCCTGCCATATGGGGAGCACCAGCGGGAATGAAGTGCCATGCAATTTCTTGATGCGAATACTGGGATAGCATTATGTGACGCAGTAAACAAGGTTTTGAAATCCTTTTTGAACGTGTTTGAAACTCCAACAAAGTTTGTACCATTGTCGGAGTACACGTTAGCTGGGCAGCCACGTCTCGCAGTGAATCGAGAGAAAGCTGCCAGAAAAGTAGCGGTTGAATGATCGCTAGTGGCTTCAAGATGTATTGCCTTAGTTGAAAAGTACACAAACAAACAAACATAGCCCTTACTTATTCGACAAGATCTACCAATGTAGTTTTTTATGTCGAATGGGCGCGCGAAGTCAATACCAGTCACAGCAAATGGCCTTGAAATGACAGTTCGCTCAGCTGGCAGCGCAGCCATTATTTGTGTTCGTTGGCGTTTCATGTGGATTACACAAATTTTGCAATTGTGCAAAGTTGATTTTATAAGGGTTTTAGCACGCGGGATAAATAGGTTTTCCCTCGTTAGGAACATGTAATTCCCTCGATAGCAGAATTACAGGATTTACAGATTTTACTTTCTTTATACTGCGGAATATGCCAATTTCATTTACAGCATTAAGCCGAAAAGCATTCAGGCAGTCTAAATCACAGTCGTTATCATTATCATCAGCGGAATGGATTTCGTTCAATGCAGAGTTAGCGACAAAATAATCATTCAACTCATCGGAATCTATACCGCAGTCTTCCTTCCTTTTACATATTTCCACAACTGCTTGGAGAATAACAAAGAGTTCGGTTTGGTCATAAAGAATTTGGACTTGGACAGCCTTATAGCTTAAAAGTAAAACAGTTGATACATCGGAGACAATGAAAATGTTAAACAAGCTTGGAAGAGAGTTGTTTGCAAACCTAGTCGGCATGAAAGTGTTCACTATAATGCGTTCAACTTCAGTTATTTTGTTGAGAAAGCTATTGGCAATATTGTTATTGGTTAAAAGATTTATTTTAAAATCATCAGTTATAACAAAATATTAACAGTCAACAGCACTATTAGACAAAGACGCAAATAGTGGATCCAAACAATAACTACAATTAGGCTTGTAAACACAAGAAACTAATATTGTATTTCCATTGCCTAAAATCTCAATGTTTAAAAATTCTACTTCTGATTGACAAGATTTACCCACGAAATTTACTTTTAGTTGTTTTTTTACAATAAATTGCAACTCTACCACCTCTTTCCAAATTTCTAAAAAGCCATTTCATCGTCATTTTTTAAGTTAAGATAAGAGTCGTTCTCATTTTAGCGAAACCAGGTTTCTGAAACAAGGATAACATGAAAGGATAAATCTACAAAGACATGTTTTACGTAGTCCAATTTGAAATCATTTTGGCTTTTTGCATTAAAGTGCATAATTTTAAAACCTTCATGCTGCCTACACAAAACCTCAACCATAATTAATAAATTTAAGAAAATAAAATTTTAATTTTCCTTAAAATTTAACATTACCTTCAAAGGTTTTCAAGTTGTGCTACCTGGCAGACAACAGCATTCAACAGCATTTTATTGGTAAGCATGCAGTAATAAAACTTGCGCATGATTTACATTTTCTCATTGTTCTATAAAATGTTTCTTTTGTCTTGAGTTTTCTTATCTGCAACTATAAAATATTTTCCGAACAATTTGCTGACCTTAACGGTTTTACTTCCTGTTTTCAACTTAATTGCAATGCCTGGTTCAAACTCAATAAAAATCTAAACAGAATTTATAAATTTCTGCACTTTATGCAATACAAAACAGACAATTATCAAAACAACAACAGCGTGAAGAACAACAACAATTATAATATATAGAAAACAACAACAATCGTTTGCAACACAAAAATGCGTTGCACCTTTACACTCTAAAGTTTCTGAGTAGAAAGAGAGTAACTTTTAAAAAATTTTGCGTACATTTGTTACTCTTTATGATTAAGTTGATAGCTGTGGAAGGGTAGTGATGTTTGAAGTATCTGAGCGGGTGTAAAAACGCTTAAGTGGGACAAAAAAAAAAAAAAAAAATTACTTTGATGAATTGAGAATTTCTTGGAATAAATATACATTGTATATTATTGAGCTTTTATTTATGTGGCTTCCATTCATTTTGCATTCATTTCATAAAAAAAGCGTAAAAATGTGCGGAAGACCTTAAGTATAGCAGAGTTTATTTTTTCTCTTTTATTTTTTTCTTAAGCTTTCTATAGAACATCAGCTTGACAAAAACTTGACTACAATTTCTATGGTTTGAACATTGAAAAACAATTTCAACACAACATTCATAACTATAGAAATGC
This sequence comes from Tetanocera ferruginea, assembly GCA_958299015.1. NCBI lineage: Eukaryota > Metazoa > Arthropoda > Insecta > Diptera > Sciomyzidae > Tetanocera > Tetanocera ferruginea. The sequence continues at coordinate 32,586,760 of OY282642.1, read as the reverse complement.
AGTCGACGTTCGTTTGTATTTAATTGTATAGAAATTTGAATGGAAGATGAAACAATTTTTATATCTCACACTTTCAGCCAGAGTACTCGTTCGTACTCGTACACAGACTGTATGTTAGTTTGTCAGTAAGTCATTCAGTCAGTCGGTATGTTTGGCTTTCATTCATTGCTATAAATAAATATAAAATTTCACACACAATGTCTTTTAATCTGAGTGCCTGTCAGTCAGACTAACTGACCGTGTGTCTAGCATGCCAAGGTTGGCCCGGCTTTTTATGATTTTCCTACACTGTTTGTTCATCTGCCCGTCCGTCCGTCTGTCCGTCTGTCCGTCTGTCTATCTGTCGGTCTGTCTGTATTTATTCATTCATTCATAAGTTTTGCAAGCTTTTATGTTAATTTTTGTTTCATGTTTCTCAAAAGTAAGCTGAATGTTTCTGTTTCTTATAAATATTTAAAATTTTAATTAAAAAACACAACGTGTTGGCTTTTAATTCGTGACTTGAGCTGCTCTTGTGTTGTTTTTTTTTTAACATTAATCAGCTATAAAGTAAAAAGTTTTGTTGCCTTCTTTTTTTTGCACTTTAGAGATTTTTTAGACTTTTGAGCTTTTGATATATTAATCAGCACTAAACTTTTATGAAAATAACACAGAGCCGCCAAATGCAACATAAATTTAACATACCTCTTTCCGGCATGAAAAAAAAGCAACTCGAACTTTAACTTCCGGCGGTAATGGTGTTTCAAACTAAAATAAATATGTAAATGATGAAAGTGTGGTCTAGAAGTAAAAATAGGTCAAACAAATTTGTTATTTTTTTTTTGTTGTTGTTTTGTTTGGTTTTGCAAAATGTTTATTCGTTTTAATGTGCGAGCAGAACTTTTTCGGCAACTTTGAGTTGTGGTCGTTGGCAACAATTTGTGCTAATGTTATAAGTTATGTTTTTAATTTGACTGTTCGACCGCTTGAGATTTTTTTTCTATTCAATCACAAAACGGAAAATATTCGAGGTCATATCTAACTATTATTTTATGTTTTTATATATATTTTTGTGTCATATTCTCTAACCTTTTGCTTTTTCTAACAAAGATATTTGCAGTTGATGGTTTTTTTTTCATATAAATAAGTAAAAGAGGAAGAAGGGTCAATAAGACCGGTTTTCGGCCCCCTCATTTTTGGCAAAAAAAATAATGTTTTTTACAGTCTAGTTTATATTTGGAGTCGATTCGATCATACACAGAACCAACTTATTTTGAATCTGAGGTCAATTTGACTGTTTAAAGGTCATTTCAATGACAATCCAAGGTCAAATTAAAAAAAATACAATGTCCAATATTCTAATATGTAGATTTTTTGGATAACTGATTACAAAGCCAATGTTAATTTGTCCCTTTTAAGGTCATTTCAAGGTCAAAATAATGAAAAAATAGAGGCTTGATGTCCAACTTCGTGACATATATATATTTTTTGGGTTCTCTGATGCCGAATTCGAGGTCCTTTGTCTACATTAAGGTCATTCCAAGGTCAAAATGAAAATAAAAAACAGCGATACGTTGTTCTACTTTCTGATATATGAGTTTTTGTGTTGTTGACTCTAAATCAGAGGAAAATTTAATTAATTGAAGGTTATTTCAAGAAAATTCCAAGGTTAAACTGTATAAAAATAGAGATAAAATGTCAAACTTCCTGATACATAGGTTTTTTAGAGTAACTGGTTCCGATGTTGAGATCAATTCATCTGTATAAAGGTCAATTAAGGTCAATCCAAGGTTCAATTCCGAATCCCAAGTTCTTTTATCCATATTAAGATCATTTCAAGGTGAAAATGAAATTAAAAAACAGAAATAAGATGTCCAGCTACCTGATATAAAGATTTTTGTGTAGTTAATTCTAAATCAGAGCTAAATTTAATTATTTCAAGATTTTTGTAAGGAAATTTCAAGGACAAAATGAATATAAACAGAGATATAATGTACAACTTCCTAATGTATTGGCTTTTTGGATAGCTGATTCTAAATCTGAGATCAATATATCAGTATTAAGGTCATTCCAAGACTTAACGGGGGATATGACATAGGCCGTTTTTTGAAAAACTCCTACGGTTTCAAGAGTTACAGCCGGATAAGTGAGAGCGCATTTTTATTTTTCTTTGTTCACAAGCTTTGAACGTGTTTATCTCGAAACCATGATTTTCGTACTGGTTGCGGCACTAGCGGGTTAATTTGTGGAATTTTTTTTTTTTTTTTTTTATTTAATTTTTTTAAACTTCATTCTTTATAATACGACACGAGCTTTCTTTTAATTTTTTTCGATTTTTTATCAATTTTTAAAGTCAATATTTTTTTCGAAAAAAACACACTTTCAAATGTGGAACATAACCAAAAATTGAAAAAAAAGCTTCTTAATATATAGAATACATTTTTGGCATTTTTTTTTTCTTATAATTTGTTCAATTTTCTACAAAAATAAAAAAAATTTTGGAAAAGTGTTTGTTTTGGACTGAGTTATGAATTTTTTAAAAAAGGGCTGTTTTCTCTGCCGCGTATTTTATGTCCCTCTTTTAATGAAATAAAAGCAGTGATACCATGACCATATTCTTGAAATCTAGGTTTTTTGGGTTACTGATTCTGAATTTGAACTGAAATTGTCTTTATAAAGGCAAATTTAAAGACATTCCAAGGTCAACATTAAAAAAAAAAAAAACGGAGATACCATGTCCAACATCCTAATTTATAGGTTTTTGGATCGCTAATTTCGAATCTGAAGGCATTTTGACCGTAAAAAGGTCTTTTGAAGGTCATTACAAAGTAAAATTGAAGAATAAACAGAGATGCAATGTCCAGTTTCCTGGCATAAAGGTTTTTTGGGGTCGCTGATTCCGAATCTGTAATGAATTTGTCTTTATAAAGTTCATTTCAAGCTTATCTCAAGGTTCAAATAAAATAAAAACAGTGATACGATGTCCATTTATCTCAAACATTTGTTTCAACATACCAAAAACCTGTTTCAATCACTTGTTTTATTAAGTTTTTGGGTTGTTGTTTTAAAGGCGAGATCAGGTTACACGAGGACGATAAGAATTGAACATAAAAGTGACTCAGACATAGAGTTTTGTGACATTTTTTTTGTTGCGTTTTTTAAACTTCTCATTCTGACAAAAAAATAAGCCTAAAAAGTAGGTATAATTTTTAGGCTTAAAAAAAAAATTATTTTTTTAGTATAATTTTTAAAATTTACGTGTCTTATTTTCTTCTATCTTTATTTAAAGCATATAGTTTTGATTTGACAATGATACATAAAAAAATGAAACCACTTTATAAAATAAGGCTGCACTAAGTACGAAATTTAATAATTTTAAATTTTAAAATGTTGTTGGCATATTTTTGAACAAAATTTTTCAAGCTTCATATATAATTTATTTGCAAAAAATTAATTAATATCTGCAACCAGTTAAACATGATAACTAAGAATTTATTTTAACATTCTATGTTTTTATCAATACTAGCTGGTACCCGGTGTGTTGCTGCCGTCCTTGTTAATATCTGTTCCATTTTGCCAACAGAAAGCTATCAACGTATAGTAACTGCACTCTGAGTTTCAATATTCTGTGACGACTATTTCCGAAGGTATTAAATATAAAAAATTGTATTTCATGGGTGGAACCATATCCTTTATTCAATATGGATCCACTCCAAATATTCAAATACTCAAATAGTAACTCCATTCCGATCTTAAATGTATTGTGACTTTTACTTCTATAGCTATTCTGTATCGAAAATTTTAGTTGTATGAGTGGAGCCACGCCCCGTTTTCCACTTTTCCAGACCTGGCCAATCAGTAACTTCATACTAAGTTTCATTGTTATACGACATTTAGACTTGGATATGTGGATATGCGACTTGGATATGTGATTTCGATATGATATAGACTTGGATATGCGATATCAAAAAATTTTATGGGTGGAACCATGCCCCTTTTCCAAAGATAGCTCAAATTTGACAGTCAGAGCTCACGACTCAATAGCAAGTTCGTACCGAGTTTCATTGATGTGTGTTCCTTAGAAAGTGCCACCCCCTTTGCGGGTAGGAAGGTAAAAATTACTTTACAACCAATTCTTATACCTACCAAATATACAAAATATTTTTTAATATTTCATTAAAATTGGTCCAGCCGTTTCGGAGGAGTTTAAATATTAACAATGCAACATGAGATTTTTATATATTGGATTATTAGACAAATAGTAGAAAATATATAGAATTTTCTATAAATGTGCAATTCGGTTTAAGAAATAATAAAACTGCTGTTGTGTGTTATCCAATTTCTTAAAGTAGTAATAAAATGTTTGTATAAAAGTTGCTATTTAATCGATTTGATATGATAGCTACCTAGATATACTGTACATAAATTGTAGGTACTACAAAAAATTGTATCTTCAAAGTTTTTCCTCTTATATGTAAGTCCAGATTATTTCATATCTTTGAAAACAATTTAATATACATAAATACAGAAAAAGCATCACAAAGTTGGGTACTTTTTAATTCTACTTTCATCCATGCTTAAATGATTGAATTGCCCGAATTGGGTCAATAAGTAAATAATAGTTTATATGTTTTTATTTTGTATATCGTTCTACCCTTTAAAAAGTGAATCAATTACTTCAAATAAATTTTTTTATATTAACTTCATGTTTGTCACTGATTTTTTAGGTCCTTTGCCACTATTTGTGTTATGCTTCAAGTAAGAAAGGTTTTAATTCAAATTATAAGTTAATAAAAGTTAGTTTTAAGTGATTTCATTTAAGTTTCGCTGACTTACCGACACAATTGGTCGAATTTCGGCCATATTATTTATATCTAATTAAAATGCATTTGATATAATTAATGTTGCTCATACGCCATGTTGAAAAATAGTTAGCTATTCAGTGTTTTATATAAAATTTATAGTAAATTGCTTCCATCACCCGAAAAAATCGGGTTCTAGCAAGTGATGGCCGTGGCATGCAGGTTAAGTGTGTGGCTTAGCGTGCTCGGAGCCCAAGTTCAATCCCCAGTCTTGGCGAGAAAAGTTTTTTCAATAAAAAAATTTTTCAGTTCGGTCACCACCTCTCTGCAGACAATGGCAAACCTCAGAGAGTAAATAATACCATGTAAAGCTTCTTGAGAACATGAATTTTAGTTGTTCGGAGTTGGCATAAAACACGAAGGTTCTCGGTCAATTGTGTGCAAACATTTAATAACACACAAACACAATCGATTATAAAAAGCTCGGTCAAACAAATTTAAAATTAAATTATTTTAAAAATTTTATAAACAAAACATGATCTTTTTGCGCGTTTAAAGTACTGTACAACGCTCAGATCACATAAGTATGTCCACATGAGCTGCTCAGTTTTTTTTTTCTCCTGCTACAACTTTGTTTAGTACAATACTAAAGAGGAGAAATTTGGATTCCCATCAAGTTATGCCAAATATAGCGAAAAAAATCGAAATTTGTTTAAAATTTTTTCAAAAAAAAGTATTGAAAGATATGATTTCATGGGTATGTTTGGTTTTGATATTTGACCATTGAACTGTTAGCTTAAACTTAGCCAAAGACGAGTAACTGTTGAACAAAAAGTGATGATACCATTTTTTAACTCAATCATTTAGGAGCACAATATGGTTGAGGCCATAAAAAAAAACGGTAGCCAAACTCTCGAAACCCATCTAAGGTTTTACTTACATATGATCATAGAACCGAACGTTTACCATAGAATTCAGTTATTTCTCTAAACAATTTTTATTGTGTGTTAATATTTTTTCCGCCGTACAGTGCGGTATGTTCAATTCTAGCGTAACAAAAGTCCCAAAAATTGAAAACTGAATATGATAAAAAGTAGTATTTTAACGAACAGAAATATATTCATGTAATTAAAAAACGATTACTAAATCATAAAATATGTTTGTATATTTTTTAAAATACGTGAAAATTGATAAAAATTTTAATTCAATGCACTTTTTTTGTATAAGTGTTTTAGTAACAGAAAATTTCTGTTTTGTTTTTAATTTCAGATGAATCTATCATGAAGGTTTCTGAAAATGGTCAGACATATTTTGCTGAGGGTTCAAAGGAAATGAGGTACCAATGGCTGAATGTTGAAAATTTGTAAATAAAATTTTCACAAATTACTAACAACATGTGTGCCTTGTATGTTCAATCGTTTGAAGGAAATATTGCATTTCATGTTCATTGGTCACCAGTCCAGAGCTGTGATGGGCTAAAACTGGTAGTAACTTTGCTACGAGGTCTGACCAAGGACTTTAAAACTGGTACCACGGGTAGTCAGCGGCCGCTGGCTTTCGCCAGGCTGACTTACTAGGCTGGCCCTTCGGGGAGCTTCGTGGTGGTTGTGGTTTACTATCCATTTTGCGGGAAGAGTTACGTAGCTTGGTGTGTGAGTTGCATTCTCAACACGGGCGCCGTACTCCGTAGTACGGAAAAGGTGTTAGATAGGCCTCCACCCAAACCAAGGGTTGCGAAATGTCATCACAACATTTAGCTAATTTGTTACCTTTGAACCCTCAAAGGGGTATTGGCCGATGCAATGTTTTGGTCCCATGCTATGTAGCACCGTAGACTTAAGCCTACACAGCAGGTGTCTACGCAAAACACTTTGGATTTATTGCATTTCATGTGCTAGAAAAAATATGTAAATATTTGATTTTATGCACTTTCGAAGTCCACCTACATCCTTGGTGCCCACCCACCTTGATCCAAAATCTTGCTCAAATCGTTGTTTTATTTCTGTCCAACACTTTTATCACATTCTTTTCCTAATACTCGGCAAAATCCATGCTCTTAACCATATCTTTATTCTTGTCTTTGTCTCAATTTTAGTTCTAATTGATATCCTTATCCATATCGTAATCCTCATAATAATCTTTGTCTTATTACTATTAATTAATTCCTTAAAATCCGTGTTTAATCTTGTCCTTAATGCTGCTGTAGTTTTTGTCATTATCCTAATAATTGCCTACGCCAAGTTAAAATTATTTTTTTTTTCCATTTTTTTCAAAATTTTTTGAATATTTTTCTCTATCCATGTTATATTCTATTTGATCATCTTTTTCCTAATCCTTGATCTAATCTTTGTGCTAATTCGAATAACAATGCTTGTTCAAATCCTTGTCTTTATTCTTATTCTTTTCTTTGTACTTGTCTCCATCTTTTTCCTTATCCTTGTTCAATTTCCATTTCTTATCGTTGTCCATATCCTTTCTCATATTTTCAAAATCTTTGTTTTAATACTTGTTGAAATATTTTTTCAACTCTTCCGCTTTTCTTGCGGAAATTCCTTTTTCCTTGGTTTTTCTCTTTTTTTATACCCTAAACCTGAAAGGTCAGGGTATATTAACTTAGTGCAAACGTTTGTAACGCATAGAACGAAGCGAGTCCGGTATAGAAAAGTATATATATTCTTGATCAGCGTCACCACGTGAGTCGAGCTATCCATGTCCGTCCGTCCGTTCGTCCGTCCGTCCGTCCGTCCGTCTGTCCGTCTGTGTGTTGTCCGTATACACAGGATAAGAAGAAGGAGTTGAGAGAATTGGATGAAACTTAGTACACATGGTCACATGCTTTCAAGGATCTGCACTATTGAATATTTTTGGAATCCGCCCACGGACACGCCTACCTCCCATACAATGCAAAAATTGAAAACTGCATAACTCAGCTCATAATTAGCCTACAACAATAAAATTTGGTATATATGTGTTTTATATCAACACAAAGATGTTTTTGAAAAATGGACGTCATCCGCTTACGGACACGCCCACCTCCCATACAACCCAAAAATTGAAAACGCAATAAATAAGCCTAAGTTTAACCTACAGAGCTAAAATTTGGCACATATGTTTTTTGTAACAAAACAAAGATGGTTTTGAAAAGTGGACATCATCCGCTTACGGACACTCCTACCTCTCATACAACGTGAAAATTGAAAACTGCATAACTCAGCTCATAATTAGCCTACAACAATAAAATTTGGTATGTATGTGTTTTATATCAACACAAAGATGTTTTTGAAAAATGGACGTCATCCGCCCACGGACACGCCCACCTCCCATACAACCCAAAAATTGAAAACGCAATAAATAAGCCTCTGTTTAACCTACAGAGCTAAAATTTGGCACGTATGTTTTTTATGACAAGACAAAGATGGTTTTGAAAAATGGACGTCATCCGCCTACGGACACGCCCACCTCCCATACAACCCAAAAAGTTTAAAACTCAATAAATAAGGTTATGTTTGTCATAGAGAAATTAAATTTGGTATGCATGTATTTTATACCAAAACTAAGGTGTGTTCAAAAATTGGAAGTACTCCGTCCATGAACACGCCCACCTCTCATAGCGAAAGCACAATAAAGGCATTAACTGTGAGCTACAGGAATAAAACTTGGTATGTGTAAATTTTTCATCAACATTTAAATGCATATAAAATATAGGCTTCATCCGCCCACGGACACGCCCATTTACAATAAAAATTCTTTTTTTAAAAGTGGGTTTAGGGTATTTCATAGTCGGCCTAGACCGACTTTAGACTTTCTTTACTTGTTTTCTTTTGAATTTCTTTTTCTTTTAATTATGCTGCTGATCTTGCCTTTCATTTTGCTTTGCCTTTACTTTGCCTTTGCCTTTGCCTTTGCCTTTGCCTTTGCCTTTGCCTTTGCCTTTGCCTTTGCCTTTGCCTTTGCCTTTGCCTTTGCCTTTGCCTTTGCCTTTGCCTTTGCCTTTGCCTTTGCCTTTGCCTTTGCCTTTGCCTTTGCCTTTGCCTTTGCCTTTGCCTTTGCCTTTGCCTTTGCCTTTGCCTTTGCCTTTGCCTTTGCCTTTGCCTTTGCCTTTGCCTTTGCCTTTGCCTTTGCCTTTGCCTTTGCCTTTGCCTTTGCCTTTGTCTTTGCCTTTGCCTTTGCCTTTGCCTTTGCCTTTGCCTTTGCCTTTGCCTTTGCCTTTGCCTTTGCCTTTGCCTTTGCCTTTGCCTTTGCCTTTGCCTTTGCCTTTGCCTTTGCCTTTGCCTTTGCCTTTGCCTTTGCCTTTGCCTTTGCCTTTGCCTTTGCCTTTGCCTTTGCCTTTGCCTTTGCCTTTGCCTTTGCCTTTGCCTTTGCCTTTGCCTTTGCCTTTGCCTTTGCCTTTGCCTTTGCCTTTGCCTTTGCCTTTGCCTTTGCCTTTGCCTTTGCCTTTGCCTTTGCCTTTGCCTTTGCCTTTGCCTTTGCCTTTGCCTTTGCCTTTGCCTTTGCCTTTGCCTTTGCCTTTGCCTTTGCCTTTGCCTTTGCCTTTGCCTTTGCCTTTGCCTTTGCCTTTGCCTTTGCCTTTGCCTTTGCCTTTGCCTTTGCCTTTGCCTTTGCCTTTGCCTTTGCCTTTGCCTTTGCCTTTGCCTTTGCCTTTGCCTTTGCCTTTGCCTTTGCCTTTGCCTTTGCCTTTGCCTTTGCCTTTGCCTTTGCCTTTGCCTTTGCCTTTGCCTTTGCCTTTGCCTTTGCCTTTGCCTTTGCCTTTGCCTTTGCCTTTGCCTTTGCCTTTGCCTTTGCCTTTGCCTTTGCCTTTGCCTTTGCCTTTGCCTTTGCCTTTGCCTTTGCCTTTGCCTTTGCCTTTGCCTTTGCCTTTGCCTTTGCCTTTGCCTTTGCCTTTGCCTTTGCCTTGGCTTTTGCCTTTGCCAAATAAAATTATTAAAATAATGTATCTATTGAAAAAATTTCCGTCAAATGTGAGAATTGAACATGGTCTAATGCGTTCCATTGGCTCGCACGCCTCACAATAAGCACGCATGATCACGACCGCCACAAAGATTATTGTTTTAATTTATTTCTAAAGCTTTTATATCAAACCCTTTCACTGGTATTATATCTGAAAATTTATTTAAAATAGCTTCTACCGATATAAACAACTGGCTATAAATATTTTACTAGCAAATTATTGCGTTTGTCATTATTTGAAAATTACAAATTGTCTTACAGAAAGCTTTCAGTGTTATATTTTCTTCTTAAATCGATCAATAAAAACTTTTCTTATAAAAATTGTTCACATAGACAAACAACATAAATAAGCATCCAACAAAAACTTATAAGATTTCAAGCCAGTTCAAAGAAAGTTTTTTGTCTACTAGACAGCAATAGAGAAAATAGCCAGGCGCCATTTTTACGTACTCTGTCGGCAACAATATGAATGAATTTTTCTAATGTTTATCTTTCCACATGTAGTTTCATATAATTTTCAACCACGCATGTAAAGAAACAAAAACAACAACATTTTCAGAAACAATAACAGCAAATCGTTTATTTTAAAACGTTACAGAAGCTTAGCAGCAGTGACGTCAGCATTTTATAAGCGGCTAACCATAAAATGTGATGAAAAAAAAAAATAGCAGCAAATTAAAATCTACGAACTTCCAGCCACAACGACAGAGTGAAAGCAAGCAAAAACTCAAAAAAATACACACAGATACATATTTAATGGCATGCAAGTATTTTACAAATACTCTAAAATGCACACATGCAACCACAAAATGTGGCAACAATCTCACGAAAATACAGGCATGCCAACAGAATGAAACAGACTGACACACTGAGACACAAACACACACAAACACTCTGTTACTTCTATTAAAACGTCTTTTGGAATGCAATTTAAACGCAAATGGAATGAAATTAAAAATTTATCAGCATTTCAGAATCAGCAAATTTTCAACACATCAACTTCACTTCCACAATAAAATCGATCGATATTCTTCTATAAAGCTTCGATTTAATACACACAAAAAATGCATGTGCAGAACTTTAGACAGCTGCAGGCATGTGTTGCATTAAAAGACCTTGAACTTGTCCCCTTTAGACAGGCTGCCAGCACAAATGCCACAAATTGTGGCAAGTAGAACAAATGATTTTTATTTTACAGGCTGCAGTCAAGGACATATTCTTCTAATGGTTGACCAAAATATAAAAATAAGCGGTATTTGATTGCATTGTTTGTGTTGAGGGTTTGAATTTATTCACTACTTTGCCAAGTATGACTAGATATATATATGTGTGTGTGTGTGTGAGTGTTTGTGTGAGTGTGACTGCTTTTGTGAGGGTGTAAGAGCGCAGTTATAAATGGTAATGCGCATGTATTGCGCGATCATAAATTTATGAGCTAATGTAAGCGATTTTTGCTGTAAACACTCACACCATCTCAGCTAGCTGCAGCGTGCTGTTAGTGGTATTTATTACTAGCTGTTATGAGGCATGTATATACATTTAAGAGTGAGTGTGTGTGTGTGTGATTACACGTGCAACTTAACCACGCTCATTATTTATGCAGTGTCTAACCGTTAGAGTGCGAATGTATGTCCGTGTTTAAAGTAGCGGTTCTCATATCGTTAGTGGTTTTGATTTGTGGTGCCTTCGGGGCATATGATTGATGGCAAATGTTTAAGCAAAGTGTAGAGCGCTTTGAAAACAACGCAATACGCGCAAAATTTTGTATTTTTGAGTGTGGCAAAGCCGCAGGGTCTTAAAATTTTTGGTAAATTTTTAATTTTTTTATTTATTCAAATTTTAAAGCTTCCGGTTAGTGCACAAAGAACCACAAGCGAATGTTTTTCAAAAACTGATATTTCAGGGTGCATTTTCGAACAGTTTTTTAGTGCTTGCTGTTTAGTTAGTAAATTCGAACGTTGTTAAAGAAAAATTAATTTATGAACATTTTTCAAAATAAAAATTTAGTTCTTTTGCAACATTAAACATAAAACTTTTTCTTTGGAAAATACTGTCGTCACTGTTTATTTTGCGAAGTTGGTTGAGATTGGAGTGGAAATAGTGTGTAGAAGAGAAAAAGAAAGATAAAGAACTTGATAAGATTTTTTTGTGAAAAACAAGTAAATAAAGTTTAAAGTCGGTCTAGACCGACTATGCAATACCCTAAACCTACTTTTTCAAAATACAATAATAGTATTGAAAATGAGCGTGTCCGTGAGCAGTTGAAGCCCATATTTTATATGCATTTAAATTTTGATGAAAAATTTACAAAAATTTATAAAAATTTCAAGTTTTATTCCTCTAGCTCACTTGTTAATGCCTTTAGAGTATGTTCGCTATTTTGGGTTATATGGGAGGTGGGCGCGTTTGTGAACGGATTACGACCAATTTTTTAATGCATCCTAGTTTTGGTATAAAATACCAACATACCAAATTTTATCTCTGGAGGTGGGAGTGTCCATTTTTCGAAGATTGTCGGTCAAACATGAGCTTATGTATTCAGTTTTAAATTTTTGGTTGTATGAGAGGTGGGCATGGCCGTGGCTAGATTCCAAAAATATTCAATAGTGCAGATCCTTGGAATCATGCGTTTATGTGAACCGAGTTCATCTAATTATCCAACTCCTTCTTAAATTTGGCATGAAGGCTCAACTGCTCCCAAAATCAAACAAAAAAAAAAAAACAAATTGGCCATTTCAGCCCTGGAAAGGACTTTGAGCGAGCTTCTTATGATCAATTGTGTTGTGAGTGTTATTAAATATTTGCACACAATTGACCGAGAACAAATTTTAGAAAAAAAGTGTGTAAACTACGTTAACATAATTATTTAACCTCTTAATTTTGAAAATGACTTTTCAATCGTCTCTTATTCTGTACTCTTTTGAATTTTTTTTTAATATATTTGCAGGAATTAATTTAACGTTATATTATTCTTAAGGAAAATTTCAAATATGAAGCTTTATTCTTAAAAATTTCTATATTAAAATATCTATTTTGTTGGTTATTTTCAATTTCTGCCTCTTTACAATTTTTATTAAAGTGTCACGCCCTGTTTCGAATTCCGCCTATGTACTTTATTGATCATACTTTATAATAATTCAACCTTACCCTGTACCAAATTTCTAGCCTACTTTCTTGATCGTATTTTGTTATAACTCTACCTACTCTTGTAATTTTTTTCTAGTAGTGTGACGCCTCTTTGTCGAATTTTGCCACTTTACCATCCTTGTTTTTATCATCCTTGTTTCAATATTATATATTTTTTTCAAACACTGCCACACCCCTTAGACGAATAACGCCCAATTCCTCGGTAGTGATTTATCATATTTGTCCCTACATCTGTACTTCATTTCAGTACACTAGTGTCAATAGTATTCGATATAGTGTTTTCTAATGTTGCCACACCCCTTTGTCGACTGACGTCCACTTTTTTGACAGTCATTTGTAGTAAGTGTACTAAATATCAGTACTCTATTGTCAATATTATTCGAGATACAGTGTGTTTCATGTATTGCCACACTCCTTTATCAAACAACGCCCACTTTACTGAAATTATTTTTGTATTATTGTGCCTACCTTGTGTAGTAAACTTAAGTAGTCTTGTGTCAATATTATTCGAGATAAAGATCTTTTCTAATAATGCCACAGCTCTTTGTCGGATAAGGCCCACTTAATTGACCGTAATTTTTTATAAATGTACCTTCCCTTGCATTTTTGCTGTAAATGTCAGTATTCTAGTGTCAATATTTACTGAGAATATTTACAGTGCATTTATTATAGTGACACGCCCCTTTATCGAATACCGCCCGCATTCTTTGCAGTAATGTTTTATACTTGCGCCTACCTTTGTACTAAATTTTAGTATTCTAGCGTCAATAGTATTCGAGACACAGTAAATATTATATATTGCCACACCCCTTTGTCGAATAACGCCCACTTTCCTTATACTAATTTTTAATAATTGTGCCTACCTGTGTACTTAATTTCAGTACTCTAGTGCAAATTTTATTCGAGAAACAGAGTTTTCCAATATTGCCACACCCTTTTTTCGAATAACGCCCACTTATATGATCGTAATTTTTAATATTTGTGCCTGCCTTTGTAATTTTACTGTGAATTATATTACCCTATTGTCAATATTTACTGAGATAGAGTGTTTTTCTTATAGCAACACGCCGCTTTATCGAATACCGCCCACTTTTATAAACGGGCATCTCCGCGCTTATAGCTTCTATGTGTTGACAAAAAATCACGGTAATCGGACAAGTACTTAAGGAGTAATCGATGTACATACATTCACACAAAAAAAAAAACCGGGAAACCAACCAACTTGAGAACCTCCTCCTTTTTGAAGTCGGTTAAAAACAAACAGTTTTGAAAATCGTTATTTTTCTATAATAATTTAAGACTGAAACATTGTGCTGTGTTTTGCACAACTTCTGTTGCAAATTGTAGTAGACAGATTAAAAATATGTTCATATTTGCCAATTCAAAAAGATTTAATTTTTTATTTTACCTTTTTCATGAACAAACAAGTAAATAAAGTCTAAAGTCGGTCTAGGCCGACTATGAAATACCCTAAACCCACTTTTAAAAAATAAAATTTATAAATGAGCGTGTCCGTGGGCGGATGAAGCCTATATTTTATATGCATATAAATGTTGATGAAAAATGTACACATACCAAGTTTTATTCCTCTAGCTCACAGTTAATGCCTTTATTGTGCTTTCGCTATGAGAGGTGGGCGTGTTCATGGACGAATTACTTCCAATTTTTTGAACACACCTTAGTTTTGGTATAAAATACATACATACCAAATTTAATTTCTCTATGACAAACATAACCTTATTTATTGAGTTTAAAACTTTTTGGGTTGTATGGGAAAAAGGCGTGTCCGTAGGCGGATGACGTCCATTTTTCAAAACCATCTTTGTCTTGTCATAAAAAACATACGTGCCAAATTTTAGCTCTGTAGGTTAAACAGAAGCTTATTTATTGCGGTTTCAATTTTTGAGTTGTATGGGAGGTAAGCGTGTCCGTGAGCAAATGACGTTCGTTTTCCGAAGACATATTTGTGTTGGTGTAAAAAACATACATATCAAATTTTATTGTTGTAGGCTAATTATGAGCTGAGTTATGCAGTTTTCAATTTTCGCGTTGTATGGGAGGTAGGCGTGTCCGTGGGCGGATGATTTCTATTTTTCAAAACCATCTTTGCTTTGTTATAAAAAACATACGTGTCAAATTTTAGCTCTTTAGGTTAAACAGACGCTTATTTATTGAGTTTTCAATTTTTGGGTTGTATGGGAGGTAAGCATGTCCGTAAGCAGATGACGTCCATTTTTCGAAGACATTTTTGTGTTAATATAAAACACATACGTACCAAAGTTTATTGTTGTAAGCTTATTATGAACTAAGTTATGCAGTTTTCAATGTTTGCGTTGTATGGGAGGTAGGCGTGTCTGTGGGTGGATTCCAAAAATATTCAATGCAGCAGATACTAGGGTTCATGTGATTATGTGTACCAAGTTTCATCAAATTATCTCAACTCCTTCTTCTTATCCTGTGTATACGGACAACACACAGACGGACGGACGGACGGACGGACGGACATGAATAGCTCGACTCACGGAGTGACGCTGATCAAGAATATATAAACTTTTCTATACCGGACTCGCTTCGTTCTATGCGTTACAAACGTTTGCACAAAGTTAATATACTCTGACCTTTCAGGCTTAGGGTATAAAAATAAATGCAACTAAAGATCCAACGAATGAAAACACCAATTCTTTTGTCATAAAAATTTTGACTCAATTATTTTTTTAGTATAACTTTTACACCTTACCTCTAAATATGATAAAATTGTCTGAGTTCATCAATTAAATATTAAGAAATATGCCAGAAGCATCAACAATTTGAGGGAAATAAAGCCAACAAGCATGTACTAGACAAGGCTTCATTCTCCATAAATAACTTTTGAACAGTTTCTATAAAAGAATCTGTCATTTCTTCGAACTGTATAAAAACTTGTTTGTATGTTTTTTTTTTTCTCTTAAGCTAAATAGAAAGCTCTAGATACTATACATACATCGATAAATATGTACTTTTTTTTTTGCCTATTTGACGCCAACATTTAATGAAGCAAAATTGTTATGCCCCCAAGCATGTGCTGCTTGCTGCTACATGCAACAACTAACGAACGCATCGTGTAGTCTTCGGGGATAAACATTTAGCCATGGCTAAAGATGTGCTTCTTTTTTCTACATTTAGTGTTGTTGTGCGTGAACATTTTTATTTTTTCCTCTCATTTGCTTGCTGTAAACATTGTCACATTATTTCGAATGAAAAAAGCAAAGAAGATAGACATACGTACAATAAAGTAGGCATAGTTAATAGAATATTTTGTGGGTTTATGTTGGATTATATTTTGATTATTTCTTGGGCTTTAATAGAGGGAATATTTTTATGTATGTTTACTTTAAATTTATGTTGATTATGTTATAGGATGCTGCAGAAATATATTTTGAAGATAGAATTGAAAAAAAAAAGATAATCATTTGTAACATAATAATTTGAAAGCGCAAATAGCAGAAACTTTAGGTCAAGCTTTATTAAATTTTTGAAGTAATTTTGCTTTTGAGCAGAAGATTTCGATGAAAGAAAAGAAATAAGACTAAAGTTGTTAACTACTGCAGGATTTTTTACAAAAAAATATTAAATTATCTTGTCTTCATTGAAAACTTTCATTAAAATTAATGTTGTCTTCATTAAAAACTTGTAATTATAATAAAATAATCTAATATATTAATACGTGAACATTAAAGTTTGTCGTACGCTTTTTTGGTATTAATTAAAACTCAAAACAATTGAAACTTATATCATTTGAAAGGTTTTGTTGTCCAGATGTGCAGAATGTATATATAAATGATATATCTGATAGAGGGGGTTCCCAACCTTCTAAGAGAGAAATTAAATTTTTGAGAAAAAAATGTGCTCGTTGATTGATATGAAATTTAGTTGGAAGAGAGTTCTTAAATTGCTCGAATTTGAATTTTATTTAAAAGTAACAATTTCTTAAAAAAATGTAGTTTTATGTATTCATCAATTGTTAAATTTGTAAAAAAATGTGTTTTGAACTCAAAAATTTGACTTTCCATGTGAATATCTTGGTCGGATTTTAACGTTTTTTTAATTTTTTTCATTTTTTCTAAAAGTCTGATAAATTTTCTTTTAAATGTGTAAAAATTAGAGCAAAATTCTAACCAAAAGTATTTTTAATGAATTTTCTTAATATTGTCGTTAGTTATTTAGCGTGTACTTCAACCAAATGCCAAGAGAGAGAAAAAAACTGTCTCAAATTGAATGTTCTAAATTGGGAAGCCAATATCTCCGCCATCTGGGAATAGATTTTATTTATTTCTTTTTTGTATTTAAGTCTTATCAGTTAACTTAAAAAAACTTTTGAAAATAATACGGTTTTTTGTTTGTTTATATTTAAATTATTCATTTTAAAAAAAGACCATCAAATTTGATTTATTCTTAAAATATGGGGTAAAAATGATTTTTGTTGTAAAAAAACAAAAACTCAAAATTACATGTTTGATTTTCTTTCAAAGTCTGTACCGAATTGACGGTGAATTTATTTTGTCTTGACACTAAATTAATAAACTGTCCGTGCCATCAAAAAATCAAGGCTACCCCCTATGATTTTTTTGACAAAATAAAATTTTTTTAAAAATGTTGTTTTTCTGTTTTTTAAAGAAATAATTACATAAATAAATAATTTTTCTGAAGAAAATAGCTTAATATCTCCAATCAATGAAAAGTTATAGTCTCGAACTTATTTTGATCATCTCGCATATAGTTATAAATAGGCAATCAATAAATTGGTCGAATTTCGACCCCATGAAATACTAGTTATAATAACTGTACCAAATAAGCTTCATAATAAGTTTTAATAAAAATATTAAATTTAAAAATTTTTTTTGTTTCAATTTCAAAACAAACTTCTCACTTACTTTATAAAATGTTTTTCCATTCATAAATTTATTGGGCACTTAAATATATTTGCATTTTAATAATTTTTTATATTTTACTGCTTGTCAAATGCAGCATTCAACTTAATTTTTTTGCAGCATTTTACAAAGAAATTGCATTGCAATTTTCCATAGAATTGTGCAACAAGAAAAACTGACGGCATATTTTAAATTCTCAGCATGATATAATTTTCATCACACTGTTAATTTACGCCTGCAGGATCTTATTGCAGACAAACTGCAGCCGGCATGCATTTATGCTGAAAATAAGCTCATAAAACTGTTATCTACAGCACGCTACAAACAAGATGCCATCATAAAAGAAATAATGCCAGCCGTGTAGGAGGTCAGCATTTTAGACATGATATAGCAAAAATAAATATATATAAAAGCCTCCTGATGCTGCAACAAATTACTACTAAGCGGCCTCTGACTAGCTATTTTGCTGGCTTTAGTTTTGCACAGCTTTATGCTGCTGCCTCATAAATCTAAATAGATTTAATAGAGTTAATTAAAATAAATATGTGTTTGTATAGAGAACATTGTAAGCATTACTTTTGCTGTTAATGTTGCGAAAATTTTCAGCTGTTTCGTATAAGTTAATTTGAGGTGCTAAGAAAGCAGCGAGATGTTTGGTGCTGTTTTTTTTTTGTTTTTGTCTGGGCTTAGCGAAATTTGTCGTAATTAATTAATTTTATTAAGCTATAAATTTGTCACAAAAGAAACAAATGTTTTTTCCCCTCACAATTCAATGAAGATTTATCTAAATTTGCCTAAATTTTGTATAAATTCTAAAAAGTTATTCCAAGATTTCTTTTACATTTATACAATTCATACTTTAAAATCTCGTACTCTCTCGTAAAAACAGCTATTTGCATTTTACATTCCCATTGAAATGCCACAAAACAGCTGTGCTGGCTGGCCATACTCGTAAATTTGAGCCGCAGAACACGTTTGGAAAATTTTGAAATCTGTTTCATATTTTCACTCTTCATAATTCATAGCTCATTTATTTATTATTTACATCACTTCATCTACCATAATACAACACAGCTAATCTACAACCCATCCACCCACAACAAGTTCAAATAATTCTGACGCACGTATCAGGGACACACAATAAAAATATGTAGATTAAATTATGCGCACAAAACTTTAAGTCAAATATTTTTGCACTTATCTTGACAATGAAATTGAATACGAATACCGACATGAACCCCTAGAGATAGGAAAACTTACCAAGATAAAGTTGAATCATAATAATATCATCAACAACAAAAACCGCAAAGAACAACGGTCGGCTTAGCGTGCAACTCATCATTGGCAAGCGATTTAAACGATTTCTTCGTATTTAAAAGGTTAAAAATTGAACTATTGTTGACTGTTATGCCGTATTGTGTGGCGTTCTTGAATCAGGTCGTCCATTGCGCAGCCAATGAACTCATGCATCATGCGTTTTCAGGTGCATGACTTGAACATAAACAAGATTTAAAATTATGCGTTTCTTAGCATTCGGTATGAAAAACAAAACAATTGTTAAAATTTCTTTCGCTCTATACAAAAAAAAAAATAAAAAATAAAACATGCACAGAGCAAGACAAACGTTTGCAAATAAAAAATAAAATTAAAAAAACCACCTACTTAATGATGTTGATGTTGACAACGTGTTGTAAGTAGAAGCCATATTTTTTTATTTGTGTTATTTGAATAGCTGCTAAATATGTAGGATATGTTGGAAAGGATAATTGATAATTATGATCTGCTGCAACAAAACTTCAGTGAAAACTTAATATTGAATCAACAATTCTGTGTAACAAAGTTAATTAGATTGGTAGACGGTGTATAAAGTTTTCAATCAAAGGCATTACCACGTTTAATAGCCCATAAAAAAGTGAAGAATTAATACAAGGAAACGTTAAATTTTTATAAAATTTTGCATGATGATTGACATATTTCAAAAATGAAATCAGATTACACGTAAATTTATTATTGTCAGAATCTGGAAATAAGTTTTAAATATCGAAATTTCTTCGATTTAAAGGGATTATTAAATTCGAAAAAATACTTATTTTAAAAAAAATTATATGTTTTTCTAAGAGGTTTTATCTGTATCTCTGTAATAATGAAATCCGTTTGGAAATATATTTTTTGTTTAAATGATAAACGGCAAATCCAGTGTCACTCACGTTTCAGTCATAGCACCAAACATGCATTTTTCTCCATTAAACATAATTGCTTTTAACACAAAATTATATGGGTATAATAAGTCATAAGCTTACTATTATAAGTTCATGCAAAAAGTTCTATATGTATGTACACATTTCGAAAAAACTATCATTAAATGGTGTGTCACTCACGTTTTCGGACGATTTGCATTTTTCGACTTCTTCTTACAAATTCCTGTAAATCTGCGAATTGTTTGAGTTAATAAAAAGAATAAAATAATTTTCCGAAACGAAATTGAGTAGAAATTTTAACAGCAGAAAAAAATTTTGATTTTTCTAATTATTTTGAAGATTTTTTCATACACTGATTTTGTCACTCACGTTTCAAGTCGATGTCACTCACGTTTCAAAACAATTTTAATTCTCTTTTTTTTGCATCGCGGTTAATCTGGTGAACTTTATTAAGCATATTTTGTAAAAAAAAAATTTTTCTTAATATTAAGGAAATTTTTATACAAAAAAGAAAAAAATTTTTATGGAAAGGATTATGTAAAGCATAATATAGTTAAGCAAATAATTCATAATATAAATACAAAACAAAAAATATTTCAGATATATATCATTTTAACAAAATTTATTCCGGTCCTGCATCCGAATCTGTATGTAAACCCTGAACTGTACGAAACCCAAAGTCGTTGATCCTTACGCTCATTAAAAAATAAATACCGCGCCAAATTTGATGATATGACTGACCTATTAGCAATTCCGTCGAGCCCAAAGACTTAAAATAATGATTTAATTAGATTTTTTTAATCTTTGCTAAGTTTGTTTTCTTATATGGGCATCTCCCAGTGGCACGGACGCGACATTCGCACAATTTTTATTACTCGAAAAACAAGAAAGAAACAAAATGAGCCGATATGTATTTTAAGTGTTCTAACGCGATGAAAGAGTGCTACATTTTATAAAAATATTGGCGAAATTTAGTACAAATTAGTACAAAGTAGTAAGCAATCATTCAATGGA
The DNA here is from genome assembly GCA_958299015.1 of Tetanocera ferruginea. Lineage (NCBI taxonomy): Eukaryota > Metazoa > Arthropoda > Insecta > Diptera > Sciomyzidae > Tetanocera > Tetanocera ferruginea. The sequence continues at coordinate 32,565,766 of OY282642.1, read as the reverse complement.
ACGGACGTGACAAAAAATAGACGTTTTTTTAAGCTCGTATAGAAATATGCAAAATTTAGCTAATTTTGAGAACTTTTTTTTATATATAATATACATGTTAATGGAGGTCAAAGGATAACTATTCTTCGTAGACTTATGAAATATTAGAATTATCTCTTCCCTTTTTTTAATAGATAGATATCGCACGAATACGGACGCGACATCATTGACGCGACAAATTTTTCCAACAGTAGTAAAATACGGTAAAGATGTTCATAATAAATTTTAATAAAAATACATCATAATAAGTTAAATTCAAGTTACATAGCAGTAATACTAATCAAAATAAAAAACAAATAAAGCTAAAAGCTGTTAGAGTGCTTTATTTTAATGTTTTTCTTCACTTTTGGTGGACTTTTTTGGGAGATGGCCATATGAATCCGGATATAACAATAATTTTTCTCTATATTTTTTTCATACGAACTTTTACTGTCGGCTTTCACTTTTTCTTGATGTTTTCGTCATCTTCTTTCATTTCTAATACAAAAATAAAAAAAAAAAAAATTAAATGTCACTCACGTTTCATTTCTTCAAATGCTTTTTTAAGGAAAAAAAATTGCGTCTGCTTGATTTAAAAAAATACAAAATTTACTTATCTTATATAAAAATTAAATCCAAGACATAAATTGTGCCAGCCAATTATTTTTCAAAATAATCCAACTTATTAATAAAAATTGTCACTTACGTTTCACTCTTAAATCACTTTTTTAAATAATATTTTTCGACAGAAAATGATTTTTTGAAAAAATTTTAATATATATACTTTTCAACAGAAAATGTTTCAGTTGTGAATATTATGTAACTGTGCTTTGATACTTAAATCTCGAAATACCAAATTACAAAAAATTAAAAGCTACAATTTTTTTAACTTTCTACAGATTAAAAATACATTCAATAAAATCAGTAAAAATTTAAGAATAGGTACAATATGTTTTTTTCAAAATGCTTTTACCGTAGGAAAACACAAACAATACCCTTAACAATGCATGTGTTTCAATTGAACTTAAAGCATTTTTGTTTTTTAAGGTTTAGGTTTACTTTTTCTGGATTTGCCGTAAACATATAGTTTTCTTTGCACTTTTGCATACCAAAATATAACTTCCTTTAAAAAAAATTTTTTTTTCCAAACTAATGCTTAATGATTTGAACAATTTTTTGAACAAATTAAACTAACATTTTTAATAGTATGAAATTTATTAGATATCTTAATTTTGCTCATTTTCAATATAGAAGGTAAAAAAAAGTTCTTCCTTATTAAACTTGTTTTTAAATTTAATATTTATATTTGATGATAACGCAGGAGCTGCTGAAAAGGTCTGCCAATAATTCCTGAATTGAATTTTGCTGAGAGTTTTTGCTCGTATCTAATATTTTTGTGGTAAGTCTCCAATGCTTCTTCCGATTGATTGCCAGCAAAAGAAAACAGTTGCATTATTTATTCTTTTAATTTATTCATAACCTATGAGTTAATCGAAATATTTCATTAATTTGCATGCATGCACTTAAATTTTGTGTTTAGAGCTGGGCATATAGTATAGTATAGTATTGATATCAAGCTCTCATGTGATTGTTTATTTAAAACTTAACACGTCCTTTCGTGCATAATGTATGTGATTTTTGGATTATTTATCAAAAAATGAATATGCGCACATGGGTTCAATATAAGAAATTTTTGGCTTGTTCTTAAAAACATAAATATGCTCACTCACTTATAAAAATACATACCTTTTTGTGTCCAGTACATGTCATTTATGGATTGTTAGTTAAAAAAATGAATATGACCATTCCACGAAATTTTTGAATTGTTTATCAAAATATGTGAAATGCCAGGAATATTTTCAAATAAAAATAATTTATGACATTTTGTAGCGATGACAAAAAGCATAATAAAAAACATATTTGCATTTTGCAAATTAGATATATTTGATTCTCTTAATAAATTGAGAACGCTTTTAGCTTGATTTTAGCTTAAGTTTTTTCTACGTGAAATTCTTCGGTTTTCATATGATATGATACCTCTTCAGATTTCCATTTTAATTCCAGTATTTCACATTTTTATTGGCTTCTTTGTTTTTTTTTAGAACAAGTAGAAGAAGGGCTTCTGTTTATCCAAGGAGGTTTCTTTAATGGAAAATCAATTAACCCGATATCAAAAATATTATTGTTTTTTTCATAAAGAAATAGTTCTAATTGTATACTTTTACTCACTTGAAAAATTTTTTTTGATTGTATCGCCATGAACCGAGCTACCATCCATACCCCATTTGTCCCATATCAGTGTCACAGTGTATAACATGCACTAACATCATTTACCTAATTTTTACAAAAAGTCACTTTTAGACCATACAATGACATAACGGCCTTTCCAAGCCTAATGCTTCTTTCCACAAATTTACCTCTTTTTTGGCTAAAGGTTCCTTTTCCACTTATAAGAATATAATTTATTTATTTTTCTTATCGCCATTTTTTCAAAAGTTATGTAGATGCCAATTTTTGATAAAAGAAAATATCTCCATCTTTTACCCTATTTTTTTGTAAATGAAGTATCATTAGAAAACGTTTGAAAAGCGATTTTGACAAAAATTAAATATTTTTGGAATTTTATGTTGCCAACATTTCGAAAAAAATTTAATTTACATTCATCTCAAAAGTGCATTTTTGTTTTTTTATTTGTTACAGTGGAATAGTCGATATGAAAAAATTAAGCAGTCATGAAAATGTTATTTTTTTTTAATTAACTGATAAAAATAGCAAATTTTTCGATATAATTTCGAAAAAATTTAAAAATTTTTTTGATAATTTTAAATTAATTTTTATTTAGTTTTTTACACTTTCTTGCATTATAAATAAATAAAACTTATTTTAATTCATTATTTCCTTAAAAATACAAAAAAAAACAAAAAAAAAAACAATGGGATAGTGAAAAAATATATGCTTGCAGCATTTTTATTTTACATGAAGCGCAAAAAAAAATGCATAATAAACGTTGACTTTGGCTTGTTTATTTTGCATTGATAATTTGGATTCTTTCTAGTGAATGTATTATTGACCTTTGATATGCATTTTGTAAGGTTTTGTTACATACAAATTTTTGATTTTTTCACACTGTTCAAAGTACTGTGCGTTGGGTGCAGAAATAGATTAAATATTTTATTTTCCTGTTGTAAAAGACGCAAGCAAATAGCGATATTTATTTTAAGAAATAGGTTGTTGGGGAAAAAAATGTTGGTTTTTGATATTTCACTCGAATCACAGAAAGAAAAGTAAAGAGCATCGCGATGCATCGGTTAAAAAAATATTACCATGGATTGTTTTCCGAAATATCTACCGATAAATTATTTTGCTTTTTTCCATATTAAGTTCTGCTAGCAGTTCTTCGGAGTACTTCTTTGCCAACTGGGATAGAAAGTGTCAACGGTAGGCTTAAGAAGTTTTCAGTACAAAACGTATCAAATGGTTCGTGTCTTGACTTTGCCGTTTGTCTTTATTTTGTGTCTTAACTTAAAGAGTAAAACTTTAAGGTAGATTAAAGAAAGTATCGAATACTCACTTTTGTTTATGTCAAGTCAGAGTTCGTTCTTCAATCAAAGTGCGCTCTCGCTCTTGCTGGTTATCTTTACTAGCAGTTAATATAAAATTTGCAGAGAGAAGTCAACTCAAAGTAAACCAAAGTTTAAAAAGAAACACTTTTCCATACTTTATTAAAATCAAAACAAGCATGAAAAAAAAATGTTGAATACAAACTAAAAAAATTTTCGAAAATTTTTAACAACGATAACCGAATATTTATTTTTCAAACACCGATTAGAGTTGACGAATTTCTATTGAACGAAGTTCAATTTTTGAGCCATCCAAAGGAAGTTCAAATATAATTTATCAACAAAATCGAATAATTTGAACATTGAGAAGTTGTGAAAACGCAAAGAAATCTTCTTTTATGCATTATTTTTGAACACCGATAGGATAAAAAACTTGTACACCGTTTGGTGGAACAAAATAAAGAGAAAATATAGAGTTCGGAGTAAATTTAGTTTCTCCTCCTGTCAATCGGATTTTATTCACACCGTATGGTGTTGGACTACCTGAAACTTCAGGGAGTCCAAATTACTTAGTGTTTAAAAACCAATTCGAATGAAATGCTAAATTAATAATAATTTGTTTTTGTCGAAAAGGACTGCAAACAACATTTACAAAAAATTATTGTATTTGAGTATGTTAATTTATTCATGCTTTATAAATTAAAAAAAAAAACCAAAAACGGTTTAATTTTAAAACAAAATTCGGTTATTAGGGTTTAATATAATTATATCTAAAGTATAGTCTTATTTAAAGTATAATTCTTTACTACTTTAAAATAAAATTTCATTACATGGGTTGTTCAAATCAAAATTTTAATTATATATAAGATAGATTTCAATCTAGTACTGATTAGTAAAGTGCGAAGTCGAGAGCTCTCTCTCAAGTATAAGAACATTAACGAAAATTGAGAGAAACTTGGACGACTCTTTATATTGCTGAGCAAGTAATTTCTTTTGCTCTCTATCTTTTATTTGCTTTCGTAAAACTTTATTTGTGCCTTTAGAGTGGAAGAGAGAATTCTCCGGTAATCATGTCAGTGATTTGAACTCGTAGAAATTAACAAAATCTTAATATAGCCCGTTTCAAAAGAGAAGAACATTTTTTAGTTTCATTTTTCGATGCGCAGTGAGAAATTATTTTTAAAGCTATAACATTTTTTAGAGCGTAATTTCTTGCTCTTTTTGTACTGTTCGCTGAACTTTATGCTTTTTTTAAGTGTTTTTTATTATTTTTCTATTTATTTAAATGCGCAAACATTCAGAACAAATGATCGCACAAGTACGGTGTTACACCGACGGCCTGCAGCAACCTGCATCTTGAAAGAGATATCAAATACAAATTACACAAAAAATAAATTATTTTCTCAAGAAAAGATTGACGCCCCCCTTTTTTTCAATTTTGATTGGTTCATTTTGAAAAATAAAATTCAGTATTTCCGCAGCGCAGTTGCGATGAACAACAAAATTCAGGAATATATATTTATTTTTTTCCATTTTTATTTCTGCTCAGAGAATATTCAATTTTTTTTTAATGTCGACCAATCAGAATGAAGAACACTCTCAAAATTATTTTCTTATTCTCAAACATGCGCGAAAATGTTCTTCTCTTTTGAAACAGGCTATAACAAATATTTTGGTGAGAAAAATCTATTGATACCATGCTCAAGTTACGACTAATCGTCCTTCAAATTTCAGACGAAATAAAAAATAATGATATTTTTGCATGAAAGACAAACTTCCACATTCCTAAACTAGTCCCAAAACAAAAGTTCTCATGCTAGATTTGTGATATGTGATAGTTGAGTGGAAAGGGATGATTTTGCTCCTTTTTTATTGTAAAATTGTTATTCATTTCGTAAAATGGGGTCAAGAAAATGTCGTGAATGATAAAAGGTGTAAAGTCAAAATTGAAAAGCGATTACATTGCAAAAATAAACGGATTACATTTTAGGGTGAACAAATTTGTCTTATTTTTATGCTGGTAAGACCGTGCTGCCAATGGTAAATTTATACCTTATGACACTAAAGTAGTTTTAAAGATTTTTTTTGGAAAAAAAAAACAAAAACGGGGGAAAAAAAATTTATACATTTGTAAAAACTTTTTCAAAGCATTTTAACACAAGAAATTGTACAAATTCGCAATGATAATATAATTTAAAAACCTTTGTAAATGACTATTGCTGCACGAGCTAACTTTTATAGTCAGCACTTATTTTGTTTTTCTAAAGTAAACTATAAAGTGCAACATTTGCCAAAAGTAAGCCATTATAGTACGTTATCATTTTTATAATCAGCTAGTCACGAGTCAATAGCATGCTAGCCCCTGTGCACGTTAATGCTAGCCCCTGTACAATTTAATCCATTCGCCCCTATAATACTCAGCCACACCTGCTATCATCACGTTTTGGAGCATACGCTAATTTTCATCTGACTGTATCCGCCCAAACTAATTTGATAACATATAAACTTTTATAATTTTATAGCAGAACTAATAAATGTGTTTATACAGTGATTTATTTATATGCAGCGAGAGATTAAAAAAAAAAATAATAAACATTTTTAGCTGTATATCGTAAAAGTAATGATGTCAATGCAAGAAACAAAATTAACAAACGAGTCATATAAGAAATATGACTAAATTAAATATAACAACTTAGTTTATAATGACAATTGAAGTAACGTGATTTTCCATTGCTTATTTGTATGCATAACAAACGTTATTCAATAAAAATCTTACAAACTAAATTCAATAAAATGAATAATACGCTAAAAGCAGAAACACAACAGTAACAACTAGTATGGAATAGGTTTAATTTAGTGACAGCAACCTGCTGTCAGATGTTTTTTAGCTAAACTTCCTAGAATAAGTTTGAGTTTTCCTCCTCCAGCAATTAGATGTGGGTGTAAGGTTCGGGTTAAAAATTTTTTAAATAATGTTGATGTGTTTTTCTTTGTTTTAAACTGTAAGCTTTTAAAAAATTGTATATTCTATTGTAATGATAGAAACATTTTGTATATATTGTAAGGCCCCTTCTGTGTACAATGTTTCTAAACGGCATTTTTCGCTTGACGTAAGTGTATATCAATGCATGCATTTACGAATCACCTACAACTCTGTCTCTTGCGACCCATAAGCCTCATTGAAGATCTGTTTATAAGAATTAATTAAGATTTTGCTGGAATCAACAGATGGCCAATTTGAACTGCTGAGAATCTTCTAATGGTTTTTTTTTTTTTGGAATCGCCAAAGGAGTGAGAAAATCTCATAAATACGTATAGCCCGTACTATACGCATGCACGACTTACATTCTAAAATCTATCCGGATCAACCGGAACAGACAGAATGCACCTACGTACTAAAACACACACCCAGTTGGCGACGTATGAATTTCCACTAAGCACATTAACTGGCTTTTCAGCGGAACTTGAAGATTTTATACAAAAACACGAATTTATTAAGAATATTCTAATTTAAAAAAGTAAACAACATCAAATAAGTAGTAAACTTTACATAAAACTCTAAAACAAGGAGACCAAAGTAACTATAAATAATATGACTATTAGTAAGTTTGCGGCCACTATCCAACCCAAGATCCTACGTGAAAAAGAGATTAAACTCTTAAACACCAAACCAATTCCAAATATAACGCAGATATATACGTGTAAATATGTACAAACATATATGTGTATATATATACGGGTCACTATGTAATTTTGGAACACCGTGCTAATGTTATTAATTGGATATGGGCATTTCCACAGAAAGGTCTACCGGGACCGATAAAAAAAATTGTTTAATAAACAAATAATTTTTTTGTTATTATTTAAAAAAAATGCTTGAATTTTTATAATTTACTGCATTTACAACTAATTTCAGTTTTTATTCTGAGAAAATTGGCCTGATATCCGAGAAATATGTTTTTCTTGCTTTTAGCTGCTTTTAATGACTTTTTCTCTTTAGTATTTTTCGTTTATTTATAACGTTATGTTTGCACTCTTCTTATAAAATCCATCTATAAACTACAAATAATAAATAAAAAATAAAAAGATACCAAACAAAGCACGATTTACGGTAAATTTTTTAAATTGCTTTAACTACTATTCGAATGTCGCGTTCTTGTACCTAAATCATCATATGTTATCAGAACTTCGTGATCGTTCTTAGCAAGTGTCTGAAAATTGTAACTTAAATCAAATTTGGTCGCCTTACTATAAAAAAAAAGTTACTGCAGGTAAAAATCATACTAAAAATTTAATATTGATCATCAAAATGTGTCGCGTTCGCGATCATGCGTCGTATTTTAAATACACTTTGTATGGGAAAGTATGGAAAGGTTTCATTCGATTTTTCTGAATTTTTTGCTAAGTGTTAATAGTTCAAATAAAAGCTCATGAGCTAATTCTCAAGTCATTGGATTGATTTTTAGTAGATTTTTAAGAAATTTTCCAATTTGAGAACTTCAATTTTTAAGGGAGGTATACGTGGTTTTCATCCTATTGGGATTATTTTCGAACATTTACGAACATCTTTATTTTTACGATATAAGCTTAAATATCGAATTTCATTACACAGTGCAACACAAAAATTCAAAACAAAAAAACACTTATCCCAGCCGAAAGTACCCGATGAGAGGAGAAAAGTAATTTCTGGATTTTGCTAGATTGGTTGCCGTTCGTTTTTGAGCCTCTATAGTTTGTATGGAGGCTTTGCTATATCTACATTTGTATGGCAAAATCCGTATCATAATTTTATAGGCTACATTTCTTTCCTTGATTGTTTGGTAAAATTTTCAATAGTTCAAGAGCTGTAGTCGAAAAACGGACAAAATCGGTGAAAAAAGTGGTCATTTTTTTGACATTTTTGGGGTTTTGAGCATGAAGATGAAATTTTTCCGACTTAATATATTGAGCGTTTTTGTTGGCCGAGTCAAGAGCTACAACTTTGCTGAAGACTGCAAAAAAAAATTCACAGCATTTTTTGAGCTAGGCCATGCGAAAAATAGAAGAAAATTGCAAAAAAGTGCTCAAAATCGAATTTGGCGAAAAAACTATAGAGGCTCATAAAAAACGAACGGCAACCAATCTAGCAAAATCCAGAAATTACTTTTCTCCTCTCATCGATTACTTTCGGCTGGCATAAGTGTGTTTTTGTTTGGAGTCAAAAAGTTGAATATTGCGTCACAGTGTTATTATAACTAAATAATAACGGCTGTAATCATGTCAACAGGTGGGGGGACACACAAAAACAGGGATGCCATTGTTAAAAAAATTAGAAGGTGATACTGCAGTATAATATATGCACTTTTCTATATCTGCCACGCCTCCTTGTGGGCGTAAAAAAGTTTTCATAAAGTAAATAACCACATACGTAGGACGGATGGTGTAACAAAGAAATATAATATTTTTTCTCACTAGCCTCTTATGTATTTTTTTTTTTTTTATTAATATTACCAATATAAAACTCACAAATAATATTTACGATGTTTTTGGTAGGTAATGCAATATTTAGCTGAAATTACTTTAACTAATTCTTATTAAAAACGTGATGAGAAAAAATGTCGCGTGCTAGATGTCGCGTTCGCGATCAGGCTTAAGTTCAATAAAAAAAAAACTAATGAAAATATGTCAAAATGACAAACATTTCTTGAAAGCCACATTAATCTTATTAAATTTACATTTAACCGCTTTAAAATATTATGTTACGTTTCGCAGATATTTGCATTTTTCTATATTTAGTCGAAAACGAGTTCCATTTTTTGTCGCGTTCGCGATGCCATGTTTATTGCTAATATTTTGGAAACATAAAATTTAGAGAACCTAACTTTTTTTTCTAAATATAGTGCTAATAAAATGCTATCTAAAATTTGAAAAAAAAAAAAAATTGTTTTGAGTTTTCTTTATTATTTTGCTCCTCAAAGGCGTACGAATGTCGCGTTCGCGACTATGGAAATGCCCATATGTATTTGGGCCAACGCAGGCATAAACTTGCATGGAAAAGAGATAAACTCTTGCGCACCAAACTAAATAACTAATAAGTCAAATGAATAAGAAAAATTTAAAATTTTTTTGATTAAAAACAAACAAGTTCAAGCATACATATCATATTCGATGGTGTTTACTTCATCAAACGCAATATTATAAAGGAAAAACAAATGAAACGGTCTCGAATATATGGAATTACTTCAGCCAACATTTTAACAGAATATAACACTATTATTAACCGAGTTAATGTTTGAAACAAAATTCTAAAATGTATCAATTATTTAAATGTAAAATCATTTTCCGTTTCAAGGCATCCACCGACTCACAAAAATTAATTAAGCTGTAGCTATTGTTGAAATCACTACACATACATCGTAAAGGGTCATGAAGGGCAAAATTTGAAGTGCACTGGCTCAACTTAAAAAGCACAAAATGTCTAGATCCTCTTCTTGGGATGTTAAAGTTAAGAGATGAGAGAATATATTGGGAGTCAATTTCACCACAAAGTAATTTATACAGGAAGGTGACATTAAGCACCATCCTTCTGCTTCTCAGGGAAGGCAGTAAAATTTGCTTAAGGCGGGTTTCATACGAAGGAAGAATAATATCTGGGTTCCAACGATGATGACGTAAAGCAAAAAGTAAAAACTGTTTTTGAACCGATTCTATTGCATCAATGTGGACGTGATATTGAGGGTTCCATACTACGGAAGCATCTTCAAGAATAGGTCTTACGAGAGATATATATAGTAATTTAGTTGTGAAGGCATCATTGAATTCTTTCGCCCATCTTTTAATGAAACCAAGAACACCTCTAGCCTTATTTACAGCCAAATTTATGTGGAGATTGAAGCAAAGTTTTGGATCCATAATTACACCAAGATCAACAAAACTACACTCAGGGAAAAAACACAACTTAAAATTAAATAATATCGTATCAATTTTACGTTGTTCCATTTTTAAAAAATCGTCTCTAAATTCACCATGAAAGCCTTCAAATCAAATATGAAAACATTTTGTTATTCAAAAAGAAGTAGAAAAACTTCAAAATAATGATGAATGCACTTACTTTTATTTTCAATGAAGTATATCAAATTCGAAAGTAAGTTGAAAAATTACATTGTTTAGAGTTGAAGTCGTTAAAAGTGAAAACGAAGTTGAAGACACTTCAATTTGAAGTTGCATACTTTCATTTGACAAAATAAAATATAAAAATAGTTTTAGTTTTCTGAAATAAAGAGCGGAAGCTGGAAAGTAAATCTTGCTTAAGTACATGCTAAGGTAATGTGTAAAAATAAAAGCAGTAAATGCAAATAAAGACGTTATTCAAAAGTAATTGTAACATTGGGCTCTGGACTGAATTCTGAGAGAAGTTCTTTTTATGGAGGAAACAAGACGACATATTTTGAAGATTTAAGGTACAAGTTATCGCTAGAACTCGACATAATACAATCTGTTAATACAATACTTATTTAGATTAATATATTTTAGTATTTCCAAATAATGAATTAGTTAAAGTAATATACCAAATGTTTTTTTATGTGTCAATAAAAGAAAATTTCTGAAAAAAATAATATTGTTTTACTTATTTTTATCTATCCATTTGATATCAAAAATTGTGGGGATTTGATTCAAAGTTATTTTCACTTTGATTCATTCATATAACGATTTTGAATCAAAGCTATAGTGCATTTAAAATAAAGATGTAAGTATTTGAATTGAATATGATTCATTTTTTAAATAAATCTAAATCCACGTTAAATTGAAGTGAAATGCTTTTCATTTCAAAGTGCTTAAAACTTTAGTTTAAAGTGGAAATAACATCAAACTGGATTTGTGTTTTTCGAAGTGGAAATCGAAGTGTTGAATATTTTCGTGTTTGGTGCCAAATTGTTCCAAAAAATATTTGAATCGAAGTGGTTTTCTTTGATTTTACGTTGTTTTTTAGCTCAGTGTATGAACAATTTCTAAACGGATGTTATTTATAGTGTAATTTGTGCTATGAGCAGTTCTACGTGAGAAGGTCATTGATTTGCATTTTTTTAAGTTAAGGTTTAATAGGTTGAAGTTACACCAATCCACTAGTCTGTTTAAATCAGATTGTAAAAGGTGTTGTTCGTCGAGTGACTTGTAGGTAAGAAAAAGTTTCACATCGTCAGCAAACATTAAGACGTCACAATGTTTAATTGCCGAGGGAAGGTCATTAATAAATAGTAAGAATAAAACCGGTCCAAGATGACTTCCTTGCGAAACACCAGATGTAACCATAATATTTTGTGATAGAGAATTTTTATATAAAACTTTTTGAAAACGTCGCGATAAATAAGATTCTATCCAATTTAGCAATTTTACAGGAAACCCAATTAGCTTAAGTTTATTCAATAGAAAATTATGATTGACGCTGTCAAAAGCTTTGCTAAAGTCCGTATAAATAACGTCAGTCTGTTTTCCCAAAGTAAAACCTTTTATTACACGGGATGTAAACTCCAAAAGGTTTGTTGAAGTTGATTTACCCTTTAAAAAACCATGCTGAGTGACAGAAATGGAAGATGATACGAAGTGGGTTAGTTGTTCAGTTATGATTTTCTCAAATAATTTAGGGATTGCGCTTAATTTGGCGATGCCTCGGTAGTTAGTGACATCAATTTTGGAGCCAGATTTATGAAGGGTTATAATATATGAATCCTTCCATATAATGGGAAAATGTCCACTTTGCAGGGATATATTGAATATGTTTGATAGAGGAGCACACAGGTTGCTAGCACATTCCTTTAGAATGCAACTCGGAATTTCATCAGGGGCAGTCGAAAAAGAGCATTTAACTTGACGTAGGTTATGCATAACAATAATTGAGTCTATTACTGGAGTTTCAAAAGAGCTAACTGGAGGTAAATAAGGATGCTCAGAACACATATTAAATGGTATGTTGGAGTAAGTTGATTTGAAGAAGCTTGCAAACATGTTGGAAATAACATTGTCACAAGACGATTCCTCTTGATTGAATCTCATAAGGGGTGGAAAGTTGGAAGCCTTACGTTTTGAATTAACAAAAGTATAGAAGAGTTTCGGATTATCATTGAATTGAGATTTGATGTTGGCTATATAAGCAGAATAACACTGTTTATTTAATAGCTGGTATCTGCAACGACAAGATGAATAACAAGCAAAGTCTATATTAGAACCAGATTTTTTATATTTTTTAAATAAGCGATTTTTTAAATTTTTTAGTGACTTAAGTTCACTTGTTAGCCAGGGTGGACTTAAGGGTTTAGAATTAATTTGCTTTGTTGGGACGCACAATAAGAAGCATCTTTGCAAGTATCATTAAAAAACTGTACCGAGGTTTCGACGTCATAATATGAATACGGTGGTTTAATAGATAGAATCGGTGACCAGTCAGTCTGCAAGAGTAAGGCGTTGAGTTTAACATAGTCTGTACTTTTGAAATTATATATTTTTGTATTTCGCTTATCAGGTGTAAGTTTATTTTCATTTTCATGAGCAAGTAAAACTGTTATTTCAAGAGTTGCATATTGTTCATCTTCCGGAAAATATAATATAGAAATGTTATTGAGAATGTTTGTGTTGCTCGTGGCCGTACGAGATAAGTGTTTGGCTTGAGAGCTAACGGAACGGGGTAGCCCGAGTTCAATCCTAACATCTGGCAGATATCGGCTATAACCTCTCTGCAGACAATTGCACACCTCAGAGAGTAAAAACTGCCATATTAAGGTACAAACATTTGATTTGACATTTCTCGATCAATTCTGTAACAACATTTAATAACACGCTAAATATTATATCAAAAGAATCTCCGCCAAAATCCTATCAAGTGTTGAAATATCCAATTCGTTTTTAGTTCTTTTTTCGTTATTGGGTCCAGTTCCTGTATAAATATCTTAGGAGAGCAATTCTTGCCAGACATCTACATCAGAAAACTAATAAGAAATATCTACGACTTGGTCGAAGTTAAAGGAACCCAAAGTCGTGTTCGTGGGTGGATGACGCCTATTTTTTGAACACGCCTTAATTTTGAATTAAAATGAATAAATATCTTATTTTATTTCGAGGGTAGATGACGCCAATTTTTCTAACACACTTTAATTTTGATATAAAATGAATAAATATCTAATTTTATTTTTGTAACTTAAACGGAAGTTTATTTATACAGTTTTAAATTTAAGTCTTGTATGGAAGGTGGGCGTATAAGTAATTAGATGACGCCCATTTTTCTACCACACCTCAGTTTTTACATAGAGTACACAAAGTTCCAGTTTCCCTGATGTTTGAAAAGCTGCGACTATAATTCCCATAGCAAAAAACCCAATGCTCGTGAACTGTCTGATTATCGTCCTGTAAGTCTGTTATCATGTTTATCAAAAGCGTTTGAATCTCTCATTGCTGTGCAAATCTCTGATCACATCAGAAATCATGACCTGATATCAGCGTTACAGTCTGGTTTTAGACCCACTCACAGCAACTCAAAGTATATCATATAATCTCGGTCATTTAAGCTTGCTCTGTCTACTAGACTTTTCCAAGGCATTTGACTCTGTTGATCATACAATACTCTGTGAAAAATTCGCGTTCAATTTTGGATTTTCTATCTCGGCTGTCCGTCTGATATATAATTACTTAGTTGGAAGGTCACAAAGAGTAAGGGTGGGAAATAGTCTGTCTGCTTTTGGAAATTAAACATGTGGGATACTTCAAGGCTCTGTCCTCGGTCCGCTTCTATTTGCGATTTTTCTAAATGATATCTTCACAAAATGTCGTCATGTTACCATGCATGCATACGCTGACGATCTTCAACTATACCTATACAAACCTATTATTCTTGTTGATGATTTATGTAAAAAGTTGAATGAAGATCTGAGTAATATATCAGATTGAACTACGGCTAATAAGCTTAAACTCAATCCGCTTAAGTCATTAAGTCATATGTCTTGCCAATTAGGAAACAATGCTACTCTCTCAATAATATACCTGCAATTAAGCTTAATGGTTTATTTCTACAATTCGTCACTAACGTTAAAAATCTTGGATTCTTAATCAATTCCTCTCTTTCTTGTGATGATCATATAAATACCGTTGTTTGTAAGGTTTACCACATTTGAGACGATCTGCATCTTTTGTGCCTGTTGAAACCAGGAAAAAGTTAGTTATCCAGCTTATAATGCCTATCATATCATACTCAGAAGTGGTGTACAGCAAACTTGATTCCAGGTCAAAGCATAAGCTACAACTTGCTTTCAATAATGCGATTAGATATGTCAATGGTCTTGAAAAAGTCGATAGAATTAGTCATCTGAGTAATCAATTACTAGGTTGCAATATTCAAAATTATTTGGATGCTAGAAATTGTATTTTCTTGCACAACTTAATTATCGCACAATCTCCTGCATACTTATATTATAAACTTCAGCTCTGTAGAACAACTAGAAACTATGATCTCTTAATCCCTGAATATAATTTTTTAAACTCCAGTAGACATTTTTTCGTCAACGCCATCAGAATATGGAATTCTTTGCCTTCAGCTGTCAAGTGTATCACAAGCTTAAGCATGAAATCTTCAAAATTTTTTCTTAATTCTATCTCTTCTTTCACTTGTCTAATTCTATAAACATATTTTAATTTTTTAAATTTACTCATTTAATATCAATTTATGGTTTTAAGTTTTCATTTTTAAAATATTAATTTCTTGATTATTACTTTTTTTGTTTGTCTTAATCTTAAAAGCTATCTTCTATTAGTTTCTTTTTTAATTTTGAAATTTTCTCATTTCATATTATTTATTGTTTTCAGTTTTAACTTTTAAAATATTTATTTGTTGATTATAACTTGTTGTTATTATTCTTGTTATTCTTATTGCATTTAAAAGACATATCTTATATGTGAACATTATGTTTTTTTAATAATTATAATAAAAATACCGAATTTAAGTTGATATATGAGGAACTGCCAGGCTTTGCCTTTTTTTAATTTTGAGATTTTCTTAAAGGTTATTGTATTAAAATTTTTCTTCAGTTTTGTTTAGCAATTTTTTGTCCCTAACCCCTTATTTTCGAAGAAAGTTACAGTAAAAACAAATTTTCTTTTAACAATGATTGATGGAAAAATAGCAAATTTTTTGACATCTACAAAGTCAACGCAATCGTGTTAATTATGGGCATCTCCCAAAAAAGGTCCACCATAAGTGAAGAAAAACATTTAAATAAAGCACTCTAACAGCTTTTAACTTTATTTTTTTTTTATTTTGATTAGTATTACTGCTATGTAACTTGAATTTAACTTGTTATAATTTATTTTTATTAAAATATTTAATGAATATCTTTACTGTATTTTACTACTGTCGGAAAAATTTGTCGCGTCCATGATGTCGCGTCCGTATTCGTGCAATATCTATTTAATAAAAAGTTAAAAGATAATTCTCATATTTCATAAGTCTACGAAGAAAAGTTATACTTTGACCTACGTTAACATGTATATTATATATAAAAAAAAGTTCTCAAAATAAGCTAAATTTTGCATATTTCTATACCAGCTTAAAAAACTTCCATTTTTTGTCACGTACGTTCCATTGTATGATTGCTTATTACTTTATACTAATTTGTACTAGATCTTGCCAATATTTTTATAGAATGTAGCACTCTTTAATCACGTTAGAACACTTAAAATACATATCAGCTCTTTTTGTTTCTTTCTTGTTTTTCGAGTAATTAAAACCGTGCGAATGTCGCGTCCGTGCCTCTGGGAGATGTCCATATGGAACTATCCACGATGGCAATAATGCACGAACATTTTTTTTAAAATCTCAAGAAATCAGCTGATATTACGGGAATTAATGAAGCATTAATAAAAAACTTTTAACATTATCCTTAGCTGTATATCGTCAGGTAATCAAATTAATATACCAGTCTTCTAGAATTTTCTTGATGAAACTCGAAAATTATATTTAAATTTATATGGCTGGTATTCCATGCCAGTAAGTGACAACAAAATTCTTTGTCATGGCTCAGAAATTATAGAGCAATGTGTTGTTTCTATTCGTCAACTCTCAGAAGAGGCTCAAGAAGCCCGTTATAAAGGTTGCAGACGTTTTCGAATGTGCATTACGCGGAAATCATCAAGGGTTTTTACAAATATAGATCTGTTGAATAACTATGCTGTTGATTTCTTCAGATCCTATAATAAATGTACACTGCACAAATCCGTTAAGAAAACACAAGCCTTTTAGTACACTGAGGGAAATATGAAATTATTATTATATTAAATTTTGTTTTGTAGAAACGCAAAGGCGTTAAATTTCTATTCTATTTCTTTGTTTGATTTTAAAGTATGTTTTTTTTCTCAGTGTATGTTAAGAAAACATACTCCAGATACGAAAAAAATTCTTATAGAGCAGGAAGATACTTTGGGGATAGCAGTTCTTGTTCTGATTTTTCTTCAGATTAAGAATCAGACTCATTGGTTTCATAACACAAAAATTAATAAGATTTGATAACAAACTGGAGTATTTTAGAAAAAGAGCATAGTATTTTAAGATAAATTTAAAGAGAAATCATAATTTTAAATAAGAATTATGAGTTCACAAGATTTTTGATGATAATATCAACTTTAAACATAATAATAGTAAATTTTATCCAAAATGATCTGGTTTGACCGCCAAAAACTACTGTTTGTTAGACAAATCTAGTCTGCTAGTGTTGCAAATCGTTAGAAACTTTTCTTTCTAAAGAGCTCTTGTGTAAAGATCCATAGCAAATTATGGACGTTTTAAAAAAATTTGATTGAAATGAAAAAAATTAAAAAATTTCATTGAAAAAAATTAAAAAATTTCATTGAAAAAAATGAAATCATGGTTTCATGGTTTGAGATGAATTCGTCTCCTTCGAAAATAATAAATAATTAAAAATTTCTGTGATGTATCTCCAAAAACACGATTAAAAATCTTGGTTTAAGTTTTAAACTTTTTTGGATTACATATAGGACACGACCAAAAAAAGATTTCTTTTTAATCCAATGAAAAGTTTTTAATTTTCCAATCCAAAAAGGATTTATTTTTAAACCGCAAAAAGTTTAAAATTTTTTAATCCAAAAAGGAATAATTTGTAATCCACAGAAAGTATAAAATATTATAATCCAAAAAGGATTAGATTTTAGTCCAAAAAAAGTTTAAAATATTGTTATCCGAAAAGGATTACTTTTTAATCCAAAAAGGTTTAACGTTTTCTTAACCGAAAAGATAAAAGTTAATATTCATATAGTTTAGAAGCTTGCAAACTGAAAAATTTGTATAATCCAAATTTGAGTTGAAGATGCAATTAAAAGAAAACATTAACTTTTTATTCCCACTTTTTCCCACTCAACATGTACTGATCATCAATAGTTTTTCCGTTTTGACTTAGCCAAATGTAAATAATTAATTGCATTGAGCATTAATGCAACTCTTAAAATGAAAATAACTAATAATGAATATAATAATATTTTGGTTCAGATTTTAATAAACGATTTGTTTCATTTAATTAAAAATAAACTTCGGATGCTTTAACATCATTAACAATTATATTTAGCGTAAATTTCGTAGTAGTAGTAGTTTTCAATCTTAGGTAACATAAATACTTTTTCCTGAAAATACTACCTTAATGTTAATTTGTAGTCCGAAAATAGTCTTAAACTTAAACTTTTTCGGATTAAAAACAAATTAAACTAAAGTATGGAATAAAAAATAATGCTTTTTGGATTAAAAATTCCTTTAAACCAAAGTTTGGATTAAAAACTAGTCCAAAATTTTTAACCGTGAATATGAAAATATTTTTAATGGAAATGCTTCATCGGATAATACATTTGACCATTTTTCCAATCTGTGGTTAGGTAGAAGACGAGATTTTGTTTATTGGCGTATTGCCGAACAGCTTTTTTATTTTATGTTTGTTTTTAAGAATTAAACAATTTTTGCTTTTATTCAAATTTTTAAATTATTGTTATCCCAACTACTTGAGCCCCTTTAAGGCAAACCGTTTGATATAGTTGCGTGGAATAAAATCTTCCATAGTTATTCCTTAGTTCTTTCCTTAGTGCCTTAGTTAAGTCATATAAATATTCCAATCAACAAGAAAATTACTTAAGTATTTGCACTGCTGATGAATACAGCAAATTATTAATAGATTTATTTAATAGATTCTTGTATAACAAAGTTAGATAATTTAAGCACAATTATACTGTTTTCAAACAAGTTTGTTTAAGAAGACACAAATAGTTAGACCGAACTATAAAATTCTTAAATGACATTCAGATATAAAAACTATTTTTTTGTTTTTGTTATTGACAGACAGGCAAAACTAAATAGTCTCATTTTCATGCATGGCCTTATCTTTACTTATCATTGCATTTTTTAACTTTTGTAGATCTGAAAGGAAATTGTTGGAAACTAAAAAAAAATATGAAGAATAATTTTCCAAGTAATGACTTCGATAAGTTCTGACATATATTAATTTCAATTGCATTCTTCAATGATTTGCAAAATAATATAAAAATTTATTTGCTTTTTAAAGCAATTAAAACCGCTACATATAAACTAGTTTTATAAAAAAATTATTTAATAGAAGTTGCTGATTGAGAAAACTTGATTCAAGAATCATTATTATGACCAGCGCATATTTGCTCATAGGGGGAAAAACCTCAAAGACAACTTTGAAATGAAGGCATATAAAATGCCAACTTATCATGATTCAATTTTACTTATACTAGATATGTGGGACACCCACTTTTAATTTTGTATTACAGCATTTTATAAACTTATTCTCTTGTAAACATTTCTTTAAAATTCTTCTATAAATAACAGCATTCATAATAAACTGTTTAAAATAAACATTTACAAACAAACTCGTTCAGTCAACAAACTCTTCAATGTTTTTCCTGCCCACAACAAGGAAGCCCTTACTAAGCACTTGTTATGTTCTTCAAAAATATTTCACAAAAAATTTAAGTACTTCAGAAGCTCTATCGTTTTACTCTCTCGTCTAGTCTTAGTAGCTATCTATTTAAGGCATATGTTGAAAGCTAAATGCTTACTCAATCACATTATATTTCAGTAAGCAAAATATTTCTTTCATTTCAATGGAAATCGTTTCTTTGCTCCAACTAATGGTTATTTAATAGATTTCCGAAACAAATATTTGTAAATATTTATTGTTATTTGTAAATCTTGTAAAGGTCAGTTGATGTGAGAATGTTGTACTCGTAATTTTAGGGTATTCAACTCATAAATACACTCAATGTCTACATTTACGTTTGCGTAAATACGGAAAAATATTTGTTTTATTAACTGTTTGTTTTCATATTTGTTTAGCTTACATTAACACATAAAAAAAATTGTTGGTAGCTGTTTTGGATAGTTATGGAATTGATGCGAAAGGGGAAATAAAAGTAGAAGCATGATTTTTAAAAACTTTGTAGACAAATTTTTTAACATCTTTTTATTGAATATTGCTGAATATTTCAAAAAAATTTCAATTACTTAAATTTTGATCTAAAAGTTTTAACTTTGTCGAAGATAGTTTTAATTTTTTACCTACATCTTAAATAACAATTGATCAGAACTTTGAATACTTTTACATCAAACTTAATTTAAAATAAATTCTATCGACAGATTGACTAAGAAGTGGATTCAAATTAATGTTATATTAATAACAAGATGACCCGACAAACTTCTATTTAAACTTATTCTTCAAATTTATTAACAAAATTTGTTTGACAATTCGTTCGGAACTGCCAAATGGCTGACAGTTGCCAAATGGCTGACAGTATCAATCGTGGATAGGAAACGAACAATATCCGCCAAACAAACTCATTTCAGTTCTCGTACCAGCCCAATTGAAAGCGAGTCACTTCATCATGCTTACCAGGAGCCTAAATTCCGTATCACTGCCATTAGTTACGTATTTGCACCTACCTCAACTTTCGATGTGACTTTCAACCAAAAACGGGCAGTATGACACAATCAACACTATTGTCGATGCCAAAATGTTGCTCCTTTCACCTTCATGCTGAATATTTTCGCATTATATGCTTGTGATCGACGCCGATTAAGTGGATACCCTCATTGCCAGTGATTGTGTCTGATACCAGTGCACGTGTTTTGTACATTTTTTCCAGTCATACACGTTGATATTGAATTGTGGCATGGGCTTTGATTCATACAGGTCTTGTCGATTATAAAGTGCGATTCATCTATCTGTTCAAAACGCAGTTTGTCAACTAACCATCATTTAACTGCTTCAAAAATCTTTTGCTTTGAGACAAAAATCATGAGAGCCATTGGTTTCTACTTAAAAACTCTTCCTACAATGTAGTGGCGTTCAGTCGTTGTGCTAATTACAAGCGAATGTTATGAATAAGTCCGGGTGCCCATAATTCCATATGTAGATCATTGATTTATGAACTCTCAAGAAGCTTTTCATGGCATTATTACTCCCTGACTCTACTCATTGTCTACAGAGAGGTGACGGCCGAACAGAAAAATTTCTTCTAACGAAAAAAACTTTGAACCGAGGTGATCATTGAACTTGGGATTCGTTGGTTCACACGCCACACACTAAGCATAACCACGGAAGCCAAAACACTCTCTGTTCTCAAAAATTTCTAAAGACAAATTTTCATGCTAATCGGATAACCAGTTTAGGAGTTTTTAACGATTTTGTAAAATATTTTTACTTCAGTGCGCTCTGATGTTAAACAAATTGTTTATACATGTTCGAGAATCAAAACTTTTGATGGACATTGATTACGAATCTGATGTTCGAAGTATCTTATATATTAATACGTGAACATTAAAGTTTGTCGTACGCTTTTTTGGTATGAAATCAAACTCAAAATAAATTAAACTTATATCATTCGAAAGGTTATGTTGTCCAGATGTGCAGAATGTATATTTAAATGATATATCTGATAGAGTGGGTTCCCAACCTTCTAAGAGAGAAACTAAATTTTTGAGAAAAAACCCGCTCTTTGATTAGTATGGAAAAATAGTTGGGGGATAGTTTTTGAGTTGGTCGAATTTGAATTTTTTTTAAAAGTAACAATTTCTTAAAAAAATGTAGTTTTATGCATTCGTTAATAGTAAAATTTGTAAAAAAATGTGTTTTGAATTCACATTTTGACTTTCCATGTGAATATTTTGGTCGGATTTTAACGGTTTTTCAATTTTTCTAATTTTTTCTAAAAGTTTGTTAAATGTTCTTGCAAATGTATATAAAATTACAGCAAAGTTCTAACCAAAAGTATTTGCAATGAATTATCTTAATATTGTCGTTAGTTATTTAGCGTGAGTTTCAAACAAATGCCAAAAGAGCGAAAAAAACTGTCTCAAATTCACTGTTCTATATTGGGAAGCCAATATCTCCGCCATCTGGGAATAGATTTTATTTATTTCTTTTTTGTATTTAAGTCTTATCAGTTAACTTAAAAAAACTTTTGAAAATAATACCGTTTTTTGTTTGTTTATATTTAAATTATTCATTTTAAAACAAGACCATAAAATTTGATTTATTCTTAAAATATGGGGCAAAAATGATTTTTGTTGTAAAAAAACAAAAACTCAAAATTGCATTTTTGATTTTTTTTTTTCAAAGATTGAACCAAATTTGAGGTGAATTTATTTTTTTTTTACACTAAATGAATAAACTGTCCGTGCCATCAAAAAATCAAGGCTACCGCCTATGATTTATTTGACAAATTTAAATTTTTAACAATGTTGTTTTTTGTCTGTTTTTGAACAAAATAATAATATAAAAATATAATTTTTTTGAAGAAAATAGCTTTATATCTCTAATCAATTAAGAATTATAGCCTCGAACTTATTTGTATCATCTTGCATATAATTATAAATAGGCAATCAATAAGTTGGTCGAATTTCGACCCCAGGCGATACTAGTATAATATTATTACTTAACTTAAAATAAACTGTCATAAATGTCACCGCTTCAGCCGAGAGCTAACTTTAGAAAAGCGTTGAACAAAATATAAAAAAAAAAATATTAGGCTTTTCAAATACTTTCTTTAAATGAAATAAATTCTTGAAGTAAGTGAAAAAAACTCGAAAATATATTGAAAATATATGAAATATTTATCTTTTGGAAAAGTTTGGTGAAAATTAAAGACTGTTCCAGAAATAACTGTCCTTTTGTTTTTTTTTATTGTAAAAAAACCAATGATTTCTTCTAAAAAATTCTTTCAATTTATAATTAAGTGAACATTACAAAATAAATGAAAATTTTATTTACACAGAACAAAATACACTTAAAAAAATTATGCACTTTTTGATAAAGGTCTTCCATTAGGTTCTTTACCGACCTTTCGTTGACCTTAGTGTATGCCCGACGCCATTTACGTCGAAATATTTCAATGTTTTTCGCAGTATGTTTGGTCTTCTTAAGATTAATTTTCATTCAAGCCCAATATCTTTCGATTGGACGAAGTTCGGGGCAATTCGGAGGATTGGCATCTCTTGATATCACAGCGACATTATCGTTCCATCGTTCTCTGGGCGTCAGGCCAAAATTTTACTGAACTTTGGTGCTGATGTGTAAAAAGCAGCAAACGTAGCTCCAGACACTCTCTGATGTAAATTTTGGTGTTGATTTTGCGATCTGTCACAAATTCCTTACTTCCAAGGCCACATTTGCAAATGGCCTGTCACACCATGTATTTCTTTGGAAATTTGGTATGTTTTTTGGTGTTAAATTTAGAGGTTGCTCTACCCCTTTTAACCGCAGTATAATATCCGTGTCCAGGTAACTGCCTTAAATCCGATTTGCAGTAGGTACGTTTCATCGACCATGATCACGCAATCAAACATGGGCAGGTAATCGCGATACAGTTCTCGAGCCCTCCTCTTGGCTTCGGCGTCTTTTTCTTCTGACCTATCAGGTGTATTTTTTGTACTTTATAGCTCCTTAGGTTGTAAAGTTTTTTAATCCGTTGAACACTTGACTTCGATGTTCCCGCTTTTGCTGCCATATCACGAACCGAAGTGCCTGGATTCTGAGTAAACAGCCGCTTAATGTTCTGTATTACCGCTTGGTTCGCTGGACCACTTTTTCTCCCTGAGTTTGGCGTTTTTGATAAAGGGGTTAGCTGTTTGTATAGTTTTATGGTCCTTCCGACAGTTCTTACGCACATGCCAACTTCCTTAGCGATCTTTTTGTACGTGGTTTTTGAATTTTCCAGGTATTTGCAAAAAATTACTTTCCGCAGTCCTTTTTGTTGCGACGACATCTTTTAAGTAGCTCTTTTATTATACTAATAAGTATTTATTTTTTAATCTGCAATATTTATACTTTATTTAGGTACCAAATATATTGCTATAGAGGTAACATTTTTATACCCCCACGCGTACTGCGTAAGGGGTATATTAATTTTGTCACGACGTGTGTAACACCCAAAAGGAGGCGTGGTAGGTATTTAATAGTATATATATTCTTGCTCAGCATCACCACCTGAGTTGATTTCCGTCTGTCTGTTCGTCTGTCCGTCTGTCTGTCTGTCGACACGATTACAGCCGCAATTTTGAAGCTATCGTAATGAAATTCGATATTTAAGCTTTTTTTAAAAAAAATAAGGTCAAGTTCGAGAATGAGCTAAATCGGATGAAAACCACGCCTACCTCCCATACAACCCCAAAATTGAAAACTCTACAAAGAAGCTAATATTAAAGCTACAGTACTGCAATTTGGTATATGCGTATTCTATGTCAAAACTGAGATGTTTTAGAAAAATGGGTGTCATCCACCCACTAACACGCCCACCTCCCATACAACCCCAAAATTGAAAAATCTTTAAAGAGGCTAATATTAAAGGTACAAGATGAAAACTCGGTATTTATGTATTTAATGTCAAAACTGAGGTGTGTTAGAAAAATGGGCTTTATCCACCCATTAACACGCCCACCTCCCAAACAACCCCAAAATTGAAAAATCTATAAAGAGGCTAATATTAAAGTTGCAAGACAGAAACTCGGTATTTGTGTATTCTATGTCGAAACTGAGGTATGCTAAAAAAATGGGCGTCATACACAATCTAACACGCCCACCACCCATACAACCCCAAAATTTAAAACTTTAAAAAAGGCTTATATTTAAGCTGCAGGAAAACAATTTGATATGTACGTATTTTAGACACATAAAAATAATAAAATCTCTCAAAATCTCAAACAAAAAGCTCATCAATTTAAGATTCTTCCACCCTTAAGAATCGGCCGTGGGGGTATTTTAACTTCGGCCAAGTCGAAGATATACCTTACTAGTTTATAATAAACCTAAAAGCAAAAGGATAGTTATTTCTGGGACAGTCTTTAACAGCACAATAAATTAATATAAACATTTGTGAGCGAGTTGTTTTGCATGCGACTTTAGCTCTTGAAAAGTAACTTATAAAACCCTTGGAATTGTTACTTCGTATTGTCAACATAGGTATTTGTGACTCGAAGCTTAGATGCACTGAACTAAACATGAACATAATAATGATGCATTTTGACATTATCTCAATTATCTATAATTCACAATCATGAATTTCGGTCCAGTAACCAATTACATGAGCCCTATGAATGTATGAATTTATATGAAAAAATGAATTTTTTTTAGAAAATAACTAGTGTGGAGAATTATTGCCTTGTGCATTATTGCCATAAGCCAGTGAGCAGTGAGCAAATAACTATTCATGAATTCAATTTACAAAATAATATTCTATAAGTCTAGTGTTTAAAGTAAGTGTACAAGATGCATGAATCAATAAAAAATTTCAAGGAATATAAATATGAGGGAATCATGAATCAATCATAATTTTTTCTCAATATAATTCATGCACTTATGTTAGGAAAATAAAAACAGTTCATGAAATAAGTGGCAAAAATGCATGAATCACATAAAAAAATACAAGGGAAACGTGAACCACTTTATGAGTTTAGTGACTGATAATCCGTGGTGACCGTGGCATGCAAGTTAAGTGTGTGGCTTAGCATGCTCGGAGCCCGGGTTCGATCCCCAGCCGCGGCGAAAAGTTTTTTCAATAAAAATTTTTCTGATCGGTCACCACCTCTCTGCAGACAATGGCAAACCTTAGAGAGTAAATAATGCCATGTAAAGCTTCTTGAGAACATGAGCCGTTCGGAGTCGGCATAAAACATGTAGGTCCAGTTCTCGGTCAATTGTGTGCAAACATTTGATAACACACACAACACAATTGATCATAAGAAGCTCGGTCAAAGTCCTTTCAAGGGCTGAAATGGCCAATTTGTTTTTTTTTTTTTTTTTTTTGTTTGACTGATAATCCGCGTACAAGTACAAGGTAGCAGGAATAGTTCTTAGCATAAGAGTTTTTATGGAATTAATAGCAAAAGTAAAAAAAATAAAAAAAACAATATCGTTAATAGCGAGATTAACCAACACAGTCATAGAATACAATCCAAAAACTGACAACATTCAATTCGTACGATAGCAAGAATGCGAGTGTACACAAGGATAACGGGACAAATTATTTTTTGCTGATTCTGTATATCAATTGAGAATGTATTGGGAAAGTTTTGAGAAAATTTTGGTCATTCTTTGATTTAATACCAGTAGTTTTTTTTAATGATTTTCTACTATGGCACGTGGTAAAGCGGTTTGTGAAGAAATTAGAAAGTTAATTGTTAAAAACTTTCTTTTACACAAAAGTTATGGCGATATTGCATAGCCCCAAGGATACCCACCCATAGTCAATTGTTCAATACGTCATCAAAAATTATATGAATATTGCCTAAATTGAGCCACAGCAGCATGGGCGAGGTAACAAATCAAAAGTAAATGATCAAGACATACGACCATTGCAGGCCATAATAATAGAAAAAGAATGGACTTCAGTGAGAAACATAGAGAAAATGTGGTCGAACATGATCGGGAGAAGTGTAAGCCGTGAATGGCTTACTCGAAAACTCGGAATAATTTGCATAAATTGAAATATGGCTTTTATTATGGGCATTTTGGTTAAACGAGTACCAGTGCATTCATTTTCAATTTTGCTGGAAAAGAAAGAACCACCGTGTTGTTTCCGAAATGTTTCCGAGTCCATTCACGGCTTACACTTCTCTCGATCATATTCGACCACATTTTCGCTAAGTTTTTTACTGAAGTCTGTCTTTTTTCAATGACTATGGCCTTCAATGCTCGTATATCTCCATCATTTATTTTTGATTTATTACCTCACCCATGCTGCTGTGGCTTAATTCAGGTGATATTCTCATAATTTTTTATGACGTATTGGACTTTTCTAATACTAGGGCTATGCAATATCAAAATAACTTTTGTGTAAAAAAAAGTTTTTAACAATTAACTTTCTTATTTCTTCACAAACCGCTTTACCACGTGCCATAGTAGAAAATCTTTCAAAAAAAACTACTGGTATCAAATCAAAGAGTGACCGAAATTTCTTCAAAACATTTCCAATACATTCTCAAAACATTCTCAATTGGTTTACAGAATCAACAAAAAATATTATGTCAAAAAATAATTTAAAAATTAATACTAGTACTCAAATCCTGTGTCAAAATTTTGACGAAGCAGCAGCAAACTTCCTAACAACTATTATATAAGTTGTGCGAGCAAGATGAAGCACTAGTATGCTTCCCAACAGTTTCTGCATTGCTTGTAAGAGCTAGGTTGTTCATGTTCATTGGCGTAACTCCATAGGTGCAAGACGGTGCAGAGCATCGGGGCCCTTGAGTGATAGGGGCCCTTCGCTGACACTACAAATAGCAAATGGTAATGAATCTGATATAATAAAAAATGAGATAAATCTCAAACAAAATACTGTGAAATAGTAGCCCAAAATTTTACTCAACAATTCATCAATATTTACAAGTTTTACCAGCTAATTGATTGGACACCGTTAATCAATTATGTCCAAAAATCATTACAAATTTTGAAGCAATTGAGTGTGACATTACAAAAGTTTACACAGATGTGCTGTTGTTCTTCACAATCCCAATGATCTCCGCAAGTGCAGACTGATCATTTAGTAAACTGAAAATTATTTAAGAAATTAGGCAAACCAATCAAGGCTATCGAATTTAGCATTGATTGAATTGAGAACAAACAGGCGTCTGACTTAGATTTTAGCAAATTAATAGAAACTTTTGCTAATGATAAAGCAAGACAAAAAATATAGTAGAATAAAATAAAAACAACGTTTTTGTACTTTTTGTATTTTGAAGATGTTTTTTTTTAATTTTTCGGGGCCCTTTTAAATCATCTAGTTACGTCACTGTTCATGTTCAAGCTTCCAAGCAGGTACTTGTGAGAGAAACAATATCAAGACTATTTGATTCGAATTCAAGCCAATAAAGGGCTGCAAATTAGTGCGAAAGTGTTTAAGAAAGTGGGGAAATGATTCCCGCAATAGCTTGTTGGAAGGTCAATTGATTGTTGGGAAATTTTGTTCAAATTTTAATATAATTCTTAGCTAGCAATTCTTTCTAGGCAGCTTTTATGTTATTTCGAGGTAATGAAATTAAAAATTCAATCATTTTTGGTTTAAGGGGGGACATGACATTGACCGTTTTTTGTTCAATTGAATTTATTTGAGTTATGAATTTTTAAGAAAAGGTCTTTTTTCTCTGCCGCGAATGTTTTGTCCCACCTTAATGGTCTCAACACGAAATTCTGTGTACTAACAGTGGCTCACAGCTTATTTGATACAGTGCCTGATTTAAAATAAAAATCGGTGTAACTTCAAAACTAAGAAATGTATAGACAAAACTTGAATGTACGTTAATAGGCGTGTATTTAACGAAAATTATGCACAAAACGGAATTCACAGAAATAAAACTCCTCGCCCCGCTAGAAAGGAAAACCAGTTACAGAGCAAATATTTATCTCTCAGCTTATTTGATACAGTCTCTTCTGTACGCTTATACCCTATAGTGCCGAGCTGTTGATCGATGTTTTATTTTTCTCTACATTTACCGTTATTTTCGGTGTCAGTCACAGCAAAATTTTAGTTTGATCTCGCAAATCTAAGTGTTGATTTTAGACTTTAAAATAATGGGTCGTCGCACCATAATTGAGCAGCTTTAGTTGGGCTTAAACCAATATAAATTTGGGCAATCGGTTCGGATAATTGCTCAAAATGTTAATAGAAGTGCGTCTACAGTACAGCATATCATTCAACGCTTCTTTCGCGAGAATCGTGTGAAAGATAACGGTAGAAGTGCACCAATCAAAATTTTTAACTTGTCTGAAGAGCGATATATTGTCCGGAAAAATAAGGTAAATCCGAAGTTGTCGGCCGCAAAACTGGTTACCGAGATACAGCACGAATTGGGTAAGTCGTGCAGTGCAGAAACCGTCCGCCGTATGCTTCGCGACTGTGACTTTCATGGTCAAGTAGCTTGAAAAAGCCTTTCATAAGCAAGATAAATCAGCAAAGTCGACTTGTTTTTGCTAAGGAGCATGTTGGCAAGACCTCTGACATTTGGAACACCGTAATTTCTTTCTGATGAATCCAAGTTCAACCTGTTTGGCTCCGACGGCATGTCCTACGTCTGCCGGAAACCAAACACAGAGCTAAACAAACAGAACCTCAAAACTACTGTAAAGCATGGCGGCAGTAGCATTATTGTTTGGGCCTGTATGTCTGCAGCCGGTGTAGGAAATTTAGAATTTATTGAAGGAATAATGGACAAAAATATGTACCTTGACATACTGAAGAACAATTTGCTGCAAAGTGCTGAGCCACTAGGTATAATCGAAAAATTCCGGTTTTATCAGGACAACGACCTGAAGCATAAGTCGGGAATCGTGCAGTCCTGGCTCATATGGAACTGTCCTCACTTGATGACACCACCTGACATGGACATCATTGAAAACCTGTGGGCCTTATTGGAAAATAATATTCGTAAAAACAAAATCTCGAACAGAGAAGAATTGAAGAAGGCGCTACTGGAGGAATGGCAGAAAATTACACCAGACATTACACGAAAGTTTGTGGATTCATGCCAAACCGGATGCAAGCCCCTGATAAGGCAAAAAGGCACAACACAAAATACTAAAAGTAAAATAAAACCTAAAGGGTACACGATTTTTGAGTTTAAATTGAACTGTATCAAATAAGCTGTGACTTGAAATTTTGCATTTTTTTTTTGTTTTAGTTTTTTTGTTGTTAAGTTACCATTTGGAGGAAAAAAAAGTTACTTGGTTAAACTACATACATTATCCTATAAACTGGCATTCAAATCTTTTCTTAATTCTCTTCAATTATTAAAATAAAAGTGCTTCAATTATAGAAAAAGTAGTGTATCAAATAAGCTGTGAGCCACTGTATATTTGTACAAATAACAGAAAATGAATAATGTTTTAGTTTTACTGAAATTGTGAAAAATGTATTGCCTTCAAGCAGGCTGTCTAGTGAAGCGCACATTTGTTGTAATTATTTTCGCTGTTGTTGCTGCTGACTTTCTAACCCATATTAGCGCTAATACTTTGATATTAAAAATTAAGCAATATAATAAAGCACTATAAAAATTATTAAATTTTCGCCAAACTCAGTGCAAACAAGCCCACAGCGCTGCTGACCCCCTTGCTGTGCTCTTAACGAGCTGTCGAAATTGTTATGAGTTTTAAAAATGCATGACAATATATATAAATAAATGTAATTAAGTGCAGTTGAGCTGAAAAATAATGAAAAAAAAAAAAACAAAATTGTATGTTAATATGTATTTCGGGTGCCAAAATAAACTGCGGGACAAAACTTTTAATTACAAATTTAATGTGTCACTTTTGTACACATAGACACACACACACACACACAGGCCAATTAAACGTGCTAATTTAAATATTTTAGAATTTTGTGCATATTTTGTGTTTGTATTGACCATATTTTGTTTGTTCTCATTAATTAGATGTATTAATAATTTATGTCAAAATTCATTAAAATAATAATAAAATTTATGAATTGCTTGTTTATGACAATTTTAGTCGAATTGATACTTTTTCTAAGAAATAATGGCTAAAATAAATTAGCTTAAAAGTAGATTTGGGGAAATTATTTAAATTTAATTTGCGTGGCATAATATTAGCAAATAGGTATACTATTGAATAGAAGTATTAGACATCAAAATGATGTTAAAGCTTTTTGCGGCAAATTGTTCTTTTGTGGTTACTTTGAGGATATTTAAAATTTTGATTTATTTAGTAAACAGTTTAATTATAACCTGCACAGCATACTGATTGATGGTTAAATGTTAGACAAGAAAAGCTTAAGACAAATTTTGAAACTGAAAACATTTAGGATTGTCTAACCATATTTTTAGTCTAAGAGCTAGTGACTGTCAGACTAACACCAGAGAGTAACAAAGTTTGTAAGTTATAAATCCAAGGTCGAAGGAACATTAGAAGTTTGTTTCACTTGATTTTCCATATTCTTTTCTACCCATTTTGCAACCAAGGCAGACTGGATTGAACAAGTTTGATAGCTGAAATTTAAGGTTCAAAGTTAAAAAAAACCTGGATTCTATCTGAAGACTTCCATGGCCACTTGAGCCAGCGCAGTCTTAATCCATCTCTACTGTTGCCTTGGACTTTTCCATCTATGTTGCCTTCATCAAAGACACTGATAATTCGGAGGTACTTTACTACTTCTTCAAAGAATCTCCTCTGTCCGATTCCTTGTGCTTTGGCACTTTTCGGTGCCAATGTTTGAGTACGTTGCTCTTCTAGTGAGCGTTGTCGCTTTATAATTTTGACTAAGTCAAATTTTTCGAACTAGAATTCACGTATAACCCTCATGGTCCAGGCGATATCCTCTAGGGGCATTATATGTTGCTCCTTCGTCACTTGGTTCTCCCTTATGGGGGCTATTCGCCTTGCGACGAAGGATTATTGCTGCCTTTTGGCGTTCATAGGGACTTGATTTTGCGGTAATTCTTGGCCCTTGTACTTAATCCCGGCTTGTGCCTTCGTCCTGCTATCCCGCTTTAGTAAGCTGAGTGAGTTTCTGAGGGCTATACTATGTAGCCTTAGGTTTGGCGTTAGAGAAACTTGGTAGTAACATAGCTCTGTGCTTGGGAGTAGTCATTAAACCAAAGAAAAAATATATAAACATTTCATTGAAGTGAAGGATATTTTATACATTAAGACAAAAAAAATATACATATATTTATACAAATATACTGTCATATATTTAAATAAATATTCGTCTTGTGACTATACCCTAACCTGGAAGGTCGGGGTAAATTAATTTTGTTCAAATGTTTGTTACGCATAGAAATAAGCAAGTCCGGTATAGAAAAGAATATATATATTCTTGCTCAGCGCCAATTCGTGAGTAGAGCTATTCATGTCCGTCTGTCCGTCCGCCCGTCTGTGAGTTGTCCGTAAACACAGGATAAGAAGAAGTAGTTGAGATAATCATAAGAAACTCGGTACAAATGGTCACATGGACCCAAGGATTTGGACTATTGGATATTTTTGGACTCCGCCCACGGAAACGCCAACCTCCCATACATCACAAAAACTAAAAACTGCATAAAAAAAGCCCATAGTTAACCTACAATAATAAAATTTTGTATATAAGTTTTTAATATCAAAACAAAGACGTCTTCAAAAGATGGGTGTCATCCGCCCACTGACACGAATGTATTTTTGTATCAAAACAAAGATGGCTTCGAAAAATGGGTGTCATCCACCCACGGACACGCCCAACTGCCATACAACCCAAAAATGGAAAACTCAATAAATACGCTTAAGTTTAAGAGATAAAATTTGGTACGAAGGTTTCTTATACCAAAACAAAGATGTTTTTGAAAAGTGGACGTCATGTGACCCAGCTCTCATACAACTCAAAAATGAAAAACTCCATAAATAAGCTTATGTTTTTCTTATACAGATACAATTTGGTATGTATGTATTTTATGTCAAAACTACGATGTGTTCAAAAATTAAGCGTAATCCGTCCACGAACACGCCTACCTCCCATACAACCCACAATAGCGAAAACCAGCGTTTGAATTTGCTGTAAAACTATTGCAGCCGATAGTCAACAATTGCTGTCTGCTGCGTAAAGTTCCGAAGCCACAGCCATAGTTCACGAAGACCTATCACAGTCGATGATCGGCTGCTGCTGTCTGCTGTGTAAGATACGACAGTCAAAGCAGCAGTTCACGACCAACTGTCGTAGTCGATATTCGGCTGCTGCTGTCTGCTACGTAAAATTTCACAGTCAAGGCACAGCTCATGATTGAGCTGTCGTAGTCAATATGCAGCTGCTGCTGTCGTAGTCGATAGTCGACTGCTGCAGTCCTGCTGAGTAAAATCTAACAGCCGCGCTATGTATCGAAATGATACGAATATATTTTTTTTTAAAGAAATCTACTTTTAGGCATATATTATTTTATTTATAATAAAAAAAAAATAAACTGGTAATTTTATTTTATTAACAAAATGTGAAATATTAAAGTACAAAAAATGAATGTGCAAATGTGCATTTACAAAAAATCAAAAACTCTATCAATACTGATTTCCATCGCAACCAATTTTAAATTTATTTTTATGTTGTATAATTATTTAAAATTATATCTCATTTAATTAAATAAATATAATATATTAGTTATTACTTCAATATGCTTCAATATTATATAATTCTTAAAAAGAAAACAACATTTTTTCCTATTTTCGTACCATTTCGGTGCATAGCGCGACTATTAGATTTTACGCAGCAGGTCTGCAGCAGTCGACTTTCGACTACGACAGCAGCAGCTGCATATCGACTACGACAGCTCATTCATGAACTGTGCCTTGACTGTGAAATTTTACGTAGCAGACAGCAGCAGCCGAATATCGACTACGACAGTCGGTCGTGAACTGCTGCTTTGACTGTCGTATTTTACACAGCAGATAGCAGCAGCCGATCATCGACTATGACAGCTGAGAATATGCTGTTGCTGTAGCTACCGATCGCTTGTACTTTTACTGTACAGCCACAGTACAATTTCTGGTGCTGTTGCTATTTGTTGCACAGCAATTTAAACCCTGGCGAAAACACCATAAAGACATTAACATGTGAGTTACAGGAACAAAACTTGAAATTGAAATGCATTTGAAATATAGGT
Organism: Tetanocera ferruginea; assembly: GCA_958299015.1. Lineage (NCBI taxonomy): Eukaryota > Metazoa > Arthropoda > Insecta > Diptera > Sciomyzidae > Tetanocera > Tetanocera ferruginea. The sequence goes on along the minus strand of OY282642.1, from coordinate 32,532,028 downwards.
TTCATCCGCCCATGGATACGCCCATTTTCAATACTATTATTGTATTTTTAAAATTAAGGTTTAGGGTATTTCATAGTCGGGCTAGACCGACCTTAGACTTTCTTTAATTTGTTTATATAGTTTTTAATATTTTTTCATTTAAAATATTAAAAGTAATTATCAAAAACTTTCATTAAAAATCATCTGGTGGGTAATTCCATAGTAACTCGCGTTACATTCAGAAAGTTTTATGGAGTTAAATTTAGCTTTAAATTTGTTTTATTTAGATTAACAAATGCAAATGCACTTTTTATGAAGAAAATGGGTTTTGTATGTTAGAAATTGGTTAAAAAATTCAGTGGTACCATAATATTTACCCAGTGCAATACAAATTTAGGTAAGTAACTTGTGTTACCATTTCTGGAAAATAAATTCAGATATTTAATTTCTTTCAAACTTTTCTGCTAGATTTGTGGACAGATTTTTATAAAAAAACAGCAATAATAAATCAAAGTATTTAAAATAATCAAAAAATTATGCGGTAACTCACGTTACAAACAGTTGGTAGCTCTTATTACTTTAGGTTTTCATATTAAATTAAGGACTTTTAATGCACTTTTAACACCTCTAATGCTCAAAAATTAAAATCTAGTAACTGATCGCAGTAGGTACTAAATCAAAATTTTATTATTATAAGTATCAACTTCAGGCTTAAATGAACAAAACTTTAAATAATTATATAACTAATATATAATATAACTCGCTTGCAATTAGTTGACGTCATCAGAACTACAACTATTATATCAAAAATCTTATATTTCTTCCCAATAGCAGGATTCTTATTGTAATGTCAAACTTATTACTACTTATTGTAATGTCAAATTATAAATTTGACACTTGATGGCAATGTTGCAACTAATCGACATAAATTTGTATATAGTTGCAAGATGCAAAGCTATGAAAAATTTTTCTTGTACCTTTTTCACATTAACATAGAAATACCCCGATATGGCTAAACGCTCAAAATTCGAAAAACCCAATTTTATGACTTTCACCAAGTCAGTCAGCCAGTCAGTCGGCTGTCGACATCATTTAATTTCTCTTATTTTATATCCACTCAAAAACAGCTGTTCTCGTTAAGGCACATATGAATGCCATAATGTGCCCAAATCTTTATGTGTTTTAACCAAAAATTGAAAATTATTTTTATATATTTTTGTGATTAAACATCAAAAATTAAGGCAGGAAGCTGTCTGGCTTAAAAATTATGGCTATTTAAATAATTTAAGGTCATTAGCTCATTATTAATAAAAAAAAAATAAAAAAAAAACAATAACCAAGTTGAGCGAAGAAATCACCGCTAAGGTAAGACATGTTTCTTTCTTAAAAACATCATCAGCTCATGAGTCATTTGCAAAATTTATTCACAAATATTTTTTTCAAGCAACAGTTTTTTATAGCTTTAACAAAACTCTACTGAAAGAGTTTATAATTATTTTTATTTCCAGCTTGAGTTAATTGCTGGCAGCATTTTGAAGTCTTCAATCTTAAGTTTTCATTTGATTTTTAGATCTTCAAAAAACGCAAATATGGGCAAAACAAGCTGCTGCTGCTGGTGGCTTAAAGCACACGCCAGTAAAAGCTTAGGCGAGCTAAGAACTTTTTTATTCCAATCAAAATAATTTAAATAAAAAAAAACCCAAATTAAGCACAATTCATCAAGTTGTCAGAGAAACAAAAACAAAAAAAAAAAAAAATAAAAAACAACTTGTATTCGAAAAAGACTTGAATTTTTAATTTCCCAAGAAACTTCTAGTTCATGTGATGTGGTGTAGGTGGGTTAAGCTTTACAAGTTTTTGACCTTTTTTTTTTTTGAAACGATGCTGCTACGGCATGGCAACATGAGCTCATTGACAGCATAATTCACTCTTTTTTGGAATTTTATCTTTTTGTTGATTTTAATAAAATTGAGCTGCTAATCTTATGAGCTAGAAAAGTATCTTTTGGTGAAAATTAAGTCGTGAGCTCTATTTTTAATAACTGCTAATTATTTTATTATAACTGTCAGCATGTTTGGCCTGCACGTGCTCTTATTAATTGGGCTTGAGTAGATACAAACAAAATAAAAAAAAGCAATTTAAATTCAAAGCTGTAAGCGCAAGCTACGACATGACGTCATCAACAAAATTATGATTTAAACAAAAAGTTTTTCATCTGTTTTCAAAAGCAAAAGTTTATATATGAATGAGTTCATATCGTCCCATATAGTATGTCAAAACAATGAACAATGGTAGATAGGTTGTTGTCAGATTTCGGATCCGACAACAATTTAGTTTCATTATGAACAGGATTAGACTCATATAGATTTTCACAGAATGCAGAAAAAAGTTAATAGGCGTGAAGATAATTTGTGAGGTCAAGAGAAGAACGAAAAACTAAATAAGTTCGCCAAAGTTTGATCATCTTATGACGGAGTGAGTGTAGTTCCTTATTACAAAAGGGAAGTAGACGACGAAAAGTTATTCTGCCTAGTAAAGCCCTACGGCGAAAGCAGGATCAATTGCACAAATGTAACTGGTCCTGTGAAAGTTCTAATATAACCTATCACAGGACAGGTTCGATATGACTCAGAACGGGACAGATAGTTTTTAAATGTGTTTTGCTATATTTATCTTATCGTTACCAATAACTCAGTTGAAGTGCGCTAGACTGTTACGCGGTGGACGTGGGTTCGTAGCCTGGCTGTGTAAGTATCAAAAATTGTAATTTAACAATTTAAATTCTCATTCCGATTCATTTACTGCTTAATCACAAATAATCTTCAAAAACAATTTTCTTGTAACCTTGAAAAAAAAAAATGAAAATTTAATTTTTTATTAAAAAAAAAATATTTTAAATAAAAAAAATGTTAAGTCATCTTGTCGGGGATAGAACCCAGGTCAGCATAGTACTAAACGTGAACGCTAGAAAGCTCGGCTTAACATGAATTTCCAAAACATTGATTCAATTTCATTAACAACGTGTGTGTAAGTGTACCGTATTCTATAGATAGACTGGATATTGATCAGGTCCAAACGTATTTAAGAGGTGTCAATTGAATACTGCCGATATATTTTTGGAATGGTTCTTAGATAAGTCCAAAGGTATCTATCCGGTATTAATTTACCCCTGTCAATGACAACGCCATGTAAAAGCGTAAAAAATTTGTATCATATGTTGGTGTCAGAAATGGGACCCGTTACTATCACATTGTGATACTATCACTGATTGAGTGAAGTAGTCCAAAATTTGGTCATAGAACAGAGCAACAGCATTATCAACACTTTCATGATCATTATCGAAAAGATGTCGGAAATCGAAGACACTGAATAAAATTTCATGTTTTACAAAATGCTTTTTTTCCGAAAATCGAAGCTGTACGCGTGCTCAAAGTGTTTGTTTATGATGTTATTGTTGTAAGTTAAGGTAAAAGATAGAGATAGATGATTCTGATCGAGTGTAGAATGTAGATGGTTACTCACGAAGACTAAAAAATTGTATGAATCTGTAGAAAAGAAAACGTCTAGCTGTCTACCAACATTGTTAGTTTCTTCTGAAAGACAGCTAGTAAAGAGAATTTATTTTTCAGATGTTGCATTTGTAGAGAAATAGTGACATTCGTCATCTGACAGCATCCATTGAAAGTTAGGAAGATTAAAGCTCCACACAAATATAATAGTCTACTGCAAGTTGATAAGGAATCACCTTGTCTAAACGTCGCATGATCGAACGGGGAAGAAATGCCTTCTCTGATTGATTCGTAGTGACAAAGAGTTATGCAAGGAGACTGAGTTCAGACATGGACAAAGTGTCAATGAGGCCTATTTTTTGTTCTTCTTCATATTTGGCAAAAACAAAGAAAATATTTTTAACAGTAAAGGGTAAAATAATAGTCGATTCAACCATAATCAGAGCCAACTCCACTCCTCTTCTTAGGGTTATTTATGGTAAAGTTATGAAAAAACAGTAAAATAAAACTCGCCTTATCGGAATGAGTAGGCTTGTTCTGAGATTTCGATTAAATATATAGATTGGTCTTTTGGCGCTTTTTCCGAACCCGAAGCCAGTTTTTCAAAATTTAGATCTTTTCAAGAACAAAATGAAAAAACAAAACAGATAAGCGATTTTAAATTTCCTCTGTAAAAAGGTATATTTCAAGGTCATCATTCCAAGGTAAAAAAAAAACTATATACTTGTCCAACTTCCTGTTATATAGGTGTTTTGGGTCGCTGATTCCGAATCTGAGGTCAGTTTATTTATATTAAGGTTATATCAAAATCAATCTGAGGTCAACATGAAAAACTGAGATACGATGTTCAATTTCTACTATATATCTTTTTTTTCCGTTGGTTCAAATCCGAGTCCAATTTAACTATTTTAATCAAAATCAAAATCATTCCAAGATCTAAATAAAAAGAAAAACAAATATACAATGTTCAACTTCCTGATATATAGGATTACTGATTTCAAATTTTGTCAGTTTGTCTGAATTAAGGAAATTTCAAGGTTATTTCATGCATTGCAATGTCCCAACTTCTTGACTTGTATGTCGCTGGGTCGTTGATTTTGAATCCAAGGCCATTTTGTCTGTATTAAGGTTATTTCAAGATTATGACAAGGTCAAAATGAAACAAATAAACAAGTAGGGAAACTCTAAAGTCGGTATTGTCTGACTTTGGAATATCCTTATCCTCTTTTGTACTTAAAAATGTATTTAAAAGTCAAAAATAATAACATTAAAAAATAACTAATATTTTTCAATAAAACTAGAAAAATTTTTCAAATTCACTTCTTTTCTATAAATATAATGTTTTGTAAAAATAAGTGTGTAAATATTGGGTAGAAAATAACCCCAACAGCTTCTCGAAAAAAATTAAAGTTAAAGGAAAAATTTTAAAATATTTTGGCCCAAAATAGCCTAGGTTCGAAAATTTACTAAAAAATTTCATTGAGAACGGGTACCGAGTTATACCCGAGTTATATCCGAGTTATACCCGAGTTATACTTCTTTTCTATAGATATAATTTTTTGTAAAAATAAGTGTGTAAATATTGGGTAGAAAATAACCAAAACCGCTTCTCGAAAACAATTAAAGATAAAGGAAAAATTTTAAAAGATTTTGACCCAAAATAGCCTAGGTTCGAAAATTCACTAAAAAATTTCAACTAGAACGGGTATCGAGTCAAAATGGGTTACACAACTCTGGTAGGCCATGGGCTTCGGAGGCTTTGTTACTTTTAAGCCCACATGGTTAAAAATCTTAGACTACATTTTTGTCAATCCTGTACTATATTTATGATGTCACCCACATTGTAACAAAATTTCAATCACGTCAAATACTGAAACTAAATTTAAGTCCCGCATGTCTAAAATTTAAACCACGTCAAATACTAAAACTAATTTAAACGTCTCGCATGGGTTTAAAATTTAAACTTTAACTTTAACTTAACTCTCGGTTTAGTTTTTAAATTGAAGTACATGATAAGCAGTCGTAAAAAATTTTACTCCGTGGCTCAGTTGGTTAAGCGGTTGTCGATTGGATTTGATGAATCGAGTAAAGCTGGTTCGATTCTCAGCCAGACCGTTTTTTATTTTTTTTTTTTGTTGTTATTTTTACATTATTATAATATTATATTATTAATTATTTAAGGTAAAAATTGCATTGTCACTCTTTGCCGCATCCTAGGATCGAACGCGGACTGTGGCAATCATCACATTAGAGTCGCGATTTCTAACCTCGGGCTAATCTATTGCATGCTTGAGCATTAACAAAATCTAAACAGCTTTTATTGTCTCTTAAATTTTAAACTTTAGGCACTAAAACTCAAAATTTATTCCCATTGTATTAAATTTAAGTACATATTTGACTAAAAAAATTTCTAGTATTTTACAAAGTAACAATTCTTATAAAAAAAGGATTACAAAATGCATTATTCCAACAATTAATTATTTGGTATTCACTTTAAAACCTGAGATACCAAAAACCTTATTTAATTCCCAATTTATTTCATTTAAGTACAACATTGACTGAAATATTTTCTAGTATTTTGAAACGTAACAATTCTAATAAGGAAAGGTTTAAAAAATGCAATACTCCAAAGATTGATTTACAAATTTTTCCAAGATTTTTAACCATGTAGCTATAGCTGTTAAGACCTCATTATAGTCGTGCATCAAAAATTCAACGCAGTCAACCACAATTGGAATTTTCGGGATATCATCTCTTTCGACAGAACTGTTGTCAGTTTCACCAATCTGGATGTATGTCACTAGATTTCCATTTTCGTTCTTGCTGGAAGTGGCCCCGTTCTAAAAACCTTCGGCTAGGCGTCTCGAAAAACTTTCTAATGTTCGTTTAGGCTGCAACAAGATAATGATCTGAGTCTATAGGACACGTGAGGCAGTAAGGCACGTTGTCACGTGAAGATACCCTTCTTGTCTTTCTTTTAATAACTTTTGCCATTTGAAAATGTCAAGCATCATCGGATTGTCCTATATCTGCTTCTCTCGAGAGAGCTTCATCTCCTCTTGATTGAATGAGTTCAATTCCTATTATAGAGTTAATTTTTTAAGCATTTATATATTCTTCTCTAGTATTGTAACCCACATGGTTCCACAAATGGGCTTAAATAAGTATTATGTTTGAAGTGTTTTTTTCGTAAACTGGTGAAAAATCTACATCATGGTGTAAAAATCTGTATCAAGCTCAACATGGCTGTATGAGCACCGTTCCTTTTAAATGCTCACTCATATCAACCGATCGATTTTAGTGCTATTTACAAGCATCAATTGACAATTACTTCGTAATGTATGTGTTAAAGTGATAATGATTGTTTGAGGAAACCGGGGTTAGTTCGGTAACCCAGGAACTGTCAATTAAGCTAAAGTAAATAATTTCGAGATTTAAAATCTAATTTCTATTTAAATACAATATAATTTCCTGTTAAAACTTTGTTATATGACGTTAACACTTCAATTTTCAAATTCATTTCCACTCTCTTTCTTTAAAATTACTGAAAGATTTGGTGAACTCATGGTTAGTCATAAAAAAATTTAAATCTGGAAAAAAATTTCATAATTTTTTATCTACTACATTCACATCTTTTGCAAAGATACATGAAATGATAAGATAACTCTTAAGGACTTGCCTTTTAAAATCATAGCAATTTCAACAAATATTATTGATAAAGCACAGTGTTCTAATAACACTGTTTTTTTAAATTTTATCGGTCAATACAATTCGTCATTTGTTTGTTTCAACAAACGTTAAGCTTATCAGTGCAGTTTATTTATCATGTTGCCGGAATTTCTGACGAGAACTTGATATATTTGAAAACATGTTTTAACGAAAACGCCGAGAGCTAAATTCAAAATGTCAAGGAATTCTTTACTTTAGTGGATTCATTGTTTTTTCTTTTTGCATTTTATGTCTGCTTTTCTTTTTTGTTTTTTTTTTTTATTTGACAAGATCTTGCCAATAATCAAAACTATGGACATTTTTACTTTATTGAGCTAAAGCTTGTCAGCAACTCCTACGACAGTTTAAAATTTCGCATTTTATGGCATCAAACATCGCAAATATTATTTCAGTTAATTTTAATCAAATGTCAACCGTTTAGCCTTGAGGTAATTATGCCGCTGTACTGAACTGAAAATCCAGGCAGTAGCAGCAGCATAATATTTTACAGAAATATTTAATAAGGAGACTGTTATGCCATTTACTACAAGACAAATCCGAATTCTTTGTCAGGAATTTTCAAAAATTCTAGAACATCACGTTCTGACTTACAAATATTATGTTTATTATTTAATATGCTTGAAAAGCAGTTAAGTATACAATGCCATACCGTTAATCTTCAAAACACAAGTACACATATCAACAGGGTATGTCGTGGAAAATTCCATCGTAGCAATAATAATACGAACAGAAGAAAGAAAACCAGTGGCATCCAGTTGACGACAATGTTGATGATTGACACAGTGTTGCCAGCGGCATCTTCAAGTTTGCGCAATTGTTTTTATGTTTTTTTGCATTTATTATTGTATAATATTCAGCAGAAATAAATACAAAACAAAACATAACAAAAAAAGATTGAAAAAACAAAAATATTTATAATGTCATTCATGCCATGCTGTGACAAACACGCACGCATACAGCGTTTTATTTACGATGTGTACTTAATTTGTACTAAATATCGCAGCAGCAAAAACAACAGAAACAACAATAACAACAGCAACAACAACAACATATCTACGATAATTTTAACAAGCGATAAACCTTTTTTAAGTACCGTGAGAGTGGCACACTTTCAGCTATGTTTTTAGATTTTCTAGCAAATCAGATGTTTTTCCAAACAGTTTTTATTCACAGAGGTTTTTAGGAAAAAATTTTCTATTCATGCTGAAATATTTCGAATCAGTTTATATCTAAGAGAGGTTGGGTTTGTTTTTTTTTTTTTTTGTTTTTGCCATGTCATTCAAGGTAGTTTGGTATGCGTAAATTTGCAGCTAGATAAGGCAAGACAAGTGTATCGAGATAAGCAAAAACGTTGATGAGTTTTTATAGATACTTTATCATTGTTTGTATTTTCTGGCAACTCCTCCAAGTTGTACAGAAAATAAAAACAAAAAATAGTTTGAAAAAATATGCACTACATTGGCAACAAGTATGTATTTTTTTATGATGAAATCTAAAGATCTGCTATGGAACTTCCTAGTTCAACCGGAAAGCATTTAATATTATTTAAAAAGCATTTAATAGCTAATATAACTGCAATCCAAGATATGTATTCTGTGAATCTACTATAGAGAAAATACAGAGAATCACGATACGGCATCTTATTCTGCGATTCACACCTGTGAACTTCACCTGTAACTTTTCATAATCTATTTCAAGACTTAATTCTTAAATATCATTCTAATACATACTTTTATATGCACACGCTCTGACAGGAGACAATATGATGTGACCAATGAAATATTTTACGAAGGAAACTAAAGACGCATACGAGCATTGCACAGTGTGTAATTTGAATGATCTAGCGGAAATTAATCAAAATCTGGAAATATTAAATTATTTGCCTAGAAGATGTCAATACTCGTCACGTTTTTTCCTCATTTAAATAAAGTTTTTTTCCTTACATCACCATTAGCGAGAAGTGCCACCAAAAAAATTTAAAAAAATTTGATTTTTTTTTAATACGCTATTTTTATCAAAGTATTGAACTAACAATAAGTTACACACTTTGAACTTAAAACAAGTAAAGAAAGTCTAAAGTCGGTCTAGGCCGACTATGAAATACTCTAAACCTACTTTTTCAATATACAATCATATTATTGCAAATGGGCGAGTTCTTGGGTGGATGAAGCCTTTATTTTATATGCATCTAAATGTTGATGAAAAATTTACACATACCAAGTTTTATTCCTGTAGCTCACAGTTAATGTCTTTATTGTGCTTTTGCAATGGGAGGTGGGCGTGTTCATGGACGGATAACTCCCAATTTTTGAACACAGCTTAGTTTTGGAATAAAATACTTACATACCAAATTTCATCTCTCTATGACAAACATTACCTTAATTATTGAGTTTTAAACTTTTTGGGTTGTATGGGAGGTAGGCGTGTCCGTGGGCGGATGACGTCCTTTTTTCAAAACCATATTTGGTTTGTCATATTGAACATACCTGCCAACTTTTATCTCTGAAGGTTAAACATAGGCTTATTTATTTGATTTTTAACCGACTTCAAAAAGGAGGAGGTTCTCAAGTTGGTTGGTTTCTCTGTTTTTTTTTTTTTTTTTTTTTTTTTTTTTTTGTGAATGTATGTACATCGATTACTCCTAAAGTACTTGCCCGATTGCCGTCATTTTTTGTCAACATATAGAGATTATCAACGCGGAGGTGCCCGTTTATGAAAGGGGGCGGTATTCGGAAAAGGGGCGTGTCTGTATAAGAAAAACACTGTATCTCAGTAAATATTGACACTACGGTAATAAAATTCACGATAAAATTACAAGGGCAAGCACAAGTATTAAAAATGACGATCACTTAAGTGGGCGTAATTCTAAAAAAGGGTGTGGCAATATTGTAAAAACTCTGTATCTCGACGAAAATTGACACTAGAGTACTGAAATTAAGTACAGAGGTAGGTACAATTATTGGAAATTACTATAACAAAAGTGGGCGTAATTCGACAAAGGGGTGTGGCAATATAAGAGAATTACTGTGTCTCGAATAATATTGATACTAGGGTACAGAAATTTATTACAAAGGTAGGAAAAATCACTACAAATTTTTGTAAAAAAAAAATGGGCGTTAATCGAGAAGGGGAGTGGCAATATTAAAAAAAACACTGTTTCTCGATTACTATTGACACTACGATACTAAAATTAAGTACAAAGGTAGGTACAAATATAACAAATAACTGTCAGTAATGTGGGCGGTATTCGATAAAGGGGCGTGTCACTGTAAGAAAAACACTTTATTTCAGTAAATATTGACACTAGAGTACTAGAGTTAATAAAATTCACAGAAAAAATGCAAGGGTAGGTAAAAAATAACAGTCAATTAAGTGGGCGTTAGTCGACAAAGAGGTGTGGCAATATTAGAAAAACTCTGTATCTCGAATAATATTGACACTAGAGTACTAAAGTTAACTACAGGGGTAGGCACAGTTATAAAACAATTAATTTCAATACAGTGGACCTCGTTTGATAAAGGGGTGTGGCAATATATAAAATACACTGTATCGCGAATAATATTGACACTAGAGTACTGATATTTAGTATAGAGGTAGGCACACTTATAACAAGTTATCGTGAATAAAGTGGGCGTCATTCAACAAAGGGGTGTGGCAATATTAGAAAACACTAAATCGAATACTGACACTACTAACTGAAAAAGTACAGACGTATGCACAATTATTACAAATTACTACCGAAGAATTGGGCGTTATTCGACTAAGGGGTGTGGCAGTGTGTAAAAAACTGTATCATATTGACTTAAGGGTGGTAAAATTCATTGTTAGAATGGGTAGAACTATTGAAAACACTATGACAAAGAGTGTGATATTCTCGACAAAGAGGCGTGTCAATATTATAAACACACTATATTTCAGTCAATATTGACATTGGGGTAGTGATAAAAATACAAGAGTAGGTACTGATAAACATACTGACAAAGACCAGAATAAGAAACGACAGAAAAGCATTTTCCATATTATGAGCATAAATAATTGGTGTTTAATTAATTTATACACTTTTTTAATATATATCATTTTCTCTAAAAAGAAATAAATAAAAACTTTTTAACAAAAAAAAAAACCTACTTCAAAATCACTAGAAAGTAAAAAATAATTTTAAATTACTTTTACTATTTATTTCTTGGTCAAATTTGTATTTTTATAATAAATATATTTATTTTTTTATGATAATAAGAGCTTCGAAGTCGGCGCTAATATGATCAGATTTTTTGTGCAGCTGCAACACACATATAGCATTTTAATTAAGATTTAAGAAAAATTAAGATTACAAATTAATACAGCGTCACCCAAGCAGGATATTTACAAATAAAAAAGTCTTAAATAGAGTAGGGATGGCGAAAAAAACATGATTTTACGTCAATGATTAGCGCTGACTAGAAGCTTTTATTATCATAAAAAAATAAATATATTTATTATAAAAATACAAATTTGACCAAGAAATAAATAGTAAAAGTAATTTAAAATTATTTTTTACTTTCTAGTGATTTTGAAGTAGGTTTTTTTTTTTGTTAAAAAGTTTTTATCAATGTTTGGTTTATATGGGAGGTGGGCGTGTGCGTGAGCGGATGACACCCATTTTCCGAAGACATCTTTGTGTTGATATAAAAACATACACACCAAATTTTATTGTTGTAGGTTGACTATGAGCTTATTTATCCAGTTTTGAATTTTTGGGTTGTATGGGAGGTAGGCGTGTCCGTGGGCGGGTGATGTTAATTTTTCAAAACCATTTTTGTTTTGTTATAGGAAATATACGTGTCAAATTTTATTTCTGTAAGTTCAACAGATGCTTATTTATTGTGTTTTCAAATTTTGGGTTGTATGGGAGGGGATGTGTCCGTTAGCGAATGACACCCATTTTTCGAAGACATCTTTTTGTTGATATAACAAACATACATACCAAATTTTAGTATTGTAGGGTAATTATGAGCTTAGTTATGCAGTTTTCAATGCTTGCGTTGTATGGGAGGTACAAGGTCTTATCCTGTGTTTACGGACAACACTCACAGACGGACGGACGAACGGACATGAATAGCTCGACTCACGAGGTGACGCTGAACAAAAATATATATACTTTTCTATACCGGACTCGCTTGGTTCTATGCGTTACAAACGTTTGCACAAAGTTAATATACCCTGACCTTTCAGGTTTAGGGTAGAAAAAAATGTGTTATTAATATTTTTCAAACAGGGAATCGCTGAAGATAAAAAATAATAATGTGATTTCGATACATATTAAAAATATTTAATTCAAAATTTTTTAAAAAGAAAATTTTTTACCTAATTAAAAAATAAATAAAATTGTTGCAGGTAAAATTGTTATAAAGACAGCTTTATTTGAATATTATTTAACAATCTAAGCAATTAGTATATATAAAATGTAATCAGTGCATATTTATAGAATATTAATTTATGTATTGAGTATATACACGGTTCAAAATCTTGGGCTAGATTTTAATCTTTTTTGGATTACATATAGGACACGACCAAAAAAGATTACTTTTTAATCCAATGAAAAGTTTTAAATTTTCCAATCCAAAAAGGATTTATTTTTAATCCGCAAAAAGTTTAAAATTTTTTAATCCAAAAAGGAATAATTTTTAATCCACAGAAAGTATAAAATATTATTATCCAAAAAAAATTAGATTTTAGACCAAAAAAGTGTAAAATTTTGTAATCTGAAAAGGATTACTTTTTAATCCACAAAGGTTAAACATTTTCCAAACCGAAAAGACAAAAGTTTGATCTTCACATAGTTTAGAAATTTGCAAACTGAAAAATTTGTATAATCCAAATTTGAGTTGAAGATGCAATTAAAAGAAAACATTAACTTTTTATATTTAATTTAGCGGGCAAATGCCCTCTGTTTGACCGTTGTTCAGACTTTCACCTGCATTTGTGCTGAAATTAGGCCTTGTTCCGCCTGAGTTCAGTCTAAGTTCAACAATTTTAATTTTTGCTTGGATGTGAATATTAAGTTTCGATATTAACAAAAAATACCTTTTCGATTTATTGCTATGTAGAAGCAGCTGCAGTTCCTAAACTGTTGCGGAAGATCGTCAACGTGAAGTTGAGCACCATCACGATCTTTCAGAGTTATTTCATCTCAGACTTCTTTGTCAAGCGTTGCTTTAAAGAGTATGATTCAGTACATAACCAAATTTAGGAGTAAGTACTCAAATCAATCATAGAAGAGGATTATGACTGATAATTGTAAAAAATAGTAACACTTATTATTTGCACCCTTACGGCAGGTCTCATACAAAAAGACGACTGAACCACTGAAGCTATCCACCTTATATTCACACCACATGTTCGTGTAGTTCCAGTTGTTTGTGTTGTTATACCCCCACGCGTACTGCGTAAGGGGTATATTAATTTATACCCCTCAAAAAGACGACTGAACCACTGAAGCTATCCACCTTATATTCACACCACATGTTCGTGTAGTTCCAGTTGTTTGTGTTGTTATACCCCCACGCGTACTGCGTAAGGGGTATATTAATTTTGTCACGACTTGTGTAACGCCCATAAGGAGGCGTGGTAGGTATAGAAAAGTATATATATTCTTAATCAGCATCACCACCTGAGTTGATTTAGAAATGTCCGTCTGTCTGTCCGTCTGTCTGTCTGTCTGTCTGTGGACACGATTACAGCCGTAATTTTGAAGCTATCGTGCTAAAATTCGATATTTAAGCTTTTTTCAAAAAATTAAGGTCAAGTTCGAGAATGGGCTAAATCGGATAAAAACCACGCCTACCTCCCATACGACGCCAATGATGAAAACTCCATAAAGAAGCAAATATTTAAGCTATAAAATTATTTACACTATAAATTCGGTATTTGTATAGTCTATGACAAATCTCAGGTGTGTTAGAAATATGGGCGTCATCCACCCACTAACACGCCCACCTCCCATAAACCCCAATATTGAAACCTATATATAGAGGCTTTTGTCGAAGCTGTAAAAACAAAATTAAATATATATTATTTTAATATAAAAATTAAGACGTGAGAGAAAAATGGGGGTAATCCACCCACGAACACGCCCACCCCTCATACAACCCCAAAATTTAAAACTATATAAAATAGGTTATAAATATATATAAATAGGCTAAAATATAAATAGGCTTAATAAGATATTTATTATTTTTTAATAAAATTAAGATGTGTTAGGAAAATGGGCGTCATCCATTGATGAACACGCCCACCTTACATGCAACCCATAATATTGAAAACTCTATAATTAGGCTAATATTTAATCTACAGACCTGAAATTGGGCACTTTGTGTATATTATATCAAAATTGAGGCGTGTTAGAAAAATTGGCATGAACCACTCAAGAACACGCCCACATCCCATACAGCCCCTAATTAAAAACTTTATAAAAAGGCTTGTCTTTACTTTGCAGGAAAACAATTTGATATTAATTGGACTTAGATAAGATTTAGATGAATTAGACGTCATTAAAATAGTAAATCTCATATGAAAAGAGCTGCAATTGAAGATTTTGTACCATTGCGAATCGCCCGTGGGGGTATTTTAACTTCGGCTAAGTCGAAGATATACCTTACTACTTTACTATCTTTTTATTAACTTAAATAACCGCAATCTCAATCTCTCAATCCTAGAGAGGTATTATTTTAACGACTTAAACTCCAAAAACTTTTTTTTATATGCAAGAAATTGTACTCATATTTCAAGCTGGTTTTTTTGTTTGTGTTGGCGCTAGGGTAGCTTTTTTCAAAAATTCTTACTGATAGACTAATTCGTCTCAATTTCACTCCATATAATTTTTAAATAAAAATAAGGTCTTTGGCAAAATTTGAACCCACTAGGTGGCGCTGGGGTAGTTTTTTTCGAAAACTCTTATTGTTAGATCGAATTTACTCAAATGAACACAAAACAATATTTAAAAAATGATGAAGTTTTTGACAAAATTCGTACCTGATGGGTTGCGCTGGGGTGGAAATATTTACGAAAATGTAGTACGCGGTATGTGGTAGGGTAACGTCATTGCTGGAATGCTAATACTCCTATAATTTTGGAGAAAGGCATTGCTTGACATAACATTTTAGATTCAACGTGAGCATTATGTTATTCGTATAATGCATATGGGCATCTCCCAAAAAAGATCCACACCAGCTTTTAATTTTTTATTTTGATTAGTATTGCTGCTATGATACTTGAATTTAACTTATTATGATTTATTTTAATTAAAATTTATAAAGAACATCATATTTAGCGTAAATTTCGTAGTAGTAGGAGTTTTCAATCTTAGGTAACATAAATACTTTTTCCTGAAAATACTACCATTATGTAAGTTTGTAGTCCAAAAATAGTCTTAAACTAAAACTTTTTTGGATTAAAAACAAATTAAACTAAAGTATGGAATAAGAAATAGTACTTTTTGGATTAAAAATTCCTTTAAACCAAAGCTTGGATTTAAAACTAGTCCAAAATTTTTAACCGTGTACTTAATTTACTCATAATTTTAGTACTTACATTTATGTAATGAGTACATACATAATCTGCTCATTTCATATTCTAAATACATAATTTTATTTTATGAGTACATTCATAATGTATTCATTATATATTTTCCGTGCATAACTTCATGTACTGAATATATACACAATACATGTCTGTGCCTAAATCACCCCTCAATCAAACGCAAATAATAAATTAATAATGATAGGGCTAGATTTCACAAAATAATTGGCAATTACTTATAGAAACTTAGCCAATTATATCTTACCCATTCATCGCATTTGCTCTAGAGTACAGTGTATAAACTCATTCCGACTCTGATTTTCTACTAGTTGGGGAGGTGTTGCTTATTTGAAAATCAAGAAACGAATGACATAAGACAGCAAAATCGTGTATCGATCAGTGCTGTCACTTTACCACAATTGTGGTAGATCTACCACTTTTTTCGTCTTTTTAGACTTCTACCACTTTTACCACCCACTATTTACCCTTTTCCAAAATCTACCACTATTTCATATTGGTCATAATTTTTATGATAAACCAAAACAAAAATTGGCCATTTCAGCCCTTGAAAGGACTTTGACTGATCAATGATAATGATAAACCTATTTTTAACCGACTTCAAAAAGGAGGAGGTTCTCAAGTTGGTTGGTTTCTCTGTTTTTTTTTTTTTTTTTTTTTTTTTTTTTTTGTGAATGTATGTACATCGATTACTCCTAAAGTACTTGCCCGATTGCCGTCATTTTTTGTCAACATATAGAGATTATCAACGCGGAGGTGCCCGTTTATGAAAGGGGGCGGTATTCGGAAAAGGGGCGTGTCTGTATAAGAAAAACACTGTATCTCAGTAAATATTGACACTACGGTAATAAAATTCACGATAAAATTACAAGGGCAAGCACAAGTATTAAAAATGACGATCACTTAAGTGGGCGTAATTCTAAAAAAGGGTGTGGCAATATTGTAAAAACTCTGTATCTCGACGAAAATTGACACTAGAGTACTGAAATTAAGTACAGAGGTAGGTACAATTATTGGAAATTACTATAACAAAAGTGGGCGTAATTCGACAAAGGGGTGTGGCAATATAAGAGAATTACTGTGTCTCGAATAATATTGATACTAGGGTACAGAAATTTATTACAAAGGTAGGAAAAATCACTACAAATTTTTGTAAAAAAAAAATGGGCGTTAATCGAGAAGGGGAGTGGCAATATTAAAAAAAACACTGTTTCTCGATTACTATTGACACTACGATACTAAAATTAAGTACAAAGGTAGGTACAAATATAACAAATAACTGTCAGTAATGTGGGCGGTATTCGATAAAGGGGCGTGTCACTGTAAGAAAAACACTTTATTTCAGTAAATATTGACACTAGAGTACTAGAGTTAATAAAATTCACAGAAAAAATGCAAGGGTAGGTAAAAAATAACAGTCAATTAAGTGGGCGTTAGTCGACAAAGAGGTGTGGCAATATTAGAAAAACTCTGTATCTCGAATAATATTGACACTAGAGTACTAAAGTTAACTACAGGGGTAGGCACAGTTATAAAACAATTAATTTCAATACAGTGGACCTCGTTTGATAAAGGGGTGTGGCAATATATAAAATACACTGTATCGCGAATAATATTGACACTAGAGTACTGATATTTAGTATAGAGGTAGGCACACTTATAACAAGTTATCGTGAATAAAGTGGGCGTCATTCAACAAAGGGGTGTGGCAATATTAGAAAACACTAAATCGAATACTGACACTACTAACTGAAAAAGTACAGACGTATGCACAATTATTACAAATTACTACCGAAGAATTGGGCGTTATTCGACTAAGGGGTGTGGCAGTGTGTAAAAAACTGTATCATATTGACTTAAGGGTGGTAAAATTCATTGTTAGAATGGGTAGAACTATTGAAAACACTATGACAAAGAGTGTGATATTCTCGACAAAGAGGCGTGTCAATATTATAAACACACTATATTTCAGTCAATATTGACATTGGGGTAGTGATAAAAATACAAGAGTAGGTACTGATAAACATACTGACAAAGACCAGAATAAGAAACGACAGAAAAGCATTTTCCATATTATGAGCATAAATAATTGGTGTTTAATTAATTTATACACTTTTTTAATATATATCATTTTCTCTAAAAAGAAATAAATAAAAACTTTTTAACAAAAAAAAAAACCTACTTCAAAATCACTAGAAAGTAAAAAATAATTTTAAATTACTTTTACTATTTATTTCTTGGTCAAATTTGTATTTTTATAATAAATATATTTATTTTTTTATGATAATAAGAGCTTCGAAGTCGGCGCTAATATGATCAGATTTTTTGTGCAGCTGCAACACACATATAGCATTTTAATTAAGATTTAAGAAAAATTAAGATTACAAATTAATACAGCGTCACCCAAGCAGGATATTTACAAATAAAAAAGTCTTAAATAGAGTAGGGATGGCGAAAAAAACATGATTTTACGTCAATGATTAGCGCTGACTAGAAGCTTTTATTATCATAAAAAAATAAATATATTTATTATAAAAATACAAATTTGACCAAGAAATAAATAGTAAAAGTAATTTAAAATTATTTTTTACTTTCTAGTGATTTTGAAGTAGGTTTTTTTTTTTGTTAAAAAGTTTTTTTACACAATAATTTCAAGTTTTTGTTTCCATTTATTTTTCAATAAATATTTTTGAAACATTTTATTGGATTATATATAATTAAGATATACCTATATGTTTAAAACGTTATTTAATCCATGAACAACTAAAAAAAAATTGCAATTTGTTTTTCGGTTCTTGTCCCATTATTCCAAAATATTTATTAAAGTTCGGCAGATCACGAAAACGCTCTTGTTCCTGAGGGAATCCAAATCATTTTAATAATATCTGTATCTCCCATTTACAATTCGAAGTCAGAAATTTTTAAAACGCTTCTTTTTGCCACCTGAGCCAAAATAAAATTGCATCCTATTGCGTTTGCAAGTTTCCGAATTTTTCCAATATACAGGAGAGAAATAATTTTTCAGCATTTTAAGGGATTCCATCTGACTGCATTTTGTTGAAATATTAGTTAAAAATATCTCAACGATTGTGTTTTATATTTTATAAGTGTGCCTAAAATGAAAGGTTTTGAATTCAATATTAGAACTTAGCTAACAATATTTTGGTACGCATGAAAACTTTGCTTGAAAATTGCTTAATTGCTGATCCCAGTCTACTCTTGGCTTATTCGATTTCAGCAGGTTTTATAAAAATAAGCAAAGCGTAGATATTACAAAATCATTTGAAGTTCTCAAGCGAGAATATCTCAAAATTTATATAAATAAGCTTTCCAGTCGGAAGATAGGAGAGCACTTCATAATGGATTAACCTTTTCCTACTGCCTAATCTATACTATTATATAAAAGGAGACTCACGGATTTGCGGCGACGTGTTCTCAATAACCGCTGAACCGATTTTTATAATTTTTTCACTATTCAATTGCTATGATAAGCGAAATTAAAATAGGGTACTACGTTTTTTACAAAACTTTTTCTTTAATTATTTAAGAATTCATGTCTTTTAATTCATGCTAATGCTGTACAAGCAGCACAACAGAAGCAGCAGCAGAAAACCAATGCTTAAGCTCTGGCTGTGAGAGTAACTCAGCACGGCTGCCATGTTGTGTCGGGAGTTGCTCTCAGTTTGGTCTGTTGAGCGGTGTTGCCAACAATCTGACATCGTATTTGTTATGGTTTTCAGACTTGAATTGTTTATACATATTTACAGTCAAAAAATCTTTTTCCTCTTATGCCTGATATATAACCAAATTATTATTTTGTTATTTATTGCAAATGTTATTCATCGACAATAACACAATCTCTTACGGATTGAAAGCTTTATACAATAGTTCAGATTTAAAATTTGTTTTTATGGCAACACTAGCTACTTTATTTGCAGTCAACTTCTTGCTCAGAGAGAAATATAAATATATTAAAATCTTACCATGAAATGGGGGATGAAATTTTTTATTGTTGTAGTTATTTCAGTATACAAACATTCCATTGCATATGCTCAAATGCTTCTCAGAGGATCTCAGTACGATCTGAAATGTCGCATTGATATGTCATTGTTTGTGTTCATCTGCGCAGAAATTATGTTCATGCATACAACCTTATAAAATAGATTTCCTTTAAACTTTTCAATAGGTTTATATTGGACGCATCAGAAAATAATTTTTGTTTTTATTTTCCAACGTCTTTTTTAAAATCAAATAGTTTGGTACTTTGAAATGAAGTTGTAACAAAATGATGACCATAAATGTAGAGGAATACCAATATTACTTCTTTAATTTAGTTGGATTTTCGATTTTGTTCCAAACAGAAGCCTCAATGTTTTTTATTTCGCGTGTTAATAAATATTGCACATTAAAAGAGTTATTGTGATTGGAGCATATTTTTTATTTTTAACCGATTTCAAAAAGGAGGAGGGTCTCAAGTTGGTTGGTTTCTCTGTTTTTTTATAATAGCATTATAAATAATGCATTTGCATTGGTCTCCAGTAGTTTTAGTTGAACCTTAATATTATAATTCAACTTTTGAATGGTTTTCCATTATATTAGACAGCCTGGCATAAGCTACGCAGCGCATGTAAAACGCATCGAAAACGTATGTTTGACGCATATTTTAGTGTTTAAAGGATGCGTAAGTTAAGCATATTTTAAACAAGCTGTTAACATCTTCTTTGTATATTAAAATGATTGTATGTACAAGTAGACTTCAAAACCGCTAAACCAATTGTTATGAAATTTTCAGGGAAACTCTAGCAAAGTCTGCAGAGCGCTCCTGTGAAGTTTGTGAAGTTTGCTGGTTTACTGGTAAAATTTTAAAGCCGTTGCAGAAGGGGCGTGACACTTTTAAGGCATTCAAACTTTTCAGTATAATTTAAGAAACATAAGTCACAAATTTGTGAAACTCGGAAGGAATATAACATTTAGTCGTGTCCATCCACTGGAAAAATTCAGCAAGCATTGGAAATTGGGTCGTGACACCATCAACATAGTTTAAATGTTTTATATCGAATAGCTGTGGTACTTAATGTTTCATAATATTTAAACTCAGTATAAATTTAATTTTTGGAAATGTCTTTCGACAATAAATATAGCACGGGCATTGGAAAACGGGGTGTGAAGCAAATAGCATTGGAAATAAAAATCGCTGATCAGTGAAATTCCGAATGGAGTTGCCATTTGGTAATGTCCTTCTAATAGAAAACTGGTCTGAGCTTTGGTCAAGTGGGTGCACCTTCCCCTACAAGCTACATTTTTGATCGAATAGGTTCTGAAGTCACAGATGAAGTACATGTGTTTGTCTAAGGCTGCGTGCATTTTCAACGCCGATTCAGACAGACAGGCAAGCTGAAATCTGTGTGAACAAATGAGATAAAAATATCAGATTCAGGCAGGCAGTCTGAATCGGCGTTTACTATGCACGTGGCCTAAGGCGTAGCAACGCGCGTCGGGTATTGCTAGTGAATTATAAAAGGCACTTATACTTTATGTGATGTGCAGGAAGCCGAAAAGCGATGTGTATAAAACAAAAAAGAATGCCTTGTCTATAGAATCATAATCACTGCCTGAAAAAGTGAGTAAGATACGATTTCCCCCGTAGTGGCAGTTTCATAAAAAAAAATATATGAGGTTTGAAAATGAAGATTATGATTGAATGAAGTCATGATCTCCGAATCTAAAAGTATATGCCAAGAAGCTAACTGGTGATGATCTCTTTTTCTGGTGGGAGTCTTTATGTCTTTATGATCAGGTTTTCACTATTATTAAGGCGGTCTTCTCATTCAAAACCCGTTTTTTGGACCCTTTTTAAAAAAATTCTTATTTGAAAACGCAAAAAATAATTGAAACCTTTTCTTATTTATTGTATTACAAAAGTTTCAAAGTAAATAAAAATTTTTTTTTGCCTCGATACGTGGGCAAAAAGTAATGAGACTTCAAAGTTGGTGGTGAAAAAAAAGGTGTCGTCACGGCGGCCACGATTCCGGGTCTCCGGAGCGTCTGAAATGAAAAAAAAACGGGGTTATAATCAGTATAGATGTAATTGTCGGGTGAACCTCAAGCTTAATTTTGTGATTTTTTTTGACAAAATGGCGGCCATTCAAAAAAAAATTCAATTTCGGGCTTTTTTTTGTAGTTTAGTGTAAAAAAAAATAGTCAAAAATTTTTTAAAATTATGGTCGAGGTTCACCCGAGAATGGTGACAATTCTGCGTTGATTCCAATTTCTTTCATCAAAATTAGTCCGGTAGAACCGGAGAAAACTTAACTCATAGGTCAAAATACGAGGGTTTCAAAAACACCAAAAAATGTTTTTTCAAGAAAAGCAGTTCTGCTGGTATCAAAGTTATTTTTTTGGCAAAAAAAGAAAAAAAGTGACAAATTAAAGTACGCAATTAACAAAAGGAGGTAATTCTGCGTAATTAAAGCTTTATTTCATCAAAATTGGTTCAGTAGATGTGAAGAAAACTGGCCAGGTAGTCAAATAAGGGCCTTTGAAAGAAAATCTAAATATTTCAGATATTTTTTACTTAATACTAATATTTATTAGTCGGCGATGCCAGCTCCATACAGGCCACCTTCCTCTTTTTCGTAGAAACTCGCTTCGATCATAGCCTCTTTTTCTTCTCCAATAGCTTTTGAAATGACATGTTCGTACATGGCTTTTCCAGCAACGTACAAATTTTCTAGGGAAGTATAGTACAGATTGTTGGAGAAAGTTTGTGCGAGGTCCATGAGGCCACAAAACATGGTTATACCTTTTGGCCCAATCCCTAAAAGCCGCATGGCAACAACCAAGCGTCGATTAATTTCATATGATTTTCCGATCATTGGTGACGAAGGAATATATGTTGTGCGTGGGCAGGCGCAGTTCAAAGCGATTTTAAATCCAACTCCATTTGGTGAGGCTTCTGAGAACTCAATTTTTTGCTTGCATGAGGCACAAATTACCAACGCTGACAACGTGGTAAACACAGAACAGAACTCGAGAATGCAATACTTCAAATTGTTTTTGATTGGTACTTCGTCGTCTTCGTTATTCTTGAATTTCTTGGCCGATGTACTGGTATATTCAGAATCCTCTGGTCTAAGATGCTGATTTCCACTAAACCCGCGTTTTTTAGCACGATTCTGACGCTCACTTAGGCGTTTTTTTTTTCTTTATTACTTTTTCGATCCATTTTACAAAAATCACAATAAATTTATGAAAAATTTACTTTTCCGTTCACTGAAGCGCACGCGTCTGTTGCTCAACTCGATACAAACTGAACTAAATGATGCTTTCAGTTGGACACCTGGACTCAAAAAATGCTTCAATCCCTAAAATAAGCAGAAATGTGTATGCGTATGTTTGTTTGAATATGTGTGCAAACACGTTTTTACCTAACAATAAACATTTTCAACAGAGTTCGGTGGTTACTTCTCCGTTCGAAAATGAGGCGAAAAAAAAAATAGCTCATTTTGACGAAGACTTTGCTTCACAAAAAAGGCTGTATCTTCTAAAGTATTTCGAATTTCTAAAAATCCTTTTAGGGGCATATTCACAACTACCCAAGCTATAAATAAATGCAAAAAAAAATTGCTCAATGAGAAGACCCCCTTAATGGATTTAATTGGAATATATTGGAAAATAATTTGAGAACTATTTGTTTTTTATTTCAATAATATTTAATTAACGTCAAAGTACAGTACAATTCTGTGTCGATAAGGAATAACAGCTTAACTCATTTTCAGAATTTCAGAAGAGCATTTTTGAGATATAAATAACTCACTAATATCAGGGTACCATGACTTTTGTTGCTTAGATTTGATAGCCTCAAACATTTAATTTTCAAGGTACAAACATAAAATTTTGCTTACAAGTGTATTTCGTTGCGAAAAAAAGCAATAAAAGTAATAACTCGTAATATTCCTTGTCGACACAGAATTAACCATAATTTTTATGAGATTACAGCAAATAAATAAATTTTTTGTAGAAAGGAAAAAATCTTCCATTAATTGTTTAAATCTACCACTCTTTTTGGGCACATTCTACCACTATTTAAAATTTTAAAGTGACAGCACTGGTATCTATGTGCAATCCATACCTGTACTGAGTATTTTATGTACTTAATACATGTGCCATTTCAATCGTATTTACAAGTCGTAAGCATCGGACGTGTTCTGGGTCTATATTTTATGTATTAAGTTCTCTGTAATGAGTATATAGCAAGTTTACGATGCCGTGTTGCAAGTGAGAAATGTACTGAGTCTATATTTTATGTATTGAGTACATTTTTTGTACAAAATTGCTTAACACATTGATGGAGTACACGTTACTTGTACATATTGAAGTCTGCTATGTATTCAACACATAACATGCTGTATAGAATACATTTTTCATTCATTTTAAAAAGTGAATAAATTGATACGTAGTCAGTACACGCTCTCTTTACTCAGTAAATATTGCTCTCGTTGCGTTCCCATACAAGTTGCAGTGCATAGATTTTACATAGCTGTCTCTGCACTGACTTCATTATTTTTTCGCTTAGTGTAAGAATCAGTATGATTCATAATATCAATTATTTTTTATCCACAATTTTCAATCAATTAAATGATAGTCCCGAAACTCGTGTAAGTATGTATCTATCACCCTGTTGCTTTTTCTCTACACAAAATTTCGCGTCTAGAATTATATGCCTAAGTATTTTCGTTCGAAGCTTAAAGAAACATATTTTCCGTGCATACTTTTATAATAAAAATTAAATCCTTGAAAGACAAGGTTTGTGTTTGTGATATACTAGATACGGAGCAAGACGCGTTCAATATTAATCACATTTTGTTTAGCCTATTTATGTTGATGCTCATTTAAGACAGGCGGGGTTCAATTCCCGCTTGCGGCAATAATTTCTATGTGGAAATTTTCATAAAAATATTTGCTTTTGACATTATTTATAAGCTTCACAAATAAAGCGATCTTGAAAATTTTCATATAAATTGAAAACGTTACCCAAGCGTCACGAATAAGCGACCTTGGAATTTCACTCGCCGCCAAAAAAGTTTCACTTAAAAAATAACACATGTATTGGCGTTTCGAAAGTTGACATCTGTATAAATTTTATAAAATCGGTTTGAAATTGACACTTTTTAGACCCTTTACCTGAACAAGTCAGGGTACATAAGCAGAAGAAAGAGTTTAAATTATTAGATGAAATTTGGTACTGCTATTTATTTACACCCAAGGATGTGCAGTATTGATAGAAGGATGTGCGGCAAAAACAGTTCGTAAACGAAGTATAGCTAGGAATTTTTCAGTTGCGGGTTATTGGCTGCTTGAACAGAAACAACCTCCGAAATAAGTTTGTGCTTACATATAAAAAAAATTTTGAGCTGACATAGAATATTTTTCTGCTAAGTACCAATTCTTACAAAATTGTTTTTTTTAAACAAAGATGAGCTACAATGAAACAAAAATTCTGTAAATAAAGTACATATTTCTTGTTTGTCTTTTTCAAGAAATAAATTCTTGTTTTAAGTTTATCCGGACAGATTTTAGAATGTAAGTCGTGCATGCGTATAGTATAGTATAGTATTCATGAGATTCCACACTCCCTTGGCGAATCCAAAAAAAAAAAAAAGTCTGTGCACGAAATAAGAATAGTTTTGTTAACTTTACACAAGCACAAACTTGCATGTTCTGTTATAATTCAAACTTGGCTTTGTATGATTTTTACTCAGTGTACAAAATGCAGCTTTCAGTGATGAAGCCAATTCGTGCAGTGGCTTAATTAGCTTTTAATTCTGTGGGGGTGGGGTGGTCTGCAAAAAAGTAATGACCTGTCAAACGCAAAGTTAAACTTTGAAAACTCATATTTGTTACGATGATTTTTTTTTTAGTTTGTGTAATTTTTACAGTATTTGTTTTTTACAAAGTTATCATAAAAACAAAGTTATCATAAGTTATCTAAAATATTTTCTAATCATAAAATTCTTTAAAAACAAAAAAAAAAAAAACAATTTGGCCATTTCAGCCTTTGAAAGGACTTTGGCCGAGCTTCTAATGATCAATTGTGTTGTGTGTGTTATTAAATGTTTGCACACAATTGACCGTGAATTGAACAAAAATGTTTTATGCCGACTCCGAACGGCTAAAGTTCATGTTCTCAAGAAGCTTTACGTGGCATTATTTACTATCTGAGGTTTGTCATTGTCTGCAGAGAGGTGGTGACCGATCAGAAAAATTTTTATTGAAAAAACTTTTGCCGCGACTGTAGATCGAACTCGGGCTCCGAGCATGCTAAGGCACACTCTTAACCTGAATGCCACGGCCATCACCGATTCTTACGGTAATCGCAAAACAGCTTTTATTTTAAGGGGGGACATGACATTGGCCGTTTTTTTAAATCGACTTTTTTATAATTTTGTATTTTAGCAAATATTCTTAAGATTCTTAAAAAAAAAGTGAGAGCGCATTTTTATTTTTCTTTGCATTTATCTTTGTTCACAAACTTTGAACGCTTTTATCTCGAAACCATGTTTTTCGTACTGGTTGCGGCACTAGCGGGTTCATTTTTTGACGAAAGTTAAAATTTTTTTTATTTTTATAAACTTGATTTGCTATCATATGATGGAAAAAATGATTTTTTTTATATCTTAACAAAATTGGTTATCGTATGACAGGAGCTTGTTTTTATATATTCTTTTGATTTTTTATGAATTTTTAAAGTCAAGGTTGTATTCGAAAACATCAGCAAAAATTTTAAAAAAAGCTCCTGTGATACGATAACCAATTTTGTTAAGATATAAAAAAATAATTTTTTTTTTCCAGATTGGACAATTTTAGCGACTACCAGCGCTGCAACCACGAGGCCCCGTTTTTTTCTCTGCCGCCAGTTTGGAATTCTATAAAACCATTTTGGAGTGCAAAATATATTTTTTTTTCAATATATTTTCTTAAAATTTGTTCAATTCTCTACAATAATAAAAAAAAATTTTGGAAAAATGTTTGTTTTTGACTGAG
Organism: Tetanocera ferruginea; assembly: GCA_958299015.1. Lineage (NCBI taxonomy): Eukaryota > Metazoa > Arthropoda > Insecta > Diptera > Sciomyzidae > Tetanocera > Tetanocera ferruginea. The sequence continues at coordinate 32,505,194 of OY282642.1, read as the reverse complement.
TTATGAATTTTTAAAGAAAGGTCTGTTTTGTCTGCCGCGAAAGTAATGTCCCTCAATAGAATCAATTGACAACAACTGTCGTATTTGGCTCATGGCACTTGGTGGGGGGGTCCGGACCCGTGGACCGACCCCATATCTACGCCACTGAGCTGGCTAATTTTTCAATTTCTAACTGGCGCCAGGATGTGCACGACAAAAAAAGGTTTGCGCGAATTCTTAGCTGAGGCCAAAACCACTCAACGATTGTTAGAACCAGCTAAGTTATAATATTAGTTCAATAATTATTATTATAATAATAGCTATCATAATTTTTTTCTGTTTTTGCGTTTTGATAGAACTTAAGTATTTCCAAAATATTTACTTTCTTGCTAATTACATATATTTTAAGAGGCTCTCAGACACTTTATGATTTCCACATGCGTTTGGAAAATATTTAATAAATTTTGTTTTTTATTGAATACTTAGAATTCAAGAATCGTGTTTTTTTTTTCTTCTTCTTCATTGTATGTAGTGATACCGTGAACTGATTCATTGCATATTTATTCGCGCATGTTCTTTTTTCTGCAGATGGTGCTTCCAGACAGGTATGCACAGCTGTTTTAACATTTTTCTAATAAAGTTATTATTATTATTATTATTATTGCTTTTGTTGTTATTCTTGTAGCTGCTGCTGTTCTTTACGCATCATTGAAATATCTAACCGATAAGCCTGAAGGTACGTTCGAATGAGTGTTAAATGCTTTGCTATAAATAGCATAGATTATCTTACAATTAAGTGTTGAATGCACAAACACACTCATACATTATGTCTGCATGTCTGATTGTTTGTTACATATGTGTTGGTGTCTATAAAAACGTCTTGATTCGGTTAGAGACCCTAAGTTTATGGTTGTGAAAAGAGTTTACATAGCTATGAAACGGCAATAAAAATAATGCATCAATTGTGCCCGGAAAGCATATCATTTAAGTAAATTTCAAGGTTATAAATGTTTATGGTTTAACGTCTGCCTTTAAGCCAAATAAAATTCAAAACATCGATATTCATAATCGATGTTATTGTTTTTATCTAATGACTAATTTTGAAAATTGAATTTTTCGATGCTTCTAGATTTGTGCACAAAGCGATGAATTGAACACAATTAGCTACACTCTTCACAAAAAATTGAACAGCAGCAAATATTCTAAAAAAAAATTAATGCAAAGATTAATTGCCACAAGAAGTTAATTAATTGATTGAATTAATTAAAAATTTTAACAAAAAAATAGCTCTTGGCTTCCCGAACCACTTAAGAGTCATACTTAGAGCTACTTAATTAAGCACATAAGACATATTTTGTTTTTATTTTTTATTTTGCTCTGTACAATCAAATAATGTTTCATACACTTTACTTTTATGGCGTTGCCACCTACGACGAACGAGTACAAGCAAGCAATGCTTAAGCACTTGTTGCAAAAAAAAAAATGAAATATTAAATAGAAAAAATATTCCGGATTATATCACAAGTAAAGCAATTTACAACAACAGCTCTTAGCTTTTAGAACAACAACAACAACAACAACTACAACAATTAAAAGACAGCAGCTCAAAAAAAAAAAAAACGCTGGCAACAGAATTATAAAATATAAAAACTTAATTACCAACAACAACATTTATAAGCATTAAAGTCAAGTTGTTGGCAGCTTTGTTGGCTAAATGATTCGTTGACTGGCTGTTGATGGTGGTGGTAGTGTTGTTGGTGGTTATAAAGTTGTTAGAATTACGCTTACTGTGTGTGTTTACTGAGCACTGCTGAAAAGCGCTTAAAATGGTCTGTTGAACAGCTGATAGCTTAAAACTTTATTATGTTAGCCAAGTTAATGCAGCAGTTAGTAGCAATCTAGCTATACTGAAACGGATACCGTGAATAGAAGAACCACAACTTCTATTTTTTCAACAATAGCTTATTGAACATTGTATTGACTTACTTATTGTGGTTGTTGTTGTTGTTGTTGTTGTTGCTACTCTATTATAGCACTTTGGTCTAGCCGCATTAACAAAAGCAGCTAAATGCAGCGTTTTAGAAATTGAAACTGATTAAAAATTGCAAGAATATTAAGCAGCTGAGCCACAATGTTCATATTTATTTAATTTTTATTTAAGAAAAAACAAAAAAAAAAAACCAAATTAAAAACAAGCCTCAAGGTGAGAACATTTTAAGCATATGCCTTGAAATGAAAACTAGAAAAATCTAACAAAGTAATTAATATGAGTTATTTAATGTTTTAAATTAAATAGTTGTACGAAACTCGAATTTAAAATCTTAGCCGGTTTATTTTAACCGGCTAAATCGAATTGAGGGGAGAACAAGAAAATCAGCTGTTCGTTATGCTTAACGACACGACAACCCTGAGAATCTAATGTTTTTTTTTCCAACTCACAAAATCAAAGCTAAAACCAAGACTACTACAGAGAGTGTACCAGTGTATGCTATCCAAAAATTATTGTGTTAGATGATTCAGTAAGAACTCGAAATGATTTTTTATTTCGTCGAATTCATCTTTAAATACCATTGAAAATAGTTGTACACTGAAGTTGTATTCAAATTAAAACCACGTCAAATACAAAAGATTAGTTTAAGTCCCACATAGGTTTAAAATATAAACCACGTCAAATGCTTAAACTAATGGCGTTTTCGTTTCAACCAAAAAATGTTGCCGTGTTCGATTCTAAAATAAGTGCAAACGGGTGAGTAAATTCTGTGTACGTTTCTTAAAATGTCACACTCACAGAAAGCAAAAGCGGCGCATTTTCTGCCCTGCGAAACTTTCTCAAGTAGATGATTGTCCTGCATATCAGCCGTTTTTAAAACGACAATATTATGAAATGCGTGCATTAGACAAGGATGGCTACATTCGTTTATTTAAGTTGATATTTTTCGAGTAGACAAAAACATGCACTTTTACAGCGTTGCGGCCAACATTGAAAACATTTTGCACTGCGACAAGGTAACATTTTTTGGTAGAAACGAAAACGCCATAAGTTTTAATCTCGCATGGGTCTTAAATTTAAAGTTTATCGGTTTAGTTTTTAAATTTTGTACACATTGTGAGATAAGGGGGCGATCTTCACATGACAACGTGTCTGACTGCCTCAACTTGGCGAGGCCAGCATTATCCATGTCGAAATCGTCTCAAGTCGACTCAAACCTCCGCGTGGTGTCTCCTGGAAACGTCAAAAAACTATCATACCGATAAACTCTGGCGGCGAATCTGAGCGGCGGGCTTCCTTTGGTCATGTAATAAAAATATTTCAATGAAAAGTTTAAGAATGAATAAAAGAATGATCCCCAAATCTGATGACGACTACCGCAAACGAAAAACTGATAATGATTTACGGATATGCACCTGGCATGTCCGAACCCTAAATTGGGATGGTGCCTCTATCCAACTGATTGATATCTTGGAAAGATATAATGCTGATATCACTGCAATCCAAGAAATGCGCTGGAAGGGACAGGGTTGCTTACGGAAAGCATCCTGTGATATCTACTACAGCGGCCATGCGGAGAAGCACGAGCTTGGATGCGGATTTGTAGTTGGCAAGAGAATACGGCATCATGTCCTGCGATTCACTCCTGTGAACGAACGACTTGCCATTATCCGCTTCAAGGCAAAATTTTTTAACATAAGCCTAATATGTGCGCACGCTCCGACAGAAGAAAAAGATGACGAGACCAAAGAAAGTTTTTACGAGCGCCTTGAAGACGCATACGAGCGCTGCCCCCGTCATGACATAAAAATCGTGCTTGGTGACTTCAACGCCAAGGTGGGTAAGGAAAACATATTTGGTCCTACAGTCGGAAAGTTCAGCCTCCACGACAACACATCCGATAACGGAATAAGGTTGATTGACTTTGCCGCAGCACGAAACATGGTCGTAAGTAGCACTAGATTCAAGCATCTCAATATTCATAAGGCCACCTGGTTGTCCCCTGATCAAAAAACATGCAACCAAATTGATCACGTTTTGATTGACGGAAGGCACTCTTCCAGTGTACTAGACGTACGCACGATCCGTGGTGCTAACATAGACTCGGATCATTATCTTGCCGCAGCCAAGATCCGCACACGTCTGTGCGCAGCTAAGAATGCTCGCAATCCTACACAAAGAAAGCTAGACGTCGTCAAGCTGCAGTCAAAACGGACGGCCGAAGCTTTCGCTACTCGACTCTCACTCCTGCTTCAAGAAAGCACTCCTCCGATCGACGATATATGCGGACAGTGGACGCACATATCCCACTCTATGCGTATGGCTGCCGAAAAGATGATAGGCTACCACCGCCCTCGCCGAAACCAGTGGCACGACCAGGAGTGTCGCGACGCCACTGCAGAGAAGGACGCCGCCTACAAAGCCACCCTGCAGTCGGTTGTAACGCGTGCTGTTAAGGAGCGATACCGAGAGAAGAGGAGGGAAGAGAGACGCATTTTCAGGCGAAAAAAACGAGAGGCGGAAATGCGTGAGTGCGAGAAATTTGAGATGCATGGCGACAGGAATGAGACTCGAAAATTTTTCGAAAAAATAAGACGCCTGGCCGATGGTTTTAAGACCGGAGCCTCTTCCTACAAGGACGAGAATGGGAATCTAGTGACAGATATCCAGAGTACACTGATGTTATGGAGGGAGCACTTCTCTAGACTTTTAAATGGCGACGCTGACAACAATCCTGCCAGTGGAGATGATATCCCGGAAACCCCAATTATGGATAACAGCGTTGAAGTTCCGCTGCCCGACTATAATGAGGTCTTAACAGCTATAGCTCGGCTTAAAAACAACAAAGCCGCAGGAGCCGATGGCCTACCTGCTGAGCTGTTTAAGACCGGTGGCGAAGCTCTGTTTAAATGCATTCACAGACTTCTATGCAGAATATGGTCGGAAGAATGCATTCCAGATGATTGGAACCTCAGTGTGCTCTGCCTAATCCACAAGAAAGGCGATCCCACCATTTGCGCCAACTATCGTGGGATTAGCCTTCTTAATATCGCATATAAGGTCCTGTCGAGCGTATTGTGTGAAAGACTGAAGCCCATCGTTAACCAAGTGATTGGACCTTATCAGTGTGGCTTCAGACCTGGAAAGTCTACCATCGACCAGATCTTCACGCTCCAACATCTTGGAAAAGACCCTCGAAAAACAAATCGATACACACCATCTTTTTGTCGATTTCAAAGCCGCCTTCGACAGTCCAATAAGGGGTCACCTATATGCCATCATGTCTGAATTTGGTATTCCTGCGAAGCTGATACGTCTTTGCAGGATGACACTGTACAACACCAGCAGTGCAGTGAAAATCGGGAAGGACCTCTCCCTTTCTTTCGATACCAAGCGAGGTTTCAGACAAGGTGATTCCTTATCGTGCGACTTTTTTATTATAGTCATGGAGAAGATCATCCGAGCTGCTGACCTGAGACGCAGCGGCACAATTTTCTATAAGAGTATTATGCTGCTGGCGTATGCTGATGATATTGACATCATTGGTCAAAATACGCGTGAAGTCAGTGCAGCATTCTCCAGGCTAGAAAAAGAGTCGAGTCGAATGGGTCTTGCAGTGAACGCAGATAAAACGAAGTATCTTGTGTCAACAAACAAACAGTCCCAGCGTCTTGGAAACCACGTCACTGTTGACAACACCTCATTTGAAGTAGTGAAGGACTTTGTTTACCTGGGATCCAGCATTAACTCCTCTAATGATATCAGTATTGAGATTAAAAGAAGAATAACTCTTGCCAACAGGTGTTACTTTGGGCTCAGTAGGCAATTGAGAAGCAGAGCTCTCTCTCGACGAACAAAACTGACGCTCTATAAGTCAATAATCATGCCCGTCCTACTATACGCATCACAAACCTGGACGCTGAGCAGCTCTGATGAAAGGACTTTGGGAGCGTTCGAGAGAAAAATCCTTCGCAAGATCTATGGTCCAATCTGCGTCAATGGCGAGTACCGAATACGATGGAACCACGAGCTGTATGAGCTATATGCCGACATCGATATAGTCAAGCGTATTAAAATTGAGCGGCTTCGCTGGCTAGGTCATGTCGAGAGAATGAACGACGAAGCTCCAGCGAAAAAGATATAGGATTCGGTACCCAGCGGTGGCCAACGCAGACGAGGAAGACCGCATCTCCGTTGGAAAGACCAGGCATTGGATAACCTGACAACGCTTGGAGTTTCCAACTGGCGCCAGCAAGCGCACGACAAAATAGGCTGGCGAAAATTCCTAGACCAGGCCAAAACCGACCAATGGTTGTAAGCGCCATCTAAGTAAGTTAGTACACATTGAAGTGCACCATTAGCACGCGCAAAAAAATATTATTCCATGGCTCAGTTTGATTTTCAGTAAAACCATTTTTTATTTTAAAAGAAATTTAAAAAGAAATGAAATGAAATTAAATTAAATTTAATGAAATTAATTTTAAGTTTTACGAAGTTCATAATAAGAAAAACATAAAAAAGGAACTTAAAAATGTTGTATTCATAAACGTTCAATAATGACAAAAACCTCTTATATATGAAAAACCTTGAATAAACTCTTGATAAAGCATTTTTAAAATGTTTACTCTCATCTGAGCACAAATATTATCAAAAATACTTTAAACTATTTCAAAAAATATGAAAACATTGCAAAACATTTAAAAATTTTGAAAATAAAAATATTAAGTGACAATTTTTTGAGAGTAAGCAAGTAAGTAAATTTTAATTGAGACTTCAAAATTCATACATATACAGTGAATCAAAAAAGTTTAGGCACAGGCAATGTTTCTGAGAAAAATGTTACTTAAATACTTAATAACAATTACTTTGACCAACTTTTTGATGTAGTTACTATAATTAGTTTAGTTTTTATTAAAATATACAAAAAATGTTTCGTTACTTTTAACACAATGTGAAATATAAGCGGAACAAGAAAAAATCTGTATCAAAAAAGTTTTTGGCACATGCTGTACGTATCATGTTTTTGCAAATATAGCGGTAGTCTTTTAAACTTCTTTGAGCTTTTCCGTTTTTCTACAAATAACAATTGCGCAGTCATTCAATTGTCAATTGAATAAAGTGAGCGTTGAGCTTGATTTCATGTGAGAATAAGCAAAATGGGTAGTCGTTCAGAAATTTCGGTAGGCGTTCGGAAAATTATAATAAATCTTCACGTACAGCAAAAATCTCTTCGCGAAATTAGTGATATAGTACAGAGGCCATATACAAGTGTGCGAAACATTATAAAACATTATTTAAACACCGGAAAGTTAGAGCGTAAAGCAGATCTGGACGACCAAAGAAATTAGCACCTCGCCAGGAAACAATACGGAATACGTTTATTTCTGCTGTTAATAAGAAGAAGAGGCTAAAGTTTGCAAAACTCCATGTAAATCAACCGGAATCGTTCTGGAACAGCGTTATATTTAGTGACGAATCGAAGTTCAACCTTTTTGGTTCAGATGGCGCACAAAAAATTTGGCGAAAACCAAACAAAGAGCTTCAAGAAAATAATGTAATTAAAACAGTTAAACACGGCGGCGGTAATGTCATGGTGTGGGGATGTGTGGCGGCATCTGGAGTGGGAAATCTGGTCTTTATAGATGAAAAAATGAATAAATATTCTTATTTGAATATTTTAAAGGAAAATTTGTTTCCCAGTGTTGGAAAGTTGGACCTGAATGGGAAACCGTTTTTGTTCCAACAAGATAACGACCCGAAACATGCGTCGTATCTTGTGCAGGAATGGCTTATTTACCATTGCAAACAATTAAAAATACCTCCACAGTCACCAGATACGAATCCTATAGAACATATTTGGCACTTATTGGAGAAAAAAATACGGAGTCATCATATAACATCAAAGGATTCACTTAAGGAGGCCATACGGCAAGAATGGGCAAATATAACACCCCAGCAGACATCAAACCTAGTTGGAAGTATGCGTAGACGCTTAGAAGCAGTCATACAGGCCAATACTAAAGATAGAGAGGCCTTACCAAATACTAAATGTGCAAAAATTAAATCTAAACCCAAATATTTGATATATGTGCCTAAACTTTTTTTGTTTAAAATCATGACTTTCTTTTCTTTTTATTACATAATACATAAAATATAAATTATATATGAAATATTTTTGCATTAATACCAAATCAAATGTTTGGCTTTAAAATGATGTCAATAATATTTTTGTATGTTATGTGGAAAAAAAGTTATTAAAGGAGAAACTTAGAAAATAGCACTGTGCCTAAACTTTTTTGATTCACTGTAGATTCCTTACACACTACCAATAGAAACACTTCCCTGCAAGCATTTGGAAGACGATTGGAAGATTAGATCATTTGGCGAAGCGCTAGCGATCGAATCGCTTAAGACTCTACTCAACGAATCATTCGCGACTCTTCCTGGCGAATCGCCTAAGACTCTTCTCGGCGATTCGTTGGCGAATCTTCCAGGCGAATCGCTTAAGACTCCTCTTGGCGATTCGCCGGCGAATCTTCCCGGCGAATCGCTTTTATGGTCTCAGCTGCTTACATTCTGCGATTCCCGGAAGGTATAGTTCTAACCCGAATCGTTCTTACGAATCGCCGAGAAGATTATTAAACGAATCGGTAGAAGGGGTCTTAAGTGATTCGCAGATAAGATATGTCATGTGGCCAAGACATCGCTTTTAGAGGTCGTCAGCGATTTGAACTAGCAGTTCCATGAAGTTGCTTACAAGCTAAACTGTTTGATTAATTTAAACGATTTTTCAGAGCCTGCTTCATATTCGAATGATAGATTTTGAAAGCTTTTTAAAAAGCCCTCTTCCAATGATCGCCGGAATGAGCGAAGGAAGATTTTGAAAATTTTTTGAATCGCGCATTCATCCCTTGGGCGATCAAAAAGCGATCCATCTTCCAACGATCGCCGGAATGAGCGAAGGAAGATTTTGAACATTTTTTTGTCGATCGCGCATTCATCGTTAAGGCGATCGGAAAGCGATCCATCTTCCAACAATCGCCGGAATGTGCGAAGGAAGATTTTGAAATTTTTCGAGAATCACGCATTCATCGCTTTGGCGATCGAAAAGTGATCCATCTTCCAAAGATCCCTTAGGTGAATCGCTAGCGCGTCGCCAAATGATATAACACAAGAACAATACTAGTCAGAAACAAGTAAAGAAAGTCTTAAGTCGGTCTAGGCCGACTATGAAATACCCTAAACCCACTTTTCAAAAAAAAAAAAAAAATTAATTGTAAATGGGCGTGTCCGTGGGCGGATGAAGTCCATTTTTCCAAACCATCTGTGTCTTGTCATAAAAAACATACGTGCCAAATTTTAGCTCTGTAGGTTAAACACATGCTTATTTATTGCGTTTTCAATTTTTGGGTTGTATGGGAGGTAGGCGTGTCCGTGATCGGATGACGTCCATTTTCCGAAGACATATTTGTGTTGGTATGAAACACATACATATCAAATTTTATTGTTGTAGGCTAATTATGAGCTGAGCTATGCAGTTTTCAATTTTCGCGTTGTATGGGAAGTAGGCGTGTCCGTGGGCGGACGATGTCCATTTTTCAAAACCATCTTTTTTTTGTTATAAAAAACATACGTGCCAAATTTTAGCTCTGTAGGTTAAGCAGAGGCTTATTTATTGCGTTTTCAATTTTTGGGTTGTATGGGAGGTGGGCGTGTCCGTGAGCGGATGACGTCCATTTTTCAAAGACATCTTTGTGTTGGTATAAAACACACACATACCAAATTTTGTTGTTGTAGACTTATTATGAGCTGAGTTATGCAGTTTTAAATTTTTGCGTTGTATGGGAGGTAGGCGTGTCCGTTTGCGGATTCCAAAAATATTCAATAGTGCAGATCCTTGGGTACATGTGACCATGTGTACCAAGTTTCATCCAATTATCTCAACTCTTTCTTCTTAACCTGTGTATACGGACAACACACAGACGGACGGACGGACGGACGGACGGACATATATAGCTCAACTCACGTGGTGACGCTGATCAAGAATATATATACTTTTCTATACCGGACTCGCTTCGTTCTATGCGTTACAAACGTTTGCACAAAGTTAATATACCCTGACCTTTCAGGTTTAGGGTATAAAAATTAAATGAAAAGCAGTGCTTGCTTCCGGCATTTAGGCTGTGACTTAGAGAGAAAACTCAGATAGACTTACAGACTAATTAACACTTAAATAAAACTAAACCTATAAATAACAAATTGTCCAATATAAGAAAATATATGGAGTATAATATTAACAGAAAAATTATTAAAAAACTAAAAATCAAGTCATTTTTAAGAAAAAATGACAATTAAAATTTAGTATCATAGAAATTTAATAGATAGAAAGTAGAAGAAGAAATAAAAAACAGAGTTTAACAATAACAATTATGATTTTAAATTACGTTATTTAAATCAGCCTCTATTAGTGCCAGAGAGTGTTTTGAAAGTAAAACATAGATAAAATTGTTTTTTGACTATTTCAATGTCAAAAAATTGATAAAATTGTGACAAATAAACAAAAAATTATTGAATTTATCAAATTCACAAACCATTTTTGACACAGTTCCCACTTCAAATTGAAAGTGTTCCTAATAGGAACTTCCTAGAAGAATAGGAGCATAGGAACTTATTATTTTAACAAGACAGCTGAGACAACATTTTTATGAATAACAAAATTTTAAAAGACATTTGAAATCGAGAAACCTTTTTAACTATTGAACATTTTAAAACTTAAATTAATATATTATTAATGTTAATATATTTTTTGAATAAGCCCTAATATATTTAATTACAAGTGCTCTTGCAAAGGAAGGTTACACAAAAGAGGCATTTGAAATAGACTTAAAAAAATGGGTTCAAAAATTTCAAAAATATTTTTTAAAAAATAAATGTATTACAAAGAAGCTTTGGTAATAAAGGATTACATTTAAATAGCTAGTTTTGAGTTTTTATGTTCAATAACTTTTAATTTTTTTTATAACATAATATTTTTAATAATGCTTGCAGTGAGCAATACCAGTGAAAACACATAAAATATATATAAAAGTATAAATTAGTTATAATTATTTTCAAGTTAGTACGTGGAGGACCATTAGAAGGAGTAACAAAAACATAACTAACAATTAACTAAAAAGTGTTTGCATTAACAAATTTTTTTGATTGAAAGCCTTATTCTGGTGACAAGCGTTAAGATTTCTGATTCTCAAATGAAATCAAGAGCTTATTATTTGACAAAAAACGGTCAACATCATAGTGATCTGCGGACAGTGGCAGATCCAGAGCCTCCATTTGGGGGCACGATCCATAAAGTGTGACTTTGTGCTAGTTTGCAAATCAAACAAATTATTCGACAAAATGTAAAAATTGGTTTCTCGATTTATACAAAATTGGTGAGTTTTTAAAAAACAAGTTTTTCAAATTTTTGAAATAAAAACCGGCTAAACCAGTCTGTTGTGAACTTATATATAATGTTCAAATATGAATGAAATACAACAAGAATAGTACATTACTTATGCCAAAAATAAAAAGATACAAATCAAATTATTGGCTTAAATTTTTGGATTCAATAACTTGGTTAATGGGAAATTGGACATCAAGACCTTGGCGGCATTGGCGACATAAAATGTGATGTCTCGTTAAAAATTAAATTTTAAAAAAGTTATGAAAGAACGTTTTTTTTTTTATTGAATACAAAATATATCAATCTTAATTTAAAAATTATTGTTGCTTTTGTATGTCATGTCAAAGTAGACCAACAAAAAGAATCTATCCCGCTGGTTGTAATAAAAAATTGTTGTGCTTCATTTGAAAATAAAAAGCAAGACGGGAATATATTAAGAATTAATGCCGTTATCATGGGTACTAGGATGTGAAATGAGGGTTGCCCAACAAATAACGGAACTATAGCATCTTTAAGTCAAAAAATTTACAAAAACAGGTATTTTGTTCAAAGTATATGTTGCAAAAACTATTCAAATCGAACAATTTTTTCGATAACTTCTTACTACAATTAACCGCGATAAAGAAGTTTCGAGATAATCGCATTTAAAATTATGGTACGTGTGCATATTGAATCATTTTAACCTGAGTTGCCTACATAAAAAAACTCGCCAAAAAAAAACTACTCTCTAGATTTGGTTGAAACTTCTTTTTTTAGAGCTTGCTGATTTGAAATTTAAATAAAACACATGCCAAACTATGAAATGGCCAAAAAACATTTTTTATTTGGTAGATAATTTCTTGGCATTTAACATTTAAATATAATTTCGGGCATATGGTCACCACGACTATTTTGAACAAAGGTCATTCGGAGGTCCAATTTTCGACCACCTTTTCAAGCATTTGAGGGCGTATTTCAGCAATGACACGTTAAATATTGGTTTCCAAAGCGTCAATCGTTGCTGGTTTATCCACATAAACCAATGACTTCACGTGTCCCCACAAAAAATAACCAAGTGGCGTCAAATCACACGAACGCGGAGGCCAATTCACTGGTTCATTTCTCGAAATAATGTTGTCGTTGAAATGTTCTTTCAATAAGTCGATTGTTTCGCCCGTAGTATGACAAGTGGACCCATCCTGTTGAAACAACATTTCGTTTACATATTTTGAAGATTTGGCAACAAAAATTCATTGATCGTGATTCTGTATCGATGTCCATTTACGGTAACGCGTCATCCTTCCTCATTTTTAAAGAAATAAGAACCGATGATTCCACCAGCCCATAGACCGCACCAAACAGTTCATTTATCGGGATGTATTGGTAATTCTTGAACGGTGTGTGGATTATATTTGCTCCAAATACCGATATTTGGTAACAACGTTCTGTATGGTGGTCTCAGACAGACGATTATGTGCACCATAAAATTCACGAAGTCCTCTATAAACATTTTTAATTTAACTCTGTTTTTGAAAATAAAAATTCACGATTTGGAAGCGTTGTTCTGGAGTTAACCTATTCATGGTGATTTGCCAAACAATACTGAGTGGAGACGTCACTTAAAACTGACAAAACAACTGTTAGACAATAGAGAAATCCATATTGAAAAAAAAAAACCTCATAAAAAAACACCCTCTATAAGCAAAACATAAAAATTTCGCAAACAAATTTTTTCAAATGTAAAATGTGCCCTTATGAGGATAACCTTCAGTATCACAGCAGTCTAATAAGAATATAACACCTATTCTTGAATCATACTTTTCTCATTCATATTGCATGTGTCACATCTCCAACTCAGTAATTAAAGATTTTTATAAACTCTCAGGAGATTCTTTGTAAAGACCGAACATCTTTTGCAAAGTTTTATTATAGCTTTTGTAGAAAATGTATTGTTTTTCGATGTAACAGTATCAGGAAACAGTACTAAAAATGATTACAGATCCAAAAATGTTTTTGAAAATCGACTTTTTAAATCCATCATTACGTTATCAAGCACATGAATATTAACAGCTGCCTAAAAAATGCCCTTAAATATGGTTCTTGTACTATTTAAGCAGAAAATAGGGGATTTTTTTTTGTTTTTTGCACCTTGAAATGTTTTTCATTATATTGTACTAGTGTAAAAGCCCGTCCTACGACGGGAAGGAACCATTTAGAGTACAAAATGCGACAAAAAATTTATTGGATTTATATACAAAGGTTTTTATTTGAAAACATGTTTATTAAATTATTTTATATAACTTTCTTAATACAACATATGTAGTAAAAAAATTCTTAAAATTTTAACCAATTAACCTTGTCCCTTGCCATCTATAATGCTTAGTTTTACATCATCAGCCCGCTAAAACTGCCCATGACTAAATACCAGTTCTTTTAGAAAAACTCCTACTTTGTGCAATATTTAACCTTGCAATTTATTTATGGTCATTGAAAATGTCAGTTTAACTGGAAATTGTCGCCTCCGGAGAATGAAAGGCAAATCTGTGTTTGTCAAAACTATTTAATGTTCGCCAGTACGCCTGTCAATACCTGTGCGATGATTAATTAAGTTTTTAGGTTTTTCAAAACTAACCACCTTCCATTACAGATATCTCTTTTGGTATTGCAATTTCGAAGAAGTATTATAATACTTGCAATTTCGAGGTTTAACTTATGCAGTTGCATTCCTGAAGGATAAAATTCATTCAAAAACTCGGCAGGGTAATTTTGTTTATGGTTATCATCACTGTCTTCAATTTAATCCGTGCTCAGATCTCTCATTGTGTCACCAACTAAAATATTTAGAACTTGCTCGTTGACTTCGTTCACATTGGAATTTTTTGGGCACAGAATAGCAATTTTGGAATAACGGTTGATGTTATTTGGACTCAAAGTATATCCAAAAATCTATTTAACCCTTTCAATGGATTTGTCCATTATATTGGACACTTCGGAAAAAATTTTTTTTTTATTTTCCAACGTCTTTTCTAAAATCAAATAGGTTGGTACCTTGAAATGAAGTTGCAAACATGACAAAAATAGTTTTAGGGAGATATATAACGTTTAACTTAGTTAGATTTTCGATTTTATGCTCAACAGTATTTTATCAATATTTTTATATCGCGTGTTAATAAATTTTGCAAATAAAGTGAGTATTGTGATTGGTGTGCAAAGTATAATTTTTTTTTATAATAAAAAAAAAAACAAATTGGCCATTTCAGCCCTTGAAAGGACTTTGACCGAGCTTCTTATCATCAATTGTGTTATGTGTGTTATAAAATGTTTGCACACAATTAACCGAGAACTGGACCTACACGTTTATGCCGACTCCGAACGGCTAAAGTTCATGTTCTCAAGAAGCTTTACATGGCATTTTTTACTTTCTGAGGTTTGTCATTGTCTGCAGAGAGGTGGTGACCGATCTGAAAAATTTTTTATTAAAAAAACTTTTCGCCGTGACTTGGGATCGAACTCGGGCTCCGAGCGAACTAAGCCACACACTTAACCTGCACGCCACGATCACCATAATTTTTTTTTTTATAATAACATTTGCATAAATAACGCATTTGCATTTGTCTCCGGTTGTTTTAGTTGAACTAAATATTATAATACAACGTTATCGTGGTTTTGTCCATTATATTAGACAGCCTGCCAAAAGCAAAGCAGCTCATGTAAAAATCAGAGGGATGTTTTTTAATCTTTTTATTGCTTAAATTATGGGAATATAAGCTCAAAAAAATTGTCCACGATTATTCTAGGCAAGCCATTTAAAGGGTTAATAAGCGAACCTTTACAAACAAAATAACCTGGAATTTCTATGATATCTTCAACTCCATTTCCTAACTTGAGTAGCCAATCGCTTAAACTTGGATCAGAAGACCGAACATTGTGATTTAATTCTAGCAATTCCAATTGACACCAACGTCACTGAATGTAATACTTGCTGTTCAGTTTATGCAGACCGAATAGGTTGCGGTTCTGTTAATTAAGAAGCACTGTAATAGCAAGACATGATGTTTGACGTATAGTAGTTGAGGAAAATGACGATAGTCTTCAAGTACAAAGATTTCCAATACATAATTTAATAACAGGTTTTGGTCCATTCTGAACAGGTCTTAAAAGGTTAAGTAAGTAAAACATTTCAAATGGATAATTTTACAACAGGTTCTGGTCCAGGCTGAACAGGTTCTAAAAAGTATAGTAGGGGAGAGTCGTCCCCGTTGTCTCAAGTACTAGTTGTCACAACGCCAATATCTTTTGATTCAACACGTTATCGAGTTAAATATTAATGTCATCTATACGCTATTGCAATTTCTAGCATCCCAAGAAAGTTTAAGAGCCGTTAGTTTTGTTTTACAAAAATTAAAAGAGATTTAAGAAACTAAGTTGGATTTGTGTATTTTTATAATTTTTAAAAACTTGTGTTTAGACAAATAGATGTGTGCAATATTCAACTTTAAATAAATTTCCAATACAATTAATATTATATTTTGCAAATACTTATGAATTTTTAGATAAAACGTTATATTTAAATTTACAGAACATTGTTTACATTTTTTTCCAAATGGTACAGGTTGTCACAGCGCTTGTGGGGCTTGTTGTCACATATAAGGTCTGTTCCCGTACTCTAAAGTTTTAGTCCAATTTACCAGTTTTTACCAGTTTTAGTCCGAGAAGCGTTCCCGTACTCGAAAAAATGGTAAAAGAGAGTGCAATGGAGAGAGTAAACATTTCCCCTCCTTGTCAAAAGTTGCAAGTTTTAGTCCGAGAAATTTCTTCGGGTAAAAATGGTAAAAGTGACAAACAGCTTAAAATCAGCTGTTTACAAGTAAGCAAAGAAATTGCGATACATCAAAACTTCTTTGGAACTATTAAAATGGAAACCAGAAACATTGAAAAATGTGCAAAAACTAATTTAAATGCTAAACATCACAATTACTTTCAATATTATTAAAAATCTCAAGCATTTCGTTTGCACTGCCGATGTTCCATATCAAGACAAAGCTGGACAATCATTCTTATTTGACAGTTTTTACAATTTTAGTCCAAAAAGCGTTCCCGTACTTTTTTGTGTTTTTCTCTACTTTCGAGAGATTTTTTCTTACTCTCAGACTTTTGACAGTTTTACCATTTTTAGTCCAAAAAGTACGGGAACAGACCTATAATTTCATATAACCATTTTGAAAGTATTCTATGTTTTATTTGAATTTAAGGAAATATGCCAAGAAATCGCAAACGACTTACAAACCGAGGTCGGACATCTTCAGATATCATGATGCAAGCCGATTACTGCTAGTATCAATAAAGATAACGTGGACTCACTACGTGTAGTTTGTTGTCAATCGTCAAATCCAATAACAATTGTCGTCAATATATAAACTGCAAACGTTGTGCACATAATGCATTGAAAGTGATTGTTTGATACATTGCTGCTTAAATTGTTCTTCGGAGTGCGGCAGCGACGACGATTAAGAGGTGTGACAACGGGGACTACGCGTTGAGACAACTTACCCCACGGGTGGGGTTACTTGTCCCAGACGAGTTGAATTTTTTATCAAGAAAATTTTTTGATTTATTTTAAAATAGTATTCGTAATTCATATCAGGATTGAAGAATAAAATATTGAATTTATCATTAAAAGTTTTGCAGTGCCGTTATTGCTTAATTTGTGGAAGTTACAGCAGTTCATTCAAATTTTGTGACAACTAGTACCACTCTCCCCTACTTACAAAGATTTCAAATAGATAATTTTACAACAGATTCTGGCCCAGGCTGAACAGGTTTTATGAAATAGAGCAAAAGGTTTAGTAAGTACAAAAATTTCAAATGGATAATTTTACAACAGGTTCTGGTCCAGGCTGAACAGGTTCTAAAAAGTATAGTACGTACAAAAATTTCAAATGGATAATTTTACAACAGGTTCTGGTCCAGGCTGAACATGCTTTACGATAGGGCACGGAGCAGGATGCTTGTCTTTTATATATTAAGATTACAATTATCAAATTATAATGAGACTTGCATTATTAATAGAAAAGACTGTGTGCTTCAATTTAATGCTCATTTACAAATGCTTTAATCCGAATATAATTTGAAATTAGGTTAGAAAATGTATTGTTATGAATATCCCAGAGTGAATCCGCACCTGGCTATAACTGGCATGCACCGAGATATGAAAAACTTAAAATAAGCTTATAAAAGACTTATGTTAGCTTGCACAAGAGCTTAATTTTTTTCTATGGTATCTCAACAAAGTTTTATTAGTTGATCCATTGTCATGTATGAAAGTGATGAATTCTCGATATGCTAACAGTTTCATACGAGTAATTTGCATAATTTGTTTGCATGAAAATTTAAAAAAATAAATTTTATGCGTGTAAGTCTTAAAAGAATCTTCTAAATAATTCAGTAACTGGGAAATTATTATTTTCAATTCTGAATTCCTTTTATTTTATTTACTTTTAAACAACTTAAAAATAATACTCTATAAGAAACTCACCCCAATCCGGAATTTGAACCAACTAGCAAACTTGCGATTTCAAGGAAGGCATGCGCACACAGATTAAGACCACAGCAGTCGATTATTTTACTTTATTTTGGTTGCTTAGTACTAAAACGACGGAAGTCTATAAAAAAATTTGGTTACAAAAACCTTTGTATGCTTTATACAATAAATTTGGTTTATTTTCCAATGTTTGACATATGGGTATCTTCCAAAAAAGGTCCACCAAAAGTGAAGAAAACCATTAACATTTAATCTTAGTTATGCCTGGTTTGATAGTTCTTTTTTTCGATTTTGAGTTGATTTGTCGAAATGGCTTGAAAGCCTCTAGTGACCATTTTGTAAAATGTATGTATGGGCATCTCCCAAAAAAGGTCCACCAAAAGTCAAGAAAAACATTAAAATAAAGCACTCTAACAGCTTTAAACTTTATTATACCCTAAACCTGAAAGGTCAGGGTATATTAATTTTGTGCAAACGTTTGTAACGCATAGAACGAAGCGAGTCCGGTATAGAAAAGTATATATATTCTTGATCAGCGTCACCACGTGAGTCGAGCTATCCATGTCCGTCCGTCCGTCCGTCCGTCCGTCTGTGTGTTGTCCGTATACACAGGATAAGAAGAAGGAGTTGAGATAATTGAATGAAACTTGGTACACATGGTCACATGTACCCAAGAATCTGCATTATTGAATATTTTTGGAATCCGCCTACGGACACGCCTACCTCCAATACAACGCAAAAATTGAAAACTGCATAACTCAGCTCATAATTAACCTACAACAATAAAATTTGGTATGTATGTGTTTTGTATCAAGACAAAGATGTTTTTGAATAATGGGTGTTATCCACTCACGGACACGCCCACCTCCCATACAACCCAAAAATTGAAAACGCAATAAATAAGCATCTGTTTAACTTACAGAGCTAAAATTTGAAACATATATTTTTTATAACAAAACAAAGATGGTTTTGAAAAATGGACATCATCCGCCCACGGACACGCCTACCTCCCATACAACGTGAAAATTGAAAACTGCATAACCCAGCTCGTAATAAGCCTACAACAATAAAATTTGATATGTATGTGTTTTATACAAACACAAAGATGTCTTAGAAAACTGGACGTCATCCGCTAACGGACACGCCCACCTCCCATACAACCCAAAAATTGAAAACGCAATAAATAAGCCTCTGTTTAACCTACAGAGCTAAAATTTGGCACGAATGTTTTTTATGACAAGACAAATTTGGTTTTGAAAAATGGACGTCATCCGCATACGGACATTTACAATTAATTTACAATTAATTTTGTTTTTTTTTTTTAAAAGTGGGTTTAGGGTATTTCATAGTCGGCCTAGACCGACTTTAGACTTTCTTTACTTGTTTTTTGTTTATTTTGATTAGAATTACAGCTAGTTGACTGTAAAAATGCGGTTTTATGCTGAGTTGAGTTCTTCAAAAGCCAATTTGGTTAATTTAACTGCGTGTTTTTTTTTTTGCCAGCCATTATTTTTAAGATTTCTGCAACAAGGTACTTAATTTGTAAGTTCTTATCGACCTTAGGGATAAAACCTTGCTTAACCTTCCTTCATTGCGATGAATGCATACCCTGTCAAAACATTTTCTTTAAAGACGGCGTCAATCCAAAGGCATGATAAAAGATTATGCTGTAAGACGGCACGCCATGGCCATGAATTTTCGTTGAAAAGGCCATGAAGTTATCTTTTTAAAACGTCTTTGACCAAAGCTTCGCTTTAAAAAGTTACTTTGCAAGAGCATTTTTAGTGACCCAACTTCTGGAAAACACAAAATTAGTTCATAACTGCTCACGGGGGTCAAATAGACCCCCACTTACCATAAATTTGTTTGCTTGTTTTTGCATACCTATCGTTTAAAATCATAAAATAAATTTTTCCGTCTAACTTATATGGGACGGTCTACGATATTAATAACGTCCGACTCAGCGGATTTGTATGATATAAAATTATTCAGAGCTTATTTAATTTAGTACTGAGATTAAATAGTATTTAGTTGGATTATTCTTCTCAAAAAACTTCTTTACATCTGTTTAACTCGATTCCGCAGAGCAATCTCCGCAAGACAAAGCTCTAAGTTTTCCTCGCGCTGGAGGTTACTGGAGGTCATTTCGCTACTTTCTTTAAAAGCTCGAGAAGCTAGCTTTTGAAGCGATTATAATTCATAGCTAGAAATCAATTATTTTGGAAAAATTGTGGAATTTTTCTGACATAATATTTGCACAATTGTTTTTTACTGCTTACTTACGCCGACCTGCTTCTGGCTCTATTGTTCCAGCTGTAAATGTACTCGAAAATATTTCGTTATATTGAAAATAAAAACACAGAATTTTTTATTTATATTTGTATGAAAATAATGTGGTGCTCTATTTGACTAGAGACCACATAATTCAGTTGAATTTTATTTTTGCTTGTTTTAGTTTCTTATTTTTTTTTTTTTTTCTTTTCTTTGAGAATGTGTGTTTGTAATTTTTGGTTTTAGTATTCTTTTCTTCTTCTTCATCATCTTCTTCTGACTTTCTTCAGCTTATAACAATAATTTGTCACATTAGATCAGTTTAAAAAAAACATTTTTATGTTTAAATGTTATAAAATAAATAATTAATTAATAATACTTATGAATGAGAGGTTCTACGTACAGAGAAATTGTTTGTTTTTTTTTTTTTTGTTTTTGTTTTACATCATCACATTTTGTTAATCGTTACTTTGTTTGGTTGTTTTCTTTGCTTACAAGCGCTATGCTGAGTTTTTCTCTTTTTTTTAGTTATGTAATGTTTTTTCTCTACTTTGTGTTTTTTTTTATTATTCGTTAACTTTCTTCGTTATTCTTTGCATGAATTTTGTTTTTTTAACCTTTTCTTATGCTAAACATATAAAATATAAATTCGAGCCTTATACAAAAAACTATAAGTGAATATATAAATAGTTTTAAGGTTTTTTGTTTTTATTTTTAAAATCAGTTTTGGTTAATTTTGTGTTTTTTGTTTTTTTTTTTAGCAAAGTGTAAAAAATAGTTATCATAGCTTAAGTTTAAACTTAAAGTTAATATAAAGCTTTTGTTGGACATATCATGAAATATGTTAAATTAATATAGATACATATAATATATATATAAAATAAATGTTAAAAGTGGTTTAGTTGTTTTTGTATTAATAAATATAGCTTTGAATACTTTTGTTTTTGGATGTGCAATGAACTTAAATGTTATGTAGTTTAAAGTTTTAAGGGCGGAACTTTCGAAAAAATCTGGCAACACTTTGGCAGTTGAGAACATGTTGAACTCACATACATTTTTAATGACAAATTTAAATTTTAAAAGCTTAATGGCTATAACAGCTCTTTGACTCACTTATTTTTGTAAGAGAGCTGCTTAGAACTTTTATTTAAATTGAATAGTGCTTGTTTTTGTAACAATTTTTGTTTGTTTTAATAAGCTTATTTAAGCTTAAAGCTTTTACTACTTAATTCTTCAAGCCTGTAAGCCTTATAGCTGGCTTTTATAATTGCTTAAAATTATTTTGTAAGTAATGTGTGCCATTTGTTTTTTTTTGTAAGCTTCAACAAAAACTAAGCTAAGCTTCTACGTAGCGTTGCCACATTTTTGCAGCTGCTCTGCCCTTACAATTACAAACTTATATAACTTAAGAATTAAAATAAAAAACTAAACACAACACATTGAATTAGAAACAGTTAATTGTTTGGCAAAAAACTGCTTTGCTTCGTTTTAAATTAAAACTAATGAGGTATATTTTTCGCTTTTTTTCATGTTGATGTTGTTGTTGCTTTTGTGTTCGCGCTGCACGCAAGGTATAAGAATTCAACAAATTGACTTTAATTGCAAATAATTACAATGTGTTTTTTTTTTTTTCAATAGTAAATTTATATGTTTTAAAATATAAATGTTCATTCACATTATTTTTTTTTTTTTGCCTTTTTTAAACACAACAATCATTGTTAGCTAAATAAATTAGTATAAATAAGAATTCTCAATTAGCTGGAATTTTTTCCATTCTTTTTTTTTTGCTGTATTGTATCGTTTTCAATATGAAAACTCAAAACTTAAATGTGTGTGTTGTATGTGTATGTTAGAGTAGAGCTTTTGTGCTTGACAACACAAAATTATATAAAGCAGTTATTTAAACGTTACAAAAAAAAAAAACAGGTGCAACTGTTTTATATAAACAGTTTATATATATAAGAAAATATACAAATTTTATGACAGTTCCTGTATCTTCCTTTCAGAACTAAGTTCCTCGACAAGCGTATTTTTTTAAAATTATTTTTTAAGTTGTATTTTAAATACAGTTTAACATTAGTTTTAAATTATTTTAAAACACAGCTTAGTTGGTTAGCTAATTAATACTTTTTTCTTAAGTTCTTAACTGACGGTTTTAGTTTTTAAAAATATTTTAATGTTTTTATAACGTCAGTTTTTTAAAATTTAAAAAATTTTTTTAATTTTTTTAATTAAAAATATGTTCAACTCAAGCTCTTGTTTGTTTTCTTTTTTCAAAACTTCTATTATTTTATACTTTTACTACTTTTGACTACTTTTTTTCCTGCTTTACTATTAAATTCTTAGGTTGCTGGCTTTTTGAAATGTTGTGTTGCTCTTCATGTTTTGCAATTTTTTGAACTTCTAATTTTCAAATGTTTTGAACTTTTTATTTTTAAAAACAAGATTTTTAAAATTTGGAATAGAGTGTTGCTTAAATAGCTTATTTCTTTTAAAATATTATTTCTTTGATATTTTCTTTGTTATTTTTCTACTGACATTTGTACAAGTGTTTTTAAACATGTGTATTTTTTTGTTGGTTTTTGTTTTAGGTACATTGAGAACTTTTCTATTTCAGGTCTTTATTTTTTGTTGGCTTTTAATGTTTTTTTTTTATTAATTTTTGAGAAGCTTATTTATATGAAATTTTAAAATGGCTTCAATGTTGCTTAAATTCTTTGAAATTGTTATAAAAAAAAAAATTCAGCAAAATGTTTTATGGCAAAAGCTTTGAAATTTCATAAGTTTTTTGTATTAAGCTATCTGGGTTTGAATTCACATCACATTAAATAAAACTAAATTCAGCAAAATTTGTAGTATTTCATTATGGGACTTCTTAAAGCAAAGCTTAAAATTGCATAAAAAGCTTTTTTTAGCCTATATGTTTTAATAGTGAAAATATAATACAGTAAGTGACAAAGTGCAGAGTCTTTAGTTTTGATTTCTTAACATAGCTTTCTGGCATTATTGACACATAGCAACCCTCGAGCAATAAGTTTATTGAGCTTAAACGTTTATGAACAAGTAGGCAACATTAGTAAGATACCAAAAAATTGTATACTTCCGGTTACAGTACGAGCAATCATGAACAGTTGAAACTTTTAAGGTTGGCTCTAAAAAAAAAAATTTTATAAAACCAATTTTCTTGAAAGTATACGAGCTGGTGAAATTTTTGCATTCAATTTGTTCACTTTTTCTCGTTCTAAACGAGAAAAGTGTAATATTCTAGCTACAAAAAAAAGCTCACGAACGTACCACAATCTTAATTTCAGTGGTTTTTACTTTGAAATGTCGTTTATCTTTCGATGAAATTGTAAAAAAAATTTCGCGTGAAATTTTTTTCCCCATAAATTCATTAATTAAGATTGGTGAATTCTATAAAACTTTGTTTCTAATGAAATATAAGAATTCTTCTGTTTCACTCCACTGTTATATGCAACATGTGAAGGCAAAAATTTCCCTAAAAATCTTTTATAGGCATTTTCTCCTGAAGAAATTTCACATGCAAATTTAACTGCCGCAAAATCATTGTCTAATTAACAAAGATTGGCAATTTTTTACATAATCCCGTTGACAAATGGAATTTTTCGAAGTTTTTATGAAGTTATATGGAAGAAGTGAAATTTTTGTAGGCAAAAATTCCCCCAAAAATTTCGTTGCCTTATCCTGAATTCCCAGTTTACTTGGAATAACACATTTTTTCCCGTGTAATACCTCAGCCTAAAGTAACTGCATTTTTTGATATGCAAAAAGTGAAATTTTTCCAAAAAACTTCGTTAGAAAGTTTACAAAATTTCAATTTTTTTGATTAGAACAAATTTATACACAACAAATACTTCAGACTGAACACTCGTTAATATTACGAGTTGAGTGAAATATTTTAAAATTTAATTCACATAAAATTTTCACCACTGAAATTTTTGCAAATTTAATTCACTCACAATTTTCACCTCTTGTACCTTATAATCTTGAGCAAGTTTTTTGTGTTATTTTTCATCCAAAAAAAGACCATTACAGAAAAGTTTCGTAGAAAATTTTTTTCACGGAAAAATTATCGAAACATTTCACGTTTCAAAAAAGAATGCAGATCAGCAATTTTCTTCAAATTTCATTCTGTATAGTACAAAATAATTAAATGTGAAAATTAAAAAAAGCCTACAACACAGTTCACGTGAAAATGCCGAACAAAGGTAAAAAATTTTAGCATTTGCCTTTTCTAAGTGAACAGAAAATACCGGTTTTTTATAATGCCTTCCTTTTCTAAAAACAAATTCGCGTGAAAATCTGTTAGTATTTTCGAACATCTATTGAAAACAGTTGAAAAGAAAATTATTTCACTTCTAACAGTGTGTCTCTTCTAAACAAACAGAAAATACTGATTTTTTTCATAAGTACTTATTTATCTTGAGGAAACAAAAAAGTCACGTGAAAATATTTATCTCCGAGTAGTAAGTTACTTTGTCAAGAGAATTTTTGAAGCAATTCACAAATTCCATATGGAATTTGTTTTCAAAACTTGTGTCTTAAAAAAAATTATTATTGTAAAAAAATTATTGTAAATTAATTGTAAAAAAAAAATATTTCACGTGAACATTTTTTTTCACCAAAAATTTTTTTTGACTTAAATTATTCTAACAAAAAAAATATCAGTTTAGAATAACTAACTCTATAAGTTAGTAAGTTCTCTTAATTCAGCATATTTGTGAATAAGTGAACTTTAGGTGCTTTTTATACTAAATTTGTTGAATGGTTTGAGTTCCATATGAAATTTTTTTTCAAAATTTATGCTTTAAAATGATAATTGTGAAAAATATTGTAATATATAAAAATCAGAAATTTCAAGTGAAATTTTTTTTCACCAAATTTTTCAAAACCGCAAATTATAATTACTATTTCATTATAAATAGATCATATTTGTGCATTAGAGAACTTTAATAGCTTTTTATTGATTTCGACATTAGCAATTTGTTCTTATGGTAAACATTTTCATGTGGAATTGATGAATATTTTTGTATCAATATAATTCCAATATATAATTCTGATGAAAATTTTAGGCATAATTTTCAAAATAATATGAAAAGTTGTAAAAATTTCATTGAAATGTTGCTCACGTAAAATAGCTGGAAAGGCTTAGAATATGACTTAGCTTGTTTTGCTTTGTGCTTTGGATGCTTTGATAAGACTAGATTTGTATTTCGCCTTCTAGCTTAAGCAATGTACATGAAAAATATTGTTCGCGGTGAACAATTTTCCGCTTTTTAATTATATTAAACTGGCTCATTTGCACCTATTTGATCATAAGAAGCTCGGTCAAAGTCCTTTCAAGGGCTGAAATGGCCAGTTTGTTTGTTTTTTTTTTTTTCATTTGCACCTACACAAATAATTCTTAATTTATTAAATTTTAAAATTTTCAGAATTAATTAAAAAAAAAATTTTTTCCTTCTCTTATTTATTCTGGCTCATTTTTTAATATGCTCGTAGAAGTGGTGAAATTTGCAAATTTTTGGTAGTGAAATATTTGTATCTATACATAAAACTGTTGATAAGACTGATAAATAAGATTTAAAAGCAAAGTGAATACTAGCGGCCAGTCGTACTAGTGCCAATAAGACGTTTTTTGATTATCAGGCGAAATTTTTCTAATGTTTTATAAAACAAGTGAAAAATATCTGTTGAGAATGTAAAAATACTGTTGAATTTTTTACATTTTTCAAACACAGAGATCACAGTTAAAGCTATTGTAAGAGCAAGGTCAACAAATCAAGTGAAATATTGTTCACGTGAAACCGCAAAAGTGATTTTATGACTAAGTTTTAAAAGTTTTGCAAACTCTGTCAAAATTTAAGAAATTTTTGACCAAAGGTTTTCCAAGTATTTTTTACGTAAAACCGCCAATGAAATTATATGATTAAAAATTTTTGAAAGCTCTGCTAAAGCTTCTATCAAAAAGAAGTGAGATCACATAAACAGGTTTTGACGAAAGTTGCCATACAATCATTTTTTTTCGCTTACTAATGTTTCCATATTTTTATATACTTTTTGCTCAAGCTGTTTCAAAAAACTCTATTTTTTTTTTTGCATTTTCATCTCTTTTTTTGTCTTAAAGCTCTGCAGCACTTGCAGTATATTATTTTGTAGTATTTTGTTATTAATTTTTTTTTAATTACAATTTTCTTTAAGTCTTTCTAAGCTTTTGAAATTATATAATATTTTAAATTTTCTGCTTGATTTAAAAAGGATGCCACATATATATTTTTTTTTAATGTTTTTAAATATTTTGCTTTATCTTGAGAATTTCTTAAAACACTTTCTATAAGTTTAACATTTAAGGCGACTGGCATTAAGTGGCCCAACTTGCGTTGCAGCACATTGTTTTTTTTTAAGGACATCAAAGCTCTAAATGAACTACTTGATTTTCGCTAAAATTTCTAAGGCTTCTTGCTTTTAAGACTTTAAATTAAGTTAACTATAATTAAAACTTAGACTATAATACGCTGCACTACCTGTTGGCGTTTTAACTGCCGCACTCGCAGCACTACACCTCGGTGGGCTCGTTGTTTTCGCCCATTTCACAAGACTGCGTTGTCCTGCTCTTCGAACTTTTGCAGAACATTTTGAATAAGTTGCGTTTTTCCGCTAACTTTGGGCTGGGCAGCGGTATATGTTCGACGATTGTGATGCCACGCTGTAGTATGGGTCGCACGGTGCGCGTCAGGCCCACTGCAGAGCTTTTCTCATCCAAGATACTAGCTATGAGATATGAGTTGTTGCTAGTGTTGTGCAAATGCGCTGCATCATCGTTGTTATTGTTGTTGCTGGTTTGAGCTTGTTGCACGCCATTTGCTGCTTGATGAAAGTTGATGATGGTGCTGCAGCTGCTGTTGGGTCGTAGCACAGGTGTAGCTGGCACGCCACTGCTCACAAGTGAGCTTTGCGGCGTTAAATACTTGCAGGAGTTGGATGAATATGTTGAGACTTTGCTACCGGTGCGTTTGATGCTGACGCTAGACTTGTTGCGACTATGACGATGCAAGAAGCCGCTGCCGCGTCCACTCGAACTGCTCTGACGCTGCAAATGACGCTCATTGGCGCGTGCATCGAGCCCGAAGAGGCGCTTGACACCACGCCGCACGCGCTTGTTGCGATAAGCAAAGATGAATGGCGAGCTAAGATTGCCCAGCAGCAGCATAAAGATGGCCAGCTGCGTGGAGTGTGCAAAGTTGGCTGCGCTTAGCCGCGACTGCAGCAGCACTAGAAAGCCATATGGCAGGTACGAGACGAGGAACATGATGACAACTAATATGCTGATGCGAGCGGCTCTAGACTCTTCGCGATATTTAAACAGCGATGAGGCGTTGGAGAGACGATGGCGCAGCGAGGACATGTAGCTGAGAGCCTTGGGCGAGGCATGTATGGCGGGTATTTGCAGCACGTGCGAGTGCGGATGATGTGAGTGTAAGTGATGGTGATGCAGATGATGCATATGATGCACGTGATGATGATGGGCGTGACTGCGCAGCGGTGGATGCGAGTGAGGTCGCGTTGCGGTATCACCAAGCAGCTGTGGAATGTCGTTCTCATCTGAGAGTGAGTCCTGTCGCAGCTGTGCATACTTTTGCAGATTAGGCGAAGAGTGCACCTGGCGTATGCCCTGCAACCGCTGAGTCTCGTGAAAGTCCTGTGATGAGGTGCCCAGCAGCGGCAGCTGTCGTGCCGAATAGTTGCGCTTGATCTCGCCGCTGGCGGTTTGTAGCGTCAGCAGAATGTTTTGATTGCGATCAGGCTGCTCGGCCACAGGCATTAGCTGGCCGTGCGTGCTGTCGGCATCGGCATCATCAGAGCAGCCATCGTCAGAGATGGTGGGTAGCAGCACTTTGGCGGCAGAATCGCGTCGCAGACAAGCAGGCGAGTTCTTGCGCTGATGATCGATGCTCATCTGCAGACCACCACCATGCGATGAAGCCGATGAAAGCGAGTTGCGATGCACGCACAGGCTGTTCATGTAGCCGCCAGACTGTGAAGTTTGCTGCTGTTGTTGCTGCTGCTGCTGTTGCTGCTGTGATGTCAGATTTAAGGCACTCTGCAGCAATGGCGAAGAGCCGTTTTGACGCATACGCACGCCATTCTCGCGCGCCTCGCTGAATATGCGCCAATACATGCCGCAGACAAAACCGAAAGGCAGCAAAATGATGACCACAAAGTAGATGCAGGCAAAAATCATGCTAAAGATGCTGCTAGTCGAGTACCAGGTGTAGAGCGTTGTGCTTTCGGCGCTGGCATGATGTTGCAGAGGTGTAGCAGCTTCACCGCTGGTAGCGGCAAAACGCTTTTGCTTGCTGAACACTGACTCAGACTCAAAGTCAAGCTCACGAAAGGCGGAGAGGGCACCAAAGAAAATGCCCAAAGCCCAGGTGAGCGCTATGAGCACCCAAGCCTTGACGCCCGAAATGCGGCTATGATAGCGTAGAGGATCTGTGACGGCACACCAGGTGTCGCCGACAACCAATAGCACAGCCAAGGCACCCAAGGCGGCAACCAGATCGATGGACCAACAGCGTAAAGCAACGGGCGGCATATGTGGCATTGCTGATGACTCAGTAGCAGCTCCTTTAGACTCCACCTCAGGCTGCGGCGACTGTTGCTGTTCCTCGATTTCGGTAATGACGATGGTGTCGCTGCTTTCATCGATGGTCAGCTGCTGATAGTATGTGGTGTTGCACTTAAATATGGTTTCGATAGTGCGCGGTTCGTTGGAAACGGTGTTTGTAGCATCGCCGCCACCGGTAACATTGCGCTGCAAAATAATGCCCTCCTGCGCGACCAGCTGACCATTGTGACGAAAGCTCAGCTGATGATTGCCCGGCTTGGAGTAGAACTCAACGCTGTCATCGTTAGTCGAAGCCGTGCCCGTTGAACTGCCGCTGAGAAAGAGCGTGGGCGCCAGGATCAGACAGCCAATCAGATTGATGATCAGCAGATTAATGGTAAAGCGATTAGCCGTTGTTCGCAAACCGGGTGTCACCCAGAACGCGCCGAGTGCCAGCAAATTTATGGTGAAGGAGATGAGGAGCAAACCGAAAATTAAAAAATCGATAGCCATGCTGGAACATAACGTGCTGAACGTTACGGCGGCGTTAGAAAACGTTGCAGCAATAGCGCCAATTGTGTTGGAGGGGAGGAATTCGGGCGTGTTTTTTTTTTGTTCTGCTCAGTTTTTAAGTTTTACAAGTTTTTGGTTTTTTATATATTTTTTATTTATAAAAAGCCTTTTTTTCAAAATTGCACTTAAAGCTCTTTTATGTTACTAGCTTTTTGTTGTTTTTGTTTGTTGTAGCTGTTGCAGATTTTTTGGTTTGCACTGAAACATTTTTTTTTTAAATAACTGTTAATAAAGCTTGCTCTGCACTCTGCTCCGTTGCCTGTCTTAATTTAGTGCTTTTAATTGACACACTTTTATTTACAATGTTCTTCTTCAACTTTTTTGACTGCTCAGTTTAAACTAGTTTTTGCTGATTTTAAACTTAAAATTTTGAGCTTTCAGTTTTTTTTTTCAAATTTTTTAAAATATTTTGTTTAAACTTTTAAAACTTTGAGTTTTTTTTTAGATTTGTTTGTTTATGCACTTTTATGCTTTTTATATTGTTGAACTTTTAAAATTGTTTATTTTAAACTTTAAGCACTTTGTTAAGCTTTATTTTTGATTTATATATGTTATTCCAAATAAAGCTTTTTTTTGGTTTCTTTTCTTCACTTTCCTTGACTAACTTTCAACTTCAAGTTGAACTTTTAACAGCACAGCTCAGCTGTTATTTGGCACAATTAAGCTTAAGCTTAAGCTAAGCTTTGTTGCTTGCTCTGTTGCTTAAACTGCTTCTGCAGTTTTTTTTTTCTTGTTTCTAATGACTCTTATACAGCACAACTTCAGCTTTACAGATTTTGCTGACTTTGTGTGTTTAGTGGTCGGCGTCTTCTAAGATTTGTTGAGTTTTTGACGTTTATTTTTTAAACTTGCAACGCGAAGACCGTTTGTTAATTTTTTATAAAGAGTTTGTCTGTTCTTTTGATTGCGTTAAATTTAAAGTTCTTTAATTGTTAATAATTTTTTGTTATATTTTTTTCTTTTCATGTGTTCGCATTTTGTGTGAATTTTCGCCAATCTTTTAGTTTAATTTTTTTTCTCTTTAACGATCTTCACTCTCAAGCGTTTCGCGCACAACTGTCGTGTATCTGCAGCGCGCAGTCAAAGAAATATATTTAGCTGGGAGCGCTTTGCTGGCTTGACGGCAACGACGAAGTTGGCTGCAGCGACAGCAACAACAACAACAAAAGCACACGCAGCAGCAGCAAACAGACGACGCGCGATCAAAGTTAATGTAAAATAATTTTATTAAAGCGTCGAGAAACGTTCGATTTAATCGCTCTTGATTTGATTGCAGCTTTTAATGCGATCGCTATGTTTTAGTCGCTCTCGCGTGCTCTCTGCTGTTATGTTTAAGTTTATTTTTGTGCTATATTTTATGCTGTTGAGTGCTTAGAGCTTAGTGAGTGTGACTGTTTTTAGTAAAGCTTGTTGCTCGCCGGGTTTCGCTGCCTCTCACTAACGCTCAGCTGTCTGTCGCTCTCGTAGTAAATGGTTGATTAAGTTTTTCCCACGATCATGTTGCGTGCGAGACTGGTTTAAAAAGTACCGGCTATGGTGAAGTTGTTTTAATTTTTTTTTATTGTTTAATAAATGATTATTTTAGTGGTTTTTATTTTTTTTTTATATTTTGCTTTACTCTCGACTGCTCTCAGTACTTAATTCAAATCAGCAGCAGTTTATTTAATTTTTACAACTTTTTATCTTCTACTCTCTTCACAGAGAGTGGCTCTTTGGTTTTGTTTGTCATCAACTAAAGCTGTTTTTAAGTGTTTGGCTGCTTGTTGGCCAAGTTTGTAGAACTGAATCTGTTGAATAAACTTTTGCTGCTTAGCGAGATTATTTTTTTTTTTGTTTGAGTTTTTAAAGATTTGGGGATTAAGTTTATTTCTTTCTACTGTTTCTTTAATATCACAATTTTTGGTAGCTGCCTCTTTTGTTCCCAACGATTTAATAATTCTGCGTTATATTATAGTTTTTGTAATTAAATTTTTCATAGAATTTTTTATATTAAATTTTTAATTTAATGTCTCTATACTATTGAATTTTTTGTATATTTTATTTCAGTGTATGTTTTTTAAATTATATTTTTTATATTTTAATGTTTTTCTTACTTTTTTGATTTATTTAAAGGTTTTTTATTTTTTAAAAATATTTGTTTAAGTTTTTCAATATTTTATTAAATTTTGTGATGTTATTTGCATTTTTATTTTTAAAATATTGCTAAACAATTATTAAATTTTTTTTTCTTATTTTTTATATTTTTGTTAGTATGAATTTTTTCATTTAATTATTTGTTAATTTGTATATAATTTGTTGAATTTTTTATTTTAAATTTTTTTTATTTATCATTCTTTTATATTATTTATATTTAATTTATATTACATATAATATATTATTTTTAATTTATGTATAGAACGGTTTTATAATTTTTTTTGTTAATTTTTATTTTATATTTGTTGAATTTTTTATATTGTTTAAGTTTTTTATATAATTGTTTTCAATATTTATTAAATTAATATATTAAAAATATATTAAATTTATATTATATTTAAGGTGTTTGATTTTTTATAAATTTTTTAGTAGCATTTTATATGTTTAACTATTTTGTTATTATTAATTTTATATATTTTTTATGATTTTGTCTTTAAATTTTTTATTTTATTATGTTGCATTGTCTTATATAAAGTTTTTTTTTTATGTTTTTCTTTTATTGTTAATTTTTCTATTTTATGTTTAACTGTTTATTATTATTTTTTATTTTATATTTTATTATTTTAATATTATTTTAAAACTTTTGATAATTTTATATATATTATTTGTTTGTTTATTTTGTATTTTATATAATAAGTTTCTTTCTTTCTTCTAAAGATTTCAACGAATTTGTTTCAACAGCTTTGTATTGTAAATCATTTTTAATTTCATTTTAACTCAGGTTTTCATCAAATTTTAGCCTGAAAGCTTTATAGTTTTTGTTTTATTTTCAACTGCAAAACTTTTCTCTGCTCTGTTGCCTTCTTGAAAACAACCTTAAAGTTGATATTTTTGCTATTGTTTCGTTACTTTGTTTAATTTTTGCGGTTTTCGTCTCCACTTCTGTTGTTATTTTCAATTTTTTTATTTTTTTTTATTTATACTCTTCCTCTCTGCCATAAATACGCGTTTTTATTACGTTTATATTGCAATTTCAAAAATGTAAACTTTGTTGGCTTTCCGGTTAAGTTCTCTTGAGTATTTCTGCGTAGTCATCGGCAGCTGTCTGTCTTTCCTCATGGACTATATATCTATCTGCATATTTAGCCAGGTAACGGATTTGTTTGTATTATTGTCTTGATAGCAGCTCCAAAAATGTTCTGTTAAGCAAGCAAAGAAAGAAAAGAAAAAAAGAAAAAATTTAGTCAAAAACTTGAAATGAAAGTGTTTACTTTAAAAACTGTTTTTGTTTCAAATATTTAGCTTTTTTAGTTCTATGTTGAGAAAATGCAAAAAAAAAAACAAACAAAAACAAAACACAAAAAATACAAAAAAATATATAAAATAATGCTTAAAATGTTGCCATAAAATAGCATTTGACCTTAAACGAACATTAACGGCACCAATAAAAAACATCTTTAATTGCTCTTAACCCATGGCTGCCAAATATTTTTGCTTAATTATTTAAATGAAAAGTTTCTAAAGCAGAATTCTCAAGTTTTTTAAGATATTTTCTTAAAAGCTAACAAACGTATGATTAATTTCAGCGTAACAGACGTTAAATTTAAAAGTTTGACATATGCAAAAAACTGTTCTTAAATGGGACAAGATGTATTAAAAATTGGTTAATATATACTACAGAGTAGATTTCTATTTAAAATAAATTTTTGGCGAAGTCAGGCATTTGAGGTGGAATTATAAACAGTATTGATCAATACGGGCACAAAAAAGGAAGTATTTTATACCTTTTCATATTAATACTTTATTGAAATCAAATCCTTAACCAGAAAGATTTTATGATTTTTACCATTTTTGATGTATGTGTAAGAAATATGTGCTTCAAAGAGCCCGATGTGTGCCATCACATATCATTTTGGAAAAAATTCTTCTTATGCTATAATTGTAATGCAAGATAGTATTGCTTTAAATGTAAAGTTATTTCCATCTTTTGCGAAATTAAAAAAATTGTACGTTATATGTTCAAGTACTGCTATAAAATGGTCAAGGGGTTTAAGAAAAATATGTTTCTCAATAGGTTTGCTTACTTTCGCCTCAAAATTTTAGTCGTAGTTTTTTTTCTTTAAAGCACGTGGTTTAAATTTTTATGCAATTTTGGCTTCGTCATATATACAGTACAGGATTGACCAACATTTAGTCCAAGATTTTTAACTGTCTAGTTATACACAGCCGAAACGCAATAGAGTAACTCTGAAGCTCTCCACTGAAACTAAATATCTTGGAATGAATTTATCTGGATTAGTTGGAAGCGCAACAAAGAAGAAAAGCGAAAAAAGATCTGTGCGCACTTAGGAAGCGGGGCTTGTGACCGATACATGGCAACTATCAGACCATGGCTCTCTGACAAGGTATTCCATGGTACTCAAGAGAGCTATATCAACCACCTCAATGAAGTGCAAAGGTTAGCTTGAATAGAGGCGATAGGAGCCAAAAATTATGCTATCAATTCCTTTCACAGAATAGTAATTTCATTATTAGGCGACCAAGAGTGCCAAAATTCGCCTTCGTGGTGAATCACAAACCTGAAGGAACAGCACATTTGGACATGGATCCATTTTCAATGCCTATGGGTCTAAGGAATTAAAAAAGAGCAATCAACTACATATATTAAACCTAGTGAAAAATGCGGTACAAAATACATCACATCCATGGCCAAAACACGGATAAAAATTTGAGCTGAAAACAAACCCAAATCAATTAATTTTAGGAGTGATTCAGAGCTTAGCCATATTATAAGTGATATCAAGCCCTTATGTGATTGTTAATCAGAAAATTTTTATTGATATAAGTATTGTTTATTAAAAAAAAAACACATGCTCATTTGTGCCCAATGCATGCCATTTATGAATTGTTAATAAAACAAATGGCTATGCTCACATGTGCTCAAGTTAAGAAATTTTGGGAATGTTAATCGATATATGAATACACTGAATTTATGACATGTGAATTGTTAATTTATAAATTATGCCCAATTTACGACATTTTTAAACACAAGCAACAAGACGAACGGCACAAACAGCGTACGAGATGATGAAATGCACAAGTGGCTCAAGCAATAAAGAAACTTTTTTCCACAAACAGGAACAAAAACCGACTAAACCGATGCGACGTGCTGTTAAGAGCTTAAAGTGGAAAAAAAATATTTGTAAAAAATCCATAGATAAGAATATTTTATAGGTGAATTAACTTTTTGAAAATTTTTAGAATGAAATAAAAAATTCCATTTTGAAAAAAAAAAATTTGACAAACAATTTTTTGAATTTCCACACATTACTTGTTTTATCAATAAATTTTATGTGCACACTTTGAGGCTAAAAATGTTTACGTAAAAAGTAGTAAAAAGATGTGTTAAAAAAGCACCGAAATAACAAGAAATAATTGCAGTTTTAGCGACATTAGATAAGATTTAGTGGTTAATCTAATATATTAAAATCTAATGTGACAGTGTTAGTGTTTGAACTCCTCAGAAACGGCTTGACCGATTTCAATAAAATATTGTTTTATGTATTTGGTAGGTATGAGAATTGGTCGCAAATAAATATTCACTCTTCTATCCGCTAGGGGCGAGACACTTTTTCAAATACCAACTGACAATACCAGCACCAACTGACTATCGAGTCGGGTTCTTCGACTAGCAAAATTTAGCGATCTTTGAAAATGAAGGAGTGCATGGGCACCGCCCATACAATTAAATTTTTTATTTTTGAATAGATTTGGAACTACATTTATAACAAAGTCGGTATAAAGTAACTTATTGGCCAGGTCTTATAATTATAAAACTGACACTGGTATTGGAAAATGGAGCAAGGATTCAAATTTTACAATTCAAATTTTTGATACAAAATAGCTATGGAAGTTAAAGGCACAGAATATTTTAACTCAGAATGAAGTAACTATTTGCTACTGGTAAACTAAAACAGGTACAAGGGATGATAACGCATCAAAGAAACTCGATTTGGAGTTAATATTTGATGATATCCTATTACTGGGAAAAACTCAAAAACGAGAACGCGTATAAGACAAAGCGTGTGGTTTCGCCCATAAAAGATAATTTTTTATATAAAATAACTTTGAAAATAATGGTCACAGAATTAAAAGAGTTCATTTTCTTTTTGTTGATGGCCTTCTTTTGGCAAACTGGAACAGGCATTGGACAAGGATGGAAGCAACGCGCCGGGTACCAGATAGTTTTTTTATATAATTTTTGTTTATTTTAAATATATAAAAAATGTAACTTCAATTTGATGGTTCAGCTCTTTTTTTTTAAAAAAAATTCAACATTTTTGTCAACAATTTGCTTTGGAGCTTTTTGAATTTACTTCAATCATTTAAATTTCCCTTTAAATTAAATTTTTAAATAATTTTTAAATTTTTAAACAAGAAGACTTAATGAACAATTGAGTTCAAGAGTTGAAAGTTTAAAAGAATTGTTTGTGACTATTTTAGCTTACATTTTTTTATTTAATTCATCACAACTAGACATTTGTTAAACAACTTTCGAGAGAGAAGCAAAAAGTTTGCTTTTTTATTCAAAAAGATTTCCAAGAGTAAAAATTATATATTTTTATTCGTTGTAGCTCTGTGTATATTCTTACTGAGTTGCAGTCAGTTTCAATTTAAGTTTCAATATTTATTTTTATTATATTTAGTTTTATTAATAAATTGTTTTTTAATTGAGCATTAAAGCTTCGTATTCCAGATTCAGCAACGAGTATTATTGAGGTCAACTACCTTAAATTTGTATCTTTAAAAGTAGTTTGAGCGCTACGAGCTTTTTTTAGGAAATGAATATTAGAAGGTTTTAAATTTTGTGGCTTTGGACTTTTGAACGAAGCTTTTCAAATTTAAACATTGCTTCAATATTTAATTTTAAAACTTTAAAAAAAATTATGCATTGAGCTTATGCACAATTATTAATGCAGGTTTTGGGTTTTTAAAAAATAAAGTGATTTATGCATCAAACCACTAGGAAACTTGCTGAAAAAGATGATTCGTGCATCACACAAGCTTATCAATCAGTCTTCTTTGATTTCTTCACTGTTTAAAAGCTTATAAGCTTTTCACAAGATTATGGGCTCAGATTCTTTTTGGTATTTAAGCTTTTAATAAGTTTATAAGCTTAAAAGCTTTTTTAAGTGAGTGAGCTTATGAAATGATTAAAAGCTTTCAAAGTAAACTGAAGCTACAAAAGAGTATTGATGAGTTGCGGTGCTGCAACATACAATAAGAAAGCCTCAAACATTTTCAAAGAGCTTTATTTGGCGTACCAACGGTAAGTGATGTATTGATGAGTTGCGGTGCTGCAACATACAATAAGAAAGCCTCAAACATTTCCAAAGAGCTTTATTTGGCGTACCAACGGTAAGTGAACATGCTTTGATCTTTAGTAAGGCTGCGATTATAGTGAGCGCCAAGTCAGACAGGCAGGCAGGCAGGCAGGCAGGCTGAAATCTGTGTGAAAAAACGAGATGCAGATAGCTATCTATCTCGCTTGTTCACATTGCCTGCCTGCCTGCCTGTCTGACTCGGCGCTCACTATAACCGCAACCTAAGAAACGATGACCGAAGCATATTTCACCTCTCGCTGACGCACCATATAAAGCTTTTTTCATAATTTGGAGCTCTACTTCAAAAACATATCTTTTTGATTTTGCTCATTTTTCAAGCTTTTAAATCAGTGGTCATCAACGCACGGTTCAAGCAACAACAAAGAGAGCTTTCCGAGTGCAGAGCTTTACACTGAAATAAGAAGTTTTCAAAAGCTCTCGCACCATTTGGTTCAAGCAAATATCATCACGTGTTCGACTTACATTCTAATGTTGTGGTTTTGTTTTTGTGTTTGTTTTTGTTTATTGCTATTAAAATAGCATGTTCAATTATATAATAGATCTTAAAACATAGAAAAGAGCAAAAGGGATAAAAGTTATGGTAAAAGTTAACGAATATAATGTTCTAAGAAGTTCGACGAAAAAAGAATATCATACATTGTTATTCACAATAAAAATTGTCTTCAAATAACAATTGTAAACACTATCTTTCCTGAAACTTTGCAAAATATTTGTATTCATTAACAAACCATCAAGCGACAACCTCACCGCATGACCGCTCAAAACAAACTGACTAAAAATTTAAAGCACAGCAGAAAAACATACTTTTACGCAAGGCATATTAATCCAGGTACTATAATAAGAAAAAACTGAATGGGAGTATAATGTCAAAATCAGAAATGACAATTAGCAATGTTGCTTCTGCACCAAAAACAAAACAAAAGGGGATTTTTTTAGTTACAATTAATTTACACCTAATATCAAAATTTTAAAATTGTTCTTCAAAATATCTACAAAATACAATTAAAACATCAAGCACAAAATTCAATAATTAGAACATTAAAAAAATGCTAACTTACACATAAGAAAATTCGAAAAAGGCTAGCATAAAGTTTTTCTCTGAACAACAAAAAATCCCCCAACACGTTTATAAGAGTGGGCATTATTTGATTTTGACATTAGACTCCCAAAAGTCGGCAGCGCAGTTGCGTTTTATACTACCTGGATAAATATGCCTTGCTTTTACGCAGTGTAAGTTGACGGCGAGCCGAATACTACTTCGCGTGCAAAAGCTCAAAAACACACGACGCCCGTGGGCTATGGGAAAACATAAGTTGATGACCACTGTTTTAAATGCTATAAAGAAGCCATCAAAAGCTTTATAAGCTTTCAAAATATTCGTAGCCATTTAAGTTTTATATGCTCTCAAAAGTTTTAGATGCTTTCAAAATCAAGAGAAGCTTTCAAAAACTTGAAAGTCTTAAAAAAGCTTTCAGTAGCTTTTTAAACACTAGTTATAAGAATATTCAAAAAACGTTTCTTACCTTTGGAAAATACTTTCAGAAGCCTTTATAAGCTAGTTAAAATCTATTCAGAAGCTTTTAAAAAGCTTTTGAGAAGCTTTGACAAGATTTTAAGAAGCTTATAAAAGCTTTCTGAAAACTTATCAAAGCTGATAAAACTTTTAATAAGCTTTATAAAAGCTTTTTGAGCTTTTCAAAGCAAGCAGATATCACAGAAGTCTACTGATGAGTTGATGTTTTGCTCGCTAATTAGCTTTTCATAAGTTTATAGGTTTATGGGTTTTTTAAAAGCTTATAAGCTTATTGGCTTATCACAAGCTTTTAAGTTTTAAAAGGTTTTGCGAAAAGTTAATGAGCTTTACAAACTAAGCAGAAGCCAGTGAATACTACCCATGAGTTGATGTAGCTACGAACAAAACAGCTGGCCAGTCAGCTGATTGTTTGTTTTACATCCAACCTTGTAGTAACCTGTAACTTCATAAATTATTTGACATAAAGTTCACAATATAATTAAAAAATACAAAAAAAAGATAAACAGAAATATTATTTTAAAACTAAAGCTAGCTAGCTTTAAAATTCATTGCATTTCAGCCATTTATATATGTTGAATGTTATAAAAATATAATTTTTTTTTTTTACTTTAATATCACTCTTAACCTTGCCTGAATAACTTGAACCGAATAAGTTTTAATATGAGCTAGCCTGCAGTAAAAAAAAAAAAACAAAAACAAATCAACGTAAGTTTGTAAACTTTCGTCTGTTCACTTTCTAGCTGATAAAAATTTCTAGCTTTTCAACACGTTTGCATTTCCGTTCAGAGCGCTACTTTTAATCGATTATCAGGGCATTAGCGCAAAGTTCAATCAATGGAACTTCGCTTGAGTGCACGTTGTAGACTGTGTAGACCAGTGCACCCGCATAAACTGAGCAGCAGTTCTAGGAACTATGCTCGAGCGAAATCTTGAAAATTGATATAAGTTCATGTTTTGTGCTCTACACATTGATATTGATTAAATCTAAATAATAATAAAACTGAAAAACAGGCGGATGCGTAAAATTCCAAAATCATGCATGGGAATTGAAAACAAACTGATTACAACAACAGCAAAAACAACAACAACAGGAACTACATTACCACAAATAACAGAAAAAGTTACAAATATTCAATTTAAACAGCAACAAAACAAACATAAGCCACATGAGAACGTGCTGAGAATTGTAAACAAAGCAAGAGATTTAAGAAAAATTAAATTTTACACATACGCCCCCTGGTGCTCGGACACGGAAGACACAATAGTTGATGCAGAAATTTCTTGCTGTGAATAATATTAAAATTGACACAGGCAGCAGTAATGAAAAAAAAAAAAAAACTCAAAACAACAATTAAAACAACAACCACAGACACTTCACAACAATACATGCGCCAACAATTCATTGCAAATATATAATAAAAACTAATATAAATATTATTAAATATATATTTATTAATTGTATAATAACAATGGCGACGCGCTTTTGTGGCACACGCCTGAAACAGCAAATGTGTTGGAGCGAAATGCATAGCTTAAAAAATAATAACATAAAAAATAAGCCATAAAATTAACAAAATTTGAGTCTCTTTTTTTACTATGCATTTAAATAAAAAAACAAAAATACAACAAAATTAACATAATCGGCAAAATACTAAAGCTGCTTTTACAAATTTCAACGAAACGCAATTAAATTTGTTTGCTTTTATAAAAGCTTCATCTCATTTCAAGCAATTTCAAGCTAACAGTCCAATCAAACTTAACAGTTCGAAGTTATCAAAAACCATTCATTAATTTGTCGTTTAGTATCCGGCAATTAATTTAAATCAATACCGATTAAAATTAACCAAATTCTACAAAACAAAAAGTTTAACCGTTTAAATTAACACTCAAACTGGCTTTCAAGCTTAATATTACAAAGAGCTTTAACATTTCAGAAAATAGTCAATTGCAAGTTTGATATTGATATAGAGAAATTGAATTTAATATTACTGTCACGTAATCGAACATAATATTTCAATCTTTTCATATTTATATTTTAAGAAGAATTGAAGAATGTGTTTGAAGCTTTATCATTTCTTTGAAATGTTTTTCATTTCAATAGAACTCATCATAAATATAGCTTAAAAAAAAAATCTCTATTGATATCATTAAAGGAGGCTAATTATATTGATTTCTAATTGAAAGTTCTACGAATTCTTCTAAAATATTTGTTTTCTTATTTCCTAGAAAATTCTAGGAATTCTTATAAAATATTTATTTGATTTTAATGTTCAAAAAAGTTAATTGACGCAACTTATAACTTATAAATAATAATAAATAAATAAATGTTAGCCCAAATACGAAAGACGTAAGAGCGATAATATGATAATAAAATATTTAATTCTATTCGAGTTTTAAGTCATATACAAGAAATACTCATATGACGTCACAGTGATTCAAAGAAATCTTTTTTGAATTATTTTATGAACCTTTTTGTCAGAAAAGTATAATTTTATCATTCAGATATAGCTATTTTGAAAAAGTTCGTTTTTAATAAGTCGTCAGTCACATACGTCACAAAAACAAAATGTACAGCTGTTGTACGTAAATGAATTTGCAAAAGAATAAATTAAGGTTGCATTTTATGTTAATTTAGTAGTTGAAATAACTACTCTGAAAAATATTATTATTAAACATACTTTATACATTCTTAACAAAAAAAAATCTAGCACAAAATTGTAATTTTTATAATTGAAAAATGATTATTATAAAACTATTTCAAAATTATTAAGATTGTTATCATTTACAAACAAAAACATGCACAGTGGCTATCATCTAGTTGTAAGTAAAAAAAAAATAATTTTTTAAGACCTATTTATAAGCGATAAAAAAGCTGTTTATATAGAGATTGTACACTAGACCAAACAAAGTACATTATAATTCATGAATTTTTACATAATCTCCATGAATTGCATTCATGAATTTTGTTTCAGTAACAAATCCAATAACCAATAGTCACATTAATCATTCCTTATATCAATGTACAAAATAAAAATAAAAAGAAAAAACAACGCGAGAACATGAATATTTCATAAGCATAACATTAAAAGTTCATAAAGTGTGTGTAAAAGATACAAGAACCAATCTATAATTTCGTAAATGCCATGAAATAATACAAGATGAACATGAATCATTCATAATTGGGGGAAATAAAATTAATGCACAAATACAACAAGAACGGTTCATGAGACAAGTGACAAAAATGCATGAATCTTCTGTACATATACAAGGAAAACGTGTACTACTTTATGATTTTAGTGACCGACATTCATATAATCTATGTTAAAATTCAAGAGCAGCGAGAAATGTTCATAAGATAAGAGTAAAAAGTGCATAAAGCTCATGTACTCATACAATGGAAGCGTCTTCTACTTTATGCAAAATTCATACATTCTATGTATATTGGAACGAGTCGTTCTTCATACGAAAAAAATAATAAAAAACTGAGTAAAAATAATCCTCAACTCATTTGTATTACCTTTACTAAACAATAATGATTCATGATTATTACTTAGACTTAGCATTAACTGCTGAGGCTTGATAGTGCCTTTTGGAAAAGATGCAATTTTTAACATTGAGTTGCATCTCCGCACTAGAGTCAACGGGAATATAAATTGAGTTTTAAAACTTACGATTCCAATATTTGTGATTAATTATTCAATAACATAATAATTACAATTACATATAAAAGTTTGCACATTCATGATCTTACGTATAAGCGGAATGAGATCATGTAATGTTGCATGAAGACGTCAGTACTTTGTTCACAGACTCATATATGAGTAAGAAGCTTTACCGAGAGAGCATCAGGTGAAAAAAACGAGAGGCAGAAATGCGTGAGTGCGAGAAAATTGATAAGCATGGTGACTGCAATGAGGCTTGAAATTCTTGTTTAAAAAAAAAATTTTGTTTTGAGACCGAGGCAAGTTGGGAATCTAGTGACAGATATCGTAAGCTATATATTATGGAGGGAACACTATCACACATTTTTTGAAATCTCATGCAAAAAGAGCTACAATTTAAGAATTTGTACCATTACGAATTGACCGTGGGGGTATTTTAATTTCGGCCAAGTCGAAGATATACCTTACTATTTTTATTTATGATGAGTTCATTGTAAAAAAGAATAACAAAAAATCAAGTACAAAAATCACAAAAATCAAACCTTCCCACACAAAATACTTAAAATAAATTTTAATTTGAAATGGGGTTCTTACGCACCCCGTATGGGTTCTAGGATTAATTCAAGGAGTTACAAACGTTTGTACAAAATTAATATACCCTGACTTCACAGGTTTAGGGATTAAAAACACAAAATTTCTAACACCTTGGGATAAAAAACTAACAAACCTTGAATTTGAAAAAAATCGCTTGAGCCCTTTGTCACCCAAATAACCAATGAAAATTCTTTTAAAATCGTACTACCTCAAACTCTTTACGAG
This sequence comes from Tetanocera ferruginea, assembly GCA_958299015.1. Classification (NCBI taxonomy): domain Eukaryota; kingdom Metazoa; phylum Arthropoda; class Insecta; order Diptera; family Sciomyzidae; genus Tetanocera; species Tetanocera ferruginea. Next base: position 32,462,240 of record OY282642.1, on the reverse strand, counting down.
AATCAAGTATCTAACTAGTGAAGCCACATGATACGTTACAAAAATTAATTCCCATAAGCTTCAGAAGCTTGTGAAAACATTTTATAATTCATAATCTTCCATTAGATTTTCAAAATCTGTTTCATGAAAATCCCTCAAAATTGTGCAAATATTAACCAATTTTAATAAATGAGGGCTCTTTGGAAAAGTGTCGTAGAGACCTATCGTTAAAACATATATTATTTCGACTTAAGTCAGCATTTGCTAATTCATGCTCATTGGTATAACGTAAATATATCACTTGACATAAATGGGTGAAAAGATGAAAAAGTAAAACAACATCATTTTCTCTAAGCCCTTATTCTTTAAATCGGATAAGATTCGGCAATGAAGAGATATTTTTTTGAAACAAATTCGGGAAAATACGATGGAAATCTATGTACTTTGCATTTTGTTTTCTCGAGTTTCCCGAGTAAAAATGAAAAATGTTTAACTCAGACCAAAGAGCGTTCTCGTAACAGGCAAACAAGATAAGCAAAAAGGCGCTTATCTTCGGAGACGATGGCAAATTAGTGTCTTGTCGTTTAGGATTAGATAAATTTTGATTATACAGTTTTCGTTTTTCCCCATCTTATAATTCTTAATCATCTGCAAAATAGTGCTTTTATAATTATAAACAAGTCGGTAAACTCCTTCTCCTTCTCTTTAAAAAAACTATTATTTGAGAAACACGGGAGAAAATGGTTCTTAACTGCTTTCCCTACTCTTATTTGTATATTGATTAGGAGCGTCGAAATTATCAGACCAGCAGCTGAACCTTTTTTTCTAGTTTGTCATCATCGGATTCAATTTCTTTCCCCTTCTGGAATTCGTGCTTCTTTTTAGGCGATAATTCTCTTACATCATCCAATATTTTCTTAACTATTACTTCTCCGAAAACAAGAGCAAACTCACAAAATTTATTTTCATATTTTGGTCATGGTGGATCTACAAAAATATTTTGCTACTTTTTAGAAAATGACATTATCAAAAGATCGAAACCTTCAAAAATTATAAAAAAATTAATTTGATGACAATTTGACCTTCAGTTGACTTTGAACGTGACGTTTGACAGACAAATAGATTTGGGATTTGGATACAGTGACGAAAAATGCACATAAGTAACCTTTGGTTTCTTGTTCTGGTAAAATATCAATTAGAGTGTCCTTTAAAATTCAAGTTCAATATTTTTTTTACGCATACTCTCTTAAAACTTTCGCAATGACCCAACATTGTCTAGAAAAAAATATAAGCCCGATTCATAAGCGATAACCCGTGCAGACTTGAGGTTTAATTTTGTTCATACAAGTAGCGCGGGAAAAGCGCTCTGACCTATTGGTGACGGTCCAATAATCTCTGGTCACGTTACTTTTTACGCTCTTTTTTTCGTCTGTTGAGCTCTGTGACAAAAGTATATTATGCTCACGTTGATTTGATTCCTGAACACTAGCACTCTTTTTGCTACGTTTAGCACTTTATTCAAAAAATTATCAAATAAATGGTGCAAAATTACCATCTAATAGAAAAGTTCTCTCTGTTGGAGAGAGCTGCAAAAACAATTGTAAGAAAACTGTACATAAATGTTACTCTAAGCGAAAATCATTTTAAAATTGATCATGATATCTTATTTGTTATCGCACATGCTGATGTCTTAGAGAAAATGAAAACAGAGGAAGACAAAGTATTTTTAAGAATCAGAAAAAACCAAGTAGAGCGGGATACTTAGGTGGTGTTGACAAAAAATTGGCGGAGAAAGAGCTATTCAAAGACGGTTGGAAGATTAGGAAACTTGTCGCAGCTTAAGATCGATGCCAGGTAAGCATGCGACTTTGTTAACATTCTTCCAGCGATCGTAAAAGCGCTTGGCTTGAATAGCGATAATTTTCCCACCAACAAATCTTCGATTCAGCGGATTTGTACTCAGTCAAGAAAATCCAGGGCAGAAGCAAAAAAAGTGACTTTCAGAACAATGTACATGATGTAGTCATAGTCCATTGGGATGGAAAACTATTACCCGAATTGGATGTACGAAGTTTAAAAGAAGAACATTGCCAATTATTGTAATATTTGACAATAGAGATCAGCTTCTTGCAGTGCCAAAATTACAGAGTTCTTCTGCATCTAGCTAAGGCCATCTTAAAACTGTCTTCGAAACCAAGATGAAGCAAATTGGTAGTAGGCCAGATATTGCGATTTTTAGAAAATTCAGAGACAATTGGAAAAACATCAATTCCAGTGATTGAACGAACTCTTAATTTCGTAAAAGAACATGTTGCCAAGGCAAACATAACATCTTTGTTAATGTTTTAAAAGGAAGAACTGGAAAAATATTTTATAAGAGACGGCTATCACGCAATTATGCGTAGTGTTTTTGGTAGGAGATTTTGGTAGGAGGAAAACTTAAAATTCGGGCCCCCCGGATCTATTATTAAAAAATATGTTTCATTCAGTCATAGTTCGGACTGATTCCGAAAGAATAAAATGCCCTACAAGATGTTCGCTTACTTAGCGTCACTTGGTACGTAAAACCTTGGATAGAATACACAGTGATGACCAAAGCACCTAACCAAGATTTGAGCTTTATGAAGGCGTATCGGAAAAGAGCAACCAATTCCTATCTCGACTGAGAAGATAACTCTACTTGGACTGATAATGTTGTTTTTCTAGAAACTAAAAGAAAAATAGTTAATTTGAAAGTTCGTAAATGACAAATTAATTGAAGATTTCAAAGGATTTATCACGGTTGAAGACGAGCGCTTAATTCTATTTTCTCAATTCTTGTTGCGCTGTGTCCAAGAACATAGAAATTTGTATCCAGACTGTAAAAACACCACTTTAAAGAAGCTACCCTGACTAATTATGTTCTTAAACAAAGATAAATATTAAACTTATTTTATTTTAATAACTCTAATTATTCACTTAATTTGTTTAATTTATATAAGTTATAAGATCGAAATATCAGGACAAAACACAATTTTTAAAGAACTCTGTTGCTAGGTCGGCACGGGTTGCGATCCTGCTAGAAAGATGAAATTTTATATTTGAGTACGTTTTAGCATTCATAAAAAATATAGAGGGAATGCATTTCGAATTTAAAAAAAAAAAAACAAAAACGGTCATATAAGGGGCACCCAAATTTACATATATTAACAACACAACTGCTATTATCTACCAGAGTTGTAAAAGAATGCATTCAATTTGATTGCTTCTACATAATTTTGAATCAGTGAATAACGAAATAAGAATACATTCAATGAATGCAAAATTGATTCATGAATAAAATTTTGAATTCACAATCAATTTTTAAAAATTGATTAATTATTCATTTCTATTATTCATTTGTCGTTATTCTGAATAATGCATTCATTTTGTTATTCAAATTAATGCTATTCATAAAGAATGCAATTCACAAAGACTCGTTATTCATTTTGCATTCATGTATTCATTTTTTATTCATTATTAATTTTTTATTCATTATTCATTTTATATTCATTATTAATTTTTTATTCATTATTCATTTTTTATTCATTATTCATTTTTTATTCATTATTCATTTTTTATTCATTATTCATTTTTTATTCATTATTCATTTTTTATTCATTATTCATTTTTTATTCATTATTCATTTTTTATTCATTATTCATTTTTTATTCATGCCTGTGGTGTTAATTTTGCAACCAAAGTAGTATATTTTTAGTTCGGTGCAGCAGCGCAATTACCGGGATCTTGGGTCAATTGTTTTATGTTTTTAATTGAAGTAAAATTTCAATTTTAAATTCGCAACTGGGAAGCTTCGAGTGAATTGAGTGAAAATAGTGTTCTCTCATGAATAAAAAATGAAGAAATGAATAAAAAATGAAGAAATGAATAAAAAATGAATGATGAATAAAAAATGAATAATGAATAAAAAATGAATAATGAATAAAAAATGAATAATGAATAAAAAATGAATAGTGAATAAAAAATGAATAATGAATAAAAAATGAATAATGAATAAAAAATGAATAATGAATAAAAAATGAATGCAAAATGAATAACGATTCTTTGTGAATTGCATTCTTTATGAATAGCATTCATTTGAATAAAAAAATGAATGCATTATTCTGAATAAAGAAAAATGAATAATCGAAATGAATAATAAATCAATTTTCTGAAATTGAATGTGAATTGAAAATTTTATTCATGGATCAATTTTGTTTTCAATGAATAGCATTCTTTTGTCCTTATTCACTTGTACTTATAATTCTGAATATGAATGCAAATTTTACAGCTCTGTTATCTACACAACTGCTTCTGTTAGTATTTTTTAGATTTCTTAGAAGATATGATCATTACTCAAACGCAGAAGAATAGAGGTTTCTTTCGGAAAAATTATAGCATGATTTATAAGATAGGTTCTCTGCAGCAAATTGTAAAAGAAGAAATACCTTCTATGAGCTAAAATATTCACAAATTAACATATGCAAGCAAATATTCGAAAGTGATCGACGTTTAGTTAAAGCGAAGACCAAAATTCTTCGAGAGTTTTTTGGAATTTTCTTTAACGAATTCGAACGTTTAAAGAAGTAGCTGGGACAATTAACACCTTCTGTCGTAGAGAAAAAAAAGGCAAACAAACAATGTCTATCACCACTATAAAGACTTAAATAAAACAAAGAACTAATCACAGCTGCATGTTTTGAATATCGTGAAATAAAAGCAATTTATTCATGTAAATATTTTATAGAAAACAAAAGAGTTTACTTTCGATCTTCAAACGCAATTTTTGAAAACAATATAATTTATAAGACGAGCTTAATCAGTGCATAATAAGAGTAAAAAAAAGCATTGCATGCAAGCAATATAAAAAAACAATTAATTAATGTCTTCATGAGACCTCTAGCTTATTCTCTGTAGTACGAGCTTTAAGTAAAAATTAAAAATATTAAAATAGAGCTCAGAAATTGATAAGCCAGAAAAGCTTGCCTTGATTTACTTTATTTTACAAAATTCTACATACATGCAATATAATATTGAAGTAAATGCTTACATTGGCAAATATAATGTGCGTGTGTTTAAAACATATAGACAGACATACATATGAATGTATGTTAATATTTATTGATTATTGTAGAAACGAGTTCAAAATTTTTTATGAATTTTTTTTTTGTTTTTAACTTTTCAATTTGACATTTTGAATGACATATTAGATGGGTTGGGGAAAATAAAAAAAACTGAACACTTGTCGCGCGCATGATGATAAGAATGTGCAGCGCTTAGCATAGACTGGGCAAGAGTTGCACTTTTCAATTGAATAATGGATTTTTGAAATATTGAAATATTTACGTAAGTTTGTGTAAATGTCATTTGCATATGTATGAGTAAATTTAAAAGCGATAGACAGACAGACACAATGACAATAGATAGGAGCAGACAAAGTGCGATTTAGGTCGATTTTGTAGACAGAGTGACTGTTTAGAATAATTATATAAAGGCGGGCTATTTTTTTTCTTTTTTTTATTAAAACAATTATTATTGATAACTCAAATGGTGTGACAGTGAAAATAAACTTGCCGTGAGACCCAGTGGATGTCAGAAGTAAGACATTCAAAAATCAAATGTGAGCTTTTTCAACCAAAATCCAGATTTTTAGATTTGAAAGAATGTTAAAATAGATATTTCTCAAAAAATTAGGTTTAAAAGTTAAAAAGAATGCGATATACAACGCATAACTTTTTGAGCTTTTAGCCTAAAGTCTTTTAACATTGCATAAAACTTTCTTTTCTGACTTGCTATAACTGGCAATATTGTTAAACAGTTGTTGTAGCTTTAAGAAATTTTCAACTCAAAGCGGTCAAGTCAAAAGCTTTTATCAATTAAGCTGGGCTAGCCTACTTTTTGAACAACAAACACAATAACGCCCAATAAGTTTTTTGTGTCGTGTTTATTTTTTTTGCAATTTTTTTTACAATTTAAATTAATTAGACATGTTTCTTCTCAATTTTATTTTTTTTATTAATTGAGTGACGTCTAATGTCACTCAATCATTTCTACATAAACGCTGATGAAATAATCAACACTTGCTGGTTTTCAATTTCGGCATAAAAAAACACCAAAAAACAAAACAAGCTTGAGCACTTTCATATGCCACCCCCTAAACGGCCAATAGCAATTCCGCTTAAGTTACCGCTAATTATAAGGTGAGGTGAACAATCAGCAGCGTTTTTTGTGATGATCAAGCAAAATAAATTTAAGACAAATAATGCGCAGTATAGCAAAAAATTAAAAAAAAATTATCTCAAAACAGCAGTTATTAAAAAAAAAAACAACCGCTGAAACTGCGTACGACACGCCAGTGACCGAGTGTGGTTAATGAATAAACAAACAAGTTGTTGTTTGCAAAAAAACAAAAAAAAAAAAAACAAAAAATAAATAAATAAAATAAAATCAAAGTACTCAAAGAGCAGCAGTGCATGCAACAACAGCAACAACAACAGCTTGAACAATCATCGATATGCTGACAATGTGCGTTATAGTAACCATTGGATATAAGCGGGAATCCCGCTGCAGACATGAGTAATATTATAAATAAAACAAAAACCATTTTGTGGTTGAAAGCTTTTCAATTTTTGTTTATATTTTAATTTCCACGAAAAAATTGTAAAACTTGTTTTTTTTTTTTTTTTGCAAAAATAAAACATAAAATAAACGCAAAGACAACAATTAATTTTAAAATTAACTTCATCAACTTCAAATCAAGTTAAAGAGACAAGCGAGATTAAGTCGTCACAGCAATACTTCAAACTAAGCTGAAAGCTTTTTAATTTAGATTGTCGCAAACAGTCAGAACAACTGTACATGTTTTTTATTAAGATTCTTTCGTTTTGGTCCAAAAAACAACGTCAGTTTCAACAACGTCATCCTTTCGCTGAGCTCAGTCATGCCTTGAGCTGAGTTTTTTTGTTGTTCTCTTTGCGTCAAAAGACCAAAATATACAAATTCATAGCGTCATCAATTGTTTTTTAATACTTGTTTTAGGCACAGTTTTTTTGTGAAGTTTTTAATTTTTTTCATATAATTTTATTTGTATAACTGTAGTTGTTGTTATTTGAGTGCCGTTGTTTTACTGTTGCTTTTTTATTGCTTTCAATCGCCTCATTTAGGCAACAATTGTTTAAATAAAACTTTTGTTAAAAAAAACAAAAAAAAAAAAAACACATTTCTTTGTCATGTGACTGACGTCATTTAGGCTACAGCATTGCTTACTCAGAAGCTGTTCAATTCTTTAAAACACATGCTTTGACGAAAATAAGCTAATGTTTTTGCACTTCTTGTTATTTATTTAGTTAATTTTGTTTCAAAATGATATTGAACTAGAATTTTTTAAGCTTTTGTTTAATAGACGCGTGTCATTAGAAAACAAATAACTGACAAATTATACTTAACCTCTTTTGTTTTGTATGAAGTTTTATCAAGTTTTGTTTAACGGTTTGAAAAAGTATTTTAAGTATTTAGTATTAAAAGTAAAAAATAGTATTAAGTATTTTGCTGCTAAGGCAGTGTTCCATATTCTAATATAAGAAAGCAAAAACCATGAGAATTTTTGTTTGTATTATAAAGCCAGGCACGCTATTTTCATCTAACGATCTTGTAAAAAGAGATATTGACAATTCGATATTAGCTAAAGATACGTTTAAGTTTATCCAAGTTTCAACAAGGGCAATAGAAGATATAGTAAAAGAATAAAAAACAGTACAAATAGTTTGCGTCTTGACTTTGCACTTTGTCCTGATTTTGGGTATTGACTTAAATAGTAGAGCTCAAAGAAGCGAAATACTCGTAATTTATATATACTCCAAGTACTCTTCTTGCATTGAATGCTGACGTGAAAGCTACTCGCCAGGTAATGACGCGAAACCCTAAGATTTTCCTCTACTGGAAATCGGTAAACGTGTTTAAAGAAGTTTTTAGTTAAAAAATTTATGTTTTAAGAAGTTGACAAGAGCTATAAGATCGTTTAGACATGAGTTCATTACTTGAGAAAACCGCCAAAAACGAGTTAGGACTAAATTAGGTTATTATTTTCATTGCATTACTCGCACTGCATTGCATTTTCAAATACACAAGTTTGTAAATTTTTATGGTTGTACCTCGAAAATAAAGTGTTTGAGACCATCATATCTACATAGCAAAAGTCTGATTTTGGGAAGCGATTTTAATCTTTAAAATGCTAACGAAATCTTGAAAAGTTTTCCGATGTAAAAAGTACTGACTTTGCTTCAGTAGATTGATTGGATCACTTGTTTCCTCAAGAACATATCGATTCGTGTCGTGATCGACGGTATTTCGTCCAATAAACACGCCATCGCACTATGGAGTATTTCTTCGATTTAGCTGGACAATATTTAATTTCGTCAAACACCGATTTAAAAAAAAACAAGTAAAGAAAGTCTAAAGTCGGTCTAGGCCGACTATGAAATACCCTAAACAAACTTTTCAAAAAAAAAAAAAAAATTAATTGTAAATGGCCGTGTCCGTGGGCGGATGACGTCCATTTTTCCAAACCATCTTTGTCTTGTCATAAAAAACATACGTGCCAAATTTAAGCTCTGTAGGTTAAACACATGCTTATTTATTGCGTTTTCAATTTTTGGGTTGTATGGGAGGTAGGCGTGTCCGTGATCGGATGACGTCCATTTTCCGAAGACATATTTGTGTTGGTATGAAACACATACATATCAAATTTTATTGTTGTAGGCTAATTATGAGCTGAGCTATGCAGTTTTCAATTTTCGCGTTGTATGGGAAGTAGGCGTGTCCGTGAGCGGACGATGTCCATTTTTCTAAACCATCTTTTTTTTGTTATGAAAAACATACGTGCCAAATTTTAGCTCTGTAGGTTAAACACATGCTTATTTATTGCGTTTTCAATTTTTGGGTTGTATGGGAGGTAGGCGTGTCCGTGATCGGATGACGTCCATTTTCCGAAGACATATTTGTGTTGGTATAAAACACACACATACCAAATTTTGTTGTTGAAGACTTATTATGAGCTGAGTTATGCAGTTTTAAATTTTTGCGTTGTATGGGAGGTAAGCGTGTCCGTGGGCGGATTCCAAAAATATTCAATAGTGCAGATCCTTGGGTACATGTGACCATGTGTACCAAGTTTCATCCAATTATCTCAACTCCTTCTTCTTATCCTGTGTATACGGACAACACACAGACGGACGGACGGACGGACGGACGGACGGACGGACGGACGGACGGACGGACGGACGAACGGACGGACGGACGAACGGACGGACATAGATAGCTCGACTCACGTGGTGACACTGATCAAGAATATATATACTTTTCTATACCGGACTCGCTTCGTTCTATGCGTTACAAACGTTTGCACAAAGTTAATATACCCTGATCTTTCAGGTTTAGGGTATAAATATATATATTTTTAGTTTGTTGAATACTGTAAAAATAACGGACAATGAGTATTTTTTACCTTGCCTTCGTCAAACATTTTTTTGTTAACTCTCTGAACTATGTTTTTTTTTATACCCTAAACCTGAAAGGTCAGGGTATATTAACTTTGTGCAAACGTTTGTAACGCATAGAACGAAGCGAGTCCGGTATAGAAAAGTATATATATTCTTGATCAGCGTCACCACGTGAGTCGAGCTATTCATGTCCGTCCGTCCGTCCGTCCGTCTGTCCGTCTGTGTGTTGTTCGTATACACAGGATAAGAAGAAGGAGTTGAGATAATTGAATGAAACTTGATACACATGGTCACATGGACCCAAGGATCTGCACTATTGAATATTTTTGGAATCCGCCCACGGACACGCCCACCCCCATACAACGCAAAATTGAAAACTGCATAAATAAGCTCATAATTAACCTACAACAGTAAAATTTGGTGTGTATGTGTTTTGTATCAACAAAAAAAATGTCTTCGAAAAATGGGTGTCCTCCGCTCACGGACACGCACTTCTCCCATACAACCCAAAAATTGAAAACGCATTAAATAAGCCTTTGTTTAACCTACAGAGATAAAACTTAAAAAAAAGATGATTTTGAAAAATGGACGTCATCCGCCCACGGACACGCCTACCAACGATACAACGCAAAAATTTAAAACTGCATAAATAAGCTCATAATTAACCTACGATATAAGATACAAGATGTCTTCGAAAAATGGGTGTCTCCCATACAACCCAAAAACTGAAAACGCAATAAATAAGCCTCTGTTTAACCTACAGAGATAATATTTGGCACGTATGTTTTTTATGACAAGACAAAGATGGGTTTGCAAAATAGACGTCATCCGCCCACGGACACGCCTACCTCCCATACAACCCAAAAAGTTTAAAACTCAAAAAATAAGATTATGTTTGTCATAAAGAGATCAAATTTGATATGTATGTATTTTATACCAAATCTAAGGTGTGTTCAAAAATTGGAATGGTCCGTCCATTAATATGCACACTTCCCATATCGAAAGCACAATAAAGGCATTAACTGTGAGCTACAGGAATAATACTTGGTAGGCATGTGTAAATTTTTCATCAACATTTAAATGCATATAAAATATAGGCTTTATCCACCCACGGACACACCCATTTTCAATAATATTATTTTTTTTTTGGAAGAGTAGGTTTAGGGTGTTTCATAGTCGGCCTAGACCGACTTTAGACTTTCTTTACTTGTTTTTAGTTTAACTTTTTTTGCGTTGCTAGCTGCTTAGAGAAGTGCTACTTAAAAAATATATATTTCTTAAAAATTTATATTGTTTTCCCCAATTTTTCTAAGAAGTTAATACAAATGGATTGCATTGAATCAAGTTTATAAAAATAAATGTAAAGTGGTTTGGATGGTATTGTATTTATTAAAAATTAGTAATTGTATTTTAAAAATGGGTGTTTTTTGAGGAATTTTTTTTTTAATATTTTGATATCCGAAGGGATTTGTTATATGCGGCTGTACATTTTTCTTCATAAACTTAACACTACAGGTGATGACATTTTAAAAAATATAAACTCGTTGCCCGCTTCGTTCCGAAAAGTGCTGAATTTTTTAAAAACCGTTTACAACCAAAACAACTGGTCAGGTTTAAAAGTAACAAAATTAGATCAGAACTGCGCCTTCCGCCCATATAAAGTGACGTCATCAACATGGTAAAACATTTATTAATCCCATAGTTTTAGAAAAAAATTACACAAAAAATATTTTTTTATCATCCGTTCCGAATTAAAATGGGATTGATTGTAGCTGTACCTAAGGCGGTATTTGGTAACTCCAATGATGGAAATACAAACCGCAGATTTTTCGAGGACCCGACTTTAGCAGCTGAAATAACTGGGCTTGACTTTAATTCTTTATATCGCTTAAAAGTTATTTTAGAAGTTATTTCTAGTGGTCATTAAGTGAACATTGAAAAATTTGCTGAATACGCTATGGACACAGCTAAATTATACGTTAACTTATATCCATGGTATTTGATGAGACCAACAATGCATAATGTATTAATACATGGTGCAATTGTTATTGAGAATGCTATTCTTTTTATTGCTTTTAGAAGAAACAGCTGAAACAAGAAATTAACATTCGAGAATATCGTCAAAGCTATGCAAGGAAAGCTTCAAGAGAATATTGCAAAACTGATGTTTGCTCTTAACTTCCGATCCTCTTTTAGCTGGAATAAGTACCGTGCCGAGGAAAATACCAAAATTACATTTCCATTTCTCCATTTCTCCATTTCCATTTATTAAGGAAACTTTGGAAATGCTTTTGCCCGGGAGCGCTCACATACTATCGAAATTGAAAGTGAGTCATCTGAGGAAGACGAATCATTTTCTGATGACCTTTTTCCGGCTTGATTCATTAAGTCACGCTTGTTTTTTTATTTTTTTTCTTTTGTTTTATTTCTAAATTGCTTTACATTTAATTTGTAAAATGAACACAAAAAAATTATATTTTTCACTAAAATTTCTACTAGGAATGTATATCATTGGAAAGTCCGATATACATGATGTCTTTGAAGAATGTTCTGCATCAAAAACTTTCGTTGCTAGAGCATTTTTAGTAAAACAAGCTCGTATAACCTACAAATTAACCCACAGCTGCCCAGAGGGTCAATATAGGCCCCACTTGCTAGACATTATTTTGTTTGTTTTTGCATTCCCTATAGTTTAAAATCATAAAATAATTTTGTCCAACTAAATTGTTCTGTATACTCCACTGTGCATCGATGTAGGAGTACCGCAGGGTTTAGTTCTTTCGCCAACTTTGTGCTTGTTTTTATCAGCGAATTTCTGTCGTTGACCCATATTACAATTCATTCGTTTGCGGACGACAGCAGCATTTATCATTCGTATTTCTCCGAAAAACGTCCGAGCTCTTTGGAGGTTGAGACAAAGAGACAAATTATGAATGACTCACTAATTTACGACCTGAAAAAAATCTCCGAGAAGGGTCTTGCTAATAGAGTCGAGTTTAGTGCGAGAAAGAACCAATGCTGTCTGTTAACGCACAAGCGCATGAATTATCCTTTAATATGGACGGTATGGATAATTCGGAGTCAGCAGCTCTTGATGTTCTGTGTATATCGGTCCAATCTGATCTTCGCTGGTTATATATTTGATGTGTCGAAAGAAGCGGCCAAGTGCCTAGCTTTTTTTTTTTAAATGGTGCAAAAAATACTTCACCCCAACTGATCTTCGCATAATCTACACCTCTAATATTAGGCCGAAAATGAAACACAATTCGCACATTTGGGTGGAGGCTTCAAGATCGTATTTGAAACTACTGGTCCAAATTCAACGTCGTGTAATATATTTGATTGGAGATGAAACTATTTCTTTCTCTCTCATGCTCTTGGTCATTGACGCAATGTTGGTTGCTTGAGCCTTCTGTTTAGGTTTTACCATGAGAATTGTTCAAGGGAGATACATGGGCTGATGCCACGAGCTCGTGTGTTTTCTAAAAGAACTTCGCATTTCAGGGATAACTCTTTCTTTGGTTGCACAGTAAGATTGTGGAATATTCTCCCTGCGTCTATGTTTCCCGACGGCTTCAAACTGTGCAAATTCAAAACAAACTTCAATTTTGTTACACGCAGATTTTTGGAGCAGCTTTTTACGAATCTGATAGCAGGTTCCCAAATTCGTTGATGCTGAGGATGATAAATGTTGATTCTCGCTACTTGCAGTATTGGCTTCTATGAAACACGGCGAACATTTTACAGCTGTGAAAATTATATTCTACCATCATAATTATTAAACGGCATAGATTGCTCGCCACTTGAACGATGTTTTAATAGAAATTGAAACTCATTATTTAGACGTTTTAAGAAAATAATTTAGAAATTCAATAATTTAAAAACATTAAATTTCAAAAATCAGAATAAGAAATGTTGAGATATATGCTCTTTCGAGATTTGTTTTTTGTGGTTTTTTGCACAAAAGAGGTATTGTTTCAAAAAATTTCACGAAGCCTAAGGGTTGACATATCGTTAACATATCGCAAAGTCATATCTTAACAAAAAAAAAACACAAAAAACAAATTGGCCGTTTCAGCCCTTGAAAGGACTTTGACCGAGCTTCTTATGATCAATTGTGTTGTGTGTGTTATTAAATGTTTGCACACAATTGACCGAGAACTGGACCTACTTGTTTTATGCCGACTCCGAACGGCTAAAGTTCATGTTCTCAAGAAGCTTTACATGGCATTACTTACTCTCTGAGGTTTGCCATTGTCTGCAGAGAGGTGGTGACCGATTAGAAAAATTTTTTATTGAAAGAAACTTTTCGCCGCTGCTGGGGATCGAACCCGGGCTCCGAGCATGCTAAGCCACACACTTAACCTGCATGCCACGGTCATATCTTGAAGAGTATTATAATGAGCCAAAGAATATTTTAGACCGTATTTATTACACTTTTTTGTATGGGGACCGAACCGGAAATGGGTTATTGACTATTGACTATTGGTTATTGGTTATTGGTTATTGGTTATTGGTTATTGGTTATTGGTTATTGGTTATTGGTTATTGGTTATTGGTTATTGGTTATTGGTTATTGGTTATTGGTTATTGGTTATTGGTTATTGGTTATTGGTTATTGGTTATTGGTTATTGGTTATTGGTTATTGGTTATTGGTTATTGGTTATTGGTTATTGGTTATTGGTTATTGGTTATTGGTTATTGGTTATTGGTTATTGGTTATTGGTTATTGGTTATTGGTTATTGGTTATTGGTTATTGGTTATTGGTTATTGGTTATTGGTTATTGGTTATTGGTTATTGGTTATTGGTTATTGGTTATTGGTTATTGGTTATTGGTTATTGGTTATTGGTTATTGGTTATTGGTTATTGGTTATTGGTTATTGGTTATTGGTTATTGGTTATTGGTTATTGGTTATTGGTTATTGGTTATTGGTTATTGGTTATTGGTTATTGGTTATTGGTTATTGGTTATTGGTTATTGGTTATTGGTTATTGGTTATTGGTTATTGGTTATTGGTTATTGGTTATTGGTTATTGGTTATTGGTTATTGGTTATTGGTTATTGGTTATTGGTTATTGGTTATTGGTTATTGGTTATTGGTTATTGGTTATTGGTTATTGGTTATTGGTTATTGGTTATTGGTTATTTGTTATTTGTTATTGGTTATTGGTTATTGGTTATTGGTTAATCGTTCTATATTGGTTCTTTATTGGTGTGTTTTTTGGTTATTGGTAAATCGTTTTTGTATGGTTCTTAATTGCTGTTTTTTTTTGTTTATTGGTTATTGTTTTTTATTTTTTTTTGTTTTGGTTAATAGACTGAAAAAAGGTAAATAAATCGTAAAGAACTAAATTGTTTTCGATTCCAAAAGTTTTATTAAAAAAAAAAAATCTAATAAAATTTTTAATTTCAACTTCCCAAAAGCTTCAATATTTTAGTGAAACTATTTTTAATCAGTTTTTCATATGACTTAGCGTTTTTTACTTTTGTTAATCAATGTTTCAACTTAAAGCTATTGTTATTTTAATTATGTATTTACTTATATATTTTTTGCTAAAATCAAGTTTTAAGACGAAATTAATGAATTTCTTCTAGTCGAGTTCAATGTTCAAAACCAACGTTTTTTACGATTTCTAATCGTCCTTAATCAAGCATTAAGACATGATTAAAAATCATAAAATTGTTGATTTATGTTTTTTTTTTTTATGTTGGTTTAAGCACTCAAAAATTTTAAGTTCGTTAACATACATAATATTTGTTAGTACATGTCGAATATTCTAGATTTTGTTTGACAATAATTCTTTATCGTTCGCCATTGTTCATTGAACTCAAGTGCTATGCAATTCTATATATATTTTTTTTTTGTCATATTTTAATATTAGCACTAAAAATAAACCCTACAGCTCAAATTATGCACTTTTAAATGTCTAAAAAAATCTCGTAAAACCAGCATTAGTTTCAAATGTAATTTTGTCTCGTCTTACTTATTCTTATTTGCGGTTAAAAGCAAAACTGAACTTTAATATCTTGCTGACGAAAGGTAGCAAATTTAAACTATTACTTTAATTACATAACTAAAACATTGTTAAAAATCGTAAAAGCTATGCATGTTTTGTTTTGTATTGCTGTGTCATTTATTAGAGTTGCCAGGGTGCAATACAAAAAAATATTGTTTAATTATTTATTTGTGAAATAATAGTTTTTTTATATATTTTTCAATTACTTGTATTAATTTTTGAAAATAATTATATGCTCTCAATGAATTTTATGTTAATGCATAGATTTGAAAATTAGTATCAATTATATGGAATTTTACAAGGGCTGAGATTATTTTGTGAACTATGTATATGATATTCGTGTAAAAAAATTAAAATTATTAAAATATTACAGTTAATACGTAGATTCTTCAGAGTGGTGTTGAACAGTTTGGAAAATGCTTAGCTAGCGTAATAAACGAAATAACCACAAGTGGCAGTTTGTACCAAAAAGACGTTATCGTTTTTTTGTTTTAAGGCCAAATAAAGCACTTTTGGACAAGAAATCAACAAATTTTAAAGAAGTGTAATTTTAAAAGAAACAAGTTCAAATTCAGGGTATATAAATCGAAAAAACAGGGCTTACCAGTTGACTATGACTCCAGAAAATATAGAACTTTTAAAGTAATTTTAAACGGTATATCATAATTTTCTTACATCGGTTTAGTCACTATTTTTTGTTTTTTTTTTAGTCATGGTAGTCATGTTGTGAAACCAATATTGTCTATTTTGATGCTCATCTCATTCTGCTGTCTTTATTGGCCGTCTGCTACACAGAGAAAAATAGTGCCACATAAAATCTATAAGATTTCTTCTTAAAACGTATTTAGAACAAGGGGCATGAAAGACGAAAGAGGCGAGGTATTTTTTAAGAAGAAATATTTTTATTTTTCACCAGAAAATCTTCTTATATTTATTTAAAAAGATATCTTCTTAATTTCTTCTAAAATCCATATTTTAAAGACTTTTCAAAAACAAGAGACATGAAAGACGAAAGAATAGAGGTATTTTTTAAGAAGAAATCTTCCTATTTTTCAGCAAATTTCTTATTAAATTTATTTAATAAGATATCTTCTTAATTTTTTCTAAAATCTATATTTTCAAGACTTTTTTCAAGTCCTAGACTTGGTGTATCAAGAAGAAAACCAAGTAGGTGTATGAGATTTCTTCTTAAACAAAATAAAGAAGAAAGCCTAGTTCCAAGATTTCTTCATAAGCAAAATCAAGAAAAAATCCTAATAGCTGTATGAGATTTCTTCTTGAAAAAAATTAAGCAGACAAAGCCAATAACATTAAGAAGAATATCTTCTTAGGTAAAAACCATAGAGAAATCTTCTTAACTATGTTCTACATTATAAGGTTTTAATGTGGCGATTTTTGCCACTCATCTGTACTTTCTTTAAAAGAAATTCTTAAAACGATGGTTTGTAATGCTATTGCTCATCTTCGACAATATAAAACCACGGAAAATGTACCACTCCAAACACTACTGCGCAAAACTTCAGTACATATTGATCAAAAGATTGTCTGACTATCAAAATCTGAGCCAAGGAAGAGCACAGCAGTCATCCAGGGTGAAATAGTGAATGAAATTGTTGTCAGTGTTTCAAAAAGAACTGTTGGTTGACTTTAAGTGGAAGCTGGCCTTTATGGAAGACTTGCTGGCACGAATCCCAAGGTGAAAGGCTCGCAAAGAAAACACCGTAATGAACTTTCCAAAAATCATGTATCTTGTCCGGTAAACCAGTGCAAATACTTGTTGTGTGGAGTGTTAAAACAAAGATCAATCGCATTGATACTGATGGTTGAAAGAGTGTCCGACGCCCTAAAGGCAATGAACTTGATCTAAAGTACACTTCTTCGTTTGTTAAGCATGGCGGTGGATCGATCTTTGTTTGAGGGAAATATTTCTTGGAATGGCATTGGTCTAATTCACTGTGTTTCTGGCACAATGAACAACGAAGAATACGTTAATATTTTAAAAATTGTTATGCTGCTTTGGGATGAAGACAATATCCCAGTGATTTGGTCATTTCAGTAGGATAATGACCCCTAGCATACTGCAAAACTAAGCAACAAATATTTTGATTAAATTGCTTTGACTGTTCTTGACTGGCAATCGTCAAGTCCTGATGTAAATCACATAGAGCATTTAAACGTAACAAATTTGGCTGATTTTTTTAGCAAGAGTCAAGGATGCTTGGTGCGTTATTTTGGTAAACGATGCCAAGACCTTATCCTAAATGCAAAGACGATGTCTTGTAGTTTTAAAGCAAAACGTTTTTCCAACAAAATATTATGCCCTCAGCATCACTTTTGTTAAGTTTTCACATATTTTACTACTTGTTTTTAACTAAATTTAATATATTTTGCAAGCTTTTCTAATTAAGGACCAGGACCAGATCAGAACCAGGACCAGATCTGGACCAGGACCACTATATTTTCCCCTTGCTTAAAAATTTTAACTACCACTCTGTCCCATCGGTCTATTTATCCAAGACCAAAACCATATTATCCAAGACACAAACCGCAAAAGCTTTTACCAGTGTTGCAACCTTTTCATATAAAAAGTGGTTTTTGTGGTCCAGAATTCTTATATGAGGAATTTTTGGTGAATTTTTAGGTCAAAATTTTATATGGAGATTTTCATACAAAAAGTGGTTTTTATGGTCCAGAACTTTCATACCTTATCTTCTCATAAGAATTTGGAAAAAGGGAGAAAATTAAAAGCACCCTTGAAAACGTCGATACACGTGAAGTTATTACAGAAAACGGTGTAGTATAAAATATTTTTATAAACTGTGTTTTCTTTTAACTCGAAATTAATTCCAAATTCGAAAACAAAAATTTATAAAACAAAAGAAATCAACACAAAACCTTCACTTGTGGTTTAGCGAGTGATTTTTAAGTTCTAAAAAAGGCGTTACAACTTTAAGCTTTCGATGGTACTGCCGCCTCTTAAGGCGAGTGCTTGCTTGGATTCCATGAGCATGTTTTGATTTGTTTTTTTTTCTAAGTCATTATTAATTTTCAAATATGAAATTATATCAAAAATTTTATACAAACTTATTTTATTTTTTTTTTTTTTTTTATATACCTACAGGAACGGACTTTTTTAAGCTATAGACTAGTGCCTAGTTGGCAACTCTGCCTTTTCGAATGATAGTCTGAACAGCTAAGAGTGATTAATGGAAATGACGCTTGTTTGCATTTGCATAATTATTATAAAGAATTGCTTAAGTGTTGTTGTTGTTGTTGTTATTGTTGTTGCTAAAGCTATTGTTATTGCTGTCACTTAGCTTTTTAATGCAGTGTTTTTGTTGTACTATTGTAAATTTCCTTAACTGTAAATGATTTCATGATGTCTGGCCAAGAGCTTTCCATGCAGACGAGTTTACAGCAAATGCGCTCATTTGCAAAATAGGTTAATGGAAAAGTTTTCTTTTATTTCTTATTTTTTTTTTTTTGGTTTTGCTATTCCTCCAATAAATCATGCATTTTTGTGCTAGCGAATGCAAGTTACTATCAAAAACAAAATCTGGCGTTCAATTCTCTTTTGACTGGCGAATATAAAATAGAAAATTTTTAAGAATTCTTAAGCAATAACAGTGAAAAAATAAAAAATTTAAAAAAAAAGTTATCATCTATGCAGATCAAGTTTCTTGGTAATTCTGAATGCAAGTAGCTCAGTCTTTATGGTTACCATGAAAAAATATAATAAAGCACTCTACGTAAATCGAAGTTATAAAATTTATAAATTCTAGCAATTGAATAACATATTTTATTAGTACATTTTTTTTATTTTTAAGCTCATGTTTTTATTAATTAATTATTTTTTATTTCTTGCAAATTTCAATTTGCAATTTTACGGCTAATGCGGAAAATTTTCAGAATAGTGACTCAATTTATTCCAACCGCTATTATTATTATTATTTGCTTAACCGTATATATCTTTTAATTCTTGCTAAAATTGCTCTATTGCCGTTATTATTACAAAACAAAAAAATGTATTTTTCCTCTGATTCAGTATTTATCTAATAAATACAGTTATTTTGCTTCCTTGTGCGACCACTTCAAAGACTTCTTTTAACCGTCCGCTTTTGTGTATTCAAAATATTTACTCTCTAATTTTAATTGTTTATTTAGTCATATTTGCTGTTGCAAATCTTTGCTATCATTTTTTTTTTTTCTTTTTTCCATATATGTGTCGCATATATTT
The DNA here is from genome assembly GCA_958299015.1 of Tetanocera ferruginea. NCBI lineage: Eukaryota > Metazoa > Arthropoda > Insecta > Diptera > Sciomyzidae > Tetanocera > Tetanocera ferruginea. Next base: position 32,442,487 of record OY282642.1, on the reverse strand, counting down.
TATTACTATTTACTTAAGTGTTTACCATGAATCAGCTATAGATTTTGTCGCCAATTTCTATTTGCTTTTGAATAATTGGCTACATACCGTAAACTATACGTTATAATTGTTTAATTTCAATAGAATCTTGTCTTTGACAATGTTAAGTCTATTAAAGCTACAAATTAACTTGTCCTCCGCACAAAAATGCCTAAATTTATGACTCTGGGTATAATAAAACGATATTTCTTTGGTTCTAATATATTTTATGAATGAATATTTTGGATTATTCAACAAAATTTTTGCTGACGCAGCAAGTTAATTTTGTTGATTTAAACACTCACTATATTTAAGTGTTGTTTGTAAAACTTATGATTTAATATGTCGTTATCATGCTTCAAATTATTAATAAATTATAATTACTTATGTGACTTCACATAAATATCGTCCAAGAAAAATGATAAAAATAATCTGTATTTTCTTAAACATTGTCAACTAAAAATTTTAATAATAATTTATATAAGAATTTCAAAACAACTGTGGCCACAACATAAAAGACTTTTATTTTAAAAATAGAGTAAGTCAATTATTTGAAATCTACACATTTAAAACTGATGTTAACATATACAAACAAGATAGATATATAGGCAATAAATGTAAAACTAAGCTTTAAATAAATTTGATCGCAATTTTTTTTTATGAAGAGATGACCTTTTATTGCATTTAAAGTTATCATAAACTTGATAACTACGAAAAGTGACTTATGCCACTTTAATATAAGATCGTTTGTAATATTTAAACCTATAAATAAATTTTTCTTTAAAACCAAGATAACTTATTCTATACATGTTCCTAAAAATCCCAATTCACATTAAAAATGTAATTCAATTTCAAAATAAAAATCAAATTCATATTGAAATTATAATTCAAGTTCAAATTAATATTTAAATTCAAAATCAAATTCAAAATCAAAATCAAAATCAAAATCGAAATCAAAATCAAAATCAAAATCAAAATCAAAATCAAAATCAAAATCAAAATCAAAATCAAAATCAAAATCAAAATCAAAATCAAAATCAAAATCAAAATCAAAATCAAAATCAAAATCAAAATCAAAATCAAAATCAAAATCAAAATCAAAATCAAAATCAAAATCAAAATCAAAATCAAAATCAAAATCAAAATCAAAATCAAAATCAAAATCAAAATCAAAATCAAAATCAAAATCAAAATCAAAATCAAAATCAAAATCAAAATCAAAATCAAAATCAAAATCAAAATCAAAATCAAAATCAATATCAAAATCAAAATCAAAATCAAAATCAAAATCAAAATCAAAATCAAAATCAAAATCAAAATCAAAATCAAAATCAAAATCAAAATCAAAATCAAAATCAAAATCAAAATCAAAATCAAAATCAAAATCAAAATCAAAATCAAAATCAAAATCAAAATCAAAATCAAAATCAAAATCAAAATCAAAATCAAAATCAAAATCAAAATCAAAATCAAAATCAAAATCAAAATCAAAATCAAAATCAAAATCAAAATCAAAATCAAAATCAAAATCAAAATCAAAATCAAAATCAAAATCAAAATCAAAAACAAAATCAAATTAACGAAGAATGAAGAATGAAGAATGAAGAATGAAGAATGAAGAATGAAGAATGAAGAATGAAGAATGAAGAATGAAGAATGAAGAATGAAGAATGAAGAATGAAGAATGAAGAATGAAGAATGAAGAATGAAGAATGAAGAATGAAGAATGAAGAATGAAGAATGAAGAATGAAGAATGAAGAATGAAGAATGAAGAATGAAGAATGAAGAATGAAGAATGAAGAATGAAGAATGAAGAATGAAGAATGAAGAATGAAGAATGAAGAATGAAGAATGAAGAATGAAGAATGAAGAATGAAGAATGAAGAATGAAGAATGAAGAATGAAGAATGAAGAATGAAGAATGAAGAATGAAGAATGAAGAATGAAGAATGAAGAATGAAGAATGAAGAATGAAGAATGAAGAATGAAGAATGAAGAATGAAGAATGAAGAATGAAGAATGAAGAATGAAGAATGAAGAATGAAGAATGAAGAATGAAGAATGAAGAATGAAGAATGAAGAATGAAGAATGAAGAATGAAGAATGAAGAATGAAGAATGAAGAATGAAAAATGAAGAATGAAGAATGAAGAATGAAGAATGAAGAATGAATAATGAAGAATGAAGAATGAAGAATGAAGAATGAAGAATGAAGAATGAAGAATGAAGAATGAAGAATGAAGAATGAAGAATGAAGAATGAAGAATGAAGAATGAAGAATGAAGAATGAAGAATGAAGAATGAAGAATGAAGAATGAAGAATGAAGAATGAAGAATGAAGAATGAAGAATGAAGAATGAAGAATGAAGAATGAAGAATGAAGAATGAAGAATGAAGAATGAAGAATGAAGAATGAAGAATGAAGAATGAAGAATGAAGAATGAAGAATGAAGAATGAAGAATGAAGAATGAAGAATGAAGAATGAAGAATGAAGAATGAAGAATGAAGAATGAAGAATGAGGAATCAAGAATGAAGCATGAATAATAAAAAATGAAGAGAGAATATAGAGGAATGATTAATGAAATGCTAAGCATGAAACTTGAAGGATGAAAAATGCATAACGAAACACTAAATATGAAGAATTTATTTTTATGAGCTAAGCATCAACAATAACGAATGAAGAATTTAAAATGATTAATGGCAAATGAAGAAAAATACACAAAAAATGAAGAAGCAAGAACGGAGAATTATATATTAAGAATGAAAAAAGCAGAAAATTGAATTGAGAGATACGAACCAAGAATCAAGCATCAACCAGTTTCTAAAAGATGTTCGAAATTACTTTCGATATTTAATAAAAATTTGATTTGATTGAGCCTATCCACTTTGTTACTCCAATTTGTTTTCCGTTTCAGTTTTCAGTTTGATCAGAGCACAGTGCTACGAGCCAAACCATACGTTTGGTACGACTGGTCTGAAATTTAACAAAGATAGGATTTTCATAGAGTCTGCTTTTGCCTATTTTTTATTTTAAATTTAAACACAGACCAACACTTATTCTAGCAATATATGAATATTTCTTCATCCTTACGAATTCAACTTCGCCCAGTACCAAAATATTTGCACCATTAAGAATATATTTTACATCTAAAGCTTTTCTCGGAGTGTTACAGAAATATTTCTTCAAAAGATGACCTTCTTAAAAAAAAACTTTTCATCTCCACAAAGAAAATATCAATAAATTTAAAAATCTAAAATAGTAGCGCCATCTAGTCTGTATCTAATTCTACAAAAGCCAAATTTTGGATTTTTTGTTCATGTTGACATTTGCTCGGCATTGATGAAAAATAGCCGCCAACAGCAATAGAGCAAAATCAACGATTTAATGAAGGTAATAAATTTCGAATAAACATGAAAACTTAAAAAAATATTGCGACTTTTTGGCAAACAAAATACAAGAAATACATTTAATAGGAAACTTTAATGCGTCGCAGATTAATGTTTGTACTGCTGCCAAAAAAAAAGCATAAAAAAAAATTAACAATGCATAGTATTATCTATTATCATAGGCGGGCAGTCATATTTTCATTATATATTAACAAAGAAGCGTAACAAACAAAACTAACAAAAAGTCTTGCTTCTCTAATTTGCAAAATTGTTTTTTCATTTTTTTGCACTTTTTTTTGTATAAAATTTTTTGTTGATTCAACAAATTCATTAAATGTTGTTAATTATTCATGCAGGCGTCTAGCCGCTGGTTTAGCGGGCTTCGTTGGACTTTTATCGGTATTATTATTGCAATTATTTTGGTTGTTTTTTTTGATATTGTTAACTTAAATTCTTGATGTCGTTGTTGGTGTTTTGTTTTGCTAACATGGATTAAATTATAACAATTTTGCTGTTTTTTTTTTTTTTTTTTTGTTTGTTAAATGTTATTTAATGAGTTATTAATTGAACATGATTCAAATGGCGCTCGAATAAATATTTGATATACGAGTGGTATTAATAAAAAAAACAATTATAACAAAAAAGAGCTTGTTTTGTGGCTTTGTTGATGTTTAATTTTTATTTCTTAATAAGCTATTTACAAATTTTTTCGTTTTGTATATTTTATTATCATTACCTTAATTGTTGTAATTCACTCTCATGTTTTGCATGAGTTTCAAAATTTTACAAATTTTTTTGCAACTTTATATTGGCTTGTGCGCGGTGGTGCATTGAACTTTAATTAGATATGAATGGATAAATTGATTCTATGCCAAATATACTGTAATTGTTGTCATAACTGCATTCACAAATTTTGAAAAATACAAATTTTCCCTAATAAAGCCCTAATAAAGCTGTCCCCTAATAAAGCTTATTGGTGGGCACCATAATTAAGTAGTTTTTAGAAAAGAAAACTATATAAACTTCAAGTTATCTGCTATGATTATGATGTAATAAGGATAGTTTAATATAACTTATACGAGTTATCTCGTGCAGACGTTGTCCTTTAGTCAATACTATATATATGGGCATTTCCAAGCTGACGTTATGTACGTTTTGTACGAAAAAATTAAAAAAAATAATGAAAAAGTCTAAGTTTTAAAAACTTTTTTTTATATTTGCGTAGTAATTAAGTAGCACTATATTTAGTAAAAAAAAATCGACTCTAAGAATTAAAAGATATAATCAAAAATATGCACTAGTTTGACGTTACAAAAAACTGAAATGGTTTTTGACTTAGATTAGAAAATTTGCATAACTCTGCGAATTGGGCAATACTTTCTATACAAAATTTAATTTGGAAGAACTTAAAATAATATTAGTTTATTTTGGTAGTTATTAAATTAAAAAATCTTTTAAATGTATTATTAAATTATTTTACTTGTATTATTAAAGAGAAATATTCAAAATTAATTTAATTAAAGAGTTCACATTTTTTCCATGTTGCGATGTCAAGATTTCGGGCTACCAAGTTAAAGTTAAAGTTAAAGTTTTGGTCAGTTTTGTTTTTTGTTTATTTCTATGATAATTTTCTTTTTACTATTTCCATTTCTAAGAGTAATTGTGCAATTGCACTCTTATGCAAAACTTGTGCTACAACAACAACTAACCGCAAAATAAATGCAAAAGAGCAAACAAATATCAATTAACGGAAAAATTTTGATTTGCTTTAAATGATATTCTGAGGTAACGTCACGCCTGACAAAAAAGCATTTACTTCTGTTTCTCTACTCTGAAGTTCAAAAGTGCGTGCAATTTTGCATTTAAATAAATTTTGATAAAGTTGAGTAAATTTTATAAAAAAATCATTAAGAAGAAAAATCCTTAATTTTATACTAAATTTGAAAAGTGAGTAACGTCACGCCTCATTACTCAAAGTTTGGCTGATTTCGTTACTGAATTGGGTCACAAGTATTTATTTTAGTGGAATTTTTTTCCAAATTCTCATGGTCGATGGGGAAGGAGTTAAAAATATATAATATATAGTAGCTAAACTTTATGTTTTACTTACGTCAAATATTTTTTAAACAAATTTTAACTTAAAATGTTACGATGAAAATTTAAGTAACGTAGCGCCAGTAACGTCACGCCAGATGACTTAGCTTAATAAAAAAAAAACTGAAAAAAGAACTGAGAAGAAAACTTTTTAATTTAATAACTAAATAAACTTATATTATTTTATTTTAAAGTAAAATAAACTTATATTATTTTATATTCTTCCAAATAATGTTTTGTATAAAAAGTTTTGCCCAATTCGCAGAGTTTTGCAAATTTTCTAATCTAAGTCGAAAACCACTTCTGTGTTTTGTAACTTCATATTTTTGCTTATATCTTTTAATTCTTAGAGTCGATTGTTATAATGTTTTTACTTTATATAGTGCTACTTAATAACTACGCAAATATAAAAAAGTTTTTAAACTTAGACTTCTTCATTTTTTTTTTTTATTTTTTCGTACAAGACGTTCATAACGCCAATTTGAAAATGCCCATATATTAAAATTTGTTGTGAGAATTGAAATAAAACATACAAAAAAAAAAAAATGTCAACAATATCGAAAAAACAAAACTTAGATCTCGACAACAGCGCCACTTATCGGTTCCAAAAACTATCCTATCGTTCAAGCTGAAACCAACCAAACACATTCATAAAATTTCATTAAAATCGGATGTGTGGTTTCGGAGATAATAAGTCTCCGTCTTAAATAAAAAGTTATAACATAAAAATACTATTTTTTTCAAATTCAACATTGAGGACATTTCTTTAGAAAAAAAACCAAACAATTCTGATAATTTGCATGATGTTTTATATTTTTCTTAAACAATGTTGTATACGTTGGTTACAAATTATTCTTACCTCAGAAAAGGCACTTTTCGTTCAAAAACTATTTATATTTTTTAACTTTTTCCATTTATCCCTATAAATTCTTAGAACCTGTGAATAGTGGAAGAAGTGCTTCTCCACGTGTAAGTACGCTAAGCCTTAAACAATCTGCTTATTTCAAAATCAAATGCTTATTATTATCATAAGATTATAATCGCAATCCATATTGGAAAATGATGGAAGCATAAAATAGAGATCGTAAATTCACATGGTCGCTGGTAATACGAATTCCAATAATATAATCCAATAATCCACTTATGACCTATGGAATTTGTGTGCATACGATTAACCAAGGAACCACTGAACCCTTAATAGTAGACATGAGTTATCTAGGAGCTGAGATAATTATTAATATTAACTTCTGGAGACCTTCCTTGGAAAAAAGAAAAAATAGACCCAGACTTAAGCCAGCTATGGCAGACCATGTTGCCCCAAAAATACTCAATTATGCAATTTTGAGGTGGTCAAATGTATAAGAGTCCATGTTCGCAGACTCTAGCCCAGCTAGCTAAAAGCAGTTCCAACGACAGAAAACTGTATCGGAATTTCTTAACTAATTCGGTAGAAAAAGTGAAAAATCTTCAAAACGTGAATGAATAATTTATACTCTTACAACTTCATGTCCCAAAATAAACAAATTTCACATTCAAGGGTCTTATCCGAGCTTCTGATGATACATTTTTTTGTGTGTATTATTAAATGATAGAATGGTAGATCGATATACCAAACTGAGAACCGAACTTGATTACTATATACCGACTCCGAAAGGGTAAAGTTCTCAAGCAGCTTTCTATGGCATAATAGGATTCGAGATTCGTTGGCTTGCACGCGACTAACTCAGCACGCACGGTCACGGCCACCACATTAAGTTCCATCATCGCTCACAAAACTGTAGACTCGCAATTCTATATCCAACAGGCAGTAGCATATCGAAGGAAGTGCTCTTAAGTCTAATAGACAAAAGGAAAAACAAAGATTTTAACTCTTAAGCCACAGGTTATTTATAAGACCAAGAAAAACTCTCCTTAAGCCTTTGAGTGTTACATTGTATTCAATATTCTAGTATGAATTCTGTTACTCGCGGATTTTTGAACTCGTTTACCATTAATTATAAAGTCATCTCCTTGATTTTGATTTTGATTTTGATTTTGATTTTGATTTTGATTTTGATTTTGATTTTGATTTTGATTTTGATTTTGATTTTGATTTTGATTTTGATTTTGATTTTGATTTTGATTTTGATTTTGATTTTGATTTTGATTTTGATTTTGATTTTGATTTTGATTTTGATTTTGATTTTGATTTTGATTTTGATTTTGATTTTGATTTTGATTTTGATTTTGATTTTGATTTTGATTTTGATTTTGATTTTGATTTTGATTTTGATTTTGATTTTGATTTTGATTTTGATTTTGATTTTGATTTTGATTTTGATTTTGATTTTGATTTTGATTTTGATTTTGATTTTGATTTTGATTTTGATTTTGATTTTGATTTTGATTTTGATTTTGATTTTGATTTTGATTTTGATTTTGATTTTGATTTTGATTTTGATTTTGATTTTGATTTTGATTTTGATTTTGATTTTGATTTTGATTTTGATTTTGATTTTGATTTTGATTTTGATTTTGATTTTGATTTTGATTTTGATTTTGATTTTGATTTTGATTTTGATTTTGATTTTGATTTTGATTTTGATTTTGATTTTGATTTTGATTTTGATTTTGATTTTGATTTTGATTTTGATTTAAGTTTGGGATTGGGATTGGGATTAAGATTGGGACGAGTATCGGTTTTTGTATTTGAAGTAGAACTTGGAGTTGTATGTTGATTTTAAGTTGGATTTTAAGTTTTTGTTTTTTTACTTTGATATTTGGATTGGGGTATTAATTTGGAAAGTGCTTTGTATTAAGATTTCGATTCGAATTCAGATTTGTATTTGAATTTGAGTTTGGAATTAGATTTGGAACTTTGAATATGGATTTTTTTGGATTTTTTGTGTCTTCTTTAACATTTTCCTTTAAAATATGTTTTGATATAATATTTTTTTTACCTTTATGTATACTTATTAAAATATAACGTGCAAAATCTGTAAACATCTTGATTATGAAGTTATGATAATTTTTTGGAAATGTTTTTAACACATACAGCTGCGGTCAAAATAATAGTAGTACGCACAACGTTTACAAAAATTTAAAATAAAACTCGCACGTTATTGGATATAATAATTTTCGATAATAATTACTATTCTCCATATCGTATCTTTTATTTAACAAAAACTCTGAACAAAAACTAGCTATTAGTTCAAAACAACTTGAAATATTTACCACTTGCGTCATTAGCAGAAAAATAACAAAAATTTGGTGATTGACTTCAAAGTTCAGATAAATTGTAATTCATTCTGGTGTGTCTTGATATTTATGGATAGTTTTGGAGCATAAATTGACTCAACCTCTTCAAAAAGCTGATGTTTATCTGAAGGTTTAGAGTCAGCAATGTCTTTTTTAACATCACACCACAAATTTTCAATCGGATTTAGATCCGGCAACTGAACGGGCTTCTTCAAGTGCGCGATACAATTGTCCACTAACTACTTCTTCGCAAGTTTGATCGTATGTTTCGTTTCGTTACTTTATTTATAAACCCATATTAGTGGTAACTCCTTTTGAGCATACGGAAGCATTAGTTTCCTTGACGTAAAGATGTTAATCTGTTAATACAATAGATAACTTCTATACAATAAATTGGACCATCACCATAGAAAGAAAAGCATGTTCAAGCCTTGATTCTGCAACCATCGTGCTTAATGGTTTTTGTAGTATACTTCGGGTTGAACTGACTTTTTTTTGGATGTCGAACATATTGACGAGACCCTTTACCACCGTACATTACAATTTTCGACTCGTCCGACCATCAAAAGTTCCTTCATTTTTCTTTTGGCTTCGAAGAATCTAACTTAATCTTTAAGTATAGAATCTAAAGAAAGCTAACTTAATCCTTTTTAGAAGATACTTCTTGGTTAAAAGTGGCACTTGACAAGGACCATGCGTACTCAAATATTGTTCCTTAAGAAGTCTACGTACAGTACAGTGCAGAGGCAAATGGATTGGTTTTATAGTGACGTACCACTCGTTTAATCAATTTCACCGTCATAACTGTCTTGCGTCCACGTATCTCTTGTTTTTTATTGTATTTTTTGGCATTGTAAATCGTGGTTTGTGAACATATGAGTAGATTTTCAACCTATTTGTATTATTTTTCAATTCTAGCAATTCCGACTTTTCACCAGAACAATGGTTTTCTCTACACATTTTTGCAAAAATACGGCACAACTCTTAATTTTGTTTTTATATAAACTGATGGAAAATAGCTCAATACTTACTTTTTTGTGTATTTATAACATAAATTATATTTTCAATGCTTTGTTGTATTAATAAAATGCTACTATTTTTTTGACCCCACAAATTTGCATCCATTCTCAATAAATGTGAATTTACAAAACCAACAAATAGTTGTTGTTTACAAGATCAGGTCACCAGATTGTAAACTCACCATATAACGGTATAAAATAGCCGAGGTGAGTAAAAAAGGCTTGTTTAGAAAATAATCTGCTTGATCACTTTTCATATTTGGCACTACTATATGTTGACCGCAACTGTACATTTAAAAAAAAAAAAATAAACCTAGAAACCAATGAACTTGAGAACCTCCTCTTTTTTGAAGTTGGTTAAAAATAGGCATAAATTGGTTGACTATGAAATAAATGTGGGAAGGGAGTCGGACGGACATGGACGGATTACAAGAAGTGGACGTCGCTATTAACATACTACTCAATAAAAAACTACTCAACTAAAAACTAGAAAACTGAGACATTATTGAAAAATAAAAAATGTGAAAATAAAAAATATGTAAAATAAGTTTAGTTTTGAAAAAATTGTCGAAAAGAAAAGATCATATCTAAATAGCTGAAAATTTGTGAAAAGTAAACAACTCAATAAAGCAAATTTGAATGGAACCAACTCTCTTTTGAATTCTACATGGGGTTTCAAACCGGTCGTTAAACCAAGCCAAGAAGTTAAATCAAGAAGAAGAGGAAGCAGATACGAGGAACCTAAACGAAAAACGTAACAGATATTTTGGAGCTTGAATTTGGAGAAATTAAAAGGATAAGGTAAAAAGAAGAGAATTTTAAGGAGCTGAACACGAGGATGTCCATATAATGTATACCACTCACCAAAGGGTTAACTCTCTTTCGACTTAGGTGTCGCAAAGATATTTGAACGAATTCTTACTAATTTTAAGAAAACCGTTAATTGCAGCGATCATAAGAAGCTCGGTCAAAGTCATTTCAAGGGCTGAAATAGCCAATTTGTTTTTTTTTTGTTTTTAATTGCAATGTCATCTACAAACATTTTTATTTATCCGTGTTTATGTCAAAAACAGCTTCGGAAGAACCTTTCCCACATAAACGTCAGTTCTGTTGGAACGCGACTACTTGACCACATACGAAAATAAGGAAAAAAATGTGTGTTCAATAATATGCGACTGTTCATTCATGGCGATCAAAAGTACAATAAGGCCAAATGTAAACAAATTTTAGAATCTTACATTTTGTACACTAGTCTCTTCACATGAAATGGCCCACATGCCAAAATTCGATATCAAAGTTCAGATTTCTTTTGACTTTTAATAATATTTGCATAATTTTAAATTATGCACAGCAAAATTAAAATTTACATGAAGGTTAAAATAGGCATATCAACAATAAATTGTATTTTTAGCTATAGCAACCTTAGCAATATTCAGCATGATCAGCACAATACTTATTGATTAGCACTAGAATGTCAAAATTTTAAAACGAAATGCGAAAAAAGTGCTCATCTTTCTGACAAGCAGCTGCAGCAGCTATAAAAATGTAGCTCAAAAACTTGGGCAAAAATTGTACTGTACCCGATGTTCACACTTTTTTTGCCAATTTTTCTTCGATAGAAGTCTAAAAGAGACATGAGCTAAAGCAAGCTTTAGCAATTTACTTGTAAAGTCGATAACGGTTTAACACATGTCATTAGCATTACAATGAGAACCGTCCAAAACAACATTAAAAAAAAACAATGACTGACCACAAAACCGAGATAGCGCGCCGTTGAACAAAAAGTGTTAATAAAATTTTAAACAGCTCAAAAATAGATTGATTAAGATTTGTATGGTTACTTTTGTTTTTATTTTCAGCACCTGCATGAATATTGAATTTGGCAAATATAAGAAAACATCTCGTTAAACTGACTCAAATAAGGGAAGTAGATGAAGGTACGTAAAAAAAAAGCCCGGCACAAATGTTGCTACAAGCCAGTTCAGTTCAGTTGAATAACCATCTGAAGCGTGCCTGATGACCACAAAATCAATGTCAGCTCAATCTTGTTTTTGTCTTTTTTTGTTGTTGTTGTTGTTGGTGGAACGCTTTTTGTTGCTTCATTAGCAATCGTAAACCTTCACGGGCTTGCTTAACAAATTATAGATCACATATTAATTAAATGGTTCATAAAAAGCAAGACTCTGGCAACGCGTGGTTCACAGCAGCGTAACTCAGTAAATAGAAAAAGTATCAAGTTTCTCGATGCTATAGCTTTCAGTGTGGTAAAAGTGGAGAAAAAAAAAGATCAAAATCACTGTAGCTGATAATTTTAAAATACAAGAATAGCAGGAGGAGTAGAAAAAATGATGTTGGCCACACTCCAAAGATGCTGTCTAATAATGACTGACGGACGCACCGATTGTCTGCCTGACTGACTAGAGCTTAAATTTCTAGTAACAGGCAGACACTGCTCCATACCTCCTCCCACTCTGCTCTACCAGTCAGTGTGTGTGCCACTTTGAGCTCTGCAGCCACACTGGCTGGCTACACTTGTTGGCATTTTGACTTTGCGTAGCTTTTTGTGTGTTTTTTTTTAATCATCTTATCTGAATACACTTTTTTTCTACGTCACTCCGCTCTGCTCTACTTTGTGATTTTCTTCTTCATTTCATTTAAAAATCTTACTTTTCTGCAGCTTCAAGTACAATGCCAAAATGGGTTAAAAAAAAAAAAAATAGCAGCAAAAAAGCTCAACTGGTATCACTTTCAATGTTGCCGCTGCTGCTTGTTGTTGCTTTTTAGCAGCATTGGATGCTGTTGCATCATTGTGGAAATTCAATACAATGCGATGCTTCTGCTGCTGATGCTTTTTATTTTTTCATCTTCTTCTTCTTCTTAGCTTGGCCACTTGCTCGTTTCTGTTGCTGATCATAGTTCATGTCCTGAACTTTATTGAATCTTGTTAGTCTTTCCTTCTATTTTTTTTTTTTCTTTCTCTTTCATTCATTGCATTTCCTAACTAGGTTAATGCCCTCTAGTGTCTTAACCTTTGCTTAGTTAGTTATCTCTGTAGCTTACACACACACGCGCACACATTGTTAGTGATTTCAAATTTAGGTTACTGGCACACAATGTGAGAGATTTTATGCATGTTTTCTTAAAATAAATGAAATGAAATGTATACGTTAAGACATTCAATTAACTTGTTTATCATCTACCTGTTCGGTTATTTTAATTTTGATTTAACGAAAACTTTTTGATTTGTGTCAGAATTTAAAAGCTTTTTACTTACTCAAATTTTACTCAATGATTAATGAATGACGTATGTTTTTAGAAACTTTAAAATAAATTGTGATTTTTTTTTTGAGCATATCATAATTAGTGTAAATATTACTTCACAATTAGACAAAATGACCTTGAAGTATGGTCATCGATATAATTAATCATCAGATTGCTGAACTTTGATGTAAAAAAAACTTATTTGTGAGAAATATATTGCAAATGAAGCCCAAAAATAAAATAAAAATCAAGCGAACAACAAAGTGACTGATTAAAGATGTGATTTTCAACACGTTCTACGAAACTCAGTGAACTTAATGTATAAAAAGCAAACAATAGCTTAGGTTTGAAATTTAGAAGCATTTATGTCATCATTTCGCAATTCTGCTCTTTTTCGGCAAATTTTTATTTCAAACGTAAAAAATAATTTTATGATGTTTTGCTTATTTTTCTTAGTTTTTCATAAAATTCAATTGCTTAAAACTTTTAAAAATCTTGTATGAAATATCAGTTAATTGTTACATGATACATTTAAAGGTCACATCAAAAGTTGCCCGTACTACTTTTTGCCGTTGATGCTGTTTCGATAGCATCCTACATTTTGATCTCGGCGGTCAAGTTCTCCCATGTATTTATTATACTGCTGAATGCTGCATGGTTATTGAATAACTATCCTTTTTTTGTTGCTACTTGACCAGCGTTGTACAGATCCCATTGGCGTGTTACTATATCGCAAGTAGAAGCCACACCTACCGAATTGTTATCATTATTAGAACAAGAGTGATACCAGATTTAGGTCCCATACCTTAGTGAACAGATTAATATAGAGCCGTAGTGGAAATTCACTTTTATTATACTGACTCACATATCCTGTTCAAAGAATGAGATTTCAATTTATTCCCCCATTTGTAAAATATCAACAATCTCCAAAAGATTCGAAAAATTGGTCTACATCAATAGACCAATAATATCAGTCTAATATCAGTCTATATTTTGAGTAAATTAGGTTATATCACCGATTCAACAATTAACGATTGTATAAATCTCGAAGAATTGAGCCAAAATCAAAGTCAATGTTTAATATCAAAATGCCAAAGCTTAGCATTAAGCCAAAGTTTTACTTCTATCATTTATCTAAATATATTTAAAACATATCTTTACCAAGAATCACTGAAAAGAAGGATCACTTTTCTGAAACACTTTTCTGTTCCATTTTCTCAAAGAGCGTTTCCTTTTTAAAATAGTGCTGCATAATATGGAATCCCTTTTATGCTTCAAGAAGAATTGAAAAAAATTCGATGAATAAATAAATAAATAAATACAAAAATCGCAATTATTCGGCGAATTTCTTCCTTCGTTACGTCAAATTTTTCGTTCCCTTGGTGAAAAACTTACTTTTTTTATTTACAAAAGTACGATCAAATCAATTAATTCATCATCAACATTTTTGCAAAGAACTCGGCGTACCCTTGGTACACAAAAGAGTTGAAAGCACTTCGCAATAACAGGAATAGTGCATGGAAGAGATATGTCTGTAGTTTGGACTCAAATGACCTAAAAATCTACAAACGTTTGTTTCTGGAATTTCAAAATCTTTCAGCTGTTTTATATAATGAATATTTAGACAATATTAAGCTGAGAATATTGTCTGATCCGAAGAGATTTTGGGGGTTCATAAATACTAAGAAAAAATCTGATGGATTTCCTTCATCCTTCAAAACTCTTGATAGATTTACGGACGATCCTTCTATAATTTGTGGCCTTTTTGCCAATCAATTCAAGGAATTTTTTAGTTCAGATTCATATAACCCTGATGAAGGTTACTTTGACTATATGAACTCTTCACCCAGGGTCTCTTTGGAATCTATATCCTTTACCTCTGAGGATATTTTAAAGTATATTGGGACAATCGATGAGAATTTTGGCGCTGGACCTGATGGAATTCCTGCCACAGTGTTAACTCCATGCGGATCCGTTTTGTGTCAACTACTTTCTTTATTATTTAACAAATCAATTACAGAAAGTTATTTTCCAATTTTTTTCAAAAAAATCATTTATGAGTGCTATATATAAAAAAGGTTGCAGGAATGATGTTAATAATTATAGGCCCATCGCTAAGCTTTCTATTTACAAACTTTTTGAGCGAATTGTGTACGAACGTGTTAAAATTCATTGTGGAGAAGTCATAACAACTCGTCAGCATGCTTTTGTTAATGGAAGATCCACTAAATTCAATGGAATCTGGTAACCAAGTCGACCGTATTTACACTGACTTTAGTAAAGCATTTGATAAATTACCTCATGATTTAATCTTATTCAAACTGAAGTTAATGGGATTTCCAGATTATTTTGTATGCTGTATAAAATCGTATTTGACTGAGCGATCTTATCAAATACGATTCCGAGGGGTGTTGTCTTCAGAATTAATTGCTGAATCAGCTGTTCCTCAAGGTAGCCACCTTGGTCCACTTCTGTTTATTTTAGCAATTAATGACGTCACACACGTCATTGAACACTCTCGTCTGCTGATTTATGCAGACGATATGAAAATATACAGAAAAATAAATACTTAAGATGATTCTAACCTACTCCCGGCTGATTTAAAATCCTTTGAAGTTTGGTGCTCTAAAAATAATATGTTTCTCAATCCTAGTATATGCCAAACTATGACCTTTTCGCTAAACTATTTGTGGTGACCGTGGCATGCAGGTTAAGTGTGTGGCTTAGCATGCTCGGAGCCCGGGTTCGATCCCCAGCCGCGGCGAAAAGTTTTTTCAATAAAAATTTTTCTGATCGGTCACCACCTCTCTGCAGACAATGGCAAACCTCAGAGAGTAAATAATGCCATGTAAAGCTTCTTGAGAACATGAGCCGTTCGGAGTCGGCATAAAACATGTAGGTCCAGTTCTCGGTCAATTGTGTGTACAAACATTTAATAACACACACAACACAATTGATCATAAGAAGCTCGGTCAAAGTCCTTTCAAGGGCTGAAATGGCCAATTTGTTTGTTTGTTTGTTTATGACCTTTTCGCGAAAAAGGAATAATTTATTAATTGATTACAATATAAAAGATACTGCTTTAAGTCGTGTAGAGGTGGTCAAAGACCTTAGTATATGCATGGATCCTAAGTTGTCGTTCAACATTCATATTGATAATATCTATATAATTAATAGGCTAAGGTTTTTTTTTTGACTTTAACTCCTCCCAGACCAATGGATCGATTTTATCGATTCAGAAGTCATTAAATCAGGTTTAGGCTATAGATGTGCAAACCACTTTTAAAAATTGCGATTTCACTTCAGGGGGTTCCCAACCTTTTAAAACAGAAATAAAATTTTTGTACAAAAATCCGCTATTTAATCAATTTGAAATTTAGTTTGAGAAGAGCTTATGAGTTGGTCGAATTTAAATTTTTTTCAAATCTAAAAATTTGTAACCAAACTTATCTTTTATGCATTCCTTAAATGTCAATTGTCCGAAAAATGCAGTTCCAAAATCAAAAATTCCACTTTCCGAGCAAACAAGTCAGTCAAATTTTAACAGTTTTCAAAATTTTTTTGTTTTTCTAAATTTTTGTTCAATTTTTTTAGAAATGTGTTGACAATTACAGTAATTATCTTACCAAATGTATTTTTAATGAATTTTCTTAAAATTGACTTTAGTTGTTTAACGTGTATTTTTATCAAACGCCAAGGCAGAGAAAAAAACTCTCTGAAATTTAAAGTTCTATATTTGGAAGCGAATATCTCTGACACTTTTTAAAAAATTTCAATTATTTTTTTTTTGTATTTAATTGCAATTAATTGACTTTAAAAAAATTACAAAGTTTTTACCGTTACTTTATTATTTATATTTTAATCATTGCCTTTAAAAAGAGTCCAATAAAATGAATGTTTTCTCAAAAAATGAACTAAAAATTGTTTTTGTTGTAAAAATAAAAAAATTTGAAACTTGCATTTTTATTTGCTTTCATTGTATGTAGTTTATTTGAGACGAATTTGTTTTTGTTTGACAGAAAAATTAATAAATACTATGTGCCATCGAAAAAACAAGGCTACCCGCTATGGTGTTTTGCTCGAAATTTTTTTTTTTTAAAATGTTGTTCTTATAATTTTTAAATCTTCAACAAGCTTCAAAAACGATATATTTGAAAAAAATTTCATTATAGCTACAACCAATTAAAAGTAATAGCCACGAATCTGTTTTAATCATCCTGCTTATCTATTCTTTAATTTTAAAGAATAGATAAAGATTTATTCTTTAATTCTTTAATTTTAAATTCTCATTATTCTTAACTCTAACCCTAGAAGCCGTAGAAATGCTAGAACTTTAATTTATTTACCTTTTAGTAGAAAGAACTATATGTTAACTGCTCCTTTAAACCGCATGAGTACCTTTATTAACAACGGTAGCGTTTTTGATGTTAACTTGTCAAAAGGTCAACTCAAAAGTAGATTAAAAGCTATTCTGTAATTATATCTATGTGTGCATGGTTAGTAGTTACGTCCTGTGTTGTCCCTGAGCCCAACCCAAACTTTGGTGGGTACATTTTTTCCACATTAACTTTGTTTTGAGCCACTGGATTATTATTCATTAAAAATTGTTGATGCTTTGGATTGTGGCTTCAAATGAGTTAATGCTGAGAAAGTGCGAAAAAGCTGTAGTAGCTGAACTCTTTTGTTATTGCATGTATCATAAAATATTATTATATATCGCATTTTCGGTGTTCTATGCATGGATGAAGGTCTTATGTCCATACGAATAATTTTAAAAATTATAATAACCATGTCTGTGGCTTTTTTAGATATAAACTACTCGACCGAATTACGATTTAATATTAAGATTTTAGTATATTTGTAAAAATTTGAACTCAATTTTCTCGAAATTATAATTTTGGAACCTTCACCTTCACCTTCATTCATTCATGTCTTCAACACAAACCACTACACAGATTTTGTATACTCTTATCTTATATTTTCCGGCAGATCTTTTCGTTTGCAAACTCTGATCGGCTGATGTTTTCTTTTAGTTTTTTCAATATTATATATTGAAATATATGAAACTTCGTCATTGCTCTCATCACAACTTTCATTTTCCTCGCCAATAAATTCTCTTTGTAGTCTATCTCCCACTTTTCGAACGAGTTGACCTCCTTACCTCACAGTTGATTCCCAGTAAGCTGATTCAAATCGCCTTCGATCGCATCTCCTTCAGCGCTGTACTCATCTCTTAGCATGTGGTTGTCGGTTGGGCACGTCATGATGGTTCCTTTCAAAATATCGTCTTCATTCTTCAAAATATTTATGAAGAATAAAGATAGGTATATAGATAGGTTCTGACCTATCATACGCTAAGTTTTTTTTTTTTAGCTTTGAACCAAGGATTTCAGGTGTCAAACCTTTTCAGTCAAGTCTGCCTTGGTTCGGAAATGGGGAGATAGATAAGTACACTCTAAAAACTGATGGTAATATCGTGTAATATTACAGCAATAATTGCTGTGAAATTTCACGCATTTATTGACGGTTTTTCGAAAATATCTCTCAAAGCAGCGAGCTTTTTCAATTTAGCTAAAATGAAGCGTATTTTATCGCTAGTTTAGCGTGTTTTCGCTCAGAAAATCTTTGAACGCTCCTTACGCGAGATTTTACGCTATAACAGTGGGTTTTCGCTCATTTCGCTCTCACAATTAATTCATATTTTTAGCAGATACATTATTTTACTTCAGTTAGTTTTGATCCTCACATGGAATAATATCAATGTTTTTTTATGCTATTCCATGTAATGATAAAAACAAGCAAATGAATGTGTTTGAATGTTGATTATTTACTAATAACTCCATTCTTAATTAAAAGGTAATCAATATAACAACAAATAGGATAAATAACACGCATTTTCCGCGTATTATTTATTAATGCACTCTATTCAAAAGAGCGACAAAGAAAAATTGTAGGAGAGATTTGAGAGGGAGAGAAAGAGGAGTGAGAGAGAATATTCCTTATTTTGTGCTGCGGGATTTTACTACAATAATTGCTGTTAAAGTGTTGCCAGCAATAATTGTAGTGAAATCTCGCCATTTTTTCTTAGAGTGTAGGAAAGAAAGGGATATCAAGAGAAACAAGTGCAAAATGTTCTAGTGTGGCGGAGTGCTATATCAACATTCGAATTTGAATCTGAGGCAAGTGTTATGCCTTTACCTCAGTCAGTGTTATGCCTTTACCTCCACCACCAATTACAACTTCCCAAGTCGTATATATTGATGAAGTTTTTAATTTCTGTTGATTAAAAATGAGGAAAGAATTAAGGAAAGGTAAAAGCGTAGGACCATGGCTAGACCGGAATTCGAACCCGGAACCTCTGGGTTGGTAGTCAAGCCCGCTAGCCACTCGACTACCGAGGCCCAAATTTAAGTAAAAACATACTTGTTAGAGTATCCATGAAGTGTATGAAATTTTCAAAAGTGACAATTATTTTCGCTCCCCGCAAACTTTCTGGTAAAATAAATTTTGTCTGGCCGCTTTTGAGTTTTACCCTAAAAATTACCCAACAATTTTCTCAAAAACTCTTATAACATAATTGCTTTGTAACTTTTAAAATGCCTTTTAAGTAAAAAATAATGTCGAACAGACAAGTTTTCCTATAAAATTGATCGGTAAAGAATTTTTTGGTTTTCACTTTATGGTTTGTTAAAAGGTCAAAGTAAAATTTTTTTTTAAAATTTTAACTCAATTTTTTTTAAATACACTCATGTATGCTTTGTGCAACATATATGTAATATTATATTTTTCCTGAAAGCTATTGAGTTGGTACACAGAGATAAAAAAAACACTGTAAAATTAAAAAAAAAAAAAAATTGTCATCTAAAAGAAAATTTAAAAACAAGCGTGTTTAATTTTCCAGTACAAACTTCTATATTTTTTATAATTTTCTCTTATTATTTCTTTGCAATAACAAAAACGGTTTTAAGTATATTTAAAAATTTCATGTAAGTTAAACCCAACTGTTTCTATAGTTAAATTTAAAATAAAAGATTTTGTTTTTAAAACAGTGTTTTTAAATATGAAAATGAAAAATATTTGAGGGTGAAATTATTTGCTACAAAAATTTTTCTTTCTTCACTGAACCAAAAAAGTACATCATGCATGAGTACTTGACGTTTATGTACACGAGCATAAGTTCAGTGAACTCAAAATTCATCTAACTTTTTTATGATCTTATACATAATTTATATATTAATTTGAACTTATTTTCATCGATAGAACTATGGATAAACAAGTTTTGCTGTTCAAGGACATATTTATCCTGCTGCATTCCTTAATCTATGTAAATATATCACTGCAACTTTTTTGCAACTATATCTATTTCCGCCGCTGTCAAGCAATATTTATGGCATCCATTGTAAATGTAAGCGACAATCTTGACATATGTCAGCTCAACAAATTCTGCTACTATCAGAGTTGTCTTTCTGTCAATCTTTACAACAGCAACTTAAACAACTATCAGAACAGTCATAATTTTCTATGAAGCTGCTGCAGATTTCATTTAAAAATTGTAAATTTGTTATTGTTGTTAATGTTGTTGTTGTAATAAAAGTTGCTGCCAAATACAAAAACAGAGAAAATGTTGCTAGATAAACACAATTTCCTGCAACAAGAACAAAAACAACAACGACAACAACAAAGGAATGGCGGAAGTGCTGTTGACAAACGTATGCAAAACAGTGATGCAAAGATTTATGGCTACAAAACAGTTACAATGAAGCTTCTCTGCTGGTTTAGAGTAAGATTTGTGTCAAACATCTGCTGCTCGATAGTCTAAGGAAGAGAAAGAGTTGCAGGATCATAGTGCATGAAAGGATTTTGCTGCGATTCTTGATGAATGTATAACAATAAATTTTGATTTTTGTAATAAAGCGAGGCGATATAATGACAACAAGCAGAAGGAAGGCATTCATTTGGAATCTAGTCGAAATAGATAAACAATTCTGGGGTGGCAAAATAATCTAAATGGAAATGAATTGTTTGTTTGTTACAAAATTTAACTTGGCTGGAATGTGAACAGACGTTATATGTGTAAGTTATATTTTGCTAAAGTAAAAAACATAAGCAATAATATATCACAGATAAGAGAACTTAGTGTGAGTGTGATATATAACTGATGATGTTAAGCTAAGATAGAATAAAGGTTTCATTACAAAAATACTAGACATGAATTTCAGACTTTTACATTATTTATGCAAGGTCAAATATACATTTTTTTTTTAAAAAATATCATATAAATGGGCTTCTAACATGTTTGTATAAATTGCCAACTGCCTCGAATTGACATATTTTCTGCATGTTTTTTTCTGTAATTTATTATTCCACTCTCCTCAGGCTACTCTTCAAATTTATAAATAAACATATTTCTATTTTATGCGGGTGAAAACAAAGTTTTATCAATAGCATTGTTACTGGCGCCGATGTCGCAGCATTGTCGTAAATAGCCACAAATCACGTTATTGATGACTGTAAAAAAATAAAAACCGCTGCTTGTAAATGTCAATATTATGCAGAATAAATAAATAAAACAATGAAATAAAAGCAAATATAAACTGCAAAACAATATAAAGAATGAAAATGGCGAAAAATCTTTTGTTAAGTCATTTCATGCGGGCTCTGATTCCCCCCACATTGGAAATGTAGCCAAATTTCCAACCATAAAACTACTGTCAACACAAATAACATAAAATTTTAAAACAAAACAAAATATTCAATGCAATTAAAACTTTCAAATTTAAAAATAATTTTAATTGTTTTAATTTTCCTTAAACATATGCTTATTGCTGCATGTCTGGTAATGTATTTATATATATTATATGTATTTTTTTACATATTTTTTGTCAAAATGCATTTAAGCAACTATCACGTGATGTTTCCGTGACTGTTACAGTAAATTTACAACAAGAATAAAAATATTTGTTATACTCACACAGCCGATTCAGCTCAAAAATATGTTAATAGAAAAACTCAATAGTTGTGTTGAATGCATTTTATAACAGCTTTTTTTTAAATAGTTACATTTAAATATCACGCGATAATTGCGTGATATAAAGTGATTTCTTGAATCAATTTTAAGGGTTAAACGATTTAACTTAAGTGATAAGCCACTCTCTAAGTTTTAACAGAAAAAGGCCAAGGTCATATGTACAGTTGCGGTCAACATAATGGTAGTGCCAAATATGAAAAGTGATCAAGCAGATTATTTTCTAAACAAGCCTTTTTTACTCGCCTCAGCTGTTTAATACCGTTATATGGTGAGTTTACAATCTGGTGACCTGATCTTGTAAACATTAACTATTTGTTGGTTTTGTAAATTCACATTTATTGAGAATGGATGCAAATTTGTGGGGTCAAAAAAATAGTAGCATTTTATTAATAAAACAAAGCATTGAAAATATAATTTATATTATAAAAACACAAATAAGTAAGTATTGAGCTATTTTCCATCAGTTTATATAAAAACAAAATTAAGAGTTGTGCCGTATTTTTGCACAAATGTGTAGAGAAAACCGTTGTTCTGGTGAAAAGTCGGAATTGCTAGAATTGAAAAAAATACAAAGAGGTTGAAAATCTACTCATATGTTCACAAACCACGATTTACAATGCCAAAAAATACAATAAAAAACAAGAGACACGTGGACGCAAGACAGTTAAGACGGTGAAATTGATTAAAATAGTGGTACGGCACTATAAAACCAATCCATTTGCTTTTGCAGTACAAATATAGGAAGAGCTTAATATAACGCAAATACTCGTACTGTACGTAGACTTCTTAAGGATCAATATTTGAGTACGAATGGTCCTCGTAAAGTGCCACTTTTAACCAAGCATGTTCAAAAAAAGATTCAGTTCGGAAGACTACAAAATTGTAATGTGTTGTGGTAAAGGGTCTCATTAATATGTTCGACGTACCAAAAAATAGTCAGCTCAACCCGAAGTATACCGCAAAAACCATTAAGCACGATGGTAACAGAATCAAGGCTTGAACATGCTTTTCTTTCTATGGTGCTGGTCCAATTTATTGTATAGAAGCATTAACAGATTAAAATCTTTACGTCAAAATGTTACAGGAAACTAATGCTTCCGTATGCTCAAAAGGACTAACCACTTATATGGGTTTATAAATAAAGTAACGAAACATACGATCAAACTTGCGAAGAAGTAGTTAGTGGACAATCGTATCGCGCTCTTGAAAAAGCCCGCTCAGTTGCCGCATCTAAATCCAATTGAAAATTTGTGGTGTGATGTTAAAAAGGGCACTGCTAATTCTAAACCTTCAAACAAACATCAGCTTTGGGAAGAGGTTGAGCGAATTAGAACTCCACACCTATCAAGACATGGCAGGATCATGTAAACTCAATGCTTTGTTGTTACAAAGCAGTATTTGCTAACAAAGGTCATATAACTAAGTATTAATTACAAGAAAAAATTACAATTTTCCTAAAATTGTGGAGTTAATTACCAAATTTTTTGTAATGTTGTTATTTTTGTTGAACTTTTTATAAGCACTACTATTTTTTGACCGCTATAATATGACACAATTGGTAAATATTTCAAGTTGTTTTGAACTAATAGCTTATTTTTGTTCAGAGTTTTGTTAAATAAAAAATAAAATGTGGAGAATACTAATTCTTAAGAAAAACAAGTAAAGAAAGTCTAAAGTCGGTCTAGGCCAACTATGAAATACCCTAAACCCACTTTCCAAAAACAAAAAATTTTTATTGGCGTCTCCAAGGGCGGATGAAGCCTATATTTTATATGCATTTAAATGTTACACATACCAAGTTTTATTCCTGTAGCTCACAGTTAATGCCTTTATTGTGCTTTCCCTATGGGAGGTGGGCGTGTTCATGGACGGATTACTTCCAATTTTTGAACACACCTTAGTTTTGGTATAAAATACATGCACACCAAATTTAATTTCTCTATGACAAACATAACCTTATTTATTGAGTTTAAAACTTTTTGGGTTGCATGGGAAATAGGCGTGTCCGTAGGCGGATGACGTCCACTTTTCAAAATCATCTCTGTTTTGTTACAAAAAAACATATGTACCAAGTTGTAGCTCTGTAGGTTCAACAGAGGCTTATTTATTGCGTTTCCAATTTTTGGGTTGTATGGGAGGTGGGCGTGTCCGTAAGCGGATTACGTCCATTTTTCAAAGACATCTTTGTGTTGATATTAAACACATACATGCCCAATTTTATTGTTGTAGGCTAATTATGAGCTGAGTTATGCAGTTTTACATTTTTGCGTTGTATGGGAGGTAGGCGTGTCCGTGAGCCGATTCCAAAAATATTCAATAGCGCAGATTCTTGGGTTCATGTGACCATGTGTACCAAGTTTCATCCAATTATCTTAACTCCTTCTTATGCTGTGTATACGGACAACACACAGACGGACGGACGGACGGACGGACGGGCATGGATAGCTCGACTCACGTGGTGACGCTGATCAAGAATATATATATTTTTCTATACCGGACTCGCTTCGTTCTATGCGTTACAAACGTTTGCACAAAGTAAATATACCCTGACCTTTCAGGTTTAGGGTATAATTATTAAATCCAAGAACGCGCGAGTTTTATTTTAAATGTTTGTAGAAACATTGTGCGCACTACTATTATTTTGACCGCAGCTGTATATCGATTTTAATATTCCACAGTACAATAGTTGTCTTTAACAACAACTGCTCAATTGATTTAATTGGTTCCGATAATCTCGGTAGTACCTTCATTCGGAACATTGGTAGTACACTCGGAAAGGTGAATGGTGTGCTGTGGGTATTGAAGTTTTCACAGGCTTATTTTGTACGACAACAAATAAGATTATCTACAGAAAATGCTACCAGCCTCTCACAATTTCAAATGGTCATAGGATCTTAATTGCTTTAAGGTCGAGGAATTGACTTGGCCACTTAACAACCATGTTCCTACGAAGTTAAATTAATGTTTCGGTGAATTATTTATCCTCTTGAAATTTTTGCAAAGCTGGCATGACACTCTCCAGACTTGTATACAAATTTGTTCATAGTGCTTTCAATTCGGTGTATTGGATCAAAGGGACGTTCAGAAACTACCTGACCGATTTCCCCCTCCATGAATTGCCGAAGTGCATTTCAAAAAACTTTTCTTTCTCTATAAAGTAGGGGTAAAGGTAGTAAAACGTTATTCTTCTCTAAGGTTATTCTTCAACAGCGTTTTTTTTCACCTTAAGGCACAGTAATGCATCTAATAGAGAAAATAAAAAATTTTGTTTTCGTAAATGTCAATCAATTTGATATTTTTAGAAAAGTTATATCTCTACGAAAAATAAAAATATATTTGTGTATCAACAGGCGCACAGCGTAATAGCCCATCCACAATGACGACAACGGGCGACGGACGACAGGTCTCCACTCTGTCGTTGTAGAGAAATTTGGGGCGACTTGAATTTTTTAAATGCGACAACATCAAGCTACAGCAGAAAGTGCTTAGTGAAATCAGCAATATTTTTTCAGGTTATTGAATTGAATTTAAATTAAATTATATTATTTAATAAACTCACATCAAAGTTTGCAATTAAATATATAAATTTAACATAGAAACGAGCACTCGACTGTTTTCGTCGCCAAATTAGAATTAAATTGAAGCTGGCTACAATGACATTTGATTTAGAAATAGTGCTTGGATTAAGCTTACATGCAATACAAAAGCAAGCCTTATCCAAGGACGCTTGAAAAACACTTGCCCGGGTAATAAATTTCCAAGTTGCTTTGTATAACTATTGCGTAAAACACATAAAGCAAGTGATGTACAATAATACTTGGAAAGGCATTAAGTAAGTGTTTTGCAATCATACTTAGAAAACGCTGACAACGGTAATAGTTTCACAACTGTTCAAAGTTGTGATGCTCTCATATATATATATATATGCATGTTATTTTCATTTTGTTCGCTCAGCAGCCATAAGGCATGCAATTTTTCATATAAATAAATATATGTTTCAATTTTAACAAACGAAAATAAAAAATAAACAAAAATAAAAAGGGTTCCGGTTGGGAATTGAACCTTGGATGTCCAAATCAAAACAAATCAAATAAACAAGTGGCTTACCAACTGAGCCACGGAATAAAAATTTTTTGCGAGTGTTCATTGATTTGTTGAATGTAGCACACTTGGAAAAAGCTTATTAAAACACTTATTTCCAATTGTTAAGACAACACTTGGATTAAGCTTGTAGTAAGGAATATTATTCCAAGGGTTCACTTTCGTTTATTCTACAATTACATGTAAGCGTTCTACAATAGTAAATGAAAGCGTTATCCAAGCCTGAGGCTAACGTTAGTAAGCTTGTTTAAAGCTTATTCCAAGCTTGTTTGGCCTATTGGGTTCATATATAAGCTTTGATATTTAAAGAGTAATTTGAGTTTGAAATTCTGAAAAATTGAATAAAAGCCTATCTCCCAAGGAAAGTGACGTCATCAATTTAATAAAAACTACATACATTTGAACATAATTCAACACTTTGTGGATGCAATTGAACTTTGGCCAAGTCGAAGTTACTTCTAACTAGTTAAAAATTTGTTTTAATGGAAATCATAGTGCTTACAGTACAATAAGTTTAATAGGTTTATACAAATTAGAACGCATTGTTAAGGATGTAACAAAAATTGAAAAACTTTTTCAAAAATTGAACTTTTAACCTTAAACAGAAATATAATTTAAACGTTAGCAGTTCAAATTATTACAATCATTTAACAATAAGATATACTTCCGCCCCATTGTGCGTTGTCATCCATATAAAAAAATCAACCAGCCTTTTCTATTGTCATGCATAACTCGTGTCAGGAAAAAATTGAATTGACTTGCATTTGCTGGGATTCCTTTTATGAGCCGCCAGGAATTTTGATATTCTTTTCATTTAACCCATATTATCATGTCTTCTGCTACCACCAGCCGCAACACCTGATGATGAAATAAGCTTTAATAGCAGACAATAATTGAAAACCTTTTTTGGTACTGCGTAGCTGATGTCTAAACAGCAGCAGTAAAAAATTATTTTACTTGAAGCTATTTTTAAAAAATTTCTACAGTTTATACAACAATACAAAGAAAAACTGCGTATTTCAAAGATGTTTCAATTACATTCTCTGCTTCTTCTTATTTTCTTGTTTGGGTTGCAGTCATTTATTGATTTCATTTGCTCAATTCTTCTTTAATAACTTCGTCTATCCTGCCGGGCTTGTTTTGGCTGCCCACTATGGAGGATTTAGTCTGTCAGTCTTGTTGAATATTTAATGCTTTGAAGCTGCGCCATTTAAGTAATTTGAAAATTTTAATGTAATTATATGACAGGAAATGGCGTATACTTTTTTTTCTTCTTAATGCTTCTGTTTTTGTGCTTTTTGTGAAATTGATTTCGTGTAGCAAGTCGTTGTTTTTGTTTTTTGGCACGCTTGCTCATTTTTAGACTGAGAGTGGGAAGAATATATTACTTTATTATTAGCTGCAGTAAAAAAAAATTTTAATGTCTTCATAAGGAAAAGCTCTTGTGTTGTCCTAACTTGACACTGTACGACAAGTCAAAATTTAAAAAAAAATTATTGTAACATTTATTGAGGCCTTTTGTGTTGACACTAAATATAGCCCATTATTCAAAAAAAAGTGTATCAAAACTTCTATATATAAAGATTTGACATAGTTTTTGCTTAAAGAAATTTATAAAAAAAATTTTATGACGACGAATTTTGTAAAATATTTGAGAACTTTAATAACCTTTCTTTCTTTGGGTTTTTTGAAACTTTTTTTAAAAATTGTTAAAAAAGTACCCTTAAAAGTAGCCGAAGAGGATGGGTACATTCTACAAAAATGATTCTTGTTAATTTTCACTCTAAGTCACTTTGTACAAAATTTATCCACGCCTTACTTCTATGATAAGACAATTGACCATTTAAGAAAATTCACTGTAAGACATTTCAACACATGAAGGCATGTGCATTGCATACTTTTAGGAACTTTACTGCTTCAGTACTACTTCAGTTCTACTTCAGTACTACTTCAGTTCTACTTCAGTACTACTTTAGTTCTACTTCAGTACTACTTCAGTCTCTTACTTCAGTACTACTTCAGTTCTACTTCAGTCTTACTTCAGTTCTACTTCAGTACTACTTCAGTTCTACTTCAGTACTACTTTAGTTCTATTTCGGTACTACTTCAGTTCTACTTCAGTACAACTTCAAGTACTACTTCAGTTCTACTTCAGTACTACTTCAGTCTCTTACTTCAGTACTACCTCAGTTTTACTTCAGTACTACTTCAGTTCTACTTCAGTCTTACTTCAGTTCTACTTCAGTCTTACTTCAGTTCTACTTCAGTACTACTTCAGTTCTACTTCAGTACTACTTTAGTTCTACTTCGGTACGACTTCAGTTCTACTTCAGTACTACTTCAGTTCTACTTCAGTACTACTTCAGTTCTACTTCAGTACTACTTCAGTTCTACTTCAGTACAACTTCAAGTACTACTTCAGTACTACTTTAGTTCTACTTCAGTACTACTTCAGTCTCTTACTTCAGTACTACTTCAGTTCTACTTCAGTCTTACTTCAGTTCTACTTCAGTACTACTTCAGTTCTACTTCAGTACTACTTTAGTTCTACTTCGGTACGACTTCAGTTCTACTTCAGTACTACTTTAGTTCTACTTCGGTACTACTTCAGTTTTACTTCAGTACTACTTCAGTTCTACTTCAGTACTACTTCAGTACTATTTATTCTATTAATTCTGCATATGCTTAAGAGCCAAAACTTTCGACTTATTTCAGACAATTTTAAAGTTTGCAGACATTTTGTGCAGACATATTTTAATCATGTCCATTAAACGCGCTTTTATGTTTCAACAAAAAAATGTAAATCTTTAAACATACTTAAAAACAATTTTCTACACATGGATTTTATTAGAATTGTACACGTTATTGGCCGTTTTTCTGCATTTTTCTTTCTTTCTTCAAGCGTCAAATTAATATAATTTTACCAATTTTGTAGAACTCATGAATAACATGAATATAAATGCCAAGCCTTTTGGTATTAGTTATACTTACAGTCTATCACAATGTAACTATGTAGGTGTGCCTTAGTAAAAGCTGCCAGCCAATCTGCAAAAAATCTGAAAGCAGAGGAGAAAAGAATTTAGTGCTAAACGTGAATTTAAGATATGCAAAAAATATATCAAATTTTCAAAAGCAATAAAATCTAAAAGACAGGCAAGCAAATCATTGATATCCTGTTTCCACTCTACATACGACGCGCCACTCAAGCAAAATTGACACAATTCTATAACACTAAAACGCCCAAGTTTGACAGAAACAAAAAAAAAAAAAAAAAAAAAATAAAAAAAAAAAAACAATGTTGCTATTATGACACACACAAGAATGAAATCGAAAAACCCAAGCAAAACACTTGGCTACAAAGTAGAAGCGACTAAATAAATACAAATATTGAAGGATATTGAATTCAACATTCTGCCACATGCCACAATATAACAATGTAAGCCACATTCAAGAAAAGTTGCGCGGCATTTCGGAACAGGATGAGTGTAAGCAAGACAAGAGTAACACTGATGGATGGCAATAAAATAAGCATAAAAAACTGAGAAAACTGAAAAGTGGTTGGGTTGTGAACACACACAGAAAAAAAAGGATTGAGCAACTGGGTGGCAAGTAAAGCCAGGATGCTGAGCTGCTGCTGTTTGGGTCTAGAACTGGCAAATTTTTTCCAATAAGTTATTGGCATAACACTCCATTGCATAATAAAATGTTTGTTGTAAAAAAGAAAACGAATTATATGTGTTGGTTGTCTGACTTGCTGTTGTTTTTGCTGCTGTTGTTGTAGATATATTATTTATCTAGGCGAGCATTTTGGCTACTTAAGTGCTTATCACACAGTTTATAGATGCAAGGGATTCGCATGGGAAAAAAACAACACTAAGCAGACTGGACAACATAAACAACTTGCTTGTTTTTTAACATTGTTTTAAAGAATTAATTTAAAGGCTTAAATTTTTAAAAGCATAACAAAAAGTTATTTTGGGAATTATTTCAAATATCAAATTTTAAATATATCTTTGAGATAATTTAGCTAACATTTGTTGTGTTGTTTTTCTTTTATTTCGGTTCTGCAGTATTTTTGTTGGCTTGGCTTAATTTCTGCACTGTCAATAGATAAAAAAATTATAGCCTTTAAGTTCATTTAGCTTTGCAAAAGTAATTCATCAAAGCATTTTCAACATTAAGTCAGCAATGCTTATAGCAAATGCTGCATAAAAACAAAAATATATTTTCATTTATTTTTTGTGTTTTTTTTTGCTCGCCAACGCCTAGCATCATTGTCCATTTATCATCATTGGCAGCAAAAATCTGTCACATTTTCATTATTTATGTCAATTTTTGTGTCTAGTCTGCATTTGTACTGCTTGAATGGTTGAGCAGCACCTGGCAAAAAATAAATATCAACATTGATAACAAGAATTTTTTGTGTTTTGAAGGTTATAGCTTTTTAGGCCATATCAACTAAATTCTTCTTTAAAAAAAAACACAAAAAAATGCAGCTAAATCTTATATAAGTAATCAAGCTAGGACCTTTTTTTTATCTGACTAAATCATCACTTTCAATTAAAAAGTAATATTTACAGAAAGGCTTAAATGCTCTTGCTTGTTTTTGTTGTAATTAAGTGGCATTTGTTTTCAGAACTACAAAAAAAAACCACATTGCTTTAAACTCAAGTTTTCTTAGAAAAATTTGTAATTATGTGAATTTCACATGGAATTGCGTAAGCCCATAGTAGAATAAATAAGGTATATGCAGCGCTGATTGTGCTCTCTTTTCGGTACTGCCGATATTGTCAAAATCAGCTGTGTGTCCAGCGCCGAATTAACGTTGGTGGGGCCCTGAGGCCATTTTTTTGGTGAGGGCCCCTAACAATGAATGTAAAAAGTTAGTTGCACAAAAAGTATGCAGAGTGCTTATTATAGATTTAATTATATCATTTTTCTTATGTTTAAAATATTGAATTAGAAAAATCGTTATTTGTTATATAAATATCGTTAATGACAATCATCAGAATAGTTTGGGTGGTTATTATTTAGAAGTTTTACGAGATTTAATCGAAGCGAACACTTCAGTAACATTTTCGAAAGATAAATCACGAATAATGTCAATTTCTGTGCTAAGAATCATGAGGCTGATAAGACGTTTCTGTCCCATACTCGTACGCAATCTATTTTTGAGCAGTTTCATTTTGGAGAATGATCTCTCTCCACTACAATTGGTTACCATCATGAACAAGTATATGCGAAGAACTATTTCAGTACTACAAATACTACAAATCGAAAATTTGATTTTCATATTTATTTAAAAATGATGTAGTAAAATATACCACACTTGTAGTAAAATTTACTGCAACAAATTGTTTTTATCTTCTGTAGTAAAAATAAATAAATTTATTTAGTAATAACAAATACATTTTTATTTGGACGGTGAGCTACTACTTTACATTTATTTTGAATACATTTTTATTTATTTTTACTAAAGAATTTTTTTGAGTGTATACCTCATTTAGTCGTTGCGTAAATTCACGAAACAACGATTTGCGCACTTTTAAATTCAATCAAAAACTGATGCGTGAACAACGACCAGATAATGTGACACAATTTCTATTGAATTCGTTCTGTATTATTTCCTGCTATGCTGTCAGTCTCTGAGCGCAAATGCAACAAACACTTGTGATACTTTCTGTTGTTTACTCAGAAAAAAAAAAAAATGGTAATTGAAAACAATATTTTCTCCATTTTGATAAAAAAGACAACTTTTCTTGAATGGTGGGAGCCCCCAAGTGGAAGGGGCCTGAGGCCACTGGCCTCCAGCTTAATTCGGCCCTGTGTAAGGAAATAAAATTTGAATTATTCCAATTTGCATTTTGTGTCGTCTTCTTTTATATATAAACTCAAATGTTTGTCTGCTTGTTCCGTATAGGCTCCGTTCATCCGATTGAGCTGAAATTTAGACACCGAGTACGTTTCATAGAGAAGAAAATGATAGCGGGCGGTGTAAAAATATGTAAAAAGTGCACGGAAGTCTGTGGGCGTGGCACTTCATAATAACTCCTAAGCGCCTGGACCGATTTCAATTAAATTTGGTAAGAAGGTTTAACTGCACCCAAGATAAAACATAGGCTATAAAAAATTGCAAAGATTAACGCAAGAGAGCGCTTTAAATAGTGAATGTTTAACACTCAATAACTCCTAAACAACTTGACCGATTTTGCTAAAATTTAGCTTGTGAATTAACCTGACTCCTTAGGAATTTTCAGGTACTGTTTTACGTAAATTTGACTAAACACTTACGACGAATTTAGGGGGCAAAACCCCAAAAAACGATAATTTAAAACATTAAATTCATAATTTAAAAAATGTGAAAATCAGAGCAGTTTTAAAAATCGCCTTTTTTCTGTGCTCGAGGAACAATCCCGAGCAACACCGGGTAACATCAGCTAGTTTTAAATAAAAAAAATTTTGGTTTTTTCAATTGGAATTTTGTTTTTCTTTCTTTCTCATTGTTTTGAGAATGCTTTGGAATTTTATATGAGTTGTCAACTTCGTTTTGACATTTACGGCAGTACGCTCTCTTCTAGCGAGTTTACCTTATTTATTCTACTATGCGTAAGCCAAAATGCAATGACACATATTTTTAATGTATATTTTAACCCTTTTTTGTAGCATCTTTTTTGACATTTTTCAAAAAAAAAATTTTAAAAGTAACTTACAAGTACTTCTATGAGATTCTAATATAGACTCTTATAAAAAAGTTATTTTTTGACCCTTTAACAAAATCAAGAAGTGCTATTAGCAGTTTCCGCAGAGCGTCAAAATATTCCATAAAAATTTTCTCCGTAAAATTTCACTATAAGTCATTTCAGATAATATTTGTCTAGAATAATTTTATGGAGAAAAATAATGTGTTTTTAAGTAATCATCATCTGCAGTTTTTTAGCAGGGCTTAAATTGCTTTCAGCAAAACAGCGAAAGCAACGAAAATTTTACTGCGGTAGTGCTACCGACAGTTTTTAAAAACATTGATATGCTGTTAATTTTGCTGTGCGAATCTTGCAAGGAAAAGCAAAATCAGCAGCATTAAAAATAATTTGTTTGACTGCGAAGTGCTACGGAGCTCGTTTCGTTTGGCGTTCGTGATTTATTTTTTGTCGTTTCTATGCTTCGTTTCAAAGACGCATGTCTATTTGCATGTTTTTTTATAATATGTACACTTCTGCGTTTGTCTTCATTTGTTACTTTGAAAAACTTTCGGTAGCACTACCGCAGCAAAATTATTGTTGCTTTTGCTGTTCTGCTGAACGTAATTTCAATACTCAGCAAAACGAAACTAAGCAAACGAATTGCTGCTTTCGTAATGCTGCGACAAATAAGAAAAGCAAAATGAAAAACAAAGCAAAAAATAAGTTCTGATTATTTCGTAGTACTACGCAGTATAACAACTACTTTTTAATGCTGCTGCTTTTGCTGTAGCTATTCGATTGTCAATGAGCACAGCAAAGTAAAAGCAAAAGCAACTGAAGTTTTTTAAAGTTTTTTACCAATTATTGGAGATAACTGACCTCTATTGACCGTTTGAATGTCTATCAAGTGCTATATTTAGTTTTTTGAAATTCCACTCCTGGCTTGCACAGAATAGCAAATTGTGCTTGACCTTGCAAATTTCACAAAAAATTCATAAAAAATTTTCTATCACTGATTTTTTAATGGGACCAACTGACCTTTTTCAAAGCTTTCAGATGGCATCATTAGATTTTTAAAATTCCACCAATGAGGTGCGAGCATCTCATAGCTATAAAAACTTGTTTTAGTAAAAAACGAAGACTACAAGGCATTGCTTTAAGAAGGAAGAGTACACATCAGAGAAAGAGATTTGTGTGTATTTTACTCAAATTGTGAGTCTACCTTTAAAGAAGCGTTTGCTACAAAAAAACGCTATGTATGTTCGAAAAAAAATTGACTAATGTTGTTTCTGAAATAAACGATTCAATTAACTTTATCATATGAACAAATCTTCATTGCATACTTTTAGGCACTGTATTTTAGTTTCAGTTTTAAAAGATTTTGATTTTGATTTTGATTTTGATTTTGATTTTGATTTTGATTTTGATTTTGATTTTGATTTTGATTTTGATTTTGATTTTGATTTTGATTTTGATTTTGATTTTGATTTTGATTTTGATTTTGATTTTGATTTTGATTTTGATTTTGATTTTGATTTTGATTTTGATTTTGATTTTGATTTTGATTTTGATTTTGATTTTGATTTTGATTTTGATTTTGATTTTGATTTTGATTTTGATTTTGATTTTGATTTTGATTTTGATTTTGATTTTGATTTTGATTTTGATTTTGATTTTGATTTTGATTTTGATTTTGATTTTGATTTTGATTTTGATTTTGATTTTGATTTTGATTTTGATTTTGATTTTGATTTTGATTTTGATTTTGATTTTGATTTTGATTTTGATTTTGATTTTGATTTTGATTTTGATTTTGATTTTGATTTTGATTTTGATTTTGATTTTGATTTTGATTTTGATTTTGATTTTTATTTTGATTTTGATTTTGATTTTGATTTTGATTTTGATTTTGATTTTGATTTTGATTTTGATTTTGATTTTGATTTTGATTTTGATTTTGATTTTGATTTTGATTTTGATTTTGATTTTTGATTTTGATTTTTGATTTTGATTTTGATTTTGATTTTGATTTTGATTTTGATTTTGATTTTGAATTTGAATTTGAATTTGAATTTGAATTTGAATTTGAATTTGAATTTGAATTTGAATTTGAATTTGAATTTGAATTTGAATTTGAATTTGAATTTGAATTTGAATTTGAATTTGAATTTGAATTTGAATTTGAATTTGAATTTGAATTTGAATTTGAATTTGAATTTGAATTTGAATTTGAATTTGAATTTGAATTTGAATTTGAATTTGAATTTGAATTTGAATTTGAATTTGAATTTGAATTTGAATTTGAATTTGAATTTGAATTTGAATTTGAATTTGAATTTGAATTTGAATTTGAATTTGAATTTGAATTTGAATTTGAATTTGAATTTGAATTTGAATTTGAATTTGAATTTGAATTTGAATTTGAATTTGAATTTGAATTTGAATTTGAATTTGAATTTGAATTTGAATTTGAATTTGAATTTGAATTTGAATTTGAATTTGAATTTGAATTTGAATTTGAATTTGAATTTGAATTTGAATTTGAATTTGAATTTGAATTTGAATTTGAATTTGAATTTGAATTTGAATTTGAATTTGAATTTGAATTTGAATTTGAATTTGAATTTGAATTTGAATTTGAATTTGAATTCGGATCTGGATTTTGTTGTGGATATGGATGTGTATATGAATGTGGATATGGAATTGGAATTCAATTGTGATTTGTGTATTTGGTTTTTGATTTGGATTAAGACTAAGATTTAGGTTTAGATTTATTATATTTAGAGTTTTGAAATCAACTTTATTTATCAACAGATCCCAACTATTCTTTTACTTTATATGTTATGTCATATTTTAATATATTGATATCTTTCAGTATTTGACAAACTGTTAACCGATGATTATTATTAATAACCATCACTTATCTGCAGCATGCGCCACTTGCTGTCACTCAGTCTATAAATAATGTTTCTTGAATCTTCGATTTCATGAACATTTTTCGCTTTTTCTTTATTTCTTTCTCACCACATCGTGCGTTCTTTAACACTTACTTTTGTGTAAATAACGCGTTTTTTAGCTATGCTGCCATAAACATATCATTACTTTGACACATATTTGAGTTAAGGGGGTCTTCTCATTGAGCAACTTTTTTTTTCGACTTTTTTTTTGCATTTATTTATAGCTTGGGTAGTTGTGAATATGCCCCTAAAAGGATTTTTAGAAATTCGATAATACTTTAGAAGATACAGCCTTTTTTGTGAAGCAAGGTCTTCGTCAAAATGAGCTATTTTAAATTACTTCAAACTTTAAACGCGTTTATCTCGAAACCACGTTTTTCGAACTGGCGGCCATGATATCTCCAGTTCAACTGAACCGATTTTCATGAAACAAAGTGGAATCGACGCAAAATTGTCACCATTCTCGGGTGAACCTCGACCATAATTTTAAAAAATTTTTTACTATTTTTTTTTACACTAAACTACAAAAAAAAGCCCGAAATTGAATTTTTTTTTTTTGAATGGCCGCCATTTTGTCAAAAAAAATCACAAAATTAAGTTTGAGGTTCACCCAAGAATTACATCTATACTGATTATAACCCCGTTTTTTTTCATTTCAGATGCTCCGGAGACCCGGAATCGTGGCCGCCGTAACGACACCTTTTTTTTTCACCACCAACTTTGAAGTCTCATTACTTTTTGAACAGCCCACGTATCGAGGCAAAAAAACTTTTTTTATTTACTTTGAAACTTTTGTAATACAATAAATAAAAAAATTTTCAATTATTCTTTGCGTTTTCAAATAAGATTTTTTTTAAAAAGGGTCCAAAAAACGGGTTTTGAATGAGAAGACCGCCTTAATAAGATTTTTCTTTTTCACTAATGTGTGATTTATCTTAGTCACATACAAACACACATACACACACACATTCATACTTAAGATGAATTTTCTTTTCAATTTCAAGCGCATATATTCCGCCATTATGTTTGCTTGTGGGAATTTTTTATGCTTTCTTGATTTAAATTTAAATTATTGTGATTTGAACCATCAATAATTCTATGCGAACCAGTTATTTTAGCTTTTCTTATGCTATAAAGTTAAATATATATAATTTTCTTTAAATAAAAAACTAAGACATAGAATATTTTGACTTATTGTTAGCTTATATAATTACTATTGTATTCAAGCTTTCAACTCAAGCCTTTGAAGTGGCATTAATTTGAATATGCATTTTGAATATTTGGCAATGTGGCATCGTTGGCAACCTTGCCAATTTGCAAAATTTACTGCTAATTGCTAAATGATTGATAATCATTTACTGCCGTGCTGTACTTATTTGAGTATCATCAGCGCTTTGTTCAGCTAGCAAACATTCTATTGGTTTTAATGTTGTGTCATGGAGATGGTAATGTATGGAGGCTTGCAACAAATGATGAAGGATACGCAATTGAAAATAAATTTTTTTGTGTTGTTCAGGCTGAAAGTCCATTTTGTAATTAACAATTATCAGTTTTTATTATAAAATAATTTTATTTTATATTTAACCAATATTTAAACTTCCATCGGTCTATTCAGTAACCATGAAGATAACTTCCAAAAAAAAAAATTTTTAATTTCATCTTCATTCATATATTTTACATTTCTTTTTTCTATTTGTGAATTTTTTTGTCTCCATGAATCTATTCTTTTCTGATTTATTAGCAATTTTCTAACAACTACTTCTCTCTTTCTTATTTTCCTTTTTATTATTTAGTCCTTATCCTCAAACGAAGTATCTATTTTTCTTTCCTTTTATTGCCGGTTTCCTTTTCAATTCAATATTCCCTGAAATATTTCTAATTTTTTCCATTCAATTCCTATTTTTTTTTTTTTGATCTGCGTTTGTACGATTGCGTCCTTGCTACCTATGATTGGATAAGAATTTTTTCAATTATTTTTATCTGTGATTTTCAACAAATGTCATCCGCAACTAAATGGCTATTCTTAGCTTCTATCGACGGATGAAACCAAAGTACAAAAACAGTCAATTATTTTAATGTACGAAAACAAAAAATACAGTAGCTGCCATGTGAGCTTCCTGCGTAGTTAAAGAAATAACCGCTGTGCCACCCAACTTATGGCAACACGCGGTCATGTTGCTGTCATCCTCAGGCAATCGAATAACTCTAACTTAACCCTTACCATGCGAACACCTCGTAACAATGTCTATTTTTAACAAATAAAATTTTATGACTATAGAACACGCTATGCCATATAACAGACAGACTGATAGACAATCAATGCAGGCCAACCAGCGAGTAATTCATGACGGCAGCAAAAACTGTGAAGCACGTGTTGCAACTCGTAGCTGTTTTTCTTGTGCCCAAGAGATGCCAAACTAACTAAAAACTGAATGTTCTGAAAAAAAAAACAAAAACGCAACAAAAAAAAACCAGAACACAAAACGATAAAATAATAAAAACTGAAATTTACGAACACGCGTCAAATCGATGCCAAGTGGCAGTGGTTGCAACTTCGTCTGGCAGGCAGAATTCAGTTAACTAGATTTGGTCACGTTTCAATATATATATATTTTTTTTTTATTGTTCGTTTTTTTTTCTCATATTGCTGAGATTACAGCCGGGGCATCGAAATAATTAAGTACAACAATTCAATTTAGTTCAGTGTGTTGTTAGGGGCCGGTTGGAGAAGGGGGGAT
Organism: Tetanocera ferruginea; assembly: GCA_958299015.1. Taxonomy (NCBI): domain Eukaryota; kingdom Metazoa; phylum Arthropoda; class Insecta; order Diptera; family Sciomyzidae; genus Tetanocera; species Tetanocera ferruginea. Next base: position 32,403,965 of record OY282642.1, on the reverse strand, counting down.
TTTTTGGTTTAAAGTAGTTTTTAGTTAAACTGCTGGGGGGAATACGTTTTTTATTGAGGAAGTTGTCTGAGGTCAATGTTTTTGAAGCTTTTATAATAAAACTTATTTTCTGTTTGTTTATTTGTTTGATCGTTTTATATATATGCAACGCAGTAAAGAATTTATTTGTATTTAGTATATATATATATATATATATATATGAAATATCTTCTTAAACAAATTTTAGCATATTTTTACCTCAAATCTTTCCACACTTTATAAACAAACATATATTGTTAATGGCAAAATAATAAACTTTATTAAATCATTACTTCACTTCTGTGCATCTTTTGAAATATTTCGCCAAAGAAAGTTTTCTTGAATAAGCTACCATCAGAAGATATATAACTGCTGATAGCAAGCTGTCGTCTGAAAAACTGGTTATGGAGAAAGGTCGAGGATATTCCGAAGGACAATAAATTGGTAAAGAAAACAGCACTCATATGGAAGGACAATATTGGTTACATTGGTTTATATATTAGCTGGTAAAAATTCTGTGTCTAAGGTCCGAAGATTTTACAAAAATAACTTGAAATACATCAACATCTCACGACCTTATGTTGTGGGTAAATAAAACTTACATATGGACGGTATAGGTCTTGTCAACAGCATAAAACGCATCTAGAGGATACGACTTTTTGAGCAAAAATTGGCAGGTACGCCTATTCAATCACTACTTGATCCTTTGATACTTATGATCATAATCGCTTATGAATTGATAACTTATGGCTGTTCAACAAAGGCATGTGAATATGGCGTCCGAAGTTTTTCCCAAGTAACTTGTTGAAACTCTTTAATATATAGAAAGAAAGAAATCTATAGAAAGTGAGGTACAAGCAAAGGAGTTTAGAAGAACTGGCAAACATGCGCCTTTGCAAGTAGTTTCCCAAAATCAAGTTGGTCACAATCCTCAAAGGGCAGTTGAAAAATATAAGATTTAAGAGTGTTCCATATTCACTTATGCGGTGTGTGTGAAGTGCAGCAAGGCATAGATAATTAAGAAATCATATCAAAATGTTAAAGAATAACGGAGAACGGGGTAATTCAGCGCTGTTTTCTTTGTCCGTATTACTTCATGACTCCGACCATCGCATCTTTTTGATACTCAAATCAAAGCTGGGTTGATAGCTCATCTTTTGATAACAGGTGATATTTCATTGACAAGTTATAAGGAATTTTCCGATTGCCAAAAATTTTGCGTAATTCGGCGCAGCCAGGGTAATTCGACGCACCGTCACACAGCGTAATGATCCCTTATAGCGAGCGGCTAAAAATAGAAGGAGTTACCGTAGAATCATGAAACTTTGTGAAAATATATTCTCTGATAAGAGAAGATTTCTCACAAAAGTACGAGCAAATCGTATAGCTAATACATCCACATAACTTAAACCGAAATGGGTAATCAGGAATATTTTCCCAAAACAGCTTCCCAGAGCAATATAATTTAGGGCACCTCGTTTTTTATAGAAAAAATTAGCTGGTGTGAAAAAAAAAACGAAATTGGTTTACTAATTCATCCACCTCTTATATAAACTAAATCGGTAAACTGGAATATTTCACCAAAAAAGCATTCCAAAGTAATACAATTTGGTACACCTAACTTTTTTAAAAAAGTTAAGGAGTACTTTTGACCTAACTTTTTTAAAGGAACAACTAGTTGGTGTAAAAAAGAACCAAATCGGCCAACTTATAATTTCACCACTCATATAGCCAAAATCGGTAACCTGGCTTATTTCATCAAAGCATGATCCCAGAGCAATGCAATTTGGTGCACCTAGTTTTTTTATTAGAACAACATTTAAGTGGGAAAAAGAACCAAATCGGACTAATACATCCATTTCTCATATAACCGAAATCGTTAAACTGTAGATTAAGCCGGATCATTCTTATATGGATGAAAAAAATGTCAGCCGGTCGGGGCCTCAAAAGCTGGAGGGTATGCGTTCTGTGAAAAATATAAAGTAACAATAAAAAAACATGTTTTTTTTTATCAAAAAGTACCTTCTTACTTACTTAGATGGCTCTTACAACCGTTGGTCGGTTTTGGCCTCGTCTAAGAATTTTCGCCAGCCTCTTTTGTCGTGTGCTTGCTGGCGTCAGTTGGAAATTCCAAGCGTTGTCAGGTTATCCAATGCCTGGTCTTTCCAACGGAGATGCGGTCTTCCTCGTCTGCGTTGGCCACCGCTGGTACAAAAAGTACCTTCAGGAGAATCAAAATTATTTCGGCGGATTTTCTCCGATTTGAAAAAAATCTCGAACTTTTCAAACCCCTACCGGTGAAATCCAAATTTCGATCCGGCCTACTGTTTATAGCCTAAAAATTCAACCGAAAGTAATGCAATTTGATATAGCTAATTCTTTTAAAGAAAAAATCAGTTGGTGCAAAATTAATCAAATCGGCCAAATATTAAAAATTATTAAAAAAAATGTTAAAATCTTTTCAAATTTTTTTTTAATTTTTGTTCTTATTTTATTATTTCCTATTTTGTAGTTTCCCGAACAATATTTCTCTAGTCATGGCTTGGTTATGGCTGTTATTTCTTGGTAAAACCTCAAAAAAATTTGCTAGAAATCGGTATGACCACAAAAATGATGTTGTTTAAAGATTAACAGTTACTTCAAATTAACTATTTTGTAAAATATTTGTCATACTTGCACAAGAGCTAATTTTTGTTTTTTTTTTCTATGTAAATTACTTTTGAATTTGGAGGTATGTTACACTTTTTGGTTTAGAAAAAGAAGTATACCGATACCGTTAGTACCAGAACCATGATAAATAAAATGTACAAAAAAATGTAAATGGCAGGATTTATCCTATATTTTCTTTTTGTATATCATTTAAGTATATTTTCTAAAACAGTTCCGAACAAAAAAGTGCTCCCAAAAAAAAGCTCAAGTGGAAAGGAAAGTCGTGAGTTCCATACTTTCATACCCAGGAGTCATTCTCTTAACATATGCATGTTATTGGAAGAAATGTTTTCCTGGAAGTCTTCCCTGGAAGTGTTTCTAAAATTTTTTAATGGAAGATTAATTTGAGAACTTCAATAAAAGCATTCTAGTAGGTATTTTCCAGAAAAACTTTAAGAGGCTAATTCATGATTTAGAAGACATAAGACGGAATGCTTCTAAGAAAATATTCAACCATTGCCTTGCACAAACTGTGTCATGGAAGCATTCTTGGAAGCTATTCGAATAGCCTTTTAAAAGAATGCTCTCTAAACGCATTTTTCGATAAGACTGAAAAGAAGAAACACAATTGTATTCTTAGAATATCTTTTGGAAGCAGTATATCTAAGAATGCATGTCAAGTTTGTATAAAAAAAAAATTACAATAATAACGGCTTTTGTTCCTTCAACATAGCAGGCCTTAAGGAAAAATCTCAAAAGTATGAACTACAAAAATTCACTTTTTGTAAAGATTAGCAGTTATTTTGAGCAAATTTTCTTTTCAAAGCATAATTTATACTTATAATTTATTATTTATAAAAGTACCCACTTAATAGCCACTTTATAAAAGTACCCGTATCACGATCATTGAACATAAAAAGCTACAAAACTACGATCGTTCTTAGACTGTTGTTCGAAGTGGTTTCGTGAAGACTGAACTGACCAATACCTTCGTGTTATTATCACCGAGGGCTATTTTCACGTCGTTGGCCGGGTAGTGATCATACACGTCCTCGAGGCTTGCGTAGAAAGCTTCCTTAAGTCCTAAGAGCACCTTGCTCTTTCCATCGCATCTCTGAAATGGTGGTGATGTCAGCCTTTATTTTAATGAGAACTGCCGCCAATTCGATAGAGGCACCGTTTCTTTAAAGGGTCCGCACATGCCAGAGCATATTTTTATATAATTATCCCTTTTTCATTTTTCTTGGTCGTCAACTAAGTAGATGTTCATACACGAGGTTGGTTTGGTTTTCATTGGGTGGTTTTAGTTGGTGGCACCAAAATCCGAAGAATATTTCTTTTTTAGTCCCTCAGTTCTACAGGAGACAGGCAGTTTCGGAGTACGATTTGATAAATTCTAACTAATATGTACATGATAAATAACTAAAATTGTATTTTTTTTTAATGACAACATTTGGCCCGGATATCACCGGTTATATGAGTTTGTTATAAAAGTATAAATGAGCTCTAAAATTATCAACTAACTAGTTAATTAAATATAAAACTTAGCATTATAACTAAAATTCATGAAGTATGTGTGTCCGCCAATAAAATTAAACGTACGAGTATTAAAAATAATAAAGGTTGATTGCACTCATAACATTTTTATAACAAAAATGAACCATGGTTGAGTTGGATTAAACTAAAAAAATTTCAGAGAGAGATTCAAGAAAGTAGTTCAATCTATTCAACAAATTTTCTAAAATTTTTTTGGTTTAGATTTCGATATATTATCAATCGAAAACTTTGGATCTTAAGAACACCATTAAAAAAAACAAAACAACAATATTATATCGACAAAAACTATCTGAAGTTAAAAATTCATATTTATACGAGAGTGAAGCTTTAACATATTCATAATGGATTTGTACTTTCACCGTTTGCAATTAAAGCTCAATTACTCAACAAAATTATGTTATTTACGCTATTTTTGCTTAGTTTGTTTTTTTAGTTTAGTTTTTAGTTCTGCTGGCACCAAGGCATTTCTAGCCCCTCCATACATAGCTGACATTAAACACAACGTCCAGCACTTAAATCGTTTTAATGCTTGTGCCAACAAAAAACTTAGTTCCTTTGCGGCACATAAACGGTTTATGATGAAAAACAAAAAAAAAAAACTTGCAGTCTCAGAGCAAATCGCTTAAAGCAGTCTGCAGCTATAAAACTACTAAACAACTTTAGCTGCATTTGAAAATGGTGCGAAAAGCCACTTCAACACTAACTATACTGCACCTAGCGTACAAAATCTCTTTCTTAACGTGCGCGCATAGTTATAATAACTCACTATCTGCAACAAGAGTCAAAAAGGAAAAAGAAAAAACCATTGAAGGTCACCCACTGGTCATAATCGTAGCACTATCAAGTGGCTAGTCATTATTATTAGTTTTTTTTTTGTTTTGTTCACTCTTTATAATCAACTTATTGCTTGCTTACTTATGCTGGGCTGTGTGTTGTTTTTATTTTTATAATGTTATGTGGACATTATGACAGACTGTCTGTTGTACTATTTCTTTATGAGCTGTCTTTGGACTGCCTTGCTAGGTCAGACATCAAATCCGTCTTCTTGTCTTTAATTAACGCTGTTGCACAAGCTGTTATTGTAGTGTTTATGGCTTGCAGTTGGCAATAATTTTGATTTAATGTTGGTTGGCAACGCATTCGTCTAGCCAGCGTACGTTTGTTGTTAATATTAGGTTTTGGAATATGACTTAAAATAGTTTACCACAATTACGCTCTGAAACTATTTTGAGAGTTCATTGAAATGACATTATTTATTTGGATCGTTGTCTGATTTAACACATTTGTTTTAAAGGAAGATTGTGTTGTGCAAAAATGTGGTGTTTTGAAAATATGCTTAAAGTACTAAAAAAAATCATTAAATGTTATTTCAAGATATGATAATTTTTAGTCACTTAAACAGACATTTTCTTGTTCTCCATTAACTCCTGTGCTCAAATTTTTAAGTCTGGGATCGTTTTGATTTTAAGATCATCATGATTTTGACCGTGATCTTGATGTTGATCTTAGGCTTGATCATGATCTTGAGCTTGATCTTGATCGTAATCTTGATCTTGATCTTGATTTTGATCATGATAAAGACCTAAACCTTGATCTTGATCTTGATCTTGATCTTGATCTTGATCTTGATCTTGATCTTGATCTTGATCTTGATCTTGATCTTGATCTTGATCTTGATCTTGATCTTGATCTTGATCTTGATCTTGATCTTGATCTTCATCTTGATCTTAATCTTGATCTTGATCTTGATCTTGATCTTGATCTTGATCTTGATCTTGATCTTGATCTTGATCTTGATCTTGATCTTGATCTTGATCTTGATCTTGATCTTGATCTTGATCTTGATCTTGATCTTGATCTTGATCTTGATCTTGATCTTGATCTTGATCTTGATCTTGATCTTGATCTTGATCTTGATCTTGATCTTGATCTTGATCTTGATCTTGATCTTGATCTTGATCTTGATCTTGATCTTGATCTTGATCTTGATCTTGATCTTGATCTTGATCTTGATCTTGATCTTGATCTTGATCTTGATCTTGATCTTGATCTTGATCTTGATCTTGATCTTGATCTTGATCTTGATCTTCATCTTGATCTTGGTCTTGATCTTGTTCTTGATCATAATCTTGATCTTGATCTTGATCTTGAAAATAACTAGTAAAATAAATGAAAATGATCTTGATCTTGATCTTTATTATATTCAAGCCTGAAAGGTCAGAGTATATTAACTTTGTGCAAACGTTTGTAACGAAGCGAGCCCGGTAAAGAAAAGTTTAAACATTCGTGATCAGGGTCACCTCGTGAGTCGAGCTATCCATGTCCGTCCGTTCGTCTGTCCGTCAGTCCATCTGTGTGTTGTTCGTATACACAGGATAAGAAGAAAGAGCTGAGATAATCGGATGAAAGTTGGTACAGTTGATCACATGGACCCAAGACTCTGCACTATTGAATACAACACAAAAAGTGAAAACTGCAGCTCATAATTAGCCTACAACAATAAATTTTGGTATGTATGAGTTTTGTATCAACACAAAGATGTTTTCAAAAAATTGGTGTCATCCACTCACGGACACGCCCACCTCCCATACAACCCAAAAATTTAAAAAACAATAAATAAGCATTTGTTTAAGCTACAACGATAAAATTTGGCAAATATATATTTTAAGCCAAATCTAAGGTGGGTTCAAAAATTGGGCGTTATCCGTCTATGAACACGCCCACCTCCCATGTAACCCACTATAGCGAAAGCACAATAAAGGCACTAACGGTGAGTTACAGGAATGAAACTTGGTATGAGTAAATTTGTTCCTCAACATTTAAATGCACATAAAATATGGGCTTCATCCGCCCACAGACGCGCCCATTTTCAATACTTTTATTGTATTGGGGAGAAGAATACCCTAGACCGACTGTAGACTCCTTTACTTGTTTATATTTAAATTTGTTTTGATTTTGATTTTGATTTTGATTTTGATTTAGATTTTTAATTTGATTTTGATTTTGATTTTGATTTTGATTTTGATTTTGATTTTGATTTTGATTTTGATTTTGATTTTGATTTTGATTTTGATTTTGATTTTGATTTTGATTTTGATTTTGATTTTGATTTTGATTTTGATTTTGATTTTGATTTTGATTTTGATTTTGATTTTGATTTTGATTTTGATTTTGATTTTGATTTTGATTTTGATTTTGATTTTGATTTTGATTTTGATTTTGATTTTGATTTTGATTTTGATTTTGATTTTGATTTTGATTTTGATTTTGATTTTGATTTTGATTTTGATTTTGATTTTGATTTTGATTTTGATTTTGATTTTGATTTTGATTTTGATTTTGATTTTGATTTTGATTTTGATTTTGATTTTGATTTTGATTTTGATTTTGATTTTGATTTTGATTTTGATTTTGATTTTGATTTTGATTTTGATTTTGATTTTGATTTTGATTTTGATTTTGATTTTGATTTTGATTTTGATTTTGATTTTGATTTTGATTTTGATTTTGATTTTGATTTTGATTTTGATTTTGATTTTGATTTTGATTTTGATTTTGATTTTGATTTTGATTTTGATTTTGATTTTGATTTTGATTTTGATTTTGATTTTGATTTTGATTTTGATTTTGATTTTGATTTTGATTTTGATTTTGATTTTGATTTTGATTTTGATTTTGATTTTGATTTTGATTTTGATTTTGATTTTGATTTTGATTTTAATTTTGATTTTGATTTTGATTTTGATTTTGATTTTGATTTTGATTTTGATTTTGATTTTGATTTTGATTTTGATTTTGATTTTGATTTTGATTTTGATTTTGATTTTGATTTTGATTTTGATTTTGATTTTGATTTTGATTTTGATTTTGATTTTGATTTTGATTTTGATTTTGATTTTGATTTTGATTTTGATTTTGATTTTGATTTTGATTTTGATTTTGATTTTGATTTTGATTTTGATTTTGATTTTGATTTTGATTTTGATTTTGATTTTGATTTTGATTTTGATTTTGATTTTGATTTTGATTTTGATTTTGATTTTGATTTTGATTTTGATTTTGATTTTGATTTTGATTTTGATTTTGATTTTGATTTTGATTTTGATTTTGATTTTGATTTTGATTTTGATTTTGATTTTGATTTTGATTTTGATTTTGATTTTGATTTTGATTTTGATTTTGATTTTGATTTTGATTTTGATTTTGATTTTGATATTGCATACAATATATGCTTGCAAAAATAATAATATTGATGTTTTTTAATCGTTTTCTATATAATGACTATTTTTTTTTGAAATTTGTTATTAAAATAACATTTTTCAAAACTTTTGTTTTCTTTTTAATATGCCAATGCGAAGTTATTTAACTTTATTTTGTTTTTATCTTTATTTTAAAATTTAGGTTTTATCAGCGTAAGTTTTATTGCTGCTGTTGCTGTCTTCAGTTGTCACTCAACTACCAGAACAAAGACAACAATAACTACGTCATTTTGGTGCGAATTAATTTGCTTTTGAAGAAATTTTCAAGACTTTAATTTTTAAGCAATCATCTTAAGAAATAAACCAACAATCAATCAACTTAAGCATGAAACAACAAAACAATTATGTTGACAGACTTGACACTTGTCTGACAAAAATATGAAATAACTTGACAACAGTTAAGTTCTTAATGAATACTTCATAAATTTTGACAATTTTGTGACAAACTGTTTGAGGTGAAAATATTGTTAAGAATATAAATGATGCAAATAATATTTAAAAAATGGTAGCGTGTTTTGGTCAAGAAAATTACGCTTGAAGACGATTTTAATTATTAGCTCATAATGACGTTACTGATTTCGATAAGTACCCGTACTAAGGTTCAAACATGGTAATAATCGTAAATTAACATTTGCTTATTAAAAAAAAATAAAAACAGTTATTACGGAGAATTTGCTAAAAACAACAATCAATGGTCACGTGAATCGTCGTGTGACATAACCTCATATAAATTTACTGCCTTATAATGACGACTGATTTTAATGAGCTATAAAATATATAAGGCTTTTTTTATTAATGTTAATAAGGCTAATAATAATTTTGATTTTTTTTTTTTTTTTTGTTTTAAATTGCCATTAATCAATGTTTTTTTTAAACACATATCGAATAATTTCTTTATGATGGTGATTGTGATGGTGATTTTTTTATTTCCAAATCTTGAAAACAATAAATAAATAAAATAAAAATCAAACGCTCAGCATGACTTGCACTATTGGTATTGCTGCCGCCCATTTTTTTTAACAACAACTAGAAAAACACAGTCCACAAACATTCTGCTCAAGTGCACAAACTAATTGGTTGTTTGCTTGTTGTTGTTGTTTGTTATTTAAAGCCAACAATAATTAATTCCTTGAAAAAGGAATCGACAAAGCGTTCATATATTTTGCGCACTTCATTAGCTTGACCGGTATTTTATTCACGCCTGACATGCTAAATAATAAGTTTTTTTTTCGAACAAGTTGTGATTGTATGTTTGTATTTTTGTGTTTTTTGTTTTGTTTTTAATCTTTTATCTCTTTTATATAGTGTTACATTTTATTAAGCTAGACAATGTAAGAAAAAAACATGTGTTGCATTAATCATAATGAATGAGAACTAATGACAGTCATCAACAGCTTTTGACCCTTTAATGGAAAGTAACTCCTTTAATATTGATCAGATGTGGGCTGAAAACATCATAGATGAGAAAAGAGGAGGGTGTTCTTGGTGGAATGTGTCTTACAATTGCACTATTATTAAGTTGTTAAAGGTGTCAAAGCTAAATGTAATCAAGATAATTATAGAAATTAAAGACAAGCGTTTATTTTGTTTTTCCTAATGTTCAGTGAAAGGTTGTAAGATCGTGGTAAAAACGTTTTTGTTTGTTTGTTGTTATATATAAACTTCCCTCTGTTTTTTATTTTTTTGTTTATTTTTTTTTTTAATATGAGTCACTAATGCTTGAATGATAAGTAATGTAACGTACATTTTCAATTTCTTGCAACCAAATTGTATTTTATCTGCATTTCCAACACAACTATAAAAATCTCAAATCTGAAACAAAAAAGAGACAGCAAGAGAAAATAACTATTAGTTGGCCCAAAGTAATGACTTTGTTGTAAAAAAAGCAAAGATTTGTCTTGAGCAGTGATGGGTTACATTAGCCTAGCAATGTCTTTGAAACTATTTTAAAAGTTATGTGGAAAGTTTTACGTCAAAATAATATTTAAAATAGTTTTTAGTTTAATACTTTATTAACCAGTTTACTACAATAACATTAAATTTAATAAATGGCCTACAAAATAAAAATTATAAATGTGTTGTTGACATTGTTGTTGTGTTCATATACCTTTATCAACCTTTAGTGAGAAATATTTTTATCAAATATTTCATCTGACATATTTTAAAAAAAAAAATTTCAAAAAAATATTTACAAAGTAGAGTAACTTCGGGTATTGTGATATGGTCGGGTAATGTGATATACCTGCATCATTTGTTAAATACACAATTTTGACAAGAATAAACATGTGAACATAACAGCAACAGAAAAAGAGACGTGTTGCATTTTAATGCGCGCTCTCATTCGCTGTTTTTGCTCTCATTGCTGTAAAATTGTTTTATCGGTGTAGTCGACTTTTTTTTTTGAGTGCGTTTCACTAGTGAATTACAATATCTAAAGCAGAATTGTAAGCTGAATTAGATACAATTGTTGTTGTTCGAATAAATTTAGCCACAAATCATTTGAAATTTTTATTTTCTAAAGTGCATTTTTACAAAAATAACCTTATTATTTTAAAACCAAGCCGAATTCGGATATAGTCAAAGTCGGGTAATTTAATATACCATATATGTATACCGTATGGAATGAATCATTCCATTCATTTTATACTTTGTGTTATTTATTTTGTTTTTACATACTTACGGTACATATTTTCGTTTTTTTACACTTTTCTACAACTGCCATTTTTTTTTTTTTTTGTATAAAAAAGTACAGATGTTGCAGAAAGTATTATTTGTTATAGTTATTAATTAATAATAGCAAAATATATCTGTCAAGCACAACTCACAAATTTCAATATTATTTTTTGTATCACGGCAAATCCAGAAAAAGTAAACCAAAACCTTAAAAAATAAAAATGCTTAAAGTTCAATAAAAATACATGGAACGTTAAGGATATTCTTTGTGTTTTCCTGCGGTAAAAGCATTTTGAAAAAAACATATTGTATCCTTAAATTTAAACTGATTTTATTGAATGTATTTTTAATCTGTAGCAAGTTAAAAAATTTTAGGTTTTTAATTTTTTATAATTTGGAATTTCGCGATTTAAATATCAAAGCACCGTTATATAAATTGAAACATTTTATATTGAAAAGTGAATATAAAAATTTTTAAGAAAACTTATTTTCTATCGAAAAATAAAATTTAAAAAAGTGGTTCAAGAGTGAAACGTGAGTGACAATTTCTATTGATAAGTTGAATTATCTTGGAAAATAATTGGCTGGCATGATTTATGTCTCGGATTTACTTTTAATATAATTTAAGTTAATTTTGTATTTTTTTTAAATCCAGCAGACGCAATTATTTTCCATTAAAAAAGCTTTTGAAAAAGTGAAACGTGAGTGACATTTAATTTCTTTTTTGTTTATTTTTATATTAGAAATGAAAGAAGATGACGAAAACATCAAGAAAAAATGAAAAGAACGTATGAAAACAAAGATAGAGAAAAATAAGTTAAATCCGGATTCATATAAGAAACAAAATTTAGCAAAGATTAAAAAGATCTAATTAAATCATTACTTTAAGTCGTTGGCCTCGACGAAATTGCTAATAGGCCAGTCATATAGTCAAATTTGGCGCGGTTTTTGGCTTTTAATGAGCGTAAAGATGAACGAATTAGGCGAATTAGAATCAAAATAAATTTTGGTAAAATGATACATTTCTGAAATAGTTTTTGTGTTGTCTTTATATTATGAATTATTTTTTAACTATATTATGCTTTACATAATTCTTTCCATACAAATTTTTTTCTTTTTTGTATAAAAATGTCCTTAATATTAAGAAAAAAAATTTGTTTATAAAATATGCTTAATAAAGTTCACCAGACTAACCACGATGCAAAAAAAGGGCAATTAAAATTGATTTGAAACGTGAGTGACATCGACGTGAAACGTGAGTGACAAAACCAGTATATGAAAAAATCTTAAAATTCTGAGAGAAAACTAAATTTTTTCCTGCAGTTTAAATTTCTACTCAATTTCGTTACGGAAAATTACTTTATTCCTTATATTAACTCAAACAATTCGCAGATTTTAAACAATTTGTTAGAAGAACTCGAAATATTAAAATCGTGCGAAAACGTGAGTGACACACCATCTAAAGAGAGTTTTTTCGAAATGTGTAAATATATATAAAACTTTTTGCTTGAACTTATAAAAGTGAGCCTAAGACTTATTGTACCCATATAATTTTATCTGAAAAGCTTTTATTTTTGATGGAGAAAAACTTATGTTTACTGTTATGACTGAAACGTGAGTGACACTGGATTTGCCGATCAGGATATTTAATTCTGGATATCAAAGATATCCAATTAAATTTCACTATTTAAGTTTTTCTCTGAATAACTTTATTCGCTGCTTAAATATTTAGAGAAAATTTGAATAAGTTCGCTATTCAGATGTGAACAATACGAAACTACTGGAATAATTGGAAATATCCACTGGTTAAAGTTAAGCACAGGTGAGCAATTTGGCCCAAAATTATTTTTAACGCTTTCTGTAAAAGATTTATAACGCGGTTGTGATTGTTATTGAACTGGTCCATTTTCCGAAGTAAATCTTTGTGTGTGAAATCTAAATTTTTTTAAACCTTAATTAATTTCATTTTTATTGCAAGGGGCAGCTAATGCGTTAGAATGATAAGTTAAAATTTAAATAAAAATATAGTAAAATTTTGTTGAATAACAAAAACTAGTTAAGTGTTTTTGTGATAACTTATCAAAATTTATTCTGCTAAATTCATTTCATCCCCCTCAAAATAGTACCTCCCGGATGCAATACACTTGTGCCAAACGTTTTTTATAATTTTTATAAAACATGCTGCAAAGTCCTCTTCTGGTGTAGCTTTCAATTTTTTCCTCATTTCGGTTTCTATCATGAGTCAAGTTTTTTTGGAAACGCGTAAAACAAAATTGAGAGTTTTGGACAAAGAGAAAACTTTCTGCTGTCAATAACATGGAATATGCGTTGGCCACATTCAGCTGTGTCAACTATTGTGATAGCGATACATCGGGTACTGATGTTATTGCCACGGAGTTGTCAGAAAAGTTTCCAAAGTGATGAAATGTAAAGCTTTGCATAAAATACCAGTGAAAACTTTACTTACATTTACTGACAAAAACAAATTTTCTATTTTGAAATGCATTTTTATGCGCAACTTCATTTTTATGTACATCAACTTTTTATTTACCAATTGTCAACTGTTGAGTACGCTGAATGTGACCAATGAAAATTAATTATATACAATGGCGGTTTGTTAGCGCTCTCTTCTTTGTTATATTTTTTGACAGATATAAGTTTTCAACATAAATGTCAATGCTACCTTGAAATTATTCTAACATGATTTAAAATTACAAACCAATTTCAATAATGTTTGTAGCCAACAATGTCATTAGCGTCGTTCACTCTGAGCATTACAAAAACAACTTCTTGTTGAAAGACGAGCGTTGAATTGATCTCTGAGAACAAATTTTTTTTATGGGGAAATATGAAAATATAATGAATTGTGTTTCAGAACCTCAGCGTTCGCTCTGAGTATGCGTCTTAGTCTTTGAGCCGACTTTGAAGACTTCGTCTTTGAGGATTCATATTCAAATTCACGATAAGAGTTTGTACAACTTATTCGTGCGTTTCCTTAAGTCAAATTAATGACCACGACTGTAGTTATCAGGTTATAGCCGTTTACAGATTTTTAAATTTCATTGCATAACTTGTGAATGTAAGCTTGTTGATTGTGAACTAAGACTTTTTATTGAAGTGAACTATTCTAGTGAACTTCTAGTCAGTCCCTCGGTAAGTAATTTTTGCATAAAATTGTAGAAAATTATTTTTAATAAATAAATTTTTGCTAGTGGCTCATTCCATATAGATGTGAGTGACGTTTTGACTTCTTTATCGTGCTGAAAATGGTATTAACCGGTTAAATTTAAAGCAATTTACTATTGGGTTTATTAGAAGATGCCCCAAGATTTCAAAATGCCAAAACATAATGCAATTATTTATACCAGTTTAATAGTTACATTCGCTTAAACACCTGGATGCTACGTCTACACAGAGAGTTAAGTTTGAGTTACCAGTACAAAGCTGAGTTTTCCCATTTAACGAGAAATAAACTCTTGCGTTACCAGTATAAAAATGTACGATTTAACTCAACTTAACTCATTATATATTCTGAGTTTTTTATGACTCAATGTAAAAAGTGCCTAAAAGTACACTACAAAATAACATAAATGTGTATATTCAGTGGTATTTTTCATGAAAGAAACTTTTTTTTACAAGAACTGTCAAAATAGAACAGCTGATTCGTTAATTTTACAATTTATTTTTTTAACTATATGTTGTTATTTTCTTTAAAACATGAGTAAAAGATCTTCGAAAAGGACTTGGGCAATAGTGGGGAAAGTAGTTTTCATCCAAATATGGGCAGAGCTTTCGCATAGTAAGAAAAAAACGCATGTGTACGCAGAGACACCAGCAGCATTGTCGGCAAATTTAACTCAATTCTGCTACGGTATCTCCTTGTGAACAACTTCGGTTAAATGTTAGTTAAAATGAACTTAACTCTCTGTGTAGACATAGCATAACTAATAGTTTGACATAAAGCTTGACTCAAAACATAACTAATTCAAATAAAAACGAATTATAAAATAGATTTTAGAAAAAAAAATAATACTAAGGATATAATTAAAAAATTATTTAAAAATACTTTCAGAGTACCTACAACATCAATTTATAACATATTCCGATTAAAAAACGCCAAAAAACCCATAAAAGCGTTTGACCCATTTAAAAACCGTTAAAATTTGACTGAGTTGTTTGCTCGGAAAGTGGAATTTTTGATTTTGGAACTGCATTTTTCGGACAATTGACATTTGAGGAGATATACATAAAAGATAATTTTCGTTAAAAATTTTTAGTTTTGAAAAAAATTCAAATTCGATCAGTTCATAAGCTCTTCTCAAACTGTACAAAAATTGTATTTCTGTTTTAAAAGGTTGGGAACCTTTTACAAAAACCTTAGCCTATTAATTATATAGATACGCAGGATGAATAAAACAGATTTGTGGCTATAACTTTTTATTGGTTGGAGCTATAATAAAATTTTCTTCAAATATACTGTTCTTGAAGCTTGTTGAAGATTTTAAAAATATAAAAACAACATTTTAAATAAATGAAATTTCGTGCAAAAAATCATAGCCTTGTTTTTTCTATGACGCATAGTATTTATTAATTTTTTTGTTATACAAAAACAAATTCGCCTTAAAAAAACTCAAAATAATAAAAAAAAAATCAAAAATGCAAATTTGAATTTTTTTTTTTAACAACAAAAACAATTTTTAAGCCATTTTTTGAGAAAACATTCAATTAAGTGGACTCTTTTTAAAGGCAATGATTAAAATATAAATTCTAAAGGAACGGTAAAAATGTTAAATTTTTTTTTAAGTAAATTAATTGCATTTAAATACAAAAAAGAAATAAATTAAATTTTTTATAAACTGACAGAGATATTCGATTCCAAATATAGAACGTTAAATTTCAGAGAGTTTTTTTCTCTGTATTGGCGTTTGTTAAAAATACACGTTAAACAATTACAGGCAATATTAAGAAAATTCATTAAAAATACATCTGGTAAGATAATAACTGTACTTGTCAACACATATCAAAGAAAATTAAACAAAAATTAAGAAAATCAAAAAAATTTTGAAAACCGTTCAAATTTGACTGAGTTGTTTGCTCGGAAAGTGGAATTTTTGATTCTGGAACTGCATTTTTCGGGCAATTGACATTTGAGGAATGCATAAAAGATAATTTTGGTTAAAAATTTTTAGTTTTGAAAAAAATTCAAACTCGATCAGTTCATAAGCTTTTCTCAAACTTTATTTCAAATCGATAAAATAACGGATTTTCGTACAAAAATTTTATTTCTGTCTTAAAAGGTTGGGAACCCCCTGAAGTTAAATCACAATTTTTAAAAGTGGTTTGCACATCTACAGCCGAAACCTGATTAAATGACATCTGAATCGATGAAATCGGTTTATTAGCCTGGGAGGAGTTGTAGTCACAAAAAAAAACCTTAGCCTATTAATTATATAGATACAAATGACTTCGATTTTTTAATATATTTAAAAAAAAAAAATAAATATTTTTTTGCATAAAATTTTTCGCATGAATTTTTGATCAAATTAAAAGCTATACGAATGATTTCGCTAACAAAAATTTCATTATTAGAAAAAATTTTGAAAACTGTTCCGGGTGTGACCAACTTCTTGTAACGGAAATGAAGAATAAAAAGAATTTATTGAATGAAAAAAGCTAACAAATTTATGTAAAACATCAATATCCTTACTTAAGGTAAGTTTCATTCTTATCATAAGCCTATGTTGCTTCTTAGGAAAACTAAAGCATTTTTCTGGGACAGGTGTGACACTAAAACAACAAAAACACAAAAAAACAAATTGGCCATTTCAGCCCTTGAAAGGACTTTGACCGAGCTTCTTATGATCAATTGTGTTGTGTGTGTTATTAAATGTTTGCACACAATTGACCGAGAACTGGACCTACATGTTTTATGCCGACTCCGAACAGCTAAAGTTTATGTTCTCAAGAAGCTTTACATGGCATTGTTTACTCTCTGAGGTCTGCCATTGTCTGCAGAGAGGTGGTGACCGATCAGAAAAATTTGTTATTGAAAAAAACTTTTCGCCGCCGCTGGGGATCGAACCCGGGCTCCGAGCATGCCAGGCCACACACTTAACCTGCATGCCACGGTCACCACTAAAACAACACTCAGTTTAAATATTTTTTCTTTGTTAACGCAGTAACCAATCCTTGTTATAAACTATTCTTAGATAACATTGTTATCTTTTTTAACAGTACTAACATAATTTTTTCGAATGTGCATCAATAGGTGGCGGTTTTCAACGTTTTAAATCTAAGCAAAATATTTTTAGTTTTTCTCAACTCGGAGTTTGATTACTTAAATTGTCAAAAAAACATAAAAAATCATTACAAGTAAAAATAATTTTGCAACAGGATTAGCTTTAGATTCCATTTTAATGCAAGTACCAAAAATTATTTCAATTGAAAGCATTTTAGAATTCATGTTTCCGTTCCTCATTTGTGTGGAATCAGCCTAGTGTTGTATCGGTTCAGTTCGGTATATGGCATTAAATATTGTGGTCTATTGTCGGGCAGCACAAATATTGCGTAGTAGTCGGACTTTGCTGTGAATATGGCTTAGCATTGATATTTTTACAATCATTTAAAGTTTCCTTAAAAACTAAATGATTTTATCGATATATCTTTGTTCATATAACACTTGAACTGTAAAATATTTGCAATCTTTACTATTTTGAGTATTCGATAATTTTTTTTTTTTCAGTGCTTTCAAATTGTAACACTGAACTTAATTCACCTGTTCTCAAAATAATCACTGGAAATTCGAGTTGAATAACCTTTTGAATAACAATCAGACTAATTAAATGCCACGCTCTTGCTGTTGCTATTGTTGTTTTTATTGTAGTTTTGCTTTTCATGTTGAAGTTTTTGCTTTTGTTGTTGTAATGCAAATACAAATAAAACGGCAAGTTTTATTTGGTGTCAATAACTTGAAAATGTAAACAAAGTTGAGATCAAAGTAAAATTCGATTATCAACATTGTAACTTTAATACATACTTATTTAAAAAAAAAAAAATAATAAAAAAAAAGAAAATAAAAACCACTTCAAGCTGTGACAACTAGTACTCTACGAATAATCAAAAGAAGCAATAAATGCGTCATAATGCAAAATTTAATGATTTAATAAAGAGAAGAATAAAAACAGAACAAGATATTATTCCATTGAAATTCAAATACTCAACTGAAAATTTGCATCTGGCCAGCCGAAAAATATATGTATCAATATGTTATTATTTTATTAACATTAACCTTGTAATTGCATATTTAGGTCATTGGGTGGAAAAATTCGGCGAACACATAAAAAACAATGCAGCACAATAAATTAATTCATGAAACACGGAAAATTCATGCAAAAACAAAATATTTTTAATTAAAAAAGTTTTATAATGAATTTCATGGCAATTTTAACCTTCAGCTGTAATTGCATCATTTCATCAAATGAGCAGCAACAGCGAAATATTTAGTGGTCGTTGATGTTTTTTTATAAAAATAAATTTTAAGTAATGCAGGCAAATATCAGGAATGGGTGTTGTAGCAAAAATTCTAGTACAAAAATCAGTTGCAATTCAACTGGTGGAGTCTTAAATTATAACAAAAAACTGCTTAAGTTTCATATAAGTTTGATTCCATAATTGAGACATAACCAGTGATGATATCGGATCATATTCGAGAGTCCTTTTTTACAAAGGCAAATAGTACTTTTTTATTGTTTAGGGTACTTTTAAGTAATGATAAGTGAATAAATATATAAATTAAAACCAATACTTTTTTAAATTTTATAAATAATCAGGCTTTCTTTCAGAATCCGTTAAATATGTATGGGGGAACATAAAATTAACCTTGGTCGATTCTAAGACGAATGCACATCATTTTCTTTGGCTGTAACGATAGCCGCCAGTGAGCTAAACCATTTTGAAAAACATCCACAACCATGTTTTTCGCAAAAATATTAGCTGGAGTAGCATTTACAAATAAACAAATGGTTGGAAAGTAATACTGAAGAAGTCTTACTATCTGTTCCAAAAAAGTTCAAATCTTTGCCGCCTGACCAAAGATATTGCGATTTTTAATGCAAATGTTCGACTTTTCTTTTTAAAAATGTTCTTGATCTAAGAACATTTATAAAATCAACGGCAAATAAAACGCGACTGGGCGAGAAATTTGGCAAGAAGTTTGTGACTTAATTTTCAAAAATGATTTTTTAACTCTTGACAAAATTTCTAGTAAAATTCTTTAATATACCAGATTATTTTTTTCGACAAGAAGGTACTCGGGTACTTTTGTAGAGTCAATAGTAATCAAAAAACTACTATTCCAATCAAAATAGCATCCCAGGTCATAACTAAATTTAAATTTGCTATGACAAATTCATGTATCATATTTTTATATATTTAAACATGCAAACTTTAGATTTATCTAAAACTTATATGATTTTGTAGCGGCACTTTAGCTGCGACAAAGCTCAAACATAAATACAAAGTCTTCAATCTTGCTTCCAGATATTTCACTGAGTAATGATACAACGTTCACTATTGAACGCGGCTACTATTAAAAGTCATGCTTCAAAGTGACGCTGACGCTGTTCCATTGGCCAATGTTTGAAATGCTGCACTTTAAACTGTTGATAATTGTGGAAAATAGTTAAACATTCATTCATTTATTTATTTATTACTTTATTTCTTTATTTATTTATTGTCGGCGTAACTTTAATGTGGTTAATAGCTCTAGCTTATAGTTCATGTTTACTCGTATTTATCATTTTTATGAAGAACTACTTAAGTGAAACAAGTTTACGATATTATCATCATCTGGTGGAAAATATTTTGTTTATTAAAAATAATTTTGTTATTTTGCAAAACTATTAATTATTTTAACATGTGCGTATCTGTGCACATGTTTGAAGTTGTAGACTTTGCAGTGTTTTTATTTTTTTTTTATTTTGCTTTTAATATGTTATATTGTGACAGAGTAACACAATTTTTCAAGGTCTTTTGACATGTTAAAGAGTTTTTTTGTTAATTCAAAACAATTAATTTAAATCGCTGCAGTTACATCACACGCATTTAATATAAATATAATACAATAAAAAGGCAAAAACAATTTAACACTAAAACTAAGTTAAAATTTCAAGGGTATATCTTGTCATCTTTGTATATAAAATATATTTATATATACCTTTATAAAAACATATTCAGCTCATACGTTTTACGTTGGACATGTTAAACAAGAAATATAAATGTATTGAAAGCAGACAACGAGACATTTTGTCGACCAGCGAAACTTTGAGAATTCAAAGATAACATATCAGTTTATAAAATTTAGTGTTAAGACGGTCACTGCACTGAAAATACAAATTATGTTTGTGTACATAAGAAACTTACATGAATTTGGCGTTCACTGATCATGTGTACTTGTACATAAGCTCTAAGTTATTATACAAATTTCGAATTTGTGTTGTTATTATCTGTTCGAATTTGAGTTGTTCTAATTGTTGTTGTTGCCTTTTCGTTTGACGTTTATAGCACTCACAGCATTGTTTGTGTAAAATTAGACATTTTAGCTGCTATATTAATATAAGCCTACCGTATTATTCTATCAAGTGTTAAATCTTCACCTTTCGATATATCAGTGGTAAGAAGCGCTCAATAATTTTCCAATTAGTTTAAATGCATGTGAATACTATGAAAAATACATATTGTACGGGTGCTTAAAACAACCTCTTTTCGAAGATGACGAAATATCGATTTTTTTGGGGTCTCAGAAGAGTTTATAAAGATAAAATATTTCAAAAATGTCTTAGCTTATGTACATATGTGAACCAGAGACCTGCAATGAGTTATTCCGATTCCAGTATACTCGCCAGTATATTCATGATTTGCTTGTACGTACACTCACTCATACTTATCAAAATACCCACCATATTCGTAAGCATTCAACTCTTTTTATTAGACATGGTTTACACTCATAGTGCAATAAACAAGGTAGCTGCAGGGTTATCAATCCTCTCTCTCTCTCAGAGTCAGAATTTTCAAATTCAATAAAAATTATTTGATGTCTTGTTTTGTAGCTCTACTTCGTTCAGTATTTTTTGACAGTTCTGACTTTCGGCTCTCAGCCCTGCAGCAACCTTATTTGTTGTACTATGGTTACACTCACGATAGAATAACAAGGTAGGCGCATATTGGAGAGGAAGTGAGCTAGATGTCAAAATCGGCTGTTCGTATTTGAGATGTTCTAATTATTGTTCCTGCCTTTTCGTTTGACGTTTATAGCACTTACATCATTGTTTGTGTAAAACCAGACATTTGGGCAGCCATATTAATATGAGCCTACCTTATTATTCTATCATGGGTTACACTCATACTCATTTGTTTACCCTAACTCAACTGACAAGAAAAGGTCCCTTGGTGACAGTCTCCGATTTGAATGATTTTCGGATATGTGATAGAAGACAAAAATCTAAGGTCGACGTATTTTTTTATACGTGTTCAATCGATGGATAAGGTTTCAAACACGCGTTCAAAAATCAGCGAAAATTTTGTTTTTTTGCTTTAATTTCGCTATTTTCCATGGAAACATTTACAAATTTGGTACCAAACGAAAGCTCTTACAAAACCACACACGATGGCATCAATTTTTCATAAGAAAATT
Source organism: Tetanocera ferruginea (assembly GCA_958299015.1). Lineage (NCBI taxonomy): Eukaryota > Metazoa > Arthropoda > Insecta > Diptera > Sciomyzidae > Tetanocera > Tetanocera ferruginea. The sequence continues at coordinate 32,382,119 of OY282642.1, read as the reverse complement.
TTGTTGTAATTTTGTTGTTGTAATTTTTAGTAATGTTTAGTCGATATAGAAGAAGTATGTTGACACAATTATTTCATATTAATTTATGTTGGATTTAAGGCAATTTGAAAACTTACTTTTTTTTTTGTTTTTTTAAATTTGTTACTGTTTATTATGTAATTTTTGTTTTATTGAATTTGTTACCTACTGTTTATAATGAAATTTTTGTTTTATTGAAGTTTTATTGAAATGCATTTATTTTCCTTTAAGAAAAAATTTCATAACATTAAAAGTACCCAATATGGGTATCAAAAATTTTATTTTTGTATGGCCTATTCTCATGTTTAAATATTTTATCGGAAAAGTTGACATTTCATAGGGCTTCCATACAAAATGTGTGCTTTTTTCTTGTAAGTCTTATCGCACCAGTAAACAATAGTTTTAATCATCCAAAGTACCAAATATGGACATTTTTACGATATACAAAAGAAATGGAATGCATTTTCTAATATTTCTTTAAAAAAATATTTTTTGATTTTTAGCAGGAAAAATCATAAAAATCTTCTTTTAATTTCAAAACCACAACTTTGTGAATGAATAACTCATCAGATATAAAAATAATTTTTTTTTATTTAAATTTTATAATAAAAAACATTAATTTGAAAATAAGTCACGTCCTTCAATAAGCTTTTCGGCTTAAATTCGTTTTGATATGGTTTTTTAAAAAAACATATATTTGATAGATCTTTAAAAAAGTACCACTCAATGCAATTTTTTATTAATTCAAAAGTAAAACATAATAAGAAAGCTTGAATTTGAGGAAAATCGGTTGAGTTACTCGCCACCAAAATAACTAAAGAAATTTCCCGTTAAATTGTTATTTTTCGTACTTTTTTATATATATTTTTTAAACATCTATAACGTAAACTTTGAAGAATTTAGTTTATAGTGAAGTCATGTGATTCGTTACAAAAATAATTCCTATTGACTTCCGAAACTGGAGAAAATAAAAATTCATAATTACTGGAGAACAATTCATAGTATTTTCTCGAATATGTTTCATAAAAAATTTCTCTAAATTGTCAAATAATACCCGATTTTAAGGAATAATGGCTTATTAGGGTAAAAGATGTTGGTTTGATATTTCTTCTGTTCACCTGTTTATGTTCAGTGACACATTATAGTTATACGGTATTGCTGATAGCAATGAGCAAATGCTGACTTTAATCGAAATAATATTTTTTAGCTATAGGTCTTTACTACACCTTCTAACGATAGGTCTTTACTATACTGAAGAGCCCTCATTCATTAAAATCGTATAATATTTGCGCAAAAACTTATTGCTCATAAAACTTATGTTGAAAATCCAATGAAAGATTATGAATAAGACTCGATTAGGGGTAATATTAGGGTTCATCGGCTATTTTGGTGGCGAGGGACTCAAGCGGTTTTTTTTAAATTTAGGATCTTTGTTTTTCATCCCAAGGTGTCAGAAAGTTTGCGTCTCTTACTTTCGGAATTGAGCATAATTAGTACTCACTAATGAACGAATTTTAAGGCTTGTGCCAGCCAATTGGCTATTTTTAAAACAAAGTGAAGTATGAAAAAAAGTGAAGTATGGAATTCATTGTGGGAAGAACAAAATTTAATTTCTGCTGACCCTATTGGGACCTTACAATCTTCGCACAACTGCAAGAAAAAATCCGTGAAACGGCGTATAACTGGCGCTTGCAACACATTTAGGCTGTACAGATCTTAAACAACGCTGAAGCAAGTTTATTTTATAACGACCGCTACCACTGCTGTTCATCTTCTGTTCGGATAAAATGTGCTGACAGTGACCGTTTTACATTTTTTTGGAAAAAATATGTTGCTGACTATGTCTGAAGTTTGAACAAGGAACCATTAGTGCAAAAATTGAACTTACTAGCCGTTACAACACAGCCGCTTTAATTACGTAAAATCGTTTTTATATATAAGTTCTACATATGATAACCCCCCCCAAACAAATTCCTGATTGCGACCATGAAGTAAATGCTATAAAGTAGTTCTCGTTTCCCTAGTATATGTCCAGGAATTTCTTGTTCATTTCATATTTTTACATGAAGCTAATTCACAAAACGTAGAATGATTAATGTTCCCCTTGTATTTTTCATGACGTTTACGAAATTTTTTTCTCGTTTAATGTATCTCATACACACTCTTTATGAACTTTAAGCACAAGGCTTTTAAAGTGGCTCATGTTATTGGTTACTGGACCAATATTTATGAATGCGATTCATGTAGATAATGAAAGAATACATTATTATTGTTTTCTTAGTACTTAGTGGTTTATTGCTTCAAGTACTACTAAAGAACTACTATAGGGTGTTCCATTAAGACGTCTGGTACTTTAATTTTGAATAAAACCAAATATTTTATTTCGTTCGAAAGTTATTTTTTATGACATTTTGTAGTATGGCTTCCGGAGTGGCTCGAATCACCTATGTAATATTGCTTTTCATGTGGAAAATCGTCTTTGGATCGTTCACTTAGACTTTATGCTTCGTGCAACCCCACAGAAAAAAGTCGAACGACGTCAAATCGCATGATCTAGGCGGCCAATTCATGTTATCGCAACGAGAAATTACACGGTTCGGGAATTTGCGACGCAAAAGGCCCAAATTGAGGCGAGTTATGTGTGTTGAAGCAACGTCCTCTTAAAATTATATGTGATTTCAAGTCAAGTCAAGTCAAGTCAAGTCAAGTCAAGTCAAGTCAAGTCAAGTCAAGTCAAGTCAAGTCAAGTCAAGTCAAGTCAAGTCAAGTCAAGTCAAGTCAAGTCAAGTCAAGTCAAGTCAAGTCAAGTCAAGTCAAGTCAAGTCAAGTCAAGTCAAGTCAAGTCAAGTCAAGTCAAGTCAAGTCAAGTCAAGTCAAGTCAAGTCAAGTCAAGTCAAGTCAAGTCAAGTCAAGTCAAGTCAAGTCAAGTCAAGTCAAGTCAAGTCAAGTCAAGTCAAGTCAAGTCAAGTCAAGTCAAGTCAAGTCAAGTCAAGTCAAGTCAAGTCAAGTCAAGTCAAGTCAAGTCAAGTCAAGTCAAGTCAAGTCAAGTCAAGTCAAGTCAAGTCAAGTCAAGTCAAGTCAAGTCAAGTCAATTTAAGTCAAGTTAATATCAAAATTTGATCTTATTTTTTTGCCGTTATAACCACTTATTATGCACGCACAAAATTTTGTGCATATGCTTACAACTAGGAGATAAAAAAGCCAAAACAAAAAGGATAAAAAATTTGTTGGCTTTGTGCTTTACATGGAAATTTATTTTTTTATCTTTTTAGAAAATGTTTTCAAAAGTCACAAGCAGTAAAAAATAAGTTCAGCTTCCCCAACAGATATGATAAAGGTTCATTCCTGCGTAAATATAAATTTATGCATAAATTATTCGACTCGCTGAACACAATAATATGTTAAAAGCTAATGTTAAACGTTCTAACAAAATGTTACCTTCGTATTTTATAAGGATGCAAAACAACAACAACAACAAAAATGTTTAAGTTTGAATGTTAATATTTTGCCATTCAGTCATTTATAAATTTTGAAAAGCTTTACGATATTCCCAAAGATGACTCAGCGAGTTCTTAAACCACACACACGGTGGTTGTATGGAATTGTTATGATAAAATTAAAAACTCCTAGACAAATCTGAAAAAAATCTGAACAGGAAGTGATAACCTACACTAAGGGAAAAAGTTATGTAGTCAGTACAGAGACAACTATGTAAAATCTATTCACTGCAACTTGTATGAGAACGCAACAAGAGCAGTATTTACTGAGTAAAGGGAGCGTGTACTGACTACATATCAATTTATTCACTTTTTAAAATGAATAAAAAATGTATTCAATACATCATGTTATGTGTTGAATACATAGCAGACTTCAATAGATACAAGCAACGTGTACTCAATCAACGTGTTATGTAATTTTTTACAAAAACTTTACTCAATACATAAAATATAGACTCAGTACACGTCCCCTTTATACGATTGAAGTGACACATTTATTCAGTACATAAAATATGGACTCAGTACACGTGTCTGTTGCACATCGGCAAACGATTTTGCTGTTTTATGTCATTCGTTTCTTGATTTTCAAATAAGCAATACCTCTAAAGTCTGTAGAAAATCAGAGCGGGAATGAGTTTATCCACTGTACTCTAGAACAAAAGCGATGATTGGATAAGAAAAAAATGGCTGGGTTTCTATAAGTAGTTGGCAATTATTTTGTGAAATCTAGTCATTTCTTTATTAAGTTATTTATTGGATGTGTTGAGAGGGTAATTTACGCACAGATATTATGCATGAACTCATTGCATAAAATTATGTTTTTAACATATGTAATGAGTAAATGATGTATGTACTCATTATATAAATGTATGCACTAAAAATATGTAATGAGTAAATTATGTATGTACTCATTACATAAAATTATGCATTTAAAATATGTAATGAGTAAATAATGTATGTACTCATTGCATAAAATTATGCACTCCAAATATGTAATGAGTAAATTATGTATGTACTGAGTCAATAATCTATGTAATACGTATATAAGATCTTTACTGATTACATAAAATTATTTGTAACAGTTTGCGGTGAGTACAGTGTGCATGTACTCACCACATACATCCATGAATTCACGACACATATTTATGCGTTGAGTACATAAAATTCTTTATTGACTACAGAACCGCTTAAAAGCATTATGTAGTCAATAGAGATTTCAACATGTATGTACTCAATACATGAAAAATGTAAAATTTTTGTGTGCAGAAAACTATGCGATGAGTACATATATTTATGTATTGAGTCCATAGGTTTTTCCCTCTGTGTATAGAATTAGATAGTTTTCAGAAAGTGTGATGAAGAGAAGGAATTTTGAGAGTTTTAAAAACTACTTTTAAGAGATTTGATTTGGGTTTTAAGATAAAAATTATAAATAAACTTGTAAAAACCTTGAAACCTTCAAACGAAATAAGTAGACATAGAGAGCTTTAGACGTGAAGCTCGAATATTATTTTAAAACTAATTCTCTTAAGCTCAACCACTCTATACAGTCTTAATACAGAGGCTTCTTTAGCAAAAGCAGTTCTAAATAAAATCTGACATTTTAAAATGCCAACGTCTGCAAACAGTTCGAGTCAGTCATATTTTCCTTCTTATTTCACACCTAAGTCCCATCGTTTTATATTATATTAAATAAAAAAATTAATACTTGTATAATAAATGCTTTTCATTAAAAAAATTAAAATGTCAGTTAATTTATTTATTTATTTGAAAACAAATTATTTGATTGCATCAGCCCAACGTTAATTAATTCGAAGTTACAAAGAATCCATTAAAACTGCATGAATGAATTTTTTAAAAATTTGCTAAAACATATAAATAAAATTTTTGCTTAATGCACGCGCATATAAAAAAATAATCCCAGACACTATTTTATTAGCCGCAGTGACCCAGTTTTTAATTGATTCGCACAACAAACTTAATGAAAAATTTTAAATGGAAATAGTTCACAAAACAAAAAACGAAAAAAAACAAAATTTTAATGTTTATTCAAAGAACACTAAAGAAAAAAAAAGTAGAAATTAAATCAATATTTTTAAAAAAATGCCACACTATCAATAACATTACTTTTGCTAGACATTCCTTTGGTAAGCTTTTTTTTAGTAAATATTATCGATGTTGAAGTTGCGGCAACATGACGAGTAAAAATTAAAAAATAACTAAATAAATAAATAATACAAAAAGTTCCCCCTGCTAAGCTTGTAAAATTATAGACTACAAAAAAAAAAACTATTGCTGTGCACAGTTGTCAATGAAATTGAAAAATACAAACATAATTGTCGTCATTCAAATTTCTTGGAAGTGTGTAGAAATATTGAGGTTGTTTCAATATTTATTTAAAATCAAAGAATTTAATTTGAAAATAAATTAGAAAAATATAAGAAAAACATAAAATGACCATTTCAGTCCTTGACTAGCTTCTCACGATCAATTGTGTTATGTGTGTTATTTAATGTTAGTAGATGCCGAAGTCTTATGCCGAGTTCAAATGGCTAAATTACATGTTCTCAAAAAGCTTTACATAACATAGTTTACTTTCTGCAGTTTGCCAGTGTCTAGAGAGTGGTGACGGTGAAAATTGTATTTCTATTGAAAATAATTTTTTTGTCAGATGGGCGATTCGAACCCGGCTCTACCGAGATCCTTTGGCTCACACGCTATACACTAAGCACGTGTGGCTTCAACTTAAAAAAATATTTTATGTAAGCATATAAATTTACTTAAAATGTGACAAACTTTTGCAATCCACTGTTTTCTCTCATATTAGTAATATGTCAATCCGAAATTTCTCCATTTCTTTGCTGATTCCTCCTGAAGCTTTCTTTTGGAATTTTAAATGTACTCCTTATCGATATGACAAAATTAAAGCTTTCTTTAAGTCTTTTCAACTTAATAATTATATTGACAATATTGACTATCAAAGCTTGTTAGCTTTTAGCTACGTATGTATCTACCTCAAAGAAAAACAACATTGAAAATTTAAAAAATATTTATTACAATCTTATCAGCAAAATGCTATTCTTAATCAATGCATGCCTCTAGACTTTGAAAACAATGACTTTTCAATATTAAAGCCAACGCATTGCTTAACATGCAATTAAGAGCTTTTTTCATCACACGCTGAAATTGTCAAATGTACATAACTTTTTTTTCACAACTAACGGAAGTGTGACAATAAGGCACATGATACAAAAATATTGTCTTCACATTAAATTATTTCAATAAATGAATCTGGTTAGAACGTGTTGCTAGGCTAGTGTTCTTTCAGGCCATGTTTTTGATAAGAATCGCTTTAATTTTCTCCCCCGCTAGGTTGGTAAACATGAATTAATAAATAGTCTTTCTAATGTGCTACTATCTTAGTTATTATTTTGTCAAAACATGTTTTTAATTATTGTTTATATCTAAGTAGACAATCGAAATTTGGCGAGAAGATTATCTGAAATTCCAATTGAAATACAAACAGTTATGTTATATTATATTGGATATTTCTATTGAATGAATGTGTTTTTAAGTGTCAAGTAGAGTGAAAATCAAGATTCAATTTTAGAGTGTTCTTTTTTATCTGAGTGGTTGGAGGTACTTATATAAAAATTCTTATATTTTTTATACTTGGTTCATTTTTCTTACTAGCACCAGCGAAACGTGCTTGAAGCTGATTTTACAAACTGGGATATTCTAGTTTCAATCAAGTGTTAGCAGATATTTAAAGGGATATATGTTGAAATTTAACTGAATTTGTTGGTCTATGCATTTTTGCGGTTATGTGTAATAATTTGTCTCCCTGTAATTTGTTGCATTCCATGAGATCCATGAGATATATTGGAGTCTATACAAATCTCATGATCAAACAATTATTGAACTTACGATGAAAAAGTGAGCATTAGTATTCAATTAAACATTATTTAAAAACAAGTAAAGAAGACTATGAAATACCCCAAACCTTCTTTTTCAATATACAATAAAAGCATCTAAAATGGGCGTGTCCGTGAACGGATGAAGCCCATATTTTATATGCATTTAAATTTTGATGCAAATTTACCAACATTTATAATAATTTCAAATTTTATTCCTGTAGCTGACATGTTTCGGAATGCCTGGGAGGTGGGCGTCTACGTGGACGAATTTCGCCCAATTTTTGATTGCATCTTGGCTTTTGTATAAAATACTTACATACCAAATTTTATTTCTGTAGGTTAAACATTAGCTTATTTATTAAGTTTTAAATTTTTGGGTTGTATGGGAGGTCAGGGTGTCCGTGGCTGGATGACACCCATTTTTCGAATGTATCTTTGCTTTGATATAAAATATATACGTTCCAAATTATATCTCTGTAGATTACACATGTGCATATTTATTGATTTTTAAATTTTAAGGTTGTATGGGAGGTGGGCGAGTCCATGGGCGTATGACACCCATTTTTCGAAGAATTTTTTGTTTTGATATAAAATTCATACATACTTAATTTTATTGTTGTAGGCTAATTATGAGCTTATTTATGCAGTTTTCAATTTTATCGTTGTATGAGAGATAGGCGTGTCCGTGGGCAGATTCCAAAAATATGCAATTGTGCAGATCCTTTGGTCCATTTAACCATGTGTACCGAGTTTCATTCAATTCTCTCAACTACTTCTTCTTATCCTGTGTATACGGACAACACACAGACGGACAGACGGACGGACATGAATAGCTCGACTCCCGAGGTGACCTTGATCAAGAATATAATATACTTTTCTACAGCCGACTCGCTTCGAAATATGAGTTACAAACGTTTGCATAAAGTTAATATACCCTGACCTTTCAGGTTTAGGGTATAAAAATTTTATATTAGTTAGTTTTTAAATTTTCAACTCTTAAATTTAAACATCTAAGCAACCTATCAACCTAGCAACCTATAACAGCATATATATATGGTAGTATACATATTTTACGAAATTATATAAAACTAACTGTACCCTCCACTCGTTGCTGTGGCTCATCTTGTTATAAAGATAAGGAAGTTACACTGAGAAAAAAACACACACCTTGCTCCGGTAAAAAAATTCTCTATTTTCGATAATAGCAATTTTCTCTTTTTCAAATAAAATTTTCTTCAATTAGAATAAATTTTCACATTTTCGAAGAAATATTTCTTTACTTCTAGGAAATGGAAATATTTCAATGTCTCTAATAATGATCAGTATTTTTCTCGCACAAAAAATTTCTCATTTATAGAGAAATTTTATTGAAAATGAAAAACTTTTCTTATATTTTGATAAAAAATTCACAATGAGAAGTATTTTCTTCAATAAAAACAAATATTTTCTCAAAAAAAAAAGTATTTTTCTCTAAAAACGATATATTTTTCTATTTCATGGAACCTTTTTATCATTTTTAGAGAATTTTAAGTATCGCAATTAGAGAATAGCATTCTCTGGAGCAAAGTCTATACCATTTTTCTCTAAATATGATGCCTTTTTTATCATATTCCGAGACACTTTTTTCTGAGTGTAAGTAATTAAAGTTTCCGAGTCCAAACTTCGAAAAACATCGAAATATTTCGACGTAAATGGCGTCGCACATACACTAAGGTCAACGAAAGGCTGGTAAGAAACCTAATGTTGGGCCTTAATCAAAAAGTGCATAATTTTTGTAAGTATTTTTTTTTCAGTGTAAATAAAATTTTTATTTATTTTGTAATGTTCATTTAATAATAAACTGAAAAAATTTTAAAAAATACATCATTGGTTTTTTTAAAATAAAACAAAAAACAAAAGGACAGTTATTTCTAGGACAGTCTTTAACTATTTCCTATAAAATAATTTAATATAATTCATTCAACTTCCCGTAATGTTTAAAGCCTCAAATTAGACTAGCCAACAATTACTTTTCATTTTTAGTGCATAATTTTTATTATTAGAAAATGTTGAAATTTATAATTGGAATTAAAAAATTCAATTTTCTAAATGATTGATCACTTCTTGCTAGTAATTAGCGCGGCTTTTTGACATATTTCACTTGGATGGGTACAAAGATAACACGCACGTTTAAATTAACCCTTATAACAATACCTACCTATGCTTCCCTGGGCGACGAGAACTCGAAAAGTAATAAAAAACAAGCGTATAATTACGAATTCATGGTTTCTGTTTGTTAAAAATTCATTAAAAAAAAAAATTGTATTTCTATTTCAACAGAATTTGACCCCAATTTTGTGAAATTTTATGTTAAAAATTTGTTTTCATTTATTTTAGTTAAAAACATTAATTAAGAAGTTACAAACAAACTTTTATCTTGACCCCTCAGACCAAGTGTGCCAGTCAAAGGTTAAATGAAACAGGAGTTTAGGTCAATTGATACAATAACAAAAAAAAAACTTGCAAAAGTTAATGAAACACGTTAAGTATATCTGTTCTACTTGAAGCTCATGAGTTCGGTGTTAAGCTTTTTTCAAATTTTAAGCTGCAAACTAATTAAAAATATTTGATAAAATTATAACAACAGGGTGTCTGAGTTGAGTTTGCCTAAGCCTTAAAAAAATTCAAAAATTTCGCAATCAATTTAAATGCACTGATAAATTTTCTAAATTTTTGCCACTTTCACAATTGTCACAGTCTGTCACCCTGCATGACTAAAGATAACTTTTAGCATGGTAATAAAAACGCGTGATCTGTCATAATTTTATCGCACTCAATGTTTGTTCAGTTCAAAATCGTGTTAAGTATTTCATTAAAATACTAAACTGCGGCGGCTGTCCGAGCCGTGTCCGTCACCGTACTCAGCTACCCATTGCGGCGACATTTGTCTGTCCGGTTAGGCTTTTGTCGGCAGCTCGCCCACCATTTATTTATGAGATAGCTATGTAGCTGCTCCGCTACTGGCACGCAGTGATAATGTCTGATAATGGAACGAACCACTTTAATTTTATATATCATATATACTATGTGCAATGCTTGTTTGTGTGTGTGGTTATGTTTTTTGAATGTTTTTATTGTTGTTTCTTTGCTTTTAAGTAAACATTTTAGAAATTTAATCGCACACTATTTGCATGTGCGTGAGAAATGCAAACAAGCGAAGTTTGAGTGTGTGTGTTCGTATATGTAAATGTGTGTTAAATGTGATTAAGTATCAGCTTTTGGTTGAAACTGTATTTTATTGATATTCAAAATATATTTAATCAATCGATTTTGACAATTTTATTGATCAAAAAGGCAAATAAATGAAAATTGTTGCTATCTGGCGTGTGTCTCTGATAAGTGGTTGTTGTATGCAATAAATAAATGAAATTTTTAAAAATACATTTGTAAAGAAGTCTAGTCTAATTTTTTCAAGACTTTTAAAAAAGTCAATAAATTTTTGTAAAACAGGTGCATATTTTTATGCTAATGCATTTATTAAATAATTATGAAAAATATTAATTGTTCATGATAAAAGTATGATAATTTGTTTGTTTCTCTTGATAATTGTAATGCTTTATATAGATTTATTTTTCTGCCTATAAAAACGTACTCTAATCTAATAATTTATTTTCGATATACATGCAAAGAAACATGCTCACATATAAATGTTAATTAAATGCTAAAAGTCGTTTCAAATCTGCTTCAATCCTTACACCCAAATCAATTTCAATTATTTGCGGCAGTCAATTAAGTACTTTTTTGTTTTTTTTTTCTTTTTTTTTCTTTGTTGTCAACATCTAACGTCTGCCGCATGTTTTGCTGAGTGTGTATGTAAGGCCATGTACGTGTTTACTTTCCTACAAACACAATTATATTAAGCAACTTACACATACCTACACACCCAATTTAAGCACACATGTACATTACAAAAAAAAAAATGAAAAGAAAATTAAAAAAAAAATTAAGTACTCAAGTGCATTAGTATGAGTTTAACGGAGTAGAAAAAGAAAATTGCATGACTAAGGAAAATAAATTTTGCTTAATTAGCGTCGTTAAAAGAGTTTCACACACCAACGTTATTGCCAACAACAACATGCACAATAACAACAACAATAGGACTTTTACACAAGCACAACAAAAAAACTCGATTGTAATTAAAAACGTATTAAAAAATAAACGGAAAACGGTTGATATGGAAAACCTCTGAAAATAAAAATGAAGACGACTCCGTGTGGCAGTGTGTGGCATAAAATTTAAAAGTAGTATAAATAAGCGACACCAACAACAACAATAACATTTCTGCCGTCTGCTGCTGAAGGCAATATGATTCAGCATAGATTTGATTGCACAAGCAGGATCAAGAAAGAAACTGAAAACAAGAACAACGAACTAAGCGAACATTTGTTGATGATGGCAAAGATGATGATGCATGTGTTGATGAGGCGTTGCTGAAATGAAGGCGTGCGTGAATGTGTTTGAGTTAGTTGTATGTGTGTTGGTTGGTTTTGTGGCAAGTTTTGATTAAAGCAAGCAAAGGATGTTGGTATAAACTTTCAATGCTAAAAGTTTTGTAGAAGTTCACTTTGTTGGCGCTAAAAACTATGCAACAAATTTTTATAGCCATCGCAACTGCACTGAATGGCTTTTTGCTTTAAATTTTGGAGTACTTTTGTTAAATGTGTTACTTAAGTGCGAAATATTTTACTTAAGGTGGGACATAACATTCGCGGCAGAGAAAACAGACCTTTTTTAAAAATTCATAACACAGTCAAAAACAAACATTTTTCCAAATTTTTCCAAATTTTTCCAAATTTTATTTTTGTAGAGAATTGAACAAATTACAAGAAAAAAAACTCGAAAAATATGTTTTTCACTCCAACATGGTTTTATAGAGCTCCAAACTGGCGGCAGAGAAAAAACGGGGTCTCGTGATTGCAGCGCTGGGAGTCTCAAAAATTGACCGATCTGGAAAAAAAAATGACTTTTTTAAATCTTAACAAAATTGGTTATCGTATGAGAGAAATTTTTTTTAAAATTTTTTTTTTTAATTTTTGGTGATGTTCCGAATTTGATAGTGTTTTTTCGAAAAAAATATTGGCTTTTAAAATTCATAAAAAATCGAAAAAAAAAAATTAAAAAAGCTCGTATCAGACGATAGCGAATCAAGAGTTCAAAAAAAAAATACAAAAAAAAATAATTTCGTCAAAAAAATTCGTCAAGTGCCGCAACAAGTACGAAAAGCATGGTTTCGAAATAAACGCGTTCAAAGTTTGTGATCACAAAAAAATGCAAAGAAAAATAAAAATGCTCTCACTAATCTTGCTGTAACTTTTCAACCCGTAGGAATTTTTTCTTGAATTTTTCTTAAAATCTTAAGAATATTTACTAGAGTATAAAATTATAAAAAATCTATTAAAAAAAACGGCGAATGTCATGTACCCCCTTAAAGTAAACATTTTATTATATAAAAATTTTATAAACTTATATTAACTTAGTAATTTCACGTTCTAATTTCAAAGGTTTTTTTGAGAGATTATATTTTGAGCCGTAAAAGTGTTTTTTTTTTAATAACGACAAAAAAATAACAGCGAATCGCCATTTCAGTCCTAAAAAGCCCATTTTTGTTCAAGAAAACTGCTTAAATTCTGCGAAAATCAGAAGAAAGGGGGTCAATAAGACTGGATTTTGGGGGGCCCTCATATTTAGCAAAAAATCTTTAGAAAATTCGAGTCGATTCGACCAGGTCTGAGGTCAACTTGTCTGTATTACGGCCATTTTTAGGTTATACCCTTCCCCCTACAGTTATGGAGATACGTAGACAACCCCCTCCGATATACAGTTTTGTAGGGTCATTGATTTCGAACGAACCAAGGTCAGTTTGTCTGTTGTTGTTCATATATTAACCAACAACCCGAAAATGTCATGATCTTGGAATTCACTTAATACTGACAAACTTATGGTTTTATATGTTTATGCCCTAAGCCTGAAAGGTCAGGGTATATAAACTTTGTTCAAATGTTTGTAACGCATGTTAAAATGTTTGTTCAGCGCTCTCTGTCTGTTGTCCGTAAACACAAAATAAGAAGAAAGAGTTGAAATAATTGGATGAAACTCAGTACACATGGTCAAATGAATCCAAGGATATCCGCTATTGAATATTTTTGGAATCCGCCTACGAACACTTCTACCTCCCATATAACACAAAAATTGAAAACTGCATAAAAAAATTTATAGTCTACCAACAACAATAAAATTTGGTACGTGTGTGTTTTATATCAAGACAAAAATGTCTTCGAAAAATGGATGTCATAGCTAACGAACACGCCCACCTCCCATACAAACCAAATATTGAAATCTAAATAATTTTATCATTGAAATCTAAATCTTAAACCTACAGAAATAAAATTCGGTTCGTTTTTTCAATAAACCAAAGGTGTTTTCGAAAAATGTACGTCATCCGCGTACGAACACGCCTATCTCCCATACTACGCAAAAATTTTAAGCTGCACATTTTAGCTTATATTTGCCTCACAGAGATAAAATGAAGTAAGTATGAATTTTATAATAAAACAAAGATGTTTTAGAAAAATGGGCGTCATCCATTTACGGACACGCCTACCTCCGATATTACCCAAACACTTTAAAACTCCATATATTAGCCTCTGTGTTTAACATACAGAGACAAAATTTTGTGTGTATATATTTTATACCAAAACTAAGATGTGTTCAAAAATTGGGCGTAATCCGTCCAGGAACCCACATCCCATACATCCTACAATAGCGAAAACACTATAACGGCATTAACATGTAAAAGCCAGAAATAAAACTTGGTATGTGTAAATTTTTCATCAAAATTTAAATGCATATCAAATATGGGCTTCGTTCGCCCATTTTCAATACTTTTATTTTGTTTTGAAAAAGCAGGTTTAGGGTATTTCATAGTCGGACTAGACCGACTTTAGACTTTCTTAATTTGTTTGTTATTCAAACCATTTTTATTGAATAAAACGTTTTTTTTTTGTATAAATTTTATTATTATATAGTTTTTATTACAAAAATATTTTAATAACTGAAAGTAAAAATTGAAACATCAGAAAACAAAATTTTTGATAACTAACAAATAAAAATTAAATTTAAAAGAAGTAAAAAATTAAGTGTATTTTGAATTGTATGTATGTGGTAGTGTTATCTGTAAATAGTGTATGTGTGTGTGAGAACACTACAAACTGACCTCGGATTTGGAATAAAAATAAAATAATTGGGCATTTCAACCTTTGAAAAGACATTGACCGAGCTTGTTATGATCAATTATGCTATGTGTGTTATTAAATTTGTGTGCACAAGTGATCGAGAACTGGGCCTACATGTCTTATGACGACTCCGAACGGAAAGCTTTATAGCATTGCTTACACTCTGCAGAGAGGTGACTGCCAAACCGAAAAATTTGTTGACCGAGATGAGGATCGAACTTGGGAATCGTTGGCTCGCACGATCTTGGCCACCACAATAATTACAGTACATTGTATTTTAATAAATATTATATATATATCATTTAGTAATTATTTGTCCTGATTGGCAGCATTTAATGGTTATTTAGCTTCTGCGATACATTTTACAAAAAAATTTGTTTGAGCTGGTTACCTTAAAAAGGAAGATGCAAGTAAAATGTTATTTGCCAGGCTCTGGCTGATATCGTCAGATAACATCCTCGTTATGTTATGTTATGCTATGTTATGCTGTTATGTTATGTTATATTATTTTATGTTATGTTATGTTATGTTATGATATGTTATGTTATGTTATGTAATGTTATGTTTTTTTATGTTATGTTATGTTATGTTATGTTATGTTATGTTATGTTATGTTATGTTATGTTATGTTATGTTATGTTATGTTATGTTATGTTATGTTATGTTATGTTATGTTATGTTATGTTATGTTATGTTATGTTATGTTATGTTATGTTATGTTATGTTATGTTATGTTATGTTATGTTATGTTATGTTATGTTATGTTATGTTATGTTATGTTATGTTATGTAATGTTATGTTATGTTATGTTATGTTATGTTATGTTATGTTATGTTATGTTATGTTATGTTATGTTATGTTATGTTATGTTATGTTATGTTATGTTATGTTATGTTATGTTATGTTATGTTATGTTGTGTTATGTTATGATACATTATGTTATGTTATGTAATGTTATTTTTTTTTATGTTATGTTATGTTTTGTTATGTTATGTTATGTTATGTTATGTTATGTTATGTTATGTTATGTTATGTTATGTAATGTTATGTTATGTTATGTTATTTTATGTTATGTTATGTTATGTTATGTTATGTTATGTTATGTTATGTTATGTTATGTTATGTTATGTTGTGTTATGTTTTTTTATGTTATGTTATGTTATGTTATGTTATGTTGTGTTATGTTATGTTATGATATGTTATGTTAT
Source organism: Tetanocera ferruginea (assembly GCA_958299015.1). NCBI lineage: Eukaryota > Metazoa > Arthropoda > Insecta > Diptera > Sciomyzidae > Tetanocera > Tetanocera ferruginea. Next base: position 32,366,208 of record OY282642.1, on the reverse strand, counting down.
GTTATGTAATGTTATTTTTTTTTATGTTATGTTATATTATGTTATGTTATGTAGTGTTATGTTTTTTTATGTTATGTTATGTTATGTTATGTTATGTTGTGTTATGTTATGTTATGATATATTATGTTATGTTATGTAATGTTATTTTTTTTATGTTATGTTATGTTATGTTATGTTATGTTATGTTATGTTATGTTATGTAATGTTATGTTATGTTATGTTATGTTATGTTATGTTATGTTATGTTATGTTATGTTATGTTATGTTATGTTATGTTATGTTATGTTATGTTATGTTATGTTATGTTATGTTATGTTATGTTATGTTATGTTATGTTATGTTATGTTATGTTATGTTATGTTATGTTATGTTATGTTATGTTATGTTATGTTATGTTATGTTATGTTATGTTATGTTATGTTATGTTATGTTATGTTATGTTATGTTATGTTATGTTATGTTATGTTATGTTATGTTATGTTATGTTATGTTATGTTATGTTATGTTATGTTATGTTATGTTATGTTATGTTATGTTATGTTATGTTATGTTATGTTATGTTATGTTATGTTATATTATGTTATGTTATGTTATGTTATGTTATGTTTTGTTATGTTATGTGTAATGTTATGTTATGTTATGATATGTTATTTTATGTTATGTTATTGCTACATCCTAATGATCATATCTTAATAACTGGTGACTATAACTTACCCAATGTTTCTTGGAACTATTGTTCTGAAAACCCCTCAATATATTTACCATCGTCTGAAAGTTCATCTGATAATTACTTTCTAAATGATCTTTCAAGTCAAGGTCTTTTCCAACTAAACTGTCACTTGAATAAGAATAACCGTTTGCTCGATCTGGTATTTTTTGATGAAAGCAACATTGCTTCAGTGTCAAGGTCCGATCCTCTGGTCACTCCTGAAGATTCTCACCATCCAACCATTGAAATTAGTCTCAATTTTCCTAAACTGTTAAAAAATAGTTTGTCCAGTATAAATTGGTCATCTATACTGTATCTTAATACAGAAGTTTTATCTTCACAGAATCTGGATGCTGCGGTCTGTGCGTCTAATACAACGCTCATTGACTGCTTCACTAGATCTATTCCGCAAAGAAAAGCATCTATAATTTCAGGCCCTGTGTGGTACACCAAGGAATTAAGAAAATTGAGAAACTGAAAATCTAAATTTTATAAAAAATATCAAAGAACACATAGCTTGATTGATTTCGGCCGTTATACTTCGACTAAATATAGTTATCAGCTGTTGTGCAAGCAATCCTATAACATATACCTAACAAAAGTAAAATTAAACATTAAGTCTGATGCAAAATTATTCTGGAGTTTTGTAAATATAAAACGTAAGATTGATTCCTATCCTTCTTTTATGAAATATAAAAATGTGGAATCTGATAATGACTAAGGCATTTGTAACCTTTTTGCTGACTTCTTCAAGTCGACTTACTCGTCGTCATCTTTTGATAATGGTAGCTATCCTTTTAATGTTCATTCTGGGGATATTTGCCTCCCAATAGTTGACAACAACACAGTTTTATCTTATCTAAAAGATCTTAAAACATCATATAAAAGTGGTCCCGACAACATCCCATCTTGCATTTTGAAATTTTGCTGTGAAGAATTAGTAACTCCAATCACTTTGCTTTTTACCTATTCTCTAAAGGCTTGCTATTTTCCAACTATCTGGAAGGCGTTATTCATTATCCCATTGCATAAATCTGGGAATAGGTCTTTAATTGATAACTATCGTGGAATTGCGAAATTAAGTGCTTTGCCCAAACTTTTTGAGGCAATTATTACTTCACAATTATCACACAGTGTTAAGTCGTTGATGTCCCCATGTCAACATGGATTCCTCTCAGAAAAATCTACGGTCACTAACCTCCTTGAATTTACATCTATGACAATAGAAAATTTTGGAAAAGGTTTACAGACTGATGTTATCTACATGGACTTTAGCAAAGCTTTTGATGTTGTAAATCACAAGCTCTTGATTCTAAAATTATCTTTGATTGGATTTCCCACAAAAATGGTGAGATGGATCGAATCGTATTTAAGTAACAGAACACAATCTGTTCTATTTAAACTTGTGAAATCATACGAGTTTCCTGTTATCTCTGGAGTACCCCAAGGAAGTCATCTTGGGCCACTTTTGTTTCTACTTTATATAAACGATTTGCCATCGGTCATAAAGCATTCTAACATCTTGATGTATGCTGACGACGTCAAACTATTCCTGTCTTTGAAGAATGAATATGATGGTTTATTCTTACAAATTGACATCAACAATCTTCATAGCTGGTGCAGAATAAATCTAATGAATCTTAATATGAAAAAATGTAAGCACATGACCTTCTCGCGAAAACCATTCTTAAAGTGTAATTTCAAAATATGTGACTACACATTGGAATCCTTAGATAGTTTCCATGATCTTGGAGTAACCATGGATCCTAAACTACGATTTCACATTCATATAAATAAAATAATAAATATAGCAAATAGTACCCTAGGATTTATTAAACGTTGGGCAAAAGAGTTTAATGATCCTTTTATTACTAAAACTTTATTCACTTCTCTAGCTCGGCCTATCTTAGAATAAGCTTCGATTGTATGGTGTCCACGATATGGTTGTTATATCGATGACATTGAATCTGTTCCGAAAAAATTTCTTTTGTTCTGCCTGAACTATCTTTATTGCAATATTAACTTTAATCTACCACCTTATGAATATCGCCTATAGCTATTAAATCTTCCTACTTTGAAAAATAGGAGAGTTATGCTTAACGTTAGTTGGATTGTTAAGCTTTTACATGGACATGTAGACAGTCCATATTTATTGAGTAAAATTTACTTTAATATTCCACTTCGTCCTAGAAGATCTTTTGAGTTACTTACATAATACAACATATACATCTGAATGGACTTGACCTAAACCTGTTTTGGACCTCCTAAATTAATATAATCGAACATGCTTGGTGAATGTTAACGCATATTTTTCGGTTGTGCTGTGCTGGTTGTATCTTTTGGACTTTGTCCTACAACCAGCGAGAACGATTTGTATGACATATAATAATACGACAGGCCAATGAGACCTAGTTGTCTTAGTACCAGCGTTCGCAGCCATTTATTTGTTTCTAAGGAAATTGGTGTAGTAAATATGACCTTGTTTGTCGAAATACCACATTGCTGTGAACGATATGTATTATGTATATGGTTATACTTAGCAGTGTGGCGTACTGGCCTTGTTTGTCTTGATACCTCCCACCGTTCTAGGCCGACACCATGATGCTTTACATACACAACCATGATTGCTTTGGCTTCACAATGTTAATACTGTTAATGTATGTATAATTTTGAAACATAATTTTAAATTATGTCAATGTTAAAATATCATTATATTTCAGTTATTATGTTATCTTCTAAATTGTTTTATATAATTATAATAAATTATTTTGTAACTTCTTTGGGGCCTCTTGGGTTCGGCATTATTCTCGATACATGCTTCGGCTGTTTTTTTATGAACATGCTGCAGGTGTTGCTTCATCATCATCCCGAGGTATTTTATTAATGGCTTCGATTCCATCACCATTCCAAGAATACAGATGGTTTTTCATCAACAAAACTAAGTCGTATCTTCCGTGACGTAGCGCAGGGCTCTTTAGTCCTTATTCTGCTTAAATCACTTATTTTAGGTGGTTGCACAAAACTTGCTCGAATATCTTGCCTATTATGTCGAGGAGAGATATTGGTCTGTATCCGAGGGCCGAGCGCTGGGGGAAGCATTCGGGCTTACTGCTGTGGATTTTCTTTTTCCTTTTGAGCATTTGATAAGATTCGTGGAACATCCTGAAAAGACGGATAGGAAACGATGCTTGGTTCCTTGCCTTCTCATACCTTCACTTGCAATATATAGTTCAGGCGCAAACTTTAAACCCTTCGGAACACTTAGATCATTCACATGGCACTATTTTTTTAAGTCCAAATAATCTATGGGTTATATTTTATGGCAATTTTTTGTCGCTGGGGTGTACATGATCCCGGTGGGCCGAACATAACATAAGTTCTTCAACTCGGCAAATTTTTTTGTTTACAAAAGCCAACTTGCATAATTTTGATGACTTGTTCAGCAGCCATATGTTAAGAGAAATTATGAATAAAGTAACCAGTCTACAGCCAAACTTCCAAATAAGCTATTTTCCATGACATATTTCGATTTATTCACCTTTTGCTAGCTTACACAAAATTTCGTTATTGGTTATCTGCTACAAATATAATAATCTGAAAATATGTTTCACGAAATTGCTTGCATTGTTTTGTCGAACAAAGGATAACAAGATTAACAGATTAGCGCCAACCGCAAGACATGTTAATCGAATTATTTTGAAACAACCAACTTCGTTATAGATTGCAGTGCTTATATAATTGTGTTGAAGCAAATCGAAAGCTTTAAGTTGAACAACTAAAATTAAAGACTATCTTTTATTTTTGTTTCTAATTCTATACTTTTGTATAAACTATGTAGGTATATGCTAGCGCAAACATCCGGTCATATTTAAGTTAATATTACATTATATGCTATGCAATTTGTAGCTTCTTCTTCTTCTTCGTCTGTTTTGCGTTGCTTAAAGTTTTGTAAATTGCGGTAACCGCTGTGTAAATATTTGCTCGCAGCAGTTTACAAAGTGTAGCGTTAATTGTCCTTAAGCTGTGAAAATGCCAGCACTATGTATGTTGTTGTCAGTTACAGGCAGGCAGCTAGGCATCCTGGCAAACACACTTTCCCAGGAAGCGTCAAAATAAATAAATAAATGCTGCGCTGAAGTAAACTTAAATAAATAAATAAAATGAAACGCTTCTAGTAAAACGAAAAACAAAATTGCAACGTAATTAATTGGCAACTGGGAGATAAAGTGTTGGCAACAAAGAAAATGCTGCTGCTACTGTTTTTGCTGCAGTTGTTTGCTTCAGCGTGTACAACATGATAGCTGTGTCAAATGAACTAAATGTGCTTTGAGGGCTTTGAACTTAATTTTAACACTTTGAAATTTAATTTGGAAATTTTGTGTTGCAGCTTTAAGGGTGCTATGAGTATTAAAACAGCTGAAAAGGTGCCCAAAATCGGTGTTTAATATAAATTTAAGCAGTATATTATTGGAAGAACTATTTTATTAAGTTTTTAACGAAGAATTACGTTTTACAGCGCAGTTTATATGGGGTCGATTTAACAAATTTTGTTCAAGGCCATGAAACGTTTTTGACCAATACTTAAGAGTATACCTGCAGCCTTTAATACTCATCTTTCAAAGATAACATATATACTAAAATATCAGATATATCCTGCGCTGAATGAATATCTAATTTTGGATTTTGTCACTATTATATTAAAGTCACAAAATAGCAAAATCTAAGAAGAAAAATTCATGTTTTTATATAAGAAAATCAATGATTTGCCGCTTGTGTGTGCTGTTGCATCTACTGCTTTCTTTGTTTTTGTTTCGTTGTTTTTCCTTGTATTGTTTTTGTTTTGTACGAACTGATTGGTTCTCTACTCAAAGTTTAGAGTGTGATCCGATTAGATTTAACTCTTATGAAAAACGACTTGGATCACATATCGTTTTATCTATTACCCAATAGATGGCGCTTTTGATTCGGCTGACATGATACATGCACGTAACAGAGCTAGCATAGGTCAGTGCTTTTAGTAGAAAGTAGCATAACTAAATATGTGAAATGAACAATCTCTTTTGGATTTAAGAAATGATCCACGTTTCATTCTGTATAAATTTTTATTTTTGTTTTCAATGAAAAGTAATTTGGATGATCAACCATCTACAGTGGCTCACAGCTTATTTCGTGTAGACGAAACTTCAAACTTCGAAATACTTTAACTTAGTAACTAGTGCTCGTAATGAAAAAATTTAAACGACATTTGTATGCTAGTAATAATATATTTATAAAAAACTTTCATTTCTTTATATAAAAGCCTACTAAAAGGGATAATAAACAAAAAACTGAAAATGAAGCAAAATTCAACGTCACAACTTATTTCGTGCACAGCACTGAATCTTAAAAAAATGTTATATGTTAGTATTTTTGAATATTTTGTGCGGCCACCACTTTGTTTAATTACATTTTTAAGCATCTTCTACATCTTTTTTGTAATCTCTGGGGGTATTTGTGGCCATTCCTCCATTAAGGCATTTTTAAATCATTTTTATTAGAAATATTCCGCTTGCGAATTCCACTGTCCAAAATTGCTCATAAATTTTCTATTACATTTAAGTCGGATGACTGTGCCGACGGATTCATAAGATGCGACCAATTCCAAATCAACCATGACTGGACGATTCCTGATTTATGTTTTGGGTCGTTGTCCTGGTAGAACCGAAATGACTCTCTCACGCCCAAGGTGTCGGCACTTTGAAGCAAATTTTCTTTTCAAATATCTAGGTACATTGCCTTGCCCAGAATGCCTTCAATTAAAACTAATTTTCCAACGCCCTTACAGCCATATAGGCCCAGACCATTACACTGCCGCCACCATGTTTTACTGTAGGCTTGAGATGTTTATTGTTCAGCTCGGTATTAGCCTTACGCCACACATATTGCATTCCGTCGGACCCAAAAAAAATTGAACTTAGACTCCCTTGAGAAAATTAATGTCCATTCCAGAATGTCCTAGGTTATAAAACGTGTTGTTTAGCGAAGTTTAGTAGACATAGCTGATTTTTTTTTATTAATATAAGGTTTCTTGCGTGCTACTCGACCATTAAACTCGTTTGCCCGCAGCAGACGACGAATTGTTTCGGCACAGCATTTCTTGCCCAACTCCTTCTCAACCTCCTCAAGCCAATTAAGGAGCCGAAAGCCTCGGATTTTCTTTGATTTTTCGCAGAAAAGTCGTTCGTCCGCTTCTGTAAATATTTTATTTGGAGCATTTCTGCCCTTATAAGCCATATGATTTTCGTGCAAAAAGCGCTGGATGATGTGTTGAACTGAAGAGGGTCTCAAATTTAGCTATTTGCCGTTGGCTTTTTTCTTTTTTAAAGTGAATTAAAACTAATTTGCCCATTTTTAAAACAAACTAATTTGTGCACTTAATGTTTTAAATTCACACTAAAAATAACTGCTAACTGCGATCAGAAGAATCATGACGTAGTAAAGAAAAAAACAGCGAAAGAAAACAGTACACTAACGGCTTCACGTTCAAGAGCTTACATTTAAAAACAGTGTTCACGAAATAAGCTGTGGCGTTGAATTTTGCTGTATTTTCAGTTTATTGTTAATTATCTTTTTAGTAGACTTTTATATAAAGAAATTAAAATTTCTATATAAATATATAATTACAAGCATACAAATGTCGTTTAAATTTTTTCATTACCAGTACTAGTTACCAAGTTATAGCATTTCAAAGTTAAACACATCGTCTGCACGAAATAAGCTGTGAGCCACTGTACATTCCACTCCTCATTTTAGTGTAGCTCGCAAACTATACATCGGACAGAGACGAAAGTGGCAACCGTGGAAAGACCATTTGCTTAGCTTAAGATTTAGGTATTACCTGGTTTCTTAAAAAATCGGAGTCTTCACTTTATTTCAAAATAAAATTTAAGTCCACAGATATCAAAATATATAGTTTTATAATTTTCTTCCTTTTTAGTTTATTTCGATTTTTTTCTTCCTTTCGAATTTTTTAATAATTTTTTTAATAACATACATATTTGGATTAATTTTAATTATTTTTGCTACGTTGCTTATTATTTTTGTTAATTTAATTTTATTGCTAATTTTTTTGTGTTTTAAATATATTTTAAATATGACTCAGAATACAAATAAGCACCTTTCCAGATACCAGATCCAGTTTATATAAAGAAATTAATAATTTTGGAAAAAAAAAATAAAAATTGTCCAACAACGTAATTGTTATTATATTAACCATGTTATAAAAAAGCTTTTCTAGCTATGAGTATGAAGTATGAAGAAGCAGTTATAAACAAACTATAAGTATACAAAAGCAGGTTCCCGAACTATGCTATCATCTTTTATTACAATAACATAGCAACATTTACAACTAAAAGTAACTTTATTTTAAAAACTAATTCAAATTTTGTGTGCCTTCACAAATATATGTATGAGACATATTCATTCACAAAAAATAATTCTCGACAATTAACTACCAGTTATCGAAAAGGCCCCGACGAGATTCGAACTCATGATCTCCTGTTTACTAGACAGGCGCTTTAACCAACTAAGCCACGGCGCCAAGTTGTGTTTGTTTTGCACGATGTTGTATTTATCTTACAGTTGCTCGGCTAGAATATAACTGTATAATTGGGTGGTTTGTTTTCTTGTTCTGCTTCGTCGTCTTTTTCTATATATTCTACTGCTACGCCTATGATATGCTTGCGCTGATAAGCATGCTTGTCAGGTATGTGACTAGAACTATTTTTAACCACACTACAGTGGATGATTTAATGAAAATCGTGAATACTTTTTCTGCTTATCAGCATGATAGAATAACTAAGTAGGCGCATATTGGAGAGGAAGTGAGCTAGATGTCAATGTCAGTTGTTCGAATTTAAGTTTTTCTAGTTGTTGTTGCTGGCTTTATATTGTTTGACGTTTATAGCACTCACAGCTGTGTCAGTGTACAATTAGACATTTGAACAGCCGTTAAAATATAAGCCTGCCTTATTATTCTGTCATGCTTATCAGCAAGTTGTAAGACAATACTACTGAAGGATTTCTTTGCAATTTTACTCACTTTTGGATATATTTGCCTTTTTAAAATTCAATCTATAGTTGGTAGCTGTCAAAAAAGTTGGATGGATGGGAGAGATAGAAGTCGACTAAACTATATACTAAAAAATTTACGGAAATATAAATAAACTTTATACATATGCATGTATACAAATATATTATATATTCTTTTCCAACTATAACACAATGAAACAAAATATTAGTTGCTGAATGTTAACTAAAAAGTTCAAAATTATTTAATGTATACTTCAAAAATGATAATGACATATTCACGTAAGGTTATGTACGATAAAACATCGCTTCAAAAAACCATTAAAGTTAAACGAGTAATCATTTTAATAATGTATTTATATATTATATACTGTAAATGTGTACTGAATTGTAACTTATGTTTTTTTTAATAAAAATGATTAATTATTTTAAAAAGATTGTAATATTAATGAAGAATAAGTTGTTTTCACTTTTTTCTCAACGAACGATTCTCATTTCTTACTATGTATAAATATTTTCGAGTTTTATAGACATTCTAGATATAAAAATATCCCAACTCACTCAAACTGTTCCAAAAAGCTTGTCCGTAAAAATGATCCAATTATTTTGTTAATAAAAAAAAAAATTGTAAAAATTCACTAAAATACTTGACTGTTTTAACAAAAAAAATTTTTTTTTTTAAATTTTTAAAAATTTTCAGGCGGTTATCCTTAGGAATAATTTCATATGCATAACCTTAGGCCATTACTTTTTCGGCTTTGACTTAATTGAATTTATATAATAGTCTAGTCTAATGCAATAAATGGATATTTATTGTTAAATAGAGTTTACATCTCTGTTCCTTTAAAAAAATTTTTAAAAGAACGTGACGACTCGTTTCATAATTAAATATTAAGGAAGAGGTCCGTAAGTTGAATACGTCTAGATTTTTTCTGGTCATAACCTTAATCCAAATAAATTTTTTTCGCGTCAAAATTTATTAATTCTAATTTATTTTAACATTATATTTCATTATATAAATAATGAAATAATAATGAGTTCCTTTTGAATTGAGCAATGCCTCAAAATCGTTCACTTCACATTCAAAATTTTTCACAAATTCACAAATTTTTAACACAATGTTTGTTTCAGCTATGTGTAATGCGTCTATTCGCTTTTTAGCCACTTGAGAATTTAAGTCAATAAAACAAAAGAAGATGATAATCGAAATACCAGTGATTCCATCGTCGGAATTATCATAAATGCATGGTGTTTAACTTACAGACCTCTTCTCTTCATATTTTCAAATGGTTAACCTTTTAGAAATGAAATATATTATATTACAAGTTAATTTGGCTATCTTTAGTACTAATTATTTATTAACTTCAAAAATTCTTTTTCACATCTGTGGCCACTCCAAAAAAAGGAATATTTTTAAGTGAGAACTAACGCACTGTGGAGTATTTGAGGCACTCAGAAGCAAAAAGGTTCAATCCACATACCAATGGAGAAAAATTGAAAAAAATTAAAGAATTTCATGTCGCTCTAAAAGAAAACGTTCAGTTTAAAAATGACCAAAGTAACTGCATTCACTACATAAAATCTAATTCTGTTTTGAATGGAAATGAAAAAAATTTGTCATATTTATGCCCAAAAAATATTTGGTCAATATTTTATTTGACAAATTTTGGGAATTGTTCTTAATCGTAAACAATCGCCCAATGAACAATCAACCAAAAATAAAATGAACAATTACCCAAAACTGTATTTTGCCAATTGCTCATCTTGTTTATAAAAATTTTACTTCATTTCGTTCGAAAAAATGACCTGAGGCAGCAAAGTTAAGTATTGTGCAGCGGATATGAAAAGATCATATTTAGCTTACCAAGAATCAATAAGATTTCATATTTGGTTTAGCAAATTCATATATTTATGCCGGGCCAGCATTCCAACCTTTATTTTAGATGGGCAATCATTTCGGCTTAGTTCAAATATACGTCAAACTGACGATTTTGACATATTGGTACTGGTAGGCTCATAACTATTTAGACTCTTAACTATCGTTCAACTTTCTTTTTCACCCTGCTCGTTTTATTCTCCATAGCATGCCTTATTCCTCAGAAAATGTGCAAAAACTCGTCGAATTCTTTCAATTTTGGGAGAATTTTCGCTTTTCTATAAACCAACTATTGGTCGCAAAAGTTCAAATTTCACCTTTTTCTTTCTCCGATAAAGTTATTCTTGGAGGCATTCGTATTTGAAACAATACACTTTCAAATATATGCTTTTATAGCCTGTACATATACTAATGTTTTATATTCATAAATATTAAACGTACCTTATATTTATTCAGGTGGCTCGTTTTGTTTAGTCGGGATTAGAGCTGTAAACGAATGTATACAATTTGATTGCTCAATGAATGCAAAATTGATCCATGAATAAAATGTTGAATTCATATTCAATTTTAAAAAATTGATTTATTATTCACTTCTATCATTCATTTTTCGTTATTCTGAATAATGCATTCATTTCTTTACTCAAATGAATGCTATTCAGAATGAATGCTATTCACTAAGAATGCAATTCACAAAGAAGCGTTATTCATTCTGCATTCATGCATTCATTTTTTATTCATTTTTTATATTTTATTCATTATTCATTTTTTATTCATTATTCATTTTTTATTCGTTATACATTTTTTATTCATTATTCATTTCTTGTTCATTATTCATTTTTTATTCATTATTTACTTTTTATTCGTTATTCTTGTTTTATTTATTATTAATTTTTTATTCATTATTCATTTTTTATTCACACCATTGCTTTATGCTAACTTTTCAACCAGAGTAGGGGAAGAGTGGCATGAAAGAGCCAAGTTTTGAAAGAGCCATCTTGATTTACGCAGTAGTTTTCATACGAATGCTTCTTAAATTATAATTTTTAAGAAGCAATACTCGCCATATGGCACCCTCGAACATTTGACAGTTCACTGATAATAAACGACGATGGTGTATCGTATTTTGGATTTCTTCATCATTAAGTAAGTTTTTCAGAACATTTTATTTGTTTTGTGACGTCTTCACCTTTAAAACTAACATTAATATTATTATACTATAATTTTATGGATATATTAGGCCTACCAATAACATATTTATTTTGCCGGAAAAATCTTGATTTCATACTAATTTTTGAGGTTATGTTTCTTTAGACAATATGTTTTGAAAGAGCTGGGTTGCGGTGGTATGAAGAAGCGTAAAGGAAGTTTAAATTATTTTTGTGAAAAATGTTTTTAAGTGTTTTAAACCTCTTCTTTTGTTTTTGGAATAGGTCTTATTATTAAAGATTTTCTTCAAAGCGATTTGATTTTTTTGCTAAAAATATTTTTAAGTTTTTTAACTATTTTTTGTTTTTAGTTTTGAATTTTTTTATTTATATAATTTGTTTTTGTAAAAACAATACTTTTTATAATAACAATTAATATTTTCAATAAAATATTCGTTATTTTTCGTGTTAAGTCTTGTAATAAGAAGATGGCTCTTTCAAAACTTTGGTTGGCTCTTTCAATGCCCATGTGTTATGAAAAAGCCGAATTTCATTTTTTTTACAAATGGCTACAGGTCCAAGAATATTGTTGATTTTGGAAAATATTTCATGGTATTACGTTCATAAATGAATGAGAAAATACTTTTGATACAAGAATTATAATTATATTAATTATTTTTATATATTTTGTAACTTTTTTAAAACTGGCTCTTTCATGCCACTCTTCCCCTAGTATATTTTTACTTTGGTGCAGCAGTGTAAGTATCGGAGGCTTGTAGGCTTGTCCTGTGCTCAGGGTGGGCTCAGGAAACTTACAAAAAAATGCCCCATCTTAATAAGTGAAAATTATTTAAATTTTGTTTTCATGTATTTTTACAAAATAAGTATATAAATAAGTTATTTTCTGAAATATTTCATAAATTTAATATGATTTATGCGCAAAAATTTAAGTAAAAATTAAATTTCAATAATTTTTAAATTATTCTTGCTACTGAGCTGCAATGCATCGATCTAGTTACCAAATTAAAAATATTCTACTTTGGTTAACAAACTAACACATAGCAATAGTATGAAAACAAAATGAATAATATATGAATAATGACTAAAAAATGAATAATGAATTAAAAATGAATGCAAAATGAATAACAATTCTTTGTGAATTGCATTCTTTATGAATAGCATTCAATTGAATTAAAAAAATTTTTTGAAATTAATAATAAATCAATTTTTTAAAATTGAATGTGAATTCAAAATTTTATTCATGAATCAATTTTGTATAAATTGAATGCGTTCTTGTTCTTTATTCATTGTTATATAAAATTCTGAATGTATTCATATTTAAGAGCAAATTTTACAGCTCTGGTCGTGATAAAATGTTTTTCCCGAAGGAACCAAAAAGTTTTTAAACCCAAAATAATTTCGAAATAAGCCTTATCCTCAGCCAAATTGATTTTAAAAAGCAAGTTTGCATCAAAAACCATTGTGTTTTTCGTCGTAGGTTAAGTTAGGTTAGAAGGGTCATGCTACGTTGAGGCGCTTCTGTGGGGCCTCTGTTTTTCTGACCCAGTTGGGATAAAAAATTTACTTACATATTTTGTTATCGAATTTTTAAGACATTATTTTTATTAATTTTATTATTCTTCTAATTATTTATTACTTCTACGGGATAGATCTTCTGTCTATCGTGACAAAGTCAACCTTGAAGCTTGTTTATTCTGCTGGCACACGAATAAAATCTTGAATTACTCCTCCTACTTAAAAATATAGCATACTTATAATAATAGAAAAACAAATAACATGTTTGTCTGCATGTTTATCAATTTTTTATCACATAAATATATTTAGATTCTTAGAGTAAATGTCATGGTTCTCATGGCTTTAATGTGTGAAGCACACTTATTTTTGTTCCAGTTTTTTCTGTTTTGTTTTTTTTTTTATGAAACTAAATCTATATTATTTATTGGCTTCAAGTTTTAAAAAAACTATTTTTCTTTGAATATTAATGATATTACACTGAGAAAAAAACACATACCTTGCTCCGGTAAAAAATTTCTCTATTTTTGATAATAGCAATTTTCTCTTTTTCTAATAAAATTTTCTTCAATTAGAATAAATTTTCACATTTTCGAAGAAATATTTCTTTACTTCTAGGAAATGGAAATATTTCAATGTCTCTAATAATGATAAGTATTTTTCTCGCACAAAAAATTTCTCATTTATAGAGAAATTTTATTGAAAATGAAAAACTTTTCTTATATTTTGATAAAAAATTCCCTATGAGAAGTATTTTCTTCAATAAAAACAAATATTTTCTCAAAAAAAAAGTTTTTTTCTCGAAAAACGATATATTTTTCTATTTCATGGAACCTTTTTATCATTTTTAGAGAATTTTAAGTATCGCAATTAGAGAATAGCATTCTCTGGAGCAAAGTCTATACCATTTTTCTCTAAATATGATGCCTTTTTTGTCATATTCCGAGACACTTTTTTCTGAGTGTAGTGAAAAATATTAACAATTAAGATATGTTTACTTTTTAAAAATTTTTAAGAATAAATCAAATAATTAAACTGAACAAAACAGTTTATTTAAATTAACTTAAACAACAACAACATCAACTAAAGCTTTTTGAAAAAATTATGCCATCGAATAGGTTTTTCCGACAATATATATTATATTAGATTTTTTTCCAAGAATATAAGTTTTTTGAAAATATCAAAACATATTGCAAAAATTAAAATCAGACCAATAACAACAAAATCTTAATCTAGCATAATTTATGGTTTTTTTAATTGTCTCAAATTTATGAACACACATTTTAATATATCGATATGTACGAAAAATTTTTGTCTCGATTTTTTCAATGAGAATAAATAAATGCGTAATTGAACAGATTTTATTTTTTGTCAAAAATTTTCTTTTGAGTTATAAATAATAATAAAACATAAATAATAAAATAAATAAAAAAATTTGAAAAGGCCGCAAAAAATAATCGCCCCCGGGTGGACTCGAACCACCAACCTTTCGGTTAACAGCCGAACGCGCTAACCGATTGCGCCACGGAGGCACATATAAATACTGTGTTTGAGTTTTATTTTGAATATTTAAACACTTTGCTATGCGAGGGGCTGTTATAAAACACCATAATATCACATCTATGAGTGTTTATGTATTTTTTAGTAAAAGAGCTTTTGCTCTATTTAACATAAAACATATCTTTCTCAACAACACGAAATGAAACTTCTTATTAAAAAGGTGAGCAAAAAATTGTTAAAGTTTATATTGATGAACTATGACCTGAAATATAAGTGTTATATGATGAATTTCTGTTTACCGAAAAATTCTAAAGATATAGGTATAAGACCATACTTTAAGAAAAAATTTTCAACAGTCAAAAGCTCTAAAATAAAGACTTCACTTCTCTATCAGCCGCACAAAGAAAAAAATTTTTGGGCGGTTTTATATATTTTAGTTTCAGACTTATTAAAATATTTTTATTCATTAAAGGAGGACATAGGGTTGACAACTCTGAAAAGTACAAAATCGGGACGGAGCCATCAAAAATGCGGAACTTGGCTGAAAAATGAGGGACAGCATTAGAATTTTTTATTTTATTAAATATTTCCTTTTATTCTTTGAGAAATAAAGGGTATCAACTATGCCTTTACACTATCGCTTGGTTCCTTGATATTGTTTAGATCTCTTTCCAACTCTTGCCCAATTCATGAAAAAACCAAAAAAAAATCCAAACCGTTTTGATAAAATATATGAAAAATAAATTATATAGCCTGTTTCAAAAGAGAAGAACATTTTCACGCATGTTTAAGAATAAGAAAATAATTTGGAGAGTGTTCTTCATTCTGATTGGTCGACATTAAAAATTAAATTGAATATTCTCTGAGCAGAAAAATAAATGAAAAAAAAGTGAATGTATATTCCTGAATTTTGTTGATCATCGCAACTGCGCTGCGGAAGTACTGAATTTTATTTTTCAAAATCAACCAATCAAAATTAAAAAAAAAATGTGCGTAAAAAATATTTTGTCATCCGTAATTTCACTTCATAATTCTTTCTTGAGAAAATAAATTATTTTTTATGTAATTTTTATTTTATTTCTCTCTCAAGATGCAGGTTGCTGCAGTCCGCCGGTGCAACACCGTACTTGTGCGATCATTTGTTCTAAATGTTTGCGCATTTAAATATTAAGAAAAACAGTAAAAAACATTAAAAAACAGCATAAAGTTCAGCGAACAGAACAAAAAGAGCAAGAAACTACGCTCTAAAAAATTTTCTAGCTTTAGAAATAATTTCTCACTGCGCTTCAAAAAATGAAGCTAAAAAATGTTCTTCTCTTTTGAAACGAGCTATAAATTTATTTTGATAATAAAATTAAACGGTTTAGGAAACTGTGTTTCATGTCGAATTGAAAATTTAGATACAAACAATCTTAATTTCTCAAATGCGGGAAAAAAGGTGTCCCACAAGGTGTCGTCCCGGGACGCTAAAAAATTAGCTGAAAAGCGGGACGTCCCGCGAAATCCGGGACAGTTGGGAACCCTAGGGGGCATGACATTGGCCATTTTTTTAAATCGACTTATTTAAATATTTTTATTTATTAAGTGGGGACATGACATTGGCCAATTTTTATTATATTGTATTTTAGTAAATATTCCTAAGATTCTAAGAAAAAAAAATGCATGGAAAAATTCCTACGGATTCAAAAGTTACAGCCGGATTAGTGAGAGTGCATTTTTAATTTTCGCCTTTTTTTTCTTTGTTCACAAACTTTGAACGCGTTCATCTCGAAACCATGTTTTTCGTACTGTTTGCGACACTAGCGGGTTAATTTGTCGACGAAATTTTTTTTTTGTATTTTTTTAAATTTGATTCGCATCGTATGACACGAGCTTTTTTAAATTTTTTTTTTCGATTTTTTTATGAATTTTTAAAGTCAATATTTTTTTTGAAAAAACACACTTTCAAATTTGGAACATCACCAAAAATTTCAAAAAAGCTTCTGTCATACGATAACCAATTTTGTAAAGATTTAAAAAAGTAATTTTTTTTCCAGATCGAACAATTTTTTCGACTCCCAGCGCTGCAACCACGAGGACCCGTTTTTTTCTCTGCCGCCAGTTTAGAGCTCTATAAAACCATGCAGTGAAAAATATATTTTTTTTGAATTTTTTCTTTTAAATGTACAATTCTCTACAGTAAAAAAAAAAAATTTGGAAAAATGTGTGTTTTTGACTGAGTTACGAATTTTTAAAAAAAGTTCTGCCTTTTCTCTGCCGCAAATGTTATGTCCCACCTTAAATAGGTATCTAACAAATTTAACAAAACGTGGTCAGATCAGGCAAAGAATTTTGTAGAAATTGACACTCAGAAAAAAACACATATATTTTTCCTTCAAAAAATTTCTCTAGTTTCGGTTATAGCAATTTCTCTTTTTCAAATAAAATTTTCTTCAATTAGAATAAATTTTCACATTTTTGAAGAAATATTTCTTCACTTCTAGGAAATGGAAACATTTCAATGTCCTCTTATAATGATAAATATTTTTCTCGCACAGAAAAATTCTCATTTATAGAGAAAAATTTATTCAAAATGAAAAATGTCCTATATTTTGATAACAAATTTATTATGAGAAGTATTTTCTTCAATGAAAGCAATTTTTTTTCAAAAATAAAAATGTCTTTTTCTCTAAAAACGATAAATTTTTATATATTTCTCTTTTTCATACAAGCTTTCTATAATTTTTAGAGAATTTCTAGGATTGCATTTAGAAAAAGGCATTCTCTGGAGCAAAGTCTATACCATTTTTCTCTAAATATGTTGCTTTTTAATCATATTCCGAAAAACTTCTTTCTGAATGTATCCTTTCAATCCTTTTTATATGATTGTTTCATCGGTGTATCCTTTCAACTTTAAAATTGTAAGATTCTATAAATGGCCAATGGACACTTTTCAATGTGACTTGACTGTCCTTTTCATCGAAAGTATTTTTATTCATTCCAAAATATTTTAAAGAGACAAATTTATATAAACTTTAATTCTCTATTTAACAATTTCTTAGTGCAAACATTTTTTCTCTTATTTAAATTTACAAAATTTTGTTCTCACTTCATTTTAAAGTGTTTAATCAATTTTTGTCTTTTATGGCTTGATCTAGAAAATTGAATTTCAGAGCAGAACAATAACAAAGCAGGGTTTCAAAGCAATATGAAAAAAAAAATAATCTTAGAAATCTTATAAATGCCAAAAACACCCTTAGGAACAACAACAACAACAACAACAACAACAACAACAACAACAACAACAACAACAACAACAACAACAACAACAACAACAACAACAACAACAACAACAACAACAACAACAACAACAACAACAACAACAACAACAACAACAACAACAACAAAACCGACACCAACTAACACAGTTCAATAGCCATCGTATTACTAGCATTAGCAGACAACTAGCTGGATAGGCAAAAGGTGATGGTAGTAATAAAGAAATAGAAATTGATTTTTAATTTTAAAGAAAAGAAAAAAAAAATTAATATCTATTTTCTGCCGATTATAAATTGATGATGAACCTAGATATGGATGAACAAACTTAACACTAACTGCCATAAAAGGTAGCTAGCAATAACTGAGGAAAAAGGTAAAATGAAAAAATTAACTTATCGAAAGGATTGAAGCAATAAAACGACCAATAAAGAGCCTTTTGCAGGAAAAAGCAATTGTTATGCAAAACTTATTGTTCGGAGAGCTAAAAGCGAACAAGGTATGGATGCCAGAGTTCAGATGTCGAAGGCCATCAAAGTGGTTATCAAAAGGCGAATGATGCATGAGCAGGTGAAAGTAAAATAAAATTTATTGGGATGCAGTCGAGCGCAAAGTTTGCAGAATAATGGCAGCAAGGAAGGCAAAAATAATATGCGAATTATTAACAGGTGATTTCTTATTTATACAAGAATAATTTTTGAACTCTTATAGCTATTGTAAGCGATGAGCCGAAGTTCTTTGACACTAGAAAGTCCGCTGTAATGTGGCCCAATTTTAACAGAAATAAAATTAAACTTAAGAATTGATATTTTAAAAGTTGCTTTTATAAACATTGAAAGGGTTAAATATTAGGCTATTTCCAGCACTATATTGGTTTATACAAGGTCAGCCATTATCTCTTTCGGAAAGTAAAGTTTAAAAGAACATACTACAAATTCAAATTTTGGCAAAATTTTTATTTCATTATCATGTATAGACTTTAATATTGTAAGTGGAGGACAATGTCATTCAAATGTTCTCCAAAGAAGTTTTTGCAGGACTTAAACCTTTTGAGCTCATTTTCGATAATTTTTGCAAACAACTCGAGCGTTAGTACAGTCAGGACTTAACGAATGTTGGCTTTTAATTTCTCAAGTGTTTGTGGGTTGTTTACGTCAACTCGATGTTTTGCGTAGTCACACAAAAAAAAGTCCAGAGCAGAGGCGTTCCTGGGCTTGGTGTCACCCGGGGCGGGTACTCATGGTGTCACCCCTATAGATAAGAAATTTTTAAATGCAGTAAGAAACCAATTTGATGTGATTTATTGTTTTTATTATTATCTTCATGTTTTTCAAAAAAAATTATTATCTTCATGTTTTTCGAAAAAAAGGTTAAATAAAGAAAACTTATTAAGGGCGGAGTAAGTTTTGAACATCTCAAGGATATTCAATATTGTATTGAATTTTGAGGACAATTGCCTTCAACTACCAGTGAACAAAACTTTAAATCGATTTTCCCAAACATGCCATTTTTAAAGTCGGTGACCACGATTTGGAGAAAACTACTACATAATGCACATTCAAATAACTCTCAAATGACGTTTAAATTTTTCGATTAGTATCTATCTTACAATAAAAAATAGTTCGATTTTATTGTAAAAACATCAACATTTCTTCGCGTTCACTGCAAAAACCAATTTTTTTGAGGCAAAAGCGGACAATTGCAATAAATCGGTTGTTACTTTATATTTTTGTACCTAATTTTTCAAAAAATCTTCAAATGTTGTTTCAATGTTTTCACAATAAATCTGTAATAACATTATGTCATAATAATTCTTGAAAGTATGCTTTTTAATGGCGCTGCACAGAGTATTCATCCTATACAAAATTGGTACAAAAATAGAAGGAGTGCTCCGATTATTATTAAATTTTGTATGATTGAATAATTTAAGCTAAATAAGCAAAATTGCAAAAATGGTTAAAATCGGTTAGTTCCTAGGGGTACCTTCCTTGGACCTATATTAATTTTGTACATTATTTTGAATGCGAGTGCGTACAAAAGTTAAGAAGTACATACAAAAGTAGCCCGATCCTATCAAAACTCAGTGAGAATGCGCGACAGGAAGAGTAACAGATGTGAACTGAAAATGATAGAAATTGGTAAAACCTTAAGGGTACCACTCTTGCACTTATATTATTTGTTTTTTAAAAATCCAATTTAAGACACATTTTATGTTATAATAGAAAAATAAATATGGTAACTTCTTTTTATCACTCATATCACTTCTGCCTTTCATCACTATAACTTCTTCGTGAGATTCACTACAAAATTAAAGAATTCTTTTTTTTTGTAATTCCCTTTTGAACTTTGCTAAATTATATTTCTATGCAAAAATTATAAGTTTTCACAAAAAGTCACTTTATCAAACCTGGATAACTTTTTATTTATAAAAAGGTGCAGATAAAATTTTGGAAATAAAAAGTCAATACTTCAAATCAAATTACGAAAAAGAGTCGCTAAGATCGAAGAATTTTTTTTTAATTCAATTCTGAAATTTGATAAATTTTTAATATTTTTCAGTTCAAAATTTACATTTTTTCGTAAAAAATCACTTTTTAAATTTGCAAATCTTTCTTGCTTATAAAAAAGTGCTAATAATACTTTAAAAATAAAAAATGAATACATTAAATAAAATGACAGAAAATTTTTGCTTAAATCCAAAAACCTTCTTTTTTTTATAGCCTAAAACCAAAACAACAACATTTTTTCTATTCTTGTGACATTTCGATGCATTATAGGCTTAACAAATAAATAACTTTCGAAATAACCTCATCGAAATCAATATTACTTGGAAGCTCGTTTTCAATGGATAAAATAGCAAGATCGGAAACTCTTGCCTCTCCCTTGGAAGACCTTGAATAAGTTTAAATTAATTTTAGCTTTGAAAACGTTTCCACAATGTTTTCTTCTCATTGTTTCGACTTGCAAGCAGAATTTTAAATTTTAAAACAGCTATTAAAAAATGAGACACACAGTTTTTAGCATTAAGTATTTTTTCACTTTTTTGATTGTTTGAGAAATAAAAAAAATATCGAAATGGTGTCACCCCTAAAATGGTGGTACCCGGGGCGGACCGCCCCCTCCGCCCCCTCCAGATTCAAATCTTCAGGCCAAAACAACATGGGTTACTAAACGGCAATGGAATTTGGCACAAACAATTTGTTCCTTGATCGTTTTCAAAAGAATTCGGGCCAATGAACCAATTACTCTGAGATTTTTAGAGATCCATATAGGACAACTTTGCTTATCCACCTAGAGCGGAATGTCTCTCATCGCTAGGGTTCCCAACTGTCCCGGATTTCGCGGGACGTCCCGCATTTCAGCTAATTTTTTAGCGTCCCGCGACGACCCCTTGCGGGACACCTTTTGTCCCGCATTTGAGAACTTAAGATTGTTTGTATCTAAATTTCCAATTCGACATGAAACACAGTTTCCTTAACCGTTTAATTTTATTATAAAAATAAATTTATAGCTCGTTTCAAAAGAGAAGAACATTTTATAGTTTCATTTTTCGATGCGCAGTGAGAAATTATTTCTAAGGCTAGAAAATTTTTTAGAGCGTATTTTCTTGCTCTTTTTGTTCTGTTCGCTGAACTTTATGCTGTTTTTGAATGTTTTTCACTGTTTTTCTTAATATTTAAATGCGCAAACATTTAGAACAAATGATCGCACAAGTACGGTGTTGCACCGACGGCCTGCAGCAACCTGCATCTTGAGAGAGAAATGAAATAAAAATTACATAAAAAATAAATTATTTTCTCAAGAAAAAATTGTGAATTGTGAATTTTGATTGGTTGATTTTGAAAAATAAAATTCAGTACTTCCACAGCGCAGTTGCGATGATCAACTAAATTCAGGAATATACATTCATTTTTTTTCATTTATTTTTCTGCTCAGAGAATATTCAATGTTATTTTTAATGTCGACCAATCAGAATGAAGAACACTCTCCAAATTATTTTCTTATTCTCAAACATGCGCGAAAATGTTCTTCTTTTGAAACAGGCTATGGCCCTTATTATGAGCTTCTTTCGATCTTTGATTGTAGTCGAAAGGCCTGATCGATCGAATTTGCGTTTGGTATTATGGCGTGCTTTCGACAAAGAAAAGCGCTATTGTGATGAAGCTCATTAGGCTTCTTTACGATAATTTATTTCTAACCGCTAAATGACACTTGGATAACTTAACAAAGTTTGTTTGAAAATTACTTGTGGAAAAAATAAAAAAGGAAACAAAATACTCATGACTTCGATGGAATTATGGTTCGACGATTCATCAGAAGAGGATTCCTCAGAAGAAAATGAAAGTTTTACGGAATAAAAAAGAAGTAGAAAACGATTGAGGGATGCTTCCCACCCCTTGTAAATGAATTCCACTACGTAAGTGCAGCTTTTCAAAGAATTTTGAGGTCTAAGACATTAAGAAAATTTTGAAGAAATACCTTTTGCAACTAGAGGATTTGCCTCCATCAATGACACCAGTTTTTCCAACTGTGATTTGTTGCTCACCACCTTAGTCTTCCATAAGATTAGCAAAAACAGTTGAAAATTAGTTTAGTCTTACATTTTTGCTAATTATTTTGCAGCATGAAACGCATCGAAAGCAAAATTCTGTTCGACTGAAAATCAGTTCAACAACGAATATTTCGACAGGGTTGCACTGCTCATAATAAGAAATTGACATTCGATATTCGCTGTTCGATAACCAGCGAAGAACGAATGTCGAAAGCAACTCATAATAAGGGTTTATATCATTTATTTTTCATATATTTTATTTATCAAAACGATAAATATAAAAATAAACTTTTGGTTTTTTCATGAATTGGGCAAGAGTTGGAAAGAGATGTAAACAATATCAAGGAACCAAGCGATGGTGTAAAGGCATCGTTTATACCCTTTATTTCTCAAAGAATAAAAGGAAATATTTAATAAAATAAAAAATTCTAATGTTGTCCCGCATTTTTCAGCCAAGTCCCGCATTTTTGATGGCTCCGTCCCGATTTTGTACTTTTCAGAGTTGGCAACCCTACTCATCGCTTAGAAAATTATTAGGACGATTATGACGAACATAATTTTCTCGTTAAGCGCGATATGGGGCCAAGGTATAATAACTGTTTTTACTACACAAAAACCAGTTTGGATAACATGAACATTTGACAGCTGACTATACCTTTTGAAACTCTAATTGGATAACCCTGTATCATCAAAAATTACACTCATGAAAAAATTTCATTAAATATTGTTATTTGAAGGTCCTTTGTTAGACTAGAGAGCATGTGGCTTTTTTGATCCTGTTACTGTTGTAACCTGATTTGGTTATGAGTATCATCCTAGTTGTCCTCCAGGCTACATAATGAAGTCTGATATGTACATTAGGGTGCTTCAAAATGTAATTTTTTCGAATAATTAAGGTCTTAAAGCATAAATTGATAGTATGAGATGCAAAAAATATTTTACTAAAAAGATAACTTAGAACTATCAATTTTTCAGCTATGGCGGCCCCAAAATATCGTAATATTCTTAATACTTAAAACTAACGAAAATTGCATAATTTTTGCCAGTATGGAAGTATAATAAAAATTGAATAACATTCTTATTGAATTTTATTCAACAGACAAAAATTGGTGTAAAAACTAAAGTTTGATTTAATCTTTAACCGACTTCAAAAAGGAGGAGGTTCTCAAGTTGGTTGGTGTCTCTGTTTTTTTTTTTTTTTGTGAATGTATGTACATCGATAACTCCTAAAGTACCTTCCTGATTGCCGTAATTTTTTGTCAACATATCGAGATCATCAACGCGGAGGTGGCCGTCTATAAAAGTGGGCGGTATTCGACAAAGAGGCGTGTCGCTATAAGAAAAACACCGTATCTCAGTATATATTGCCACTAGAGAAATAAAATTCACTGTACAATTAAAAGGGCAGGCACAAATATTAAAAACTATAATCACTTAAGTGGGCGTTGTTCAAAAAAAAGGTGTGGCAATATTGGAAAAACTCTGTTTCTCGTCTGAAATTGACACTAGAGTACTGAAATTTAGTACAGAGGTAGGCATAATTATTGAAAATTACTATCAAGAAAGTGGGCGTTATTCGACAAAGGGGTGTGACAATACAAGACAATAACTGTGTCTCGAATAAAATTGACACAAAGATACAGAAATTTATTACAGCGGTAGGCACAATTAGTACAAATTTTTGTAAAAAAATGGGCGTTATTCCTTAAGGGGTGTGGCAATATTAAAAAAACACTGTATCTCGAATACTATTAGCACTAGAATACTGAAATTTAGTACAGAGGTAGGCACAAGTATAACAAATTACTGCCAATAATGTGGGCGGTATTTGATAAAGGGGCGTGTCACTATAAGAAAAAAACTGTATCTCAGTAAATATTGACACTAGGATACTGAAATTTACAGCAAAAGTGCAAGGGTAGGTACAATTATACAAAATTACGTTCAATTAAGTAGGTGTTGTTCGACAAAGAGGTGTGGCAATATTATAAAAACTCTGCATTTCGAATAATATTGACACAAGAGTACTAAAGTTTACTACAGAGGTAGGCAAAAGTATAAAAAATTAATTTCAATAAAGTGGACGTTGTTTGATAAAGGGGTGGGGCAATATTTGAAACAAATTGTATAATTTTGACACAAGGGTGATAGAATCCATTGTAAGAATGGGTAGAATTATTGAAAACACTATGACAAAGTTGGCGAAATTCGACAACGAGGCGTGTCACTGTTAGAAAAAACACTATATCTCAGTCAATACTGACTCTAGGGTATTGAAATCAATACAAAAATATGTAGAGTTATAAGAAAACACAATCAAGAAAGTAGATAAGATTCAACAAAGAGTCGTGTCACAATTAGAAAAACACTGCATGTCAGTAAATATTGAAACTTAGGCAGAAATATTTGCTAGGTGGGTAGGTAGAATAATTAAAAAGGTGGTTGAGATTATAAATGGCGTGAGGCACTTTAAGGAAATACTGCATATCGGTTAATACTGATGCTAGAGAACTGAAATTTGGTGCAGGGCAAGGTTGAATTATTATAAAGTATGATCAATAAAGTACAGTAGTTGTAAAGAGGCACAAATAGAAAATAACCAATAAACCATGAAAATTGTGAAATATTTAAAATTTTCCTTAATAATTCTTGCAAATGCATTAAAAAATTCAAAAGAGTAAAGAATAAGAAACGACAGAAAAATTTTTTATTTTATGAATTTAAAATTTTTTAAATTATGAGCTTAAATAATTGTGTTTACAAGCTTTTCCTAAAAATTATCATATGCTCTAAAAAGGAAGAAATTAAAACTTTTTAACAAAAAAAAAAAAAAAAAAACCTACTTCAAAAGCACTACAAAGTAAAAAATAATTTTAATATTAATTTTCCTGTTAATCGTGGTGAAATCTGATAATTTATTTATATACATTTTTATATTGGAAATCTTATTATTTTAACTTTTCCTAATTTTTTTTATTTTTATCATAAATATATTTTTTTTTTTTATGATAATAAAAGCATCGAAGTCGGCGCTAATAAAATTAGTTTTTTGTGAAGCTGCAACAAACAATAGCATATTCAATGTCAGTTTTTTAAGCTCACTCAAACAGTAGATTGAGAATGTTTATGTATGCAAAGCTTTTAAAATTACTTTTCAACTAAAATTAATAAAAAAATTTGAAATTAGGGCAGGGATGGTAAAAAAAGGGATCCTGATTTAATGACAAAGATTAGCGCCGACTACAAAGCTTTTATTATCATAAAAAAAATAATATATTTATGTTAAAAATAAAACAAATTAGGAAAATGTCCATTTTAAATGATATTTTGTTCAATTGAATAGCACAATCAACACATATTCATTCCATAGAAATGGCAAAGTTCAATACATCAAATGGCACAAAATAATAACTGAGCTAAGCCATTCCAAACAAGTGTGACACTAGCTCATATAATAAACTATGTATGTGTCACACACCATAATTGACCGTTAGTGCAAAAATAAGCAATAATTCTTTCACTCAGCATAAAATCGTATCAGTTACAAAAAGTACTGACACTTCTACACTCCATCATCTTCAAATAGAAAGAAAGAAGAAAAAAAAAATACAAACGACAAAAGCTTTATATTCACTCTACCAATAAAATCTTTACTCCTACGCATATCCATGCCACTCTTTTTATGCTGGTATTAAAACTAATATTCTACTGTCAATATTTAGAGAGAACGTCTTTAGTTATTTGAGAAAAATGATTGCCATACAAAATTTATGACTGCTTTTAAAAACATTCAGAAAATGGCAGCCGAAAGCTTTGACAGCTGTTGCCTTTATTTTAGACACATAAAAAAAACAGCTTTTGCTCATTCCTCATAAATACCTATTTTATCAAACTTCACATCACTGAGCATTGCTGCCGCATTTAACAGTCAGTTACCGCCCGCATGCTTGCATCGTTGCATTGCATACCTGCATTATGATTTCTCGTATCATTCTCTCAGTCAAACAGCAAAGACTGCACGCATCGTTGCAGGTTAATTTTCATGGCTTGAGGAGGGCTTAAATTTTCTAATTTCTCTGATGTGCACAAAATCTTTTATTATCTATTTGTATCTTTTACTTACGTATAATTATACAAGCAACTTGAATGTTTATGACACAACAAGATATGATAGACTGAATAAAAGTTAGCAAAAGTTCTAATATATTTACATATTTACAACTACATTTTGCTCAGAAAATAAACAAAGAGTTTATAAGTTATGTTTACAGTTTAAAATCATTTGAATATGAAACAGTATGAATAGTTTGATAGGCACTTGAGGAGCTTTTATGCCAAGCTTTACAAAATTGTTAAAGGTTTCAGTTGAATATTATATAAATAATTAATTCTCTTACTAAGTGTTGAATAAATCTTAACCATCATGAAATATTATTTACATTTTGTTTTGAGTTCTATGAGAGTCACTTACAAATTCTTGCTGTAAAGTAATTTATTGTAAAACATTTACATTCAAATACAAAGAATTGGAAAACAAATCAACAGTTTGAGGGTCACTCAAAAATTTTTAATATTAGGTTTGATATATTTGTTCTAATTATGTTCGCTCATTAATATACCCATTAGAAAGCAAAGCTTACAATATTAATAAAGAGCTTTGTTCCCGCCTTAACTAGACCATTTTCTAATATTGCCATGTCATTGGGGAAAAAACCTTTGTTCAAACGATAATAATGTGTTACAAAAGTTCTTCGTTCTCGCTGCAAAAAGCGATTTACAAAAGGCCTTCGCACACAGAGGGAAAAACCTATGGACTCAATACATAAATTTATGAACTCATCGCATAGTTTTCTGCACACAAAAATTTTACATTTTTCATGTATTGAGTACATGTTGAAATCTTTATTGACTACATAATGCTTTCAAGCGGTTATGTAGTCAATAAAGAATTTTATGTACTCAACGCATAAATATGTGTCGTGAATTCATGGATGTATGTGGTGAGTACATGCTCACTGTACTCATCGCAAACTGTTACAAATAATTTTATGTAATGAGTAAAGATCTTATGTACGTATTACATAAATTATTGACTCAGTACATACATAATTTTCTCATTACATATTTGGAGTACATAATTTTATGCAATGAGTACATACATTATTTACTCATTACATATTTTAAATGCATAATTTTATGTAATGAGTACATACATAATTTACTCATTACATATTTTTAGTGCATACATTTATATAATGAGTACATACATCATTTACTCATTACATATGTTAAAAACATAATTTTATGCAATGAGTACATGCATAATGTATTAATTATATATTTTTTGTTCATAATTCCATGTATTGAATATATACACAATTCATGCCTGTGCCTAAAGCACCCTCTCAACAAATGCAATAAATAATTTTTTAAAGAAATGACTAGATTTCACAAAATAATTGGCAATTACTTATAGAAACCCAGCCATTTAATTCTTATCCAATCATCGCTTTTGTTCTAGAGTACAGTGGATAAACTCATTCCCGCTCTGATTTTGTACAGGTTTTAGAGGTGTTGCTTATTTGAAAATCAAGAAACGAATGACATAAAACAGCAAAATCGTGTGCCGATGTGCAACAGATACGTGTACTGAGTCCATATGTTATGTACTGAATAAATGTGTCACTTCAATCGTATAAGGGGGACGTGTACTGAGT
Organism: Tetanocera ferruginea; assembly: GCA_958299015.1. Classification (NCBI taxonomy): domain Eukaryota; kingdom Metazoa; phylum Arthropoda; class Insecta; order Diptera; family Sciomyzidae; genus Tetanocera; species Tetanocera ferruginea. The sequence goes on along the minus strand of OY282642.1, from coordinate 32,337,854 downwards.
CTATATTTTATGTATTGAGTAAAGTTTTTGTAAAAAATTACATAACACGTTGATTGAGTACACGTTGCTTGTATCTATTGAAGTCTGCTATGTACTCAACACATAACATGATGTATTGAATATATTTTTTATTCATTTTAAAAAGTGAATAAATTGATATGTAGTCAGTACACGCTCCCTTTACTCAGTAAATACTGCTCTCGTTGCGTTCTCATACAAGTTGCAGTGCATAGATTTTACATAGCTGTCTCTGTACTGACTACATAACTTTTTCCCTTAGTGCACTGGCTACGGAAAATGATGCAAAAAGCACTTTGCTTTCGTAGCAGATACATAATTGTTTTAAACTTCTTTAACACAATCAAAGTCCTTTTTTTAAGCACTCACAATCTTTAAAGCAAAGATTTTTTTTAAATCGAGGGCAAAGCACTTTTCACAGGCAGAATGAAGCACTTTATACTTGTATTTTAATTAAGCGCTTTTAAATTTTAGAAAGGGTAAGGCTTACCGCACACAATGCATTCAATCCATACAAAATTGGAATAAAAATTGAAGGAGCGCTCCTATGATAATTTTGAATGCTTCGTAAGTTAAAGCTAATTAAGAAAAATTTCAAAAATGGTTTAAATCGGTCTGTTCCTTTGGATACCTCTCTTCGACCTATATTAATTTTTTATGTTAGATTGTATGGCAGGTATTTAAGTCAAAAGTTGGCAGATCTTAGCAAAATTTGGCCAAAAGACCAGGCAATTAGAGAAATCGATTTCCTGTGAAATAAGTAGAAATTTATACGACCTAAGAGTTACGTCACTTGGACCTATATTAAATAGATGTGTACTGATAATGGTAGAAATTGGTAAAATCTAAGGTGCTCTTTAGATTGATTGATTGTACCCTTGCACCTATATTAATATGTTGAATGATTTTGTTGACTTTTTTTTTTACTGACTTCTCAGTTGTCAAATTAAAATTAATCCAAAATCAAAGAATTCCTGTTTTTTTAATTTCCTTATGAACTTTTCTAAATTTTGAATATTTTTTCATACAAAGATGACAATTTTACGCAAAAAGTCACTTTTTTAAACCTGCTTGACTTTATTGTTTATGAAAAGGTGGAGATAATATTTTGGAAGTCAGAAGTTAATACTTCAAATAAAATTACAGAAAAGTTTCGATAAAATCCAAAAATCATTTTGGATTTTAAAAAACAAATTTTTATTTGTTTTATCTTATCAAAAACTTTTAGATGTTTTTTTAAGGTTAAGGAAATTTTTGTACAAATAAATATGTACTCTACAAAATTACTCTCATGAGCAAAATACATTTTAAAATAATCGCCTAAGAAAATTTTTCTTAAAAAATAACTCAATTTCTTATAATTTTCTTCATATACAAAGGAGTAGTATAAAGAGATCGAATTTGTTTTTTATTATAAACATTAAACATATTATTATAATTTATAACTATCTCTTAACGTGCTATTCACGTTCGCAGTTCATGCCAAAAATTGGGCTTGAAAATTTTTTTGATAAACTCGTAAATTTGTGCAAAATACGTGTAATCTTGGACTTGTTTCTAAAAACACTAATTTTGTCGTTGTTGTTTATGCACATATATGAGCAACCGAACGATATAATTCTCAACTGGTTGTTGTTCATGTTAGTATAAAAGTGTATAAAAGTGCAGAGAACAAACTAATAAATTATATTTTCCTATCTAATTTCAAATCATATACATATACAGTGGCTCACAGCTTATTTGATACACTACCTTTTCTATAATTGAAGCGTTTTTATTTTAATAATTGAAGAGAATTAAGAAAAAATTTGAATGCCAGTTTATAGGATAATGTATGAAGTTTAACCAAGTAACTTTTTTATTCCTCCAAATGGTAACTTAACAACAGGAAAACTAAAACAAAAAAAAAAATGCAAAATTTTAAGTCACAGCTTATTTGATACAGTTCAATTTAAACTCAAAAATCGTGTACCCTTTAGGTTTTATTTTACTTTTAGTATTTTGTGTTGTGCCTTTTTGCCTTATCAAGGGCTTGTATCCGGTTTGGCATGAATCCACCAGCTTTCGTGTAATGTCTGGTGTAATTTTCTGCCATTCCTCCAGTAGCGCCTTCTTCAATTCTTCTCTGTTCGAGATTTTGTTTTTACGAATATTATTTTCCAATAAGGCCCACAGGTTTTGAATGATGTCCATGTCAGGTGGTGTCATCAAGAGAGGACAGTTCCATATGAGCCAGGACTGCACGATTCCCGACTTATGCTTCAGGTCGTTGTCTTGATAAAACCGGAATTTTTCGATTATACCTAGTGGCTCAGCACTTTGCAGCAAATTGTTCTTCAGTATGTCAAGGTACATATTTTTGTCCATTATTCCTTTAATAAATTCTAAATTTCCTACACCGGCTGCAGACATACAGGCCCAAGCAATAATGCTTCTGCCGCCATGCTTTTCAGTAGTTTTGAGGTTCTGTTTGTTTAGCTCTGTGTTTGGTTTCCGGCAGACGTAGGACATGCCGTCGGAGCCAAACAGGTTGAACTTGGATTCATCAGAAAGAAATTACGGTGTTCCAGATGTCAGAGGTCTTGCCAACATGCTCCTTAGCAAAAACAAGTCGACTTTGCTGATTTATCTTGCTTATGAAAGGCTTTTTCAAGCTACTTGACCATGAAAGTCACAGTCGCGAAGCATACGGCGCACAGTGTGAAATATACGGATTCTAGCGGAACTTAATTATAAAAATTATGTTGGTCTTCCCTGGAAAAAATTGTTTTTTTCAGCTCTTAATAATCCAAACCGTTTGTTTTTGCATAATATTGCTATGTATTTGCAATATATATTTTGCCACAAGTGATCAAAGTCAAGGTTTACTATCAAAAAAATCAGATACGGATTTTTTTTTATTTCTTGTAACAATTATGGAATAATCTTGTTTCTAATCCATTGCAATTGTGAAAAAAGGTTATAAGTATTTAGAATCTAAAATATTTACACTTTACGCGTTAATAAGTAGATTATATTTTTTTTTAATTTTTTTATACTTTTTCGCTTGTTTCCTTCTCAGGTTAAAAAAAAAAAAAAAATATAAGCATGTTTGCACTTTGGACAGAGTTTTAAAATTGTAGACACGTGTAGACAAGCTCTTTTTTTCATTTCCTGTTTTTTTGAGTATTTTAAAACCAGAACCAAAGGTAATCTCGTGCTTCTTTTTGCCCCTCCGGATATATTTTTTTAATTTCTGTATTTGAGAAAAATCTTATCAGATAACGATTAAAGGTTATTTAATATACATTAATAATTTTAATATTAAACAATGCAAGTAAAAAACATGAAAAATACAATGTGTGCTGTAAGCAAAGAATACTTAAATCATTAAAAAATATTTAAAACGCTAAAATTTTTGGGAAGAAAGGACATTTTTGGTATATTCTTTATTCTCTTATATCACCATTTTATAAGGAAATAAAAAACTGAAAATTTGCATTGCTATAACAAAAAAATTATATTTCCTGTCAAATTAGGTAACAGTGGGTGCAGATCAGTAAGATTTGGAATTAAGTTCCGCTAGAATGCGAAAATTTCACACTGTGCGGCGGACGGTTTCTGCACTGCACGACTTACCCAATTCGTGCTGTATCTCGGTAACCAGTTTTGCGGCCGACAACTTCGAATTTACCTTATTTTTCCGGACAATATATCGCTCTTCAGGCAAGTTGAAAATTTTGATTGGTGCACTTCTACCGTTATCTTTCACCCGATTCTCGCGAAAGAAGCGTTGAAGGATATGCTGTACTGTAGACGCACTTCAATTAACATTTTGAGCAATTTTCCGAACCAATTGCCCAAATTTATATTGGTTTAAGCCCAACTAAAGCTGCTCAATTATGGTGCGACGACCCATTATTTTAAAGTCTAAAATCAACACTTAGACTTGCGAGATCAAACTAAAATTTTGCTGTGACTGACACCGAAAATAACGGTAAATGTAGAGAAAAATAAAACATCGATCAACAGCTCGGCACTATAGGGTATAAGCGTACAGAAGAGACTGTATCAAATAAGCTGAGAGATAAATATTTGCTCTGTAACTGGTTTTCCTTTCTAGTGGGGCGAGGAGTTTTATTTCTGTGAATTCCATATTGTGCATCATTTTCGTTAAATACACGCCTATTAAGCTACATTCAAGTTTTGTCTATACATTTCTTAGGTTTGAAGTTACACCGATTTTTATTTTAAATCAGGCACTGTATCAAATAAGCTGTGAGCCACTGTATATATCAATTCAAAATAAAAATTTTATTTTCATTGTCCATGAATAAATTGAAATAAATTGTTTTCTTTTTTTTTTTTTCTTGCTCAGCATTTTAATATTTTTTGTATTTTGTTTTTTATTTATTTTAAAATATTGCTTACATTTCACATATTTTGATTAAAAATTCCAAAATTCGTAAGATTTGGCATATTTACTTTTTTTTACTATCAATCCATACCTGGCATGCATTTGACACAAATGAGCATGTTTTTTGCTTTTATATATGTGCAATACCGAAATGACATAAATTGGGCACAAGTGAATATTATTTTTTTTTTTATAAATGATCAAAACATCACGTACATTATGCACAAATGGGTGTTTTCATTTTTTGATAAACAATCACATTAGGGCTTGATATCAAGAAAATTATGGCTTAGCTCAGAATCACTCCCAAAATTAAATGGTTTGGTATTGCTTTAAGCTCAAATTTCGCTCCGTGTATAAACTTGACTAATTTAACTGTTGCAAATATATCTTACCCATTCGATGTATTGGGTTATGCCGTTAGTGTGTTCGGCTCATAAGTGATGGTTCGCGGGATCGATCCCTGGTGATGGCATACCAATTTTTGATGGCATGAAATTTTTCCTATCAATATTTGCTTTTGTTAGGTTCTTAAAACCGAAATTAAAAAATTAATAAAATTAAAAATTATCTGCTTGATGATTAAACCTAGGGTACTCAAATCAACAACAAAATCAACATATCGTTAAAGTCGTTTAGCATGAGTTTAGAGCAGTGCATGGTATAATAACAAGGTAAGGCGCATATTGAAAAGGAAGCCATCTAGTCAAAGTCAGCTGTTCGAGTTTGAATTTTTCCGATTGTTGTTGCTGCCTTAATCGTTTGACATTTATAGCACTCACCGATTTGTTAGTGTAAAACAAGCCATTTAAGTAGCCACATTTAATGAGCCTAACCTAATAATTGCATCATAGTACAGTGGATGTGTCTGTCACCCAGCACCGTCACTTGAAAATAGTAAAATTTAGATAGATTGTGTATAGAAAGAGTTATAGATAATAAAAATTAGTAATCACTTTTTTCCTCCCTCACCAAAAATTGTACAATAGCTTTTTTAACCATCATTGAATTTTATTCCACAAAAAAAAATTAAAAATAGTTCTCAAATTATGTTCCAAAAGTAGCTGTTCATCCATTTTTGATATTGAAGACCCGATTATAAAAACAAATTAAAATGATTGTTTTTTAATTTCTTTGCATCCAGTACCAAGAAGTTTATTAAATTTCAATAAACCGCAAGCAAGTCAGTTGGAAACTGCTCACGAGCAACTAGAAAATCCAGCAATTGTCAAGCAAAGTTTTCATGTGGCCAACAGACTGTTAGCTAAGGTTTAATATTGATTTTAAAAAAATTTATCTTAGACGAATTCGAACTCGGGTCGGCTGAGTATCGCTGGCTTGTATGTCACACACTTAGCGCACACGGCCACGGCCGCCACCGCGAGATTGATCACTAGTGTTAATTATAATAAAAAAATGTTTTTGCCTCCCCTACTTTGCATATTATTACAAACATTTTTTTTTATTACTTGGTGTAAAATGTTACAATTCTTCAAAAAAAAAATTCAGTTTTGCTTATGAAACGAGTCAAAAGCTTAGAAAGTTTAAACAAAATACAAGCGATTTTATAATTGTTAATTTTTATTGGAATGGCTTACAAGCCATTTGAAGAATAAATTATTTTTTAATTTAAAAGTTTATAGTTAAACTTACTAAAGTGAAAAAATAAAAATTTAAGTAACTTTTTAATAAAGATTTATTTTTCAGGCTTATGTCGTAACAACCAAAATCAAAAGCTTTCATTATGCCTCACTCCACACAATTTCTTGAAACATCAAACAGAGTCATTATAAGTTGTGGCCATTTTGTGCTGCAGCTATAACGGAAAATTTAAACCCTTTTTTAAGGAATAACGTAAAACATGAAATATGCAAAAGTTTTTTCATGAATTTATAATTATTTTTTAACCACAAGCTAGCTGTACAACTGCACAAAGCTATAATCAAAATAAATGTTCATGAATATTTATGCACATGATGATGAGAGTTAAGCTGTGGGACAGCAGGGCGACGATATAACAACAGCGACAATAAAAACAAAAAGAAAAACACTAGCTTTTCCTCTTCTTTCCATCCACTAAATATCATTAACTGTGTGGCAGTTGAGTAACAAAATTTGCCGTTTGACATTTTTTTGCAAAAATAAAAATCTTTATATTGCAAAAATTCATCACTTGATGGGTCATTAAAATTATCTGCTTACAAATCAGTGCTGAAAACAAAAAAAAAAAAAAAAAATCAAACAACATTGAAAAAATAAAAATTTATGAAAAGTTATGCGAACCCTTTTTCATATTAAAAAAAGCTTTGCATGTTAATGACTGGTAAACTTTAAGTTTCTTAAGTTCAGACAAAACATTCAGCTGCTGTCTGTAAAGCATAGAAATTAAATTGAAACCTTGACAGTTTAAGTGTTAGCAATTTATTATACAACATAAGGACGACGCGAATATCCTTTGGAACAGAGCTAAAGCCTTGTTGCCATTAGCACTAGCTGCAGTCAACCATGACTATAGCAATTCATTTTCATTTTGAAATGCCAAAAGGAAATGTGCAGCAAAATGGCATATCCTGCATCCTTGCAACTTGCAGCAATTGAGCAATAGAGCTGAGTGCGCACTATATTTTGAAGGGATTGAGATCGATGCAGGTTCAAATCGATATGTAGTGCAGTGCAATCAAGTAAAGCAACAACTGTGTCACAGCAACAACAACAACAACAACAACAACAACAACAACAACAACAACAACAACAAACAACGAGATGCAACAAAATTGTCATTTCCTTGTTAGCAAATAATCTATGAACCACTTTCAGACAGTTGATGGTTAAACTTGTTATCAGGCGCAGCAAAACTACTTGGCCAACATTGACAACAGCAACTCTGGGTTGGATGCAATGAGCAGTTAACAGTTAAAGTGTAGTTGCTACGCGCACTAAAGTGCACAGGAAGTGGAAGTTCAACAATCAGCGCATCACCTTCAAAATGCTTTTAAATAAATGAAGCTTGTTGTAAAGCTTTTGCAAGTTGTTGTTTGTTGTTTGAACAACTGTGAGTGCGAATATGTGAATGCAAGGAGCTTCCGGAACCATACACTTGAACATTTCTATGTGCAATGCATGCTTGTTGTTGTTGTTGTTGCTGCTGTTGTTATTGTTAATATATGCATGCATGCATGCAGGCAGCTACTATGTTGTTGGTATTTTATATTGCATGTTGGCATGCAAATGTGTAAAAGTGTCAATTTTTTTCTATATATTTTTGCATTTCTTCTTGGTAGAGCTCTTTTTCAAATAGTTATACATTCAGTTGACCTACACTTAATCTATTTAAATGAATGTTCCAGCTGCTGCACCACTCTGTTTTGCATTACTTTTGCACACTCAAATGCAATTCAATGTTGCTGTCATGTATGCAATATCCCTAGGGAGGAGATGTTGCAGAAGCACATATTTTATATATATTTGATATAAAGTTATATTCTTAATAACACTCGGCTGAAAAGTTTTCAAGTTGCATGCAGCTTTTACGTATTACATTCTTATATAATAGCAGCAACAGCAACAATAACCATCGGTATGCTACGTACTTCCTTAATAAAGTACTATTTGAAGTGCAACCTCAATGGAACCATAGCAGACTATTTTATGTATTTCTAAGTTGAGTGTCTTCTGGTTACAATTTTGATATTTCTACATTTGAAATTAATAAAAATGCGATTAATGCTTTATGTATAGAAATTTAAAGCTAGCAGTTTGTGCTGGTAACAGCTCATAAAATGCTCTACCATGCTTAAGATATAGTGCAACAATGCATCGCTAGAAAAGAGAAATTATTTGAAGAGAGAAATAGGGAGTTTGACTTACATATGAAAAAGTTCAAGAGTAAATACAAAAACGATTTTTTTATTATGCTTCTGATCAATCCTGACCTTTGGTGACCCTTGATTCATACCGATAAAAGCTCTTACTAATTTTCAAAAATTGCATCTGAACGTATTAAGTTTTCTTGTTTTTGCTAATGTACCAGAAATAACAGCAGTGCGATCATCTCGCTTTCCACTTATAAATGCTGATTCAACTTGCACAGAAAGAATCTGATTCCGAGAGCTATTCGTATTCATTGCATTTCAGTTCAAAATTACTTCCTTAATATTTTTTAAATATGTAAAAATTAAATAATTTCTATATGCTTAACCTGAAAGGTCAGGGAATATTAACTTTGTGCGAACGTTTGTAACGCATAGAACGAAGCGAGTCCGGTATAGAAAAGTATATATATTCTTGATCAGCGTCACCTCGTGAGTCGAGTTATTCATGTCCGTCCGTCCGTCAGTCCGTCCGTCAGTCCGTCCGTCCGTCTATGTGTTGTCCGTAAACACAGGATAAGAAAAATGAGTTGAGATAATTGGATGTAACTTGGTACACATGGTCACATAGACTCAAGGAACTGCACTATTGAATATTTTTGGAATCCGCTTACGGACACGCCTACCTCCCATACAACTCAAAAATTGAAAACTACATAAATAAGCTCATAATTAGCCTACAACAATAAAATTTGGTATGTATGTGTTTTGTATCAACACAAAGATGTCCTCGAAAAATGGCTATCATACGCTCACGGACACGCCCACCTCCCATACAACCCAAAAATGGAAAACTCAATAAATAAGCTAATGTTTAATCTACAGAGATAAAATTTTGTCGAGTTTGTTTTTTATGGTAAAAAAAAAATTATTTTAAAAAATGAACATTCCCCGCCAACGGACACGCCTATCTCTTATATAACGCAAAAATTGAAAACCGTATAACTTAGCTCATAATTAACTTACAACAATAAAAGTAGGTATGTATGTACTTTATATAAAAGCAAAGACGCCTTCGAAATGGGTGTAATCCGCCCACCCACACGCCCATCTCCCATCCCAAAAATTGAGAACTCAATATATAAGCTTCTGTTCAACCAACAGAGATAAAATTTGGCACGTATGGTTTTTATGACAATATAAAGATGTTTTTGAAAAATGTACGTCATCCGTCCACAGACACGACCACCTCCCATACAAACCAAAAAAATTTAAAACTGCATAAATAAGCTTATGTTTACCTTACAGAGATCAAATTTGGTATGTATGCATTTTGCACAAAATTTAAGACATGTACAAAAAATGGGAGTGATCCGTTCACAAACATGCCCACCTCCCATACAACCCTCTATTTTGAAAATACCATAAAAAGATTCATACATGGCCTACAGGGCTGGTATGGGAGGATCTTATTTCAAAACTAAGGTGTGCCCACAAAATAGGCGTCACCCGATCACGAACACGCCTACCTCCCACACAACTCATAATATTGAATATACCATAAAAAGGTTTGTATATAACTTACAGGGATTAAATTTTTTATGAGAGAATTTTATATCAAAACTGAGGTGCGCACAAAAAAGGGGCGCCAGCCGCGCACGAACACGCCTTACTCCCATACAACCCACATTAGTAAAACTGTTAAAAACTGTAAGAAAATAAGAATTTATTTATGTTTGTTAAAGTATATCAATATAGGAGGTGTCAAGCCGATTTTTCCCATCCCACCGAAATTTTTCAAAAATTTTAAACGATTATTCTTTAAACATTTCTGCTAAAGTTTCTAAAATATTGCCGAAAATGGCGGAAGTGTCGAAATTTTGTACACTTTTTGAAAAGCACGAAGTCAAAATGAAAATTTGATGAATGTATGAAGTCTACCTTATCGTAGTTTTTGTCATTTCTTAACTATAGCGAAAAACTATTATAGGCGGGGCAGCTCAAAGTTCATCCAATCGCACCAAAATTATATAGACTTTTCGGAACTCACATGTCAAACGTCTACCTATGATTTCGTTATCATAGATTTTCTCAATTTTAGCTATAATATAATATGTGTTCTAAGTTGTAGGCATGACCAAAAATTTAAGACCAAAATTGTTAAGACATTTCAGAAATCACATGTCAGACGTCTACCTATGATTTCCTTATTATAGTTTTTCTCATTTTTAGCTTTAATTTAATATGTGTTCTAAGTTGTAGGCATAGCAGCGGCCATGCAACTTGTTTAATCGCGAAGAAATTTTTAACATTTTTTGGATTTAACACAAACATTTATCCCTTACTTACTTACTTAGGTGGCCATGACAACCCTTTGACGGGTTACGGCCGACTTCATCAGGTCTCGCCAGGCGTCTCTGCTTCGCGCGCGCCGTCTCCAATCTCTTTCACCAAGCGCGGTAAGGGCTTCCTCGGCCTGGTCAATCCATCGGAGGCATGGCCTTCCTCTTCGTCGTCGACCCTCGGCTTTCGCCTCAAACACCTTTTTCGCTGGAGCTTCTTCATCCATACGAAAGACATGACCCAGCCAACGTAGTCGCTGAATTGTTATACGCTGGACTATTTACATTTATCCCTTACGTGGTTAAAATGTCATTTCTAAGATAGAGCACAAAATGTGTTGTATGGCTGCTACCACGCCCACTTGTCCACAATTTCTGACACACTTTTTTGTACTTTTCAATATCTGTTATATAGGAAAAATTGAAAATCACTCGCTCAGTGCCTCGACGTCTTCTAAAGTATTGAAAAGTACAAAAAACATCCAAAACTTCGATTCTAGCCACATTTTTGAAGCGAAGGTTTTAGCATCTCGTTCTTTGATTTGATTGAGTGAAATCTGAAAAACTGAAACTTTTAGTTAACGACACTTCTGTTCAGCGACACAGCAGTCATTTTTTTTTTTTTTTTGTTGAAAATTTATTGTATTTAGCCTTGAACACACGAGTATACGAGCGTTGTACAGCTTTAGCTAAAAAATTTTCATTTTTAGGTACAATACTTAGATACTTGTAATACTAATACTTAGATACTTGCTGAACGACACTTCTGTTCAGCGATACAGCAGTCATTTTTTTTTTTTTTTTGTTGAAAATTTATTGTATTTAGCCTTGAACACACGAGAATACGAGCGTTGTACGGCTTTAGCTAAAAAATTTGTATTTTTAGGTACAATACTTAGATACTTGTAATAGATTTATGTAAAGTAAAGTATAGGTTTAAAAACTCTGTAAGTTATTTAAAGTAGGACACAGTTTATGTCAAACATGAAAAATAATTGAATATTTAATGGTAATTGAATTCAGCATAAAACAATTGCAAAGAAGGGTATTCAGTAAGGACTAGGCTTGGGTCAATGCCCTCAAAATGGCCTGTCTAATTTATAATATTCTTAAGTTTGGAGTCAGGAAAGTAACTCCTTGTAGATTAATCCATCCGATTAGAAAAAATACTGTCGATTGTTCGAAAAACATTTGTAGACAAAAAAAAACCATAGTACTGAGTACTGATCATGCATTTCTTGAGAGTTAATTTCATGAAAGCACCGAACTTCTTTTGCTATGGGGAAAATAGCATTTAGCTTATACTTCACGCTTCTGCTATAAATACTGAAATGGACTTTCCAATACCCGTAAAGATAGTCATATTTATCCAAGAAATCAATAAATGGGCCCAAAAAGTATTTGCAACTTCTCTCATTTACGGAGCCTCTAACTTACAGCGTTGCTTCCTAGACATTTCCAACCTTCCGGAAACTGAATTGATTTTAAAAAATCTGAGAACTCTCTCACTTCTAAAGTCGTTCCAGCATAATCATATTCAGCACCTTTCCAAACAACGAAAGAAGGCTGATGTTCCGGCAGAACCGAAGATTGCTGCTCAACATATGAAATGACTTCAGAATAGGGGCTTTCGCATGATCTAACATATTGGACGACAAAGTCGGATGGCAAACTAACGGTACAATTTGATTGATCTTTCGAATGATCCAACTTGTTGGACAACATAATTAATTGCAAACTCTCAAGCAGAACACTTCGGCGGATTGGCTTAAGAATTTTTGGCTGCGCTGTGGTGACCGTGGCATGCAGGTTAAGTGTGTGGCTTAGCATGCTCGAGAGCCCGGGTTCGATCCCTAGCCGTGGCGAAAAGTTTTTTCAATAAAAAATTTTTTCTGATCGGTCACCACCTCTCTGCAGACAATGGCAAACCTCAGAGAGTAAATAATGCCATGTAAAGCTTCTTGAGAACATGAACTTTAGCCGTTCGGAGTCGGCATAAAACATGTAGTTCCAGTTCTCGGTCAATTGTGTGCAAACATTTAATAACACACACAACACAATCGATCCTTAGTAGCTCGGTCAAAGTCCTTTTAAGGGCTGAAATGGCCAATTTTGTTGTTTGTTTTTTAATAATTGATCAAGTTTTGAAGGAAGAGCAAGAGATGGAAATTAAAAGAAAATCTTTTTCTTTTAAAAAAAAAGAAAATTATTTTTTTAAAAACACTTAAAAGCGCAGCGCGCATTAAGTTTTTGTTAGTAATTTTTCTAAATAAAATTTTTTTTAATTTTTTTTAAATGAAAAATGCAGCGTGTTGGACTAACATTCGTTCACATGTCTAACATTCGTTCACATGTCCAACAAGGACCGACAGAAAAATCAAAAATGTTTGATATTCATCCAACATATTGGATCGACCGTCGTTTTACCTTACGCATGGTACTACTTGTCGTACAACATGCTATGTCTATCCAATTTGTTGGACCATGCGAAAGCCCCTAATGGTGACGAACATCAACATGACGCGGAGAATTCACGTTCTTTCAATGTGCAAAGTTGTAATAGGAATAAAAATTACGGTCGGTGCTTTTGATACAGATCACGTGCTCGAAATTATGAAAGTTGGAAATATTGAAATTTGAAAGTGGAGCAAGTTACGTTGAAGAAACTTCATCTGAAAACAAAAGAGCTATGAGCAAGAAAATGGACACGACCAGTCTCGAACTACTATAATATATATATTATATATATATATTCTTGATTTGTGACAAAAAAAAAAAAACCAAAAAATGGTAAACTAAGATAGCAATAAAAATTTCCTTACAATTTTGTTTTACAATGTGAACACGTGTTGCAACGTTTTACTTAAAAAGTGCATTGTTTTTTTGACAAATTCGTAATGGAGAGTATTCAACAAAGAAAGTATTTAAAATTTTTTATTATATATATCTTTATCCTTAAAAATTCAGAAGATATATTAGAAGAATCGGGCCGATAGCCTTTGTTGCTAGTTGCCTTTAAAACATGTTGTATAATTATTTATAATTATATTTCATTAAATTAAATAAATAAAATTTTAGAAGAAAATTTTTCTTGCGTAAAAATGGATATATTTTAACGATTAAAAAAATGTGCAGGTATTTGCAAGTCTTAAAACATATTTTTTCCGAATCTTTATGATTTTGGTTTCTAGAAACAAAAAAAAATAAGTGCCCCTACCCGCCACTTTGACTTTTACCTAATATTATATGAGTGGACCTCGTATGGAGCTCTACAAAGAATGGCTGCTTGTGAAAAATTTTAAATTTTATAATTTTTTCTTCATAATATTTTTAATTCTTGTGAATTCATTAAAATAATTCTTCCAACTTTTCATTTTATGGTTATGGTTCATGTATCATAAGATTTTAGTATCTTTATTATTATAAAAATATGTATCTACCTATGTATATTTTAATAAAAAAATTTTTAACTTTTTTTTTAAATAATATTACATCTGGGTTCAGCGTACGAAAACATAAACATAAAGATTACAAGCTCTAATTTTGTTATTACTATTGAATTAATTTGCGCTATCTTACTTTAAACCACAGTGTGCAGGTAGAATCCCAAATAAATTCGTTAAACATTACAAATCATGATTAAACTCAAAAGCACTGATCAGGAAATATAAATTAACACTATTTGATATTTCATAAAAATGAGTTGAAATATAATCATTACAGTTACTCTTATTTTTAATGATTATTCACTTCTTATTGCAAACACCAGCAGGAAAAATTATTTCTGAATTGTATGCATCTGAATTGAAGTTTAAATTTTTTCAACTAAAAATTGAATTGTTGAATTCAACAAAAAAACAAAATAAAATAAATAAATATTATCAATCTTTGAAAAAAAATTTTTATTTAAAATCAAAGGAAATTTAGGCTTTGAGTAAGTTTGGTGGCACCGGACTAATTTATTCGGTAATTTCAAGTTCAGAATCAGATTTGTCACTAAATTTAACATCAAAGTAGATGCGTTTTTTTAATTTGGCGCAAATTTCAAATGCATAATTTTTTTTTTTCAAAAATGTCTTATAAAAAATCGCCAAGAAACCAGTTTATTGAGCAGAACCGGGTCGGTTTCGACAATTCTTGAACTTTTAAAGGCTCAATTTATTTCATTTGCAACCATAGTTTATAATTTCGGGGGGGCACGCAGAATCCCAAATACTTTAGCATTCTTCATACAAATCTGACCCAGTCTAATGTATATTTTAGTAAAATTTTTTTTAGCTTTTTTTTTAAATAATATTACATCTGGGTTCAGCGCACAAAATAATAAACAAAAAGATTACAAACTCTTATTTTCTTATTGCTGGTAAATAATTCGCTCTAGAGTTTCATTTTGAATGGTAATTGAATTCAGCATAAAACAATTGCAAAGAAGGGTATTCAGTAAGGACTAGGCTTGGGTCAATGCCCTCAAAATGGCCTGTCTAATTTATAATATTCTTAAGTTTGGAGTCAGGAAAGTAACTCCTTGTAGATTAATCCATCCGATTAGAAAAAATACTGTCGATTGTTCGAAAAACATTTGTAGACAAAAAAAAACCATAGTACTGAGTACTGATCATGCATTTCTTGAGAGTTAATTTCATGAAAGCACCGAACTTCTTTTGCTATGGGGAAAATAGCATTTAGCTTATACTTCACGCTTCTGCTATAAATACTGAAATGGACTTTCCAATACCCGTAAAGATAGTCATATTTATCCAAGAAATCAATAAATGGGCCCAAAAAGTATTTGCAACTTCTCTCATTTACGGAGCCTCTAACTTACAGCGTTGCTTCCTAGACATTTCCAACCTTCCGGAAACTGAATTGATTTTAAAAAATCTGAGAACTCTCTCACTTCTAAAGTCGTTCCAGCATAATCATATTCAGCACCTTTCCAAACAACGAAAGAAGGCTGATGTTCCGGCAGAACCGAAGATTGCTGCTCAACATATGAAATGACTTCAGAATAGGGGCTTTCGCATGATCTAACATATTGGACGACAAAGTCGGATGGCAAACTAACGGTACAATTTGATTGATCTTTCGAATGATCCAACTTGTTGGACAACATAATTAATTGCAAACTCTCAAGCAGAACACTTCGGCGGATTGGCTTAAGAATTTTTGGCTGCGCTGTGGTGACCGTGGCATGCAGGTTAAGTGTGTGGCTTAGCATGCTCGAGAGCCCGGGTTCGATCCCTAGCCGTGGCGAAAAGTTTTTTCAATAAAAAATTTTTTCTGATCGGTCACCACCTCTCTGCAGACAATGGCAAACCTCAGAGAGTAAATAATGCCATGTAAAGCTTCTTGAGAACATGAACTTTAGCCGTTCGGAGTCGGCATAAAACATGTAGTTCCAGTTCTCGGTCAATTGTGTGCAAACATTTAATAACACACACAACACAATCGATCCTTAGTAGCTCGGTCAAAGTCCTTTTAAGGGCTGAAATGGCCAATTTTGTTGTTTGTTTTTTAATAATTGATCAAGTTTTGAAGGAAGAGCAAGAGATGGAAATTAAAAGAAAATCTTTTTCTTTTAAAAAAAAAGAAAATTATTTTTTTAAAAACACTTAAAAGCGCAGCGCGCATTAAGTTTTTGTTAGTAATTTTTCTAAATAAAATTTTTTTTAATTTTTTTTAAATGAAAAATGCAGCGTGTTGGACTAACATTCGTTCACATGTCTAACATTCGTTCACATGTCCAACAAGGACCGACAGAAAAATCAAAAATGTTTGATATTCATCCAACATATTGGATCGACCGTCGTTTTACCTTACGCATGGTACTACTTGTCGTACAACATGCTATGTCTATCCAATTTGTTGGACCATGCGAAAGCCCCTAATGGTGACGAACATCAACATGACGCGGAGAATTCACGTTCTTTCAATGTGCAAAGTTGTAATAGGAATAAAAATTACGGTCGGTGCTTTTGATACAGATCACGTGCTCGAAATTATGAAAGTTGGAAATATTGAAATTTGAAAGTGGAGCAAGTTACGTTGAAGAAACTTCATCTGAAAACAAAAGAGCTATGAGCAAGAAAATGGACACGACCAGTCTCGAACTACTATAATATATATATTATATATATATATTCTTGATTTGTGACAAAAAAAAAAAAACCAAAAAATGGTAAACTAAGATAGCAATAAAAATTTCCTTACAATTTTGTTTTACAATGTGAACACGTGTTGCAACGTTTTACTTAAAAAGTGCATTGTTTTTTTGACAAATTCGTAATGGAGAGTATTCAACAAAGAAAGTATTTAAAATTTTTTATTATATATATCTTTATCCTTAAAAATTCAGAAGATATATTAGAAGAATCGGGCCGATAGCCTTTGTTGCTAGTTGCCTTTAAAACATGTTGTATAATTATTTATAATTATATTTCATTAAATTAAATAAATAAAATTTTAGAAGAAAATTTTTCTTGCGTAAAAATGGATATATTTTAACGATTAAAAAAATGTGCAGGTATTTGCAAGTCTTAAAACATATTTTTTCCGAATCTTTATGATTTTGGTTTCTAGAAACAAAAAAAAATAAGTGCCCCTACCCGCCACTTTGACTTTTACCTAATATTATATGAGTGGACCTCGTATGGAGCTCTACAAAGAATGGCTGCTTGTGAAAAATTTTAAATTTTATAATTTTTTCTTCATAATATTTTTAATTCTTGTGAATTCATTAAAATAATTCTTCCAACTTTTCATTTTATGGTTATGGTTCATGTATCATAAGATTTTAGTATCTTTATTATTATAAAAATATGTATCTACCTATGTATATTTTAATAAAAAAATTTTTAACTTTTTTTTTAAATAATATTACATCTGGGTTCAGCGTACGAAAACATAAACATAAAGATTACAAGCTCTAATTTTGTTATTACTATTGAATTAATTTGCGCTATCTTACTTTAAACCACAGTGTGCAGGTAGAATCCCAAATAAATTCGTTAAACATTACAAATCATGATTAAACTCAAAAGCACTGATCAGGAAATATAAATTAACACTATTTGATATTTCATAAAAATGAGTTGAAATATAATCATTACAGTTACTCTTATTTTTAATGATTATTCACTTCTTATTGCAAACACCAGCAGGAAAAATTATTTCTGAATTGTATGCATCTGAATTGAAGTTTAAATTTTTTCAACTAAAAATTGAATTGTTGAATTCAACAAAAAAACAAAATAAAATAAATAAATATTATCAATCTTTGAAAAAAAATTTTTATTTAAAATCAAAGGAAATTTAGGCTTTGAGTAAGTTTGGTGGCACCGGACTAATTTATTCGGTAATTTCAAGTTCAGAATCAGATTTGTCACTAAATTTAACATCAAAGTAGATGCGTTTTTTTAATTTGGCGCAAATTTCAAATGCATAATTTTTTTTTTTCAAAAATGTCTTATAAAAAATCGCCAAGAAACCAGTTTATTGAGCAGAACCGGGTCGGTTTCGACAATTCTTGAACTTTTAAAGGCTCAATTTATTTCATTTGCAACCATAGTTTATAATTTCGGGGGGGCACGCAGAATCCCAAATACTTTAGCATTCTTCATACAAATCTGACCCAGTCTAATGTATATTTTAGTAAAATTTTTTTTAGCTTTTTTTTTAAATAATATTACATCTGGGTTCAGCGCACAAAATAATAAACAAAAAGATTACAAACTCTTATTTTCTTATTGCTGGTAAATAATTCGCTCTAGAGTTTCATTTTAGACCACACTGCGATTCTTCGAATCTCAACATAGTTACGGAAACAAAACATTATTCGTAATGAGGTAATATAAGTTTTTTTTTAAGAAGTATAATGTGTGCTAATATTATAATGCATTTCTTAACCCTTTCAATGGATTTGTCCATTTATTGGACTCATGAGAAAATAATTTTTGTTTTCATTTTCCAACGTCTTTTGAAGTTGTACCAACATGACAAACATAAATTTAGGAATGGTGGGAATATTACCTCAAAAAAAATTTTCATGATTATTCTAGCCAAGCCATTGAAAGGATTAATAAAAATATCATTCGACAATCAAATGTCATTTTTAAAAATAGTTTTCTAGATTTATTTCCACTTACATAAAAACGCTGGAAACTGAACGTTTTGGAGTCGAATCATCGGTAAGAGTTTTTGTCGTATTCATATTTGAATGAAATTGGAATAAAATCTACATATTATTTTATTTATTTTGAAATCAAATTTCGAAATCTAACACAGAAAGAAATTGTTGGTTTGAAAAATTGGTTTTTATGAAATTACTTAGACTTCGGAATAGTTTATAGTCAGCATTTAGTGCATAAAAATACTAAAATCTGACAAATATGACAAGTCAAATTAAATCAAAATGAAACAAAATGCATTCCACTAAAAGCTTTTCAAGAATCATAAGGCGAGACGGTTGACATTAAATTTTATGACATGTTAGAAAAAAAAATGCACTCAAACTAATAGTTATGCGAAAAGCAAGACAAAAATGGAGATAGTATTTCCGTCTGAGTATATTGTTTTTTTTTTGTCCTGTGTGCCTGCTGGATTGCATTAGAATTTGCTGTAAAAATCGGATATGAAGAAACAAGAGAAATTTTTGCAATTCACAGCACGTGTGACAAATAAAACCAATACACTAGCGAGTTACGATGTCAGCGAAACAAAAAAAAAAAAAAAAAACACACACACAAACGAAGAACCACGTGCGTCAGGATATTACGAATGAGCACTTAAATACAGAAGGAAATAAAAAATAAGTAATTTCATTAGTTTGCATATGTTAATGTCAGGATAGATCGGTAGAAGAGGGAGCTGCCAGGGGGCTGTGTAAAGATATTGGCATTGTAGTTATATTGCAACAATAACAATAACAACAACAACAATATTAAAAAATGTATACAAAATTATTGCAAAATAAAAAAATTATACTTATAAACCAGTCTGGGAGTTGAAATGAAAGGAATTGTGCATTTATTTTGGCTTTTGGCAGTCTCAAAGGACACAACGGACACAAAACAGAGTTTGAGGCCCGACACGAAAATGAAAAACAAAGCATGCTTAAGCAGTTGCTTGACATTCAAAGACAAAGCTTTTAAGCATATTATTCATGAGCAGTTTTTTGCAAAGTGAAAAATTTAGAAAAAATCAGCCAAGTTCAGCAAAGAGGAGTTTCAGGAGATTCAGAGGGCTAGTAAATGAAATTTAATTATTATTTTTATATGTCAACAAGAAATATGATTTTTATAAAAACTTATTTTCTGATCCTCTATCACCTTTTTGCACATAATGTTGATGCCATGGTAGTCAAATCTTTGAAAGTGCATAAAACATGTCTTAAGAAATTTTGAAAAATGTGCTACAAAGTGCTCAATGTGTGCTATCAGATGCTGTAATGAAAAGCAGAAACGAACTTATACACTTGATTTTATGAACTTTGTTTGTGCAGAAAGTGTTCTTTGAATAATCAAATATTGTGCTGTGATGTGCTCAAATTGTGCTACAACATGCCATAAAGAGTTTAAAAACTATGAATTTTTTCAAACAATTTCTTTCAAATTTGCTTAGCGAAACTTTTGCCGCCATAGTTTGGCTACGACGACGAAGGCAAAGCAGTGCAGCGCACTATTTCTGCTTGAACACATGACTTCCGGGATTTGTGCGCCATATTTGCTGTTTTTAACGCACTTTGGCAGCTAGTTTTTTTTTTTCTTCTTTTTTTGTTGAACATGAGCATGAGCTTTCTATACAATTTCCTTTCGCTGGTATTTTTATGATTTTGCCATACATAGCTAGCAAAAAAATTTTTCTTTTATTTGAACTTATTTTGTGTAGCGTAAAAATTCACCCGCAGGTATGCATGTGTTGCGTTGAACTTCCGCTCTTCTTTGACCCGGTGACCAGTTGGAATTCTTTTATGAATTGTGAAAATCACCTGAATAGCGTGAAATGAGCTAAGAAAAAAAAAATATATAAAAAAAAACTGACTTTGATATTCCGACGGAAATTACATGCTTTGAGAATATCTGGCAAATGGCAGGGTGCGCGTCTTTAAAGAAAAGAAAAATATAAAAACTAAATAAAAAACAACACAAACTATGTTCTTTTTAAAATGTTCGAAAAGAATTTGAAAGCTCATTTGTCGCAAGAAGAATTTTAAATTTTCTTGCATCACACTTCAAGCTAGTGGAGAGTTCAGCACCGCTATTTCTTTAGAATTTTACAACAAAGTTGCCAACACAGTATAATGCAAAAAAAAAAAAAAAAATAATAAAACTGATTTTACAACAACTTGCTTGACTTCAAATAAGCAAAAAAATGTGCTTGAAGACATGCCACAAGCAGCTGCAAACGACTGTGTCATAAAAAAAGCTTTAAAATTTTGGTAAGAACAAGTAGTAGTTTGGTTGTAGAAGATCATAAAATGTATAAAATGGTCG
Source organism: Tetanocera ferruginea (assembly GCA_958299015.1). Taxonomy (NCBI): domain Eukaryota; kingdom Metazoa; phylum Arthropoda; class Insecta; order Diptera; family Sciomyzidae; genus Tetanocera; species Tetanocera ferruginea. The sequence continues at coordinate 32,316,799 of OY282642.1, read as the reverse complement.
CAAGGCGGTACAAGCGATAGCGCACTGATACTATAAAAAGCGCCCCATCAGAGCTTTATTCAAAGCTATGCATTTGTTGGGCTGCATTTTTGCTAGCAGCAAAGTTTAAAAATGTTCTTTGAACTTGCCTTGTTTTTGTCACATTTTTTTGCAACATTCTCCCTAACATGTCAATCCCATCGTAATTATGCTGCTCCATATCATAATTATGCCGAAAACTTTCTCTTTCACTTTTAAGTTCAACAACAGTAGCGTTGACTATTTTAAGCATGCTTGAAGCTTTAGGAATTATAAAGCTTTTTCTTTTCTTCTTTATTTGTGAAAAAAGTTACGTTCGCTGCAGCTGTTTCGTTTCGAAGAAAAACTGCTTCCGCTGTGCATTTCAGAACTTTTAAGTGAAAAACTTTGGATGCTGTAAGTTGCAGGCAGCATATTTTAAGCATTGTGCTATAGCAAAAACTTATTTTAGAATATCATATTATTAAGTTTTAGCACTTCAAAGGCACTTAATACTTGCAAGATATAAGAGCTTTTGTTGCTAAGCTAAGATAAAAACTAACACATCTATTAAAATTGTTTGGTTTTAGGGTTGGTTTAAGGGTGTTAAAAAATCTAAACTTACGGACTTATACGGATGTGTATAACAAGAATACAAGCTGCAAAATCAATTTTTATAAAATTTTCAGGAAAACTGGATCAAATTCCAAGAGATATCAACAAAAGGGATGAGTAGCTTATTGACTGCATTTATGAAAATAGTATTAATATTATTGATTAGGAGTAATGAACCATTTTTTAGAAATATTATTATAAGTGAGTAACTAGATCTTACCCTTAGCAGCGCCAACATGACATCCTCTTTTCATTATTGAAGCTTATCCAGTGAAGTCTGCATGTATGATCACAGTCATATTAGATTTTACCAGGAGAATCAACTGGAGTCTTACTATTATTACAGAAATTTGATAAGCACCAACTGGGAGTTCTTCAGGCATAACCTTGAATGCAACCCAAACAAATCAACTCAATCCATACTTACTAGGAAAAAGATGGCTTCAATTTTGAGGCTTTGGAACTCAAAATAAATATAAGGCTAGCATTCTACTAAAACTACGCACAGAGTTCCATAAATTCTCAAAGGTAGGTGCCTTGGTGGAACAAAGAGCTTGAGAAATACAATAGATATACTAGAAAACTTTTAACAAAGCTAAGCAAACAGGCGAATGGATCATTTATAATAGAGCCTTGACTAAATATTGCACGGAGCTAAAAAGGACATGGAGAACATGGAGAACATGGAGAGACCACTACTGTATTGAAAAGGCAGTACAAAAAACGACTCAAATCGCGTATGTACTCTACTCAAACCTGACGAAAGATACACAAAAACTCCGAATGTAACCAATAGCCTTTTATTCAGAGTTCTTGTGTAGAACGCACTTCCCGGGGACTTGTCTTTCACCACCAATCATGAACACTAAACACTCAATACTTGTTGACAACACAGTTCTTCTTGGCAAACTCTTTGGTTCCAAAAGAGTACGACGGTCCATAAAAATCAACAGGACCCTACGGAACCTAATCGTGCCCAGTGGAACAAGGTATCGATTCCTTTAGTGCTTCCACACACTAGAAGTTCAAAGCCAGCCTTGCACTAAATTACATTCTTAAGCCTAGTACTGTTCGTTTGCGTAAAATTTCGCTGGCAACATTCATTTTTTCGTTGAGCCAAGTACTCTGTTCAGTTTTATGTAAAATTTTACTTTGAAATATGTGCGAAATTTTTCACATCATGTTCGTCAAAGTTGTACTCTATTCTGCTGTGAAAAATACTCGCAACATTTCTCTTGAAATGGCCATTTCAGTCCTTAAAAAGACTTTGACCGAGATTCTTATCAATTGTGTTGTGTGTGTTATTAAATGTTTGCACACAATTGACCGAGAACTGGACCTACATGTTTTATGCTGACACCGAAAGGCTAAAGTTCATGTTCTCAAGAAGCTTAACATGGCATTATTTACTCTCTGAAGTTTGCCATTGTCTGCAGTGAGGTGGTGACCAATCAGAAAAACTTTTTTAATGAAAAAAACTTTTTCCGCGACTGGGGATCGATCTCGGATTCCGGGAATGCTAAGCCACACACTTAACCTGCATGCCACGGTCACCTCACTGAAAACTGACAGTTGTCGTAAGTTTTTTGTCTTTATGTATTTATTTTTCTCTAATTTTAGAAGTAAAGCATGACTTTCTTAAATTTTTCAATATCTTCGCAACAAAATATTTTTCAGAACCTCTACCCGAAAAGCTACAAACTAGGCAAAAAAAGCTAAACAACCAGGGCTCTGTTACTGGAGGATAAGCTGATGTTGTGGTTAGCGCAAATCTAGGATGTCATGAGCCAACGATATCGGGAAGAATGCTCTACGCTTACCAAATAGATGTAGGCAGGGCAAAGGCTTAACTATCAATCTTCAAAAACCATACTAGTGCCTTTTTCTATAAAGAGGGTCTTACATCTTACTATGCCCCACACACATAAAAATTAATTTTCAAATGAGGTCAAATATAGTATCAATGAGTAACTTCAGGCAAGGAATTTCCTTGTAACACTCACTTGACAAACTCTTTAGTCAAAGCTCGTGCTTTATCCGCTTTCTTGGCAAACCTTGGGGTCTCAAGATTGAAATAGTATATTGGCCGTTCTTAACTTTGATTAAACCTTTGGCTACTTATGAAGCACTAGTATGATGGTCAACAATTCAACAACGAACAACAACCAATACACGTATAAAGTACAGAGAAGAGAATTAACGAGGGCTAATGAAGATTCTCAAAACCTTCTGATATGATGTTTCCAAAGCTTAATTTCTCGATCAGGCTCATAAAGTACAGAGAAGAGAATTAACGAGGGCTAATGAAGATTCTCAAAACCTTCTGATATGATGTTTCCAAAGCTTAATTTCTCGATCAGGCTCATAGTTATGTTGGATACTGATGGGTTAAATCTAGAAAATATAGAAACAGGAGCGTATGGTTGCAGATTTAAAAAAGATCTTTCAATGAACTACACCTCAACCATATCTCAAGCAAAAATATATGCTATTGAAATATGTGTTCAGAAATATCTTCGTGGGAATACTATGAGTATGAATACTATTTCATACTATGAGGTCATATATTTTAATACTCTAAGGCTTTCACCCGGTATAAAAAAACACAAATTGGCCATTTCAGCCCTAGAAAGGACTTTGACTGAGCTCCTAATGATCAATTGTGTTGTGTGTGTTATTAAATGTTTGCACACAATTAACCCAGAACTGGATCTAGAAGTTTTATACCGACTCCGAACGGCTAAAGTGCATGTTCTCAAGAAGCTTTATATAGCATTATTTACTCTCTGAGGTTTGTCATTGTCTGCAGTGAGGTGGTGATCAATCAGAAAAACTTTTTTAATGAAAAAAACTTTTTCCGCGACTGGGGATCGATCTCGGATTCCGAGCATGCTAAGCCACACACTTAAGCTGCTGCCACGGTCACCACTACCGGTATTAAAAGCAGCTAAATATGAGATGAATTCAAAACAAAGTACAATATAGGAACAATTTAACAATATAAAGTAATGGTTGGTAACAAGATAGACATTCATTAGCGTTTAACGAAAATCCTTGCCGCATAGGCTTATTTCTACGCTCCTCAAATGTTCGAAAGGTACCAAAAATATTTTCATCAAACACCTCTTATATACTGTAGGATACACTACCCAAGTTGAGAATGCAACTTCTGAAGGCCCTACGCATTTCTTGAGTCTGGCGTACGCAGGGGCTACTGACTATCCGTGCTACCAACTTTTTAGTCTTTGGTCGGACTTAGTAACAAGATTTGACCAGTTGAGCTCATCACAGTTCTGGACTAGCTGCTTAAAATTTTTTTTCAAATGCTTAACTAAAAAATAAAATAAAAATCCATTCTAGAATGGTGCCTGAACTTAACTAAAATATTTTAGTTGTTCGCCTTGCTCGATGACGAGCGAATAATATTAAACAACTAACTGTCTAAATCTGGTTAAATAAATTCATACGTGACTCTTCTTACAATAAAACAACAATATCGGCCATTTCAGCCCTTGAAAGGACTTTGACCGAGCTTCTTATGATCAATTGTGTTGTGTGTGTTATTAAATGTTTGCACACAATTGAACGAGAACTGGACCTACATGTTTTATGCCGACTCCGAACGGCTAAAGTTCATGTTCTCAAGAAGCTTTACATGGCATTTTTTACTCTCTGAGGTTTGCCATTGTCTGCAGAGAGGTGGTGACCGATCAGAAAAATTTTTTATTGAAAAAAATTTTTCGCCGCGGCTGGGGATCGAACCCGGGCTCCTTACATGCTAGGCCACACACTTAACCTGTATGCCACGGTCACCACACTCTTGACTCTTCTTAAGGTGCAAAAATTCCATCTAGATTGCCGTTTATGTAGTTATGACTCGATTACTCAATATTTCTTGCACTCCATTAAACATACCACGACATGAAGGATTTGTAGGCAACGAAAAGTCAGACTGCCTTGTCAGAATAACCAGTGAAGTCATCCAGTACGTCATTTGAAGAATACTTGCTAAATTTGAGCATGATTCGGCCATAAGGCGTGCCACCTCGTTTGAAGAATAAGAGCTAAATTAAGGTGTGATTAAATAAACAGGCTTATGACCTCCCATACAACTAAAAATATTTTTTATATAACTGGAGAACCAAAAGTAGAATTATAAAAATATAAACTTTTTGTTAGTCAATCATCAAGAACATCATTTGAAGAAAACATACCAAATTTGACTTTTTTCCAAAGATTCACTTTTACAGAATTTAGCTCCGCTAGTATGGCTCGATATGTTGTACCAAAATAGTTGACACTCCAAAGTCAGAACAATTTTGTTTTAAAAGACTGAACGTGTTTGCATTTCTTTAGCATATACAGTATAAAGGATTAAGAAATTGTGCAATATATGTGCGTCTTATAGCGCGGTTCCGTGGGGTCGTTTTAACAGATTTTTTCAAGGCTATGAAACTTTTTTGACGAATACTTTAGGGTATACCTACAGCCTTTAATACTCATCGTTCAAAAATAATATCTATACTAAAATATCAGATATATCCTGCGCTGAATGAATGTCTAATTTTGGATTTTGTCACTATTATATCAAAATCACAAAATAGTGAAATAAAAGCAGAAAAATGCATGTGTTTATATAGCTACAAGTTTATTTACTTACGAAAGACATTAGGACATCCTGGTAGTTTCCTTGGCAAATAAAATAATTAATTCGTCAGCGAAAGTAGAATTTCTGACGAATACAAACTCATGTCAAAATTTAAATCTTATTAAGTTTGCTTAAGAATAAAATTATAACCAAATCCAATTCGCTACAAATTCGTATGTGTTGTTGTTGAACTCCTTCAACTCTACACAGCAGTAAATTTTTAGTCTTAATACCTTTGGTAATTGATGAAAAGAAAATTAAAAATGTGCATGTTTGCTTAACCGTGAAATCTAAAAAAAAAACACACACAAAAAAAAAAAACAAACTCTAAAAAAATGTTGCACTGCATTCAGTGCTTCAGGCTATAAAGTTGACATGAAAATTCATCATAAACATGCACGTGTAAAAGTAAGTCTGACAGATAAACCTTAGGCTATTCCCTAGACTTTGAACTTAACAATGCTTATGAGTCTGCTCAACGGCTATCAAACTGTACAATTTGAATGATAAACAAGGCAAAAGCATAAAAAATACTTTTGCAAGATAAATAAGCTAATATATGTAAGCAGCTCGATGCTTGCAGCTCAGAAGAACCCATTCAGTTGTTTTCGATTTGAAGGTTTTTCTTTTTTTTTCACAGCTGTCATTTCTAGACACCCACACGCGCACACACACACACACATATTTAGGCCTAACCCAACCCTGATTGAGTTTCAGCAGGACTCAACGAAATTGACTCAACCAAGGACTCATCTGCTGTAAACATGTCCTTATTTTTTCAATTATAACATTTTGTTGTTGTAACTTTTATTTTTTGTATTATTGTTATATTCATTCTGTTTACCTACGCAATGTTTTTGCAACTTTTTATTTGTGTTGGTTTTTTCGGGTTTTATTTTCCAAAAAGTTTACCAAAGGCAGAGTCCACGAATGTCAACAAAATAACAATAAGAATAATTATGGTGACGTTATTTTTGTTTATTTAGCCTTTGAGTTAAATATTAAAAAAACAATAGTCAAAACAGAAAAACTCAGCGTTTTCTGAGCTTTATGTTAATTAGACTGAATGTCAGAAATGCGTTAGAAATGCGTCAGAAATGCCAACAAGTACGTCATCACATGGATTCTAAGTAGATAAAAACATTTTTCAATTAATTTGTCAAAATTGAATTAATTTTATTAGTAAAGTTACAGCTGGCAACTCTTGAACTCTTACTTACAACTTGCCACTTCGTGTACACGTACTATGTTATGTCGTGTAACAACATTTTGTAGCGCGTGCATTTTCTTCATTTTTGCTTCAAATGAAATTAACTGCCGGCTCAATCTTACTTACATACTTTATGGGAACACGTTTCATTGCAATTGTCATCTGTATTCAGTGTTGTTGCAGGCACTTAAACTGATCCTTGTAGATGAAGTAGGATGCTTCCTTCTGTTAGACATGCAAAAGTAATTGAATCATCTGCTGGCTTTGCCAGAAGCATCATGCAAAGGTCATTGAACTTTGTGTTTGTGTGTGGTTATGCGCCTGTATGCATGTGGTGCTGATGTCCTTTGAGCGTTGCCACTTGTTAGCGGAAATTATTAAGATTGATGATATGTATCTAGTTAATTGATGTTTCACTATATTAAGAGATATATGTATGTTGGTAACTTATGATAGTTTGTGTACTTTATTTTCATTATAGGAGAATATGCGAAAAGTAAGCAACTAAAACATGAACTCGTTTACCCGAGCAACATAAAAGTACTTAAACGAGTTGCTAATAAAGAATAATGGACGTAATAATAATTGCGATTCCTTAAGAGGTCTTTTTCATTTCAACGGCTAAAAAACACTGTTTTTTTTTTTAACAAACTTTTGCACATTTAACAACATCAGTATTTTTGAGTGTGTCTTGATTTTTATGTTTTTTGTTGCCTTTTATCTGCTTTTGTATGCGTGACTATTTTTGTGCATGATTCCCTTTTACTCAAAATCAGGTGAAAAACCATGCTCAGTTTTTTGAAAAACCATGCTCAATTTTTTTAAAAACTTTCAAAGTGATATTTTTGATCAACAATAATAGTTAAATTTTCGTATACGGTACATTTGTATTAATATAATTTTATAGGAAGTAATTTAAAAAAAAAAATAAAAAAAAAAAAAAACAAATTGGCCATTTCAGCCCTTGAAAGGACTTTGACCGAGCTTCTTATGATCAATTGAGTTGTGTGTGTTATTGAATGTTTGCACACAATTGACCGAGAACTGGACCTACATGTTTTATGCCGACTCCGAACGGCTCATGTTCTCAAGAAACTTTACATGGCATTATTCACTCTCTGAGGTTTGCCATTGTCTGCAGAGAGGTGGTGACCGATCAGAAAAATTTTTTATTGAAAAAAAAATTTTCGCCGCGGCTGGGGATTGAACCCGGGCTTCGAGCATGCTAAGCCACACACTTAACCTGCATGCCACGGTCACCACAAATTTTCCATGACGCTGAGGCATAATTGAGGTTCTATGCAGTTAATGTGCCGAATTAACTCATCTTTTAGCTCTTGAATTGTTGCTGGACTATCGACGTACACATTTTCTTTCCAATAACCCCAAAGAAAAAAGTCCAACGGTGTCATATCACATGATCTTGGCGGCCAATTGTCATCCCCAAAGCATCATGAGATAACACGGCCATTGAATTTGTCGCTCAAAAGAGCCATTGTTTCGCTTGATGTGTGGCAAGTGGCACCGTCCTGTTGAAACCACATATTGTCCACATCCATACCTACCAATTCGGGCGATTCGTTATCATCTCACAATAGCGAACAGCATTCACAGTAACTGCCTGACCGGCCTCATTTTGGAAAAAAATACGGCCCGATGATGCCACCAGCCCATAAACGGCACCAAACAGTCACTCTTTGTGGGTGCATTGGTTTTTCGACAATCACTCTTGGATTATTATTCGCCCAAATGCGGCAATTCTGCTTATTGACGAATCCATTGAGGTGAAAATGTGCCTCATCACTGAAGATGATTTTGCACAATATGCATTTTGACTTGAACGCCCATTTTCATAATAATAATAATTGGATCAAATTGAGTTAGTCTGAAATTGAGAAATGTCAAATAAAATGTCAAAGGTGTGGTTCACATTTAACATCGGCCCTTAAAATTTAACCACCCCTTATAATTTTCAACTACACACCTGCTTAAAAAATCTTTAGAAACATAAATTGGAGCCAGTTTAGAAGAATCATTCAGACCAGATTACACTCAAAAAAACTATATAAATACAGAATCCAATATTAAAATGTCCTTTAAGACCCTCACAGAATAGCTAATAACAGTTTATTATTCCTCTTGTTCTCTGCCCACGTGAACAAAGCGGAAAATCAGTCCACCAAATTTCTTCAAACTGGCTTAATTAGCTTTCTTTGAAGAAATATGGTTGGAATACAAATGTAGACTCGAACTTTTCAAAAGCAATTTTCGCCAAGCATACAGATCCTCATGGAAAAACTTCTGCTCGGGCATTGATAAAATAACTGACACAGCAGAACTCAGGAAACTGCTCTCAAAACAGCCCTCCATTCAGAGTCAGCAGCGGAAACAATGGTGAATGGATGGAAAGCAGTCAAGATCCCTAGATGTATTTCTTAAAATTACTATTTCAGGCTATACTGAAGTCTCAAACGCTTACGTCACAGATTATCACACTGGACAATCCCGTCATAGACTTCGCAAAATTGAATAGCACCAGACAATAACCGGAGGGCTATAAATTCCTTTTTAGAATTTAAATTTTTAAGACCAGATAACATATTCCCTACCATGTTGCAAAAGACCACTCTACAAGACGTTCCTTGGTTCGCGATAATCTATAAAGAATGCATCAGACTTAACTACATTCCTATAGACTGAAGGACAGCTAGGGTGGTACTCATTTTAAAAAAATGTTGCTGCAGCTACCTGTATGTACAGGACTTCTAAAGGAAGAACTATTATGCTTAATATCCTTTTTATTCAAAACACTTAAAAGGCTGGCAAGATTGCATTCAGGAATAGTTTTAAGCAGCTGCTGGTTGAACCCAACTAGCACGCATATACAACAGTTAAATCGATAGATACACTACAAAAAAGTCGCACTAGGTGCATTTCTAGACATCTCAGGTCTTGACAGATAATTTTTGGGTAGACAACCTACTAAATTGTAGAAAGATTCAAGTCAAGTGGGACTCTACAACTATTGTAAGTGAATTGAGCAGGCGTACAACTTAAGGAGCAGTTCTCTAACCCTTAACATGAGTTGTACTTGTACAACGGACTACTAAAAAACTTTGAAGACAGAGCACCAAAGATAACTGCTTATGCGGACGATAAAATCCTAATTTTAATTGGAAACTGTATTACAATATTAAGCTCTTTAACGGAGGGCACACGCTAAAAGTGTTACTAAGATGGGCGAACTCAGTCCATCTTAGTATCAACGCAGAGAAAAAGGTTCTGGATCTTGTTTACGAATAAATACAAGATACCACCGTGTATATCACCAAGAATTAAAGATGCTTGCCATATTCCGAAAACTCACACGAAATAACTGGGAGTTGTAGTCGACAGTGCACTGACGTGAAGACTCAATGTAAACAAAAGGGTGAGGAAATCTATCAATGCACTTAACTCATACAAGAAGATGCCAAGAGCTGGGCAGGGTGGAACTTTCACCCTCTCTGATGGTATAGATCTACGTAATGATGGTTTGTTCAATTCTATTCTACGGGGGTAGCGTGTGGTTGCCGGCAGTGGATTAATCGTCATACCTCAAGTACTTGGCAAAAATTCAGCGGCAGGCTGCGATATGCATAACGGAAATCAACTGCAACCAAAGCACTTGCAACCATTTTCTCTTGGGACATACATGCATTCTGTGTTTTTTTTTTTTTTGACATATATTCTGAACCTCTGGATATACACGCAAAACTCTTAGCTGGAAAAATGGCACAGCGTCTTACGGCACCTAGCAACTTCCGCAAACAAAGTTTTGGACAATGTAGAATTGACAAGGATGCAATAAGTAGCACAGACTACATGATCCCCCGCACAAGTCTAGGATACCCAAAATAACAACACTGCTAGAACCAATCGACTGATGCACAGGTAGCAAACAGTTATCAGGCGGTCAACATATGTATGGCTCCAAAATGAATACGGGATTGAGAGTGACAATGTAATGCGCAGAGCTCGACATAAGGTAGGTCTTCCGGACGGAGATTTTTGCCATAAAGAAGTCCGCAGAGATACCTCTTAATACAAACACGTATGGCACAAAGACGTTCCTTATTGACCTGCGTGGTGGTCTAATCTAATCCATGTGCTCTAATACTGTCTAGAAATGTCCTAAAAGAGAAAGACGTACTAGACGTATTGAGCACTTTAAAGAGAGTGCGCATTAACTGGGCTCCAAGCAACCGGAATATTTAGTTTTCTGCTTTAATTTAAAAAAAAATGCAGGTGAAGACCATCGAATGCGGAAAGAAGCTTATTTCATCGGTTTTTACATGTGAGTTTTGGTAAGACGTTATAGAACTGGTTATTCTAAAACCTCTAAAACTGATAAAGGGAGTGCGAGGGACGGCTAGACAAGTTGGAGGATACCAAATTGGAGACTTTTTGGGATGAAAACTCGTGCCAAAGACAAGAACAACTAGCAAAAGCATTGAGAGTGACTCAACAAGCCATATCTTTTCACTGTAAAGCCATGGGAATAATCGAAAAGTTGAGATATTGGGTGCCGTATGAATTGAAGCCGAACCAATTTGGCGTGTTGTACTATGATCTGCTACAACCGTGTGAAATTATCACATGGCAACTCTACTCAGCTCAATTGATGCGGTCTTAATTGAAGGGCTTATTGTTAAAAGATAAAAAAATTTCAAAATAATCTACCTTAAAGTTTTAGAAAAATTAATATTTGTATGAAATCATTAAAATGCTTACAAGAACTATTACGCATACGGCCAAAATTGATCGGGTAATGATCGCAATATTTTCAGTGGATATTGATAATGCATCAAGGAACATAATAAACATAAAATATGAACTTTTTAAGCAGTGTGGCATATCATGTTTTTGCAATAAGCCCTTCAATTTATAACAAATTCACAATAAAACTTTAAACTTGAAAAAAATATTTTAAGAGTTTTTTGTGCACCAAAAGATTTTATTTACTTAATTGATTTAATTAATACTGAACAGTGCCCTGAAAAATGAACAGAATAGTGTCTTGAAAAGTTTTATAAAACTACTTTAAAATTTTAATATTTTTGTTACATGATTTTTTTATCGCAACCGGTTTTATTTTCATATCAACTCTGTATATTGTTGATTGAATTTTTAAAATCAATAACAATTTAGAATCAATTTCGAACCACTAATCCAATCCAAGCACGCAAACCACAACAACAATTCAACTATTACGCCTTACCATTTCACACGAGCGCATTATTGGCCCGACCTTTATTTGTGGGCTATAAAAATAGTGCGTCGCATTTAAAGGAAGAAAATTGAAGCATTTGAACGTTTATTAATAATTGAAACAACTTTATTCTTTAAATTTTTTACACTATTTCGCAAAATTTTTTCTGTCTGTTTTCGATGTGCAGTCCAAATTTTTTGTTTATTTAATGCTTTGTTTGTTTTCTATAAGCTTGTTTATTAATTGCCTTAATAATCCTGGCGTTATGCTTGCAGAGCCTTCCTTGACCAAGCAACAAAAACATTGTTTTTTGCTCTGCTGAGTTTTCAACATACATACATATGTATGTATATTGCGGAATGACACGTTTTAGACGAATGGGCGTGGCGCGCAACTTTTCATTTAGTGTGAACACTAGTTAGCGTGTCAGCGTGGGCTTTCTTGTTAGCCGCTGATGGGTTATAAATTTTATTTAATATATGTATATAGAATATATTTACAACGTTCTGTATAAAACGCTTTTATTTTTATGGCTTTTCAGGAGAATCGATTTTTTTGCGCTTTAACTTTAGTCGCCCAAACTAACCATAACATTGCAATTAGTTAAACGTTGTTGCTGCTGGGTTTCCTTTATTACGTTGGTGGCATATTAATTGTATTTACCCTTTTTTTTTGTTTGTTTTTTTTTTTTTGTTGTTGTCTGGTGTCGCATAATCCTTGATCAAATAAATTTTATTAATAACGGCAATACAAAAAAAAAGCAAAAAATAGCGTTGAAAAAAATTGTTTCATTAGAGTCATGCTTTGCTAGCTGACTCTTTTAATATGATATCGCATTTTTTTTTTTTTTTAACAATGTCCTTCTGTGCATGTTTTTTGTGTTTTGTTGTTGTTTTCGTTTTCAACTGGTTCCTAGCTTGAAATTAATTTATTATGACTTTTATGCTTGTACAGTAATTTCATTTGGGAAAGTGCTGTACTAGAACAAATAAAACAACACCAACAAGAATAACAAAAACAACAATAATAGCAACACTGACATTATTAATGTTCTTATATCCTTAAGTTATCAGCAATTCAAGCAACTTTATGCCACCCCCTCTTGATGTTCATATTTTATTTATATTTCTTTCTTTGTTCTGCTTGTTGTTTTTGTTGTTGTCAAGTTTATCCGTTTGTAGCCAAGTGTATCCTTGAAGTGTCCATTAATTTTATTTGCATAGAAAAAATTGCAAATAATTGCATGATGTTTATGATGAACATGATGATGATGATGATGATGATGATGATGAAGATGATTACGTTGCGCTATTGTTGGCTAGAATTTGTCGTTGACGATTCAGTTGCTGTTGTTGATGGCGAAATTTTATCGTAAATATTTCAACTGCAGCAGTATTTTTAAGAAGCACAACAAAAAACAAAAACAAATAGTGAAAAAAATATATATAATAAAAAATTCAAAAAATGCACACTTTACTGCACACTAACAAACAGCAAAGCTAAAGGTTAAGTTGAGCGTTTTACGCCTTTGTACACTGTTCACTTGAATCTTCCGGTGTACCTGCAGAGAGCTCAGGTTCACACAAAAAAAAAAAAAGGATTTAGTTCTTTTAAGCTGCATTCATTGCATAGCAAAGTGGCTTAATTAAAAAAGTTTCCAGTTTTAATGGTTTAAACCATTTCCAGCTACTATTCTTGTGCTACAAATACTAACAATACATACATTCTCAAATTATATTTTAATAATAACTTTTCAAATTATATTTTGAGAAAACTGATCCCTCCTAATGTAGATACATGGGATGTATACATTTTTGTCACTTAATGCATAAAGAACTTCAGCTTATATTGCATAAGTATATAAGTTTTATTAATTTTTGACTCTTATCTTATGAACAATTCTTGCTGAACTTAAATTTGTACATGGATTATATGAATTCGGTCACTAACTCATCTAATTAAATGCTCATATTCTCCTGGTATTTGTACACACATTTTATGAATTTTATTCACAAAAATTATGAATGTTTCATGATACCCTTGTATATGTTCATGGCAACGAGTACATGTATCTTGAACTTAGAGTAAAAATTAAATTTAATTTTCGGATAGCATGTTTGATTTAGTATGAAATATTCGAATATTCTTCCGATATTATTCAATATTCTTCAAAAAATTTAAACAAAGTTCACCAACCTTACTTCGTTTGCGAACTGTATTTGCCGCAAACGATTAGTCAGTTGTCATCAACTTAAAAATATTCTTGCTTGAAACGCAAAAACATCGAACTTAATGAAATTTTATCATTGCTTTGCAAGTTCAAGGAACTCGATTGACCTGGGTACAATGCCCAACAAGAACACCAAATAAATTTTTTTTTTTTTTTTTTAATTAATGTTTTTTAAGTAAAACTTATTTTGGCGGTTATTTTTGACGAAGCAGATAATGAAACAGAATTAGAATTTCAATAATTAAATTAAAATTTTTGATAGCTACACAGCCAAGATTCGAACCCACGTCTTCAGCGTGACAGTCTAGCACGTTTCCATTGAGCTATTGTGAGATATAGTGTAGAATGATTTTTTTTAGATTATAAACTTGTATGTCCTAAGAAATGAAGTTTTCAATTGAATAAAAGAAATTTTTCGGTTGCTGCTACTTAAAAATATCTCACGTCAATGGCAAACTAAATTAATTTGTTGCAACTAAATAACGCGTTTCCCGCAACTGACTATTATTATGACAACTGTTCAAACGTTTTCAAAAAATTCCAAAAAAATGAATGACCTTCTTAACCCCACAAACATCCGAAAATGTGCTTAAATGAGACATTTTAGACATCAATTTTCATAAAAAGTATTTAATTAGAAGCGGCATATACTGTGTTTACATGCAGAGTTAACTCGGAGCTTACTCGTAGTGAGCTCTGCATGTAAACAAGGGTTGAGTTGAGTTTCGTTAAACCCAAGAAAACTCCACAAAACTTGTTGGATTTAGCTGAGTACTATCTGTTAAAATCTTTTATCGTATTTTTCACTTAAAAAAAGTACCTGCAATAGTCTGTTGAAAAAGAGTCTATTGAGCTGCCAACAAACAATTTGCTCTAAACAAACTTGACAAATCTAACTCAATTCGACGTCTTGCTTGTAACCCTAACCACGGGTTTACAAGATTACAAAAATACACAATAATGGCAATAATAACAATAATAAGCATATTTCCCCAGCAAACATAATGACTCTTAAAAGACTCTTTCAAGACTCGTATAAATGAGGGTTCATCATCATAATGCACTTAAAAAAGACTCTTTTATGAGTACATTTTCGTATGTTGTGGGCTCCAAAATATGATTCATATTTTTGACTGTTTTATGAGTCTTTTTGCACTCATAGTAATAACGGTTTTTAGACTCATATTTAAAACTCTTTTAAGACTCATATTGAGTACTCTTTCATTACTCATATTGAATACTCATTTAAGACTCATATTGAGTACTCTTTCATTACTCATATTGAATACTCATTTGAGACTCATATTGAGTACTCTTTTAATACTCATATTGGATACTTTTTTAAGACTCATATAAGAAGTCATTTTAAAACGAACATTTGTCGTAGTTCACTTCCAATGCATATATATCGCCACAAATAATTCTCCGAAAAACAACGTCAGGATAGCATGTGTCCATAACGGACAGTTACAAAGTTTTATAAAATTAAAATAAATATTCTCGATTAAGTTCTTATTTATTTATTAGATATGGTGCTTTTACAATAATCCGATTCTATTCTCTCATACAACACTCCCATAGAAGACTCTTTTATGAGTCTTCTTTCTGATTACGCATATATCAATCAATATATGATCCTTTTATGAGTCTTTTTTTATGAACAATCATGTTACCGTCACATTTAGGACTCTTTAATGAGTGTCTTTTTTGAGTACTCATAAAGCAGATACAATAATGACTGTTTTAAGAGTCTTATTTTTGAACAATCATTTCACAGTCATATTAAAGACTCTTTCATGAGTCCTTTTAATGAGTCATCAAAAAACATGCATAAAAAACACTCTTTTTAGAGTCATTTTTTGGAGAGCCACAGAAAATGTTTGCAGGGTTCATATTAAAAACAAAACCATATTTTTTCAGGATAATTTTGTTAATAAAATCGTTGATTTTAGCAGTAGGAGTGTAACATTTTGCATTAAAATATATTTGGATACGGTGCATCATAATCAATCAAAAACTCGATTTTGAATTTTTGGTAATTTAGGGCATTTTTGATTTCATTTGACTATATTTTCATATAAAACTGATTTTTCAATAAAAGTATCCAAATTTCCACTAAGGCTTAATAATAAGTATCCATCAATTTTTCAAGAAAAAAAGTATCCAAATGGATCCATTTGGATCCAAACGGCAACACTGGTTCTGATGTACGTATTACATAGATTATTGACACATTAAATAAAGTCACATTTGTGATGAGTACAATATGTTAGAACAATTTTCATGTACTCAGTACATACTTAATTTACTTATTACATATTTTTATGTTATGTGTACATACAAAATGTATTCAGTGCATATTTATAAAATATAAATGTATGTAATGAGTACATACTTAATTTATTCATTATAAATAATCTAAGTACATTCATTTATGTAATGAGTACATTCATAATTTACTCATTACATATATTAAATACATAATTTTATGTAATGAGTACATACATAATGTATACATTATATATTTTCTGTACATTTCATGTACTGAATATATGAATATATTTATGTACTGAATATGTCAGTACATGTCAGTGCCTAACTCACCCCTCAATCAAATGCAATGAATAAATTAATAATGAAAGGGCTAGATTTCACAAAATACTTGGCAATTACTTATAGAAACTTAGCCATTTATATCTTATCGATTCATCGCTTTTGTTCTATAGTACAGTGGATAACTCTGAGTTAATATAATAAATAATAGTGATAACGACTCTGATTTTCTACTGGCTGGGGAAGTGTTGCTTATTTGAAAATCAAGAAACGAATGACATAAAACAGCAAAATCGTGTGTCGATTTGCAACCGATACGTGTACTGAGTATTTTATGTACTGAATACATGTGTCACTTCAATCGTATAGGGAGGACGTGCATAACACGTTGATTGTGTACACGTTGCTTATATATATTGAAGTCTGCAATGTATTCAATTCATAGCATTATGTATTGAATACATTTTTCATTCATTTTGAAAAGTGAATAAATTGATATGTAACCAGTACACTCTCCTTTTACTCAGTAAATACTGCTCTCGTTGCATTCCCATACAGGTTGCAGTACATAAATTTTACATAGCTGTGACTGTACTTAGCCTCTGAAATGCGTTTCAAGTCATTCTTTTGTGGTGCAAGCCTTTGCTATGTTATATTCTCATCAATGAAATCAAGCATAATACTGCAGAGAGCACTCGTCGCTTGAGCAGAACAAGAACAAACGAAAACTAAATCAATGTTATGCACGCCGATTCAGACAGGCAGGCAGACAGGCAATGTGAACAAGCGAGATAGATAGCTATTTGCATCTCGTTTTTTTACACACATTTCAGCCTGCCTACCTGTCTGAATCGCGTTCACTATAATCATGGCCTTATGTAGGTGTGATTGATGCATTTTTCGCTGTTGTCAAAGTGTTCTGTTTTTATAAAACGAAAAACATCGTGTTCTGTTAAAGCAAACAACATGGTTACGTTTGAAGCCGACGAGTTCTCTGCAGTATTCGTTTGTTAACATTAAATTAATTGCATAACCTCAGCTAGACTTACAGTGATCTGTTAAGCTCTGAACTTTGCACGGTTGGATCTACTGCTGTAGAAAAAACGAGTGCATTCGTGCAGAGACTTAGTCCCCTTTTCCACACGGCAAGTTTTATTGGCAGCAAGTTTTAAATTCTCTTTTGAACTTGCCATTTGCGTTTCCACTCAGCAAGTTTTCTTGAGCAATTCTGAATAAAACTAAAGTGAAACTTCAAAGAAAGAGCAGGACAAAAGAAAAATTGCCGGTACGAGCAAGTCTGTATTCATCCTCTTTCGTCACGTCCCGATGCCAACAAACTCGACTTGCCAGCAAGAAAAATTGTCGAGTGGAAAAGGGGTCTTAGTCTGTACTGACTTCGTCGAAAATTGCAATTCAAATAAAGTGAAATAAACGTAGATCTGTTTTTAAAAATACCGTGCCTATCAAAAACTAACCATTCGTTAAGGTTTTTTTCTTCATTCTTTGAAACTAACCCTTAAAAATATTTTAAGTTTTAACTAATTTCTGATTTTCAAGTTGGATTTTGAACTCTGATGTATGTATTCAGAGACTTATAGAATAATTTTATGACAAAGAAATTTTTGAAACATTTTAGCACATTATATCTCTGTTTTATTGGAAATTTATGCTATTTCTCACAACGGGATATAAAAGACACATACCTTCAAGAGTTAGAGGGTTGAACTCTTCTGTTTCTCTATCACGTACTCAGGCATTTGTATGGTACAAATTGTTTAAAGAGAGAATTGTTCATCTGTTGACAACTTGCCTCACTCTTCTTCAGTGATATTGACTGTTTTCTTCGATTCAATTTGAGTGCTCAAAAGCATTTGTGCGTGATCATTCGGTGAAAGAGGCAAAAAAAATTATGAATTGTCAATTCAACATAATTGCGTTCTACGCAATTATTTGGCCAAAAAGTCACACCGACTTTTCAAAGGGGCCAGAAATGGCTACGCGTGACTTTTTCCTATTCCTTAAACTGAAATTGTAGCTTCGTGGAAATATTTTTAGGCGATTAAAGCCATCAAAGTGAATTCTCAGAAAAAATGTTCGCAATAATGGAAAAAGTTTGCATATGAGTATCGTCTTCGAGGTTCGTAGATCTCAACAAGCTTTTCATGGCATTGTTTACTCTCTAAGGTTTATATTTTCTGCAGAGAGGTGACGGCCGATCTGAAAAAGTATTTGTATTAAAAAAAAATTTCTTGTCAGATTTGAAAATTGAACTTGGGCTACCGTGTTCCGTTGCCTCGCAAGCCACATACATAGCACGCCGCATACCAAGCAAGCGATGACTATTTAAATTTGACCTATCTTTAAAGCAGTTATTTATGCATTCTTTAAACATAATTAAAAAAAAAAAAAAGGGAAAAAATATTTTGTAATGAATACGACGACCTCAGTATAAAGCTTGTATGTACACGTAGTCAAAGCTTAACTCAATAAATTACTTAACTTTTCGTAAAGCTCGAAAAATGTACATCATAAATGAAAAATTTGCAATACTTTCATGTTTAAAACTGAAAAAAAGTTTTGTTCTTATTCGCGCAATGCTGCCAACCAGCAAAACATGTTTCAAAATCCGACGGGAAAAAATTGTTTTGCCATTGTTTGCTTCACGCACTGATGCCAACAAACGTAGCGGCTGCTGGTGTGCGGTTGATGTGAATGTGTGTGCATATTTTGGTATGGTGTAAACAAAAATATCATTCCACCCTATACATTTAATTTTTTTTCATATTAGTTTTAATTTTTCCTTGCATTTTTTTTTTTTTTTTCTTATTTTGTACGTTTTTGTGGGAAAAACTCAGCATAACATTATTGCCTTGGGATAAATTTAAAAAACTTACAACAACATGAAAGAAAAATATTCCAGTTAAATTCATTTTTATTCTTTGAAAATCAGTAGCATAATAATGGTTTCAAAAAAAAGCCAGCACTAATTTAAAAAAATCAATTAAGAAACTTACTGACATGACTCAAAATTATCAAAAACACCACTTTAAAATTCAAAAGTTTAAATGCCAGTTAAACAATTTTCAAGCGTTTAGTTTTTACCCAAACTCTGCTTGGTAATATACTTTATACTAAGTTATTCATGCCTCATTTATTATCACTTAACTCTGCGTCTCGGCTATTCATGAACAGAATATAGCTTTAATTTCCTGATAAGTTTTTATAGTCAACAGTTCAAAATAAACAAAAAAAAAAAGTAGGTAATCATTATTTTAGCTCTAAGCAAGCAAACTTTAAATTGCTAACCTGGAGCAGCAGCAACAGCAGCTATATCAGCTACAGTAGCAACAGGAAGCTTGTTTTTCCACATCGCGCAACTAGCACACAAACGCAAACACACATTCTCACATACTAATACACACATGCAGCCATTGTTTCGCAATTTTGGTTTTGGCTAACCATTTTGACTGACATTCTGTTGTATTGTTTTCGTCGTTGCATGCGTTTATTGCTCGCTCCCGTTTTTGTGAAACGCTACAAGGACACATTTTTGCACTGTTACCAACAGTTTCCGCTTTTAACCAACATAAAATTTATGTCACTAAAAATACAGCATCACTCAAAAGTCAACAGCTTTTGTCAGCTCAGTGAAAACTGATTAATATCTCAAAATCGAGTTCTGCAACACTACGTTACAACACTATGTAAACCAATTTGATCCAAGGACGACGCTTGTTTATGCAGGGAAAAAAGTTTGACCACGTTTTTAGGGTGTTTTTTTTTTTTTGCTTAATTTTTTTCACTAGTCTTGCCTCATAGGCAAAAACTCTGAATTATACATTTATTTATGGCGTTTTCGTTTCTACCAAAAAATGTTGCCTTTTCATTGCCCTTGCCTTTTTTCGTGTTCGATTCTAAAATAAGTGCAAACGGGTGAGTAAATTCTGTGTTCGTTTCTTAAAATGTCACACTCACAGAGGGCAAAAAAGGCGCATTTTCTGCCTTGCAAACTTTCTCAGGGTAGATGATTGCCCTGCATATCAGCTGTTTTTAAAACGATAATATTGTGACATGCGTGCGTTAGACAAGGATGGTTATATTCGTTTATTTAAGTTGACATTTTTCGAGTAGGCAAAAACATGCACTTTTACAGGGTTGCGGGCAACATTGAAAACATTTTGCACTGCGACAGGGCAACATTTTTTGGTAGAAACGAAAACGCCATTAGTTTTAATGCTTAGATAGGAAAATTGTATTAAATTGTAAAATGAAACAATTAAAAAATTTTTTTTTTTTAGTAAGTTGGAGGTGCAAAGGATATTATATGAAATGGTTTTTTAAGCTTATTTTATTATTAGTTTAAAAAACTACAACTGTTTTACTATTGGCGGCTTTTGTCATATTGCAGAACTTCCAAGAATTATGTTCTTATGATATTATGTAGGTACCACTCCTAAAACGCAACTTTTTTTAATAATTGCAAAAAAATTGCAATTGAATTCTTTGTGTTGACTAAAACTTCAGGATTTTCTTTTCGTTTTTTGTATCCACTTTTTCAAAAAGCTCTATATTTCTCTTAATTAAAATTTGGGATCTTGAAAATTTCATATAAAATCTATTGTTTCAACGACAGCGATATTTCTCTCTCATATGGGAACATATAAGCGCACATAAATAAAAATATTTACCAAACAAAAACCAATAAGCAGGTGAAGGATAACCAAAGCTATTGTCTAGAGTCACCAATTTAGATGTGCAACAAATAAAAAACGTTCCCAAAATCACAAAAACAAAAATTTAAAAAAACTCGCATGTTGCAACGTAAACTTGGCAGAAGTGCAACTTCTTCAAAGGTAAAGAATAAGAGAGATTTTGAGTGCAAAAAAGAGAGAAAAAGTGGACATAAGGAGAGTTATTTCTCAAATAATCACACAGCTGTCCATATGTACTAGATTATATACCACACTACGGATTGTTGACTACCACCAGTTGATGTTTCTACGTTGATTGCTTTTTGATATACTTCTTCAAGTACAACAATGACACCGACGTATGAATGCGTTTCATCGATCATAAGTTGTTGATAGGTTGCATTATATACAATTTTTTCCCGTTTCCTTTACCAGTGAGAACGTTCAGCTAGTGTTTTAGTTACTTTCGAATGTCTACTCAACTTTGACAATTTGTTTAAAACTTCGCGTGTAGAATTATATATGTGTGGTGACCGTGGCATGCAGGTTAAGTGTGTGGCTTAGCATGCTCGGAGCCCGGGTTCGATCCCCAGCCGTGGCGAAAAGTTTTATCAATAAAAAATATTTCTGATCGGTCACCACCTCTCTGCAGCCAATGGCAAACCTCAGAGAGTAAATAATGCCATGTAAAGCTTCTTGAGAACATTAACTTTAGCCGTTCGGAGTCGGCATAAAACATGTAGGTCCAGTTCTCGTTCAATTGTGTGCAAAAATTTAATAACACACACAACACAATCGATCCTAAGAAGCTCGGTCAAAGTCCTTTCAAGGGCTGAAACGGCCAGTTTGTTTTGTTTTTTTTTTTTGTGTAGAATTATATGCCTAAATATTTTCGTTCGAAGGTTAAAAAAATACATTTTTCGTGCACTCTTTTGGAATGAAAATGAAATGCCTTATAGACTTGGTTTGTCTTTGTGATATACTAGATACAGACCAAAACGCGTTCTTGAAAGACATAGTTTGTGCCTGTGTTATACTGGATATGGACCAAAACGCGTTTAATATTAACTACATTTTGTTTGCCTGTTCATCATGTGGTTATGTGACAAAATGGTAGCGCTTCCGACTTTTATGAATGCTCAGTTGCGACAGTTCGAGTTCAATTCCCGCTTGCGGCAATAATTTTTTATTAATTATTATATATATTTAAATTAATATAATTAATATATATATTAATCTTTATATTAATTGAAAACGCCCAGCTATTCGAGACCATTACTTTTAATTGATTGGAGATGTTAAGCTATTTCCTTCAAAGAAATTATTTTTGAATTTTATTAATTTTTAAAAAAATAGCAAAACAAGATTTTAAAAAATGTAATTGTATTAGAAAAATCACAAGGGTTCTTGATTTTTTGATGGCACGCACAGTCTTTTAAGTTAGTGTCAAGACAAATTAAGTTAATCTTTAAAGACTTTGGAAAAAAATCAAAAATGCAAATTTGAGTATTTCTTTTCTTGGAACAAAAATAATTTTTAGCCCATATTTTAAGAAAAGATCACATT
The DNA here is from genome assembly GCA_958299015.1 of Tetanocera ferruginea. NCBI lineage: Eukaryota > Metazoa > Arthropoda > Insecta > Diptera > Sciomyzidae > Tetanocera > Tetanocera ferruginea. The sequence continues at coordinate 32,294,038 of OY282642.1, read as the reverse complement.
TAATGGTCTCTTTTTAAAAGTAATAATATATAAATATAAACAAAAATGAAACGGTGTAATGTTTATAAATTTTTTTAAGTTAACAAATAAGACTAGAATACAAAAACAATATAAATTCAATCTGATCAAAGATGGCGGAGTTATTGGCTTTCCAATTTAGAACATTCAATTTGAGGCAGATTTTTCTCTCTGTTGACATTTGGTTGAAATACAGTCTAAAAATATAAAGAAAATATTTAGAAAATTTATTAAAAATACTTTTGATAAGAGCTTCTCAGACATTAATATAATATTTGAAAGAAAATTTTAAAAACTTTTGGTAATAATCCAAAAAATTGAAAAATCGTTACAATTCAACCAAGCTATTGACATGGAAAGAAATTTTTGAATTGAAAGCACCTTTTTTTACAAATTTCACAATTCATAATTGATGCATAAAACTAAATTTTTAGAGGAAATTTTTACTTTTGAAAAAAACTCAAATTCAACCAACTTTAAAGCTCTCTCCCATACTTCATGTTGGAATAAAACTTTATTTCATGTTGATCAAAGAGCTGTTTTTTTTTTTTTCAAATATGTTTTGCTCTCTTAGAAGGTTGGGAACCACCTCCATCAGATACATAATTTATGTATACATTTTGTATATCCCTGCAACATTACCTCTCAAATGCTATAAGTTTCATTCGTCGTGAGTTCTAATTAATAACAAAAAAGCGTACGACAAAGTTTAATATTCACCCATCTGAGGAAGAAACACCTACCTCAACTTAGGTACCCAGAGTTTTCGGGATCGCTGATTCTGATGTCGATGCCGGTTAAGTCCTATAACGTAAATTTCAAGGAAGCTATTTTCAACGGTGCATTTTTTAATAGCTTCGTGGTCGAGCTCTTAACTGAACCAAAAAAGTACACAATTTTTACATGTTCTCTATGAATCGCACTCATGAATTTTGGTCCAATAACAAATTTCATATAAATCAGTGGTTATCGTGATATGCAGGTTAAGTGTGTGGCTTTGCATTCCTGGAGCCCGAGATCGATTACCACTCGCGGCAAGTTTTTTTCAATAAAAAAAATTTTCTGATCGGTCATCAACTCTCTGCAGACAATGGCAAACCTCAGAGAGTAAATAATTGCCATGTAAAGCTTCTTGAAAACATGAACTTTACCCATTCGAAGTCGGCATAAAACAAGTAGGTCCAGATCTCGGTCAATTGTCTGCAAACATTTAATAACACGCACAAACCAATTTTACAAGATACATTAATCATAAAAAATACAGAGTCATACAAAATACAAAAATACAGAATCATAAATGAATCATTCAGTCAACAGATTGCATCACAGTGTGACTTAGGTTTGTTAATCTCTCGTGAAAGTACTTGCCAAAACTAGAAATTCTGCATCATTACTTTTGCCAACTTAGGTTAAAATAGAAGATTAACGATATCATCCATTTTTCGTTAATCACGCAAATGGCTACCATGGCGTTTACGTAACAAAAATTGAATATTCAGGTTTATCAGGTTTTTTTTACGTAAGGGCCTCAAATCTGTTATTTGAACGCTCGTAGGTAAAAGTAATGAAGAATTTCTAGTTTTGGCAAGTACTTTCACAAAAGATTATCAAATCTAAGTCCCAACACTATAACCTCGAAAAAGTTGCACAGTGTAATTTTTGTGAATAAAATTTATAAAATTCATATACACGTACGAGAAGAACAAGATCAGTTAATTAGATAAATGACAAAAATGCATTAATATCGTCTACATATACAAGAGAAATGTGAACTACTTTATGAGTTAAGTGACCAAAATTCATACAATCCATGTTTAAATTGCAGGGCTGCAAGAGTAATTCATAAGATAAGAGTCTCATAAAATTTATGGAATTCATATACTTATACAATGGAAGCATGAACTACTTTATGAATTTAGTGACTAAAATTCCAAAAACCATATGTACATTTGTATATGCTGGTCTTCAATTCATTTTAGTAAGCTCCACGTACCATTTAGTGGTGAATTAACCCATAAACTTTTTGACATTGTTTTAAAAAAATGTCTTTACAATTTTTCTTAAACGTTCAGCATAATAGCCAGGGATGATATTTATAGTAGATATCCACTTTTTTTATCTACTTTCGATTTTCCAAAGTGCCCAACTCCTTTTAGCCCAAAAGAAGTGCTTTCGGAAACACTAACCATCAAAAAAAGTAAACATGTAGCATGATTAAGATTTTGTTCACAATATTGGGACCGAAAAAATTGTTCTCTTCAAATACATTCACAAAGAGAAGTTTAACAGTATTTATTTGGGTTATCCGATCAAGAAATCTTCAGATGGATTTTCAGATGAACGAATCGTTTGACGATGAACAGAGCGAGATGATACAAGTTATAGAGGCAGATAATGTCGTTGATGTCAACGAAGATGACGAGGAAGATGATAACGAGGATATCGGCAGCAACGCAAATAAAGTACGTGATCGTTCAGTAAACATTGTTAGCCTAAAAGAGGTGTAAAGAGATTCAATCAGGAATTTCAAAAGATATCAATCCCATGACAAAACGAAATGAATTTGATTCAAATTTTCTTACATTATAAACACAAAATTTCTTATTTCTAATTTGTAAAAGTAAAGTTAATGTGGGTAGTTCTCTCATTTCAGCTTTTTGAAAAGCACCTTGGGAGCGATGGAAGCCGATTGAAAAAAAAAAAATAATTTAAAAAAAATTAAAAAAATATGTATGTAAAGGATAGTAATATGTAAAGGAGCCCCTTCAAGGGTTGGAAATAGACGGTAGGTATTTTGCGATAAAATGTTTCGCAAATTTCCTAGAAATATCAATTTTGTTTGGGAACTCCTTTAGGGGGTGGGCAGGTATGGGGCAGGATTGGGGCAGGTATGTTCCTGAAAAATTTCGGGGAACAAAATTTATTGGAATAAACATTTCACCCTTCTGGGGGCAACACTTGGGTAGTTATGGAAGTTTTCGTCTAATTTTTTCACTTTTCACTAACCTTTTACACCTATGCTGCTCAATTTAACCCCACGCGAACCAGATTTTGTTTTTTTCACAAGCAATTTTTTGTCGAGCTTCAAAAAATTAACGGTTCCTGGGTATCAAAATCCCGTTACTAAAAATTTCCATATATCACTGTTCCACCCTAGTGCCTCAGCAACAAAACAAAAGCTTATTTAATCATACTAGTATAATGGGGTCGAAATTCGACCAATTTTTTGTATGGCTTTTTATAACTATAGATACAAAATATTTGGTAAACTTCTTCTTCGCACTCTGATTAATTTAAAAAAAAAAACAATTATCAAATCGGTTGAGAAACACGTTAGAAAATTGTTCTTAACTCTTTTCCCTACGCCTGTTTATATGGAAACTAACAAAAAGTACTCTCGCGTCCGAAAAAGAACTTTTAGAAGAGTAAAACAAGTCCCCTCCAAAATTATCAAATAACATCACTGATAACAGCTGGTTTTCGCTCAGTTCACTCTCACAATTAATTCATATTTTTAGCAGATACATTATTTTACTTCAGTTAATATTGATCACCACATGGAACAACATCAATGTTTTATGATGATATTCCATGTAATGATAAAAACAAACTAATGAATGTGTTTGAATTACTTATCATAAATTTATTGATAAGTAATCTATAAAAGATCAAGTATGATACACATTTTCAGCGATATTATTTATCAATGCACTCTATTTAGAAGAGCGCAAGAGAAAAATTGAAGGAGAAATTTGAGAGAGAGAGAGAGAGAGAGAGAGAGGAGTGAGAGAGAATATTCTATATTTCGTGCAGTGTGGCCACGACCTGGAAAAAAAAGAAGCTAAATTGGCCAAAAAAAGAAGTCAAAAAAAGGCTAAAAGTTTTGAAAAAAGAAGCTAAAAAAAATCCAGTTTTTTCATGCAACTTCAAGTTTTATTTTCGTTTTAACATAACATTCATTTTTAATATAGGTACATCAGTATCATAGGTACAAATTTGTAAAAAGCAAAAAATCATATGGTATATATTTATATAGCAAAATAATACCAGCCTTTTTAATTCAGAATGACTTACTTTTCATTAAATAAACTTAGTTTTCATTGCATTAATTTTCATTTCATCATTTATATATAAATGAAAATAATATGTATATTGAATTGATGTATATGTATATTGAGTCCTATTAAGAATAATTTGCTCATGTGAATTGAAAAAGGGAGTTCTCATTTTTAAGACAGCAGGATACAGACATCACATGTTATGTTAAAAGTTTAACTTAAAACACTCATGAATATTCACGGTTGATGAACAAATTTGTTTAAAATTTTCCAAAATTTCTTGATCCTAAAAAATGGGAATCTCTTTTTCCAATTCTCGCGAGAAATTTTAAATAAAATTGAAGGTTTGAAAAATTTATCACTGTCGTGCTAGAAACTTATATTATTTCAACATGGTTTATATCTCAGATATAATTATTCCCTCTTCATCAGATAAATCGAACTACAGCTAGCATAAGCACTACGTGAATCTAACAGACGTATGAGATCATCAGTTACCTCAAAGTCATGACAACATTTTTGTAATCTTTTCAGTGAACATCGAATATTAAGCAACGAGTTAGGCATTTTAATTTTATATCTATTTCTTTGCTTAGTTTTTACAATTTTCATTGCACTAAAAATTCTTTCAACCTCATCGTTACTAAGTGGTAAAACTAAGAAACTGAAAGCCAAATTGACGAGCTCAGAAAAAGGATTTTCAGGCAACGAGTTTTTAAAGTGCTTTACTTCTACCCAAAACTCAATTGTAGAGGACAGGCTTGACCATTTACGTGTCAAAAGTTTTCGCCATTGAAGCTCAATCGAGGTAACTTCGTCTGCGGAATATTTGGACTTTTCATTTGCAAAATGAGAAAATATATTTGGCTTAACAACGTTATCAGAATTTTCAATAAAAAAAAATCGATCTAACATTTATCTACATGTGAAACGAGAGAGCTCTTAAGGGCCCAGCGTTGCTGCCAGATGCTTATTTTCATGACTACACACTAAAAAATTTGTATAGAATTTTTACACCGATCGGTGTTCCAGGGAGTTCTACACCGTTCGGTGTTAAAAAAAAACACCGTGTCAAAATGTTAGAATTTTATATCCGAAAGGGGACGTTTTTTCACACCGATCGGTGCTAATAACTAAATTTCCGAAGGATGTTTGTGTCAAACCCTATCAGGTGTTTATTTGGAATATGCAAAATTATGACTTTTTCAACACCGAAAGGTGTAATTTTTTACTATAAAAATAATGTTATACCAAATATAATGGCATTCATGCTCGAAATTTGTATTGGATTTAGTTCTATTTAAACCGTTTTTTTTATTTTATTACTTTAATGTCAACTGTTTCACGAACATGATTTGTAATTCTCGACTTTCATTTTCAGTCTTGTGAAACTTAAATTTTCAATTTGTTTGTCAATGCTAACGTGATTTCCATGTTGCTTTTCTTCTATGCCTTTCTTATTTTACACCAATCGGATAAGTTTGTCTATCACACCGGATAAGCGGTGTAAATAAACACCGTTCGGTGTAAAAAATGTAAATATTCGCTCACCGGTGTAAATATATTTTGGAAAGTTTTTAGTGTGTACTTATTGTTGCCTTACAGTGTTGCATTTAATCGGCAAATTTTTTAATTGTTAATAAATCTAAAAAAGGCTGTTTTCAAAGTAAAAAAAGGCTAAAAAATCACGAAGCTAAATCGTAAATTTCAAGGCTAAACTGCAAATAAAAAGGCTAAATCTAGCCTCGAAAAGGCTAAAATGGCCACACTGATTTCGTGTTGTGGGATTTTACAACAATAATTGCTGTTAAAGTGTTGCCAGCAATAATTGTAGTGAAATCTCGCCATTTGTTCTTAGAGTGTAATGAAACAGAAGCAAAAAACTAGTTTAAGACACTTTTTGCAATAACTTCGATTTTTAGTGAGTGTTGTTATTCACCGAAGTTTCCGAATCAGCCACACAAGCTTGGAATAAGCTTTAAACAAGCTTACAAACGTAAGCCTCAAGCTTGGATAACGCTTGGATAACGCTTTTATTTACTATTGTAGAACGCTTACATGTAATTGTAGGATAAACGAAAGTGAACCCTTGGAATAATATTCCTGACTTCAAGCTTAATGGTAGTGTTGTTTTTACAATTCGATATAAGTATTTTAATAAGCTTTTTCCAAGTGTGCTACATTCCAGAAATCAATTAGCACTCGCAAAAAATATTTATTCTGTGGCTCAGTTGGTAAGCCAATTGTTTAGTGATTTGGACATTCAAGGTTCAATTCCCAACTGGAACATTTTTGTTTTTATTTATTTCTTATTTTCGTTTTTTTAAATTTAAGCATACAAAAATTTATATGAAAAATTGCATACCTTCAAAAATTTTTGTGTTTGCCATCACCAGGGATCGAAGGCGCGAACCATGGCATATGAGTCGGACACTCTAACACCCTGCCATAAGACTAATTGCTGCTGAGCGAGCAAAATGAAAATAATATTATTAAATAATATATTATTATTATTATGTATTTGTAATATATAGCATTACAATTTTGAACAGTTGTAAAACTATTACCGTTGTCAAAACACTTACTTAATGCAACCCGATCCAAGTATTATTGTACATCACTTCCTTTCTGTGTTTTACGCAATAGTTAAACAAAGCAACTTGGAAATTTATTTCCTAGGCAAGTGTTTTTGAAGCGTGCTTGGATAAGGCTTGCTTTTTGTATTGCATTTAAGCTTAACCCAAGCACTTTTTCTAAATGGCTGATTGGCTTGGAGTTAATGCACAAAGACGCATGTTCAGTGAATGCAAAATTCATGTTGGCTTTTTATAAACGTAGACATAAACTTAAATGTTCATTGTAGATACAAACAAAAATTAAATTTATCGCATCTCTCCATTCTCACTTACAACAAACAGTCATAAATGTTTTAAAAGAAACTTAAATAAAGTAATATTTATCCATATAATCGACAACAAGACGTTGGCAAGCTTCTCATAAAGTTTTCGCTCCCCAATTGTTAAAGCTTTTAAACTTATTAAAGCACATAAAATATTCAGGATAACAATCATTATTAAATTATTCACTCAACAGCGTACGAAATGCTATACGTCATATCCGCTGCAATGCATCATAATCTTGTACCCAGCTGTCTTTCCAATAGATACTATAAATTTATAAATTTAACTTGATCATAAAATCCATTTTGAATTTTATAGCCTTTTAAGCTGTTAAAGCTATTAAAGAATAGAGAAAGAAATCTCTTTAAAAATATACCGTGCTTAGCATTTGGCCTGCCACAAGCACATCAATTGTGCATGACTCTATCAAATTTTATTGAGTCACAAAACTTTTATATATTCTCAATTTATAATATTTGTTCGCACTTTTGTTGGTCTTTTAACTATAGGCGCTGTAATGCTTGACAGCCTGCCTGTTGTCGTCTGTCAGGCTATAAGGCGAAGTCTGTCTTTGGTCTTGTCTTCACCGATAGACAATAAATTGGCGCCAATGTGGACGCTATGGCGTGAAGTTGCCGTTGAGGGAGCGTGTAGGTACAGCGTACAGTCAACATTAAAAATGTAAATTATTAAGCAAGTAACGGAAAATCAAACAAGCAAAACGACGACGACGATGACAACAACGACAATGAAGATGAAGACGAAGACGCAGCCCTACGCTTTAGCTGTAACGCTTGCTTTAAGGATAATAACAAGGATGTTTGTCTTAGCTGGGATAACTGATATCATAAAATAACAACAAGGATAATGATGGTGACTTAATGTGCTAGTGTGCAGAGTCAGTGTGTGTGCGTGGGAGTGTGTGTGTGTCTATCATATAAGGTGTACGTGTTGATGCATGAAAATGCGTGCTTGTGCTGTTGGATGTTTTTAAGACTTCATGAAATATTAACACCTTCGCCAATTTGTGTATGGCTGTTTGAGTGTATGTGTGTGTGTTTGCTTATAAGTATTTGTATACCTTAAGCACACTGTCAATATTTGATGAATGTGCCTGTATTTATTTATACCCTTGGCTAAGTGGCTTTATTGCTGCTGAATTGCCGTCAGCAGCAGCGGCAACACAAAAAACACCATTAAATGGCTGCACATTCATAAGTAAAGCAGCCATCTTTTTAGTTTTTATAAAAAAAAAAATTCACTTTTTTATATGTAATTCCAAAATTGTTGCTTTCAATAGGTTTTGCTTTGCTCTTATTTTGTTTTGAGCTTTTCTTTACTTTTGCTTATGCTTAGTTTTTTCGCCGCATAAAATATTAATGTACGGGTAGATATCTATCAAGTAAGTCCCTCTATTCATTAATTTCTTCTTTTTTTCGCAACTCAATTTGTTTTTACAACAACTCAAACCAAGCATTGACTTAGCCATGCTAGAATATTTGGAGAAAACAAAAACAAAATCAAGCAAACTTCGTATACCATAAATCTGTAATTCGGCGCCATTGTATAAAAAAAATATGTTAAAAGCACTCATTTCCGTTCTAATGCACAGAAATAATTGCGTAAATTTTTTTTTTTTGTTTTGCAAAAAGTTGCTAGTCTATTTTTGTTCTAACTGTGTTTAATTTGCATATGATTTGAATTTTAAAAATTTCAAGATTTTCTTTACGCCTTGCTTAATATTTTAAATGAAATTTAGTTAAAAAGTCAAACATAGACAAAAAGTATGCGAACCAAAACACAAAAAAAAAAAAAAAAATTAACACCAAACAAATTTATAACCGCATATTTTGATAACGATTTGTCGCATTTGTGAGAAACTCAACCTTTAATTACATTATTTCAGTGGTTATAAGCGACAAGCGTCTAAATCGAAAAAAACGGACTTGTTGATGCATCTCTGTTCCACGCATATTGATCGATATATGTACACACAACGGTCAATGGAGACCGTTACTTAAAGCTGTTGAAAGAGTTTTTCTTTCAAGAACTACGCCAAAAGAGAATTTCTTTCAGCTATGTGTGGTTTCAACAAGATGGGTCTATTTGTGACATAACCAGGGCTGTTATGACTAAGTTACAGCGAAAATTTCCTTATAAGCTGATATGATGAAACTCTACTCTACAAACCGTTGGCCTCATAGGTCCCCTGACCTTATTGCACCCGATTTTTTCTTAACGGGAGACATGACATTGGCCGTTTTTTGAAATTGACTTTTTTTAAGATTCTAAACAAAAAATTTCAAGGAAAAATTTCTACGGGTTCAAAAATTACAGCCGGATTAGTGAGAGCGCATTTTTCTTTTTCAACCTTTTGTTTCTTTGTTCACAACTTTGTTTCTTTGTAACTTTGAACGCGTTTAGATCGAAACCATGTTTTTCATACTTCGGGTTCATTTTTTGATGAAATTTTTTTTTGTATTTTTTTAAACTTGATTCGCTTTCGTATGACACGAGCTTTTTTTAATTTTTTTTCGATTTTTTATGAATTTTTAAAGTCAATGCTTTTTTCACCAAAAATTGAAAAAAAAATATTATAAAAAAGCTCCTGTCATACGATAATCAATTTTAAAAAAGTCATTTTTTCCAGATCGGACACATTTTGTGACTCCCATCGCTGCAACCACGAGACCCCCTTTTTTTCTCTGCCGCCAGTTTGGAGCTCTATAAAACCATGTTGGAGTGAAAAATATATTTTTTCGAATTTTTTTTCTTGTTATTTGTTCAATTCTCTGCAATAATAAAAAAATTTTGGAAAAATGTTTGTTTTTGACTGATGTTTTTGACTGAATTATAAACTTTTTAAAATAAAGGTATGTTTTCTCTGCCGCAAATGTTATGTCCCTCCTTAAGGGATTAGTGCAAACATAAAGACTGTTAATTTAAACTAACAAATTGGGATGAGTTAAAGTAATCCATTCGGAAGACAATTAAAGCAATTCCCGCTGCAGCCTTCAAGGCACTAAGTAATAAAAGCGTTTTTCTGACAGCGATTGCAACATTGATTCTTAAGAGATGGTTAGATTATTTGATAAAATGTAAAGCTGTTACAAATGTTCAGGAGTGGAAACGTTATATATATGATTCAATTTATGATACAATATGTCCATTGCTTATCCAATACATCTGCCTCAGTCAAAGCAAGTACATTCCCTTACTCCCAAAAATAAGCAGAAGTGAAATTTCTCACTTGAAATCGAAATCGACGGTTATCGATCATTAACTTTTGGAAATTCCGGTACAGATCGATAATACGGTTCACCGAAATCGACTTTTAAAAAAATCTCTAATCATTTTTATTTAATTTAAAGATTGTTTCTTAATTGTATTCATTTTCAATTAAAAACGTCCCCGTTTGCGGCAATGATGCCCCCGAATGTGTTCTGATATCGTTAAAATGAGATGAACACACTATTTATATCTTATTCTTAAAACATTACACCTTATATCTTACACCTTACACCTTACACCTTACACCTTACACCTTACACCTTACACCTTACACCTTACACCTTACACCTTACACCTTACACCTTACACCTTACACCTTACACCTTACACCTTACACCTTACACCTTACACCTTACACCTTACACCTTACACCTTACACCTTACACCTTACACCTTACACCTTACACCTTACACCTTACACCTTACACCTTACACCTTACACCTTACACCTTACACCTTACACCTTACACCTTACACCTTACACCTTACACCTTATACCTTACACCTTACACCTTACACCTTACACCTTACACCTTACACCTTACACCTTACACCTTACACCTTACACCTTACACCTTACACCTTACACCTTACACCTTACACCTTACACCTTACACCTTACACCTTACACCTTACACCTTACACCTTACACCTTACACCTTACACCTTACACCTTACACCTTACACCTTACACCTTACACCTTACACCTTACACCTTACACCTTACACCTTACACCTTACACCTTACACCTTACACCTTACACCTTACACCTTACACCTTACACCTTACACCTTACACCTTACACCTTACACCTTACACCTTACACCTTACACCTTACACCTTACACCTTACACCTTACACCTTACACCTTACACCTTACACCTTACACCTTACACCTTACACCTTACACCTTACACCTTACACCTTACACCTTACACCTTACACCTTACACCTTACACCTTACACCTTACACCTTACACCTTACACCTTACACCTTACACCTTACACCTTACACCTTACACCTTACACCTTACACCTTCCCGCAGGGGAGGATCAACAACTAACTGGTGTAAGGAATTGTTTGACAATAGATGTTTTTGGAAGGAACAGAAAAAAAATGATTACAATCAAAGTTGAAACGAGCAAATATTTCCTTAACTCTCACCAAATAAATGTAAAGCCCTTGTAAACCTTGAGCTATTTGCAAACAGAAAAAACTACCAACCAACTCACTTTTATTCATCTCTTCATCTGTGAACACTGAAATCCAAGTCCAAAATAGAAAGTTCGAAAAAAAATAAAATTAAACTCATAGTTGCCAATTTTCCTTAATACACAAACACATAGAAGTCAAAAGAACAAAAGCTAGAGTTTTGTGAAAAAATCCAAGAAATCATCATCAACAAGTTACACAAGTACATAGTTTTAATTAAAATGCATTGTTAGTCAGAAAACAAAAACAAAAAACAGTACCCAGCACAATACATCATCCAATCCATTTCCGGTTTTTAAGTGCCACAATGTATAATCCGGCACATAAAATTAGGAATAACAAAAAACCAAGAAAAAAACATTGCTGTTCAGGATGTAGACCAGTTGCAGGATTTGCATTGTTTTGCCAACAACTACAAATTTTCACTCACTGCACACTTTTACAGTCACAAATACAAGTTTGCACAGAGCAAAATGCAACAAACTCTTTGGCACGACTGCAAACAAGCTTACGCTCGTAGCCACAACCTCCTTTACGTCTCTAACCACTACAACTACCCACACGCTGTGTAATTCTTAATCCGCTATGGTTTAGTACATAAAAAGTAGTGTGTAAAAAATAATTACATTTAATTAAGCGCAAAACAAACAGCAGCAAGCTGTGCAAGAATCCTTTACAACACGCTTGAGAGCGAAAAAGACAGCAAATTCGACAGAGAGCTAGAGAAGAAGCCTGGCTGGCTGGCTAGCTATAAGGAAAGCTGATATTTATTTAGGAATCTGCATTAGTTTTAATTAGAACGACAAGTTGTGGATTACCAGCGTTTTGTTTACGCATCTAGATGTCGTAAGTGTTTGTGTGTGTGTGTGTGTGTGTGTATTTCTCTGTGAGTGGGAGTGTGTGAGTGTATTTAATAGACGTATGTGTCAGTGTGATTGCTTGAACCATGTCATGCCATGCTGTAAGCTAAAAAGAGAGGTCTTATACGGGGAATTTACCACAGGGGTTCCATAAGGTGACCCAGTTCACAAGTTCTTGTTTGAAATGTAAACAAAACTGAAAATATAATATTTGTAAGATATGTAACTGTACACTTAATGGGGAGATTCATGCTTTCGACACATTTTATCGTACGTGTCGTGTCAGTTGGAAAGCAATACGCAATTAAAGTAAAGAAAGTAATAAAAGTAAACGTAAATTTTATCTTTTGGGAAAATAATTTTGAAAATGCGAGTTACTAAGTTGAATAAGAATTAATTTAAGCTAAAATCAAAAAGAAAATATGAATTAGGACACGGTTTCAGAAGTGTGTATTGGGGCATATATTCGATAAATATAGTGTCAAAATAGTCATGTTGTTGAATGTTAACCAATAGAAATATTCCTTTCAATGAAGTAGTGTGTTCTATACTAGTTTTACAAACATTTTCGTTTGTATTTTTAATTAAATATTTTTTCGTATTTTTCCCTCCACTTTTCGAAGCAGCATACAATCGACCCTTTTTTTGTTACCATTTCCACAACTCCAAAAAATGTTTGTCGTTTTAGAATTAAAAGGCCTGATAATAAAAAAGATTCCACACAGGCCTTGTAGGATGTACAGCTGGGTTGTATTCATCGAAAATATTTTATAGTTTTAAGGTCACTAAGAAACATTGTTTATGGCCGCACATCCTTAGAACATAAAGATTTTCAGATAACGCAAGATTCTCTTAGCGTTATTCTTAGAGAATTAGTGTATACGGTGAATCCGAATATGACGTTTGATTTCATTATCTGAGAGACTTTTACCAACATAATTAAGTTTTCGACTGAACATGTGCAAAGGAACGGAAGGAAAGTAAAAGCAAAAGCAAATTTAACCAGAACTAATAACTGGTAATAAAATGGATGAAACACAGTGCATGGTATCTTCTTTAGACTTCTTTTACCATTATTACACTAAACGAATTTAAGAACATATTTCTACTCAATATATAAACAACTTTTTAAGCTTACTTTAAATAGATGTATTTCACTTTATAATATACATCTATATTAATATACAGAGTGAACGCTACAAGCCATACGACGCTATAAAGCTACTCAAAGCTAGTTCAAGTATCGTTTCGCTTGTAGCGCTCACTCCATCGGCCAAGGCCGTGTGCATAGTAAACGCCGATTCAGACAGGCAGGCAGGCAGAGTGTGTGTAAAAGCGATAAAGAGAGCTATTTTTATCTAGTTTTTTCAAACAGATTTCAGCCTGTCTGCCTGTCTGTCTGAATCGGCATGCACGCACCCTAAGAATGTTCACCAGATTAGATTAAAAATGTTCTTCTCTTTATTTTTGTAGGAAAGGTTATATTATTATTTAATGATTTTGTATAAAGACTGTACCAGAAATAACTGTCCTTTTGTTTTTAGGTTATTTATAAAAAGTGTTACCTCTATAGCAACATATTTGGTACCTTAATAAAGTATAAACATTTTAGATTAAAAAAAATGCTCATTAGTAAAATCAAAGAGCTACTGAAAAGATGTCGTCTCAACAAGAAGAAAAGCAGAAAGCAATTATTTGCAAATATCTGGAAAATCCAAACACCACGTACAAAAAGATTGCTAAGGAAGTTGGCGTGTGTGTAAAAAGAGTCGGAAGGACCGTAAAACGATACAAACAGAGTTCCCCTTTATCAAAAACGCCAGGCTCAGGGAGAAAAAGTGGTTCAGCGAACCAAGCGGTGGCACAGAACGTTAAGCGGCTGTTTACTCAGCATCCAGGTACTTCGGTCCGTGATATGGCAACAAAAGCGGGAACATCGAAGTCAAGTGTTCAACGAATTAAAAAATTGTACAACCTAAGAAGCTATAAAGTACAAAAAGTACCTGTGAGGTCAGAAGAAAAGGACGCCGAATCCGAGAGGAGGGCTCGAAAACTGTATCGCAATTGCCTGCCCAAATTTGATTGAGTGATCATGGACGATGAAACGTACTGCAAAGCGGATTTCAAGCAGTTACCTGGACACGGCTATTAGAAAGAGTTTAGCATCCTCTTAATTTACCACCGAAAAACATACTAAATTTCCAAAGAAAGACATGGTGTGGCAGGCCATTTGCAAATATGGCCTTCGAAGTAAGGAATTTGTGACAGATCGCACAATCAACACCGAAATTTACATCAGAGAGTGTCTGGAGCGGCGTTTACTGCCTTTTATACGTCAGCACCAAGGCTTAGTACTATTTTGGCTTGACCTAGCAACATTTCACTACGCCCAGAGAACGAAAGATTGGTACCAAGCCAATAATGTCACTGTGATACCAAGAGATGCCAATCCTCCGAATTGCCCCGAACTTCGTCCAATCGAAAGATATTGCGCTTTAATGAAAAGAAATCTTAAGAAGACCAAATAAGCTGCGAAAAAAATCGATATATTTTGACGTAAATGGTGTCGGGCATACACTAAGGTCAGCGAAAGGTTGGTAAAAAAACCTAATGGAGGACTTTTATCAAAAAGTGCATAATTTTTTTTTAGTCTATTTTTTCAGTGTAAATAAAATTTTCATTTATTTTGTAATGTTTACTTAATAATAAACTGAAAGAATTTTTAAAAAACATTATTCATTTCCTTACAATAAAAAAAAAACAAAATGACAGTTATTTCTGGGACAGTCTTTAGTATCGTATTAAATATTTTAAATTGATAAATTTTTGAGAACCTTTTCTTCTCAAATTTATTTTAAGCACTGAACTTTAAACAAATATTCTAATATTTAAAATACATTTACTCGTTTTCTTTTCTGCTTTAAAATGTTTTAAATGTTAATGTAAAAATTTTGCTCATAAACACGAGCTCACATTATATTTTCTTATATCAGACTTCTGAGTTATCCCTGTGATTATATTATTTATAAAAATATAATTAAAGAAAATTACTTAAAAATTAATTCAATTTAAAATATTATTAAATTTATAATATAAAACAAGTTGCTATGACTTTTCCTCAGTTAATCCTAATCCGATCATTCACGCTTATCTCAAAAAGCTTTGATATCGGTAATATCTTAGCATACATTCAAAAGTAAGTAACACTATATCAGTTTGTTTTTCTAAAATAAATTTTCTTGGACACTGAAACAAGCAGCTGTTATTTATAGCATTTTAATTATTGAATCTTTTTACTTTCCCTTTTCCAATTTTGTTGACAAATTGATTGTTTTTTCGACGAGATAGATTTGAAAAATTTAAAAAACTGCGTTCTAGTATACATTTCTCTAAAACAAGAGAATACAAATGCAAATTATTAATTCATGTTATTTATGGAATACATCAACACTATAAACAGTACCACCAAAATTTATAACCAATGCTTACTATCAAACGTCTTGTGCTATCCCAAGTACAACTTTCGCTTCGAATATCCTTCATACAGGATACTGTTGGTAAAAATCATAAGTAGCACCGTGTGTGGCAAGAAATTGTTAGTTAAACTGCATTATTACTTTTGCTTTAAGACATGTGTGGATATCAAAGCATTTTAAGATCGTTATTTTTTATTGTTTTTCCAAAAGAACAACTTAATCCTTGCGGGGCAGGAAGATGTCCACTATTTTTTATAAAATTTTATTTGGGTGATCTTGACAAGCCTATACAACTTTTGAGACTTCTTAAAATACGATCTAAATTTTTCGATACGGCCTAATGTACAATAGACCGGATCGAAATTTGGATTCCGCCGGTCGGGGTCTCAAAAGTTAGAGGAACTCATTAAAATGATTTCTGCATACTTTTTTTTCAAATCGGAGAAAAACCGCCGAAGCAATTTTGACTCTCCTGAAGGTCCTTTTTGGTAAAAAAAAAACATGTTTTTGGCTTGTAACTTTTTATTTTTCACACAACGCATACCCAAATCTTCTTAAATGTTAAATTTCTTACTCATACTAACATTTTGACATACAAAAATTGTTAAAATTTTGTTTCATTATAACTCTTATTGACCATCAAAAATTGAACTTTTTGCTATTTTTAAAAAGGCATTTTAAACAGCTGTAAAAGACACATATTTTATTAGATTTACGTGGAATTGTTATTGTTGGAAGGGTATTAAGTTCTTCTTTCTTTATGTGTATCGCTTTAATCAAAACTGTGTGCGAAAACTGACAGAATGTGAGAAATCGACTTTAGAAATCTGATAAAATGAAGCATTTCATATTCATACAAAAAATTAATTTAATTTGTTCACTGCTTTATCGTCCAGTTTTCGATAAATTTTTTTTTTTAATCACATAGCTTGATTAATCAAAAGTATGCAGAAATCATTTTAATGAGTTGCTCTAACTTTTGAAACCCCGACCGGTTGACATTTTTTGTATCCATATAAGAATGATCCAGTCTAATGTACAATATTATTTAATCGAAGTACTTGATATTGGATCCATCATCTTGCATTGCTTAAATCAGAATGAAGATTCGTAAGCAGTGACCAATACAATTGCTTTAAAGATGAACCGTTTAACTTTGTACTTGCCCCAAAACTGTTGCCACACAGAGGGAAAAACCTATGGACTCAATACATAAATTTATGTACTCATCGCATAGTTTTCTGCACACAAAAATTTTACATTTTTCATGTATTGAGTACATGTTGAAATCTTTATTGACTACATAATGCTTTCAAGCGGTTATGTAGTCAATAAAGAATTTTATGTACTCAACGCATAAATATGTGTCGTGAATTCATGGATGTATGTGGTGAGTACATGCACACTGTACTCATCGCAAGCTGTTACAAATAATTTTATGTAATGAGTAAAGATCTTATGTACGTATTACATAGATTATTGACTCAGTACATACATAATTTACTCAATACATATTTGGAGTACATAATTTTATTCAATGAGTACATACATTATTTACTCATTACATATTTTAAATGCATAATTTTATGTAATGAGTACATACATAATTTACTCATTACATATTTTTAGTGCATGCATTTATATAATGAGTACATACATCATTTACTCATTACATACGTTAAAAACATAATTTTGTGCAATGAGTACATGCATAATGTATTCATTATATATTTTTTGTTCATAATTCCATGTATTGAATATATACACAATTCATGCCTGTGCCTAAATCACCCTCTCAACAAATGCAATAAATAATTTTATAAAGAAATGACTAGATTTCACAAAATAATTGGCAATTACTTATAGAAACCCAGCCATTTAATTCTTATCCAATCATCGCTTTTGTTCTA
This sequence comes from Tetanocera ferruginea, assembly GCA_958299015.1. Classification (NCBI taxonomy): domain Eukaryota; kingdom Metazoa; phylum Arthropoda; class Insecta; order Diptera; family Sciomyzidae; genus Tetanocera; species Tetanocera ferruginea. Next base: position 32,276,311 of record OY282642.1, on the reverse strand, counting down.
GAGTACAGTGGATGAACTCATTCCCGCTCTGATTTTCTAGAGGCTTTAGAGGTGTTGCTTATTTGAAAATCAAGAAACGAATGTCATAAAACAGCAAAATCGTGTGCCGATGTGCAAAAGATACGTGTACTGAGTCCATATGTTATGTACTGAATAAATGTGTCACTTCAATCGTTTAAGAGGGACGTGTACTGAGTCTATATTTTATGTATTGAGTAAAGTTTTTGTAAAAAATTACATAACACGTTGATTGAGTACACGTTGCTTGTATCTATTGAAGTCTGCTATGTATTCAACACATAACATGATGTATTGAATACATTTTTTATTCATTTTAAAAAGTGAATAAATTGATATGTAGTCAGTACACACTCCCTTTACTCAGTAAATACTGCTCTTGTTGCGTTCTCATACAAGTTGCAGTGCATAGATTTTACATAGCTGTCTCTGTACTGGCTACATAACTTTTTCCCTTAGTGCAGTAAAAAGATCAAAACCAAATGTAAAATTATTATATCCTTAGTTTAGATTCTATATAATCTTTTAAATAAATTTTGATTTTAAAAGTATCTTAATTAACTTAACTATCTATTAACGTTTATCAAATCATGAAACTCAAATTTAATTCTTCCAATTTTTTTTTTTTTTTTTTTTTTTTTGTATAGCTGAAATAATATTTTTACATAAATTACTACTATTTTAATGTTTTTTATATATTATTAAAAATAAAAAAAATTAACAACACGTATTTTTTTGGTGACCGTGGCATGCAGGTTAAGTGTGTGGCTTAGCATGCTCGGAGCCCGGGTTCGATCCCCAGCCGTGGCGAAAAGTTTTTCAATAAAAAATTTTTCTGATCGGTCACCACCTCTCTGCAGACAATGGCAAACCTCAGAGAGTAAATAATGCCATGTAAAGCTTCTTGAGAACATGAGCCGTTCGGAGTCAGCATAAAACATGTAGGTCCAGTTCTCGGTCAATTGTGTGCAAAAATTTAATAACACACACAACACAATCGATCCTAAGAAGCTCGGTCAAAGTCCTTTCAGGGGCTGAAATGGCCAATTTGTTTTTTTTTGTTTTTTATTTTTTAAAAAAATTACTTCCTATAAAATTATATTAATACAAATGTACCGTATACGAAAATTTAACTATTATTGTTGATCAAAAATATCACTTTGAAAGTTTTTCAAAAAACTGAGCATGGTTTTTCACCTGATTTTGAGTAAAAGGGAATCATGCACAAAAATAGTCGAGAGCAAATGATCCCAATGTGTCAAATAAGGACTAACCAATCAAATTGCTGTGCAGACGAACAGTTTAGCATTATAATTGCAATTTTATCACATAAACTTCCGCAAGGAAAAATAAAAACTTACTTTCGATTTTATATTTTGTTTTAAATTGATCATTAGAAGCTTGGTCAAAGTCCTTTCAAGGGCTGAACTGGCCAATTTGTTTTTCTTTTTAGAATAAATGTTGATTTTAAGATGTAATCGTCCATATTTATGTTTTTATTATCGATCGAATTAATATTTTATCATAAATAATTTTATGAGCAATTTCATCATTATTTTATTGTTTAAAGTATGCAGTCAAAATTTTTAAATAAATGAATTTAATTTTTTTTTCTTTATATCAAATAAATAATTTTCACATGTAAAACACTGAGAAAAAATAGTAAAAGGCACATTTTAAAAACGATTAGTTATATGTATATTTTAAAAACATTCTGCACTATACAGAAATGAAAACGCATATTTTCATATACAAAAGTAAACGAAACATTTTAGAAAAAACAACGAACGTTTTACAATGTTAAAGTAGGCAAAAATTAATATTTTCAAAATTATTCTACGTTGTACAAAATTAAAACGCTAATTTTTAGATACAAAAGTAATACTAAACGTTTTACAAACAGCACTGAACGTTTTGACATATTAACTTGACTGAAAACGGTTTTAAAAGATTTTTATATAAAATTCATGCTTTTGTCGAGATTTTCTGATACTATTTAAGATGAGCAGTTTTAAATATCTTTTGCTACAGTTAACTTATCGTTACCAATAGCTCAGTGGAAGTGTGCTAGACTGGACGTAGGTTCGCATCCTGACGGTGCAAGTATCAAAAGCATAAATTTAACAATTTAAATTCTAATTCGAATTGTTTCATTAACTCATTGATAAGAAATACATATGAAAAGTAAATGTGTTTTAAATAAAAAAAAAAATTTGCAGGTTTCGTCAGTTATTAAACCCTGGACGGTTGAGTATTAAACTCGACCGCTAAAATTTGACCTTCGTTAAATATGATCAAATTTCATTAACTAAGTGCAGGCAATCGAGGCAACTAAGACCTCTCTTTAAAATGTTAATTTTAAAATATCAAACGAATGTTTTCACAGCTCATTTTAAAATGTTTATTGTAGAAAAATCAAGTGATCGCTTTAGAAGCTCTTTTTATAATGTCCGTTTTTAAAATAAAAATAAACGTTAGAGGAGCAAAATCTGTGTTAAAAGTTTTCAAAAGTAGTACGTTTCTACTAGTTTTGAAAATATTGTTTTCTCTGTGTAAGATTATATTAATTCAAATGTAACGTGTACGAAAAGCTACAATTGGTGATCAAAAATATCACAGTGAACGTTTTATAAAAAATTTTGAAGATATGTCTGAAGAGCATGGTTTTTCACCTTATTTTATAAGTTAAGGACAGTTGTTAAAATTCTTTATTCCTTTGTTAATAAGTTGTTAAATTCTTATAAAAGAATCTTATATAAAAATAGTGGAGAGTAAATGATCGCAGTGCGGCAAATGAGGGTAAGCCGATCAAATTGCTGATGAATGATTATATCACAAGAACTGCCGCAAGGAAATTTAAAAAAAAATATAACATTTTCTTCCTGACTTTAGATTTTATATTTTGTTTTATGCAAATATATTTTGATTTAAAAAATGTAATTCTTCCATATTTATGTTTTTATTATCGATCGAAATAATAGTTTATCTTAAATAGTTTTATTATTATTTGATTGGTTAAAAAATAAAGTCAAAATTTTTTAAATAATTTTTTGTTGTTTTTTAAAATCACTCCCTGTATAATTATATTAATACACATGTATCATGTTCCGAAATTGAACTTTAATTAGTGATCAAAATTATCACCGTGATGGCTTAGTATTTCGGCGAGATTTTTTTTTATAGAGTCCTACAGTCTTAATTTTCTCAGTCTTAATTTTTTGTGAACATACTAAATTCCAAAAAAAAAATAGGTCTTGGGCAAGTTTAGGTCAAAATTCAAAAATATATTGCATCTTTTCTCTGCTTTATTCACAGCTATTAGACTTCAAGCTGGCAAGACTTGAAGAATATATTTGAAAAAATTGTCTTGGGTGCCATTTGGTTCAAAATTTTCATTTATCCGCTATTTTTCATAGTCTTTTCACCAAAAGACGGTTTAACTTGCTATATTATGTCTAATTTTTTTTTAAAAATATTGCTTTCGTTATTTTATTTTAAATAAATTTATTTTATATATATTTTTTAAATGTTTTAAATGCGTCTAAATGCAATACAATATTATATTTTTTATAATTTTAAACTTTAGAGAAATTTAAAATTTTTATTGAAATTCATAACGTATTCCTTTACCTATAACACTGTGCGACAATTTAAGGCCCAATTGGAATAACCTCATATATCGCAATGGTTTATAATAGTGCATGGTCTATAGATTATGCCCTCATACTCAGTTTTATCGGATTGGGTCAAATAAGAGAGAAATTCAAGGTCGAATTTCACCTTTAAGTCACAAATTTTTTCTTATAACTCTTAAACTAAATTCAAATCCTCTGTAGTAACTGTCTCTAAGTATTTGAAATGGATGGTTATTTACATTTTGAGACCATTTTTTGCTCAAAGAGTTAAGTAAGGGGGGTGCTATTTCTTCGAAAACAGGCCTTTTTATAATAAAAAACAAAATTTTCAATAGTTCAGTTATTTTGTATTTGTCTTCAAAAACAATCAGATTTTCCTGAATTTTTGCACACACCTTAGGTAAAATAAAATAAACCACCTCTGAAAAGATCAGAACAATTACATGTGCGCATCCAAAAATATTCGGATTCAAAGATTACCGAAGATGGTAACTTCGTTAATGTAAGGCCTAGAGTAAAATCATTAGGATGAAAATTATAGAGCCAACAATTTTCTACAAAACTGTTCTTAACATCTTTACCGAAAGAGTTACCGTTTTAAAGATATGAGCGTAAATATGTAATTTCAACATACATGAAAAATTAAAACGGTAAAAATAAAAATTATTTTTATTTCTATTTCTTCCCAAGATCAAAATTTTTCATACATGTTGTAATTACATATTTACGCGTATATCTTTAAAACGGTAACTCTTTCGGTAAAGATGTTAAGAACAGTTTTGAAGAAAATTGTTGGCTCTATAATTTTCATCTGAATGATTTTACTCTAGGAATTACATTAACGAAGTTACCATCTTTGGTAATCTTTGAATCCGAATATCTTTGGATGCGCACATGTAACTGTTGTGATCTTTTCAGAGGTGGATAACTTTATTTATCTTTAAGTGTATGCAAAAATTCAGCAAAATCTGATTGTTTTTGAAGACAAATATAAAGTAACTGAACTATTGAACATTTTTTTTATTTTAAAAAAGCCCTGTTTTTGAAGAAAAAATTAACCCCCTTACGAAACCTTTTGAGTAAAAAATGGTCTCAAAATGTTAAGAACCATTCACTGTCAATATTTTGACGCAGTTACTACACAGGATTTGAATTTAGTTTAAGAGTTATTAGAAAAAATTTGTGACTTAAAGGTGAAATTTGACCTTGAATTTCTCTCTTATTTGACCTAATCCGATAAAACTGAGTTTGAGGGCATACTATATAGACCATGCACTACTAGAAACCATTGAGATATTTGAAGTTATTTTTTCGTGTCGCACTGTGTAATTTTTAAATTGAGATTGAAACATGGAAAAAGCATTGAGGTGAAGATTTTAATCAAAAGAACATATCTTTATGAAAAGTATTTTTGTTTTGTTAATATCAAAAATATGTAATAAGAAATATTATAAATTTCGTTACTTACCGTCACAGTTGAATGTTTGGAAAACATTTACTTCATTTGCGTCATTTAATCAAAAACATTTCCGCATAATGACCACAAAATCTGTTTTTATTCTTTCAAATTGAATTGCTTGTTTTTCTGATTTTGTGTGAGTGTGTGTTTTTTTTTTAATTTTGAAAAAAAAACTTTCGCAAAAAAAAACCAATGTCAACAAAATTGGTATCAATGAAGCGCAGACAATTTGCTGCCACCCGCGTTGTTGTCGTTGTTGACGGCGTCGGTGTTTGTTTGTGCGAATCAAGAAAATGCTGGCTAAATGACACCAACAGAGCACAATGGAAACATCGTTAAGCAGCAGAATTGAGCAAAATTAAGCTGGCATAAAAATTTATATATATAAATGTATTTATATTTAGCTATTTAAAACACTCAATTACAGCAGAAAAACCACGCACAATTTATATTTAATTAATTGCACAATAAAAATTTAAACGCCGAAATAAGCTGCAGCTATGAGAGACACAGTTTGTTTTTGATTATTTTTAATTATTATGCATGGCAGAATGCATGAGAAACCACAGCACGGCACGGCACGGCACAGACAAGCGGCATACAAACACAGCGACAAAACGGAACAAGCACGCACACTAAAGACCAGACAAGTGCATGTGCTGCAACGTGCAATTAAGTCAGTTTCACGCGTGCCGACCTTGAGACAAGCGTTTAAAAAAAAAAAAGTTAATTATGTTTTTTTTTTTAAATTTGCTGTATTTTTTATTTAATTTTTTCTTTTTATTTTATTTTTTTAATTTTGCTTGGTATAATTTTTTTTTCTGTTTAGTTAATTTGTACCGTTAGAGAAATTGCAACGTTGTTTTAGGTACAACAAGTCGGTGAAGACTAAATTTTTGTCATATCGAAAATTCCAATACGGCATTTTTGTCAGCTTTTAGCCAGGACGTGACTGAGTTCGAACCAAAATAGTTGCTGCGTAGAGTAACAATTTTTTATTATATTTATTTTTTAATCATGGCTTCAACTTCTTAGACACTGCAAAAGATGCGTTTAACCGATATGCAGCGCTACCAACAACTGTGCGTTCAAACTTTTAAGCCAAGTTAAGCAAGTGAAAGCAACTCTTGTGCAGACAAGTTCGTGACAACATGTAGCGAAATAGAGTCACAGCAGCAACATGTTGCAGCCAACCTCAAGCGCGGGTGGTAAACAAACTCACGCCAAACCATGTTGACACGTAAAGTTTTTAGCTCAAGAGTAACTTGCAATTGGCCAACAGCAAAAACATACAACATGCTCGCTACATGCCATTGAATCACGTGTACGAACATTGTATTTGTTTACAAAAACATAAGACAGCCGCTGCAAAGGATACTCCTCAATAGCTTCCACAATGAATTCCACAATGAAACTGCAACTTGGGTTCCACAGCAGGTTTGTTGCCACCAACCCCTAACCGAAAGTTATGGTCGTGTGGCCATTATTATGCCGGCATTTTGCCTTGCATTGTCATGATACTCCAACTGCTTGTTATTGTGTCAGCACCATTCCCATCTGTGGCCCTTACAACCCATCGAACCACAACCTTAACACAAAGTAGATTGTTGCCCCCAAGCTACCTCAAGCGGTTTTTATTTGTGGCCTCATGAATGTTGTTGGGTTGTTTGATGGTAAGCTAGATATATGGTGGTTGGCTGCATTGCAGGTTGCTTTCTTACTTATCTTACAGCATGGTGTGGAATTAAAAAAAAAAACCAATCTATCTTCAAATCAAATATAATATCCATCACCCTGCATAGCAGGAAGTAAAGAAATTTCTTCAGTTTTAAATTAGTTTTCTTAATGAATTAAATCATAACTCACTTGGGACGACTTTATGTTAATTGTATTTAAGTATTTGCTGCTTTTTGAAAATCGATTTCTATTTCAATTTCAAGCTTATTTTATATAACAACACAGTCTGTTCACTAGCTCCAAGAATGAATTTATCTGCATGCATTTTACACAGCTGCTTGTACTTTTCGGTATTCCGCAAAATTTAGCATATTTAATATTTCTATTTATGTCATATGTAGAGCACCAACGGCTGTTATGCAAATTTTTTAATAAAAATTTTAAATGAAAATAGTTTTGAAGAACTTTATTTTCCTTAAAACCATATCAATAACTTTTTAATGTGACCGAACGTAGGGGTCGCGCATTGACATATTTCTTCATATCTCTAGTGTTTACAGTCGTATTTTAAAGTTTGGTACAACAATGTTTTTGTCTCAAGAAGATCAATATGACCTCTTTAGAAGTCATTGACCTCAGGTGTACCGTTCTAGTACTTACCCTCCAGATCTCAGTTTCTACCATCCTAATGTGCCATCCTTATATCAAAAAAATAAAGCTCTTAAAATATCAATAATCTTTAGCCCAGGAAAAATATCGAAATTTCTAGCAGAACTATTTTTAAAAAATTTTTGAAAATTTTTTTGCCGAATGTAGGGCTCCCTTTTTTCATTTTCATCATATCTTCGGTATTAATAGTCTGATCATATTGAATGACATATCGATGTTTTTGTTTAAAAGAGACCAATTATTTTTATTCCAAAATAAAAAAAAAAAATATTCCTACAAGTCCTTGGAAGGTCTTAAATTGATTTTGAGGAACTTTAAAGCTCGTAAAGAGCTCTAAAAGAGGTTTCAACACTATTTTTGTTGTGATTTTCAAAATATACAATGTATAATTATTTTCACAGCCACATCGAAAATATCAATTTCAAACACTAGCTATTGCAATTCGTTTTTTCCCGTGAAAAACCAGTTGAAAATTGCGTCTGTTAATATATATTTCAAACGAGAGTTTTATAGAGTTTTGATCATTTTCAATAAAAATCGAACAAAAAACATTTTAAAAAAATGTCTTTTATTGCGAGTGACTTAAATAATACCAAATTTGCAACGGAGTATGATGTTATAAATTCTTTATTGTATATGCGGCATAACAGTGATAAAAGTCGAAAGTTGAATGTTTTTAAATAAGAAGCTGTTAGAAATGTAATCGTTTTGTGGCAACGCGCCGGCATACCAATTATAATCCTAACGGCGGTTCGGAAACGTGTTGATGTACTTGTGAATACCTATTATACAATATCTAAAAACCGATTGAGATATACCCTGAGTGCTTGAAATAAATTGTTTAAATTTTCGATTTGTTTTAAAAATCCATCAAATTTTGACGTGATTCAAGTTGGCTATATTTCTGGCAGCTCTCGAGTTTTGATAAAATGTGGCCCATGCGTTGTTCATCGGTGACCGCCAAAGCAGATTCATGTACTACATGAACAAAACGCTCGGTGTTTTGAGAATGGCATGGATAAGCTGTGAAGTTATATAGGTTTACTATAAAAAATAATCAAATTTTCAATGACAAAAAGTCATTTTCATTGTGCGAACCTGGTAATTTGATTAATTCGTTTGAATATTGCAATGATTCTTGCTGGTCTTAACTAAAATATTCTCCGGGTGCGAGAAGTAGGCATTGTTTTTTATAAAAGGACGAACTGCCAGTTGTATATCTTTTGGCTTCTTGTTTAAAAACATCCAACTTTCGACTTCTATCACTGTTATGCCGCAGATACAATAAAAAATTTGTAACATCATACTCCGTTGATAATTTGGTATTATTTAAGTCACTCGCAATAAAAGACATTTTTTTTAAATGTTTTTTGTTCGATTTTTATTGAAAATTATCAAAACTCTATAAAACTCTCGTTTGAAATAAATATTAGACGGACGCAATTTTTAACTGTTTTTTCACGGGGAAAAACGAATTGCAATAGCCAGTGTTTCAATATGGCTGTGAAAATAATTATACATTGTATATTTAGAAAATCACAACAAAAATAGTGTTGATACCTTTGTTAGCATTGGCATTATTTTTTATTCTTTTACGAGCTTTAAAGTTCCTCAAAATCAATTTAAGACCTTCCAAGGACTTGTAGGAATATTTTTTTTTATTTAAGAATAAAAATAATTGGTCTCTTTTAAACAAAAACATCGATATGTCATTCAATATGATCAGACTTTTAATACCGAAGATATGATGAAAATTAAAAAAAGGAGCCCTACGTTCGGCAAAAAAAATTTTCAAAAATTTTTTAAAAATAGTTCTGCTAGAAATTTCGATATACTTCCTGGGCAAAAGATTAATGATATTTTAAAAGCTTTATTTTTTTGATATAAGGATGGGACATTAGGATGGTAGAAACTGAGATCTGGAGGGTAAGTACTAGAACGGTACACCTGAGGTCAATGACTTCTAAAGAGGTCATATTGATCTTCTTGAGACAAAAACATTGTTGTACCAAACTTTAAAATCCGATTGTAAACACCAGAGATATGAAGAAATATGTCAATGCGCGACCCCTACGTTCGGTCAAAAAAAAAAAAATTTTTTTTCGTAATTGTCTTGTACAAATGCGTCATATTCGCTGGTTTACGGCGCACTTTTTTTTTGAGGTACGGTCTAATGTACATATATGTTTTGTATTTATTTACCAAACAAGGCCAAATATTTACTTATTACAGTGAATATTAACATACGAGCATACTCGGTGCCGTAGTTGACTGGAAGTATCATAAAATCTTTCAAGTATCATAAATTGTGAAAAATTGCAAGGATTAAAGTTAATTGTTTGTATGGAGAAAAAAACGTCATCCGGACACCGACTCAGAAGTTAGAGGTACTCCTCTTAAAAACTATTTCTGCATCATTTTTTTTTTTTTGTTTTGTAAGGAGAAATCCCCATGGAGCTTTTTTGGTTCTCCTGAACCCTTTTTGTGACCAAAACATTTTTGTTTTTTGCCTGTAACTTTTTTTTTTTCAGAATGCATAACCAAGATAAGCAAAATGTAAAGACTGTGATAGTACACAAATATTGGTTACACAAATTTTTAAATTTGTTGTCTTTTAAGACCCCAAAAATCGATATATCGTAATTTTCGAAAAGGTGCTTTTTTAAACACCTATGAAATATGTATTTTTGTATGTATGGAGTGGTTTGATCAAAACTGAGTACCATGAATGATACGTATCTTATAGCCGTTTAAAAATAAACATTCATTTTGTAGTGGAGCGCCATCTGGCGTACACTTTTCTAAAAATTGGTTTTCAGAATACAATTTTGCGTACTTTAAAATCCATGTATACCAAGATTTGTCAAAAATCTAAAAATCTGAATATCCATTGCTCACGTTTTATATAATTGTGGCACTTGGTTTTGGTTAAACCACACAAGTAGATATATAAATGAAAAGAAGAGCTCAATGCTTTTCCAGTTAGCACAAATGCATGTGAATAGCTTGAAAAATACATATTTTATAGCTGTTTAAAAGAAACATCTTTTCGAAAATTATGAAAATTCAACTTTTTGGAGTCTTAAAAGAGTTTGTAAGGACAATAAATTTTTAACATTTTCTTTAACCAATATTTGTGTACTATCACAATTATCACTTTTTTGCTTATCTTGGGTATGCATTCTGAAGAAAAAAAAACGTTATAAGCAAAAAACTTCATTTTTTAACTAAAAAATGGTTCAGGAGAACCAAACCGCTCCATGGGGATTTCTCCGATCTAAAAAAAAATTATGCAGAAACAGTTTTTAAGAGTCCCTTTAACTTTTGAGTCGATGTCCGGGGATATTTAAATTTCGATCCGGCTTAATGTACATTCAGATTTTCTTTTCAGATTTTTTTCCGAAAAAATTTTTTTTTTAGAAATTCAAATTATCATTTATTCGTTTGCAACTCTGTGTTCAAAATTCGAACACTCAAATTCTCTCTTTTACGAATTTAGCATGTCAGTCAAAAACAAAAAAAAAAAATATAAAAAAACATCAGTTACAAAAGAAGGAGAAGACAAGTAAAGAAAGTCTAAAGTCGGTCTAGGCCGACTATGAAATACCCTAAACCTACTTTTCAAAAATAAAAAAATTTGTATTGTAAATGATCGTCTCCGTGTGCGGATGAAGCCTATATTTTAATTGCATTTAAATGGTGATGAAAAATTTACACATACCAAGTTTTATTCTTGTAGCTCACAGTTAATGCCTTTATTGTGCTTTCGCTATAGGAGGTGGGCGTGTTCATGGACGGATTACTTCCAATTTTTGAACACACCTTAATTTTGGTATAAAATACATACATACCAAATTTAATTTCTCTATGACAAACATAACCTTATTTATTGAGTTTTAAACTTTTTGGGTTGTATGGGAGGTAGGAGTGTCCGTATGCGGATGACGTCCATTTTTCAAAAACATCTTTGTCTTGTCATAAAAAACATTCGTGCCAAATTTTAGCTGTGTAGGTTAAACAGAGGCTTATTTATTGCGTTTTTCATTTTTGGGTTGTATGGGAGGTGGGCGTGTCCGTGTACGGATGACATCCATTTTTTGAAGACATCTTTGTGTTTATATAAAACACATACATATCAAATTTTATTGTTGTAGGCTAAATATGAGCTGAGTTATGCAGTTTTCAATTTTCGCGTTGTATGGGAGGTATGCGTGTCCGTGGGCAGATGATGTCCATTTTTCAAAACCATCTTTGTTTTGTTATAAAAAATATATGTGCCAAATTTTAGCTCTATAGGTTAAACAGAAGCTTATTTATTGCGTTTTAATTTTTTTGGGTTGTATCGGAGGTGGGCGTGTCCGTGAGCGGATGACGTCCATTTTTCGAAGACTTTTTTTTGTTGATATAAAACACACACACATACCAAATTTTATTGTTGTAGATTTATAATGAGCTGAGTTATGCAGTTTTAAATTTTTGCGTTGTATGGGAGGTAGGCGTATCCTTGGGCGGATTCCAAAAATATTCAAAAGTGCAGATCCTTGGGTGCATGTGACCATGTGTACCAAGTTTCATTCAAGTATCTCGACTCCTTCTTCTTATCCTGTGTTTACGGACAACACACAGACGGACGGACGGACTGACGGACATAGATAGCTCGACTCACTTTTCTATACCGGACTCGCTTCGTTCTATGCGTTACAAACGTTTGCACAAAGTTAATATACCCTGACCTTTCAGGTTTAGGGTATAAAGACGGAAAGCTACCATACTTGGACACACTTATCATTAGAAGGGAAACTTCTTAACAATTGACTGGTTTCAAAAACCTTTGGCCTCAGGACGTCTAATAAACTTTTACCCAAAACATCCAAAACGAATAATAATAAACACAGCAAACAATTTTATAAGAAGAGTACTTGACATATGTAACGATGAATTTCACAAAGCAAACGTAAAGAAAATAAAAACAATTTTGCGCAAGAATGATTTCCCAAAGAAAACAACAGAGGATTTAATTAAGAACTACAAGAAGGGAAAATTTAAAAAACAAAGGAACACAGAAACAAAAATGTATAAATCGATGACATACATATACAGGTTTTTTAGAACGTTTTTTTAAAACCTGACATATATAATAAGCAGAAAATTCAAATTATTAAGACGAACAATACAGTACAACAACTATAAAGCCTTCATATTGCTATATAGTTGTTGTACTGTTGTACGAAAATAAATAAACTAGACAAAGCGAACGTGATATACAAGATAACTTGTAAAGGAGACGGGTCCCACGTATGTGACCAGGCATATGTGGGGACAACAAAAAACAAACTTCGGACAAGGATATCTGCTCACAAATCGGACCAAAAAGCACATTCGAGACCAGTTGAGCAAAAAACAGCATTAGCGGCACACTGCGAAAAACTAAAACATACACCCGACTTTGAAAATGTGAAGATCCTGCAACAAGAGGCCAATTATTATAGAAGGTACACACTGGAAATGCTACATATTATAAATGTACCTCGAGAGAAAAGACTACACTTCAAAACAGACACGGACAAATGCGCTCACATATACAGACGATGTGTGGACAAGCAAAAGAAAACCGACGACGAGAAGAGATAATCTGTTTTAGTCTACAGTGTTTAAATGTTTGGATTAGTCATGTTTATATTCTATGTTCTAATTGTTTGTAAAAGTGTTTATCTAAATGTAAACTAAAATAATTTTTTTTTAAATGTAAGTTTAAAATTTAAGAATACTAAATCTATTTTTCTTAAACCCACGGATAAAACTTAATCAATTTGGATTTGTTAAAAACAGAGGCACGAAAGATGCTCTACAATTTTTAACGAATATTTTATACAATAATTTAGACAAAAGCAAACCTACTATTGTTACATTTCTAGATTTGGCAAAGGCTTTTGATACAGTTGATCACGGAATTCTTCTTGACAAACTGTATCATATGGGTATCAGAGGTGTTGCACACAATCTTATAAGAAGCTATTTAAATGATAGATTACAAAAAGTAAAAGTAAATGGAATAGAAAGTGAGTATAAAATGATCTAAATGGGTGTTCCACAAGGTACTATTTTAGGTTCTCTCTTGTTTATTTTATACATAAACGATCTACTTGAAGAATTAGGTAAAGATGAGATTATCACCCCTATCAATGTTGTCGAAGTCGACAAAAAAATACTCGACAGCGACAAAGTCGAATCACCTTCGCCGAGCTTGTCATTTGAGTGAACAATCTTTTACAATTGTCACATCGTTGAAGTCGATGTGAAAGTCGAATATCGAAAATATTAACTGTTTTTTGTCGAGCGCTTTTTTTCATCGAGAGTAAGCATTTAGACTTACAATAAATAATAAAATAAAGAAATATACAATAATTAATAAAAGAAAATATAATAGAAATGAAAATAACAAATTTAAATCAATTTGAAGCCTTGGTAGACCACATGGAACGTAATGTGGCTTTTGCAAGAAGTTTCAATAAAGGCTTAGCAAAAGTGGACGTAAAGAAAGAGTGGAACTCACTTGCTACGAAGCTCAATAGCTTAGGTCCCCCAATACGTGACGGTGATGGCTGGCAAAAGGTATGAAACATATTTACAAGACTTTTGCTGTAAGTTAAGAGTGATTAATTATAGGTTTGGATCGATTTAAAAGGAAAGGTTAAAAAAAAAATCGCCCATAATAAACGTGAGTCGCATGCTACTGGAGGAGGGCTTTTTAATCAAAAAAGTCTTTCTGCGTTGGAAGCAGTTGTCGCCAATATCTTGTGCTTCAATGACGCTATGAACTCACCCGGCGTAGCCCTTGGCATTTCTTCCCCAGCTGCAGATAAAACTGCAGAATCATCTTCTTGTCCTGAGCCAGCGCCATCAACGTCCGCACAAGCACTTCATATATGTGCAGCTGAGGAAGCATCTGAAAATGGCAACGAAACTGTTGCGACAAATGGAAAAGCCAAGAAAAGACCGGCAAAGGATCAGGCTGAGCTTTTGGTGGAGCAGATTGACATTCAGAGGAATTTATATACTGAAGTCAGGCAGAGCCTTAAAAATATAGAAAACCATTTGAAGGAGTCAGAACGTTATAATCGAAAGCGTTTCAAATTAGAAGAAGAAACCCTAAAATTGGCCAGGGAAAAATTTGAGTGGAAGAAGAGACGTCAAGCTGAAAAAAATGCATATTAAGATCTCTCGATGTGCCATACACACATTAGGCCGGGTCAGTCTCCATAAAAAAGTTTTCGATAAACTCTGTCTTAAATTTTACTTGGGTCATTAAGGGCCGTTTTATTCACTTTTAAACTCGAGGGTTTTGAATAACTTTCAAGTTTTCCATACAAAAATTCGAAAGTTATTGATAACTCTCGAATAGTGAATAAAACGTCCCTTAGAACCCTCGACAAAACGATTTCGTGATGTGTTAAGTTTTAAGCTGCCTGGAATTTTTGTAAAAATATTCCCTGTTTTTCAAACAAAACACTTTTTGTATGGGCAAATTTTTCGTTTCTCAGCCAAAAATAAAGCTCCTAAAAATTCTGAAAAACAAACAGCTTTCCCACACAAAAAGTGGTTTTTTGCCAAAAAAAAGGAAGATTTTATAAAAATTACAGAAAGCTTAAGGGTTAACACAACACGAAATCGTTTTGTGGATGGTACTGCAATGATCCAAGAAATATTTAAGAACGAGTTTATCAAAAACGACCAGGCGTAATCAACATATAGGCAGCATAAGGCTGTGTTAATTTGTTTTTTCTCTCTCCATAAGTTTTAAGAACCAGTTCTTTTAAACTCATTTTTGTTTTATAACATTACATAGTAAATGAAATGAGTGCTTGAATAATTATTTTGTAATACATGTTTCTATGTAAATACAACTTTTTTTATTAAAAATGTATTGCATTTTTTATTTGATTCCTTATATCAACTGCCACTGTATTGCTGTTAGCACGGGTTGAATCGTCAACACTTGAAAAAATGGGTTCACTCTCCTCGAGTTGAATTTCCGCGACATCAGGGGCATTATAGTACAGGCAGATGTTGTGCAATGCAGCACAAATATTCACTATTTTTGTTGCCTTTGCTGGAGAATAGTGTAACTGCCGAGCAGATAGTAAACACCGAAATCTGTTTTTCAATACTCCAATGGTCCTCTCCACTACATTTCGAGCCTTCGAATGGATTGAATTATATTTGCTTTCGGGGCTATTTTCCGCAGCCGCTCGAAAAGGCGTCATCAAAAAGGGTTCCAGAGGGTATCCTGCATCGCCTTATTTATAAAATATATCTTTATATGAAAAAAATCATAAAAAGGCAATAATTTAGATTGCATACCCAGGAGCCAAGTACTTCTATCTCCACTTATAAAGTTCGTTTCCATGAAATGTCTTAGCTCACTGATATTCCATATGAGTGCATCGTGACTGGCTCCAGGGTGTCTTGCGTCTATAAAGCGGATTCGCATTTTGTGATCGCAGGCCTAGAAGTAACTTACATATAATTTTTCATCTAGTTTTAATATAACTATGTATATCTCACAATCATAACGTTAAGGCTAGAGAATCCTTTTCTGTTATAGTAAAGGTGCTGCTGGTTCTTGCAAGGTGTTAATATTCTGATGTGTGTACCATCCACACATCCAATGACACCAGGAAATCCAGTTTTTTCAAAAAAATACTGCTTTGCTTCTGCTTTTTCTTCTCTGGTCATATTCATGCATACCCATTTTGGACAAATTATGTCTTGTAGGCATTCAAGAACTTCTTCCAAAACTCCAGACATGGTAGATTGAGCAAGTCCTAAATTAAAATCATTTCCAGTGCCCCGCTGATAGCTTCCTTCAGCCAAGAAACGTAGAGTTGCCGCCAACTTTAATTCTGCCGATATAGCTGAGGTCCGGCAGCGCATTTTTAAATTGTTTTTTATTTCGCCTAGCACGTATTTAAAAGCTTCTTTTGTCAAACGAAAGTTGCGAATAAATCTAGAATTTATTATATAAGAAATGAATTTAAATTCTATCTACTATTCCAGTTCCACATTTACTTACTCCGTATCTGGCAAACAACAAATATTTGAGCTGTTTCTTATGTTTTGCCTAAACCGCTTAACGTCTTGAACAGAAACACTTTCTTCATCTTCTTCAAAAAATATCGCAATGCTGTCCATTTTTATTGTTTTTACAAATTTAAAAAAATTTGTTTTTAAAATTTTCACAAACTGTCACTTCAAATATATTTTTTTTTCATTCACAATAGTAATTTCACTTCAAATATATTTTTTTCATTCACAATAGTAATTTCCGTCAGAAAAAATCTATTACTGCAAAAGTCATATCGACCTAGTTCGCTGATCGCTCTTTTAAGTCGACTCGACAAAAAAGTCGACAGTCACTAAAGTCGACGCTCGACCTTCGTGATAGGGGTGTATATCATATGCTGATGATACAGCAGTTATATCTTCTCGTAAAAATTGGTTTGAAGTTCAAAACAAGATGAATTTTCAGTTACAAAAGAATTGCTACATGGCTAGCTTTAAACAGATTATCACTTAATGTAGATAAAACAGTATTCATGACTTTTGGTAATTACTGTGATAGTGTCCCAAGAGATGTTGTTATAAAAATAAATGATAAATTACTAAATAAAGTGAGGGATTGCAAATATTTAGGAATAATATTTGACTATAATCTCAAATGGGACAAACATATTGAATTCATCATTAAGAAAACTAAGTATCTTGTTTATGTTTTTCACAAACTAAGGAAAGCAATGAATATTTCTACAATGAAAATAATATATTATACTTTTTTCCATAGTATTATCAGTTATGGTAATATAGCCTGGGGTGGAGCTTATAACAATAATTTAAATCTACTTGAAGTATTACAGAATAGAATTCCTAAAATTCTGAGTAAAAATACATTTAAAATTGATACAAAACCTTTTAATCTTGTCCAAATTTTTTCTGTTGAAGCCCTTTTATATCATTATGATGAACTAAAATATAAATATATTTGCTCCTCTAGTAGAACTAGAAATAGAAGCATTATTTTACCAAAGATGGAAAAAATGATAAGCAATAAATGTAGCCACATAAAAGCTATCAAAGTTTATAATCTATTGCCCAGTGAACTGAAAATACTACGTTTAAGTTAAAAAAAAATGTAAAAAAAAGATTAATTAATTGGATCAAACATAATTTATGAATTTTATTTAAAGTATATTAAGACAAGGAATTATTTAGTTTAGTAACAAAAATTTGCAAATGCAAAATATGTTTAAAGAAGTGAAATTTATCAAATATTTTTATTTTGTTTTCTTGAATATTCTAGTTAGTAAGCAGTATGTAAGATACCAGTCCATGTACAGGGATTTTCAATCCTTCTATGGTTTAATAAATGTAAAAACTTATGTATTTTACAATTTATACTGGATTAAATAAATAAAAATAAAATAAAAATAAAAAGTGATGTGAATATTTTTGTTAAAATTATTGTATGTATTTTAGTAACGCTGAAGATGACTTCCGATGGAAGTCGAAATATTGGTTGAAATATAAAATCAAATTAGTTAATAATAAAAAACTGATATTTTTATATAAAAACAAACGGACCTAAAGCCTGAACAACGTACAAAAAAACCACAAACAAAGTCAAAGATCGATAAAATAAAGTAACAACAATATAAAAAAACAATTATTTTTTATAATTATTAATAATTCAAAGTTTTCAAGCACAATGGCTGGAAACAAGGAATACCATCTTCATCATGAATAAGCCTGATGGCGTTCAACGTAATCTTGATAAAAAAAATCACCCAGCGCTTTTAAGAGCGACTTCAAGCTGGTCGACATGAATAGACCTGGATATCCAAGGAACTTTTGGAGCATTTTCACCTCGAATAGTGTCCCAAGTTAAAAATAAGCCAAAGCTGTACAACGTTCGAACAACAGGCAAACAAGAAGTTCTGTAAACAAAAAGCCTTGAAACTGCACCGAAAAAAATGTGCGTTGTTAGTTAAATTTTTTTCGTGAGTTAAAAGAGTTTTTGAAAAGTTAAATACGTTTTGTCGCTGTAAAACTCAAAATGAATTGGATCAATAGTTTTTTTCTTAATTTAAAGCTTTTTCTTACGTTTTGTCGCTGTAAAACTCAAAATGAATTGGATCAATAGTTTTTTTCTTAATTTAAAGCTTTTTCTGCTTAAAACAATTAATTTTCAAAACTTTAATTAAACTTACAGCTCGACTCACGAAGTGACCCTGATCAAGAATATATATACTTGTCAATACCGGACTCACTTCGTTCTATGCGTTACAAACGTTTGCACAAAGTTAATATACCCCGCCCTTTCAGTTTTAGGGTATAATGACAATTTCATAAATGTACATTTCATAAATGCCAATGTGAACACTTGATAGCTGAAAACAATTTCGAAACTCCAAATGCGCATTTAGAGCTCAATGTGAACGTAGTATAAGGTGTTTTCACGATACTATAAAAGCTCAGACAATCTGACAATTAGGATCAGCTGGAAGTTAAAACCTAGAGAAAACAATATACCATATTAACATATACGACTTAGAGCATATGCTTTTGATAAATAACCCGAGTGTTACGTAGGTAACTGATTCTGTATAATATCATCTAATTTCCAAAGTTAAAGACGTCACGATTCAACTACCCTCAATATCTTGGAACAAATACCTGTCATTACTAATGTCTTTATGTATTATATATGGTCCGCGGTATCGATGAATGAACTTTTGAAGGAACAAAAATCACCCACTTTGTACTGGCGAGCTGGCTTGCAATGTTTCTCAAACCATTTATAACTTTTCTCTTGAGCTTTCTCAATATTGCATAAGGCTTGTGAACCAGTGGCGTACCGAGAGGCTAAGCCGCCCGGTGCGGATTCCAAATTTGCCGCCCCTCTCATATGCAATAAAAAAAAAATCTTTGATATTAATATAGGGTTTTGTATGCATAGTTTTCACTTTAGAATTTGGTCTTTCATTGTTCTCAATTATATAAAAAAAATTCTAATATACATATCATCAACCTACTTCTAATACGACGCAAGTTTGGAAAAAATGGAGCAAAACGCGCGCATGAGTCTATTTTTGCTCTCATTTCTTCCGTGGTTTTGTTGTTCTATCTATGTTTAAAAA
The DNA here is from genome assembly GCA_958299015.1 of Tetanocera ferruginea. Taxonomy (NCBI): domain Eukaryota; kingdom Metazoa; phylum Arthropoda; class Insecta; order Diptera; family Sciomyzidae; genus Tetanocera; species Tetanocera ferruginea. Next base: position 32,256,659 of record OY282642.1, on the reverse strand, counting down.
TCTAGAGCAAAAAGTCTACGAGAAACTTCAATCCATTTTCGCCTATCTCATTTCTAAACACTAATATTAAAAAAAAAAAATACAACAAGTAACTTGAAATGCCTTGATTAGATTAAAATGGGTTACAACAAAACCAAGTTACTTCAGTACTTTTCAGCACATTACTTAAACGAAGTTAAATTTTATGCGAAAAAATTCACTTCAAAATACCGCAATCGAAAAATTATTTCAAAAATGTATTGAACATTTTTTCTTAGTCACATCTTCTTCTTCAAACGTATCGAATATAATCAAAAACAGCGTACAATTTCGTCACTTGAAAAAAATTTCGATTTAATTGAAAATTTGAAAGTCATAATCTATCAAAAATTATATGATAAGTTCCTTGAATTTTTTTTTGGAAATTATTACAAAAATATAAGTATACTCTCCAGTGATTTTTGCGTTAATAACGGAGAAAGTAAAATTGATTTTAGTCCTGCATCGTCGTACTATGATCCTGATTTTGATCCACAAATGAAAAAAGGTGACGAAGAAGAGCTCATGGACAATCATTTCATGGATACTCGATCTGAAGGTTCTCAAACAATCTTTTCCAATCGTACTACAAAGGATTCTCAAACATTCGTTTTCAATCGTGCTACAAAGAAAAGATTATTGCATCCAGCATACAGCAATTGCCGAAAAAAATGAAATGCAAAATTTTCGAAAAGGATTATTGTAATTTTTTATAAAACTTCCATCGAAACCGATGCAAAATTTTTTTGAATGCACATTAGTTCATCAAAAAGATCTTCTGAAATTTTCAAATATGTACAATTAAAGGAAATCGTGAAAAACCCATCTAAAAAGAAGGATATTATAGATAAATTAATTCCTTTAATACATGATAACACAAAAATTAATTTTTGGGAAGATTTTAAGGAATCTGCAGATTCTAAGGATCTTTCTATTGGTTTTACAAGCCATGAGTAAATACCAACATTCATGAATTTATTTATATGTTCCATTAATTTTGTTAAAAATAGTATCAAAAGATTTTTTATTGAGTTTAATGAATAGATTTATATATAATTTACTTAATAAGATACTTGTGTAGATACTTAATTATAATAATAAAAAAAAAAAAAAAAAAAAAAAAACAAATTGGCCATTTCAGCCCTTGAAAGGACTTTGACCGAGCTTCTTAGGATCGATTGTGTTGTGTGTGTTATTAAATTTATGCACACAATTGACCGAGAACTGGACCTACATGTTTTATGCCGACTCCGAACGGCTCATGTTCTCAAGAAGCTTTACATGGCATTATTTACTCTCTGAGGTTTGCCATTGTCTGCAGAGAGGTGGTGACCGATCAGAAAAATTTTTTATTGAAAAACTTTTCGCCACGGCTGGGGATCGAACCCGGGCTCCGAGCATGCTAAGCCACACACTTAACCTGCATGCCACGGTCACCAACCAATAATAATAAGATACTTAATTAAAATTGTAACAAATGTTCAGCTTATTTTCTAAACAATTGTGTTTTAATTGATATTATACAACAAAACCAAGCAACTTTAAAGTTACTTGATTTTGAAAAAACAGCAACGAATAAAGTGTTCTAAGAAACATATAAATGTTTTATTTGCTTTTAAGTAACTTCATAGTTGCCTGGTTTTGTGAAAAAACAAAAATCTTGTTTATATGAAATGAAAAAATATATGACAAAAATTTTCTCAGTATCTTAAGTTCGACTGAATTGTTAAAAAACTGCAACGCAAAATAATTTGGCTAGCACAAGTTTCAAAAATTTCGAAACTTAACTCTTAACTCTTCAATAATTTAACTTTTCAATAATTTGAAAAAACTTAAAAATCTTATATACGGAAAGATTATATCCTATAACACAATACCTCAATTTCTCACAATTTTCAAAAAACAAGTTACTTGGTTTTATTATATCACGGGAGAATTCTATATTTACTAAAATATAAATATGATATATTGACACCTGAACAAGTATTTTTTAAGGAGTAAATTTTGTCATTGCATACACACTATACTTATACCCTACATTTGAAAATAAAATTTATTTATGATATATAAAGTGGTGAACAAAACATATGAAATTAAAAGCGCCATGAATTTTTTAAAAAAATTCCATCAGCAGTATATGTGATAAAAACAATAAAAAATTTTTTTGCGTAATATTTTTCCGAAAAATATATTTGTAATTTTTCAAAATTATATCTATTTTTATTGAACTTATACACATTTTTAAACATTAAAATAAACAAAATTTTGAAGGCGTCAGGTCCCCTTAAACGTTAATAATCGCTATTATTCCAAATGTTGACTTACGCCATATTAGAATTAGGCCAACGATAAAAAAGTTTATTCCTTAATGACACCGAAAAGGAAATTTATACAAATACAATTTTTTTTATAATATTTTATTAAATTATTATTTTTCTTGTTTTTTTATTAGCAAAATCGGTAATTACATTTAGGGTGCTCACAGTTCTGTATTATCTGCTCTGTTTACTTTGCCGTTTTTTACGTACAAACTTGAGATCCCACTTGTTGCTAAAGTTATCTCATAATTCTTCCTTTCCGTTCATTCGAGGCATGTTTATGAACAAATTTCAAATTTTTGAAAACTATTTTTGCAATTTAGCTCCAAAACACAAAAAAAGGTGCTCACAGTTCGATCTAAATATCTTTCTAAAGTTGTCAGGTGTTAACTTTAGAAGCAAACTGTGAATTCCCTAATTGTCAAAGTCTATTTCATTACTTTACTTGTATTCTATAGATAATATGGCAAGATTTTGTAGGCGAGAAGTACTCATTGTAGTTCTAATGTAGGTTTTTATGAATAAAAGCTTAGAATAAAGCTTAAAAGTATAACAATGTTTGGAACTGCGTTTTCTAGACTTAATTTAAAAATAAATTTTAAAAGTTCAAGTGGACCTTTCATACAAGAATCAGTTTCTTTGTGAGCTATAGAAACAATATGCTGAAGTATTTTTCTCTCAACGAGAAACTCTTCATTGTCAATTTCTTCGTGACAGAATTCATTCAGTTTACATTCCAACTTATCATTCAGGAGAATCAAAGGAGTAAGAATTGCGAATTTTTCAGCAAGAGCATGAAGCTGCTGAAACCTTGTGGTCATTTCTCAAAATCAGTTCTTGAAAATTAATAATTAAATTATTAAATTAGAAAATGACCTAAATCAGTTAAGACCACGCCTAATTCCTCTCCAAAGTGATTTTATTAAAACAGTGAAATCCCTTAAAAAATCAAAAAACATTATAAAAGATACGACTTAAAATTATACGCATAAGTCTTATTTCTTAATATGCACTCTGAACTTACAATTCGCCATAATCAAACGAAAATTCCGCCTTTCTCCCACACTCAACACATCAAAGCACAAAACAGCTATTTTTACCAAATATACCTAAGTTGAAAAACGTTATTCTGTTAAACCACTTTTCTATTGGGCATTTCCACTGACAAGTTAAAGCACTTAAAAACTCAAAAAACTTTGAGTTACTCGAAAACACCAGTTATTCAATGCTTGTTTCAAGTCGCAGCCGAGTTATTCGAAAATTCAACTACTCGCACATGCCTAAATATTATGTCTTTTTTTATTTCTTTGGCAACTAATTTTGAGACTCGAAAAACGATTTTACATTTTGGTTGTGCTCAATACGAAGCTCATAAATATAGTTACATTTACTGTGGTGGCCAAATTTATTCATTAAGTTTAGTTCTTTCTTTTGTTTGTACACCTTAAAATGATAATGTACACATATTTATTTTGTAAAATCCTTTATTTAGCTTCAGTGCCGCCCCTAAACTAGTGCCGCCCGGGGCGGACCGCCCCCCCCGCCCCCCCCACGGTACGCGGCTGTTGTGAACGAAATGCTTCTAGTTCCCATTCTTCAGGTTCACGATCCCTGTCACTTAAATATTCCGTAAAGTAATCAACTGAGATTGTCTTTTGTTCTGCGCCAAACAGTAGGCGACTTGGAAAGAAACCTGTTGATCTCAGAACGGAATTCACATTCAACTTCTAATAGGCGCCTACACCAGTCAGCATGCCGAAGTGGCTCTGTAAGTTTCCCAAATATATTCATTAGAATTAGACTAATTCGCTTCACCTGACCATTGCCCTGAGGGAATGCAACAGCAACCTTTACGAGACTAATCTATTTCGATTCTAAATATTCTTGAAATTCTGAAGAAGTAAGGCAAGTGACCCTATAAGACGACCTATATCCTGGCTGGTGACTTTGTATGCTGGCCTGCTGTAGTAACTGACGTACTTATGCAAGACTGCTCAAGCTTCCTTCGTACTCGTGGTATTCCTAGGGTAAATGCGAACTAATATCTTCGTTGATGACTATAAGAAGGTGCTTTCGTTAAGACTGAAGCGGTGGAGAGAGTGGTTAATGTGCAAGGTTTCAAACGGGATGGAACGCGTTTAGTAGTTATACTGTAAAGTAATTGTTCTGTCTTAGTAACGGGAGCTAAAAACCATGAATAAAATTTTTTACAAAATCTTCTACCAAACTTTTCATTCGGAAAACCAATAATGTAAGCATTGCTGTACATAACATTAAGTGGCTATATTTTAATTAATTTTTCTAATCAAATTTGTTTGCATTTCCATGGGTACATAGAACAGCAATCGCTGAATTATCTTCAAATCACTACCTTCTTAGGCTGTTCTTAACTCTAATAAGACTGGGTGTCTGTTTTGAGCAACAACAAATTGAAAATCTACATCTATTGAATCAATCATGGCTACTTTATACATTCGACTAAAGGCATCGACATGACCCATCGATTTTCTATTCTTATGTCAAATTTGGTAATCAAAATTCTCTAATGGATAACACTAATGTTCTCCGTCGTCCAATGGTGCGCACAGACGAGAATGCGCCTGCTGTCGCCGAGAGTGTGAGATTCAATTCACAAACATCAACTCGCCATCGATCTCAAAAACTCAACATTTCACGCACTAGCCTACACTGTAAAAAGTAAATCTTAATATTAGGTAAAAAAACTGTCTTAAAATAAGCTGCAACAGCATTAAGACAGCTTTTGCTGAAATTACTTTTGCCTTTTTATGCTGTAAAACAGCATTCAATGATGTCTTACTTAAAGGCAGTTAAATGGTAAATGCAGCCTTACCTTCGCTGAATTTCAGCTCTTATCGTAAACAAACTGGCCTGAATAGCAATGCAAGCTATCTTAAATTAAGACTCATATGATGAATTGTAGACATTTTTAATATAAAAACCAATAAATTGGTTTAAATTTAGCTAGCTTGTCTGAAAATCAACATCCAAAAGCTGACTTCAAATATGCTTCTTTGGGTTTTCAAGCATTTAGAATATTACAATTCAAAACATGCTTAAATTCAGGCACAAGTTGATTTAAAGGCAGTCTTTAAAATACGCTTTACTTTTTAGAGTGTAAGCATAATTCTGCACAAAGGTCTCGTCTTTTTCTGTTGCAAGGTCCAATTGACTCAGTGATTGAAGGCGCACGACTTTCCGCTTCATTAACGCTTCACAGTTTGGGCCAAAAGACTTGAATTGGAAAAGAATTTTTGGTGAAAAATCATATTTTCTGACGGAGCGCGTTTTCTTCTCGGCGGCTACGTTAACAAACAAATTATTTTCACGAGGGCTTTCACCAATTGAGCAGAGACCCTATAAAAGGTCCGGATATTCCAGATGTGTACCCGTAAATTATTGTCCGTTTTTCGTTTGAGGTGGTCGTCCATGTAGTAGGGGTTTATATCCGAGGCTTTTTTTATTTTTCATTTGGCGATTATTGCTTATGTGGTTAGACCCGTACCTTTGCATATTTCATTTTTTAAGCAGATACTCCCTCATATTAAGAGCCTAGAGGATCTCCTCTATTGATATTATTTACTCTTTATTTTCACAAGGGCTTCCGACATTTGAACAGAGGCAACTTCCTTGTAAAGGGTACGTACATTTCAAATGCACAACCGTAAATCATAGTCCGTTTTTTGTTCTTCAACGTAGTAGGGGTTCATATTTGAGGCTGATCAGTTTTAAAGTCTTGTAGAGACTCCTCAAGCTTACAGTCTAGAGGAGGCAGAGAGTTTCAGACAAAGAGCTTTTAGGGCGGCTTCGTCTCACCTTGAAGGTGGAAGTTGCAGACTATGTGGATTTTTTGCTGAAAACGCAGCGCTGTCCATCACTTTACCCTCTAAACGGCTAAGCTTTATATCTAAAAATCATTCACTACACGAAACCTGCGACCCGTCTGGTGACCTGTAGCTCAGCATATTTATCATAGAATCAACGAAACAGACGTTCTGTGGACTTATTTAGCAACAATTTATGATTTTATATGCAATACCTGTTTTTATTTCTTTTAAAATTCAAGATGGCGTATACGTGTGCCACTAGTTTTTGTTTTTATTTTTACGAATTCGGTGCTTGAACGTTGACTATATAAAAATAGGTCACTTAATCCAAATCTGTTGTCATAATTTAAAAGTTTTGTCAGTTACCATAGGGTTGCCAAATATTAATAAATTTTTTAAGATTTTTAAACATTTTCCTGCAGGTTTAGGTGGTCGCTACTTTCGAATCTGATACCAGAATTGTAATATTGAAGATGACGGATAAGGCTGCCGCCAAATTTTTATATTTTTACGTATTCGGCACTGAAGTGAAGATTAGGTACAAATGGGTCGATGAGTCCGAATCCGTTGTTAGAATTTTATATATATTTATGTTTCATGAATTTAGCTTGAAATCAAAAGTGGCTTCTGTTATGCATACTTCCAAAAAAATTACTTCTGTTCAAAGTATGTAAAACTTTTGCAAAACTTGACGATATTCTAGACGTTCGGACAATTTCATTACAATGTGTTTCATTGGAACCAAAGTATAATGGGAAGTAGAAAAATTTTCCGGAATTAAGAAGGTCCGGGATTATCTTCCCTAGTAGTGGCATATGAAGAGTAAAAGTTTAACTCATATCCAATTACACTCAACTTTGTTTTTACACGGTCTTTTTTTGCACGATTTTGAAATAACACGGTTCGCCAACATTTTTTTTTTAATCAATTTTTTTGGTTTTACACGATTTACAAAAATTTTTTTCACCAATAATATTAATGCTACCCAAATAGCATTTTCTGGGACGAGAGATGTTTAATATTGTTAGATCGTGTGTTTATTCTGAAGATTATTGAATCAGAAACTACTGATCGATTTACTTGGGAACGTATCTACTGTGTTAAAAAAAGAGTTGAGTGTATACAAAAGAGAGTTGAATGTGTATGAAGACGGTGACTACTCACCAATACTCATAAGGGTGAGTATGCTCGAATCATGAATCACTTGTTGCAGGTCCACAACTTATCAGCTGATGGTTTTGACTTGTGCAAACTGTCATGTCATTCACCACTTTCCTATTGTCAGTTTCGACTGAGCAATAGTGTATTGAACTGGTGCAGCGATTTTATAAATCGTTATAAATTTTCTGATATTTAATTTGGGTGCAAATTGTAAACAAAAGGTATTCATATCCCAATTAAGTTAAAATCAATGTGATTTTTACAATTTCGGTGATTTTCCTCAATCAAAAATGGTGTGTAAGTTACACACTTACACACAATATGTATCAGTTTTATACAATAAGATTCTCATTGAATTTTGATGTTTAAGTAATTTGTGAAAATGTGAATATATTTTCGAATCGGTCTAAGTCATCATCATTTAACTTTTAGTTTGCGTTTCTTTGATTGTTAAGACTAGAAAAAAATACACAAGATACGGAAAAACTAGAACTACTTCTTTTTAAAATCTTTCCAAAATTTGCCTACTTTTGTTATGTCGTTCTTCAAAAACATTATTAAAATTTGGATTTCGAAGTTCATTCACGAAATTAATTTTGTAATATCTTCCGGTAGAACTTATTGAGATAAAGATGAACTAGGTCTTTAAAGGATGGCATTTTACTCTTAAAATAGTTTTAAAGATTAATCAAGGCAAGGTTCTGCAAAACTGAATCCTTCAAATTCAAACTTTTTTGTGTAAATAAATGTATTGGGAGTGTTAAGGCCCAAAAGCAAAAGTACAACTTCAAGAGTATGTTCCCTTTTTCAAGATTATGTTAATTTTTAAGCATTGAATTGCGTAGTTTGGAAAAATTCAATCCTTTTTTGCGTATAATTATTACTTGTTTTGTCTATTATTAAATGCATCAATTATATTTTTTATTGAATATATACTTAAAATTACATTAAAATACTTAAAATTAAATATTTTTTTTAATAACGCAACAATGATCATGAGTACATTCACAACAGTGAGTTAAATCAATCTTGTAATAAACCTACCACTGCAGTAATAAAGCGTTTCATGTAAAGTATCACTTACTGCAAACTTAATTATGTATTAACCGTATCCAATTAAGATCCTATCCAATTAAAGTCCTGAATCAATATTGTAAAAATATTTGCACATACAAAATTTAACGATAAAATTCATCAGGATTGCAATGAATAATGAGCAAGCACTAATTTCTTGAATAAACTTTAAGTGTGGCATTTATTAAATTGCTGTGAGCTTTAGTTGTTTTTCTTAATTTTTTTTTTATTTGTTAAAAACTTGCGAAAATAAACAAAAAGAGGAAAATACAATAAAAAGCCTACAACTCAAAGGCGTAAGACTTCGAAACGTATGTAGAGCCGGTCATATAAGTTCTACGTGGTTAGCATAACTATTACAAAGCAGTTCGGTGTTTGATAATATATTATTTATTTTGTAGCTCATTTTAATCCTTCAAAATGTAAAATCAAAAGTTAAGAATTAAACAGTGTAAAAATTTGTTGATTAATATGTTTTTTTTTTTCTTCATAGACTGAAAGAAGATCCTTCGCCAGATAACTACTCAGACTTCAGTGCATTGTGTCATCATTAAATAAATAATGTCTTATGTTTACTTGTGTCTTCCAGTAGTGTAGTTCACTGAATTAACCTCAAAATAACCTTTGTAAAAAAACAAATTCGTTTTCCACGCATAACCTATAAATTTTACCTTACCAAATGCAAGACAAATAACTGTTGATAAACTCGTAATTTTCCTAAATAGTTTTTGCCAAAAAAAAATATATTTTACATAAATATTTTTATGATAGATTTGTGGCTTATAACACTGCCATTGTTAGAAAATTATATGCATACAATACGTGATGATCATTACCGAGAGCAACAACAAAAGCTTCTCAAGTATTATTATTGACTTATTATGCGTGCGAAAAATACATTTCAATAATATTTACTACACATATATATTTACCAATATATTTTCAGCCCGATTTCATGGAACATTATTATGCAGTCGCACGTGCGAACAACAGGCAAGGCGCGTTATTATCTGATGGTAAACTGGAGATAGCGTTACCAGACAGTGGAATAGTGTTGAAAAATGGTGCCAAGGATTTGGCTGTGAGGCAATAGTGCACGAAGAAGTAGCAGTAGACAATGTATGGGGTAGAACACAAATCGCAGAATTATCGGGTAAGAAAATATCTGAAATAACTACAAGTTCAAATTGAGAGTTCAAACGAGAAAAGAATTTGGCATAAAAGAGAGCATAAATTCGAAGAGCGATTCGGCACGTTTTTATAAATTTTGATACAAATCATTTTTAGACATTGAAGAAAATTCTATAAACAATCAGTTGATCTCCGGAAAATCTAAAAGCACAGTTCAACATACAAATAATTACAAACTTTATTCAATGGGTTTTGATAGTAGAGGCCAAGAAATTATGTCCTTATGTCCTGAAATATTATGTGCATTCGAATGAACCACGAACTGTACGAGCTCTACGATGACATTGACTTAGTCCAGCTTATAACAATTCAGCACGTTGCCTGGGTCATGCTTTTCGTATGGATGAAGAAGATCCAGCGAAAAAGATGTTTGAGGCGAAAGTCGACGGTCGCTCTAACCGCGCTTGGTGAAAGAGATTGGAAACGGCGTGCGCAAGGCAGAGCCACCTGGTGAGATCTGATGAAGTCGGCCGTAACCCGACAACGGGTTGTCATGGCCACCTAAGTAAGTAAGTAAGGTTCGTGTACAGTAGGTACCTAAATAAACCCAGTCGATAACCCAACTTATATCTTGCTCTATAGCGCTCTTTGTTATGAGCCTTTTTAGTCTCGTTTCGAAAAATGATAACTAAATATTATGGGCATAGATAGCGATAAAATAGTCTCAAAAATATTCTTATTAAGAATTAAATATGCTAACATTGTCTCCTATTTCTATATAGGAAGATCAGTTCTATTCCTTTATTCCTCTATTACTATTAATATTCCTTTTCTCATTACAATTCCTATTCCTATTCCTATTCCTATTCCTATTCCTATTCCTATTCCTATTCCTATTCCTATTCCTATTCCTATTCCTTTTCCTATTCTTATTCCTATTCCTATTCCTATTCCTATTCCTATTCCTATTCCTATTCCTATTCCTATTCCTATTCCTATTCTTATTCCTATTCCTATTCCTATTCCTATTCCTATTCCTATTCCTATTCCTATTCCTATTCCTATTCCTATTCCTATTCCTATTCCTATTCCTATTCCTATTCCTATTCCTATTCCTATTCCTATTCCTATTCCTATTACTATTCCTATTCCTATTCCTATTCCTATTCCTATTCCTATTCCTATTCCTATTCCTATTCCTATTCCTATTCCTATTCCTATTCCTATTCCTATTCCTATTCCTATTCCTATTCCTATTCCTATTCCTATTCCTATTCCTATTCCTATTCCTATTCCTATTCCTATTCCTATTCCTATTCCTATTCCTATTCCTATTCCTATTCCTATTCCTATTCCTATTCCTATTCCTATTCCTATTCCTATTCCTATTCCTATTCCTATTCCTATTCCTATTCCTATTCATATTCCTATTCCTATTCCTATTCCTATTTCTATTCCTATTCCTATTCCTATTCCTATTCCTATTCCTATTCCTATTCCTATTCCTATTCCTATTCCTATTCCTATTCCTATTCCTATTCCTATTCCTATTCCTATTCCTATTCCTATTCCTATTCCTATTCCTATTCCTATTCCTATTCCTATTCCTATTCCTATTCCTATTCCTATTCCTATTCCTATTCCTATTCCTATTCCTATTCCTATTCCTATTCCTATTCCTATTCCTATTCCTATTCCTATTCCTATTCCTATTCCTATTCCTATTCCTATTCCTATTCCTATTCCTATTCCTATTCCTATTCCTATTCCTATTCCTATTCCTATTCCTATTCCTATTCCTATTCCTATTCCTATTCCTATTCCTATTCCTATTCCTATTCCTATTCCTATTCCTATTCCTATTCCTATTCCTATTCCTATTCCTATTCCTATTCCTATTCCTATTCCTATTCCTATTCCTATTCCTATTCCTATTCCTATTCCTATTCCTATTCCTATTCCTATTCCTATTCCTATTCCTATTCCTATTCCTATTCCTATTCCTATTCCTATTCCTATTCTTATTCCTATTCCTATTCCTATTCCTATTCCTATTCCTATTCCTATTCCTATTCTTATTCTTATTCCTATTCCTATTCCTATTCCTATTCCTATTCCTATTCCTATTCCAATTCCTATTCCTATTCCTATTCCTATTCCTATTCCTATTCCTATTCCTATTCCTATTCCTATTCCTATTCCTATTCCTATTCCTATTCCAATTCATATTCATATTCGAATGCCTATTCCGATTCATATTCACATTGATATTCATATTCATATTCATATTCATATTCGTACTCATATTATAATGTCATTCATATTCGAATTCATATTCGTATTCCTATACATATTCTCTTTAATATCATTTGTTCTCCTCATATATCTCTTCCTCTGCACTTTCATTCAATTCTAATTTTTTTTAATTAATTTTCTTATTAAGTATCCTTCGAGAATCCTCATTATCTAACATGTGGTTTAGTTTTTTTTTTGTTTTATTTCACACAAAAATATATGTCTCAGCTCTCAATTCACATCTTTAGGCGGTTTGAACATTCTGTTAAAAGGCACTGACATCGTCTTTTGCAATCTTCACTTCAACGAATTTATATTGTTGCCAGTTTCATCAATTTCGATTGCCTCAAGTCAGCTTAATCCTTATGGGACTCTTATTCCAAGTTCAGCTTTTGAAATAAATTCATAATAAATGAATTCTTCGTACTAATACCATGTTTAATGCTCTTTGAAGTAGTTATAAGCATCGATTTTTTTTCAAATGCTTTTTGTCTTGATTTTCACAATTTTACCCCAAAAAAAGGCATTAAATCAAGCGAGAAAATGTTATATTTTTCGTTGATTTTTATAAATTCTTGTTCTTTATGATTAAGGCGCATTATTATTTAGGATAAATATATAAATTATTCGTAAGCACTAATAATATTAATACGTTGCTTTCATACACGTATCCTTTATGTTCTCGTATCTTTTTATTTTTTTTTTTTTAATACTTTTTTGTTTGTTTGTTTTGTTTTGCGTGTTAGTAGTTTTCTTTGATGACTTTTTGCTGTGCTGTTCCAAATGTGCACTCATCCTTACAGGACTTTTTGCTTGTAGCCAAAATAAACCTTCATACTCACACACACACACACACACACAAAGCACTCAATTTTCAATGGCTTTCGTTTTATGTACCAACATCCAGAGATTCATAAATATTTTATGAATTTGTGTCGCGTAAAAAAAATATCTTATGATATCATCTTTATAAAGGTGCGATACTTATAGTATATAAAACAATACCTTGAATCTGCCATTTGGTAAATGCTCTCTTTATACACGGTACATGATTTTAATATTTAAACCTTTGACATGGCTTACTTTGCCATAAAATTAAAAGCTATTTTGCATCCATTAATAATCAAGTTGACAGGTAGGTAGGCACAAAATTAAATGAAGACGCTTCTGAAAAATTAGTTTTTTCATATTGTATGAAATGGTTCTATATAACACTTCACCGAAATAAACTGATGCGAAAAAAATACATGAAATATGGATGATATTAATGTTTACCCGTGAAGTCAGGCACAATAATCAACAAGCGGGTAGTATTGTTTATGTCAAAATCTGAACTTGACTATTAGGATTTTATCGGGGTAACGTATTCTTATGAAAGGATATAACAAAAATATTTACAGGGAACGTGTTTTTTTATAAATCACTCAGTTGATGAAAAACCATAAAGTTCTTAAGGCGTTGAATTGGGTTGTTCTTTTCTCTTTGATATGGAATTACGTGGCAAATAAACTGCTATGAACCGTTGAAAAAATGGGATGCTATTGAATGGAACGTTACTATTGGTGGAAGATAATAATATGTAAAATATTTTGGAGTTATTTGGGTTGGTGTTTTTCTTTATTGAAAACTGAACCAATAAGCTGGCGTTGGGGGTTTACTTGAAGAAACTCAAACTCACCACTTCATGAAAAAATGTATGACTGCGCCGACGATAATGGTTCTTCTACGCGTATCTCCTCTTTGAAACTGCTTGACCACTACAATGGTTTTTAAATTGAAATATTGGCATTTGTTTTTTACAGAATGGCTGAGTCACAATGAAGTAAAGCGATAGGTTCAGGATATCTTAATTTTTACGGACAGTCAAACAGTAATAAAAATACTTTGGGGGACTGCTCCTAACATCATCAGGGCCCTTTACATGTCCTCTCAAAATGAGATGGCTGAGAAATTCGACATTCATCTCATCTGAGTGTGGTATAGAGGAAAGGCGAGGTGAAAACGCTTATGCCTGGAAACATGTCAAGCTTCAGATGGAATCATATAACTACACTCAGAACAAAAAACACACACCTTTCTCTGATAAAAAATTTAGCTTTTTGCGATAAACGCAATTTTCTTTTTTTCAAATAAAATTTTCTTCAATTAGAATAAATTTTCACATTTTCCAAAAAAAAATTTTCTTCACTTGTGGGAAATGAAAGTATTTCAAGGTCTCTAATAGAAAAAACTTTATTGAAAATGAAAAATGTTTCCTGTATTTTGATAAAAAATTCACTATGAGAAGTATTTTCTTCAATAAAAATATTTAAAAAAAAAAAAGTGTTTTCTCTAAAAACGATATATTTTTATATATTTCTCTTTTTCATAGAAGATGTTCATTTTTAGAGAATTTTTAGGATCACATTTAGAGACAAGCATTCTCTGAAGCAGAGTCTAGTGTACCTGCATTATTATTATGCAGCTGTTGTCCAGGCTTAGAGAGAAGATCAGCATGCTATTTGGTATATATGCAAATGATTTTTATAGGAACTAGGATAGGAGGGTTATCCTAGAGTTAGAGAAAGAGGTTTTATATTTTACTCGCAAAAGGAGAACTTTCAAAAGATCCCACCATGTATGTGGGAGGGTACAATTCTTACTAACTTAACCTAGACTAACTTAACCTAAACTTATTCTGATCTGTCGGGAGAATGATCAAGTTGGGAGCTTCCAATTTCTCTTCAACTCGATGGTGACTCTGTTTCGGGGAAGACCTTCTTGTGGATAGCTTTTAAATCTCATGCGCCTATTTTACAAATGCTTGCCTCTTTGAAATTCTTCGATTATGCGCTTTGACAAAACGTTAACCACTGGGCAATTTATTTCCCTTCTCAGTATTAGATTCACCACTTCGCCAAGGCGAGTCAAAGCTGCATTTCGCATTGTGAAACTAAGGGCACTCAATAGGACGTAGGTAGTGTTCTCTACTGTGCTTCTAGAGCAACAGGTACAATAAAGGTCACTTGCATGCTTAAATTTATTTCGACGTCCGATTTGTGATGTCTACCACACCACACAGATATATTTTGGACTAGCTGATAGGTCAAGTGTCCCATCTCCGACCTGTTTCAAGAAAAGGGTCCGTACGACCCTTCAGCTTTTTTGTTACTAGCTTGTAGGTAGTTTTTCATGCACTCACGCTTGCCTCTTAATAGCTTTTTTCAAAGCTTTTTTTGATGTGTAGATAGAAAACTTAATTGGAAACCCAACCTAGCCAGGCAATAATGTTATATGGTGTTTTAGTCTGGTAGCCTGCACTTAATAAACAAACACACCTCAATAAACTTTAGCAAGATCAGCTGATCTGTGCATTAGCGGAACACTGAGAACCACTCCTACGGATGCACTCGTCACAATGCTCCACCTTATACCATACTTAGAACACTAGCAACTAAAAAACTCTTTCCTCCAATACCCAAATCGTCGACTTTATCACACAAAAACTATTCTTCTACAAAAATTTTGATGCATCCATTCCCTCCAGAAATGAATGGGATACACCGATAGATCAAAATTGGATGGCAAAGTGGGTGGAGGAGTTTTCTCTGAATCATTAAACATCAATCTCGCCTTTAGGCTCCCTGACCACTGTAGTGCCTTCCAAGTGGAAGTTACTGCTATACATAAACGCTGTTACTTGGCTTCAGATGAATGAAATATCAGTCAAGGATATTTTTATTCTATCTGATAGTCAAGCCGCTTTGAAAGCTCTGGAATCTGTTCAAATAACATCAAAAACAATTCTAAGCTGCCGCAGATCTCTAAATGAGATGGCAGAGCAACTAAAAATCCCAAGGCATTGAAACTTTCCAGAAAACTATAAGGCTGACAAACTCGCTCGATCTGGTACTACCAATACCTTATCGAGAGAAAATTAAATAAATGGAATACCTCTTACCACATGTTTACTACTCACAAATGAGCTATCCTTTTAAAGAATCAACAAAAGATGGTATACGCGAAACACATGCTTCACGGCACGTCAGGTTTGGCCAATTCTAAAAAAACGCTAAAAAAAAACTCAGTTCTCTTAGAAGGGATCAACAAAATACCGTTAACTGTGTCTTAAAGCACACTTCTTTTTTAAAAACCATGCCCGAAAGTTAAGCATCCTCTATAACGATTACTGCAGAAGCTGCAGAGATAAGGAGGAGAAAGAATATACAGCACATCTTTTCTGCACGTGCCCAGCGTTGGCTAAAACCTGACTTATTCTATAGCATCTATGGTCTCTCCAAACTCTTCAATGACCAAACTTGGGACGAGGCAGCAGCTCACAACCCGAGCACACTCTACCTCGATCCGGACAAAGCCGGACACGTATGCGAAGATGAATACATAAAGGATATCTACCGTGCGACCATATCACAGCTTTCCCAGTGTTGTCCAAAGCCCAAACTCCTAGGTTTTGATAGGTCGGTGATCGTTTGCGCTCATAGCTCTTGCTAGATGGTAGATGGTAGATGGTAAATGGTAAATGGTAAATGGTAAATGGTAGATGGTAGATGATAGATGATAGATGATAGATGATAGATGGTAGATGGTAGATGGTAGATGGTAGATGGTAGATGGTAGATGGTAGATGGTAGATGGTAGATGGTAGATGGTAGATGGTAGATGGTAGATGGTAGATGGTAGATGGTAGATGGTAGATGGTAGATGGTAGATGGTAGATGGTAGATGGTAGATGGTAGATGGTAGATGGTAGATGGTAGATGGTAGATGGTAGATGGTAGATGGTAGATGGTAGATGGTAGATGGTAGATGGTAGATGGTAGATGGTAGATGGTAGATGGTAGATGATAGATGGTAGATGGTAGATGGTAGATGGTAGATGGTAGATGGTAGATGGTAGATGGTAGATGGTAGATGGTAGATGGTAGATGGTAGATGGTAGATGGTAGATGGTTGATGGTAGATGGTAGATGGTAGATGGTAGATGGTAGATGGTAGATGGTAGATGGTAGATGGTAGATGGTAGATGGTAGATGGTAGATGGTAGATGGTAGATGGTAGATGGTAGATGGTAGATGGTAGATGGTAGATGGTAGATGGTAGATGGTAGATGGTAGATGGTAGATGTTAGATGGTAGATGGTAGAGAACATAAGTACATAACATCTTAATTACTTTTCATTCCTAGATGACTTATTTGGTGTGATCAAGACAATATAAAATGACAAAATATTTACGCTTAAATATTAAATTTTCATTTAAAATGAAAAAAATACCATATGCATATAAATTAAGATGACAAATATTGCAAGCCAAACTTAAGAACGAAAAAAAGAAAACTTTTTGAATAGCTTTTTGTGCCAATATGTATTTAGTATTCTAACTTAGTACATAGCTACTTAATTAGTTCATGAAATTTAATTTGAAAAGCTCTCAACGCTAATAATCCACGAAATAATAATAATAATAAAAATAAAGAAATGCAGACAACAAGACAACTCCTACGCTTGACACCTCCAATAGCAACCATTATGAGAGCAGCCATTAAGGACATCATGAATAAGACAAAAAAATATTGACAACAACACAATCAATTAGCAAACATGTCCGAAAATATATACACAGAAGATAACAAAATTTGTCTTATTTCATGGAAGTACACTGTCTGGGTTAAAGTCCTTGTTGAACAATGTCAAACAATGCCAACAGATGTCAAAAAAAAAAATTAAATAAATAAAATAAAACAAAAATCACACTAACAAGCTGCAATACTTAAGAGCTGAGTTAATTGCCACTAGAAACGTTGATGACGGTAACTTACACTCAGGAAACTGTAGACATTGTTTAAGCGTATGATTAATTGTAAGATGAATGAGCAGATGATTAAAACGAAATAATAGGTTTCAAACGCCTTAACAAAATGTCCATTCATTCATTCAGGTCAGTAACAAAAGTAACAAAAAAATGAATCTGACCTTATGGTCAGATGATTTTGTGGAAATATTGACATCCTTTGTGTTGTTCACTTTTATTCAAACGAAAAAGACAATCGATGAAAATATAAGATGAGTGTGGAATTAATCACTGAATTATTTCTTCCACTTGATGTGAGTATCGGAAATACGATAGCTTCGAGGCATGGTCCTTTCAAGCTAATGGCATTTGTCTTCTTGTGATTTGTAGGGAGAAAATACAGCAAAAATAAATTGACGAGTAAACAAAAGCCACGCTTGATATCTTTCAGACACTCACGCATGATTGTTCGTTCGTCCGTTCGTTCGTTCGTTCATTATGTCCACCTTGGTTTAGGTAACGTGCTTTACACGCTTATCTTGACCTCTGCTGTTGAACCTAAACTATGCAACTTGCCATGTAATACGATACAGCCAGTCTACGTATGTTTAATTTAATCGACAACTCGCTATTAGCCGTAAAATTTATGAAAGGCATTGTTGCTAAGCTGCTTTAGGCAAAGGAACAAAATAAAAAAAAGACTTACAGTAGGCAAACCTTCAGCAAAATGTTTAGCAAGTAAGCGCCATCATGTGCTATGAATTATTTTAAAAAAAAATATGAGACTGTGATATGCAAGGTGTTAGCTTAAATATGTTGTATACGAACAAAGTTTATATTAAAAATGGTTATGGTTAAATATCTTAGAAGTTGTCTTATATTTATTTTTTTTTTTTTGAATTTTCGAAAAATGTTCCAGAGAGTGGTGAGATACTAAAGATTATAAAAACTTTATAAAATATTGAATTTAAGCTGAATTTGTACTTTGAAAGTAACTTTTCGTTCTAGAAGAACTATTTCTTTAACTAGAAAATTGTAAAAATAAAAAAAAAAACAAAATTCAAAGAACAAACCAAACTAAAGCCATGTCGTAGGACTTTTTCCTAAATCTCTGTCCGCAGCTTCTGTTATTTGTACCACTGTTTAGATGATCAGCTGTTTTAATGAAGCCCAAAACCACTCGAGCATGCGCCAAGCGGTCGTCTACCTCTCATAAATATTAATTTTGTATAAAAAAAATTGAGGCAAGTCTACGGCACAGAAGTTATTAACCTCTGCTAAGATGTTCTGAAAGAAATCTCATTTTTTTCACATTCAACTTTAAGTTTTTATGCTTTCACACCTGCGTTAATACGACATCGATATAAAAAAAATTGGAAAAAATATGATAAAAAAACCTATCACTAAAGCCATATTAGCACCTTATTGCATTATCCCTTGAAGTCAACAACCAAGGTATGCTAGAGTATCCGGACTGCTTGCAAACTTCCAGATGTTCGGCAGACTTGCACAATTATCACAAACTGCACCCTGCTGTTGAAGATGAGGATGATGTTGATGATCTTACAAAATATCGTCACTGCAGATGCACGTCAGCAAGACGGCAAGACGTGCAAAAATTGTATAAACTTGCACATGAACAGCTTCACGGAAGCATTGGCCTCATTTCAAGAGCAGCACAACTAAAGAAATCGGCCGACGCAAAACTTTGTTGCCAAAGAAAATTAAAAAAAAAAAATTATTTATATATAAATATTGCAGTGAAAAATGGACAGCTCTTTTATATCTAGATAAAACGGAAATACTTGACCACTTACGCAGCAACACATCTGAGCGGATATGATGTCAGCCTCAGATGTAGCAGCTATTTTGATCATGACATTGGAACACCCAGATTATTCTAGATTGAGATCAAGGTGAGAACAAACTCAATACTCTCAAGGGTCGAGCGCAACAAGGATGATAATTATACCGATCACTGAGCACTGAGATCAGTGAATAACGATGCGCTTGGAGAGTAAGTTTTTTCTGTGCCGAGATGTTGTGATGGGAATAAATGTTAGGATGAAAAGGAAGTTATTTAAACTAAATATTTAGGAAGTTAGGAAGAAGCAATTTATTCTAACATCTGCAGCATATCGATGAAGCAGCTAAAGTTTCAGTGAGTGTGTGAATAATTTTTTTGTTAGAGATCAGATGACATTTTAGGCAATGTTATTCTAATGTCTGTCATATGTATTAGTTAGGCAAAAGAGCAGGTAAACATCTTAATTAAGATCTGACAAGCTATGAGATAAATAATCTTTCTGCTTTATTGAATTTCTCATACAGTAAGTATTTAAGCCTGAATATAAATAACTTTCCAGCCAATGTTTGAATACGTTTTAGACTAAATATTTATACCCCCACGCGCACTGCGTAAGGGGTATGTTAATTTTGTCACGACTTGTGTAACGCCCATAAGGAGGTGTGGTAAGTATAGAAAAGTATATATATTCTTGATCAGCATCACCACCTGAGTTGATTTAGCCATGTCTGTCCGTTTGTCTGTCTGTCCGTGTGTCTGTCTGTCTGTCTGTGCGTCTGTCTGTGCGTCTGTCTGTCTGTCTGTGGACACTAGACTAGTCCTTATTTTTATATTTGAGACTATTTAGCATGCCGCCCCCTTAAATTGTTCCTTTTGACAAAAAAGAAAGGTTTGCAAAATTTCAGGGAGATCGAATAAGTGGAAGGCGAGGCGCATGCAGGGCAAAGTTCGAATAGCTAGCTTAAAAAGTTAGCTAGTTAAAAAAAAAAAAAAAACAAAAAAATCTATGACTTAAAACTGTAAACATAATAAAAACAACTTTTTATTTCTTTTCCAACTTCATTGAGCATCTGAGAATTTGCAATGCAAGCCTTGCCTAATCGATATCTCGATTCGCCAAGGCATATCCAACATAAATTGTAAAACAAGTTCGTTCTCTATTGATTGTAAGTTTATTAAGTGTTTTGAAAGAACTATAGCGTTAGAATAAATAAAGGGTGATTTTTTAAGAGCTTGATAACTTTTTTTTTAAAAAAAACGCATAAAATTTGCAAAATCTCATCGGTTCTTTACTTGAAACGTTAGATTGGTCCATGACATTTCCTTTTTGAAGATAATTTCATTTAAATGTTGACCGCGGCTGCGTCTTAGGTGGTCCATTCGGAAAGTCCAATTTTGGGCAACTTTTTCGAGCATTTCGGCCGGAATAGCCCGAATTTCTTCGGAAATATTGTCTTCATTTCTGGTTGAATGGCTACGTAAATAAGCAAAATTGCCGCATTTGGAGTGAAGAGCAACCAGAAGCCGTTCAAGAACTGGCCATGCATCCCGAAAAATGCACTGTTTGGTGTGGTTTGTACGCTGGTGGAATCATTGGACCGTATTTTTTCAAAGATGCTGTTGGACGCAACGTTACGGTGAATGGCGATCGCTATCGTTCGATGCTAACAAACTTTTTGTTGCCAAAAATGGAAGAACTGAACTTGGTTGACATGTGGTTTCAACAAGATGGCGCTACATGCCACACAGCTCGCGATTCTATGGCCATTTTGAGGGAAAACTTCGGAGAACAATTAATCTCAAGAAATGGACCGGTAAGTTGGCCACCAAGATCATGCGATTTGACGCCTTTAGACTATTTTTTGTGGGGCTACGTCAAGTCTAAAGTCTACAGAAATAAGCCAGCAACTATTCCAGCTTTGGAAGACAACATTTCCGAAGAAATTCGGGCTATTCCGGCCGAAATGCTCGAAAAAGTTGCCCAAAATTGGACTTTCCGAATGGACCACCTAAGACGCAGCCGCGGTCAACATTTAAATGAAATTATCTTCAAAAAGTAAATGTCATGGACCAATCTAACGTTTCAAATAAAGAACCGATGAGATTTTGCAAATTTTATGCGTTTTTTTTTAAAAAAAAGTTATCAAGCTCTTAAAAAATCACCCTTTACAAGAAAGCAAGTCAATCAGGTATGTCGTGGAATCCGACTCGTTTTTGCTTGTATCGGAAATGCTGAATCGATTCCGATCAAAAATGCTGCCACGCATTCCGATCGATTTAAGCGCCTTTTGAGCATAAATAAAAGTCATTGTAGAATCAGCTGTACAAAAATCAACAAAAGTTCTGAAAACAATTTTTGCCTAAAATTTACACAAATTTTAATAAAAATTTTAAAAAGTTGTTCAAAAATATGAACCGTTTTGGCTTTTTTCTTACTGCAAGAAAAACTCGCTGAAAGAGTGAAGCGTCGAATTCAAAGAGATCACAGCAATCCTTTTGGAGATACCGGATGCGAAGTAAGAACAAACCATCTAACAGATACAAGAACATTTGTATAATTCCTGAAAATAAATTTTGCAATATTAGTAAAAATAAAGTGCTATGTTCTAAATCCATAACATCGTTAGCAATCAGCTGGTCAGTTTGTTTCCGATAAACAACTCGATAACCCGGTTTATGCGACATTTAAAAACGACACAATCCAAAACGAATAAATCCAATTCGAACATAAAACCGATAAGATCGGATTGCACGATAGCAAAGTGAAATTTCAGTTTTAAATCCTATTCCGACAACAATCGGATTCCACAACATGCCTGAAAATCTATTTATTAGATTCTTGTGAAAGCCTTCTAAGGAGCTAAATTGCCATCGAAAGGTCAAGCTTTACGTGATTTGTTTTACAACATGAGAAAGGTGAAAATGAATCTAAGATCTAGTGCTCATCTTGTGATAAAAGAAATAGAGATGTTTTGGGAGGAAGCACGCATTTTCGTACTCAAATTGGAGAGCTATATTTGGATTGGAAAGCTTGGAAAGGTAAGTCAGCTTCAGATCCACCGAGAAGCAAATTTTCTTAATTTATCATAATGATGGACTTCGATATTGCTCATGGTGATGCATTAGATTTGATAAAGATTGATGAATATGAAAATGTTCTTGAAAATCAAAGGAAGCACCTGGTCCACCT
This sequence comes from Tetanocera ferruginea, assembly GCA_958299015.1. Lineage (NCBI taxonomy): Eukaryota > Metazoa > Arthropoda > Insecta > Diptera > Sciomyzidae > Tetanocera > Tetanocera ferruginea. Next base: position 32,234,031 of record OY282642.1, on the reverse strand, counting down.
GGCTGTATGATGGGTGGAATTCCTTACACCAAAAAGAAACTAGGAAAAAAATATCCGTGAAGAAAAGGGACAGATCCGACAAGAAAAACACAAAAACTGCTCACTACGTAAACATTTTTATATTCTAGTCGATTGGGTTAAAGTATAAACAGATATGTTTACTTATAGAAAGTTTAGTGACCAAAGACTCCGGACAGTAAAGAAGTACAAGGCAATGCACAGAATTTTTCAGTTGAGGCTGGAGATTCAGAGAATAAGGCCGGTTTAAGCAAAGTCTACAGATTTCGAGCTAAAAAACATTTCATTACGCCTTAATGAGTGGCCCCCTGCAGCGGGATAAATGCACAATAAGCGATAGAGATGCCTTGCGAATTCTTCTTGCAACTGCAGAAGCTCTTAGTCATGATTTAAGCAATTTGATGGTCAACAGATCAAGTCTACGACGTTGTCGTATACAATAACGAAAAAAAAGGGCCAAAATTTTCAAAATTTATTCCAAGGAAAAGAGATGCAGTTGCTCTGCATTGGAATGGAAAATTGTTGCCATCATTAAGTGATAATAAATTGGTTGATTGGTTACCAACATTGATTAGTTAAACCGATGGTGAGAAATTGCTAGGACTTGTACGTTTTTCTGCTGGCACAGAAAAAGAACAATCGGACGCACTATTTGACTTATATAATAAATGGAATTTCGCTGACAAAGTTTTTGCAGTATGCTGTGATACTACTTCGTCGAATATGGGCTGCTTAAATGCGGCATGTGTTCTATTAGAGCAAAAAATGAGAAGGACCTTCTTTATCTTCCATGTCGCCATAACGTTTTTGAGATCGTACAAATTTCAAATGCATAATTTTATTTTTTCAAAAATTTTTTTAAAAAGTTGCCAAAAAAACCGGTTTTTTTAGCAGGACCGGGCCGGTTTCGACAATTCTTGAATTTTTAATAGCTCAAACTATTTCATATGCAACCATAGTTTATAATTCCGTGGGACAAGGAAAATCCGAAATATTTAAGCTTATGACGCAGCCTAGTGATCAGTAAGGACAAGATAGATAGGGGATGCGCCACGCATTCCCCTTATTCGATCAGCCTTAAACTTTGCAAACAGTATCTTATTATTAAAAGGAACAATTTTACTGAAAACCACGCCTACCTCCCATACAACCCCAAAATTGAAAACTCTATAAAGAGACTAATATTAAAGTTACAAAACTGAAACTAGGTATTTGTGTATTTTATGTCAAAACTAAGGTGTGTTAGAAAAATGGGCGTCATCCACCCAATAACACGGCCACCTCCCATATAACCCCAAAATTGAACATTTTATAAAAAGGCTTATATTTATGCTTCAGGAAAACAATTTGATATGTTTGTATTTTAGACACATAAAAATAACAAAATCTTCTAAAATCTCATACAAAAAGCTCTCCAATTTAAGATTCTTTAACCCTTAAGAATCGGTCGTGGGGGTATTTTAACTTCGGCCAAGTCGAAGATATACCTTACTAGTTATATATAATATACAGTGAGTCAAAAAAGTTAAGGTAAAAAGCAGTTATGAGTTTAAATTTGTTTGTACAACTTTATCCAGTACGGCAAATCCAGTGTTAATATATATGTACACATTTCGAAAAAACCATCATTAAATGGTGTGTCACTCACGTTTTCGGACGATTTGCATTTTTCGACTTCTTCTAACAAATTCCTTTAAATCTGCGAATTGTTTGAGTTTATTAAAAGAATAAAATAATTTTCCGTTACGAAATTGAGTAGAAATTTTAGCTGCAAAAACAAAATTTTTTTTTCTCAGAATTTTAAGACTTTTTCATATACTGATTTTGTCACTCACGTTTCATGCCGGTGTCACTCACGTTTCAAGATAATTTTAATTTTCTTTTTTTGCGTCTTGGTTAATCTGGTGAACTTTATAAAGCATATTTTGCAAAAAAATTTTTTCTTAATATTCTTTATACAAAAAAGAAAAAAATTTTATTGAAAGAGGATGTAAAGCATAATAAAGTTAAAACTAATCCATAATATAAAAATTAAATAATCCATAAGCCGGTTCTGCAACTGAATTTGTATATATATCACTTAGCATTGATCTAAGCGTTGATTTTTACGCTGATTAAAAACCAAACACTGTGCCAAATATGCCTATTAGCAACTCCGTCGATGCTAACAGTTTAAAATAATGATTTAATTATATATTTTTAATCTTTGCAAAGTTTTTTTTCTTTTATGAATCCGGATTTAACTATAATTTTTCTACTAATTTTTTTTCATAAGTTCTTTTAGGGTCGGCTTTAATTTTTTCTTGTTGTTTTCGTTATCTTCTTTCATTTCTAATACAAAAACAAATAAAAAAAAAATTAAATGTCACTCACGTTTCACTCCTTCAAATGCTTTTTTAATGAAAAATAATTGTGTCTGCTTGATTTAAAAAAATATAAAATTCACTAATTTTATATAGAAAGTAAATCCGAGACAAAAAATGTGCCAGCCAACAATTTTCCAAAATAATCTAACTTATCAATAAACACTGTCACTCACGTTTCACTCTTGAATCACTTTTTTTAAATTATATTTTTCGATAGAAAATGATATGTAAAAAAATTGTAATATGCTTTTTTCAATCGAAAATGTTTCAATTGTGGATATTATATAGTTATATAATACCAACTGTGCTTTGGTATTTCAATTCCGAAATACCAAATTACAAAACATAAAAATCCTACAATTTTTTTAACTTGCTACAGATAAAAAATACATATAATAAAATGAGTAAAAATTTAGGGACACAATATGTTTTTTTAAAAATGCTTTTTCCGTATGAAAACACAACCAATACTCTTAACGTTTCATGTATTTTTATTGACCTTAAAGCATTTTTATTTTTTCAGGTTTAGGTTTACTTTTTCTGGATTTGCCAAGTACACTTGCAGAAAAGAAAAGTATAAGCATTTAAAAAAGAAACATTTATTTTTTCATTTACACCAAAATAAAATTTAAAAAAGATTTTATTTCATATTACATGTTAAGAAACTAAAAAAAACATGATTTTGATAACAAAAAAGTTTAGGCACAAGTAATTATGTTTTTATCAGAGTGAGTAAATTGCAAGCCCTCTAATATTTGGCTAGACCTCCTTTGGCTTTAATTATTGCCTCTTAACGTTTTTACATTCTTACAAAATTTTGTGTCTACTCTGGTGATATTATTAACCATTCGGTGCGTATGGCCTACTTGAGCGTACTTTTAGAAGTATGTAATATGAGAATTCGGGTTTTTTTATGCTGAAATAAAAATAAATATGCTGAATGGGGTATGGGGAATGTTCATATCGGGTGATTGCAAAGGTGTTTTTAGCTGATTTCAGAGCTAGTTAAGCCATTCCTGCAAAAAATTAGACCATTTTTTTTTTGTCGTTATCTTGTTGAAATTAATATTGCATCTCAGTAAGTCCCAATTTTTCAACACTGTTTTTATTAGGTTTTATCTTACAGCTCATTGTTCAGTTTTCTTAAACGGTTTTGAGCGCCATATGATGCAAACAAATTGTATTTTGATCCATCTCAAAATATAACACAATCCCAAAATGAATTCGGCTCATTTACGTAGGGGTTTGGGAACTCCAACTTCTTTTTTTATTTGAAGCTTAACTTTATAGCTTGCATCGAGAAAATCGTACCGTATATCCAGCTTTATTAAGTGTATTGCGAAGTGGTCGAGCATCAAAGTTTTTTCAAGCCGTTGCTGAATTTCGTGCCAGAATTTAAGTGCTAAGTTTTAGGGTTTTGAGCAATTGCAGGCACTACAATCTACTCCTGGTGTAACGTTAATGTTTTGGCATCACCAGATCGGCTCTTACGCTTTACTTTACCGGTATTTATATAATGATTTATGATGTTACTTAAACTTGAATATTATCTCTTTACTATTTTACCGGTTTCCCGATACTGTTTTTTCTGTACCAAAACATTTATTATTATTTTACGAACTTCAACCGAAATTTTTGTTCCACTGCTTATGTTGCTCAATCTTTACCGAAACTAAGATCAACACTCAGTAAAAACTTTTAACAAAAAAACTTAAGTGCAAAAATAAAGAAAAAAACCAAGAGATATTGTTAAATAAGAAACAACATGAGACATACACAAAATGTGCCTAAACTTTTTTGATAAGGATTTTTCCTTCTTCGGCTTACATTTCGATTTGTGTCTGAAGTAACGGGATATTATTGGAAATTAAAAAAAAAAACTATTTCTAATGCTACTTACTTCATTAAAAAGTTGGTCAAATTCGTTATTATTAGATACTCAAGCAACACTTTGTTTCAGAAACATTGCTGGTGCCTAAACTTTTTTGATTCACTGCACCTTATTATAGGCTCATCTTACAGTTCGAAAAGTTTTGGTGAAACATTTTCCATGAAGATTCCGATTATTTTGAAAAAAACTAAAAAAATGTTTTAATTTTCTATATTTTTTTACAAAAATTCCCTTTAATTAAAGTTGTGCAATCCGAAAAAATTACCATGAATTACAAAAAAACTTTTCAATTTCATTAAAAATGCCAGTGATATTCATGTATTTCTTGTTCCTATAAAAAAAATCACAAAAGCCACGTTATTTCTAAAAACCTCATGTTATATTCATCGTTATCCACACCCAGAGGATGCCTAATGAATTCACTTAAAATACCGCAAGCCACAAGGACTTCCCCAACTAAGCAGAAACTATGACAGTTTTTCCCACAATTTATTTAACCGCAAACTAAAAGCAATGTGCGCATAATTTAGCAGTTTCATGTGATATGATTCGCCCGCAAAACGCTCTCCAGCAACACGCGCTCATGCGCAATTAACATGCTGCTAGCGAAACGCGCGCATCCAAAGCCAACAACGTTTTATTTTATGTCATTTTATAGGCATTGAATAACAATTTCCATAGATTCAAAAATTCTTGGCACCGTAATGTTAATAAAAATGATAGAGTACGGCAATCAGCAACTGTTGCTAAAGACGCTGTCAAGCATATTAATGGTTAGCGCAAACCATGACAAAAGAGGGCAGGGCGCGGCAGTCTATGAAGTATGACGTAGTTATGCTATGAAAGACGTGCGTGGCATGAGCATAACAATTGGCACAGAACAGAGTAAACACAGTTTGCTCAAGCAACAGACCAAGAATAATAGTGATGAAGAACAAATGGTAAACAATGGAATACTATCGAGTTCCAGGAAAGGTTGCGAAAACGCGGAAGCGCACTAAAGTATTCTAAAGTTACGCAATGTCATCCATCAGTCGAGCATAGAATTAAGGTGCAACTTGTTGGACTGGGATGTGAGGTGGAGAGTGGGTGGCATGTGGCATTTAGTGTGTGTTGTGATCTGTTTCGTTTCTAAAAGGTTAAGGGCTTGAATTTATGTACACGTAAAAGCAATTTGTTATTTATTTGTGTTGTTATTATTTTTGTTTGTTTTTTTTTTATTTTTTTTCTGTTTGTTTCATTTTGTTTATGCATTATTTATAAGCTTAAACGAGGAAGCAGAATTTTGGTAAAAACAAACAAACAAAAGGGCCCAAAATGCGATATTTTCTCAAATAATATGTTACAAATTATATCCGCGTGTGACTCCGCTAAGGCGGAAGCTTTACTTATGTTTATATCTAGTCAAGCTTTTTTCAATATTTAAAACTGAATTTTATGATTTTATTTTTCATATAATTCCGGAAGTTTTAGTCTTAAAATGTTTCCATTTATCGTTTGACCTTGTTTCAAACAAATTAAAAAAAAACCCTTTTAAACACTTTTTTTAATGCAAGGCCATAGCCAGGATTTTCATTGGTGGGCGGGTTTTTTTAAATAAACATACATAAGTATTTTTTAAACAGTTCCACAAACAAATATAACCAAATATAAAATTGTGTTTTAATGTGAATTTCTTATTTACTTTTGATATCACCCATAAAAAGGGCACCAAGATTAATTAATTTTTTTTTTAAATTGTGATTATTCGATGTTCTGAATTTAAGTGTCTATCTTCCACATAAACTGGAAACTCTTTCTATACTTGTGGTGCACCACATCAAGGCTTAATAAAACCTTTGAGTACAAATAAGAAATAAAAAAACTCAGGTATGATGTACAGTAATTTTTGTTAAAGAGATTACTATAATATAAAATTTTTTTATAAAGTTTAAATACCAATAAACAATGTGTACGTATTTTTACAAGTAACACCTGGTTTTGTCAAAAAAGTCATAGGTGGGGTACCTCGATTTTTTGATGGCACTGACAGTTTATTAATTTAGTGTCAAGACTAAATAAATTCAAAAATTTATTTATACAAAATGAAAATCAAAAATGTAAATGTGAGTTTTTGGTTTTTTTTTACAGAAAAAATTATTTTTGCTACATAGTTTGAAAAAAAGTCAAATTTTGTGGTTTTTTTTAAAAGGCATAAGTTATATATAAACATAAAGTAATGGTAAAATTTTTAATAATTTTTTTAAGTTAACTGATAAAAAAACTTAAATACAAAAAATAAATAAATTAAATCTATTCAAAGATGGCAGAGATCTTTGCTTCCCAAATCAGAACATTCAATTTCAGTCAGTTTTTCTCTCTCTTGGTATTTGGTTGAAATATACGCTGAATAAAAATGTTATATAAAGAAATTTCATTAAAAATACTTGTGGTTAGAGCTTTACAGTGATTGTTATCACATTTGAAAGAAAATTTAACAAACTTTTAGAAATAATTAGAAAAACTGAAAAACCGTTAAATTTCGAACAAGATATTGGCGAATATTTGAATTCGACACACCTTTTTTCACAAATTTCACAAGTGATGATGAATTAAACTAAATTTTTTGAAGAAATTGTTACTTTTGAAAAAACTCAAATTCGACCAACTCAAAAGCTCTATCCCAACCAAATTGATCAATAAGCCGATTTTTCTCAAAAATTGAATTCGTCTCTTAGAAGGCTGCGAACCTCCTCTATCAGAAATATCATTTATTTACACATGCTGCACATCTCTGTAACAGTACCTCTCAAATGATATAAGTTTCAATCGTCTGGAATTAAAATTAATACCAAACAAGTAAAGAAAGTCTAAAGTCGGTCTAGCCCGACTATGAAATTCCCTAAACCTACTTTTTCAAAACACAATAATAGTAATGAAAATGGGAGTATCCGTGGGCGGTTGAAGCCCATATTTTATAAACATTTAAATATTGATGAACAATGTACACATACTAAGTTTTATACCTGTAGCTCATATGTAAATATGTTGTTAAAGTGTTTTTGCTATTGTAGATTGTATGGGAGATAAGAGGTTGTATCTTCTTGAAACCACATATATTCCAGATCCATATCTTCACTTTCAGACAAAAAAAAACCGAATCATTAGCGGCCCTAGCGCTCAGAAATTGACTGCAACAATTCCTCCCGGAACGTTTTCAAGAAAATACAGTTCATTGACACCACCAGACCATAAAGTGAAGTGTACGCTATAGCTTCTCTACAAACTACAATCTACATTCGCTTGATACAGAGGTAATTTTTAACCATTTACGGTAATTTGGTTTATTTACGTATCCAGCTAGAGCGAAATGGCCCACATCGCTAAAGAAATTTTTCTTTGATAAATTCGCATTTAATATTTGTTGTTCCAGTACCCAATTCTGTGCTGTTCATGGTCAGCAGAATTCTTAAAGGTACGATTTTTGGATCATGATCAAAAAGCACAACAAAGCTAAAAATGGTATTTGATCAAACAGTACAACCCCCTAACATTTTTTTCCGCTCTCTTTATTCTGCGTGGTAGTGATTGTGCTTGTGTTTGAGTCGAAGAGCCAAATGCAGAATAGAGAGAGAAGAGGTTTTTTTCCATTCTCTGGTTTTAACTACGTTTAAGTTTTTGACGTATTTCCTTTGAGTCTTTTTCAAAACAGAATTCAAAATTAATATTGATATTGAATTTGATCACTAATCTGAAGTCATATTTCAAAAACTATGACATGACTTGAAAAATATTTACTTGGATATAAAAGAAAATAAGATACAGGGTATTTTCATGAAAATTTGGATAAGGTAGAAGAAAAATTTGTCATTGCTTTTCAACCTGCAACTACATACAAATAATTTTTTAATAGAAGCAACATTGTCATCGAGTGTCGAATTTAAAAATTGACATTACAATAAGTTTTGAGGGGCAATTCAAGTATATGTTATAAATAAGAAAACTAGTATTGGCAAGAAATATATGGATCTTGAAGTGATAATTGTAGTTCTGAGGACAATTGGTATATTATATGTATTGAACTCAACTGTCAACTAATTGCAAGCGAGTGATATTTAATATTAGTTATATAATTATATAAATTTTTGTGCATTCGAGCCTGAAGAAAATCCTAAATATAATAAAATTTTAGTTTAGTACTGTGGTTCGTTATTCAATTTTAATTTTTCAGCATAAATAAGAGCTAAAAAAGATGCATTAGAGCTCCATAGTTTAAAAACTTTTACTCTCTGTACATGTAATGGTAACGTGAGTTACTAGCCTAAATTATTTTTTCACTCAACATACAAAACCCATTCTTTTTATAAAGAGTGCATTTGTATTTGTTCATCTATATTATAAAAATTAAAATCTTAATTTAAATCCATAAAACTTTTTTAATGTAACGCAAGTTACCATGGAATAACCCTATATTGGAAAGCAAATAAGCATAAATGTCGTAAAACAATAACTCAGTTACGTGTTCTTCTCAATTTATCAAATCATGTAAGCATTGTATAGATTCCACGGAAAAAGTTCTAAATATCTGCATTTTCATATTTTGAGTACTAAAGTACCTACTCATGTGCTATACCATATTCCTTATTGTGGTCTACGATTTTAAGTAATTTTTTTTACAAAACTGTTTGCAGCTTAAAAGTATAAAAGTTATCAATGGTAATTGATTACAAATCTAATGTCAGATTCAAAAATACAAGATTTGCCAGAAAAATAAAAATACTTGAGTCTTCAGAATTCAAAATATAGACTAAAATTACGCATTTTGTTTTGCTAATTGTTATTATATGCAGAAATTTATCACCAGATTTCGGATTCTGTTGAAATATCAACTTTTTTCTGATCTATCATAGATATGTTCTAATGATGCAAAAGCACCGTTCGTAGTGCCTAGGGACCTATGCTACAAGTTCTTAGCGGCATTTTGTTTCATTTCTGGTTTATGGATCATATTTCATAGTTTAGGTCAATTTTTTGAGTTATTTTTATCGATTTGACCTGAAGGTAAGTGTGACTTGAAAGTAAGTGCTTTAGCCCAATTTTTTAAAATATTTGTAAGGTTTTTTTTTTTTGGAAAGGGCTGCTGAAGATTTTAAAACAAACTTCTCAAAAGTCGATGGCCTTATTTCAAATACCAAACAAGTTGTTATCAAAGCTCCATCTCGAAGAAAATAATTCAAAAGTTTAGCTACTGGTAAGTCCTCACCCCTCGAGACTCTCATTATGGGATGTAATACATGGCGCAGTGCAAGTAAATAGTCTTGTGATAATTTTGAAATTGTTGATATCTTTGAATCCAAAGCTGTTGAAGAGGCTCAAAAATTGTTTTCCAACCTTGAAATAAAGGACCAATAAGCGCACATCAGCTTAATCTCAATCCATACCACGAGCTATAGATACTTTACCCTCAATATCACTGACTTTGGCAAATAGAATTGATTTGATTAAAATTGTGATTTTATTGATCTGTGCGCGGTAATGCTAGTGAAAATGTATATAGAAAGTTTTATCAAGTATTGCATAAAAATTTTGGGTTTGAAAGTTTACGCTTTATTAGTGAAATATTAAGTGGTAAACATTTTAGATGTATGTATTTAAAAATTTCGTCTTGATATTAATGTTCCACTTCATCTTGAATCAATTTTTTTAATGCAAATTCTCAACTTTTGCTTTTATTTGTTTCAGTTCAATTGATTTTTGTAACCTCTCGGTATTTAGAGGAGTGGGATGATTCCCGAAACCCCTCTTGGCTACGGTTCTGCGTTGATGCCTTTTCAATTATGTCCAGAACTTTTTTCATTTCTTTTACAAAATGGCTGCATTTCCGTTTTCATTGATATGCATTCAAAATGGCTTTTAATGCAATTATTCAATTTGTGCCTTTGCATTTGCAGCTTTTATAAAATTGAGAAAGCTTTTTGTGTGTGTAGCTTAAAACGCCAGTTATTTGATAGCTTTGGTTTTGTTGTTGGCATTATTTTATATAGTATATTTTTATTTGATTTATTTTCATTCTATTTGTGTTGTTTTTGTTGTTGTTGTTGTTGTTTCTATTATTATTATTATTATTGTTAGACGCTTCTGCTATTTAATGCATTTTTCTACTTTATTGCTCTTTCAATTTATCCGCATCGTTATTCTTCTTCTCATCAATTGCAATTTAACTGCAACCAACCTCCTAACTCTTTACAACACCTCCTCAACCTGCCTCCATTAATGATTTTCCCCATTTTACTTTATTGATAAATTTGCACATTTATCAATGCATTCGGCTGACGTTGTTTTTCATGCTTTATTTTTTTTTTTTATTCATTTGCAGGATATGCGCACACATTGCTCGCGGGCAACACAATAAAATTTTTAGCTGCTATAAAAGTTGTTATCCATTAAATGCAGTCAGTTGGGGCTGGTAGATAGAGCACGGCTGTGTGGGAATTCGTTGTTGAAGGCGTATGCATTGTGTTTAAGCTTATTTGTAGTCAAATGGGATTAAAGCTGCTGCACTTGCTTCGTGCTGCTGCACAATTTGTGTGGCAACATTAAAAAGGGACGATTTTAAGGCAAATAAGTTACAGCTGCAGCGGCAGCAGAAGCTCTAGCAAAAGCGATATAATTAAAGTTGATACACCGAATTGATGAATGAATGCAATAACATGGAAAATAAAGAATGAATTATTTATTTTGCATTCAGATAGATAGAGAGAAAAGTGCATAATTTTCGCAAGGCTTCATACATTCTCAAAATAGCCACAAATAATGATGTCAGTCTATCTGATAGATATGTTTTTGCAATGTTCATAAAATGGTGCATATTTTTAGGATTCAAGGTTTTTGAGTTGTGCTTATATTGACAAGAAGATGGATAAATAGCTATGCTTATGGGCTTTCGCAGGATTAGGGGAGAGGGGAAAGTTAAGGTACAGTTTAAATATAAAGTAATGTAACTTGTAGAATTTTGTTTTCTGAAATTTTCGGTGCAAATTTAATAATTATCTTCTTTATATATAAAACTCTTCTGTACATGGCCTTGTCACTGAACTCCTCCTTAAACCCCCTTTTCATGAACTTTGATGTTTGTATTCAGCTGGGTCTGCAGATGGTTTAGGTTTAAAATTGACCCGGTAAGTGGCGCTGTTGTCGCTGTGACAGTGTTTACTGTGGCCATGAACGCGGCTTTAGCCTAACTGAGCTATGCGTTGCGATGAGTTTTATGTGTAGATCTATGGGCGGTGGTGAGTCAGACTGTTTAGTACGGATTGCCACCATGACACTGATGCATGCGGATTGGTCAATCCTTGCTATGTTTCTTACATTGCATGCTTTGTTCAGTGCTTGCCACCATACAAATGCATCATACGCTAGTATATGTTGGTCGTACCACTACGGTGTACAGCCATCTGAGTATTTTTGGTTTAAAACCCAATTTCTTTCCGAAATTCCGATCTTCCAATTGAGCTTTGAATCTAGTACAATTCCCGTTTAATATCGGTAAAAGTCGCTTAATTTCGGTAAAACAAATTGTGGACCTTAGTTTGGTTGGTCGTGAATGTTATCAGTTCCGTCTTGCTAGGATTTACTACAAGGCCGAATCCGGCAGCCGATTTACTTAAATTTTCAAAAGCTCCTACCAAAATGTCATTAAATTTGGAGGGGAAACAGATACCACTACTTACAAGCTATAACCTTGACACCATTTCTATTGAGAGTATTTAGTATTTCATTTATGGCTATAAGCGAGTGCAGGGGAGAGCACTCCTCTCTGGGATGCACCTCTGTTAACGAATCTAGTGATCTGAGTCCTGCCTAAGTCTGCCTGGATTTTTCTTGAGCTTAGTATTGAAAAAAGCCAGTTTTTCACAGGAGCTTCAACACCTAGCGCAGCCAGAGCATTATAAATTGACTTTTTATGCATGTTTTTGAAAGCTCATTCTGTATCTAAGAAGGCCATTAAAGTGCATTTAATGCAATAGAGTTCTGCTACTTTAGTTTATTCGCACTTTCTCAACATTAACCCATTTAAAGCCACGAGCCATATCATCAAAAAAAATTTAATATTATGGAAACCAGTTACTTAAACCAAGTTAATGTGAAAAACATTGTTTAAATAATTAAATTGTTCAAAGAAAAGAGATCTTTCTACTGTCGAGATAACTTCATAAAGGACATGAGATAACCTTTATGATGAGATAACCTCACAAAGGCGTCTGTAGAGCTCCGATTCAGGTATACGTGTTGAGCTACTGCCATATGCTATATGCCAGTACTGCTTAGAGTATCCATAAAGTTTAAATCTGGAATATGTTCCAGAGCTTAAGGTTTGAATAACACTGTGCAACAGTCAACAAAATAACAAGATTCTGCGCTATAGGTTCGATACTTTGATTCAATGTGAGTATAACCCTAGCTGGGTTTCGCGAGTTTGGCGACGGTTTGATTTTTATGGCCCCCAACATATTGTGCTCCTGAGTGATTTCGCCCAAAAAAGGTATCATCACTTTTTGGTCAACAGCTCCTTCATAGTTAGTGATATTGGTTTACTGTCTTCCGCAATGTTGTAGCTAATAGTCTAATGGTTAAACATAAAAGCAAAACATACTCAGAAAATCATTTTTTTCAACACTTTTTTTGAAAAAAGTTAAAAAAAAATTTGATTTTTTTTGCTTTTTTTTGCATAACTTGAAGGGAATCCAAATTTTTCCTATACTATATTCAACAAAATTATAGCCGAAAAAAAACTAAACAAATCTTGTGAACATACTTATGTGATCTGAACATGTCCACAGTACTTTAAAAGCTCCAAAAGATCATATAATTTGGTAAAAAAATTTTTATTATTTTATTTAAATGTTTTCTTTTATTTTCATACACTTTATTATGATTCAATGAAATTAAGAGTTTACTTCTTAGAAAGCGGAAAGCCGAAATGAATCAAAAATAATTCATTTCATGCGAAATCTTAAAAACTTAACTCAATGCAATACTTTAAACAATTTAGAAAGATCTTGTTGTTTTTTAAATTATACACAAGTGATAAATGATGATAATGTATTTTTTGGGATAATTTATTTAGTCAGCAAGGTCTAACAAATCTTAGTTGCTCGAAGAATCATCATCAGAGTCTTGATAAACTTCATCAAATGTACCATCAAACACCACTCATTTTGGTGCTTTCTGTGACACGTGACCTTTACGTCTGGCGCCAATATATTTTGTTCATTAAAAAATTTGGTGAGCTCTTCGGACTTTCTTTGAGAAAACTCAAATCTGCTAACCATGAAATCTAGCCAGCCCTGTGTGATCAGAATTGGTATTGAGGTTGAATATTTCCGGTACATATTGAGAATGGCTTTCCCATTCTTCGTTGTCGGTACTATAAATTGTAGCAGTTTTTATTTCGGATGGTTGTTGCGGAATTTGAACAATGCCTATTGAGTGTCTTTTCGGTAAGTTAGCACTAGACACCGCTTGGTACTGAAAAGCTTTAGCCTTCTTAGTGTACATGCTATTAACAGAATTTTTACATGCGTAGCAGTTTGATTCATTGTGCTTCCTTCCCGCATTAGTCCAAATCAGAGTTGTAAATTCCATAGCTCAATTTGCTCAATTTGCTCAATTTGCTCACTTACAACAACTTCAATATTTTCGTGTGTGTTGTAATTCTGAGAATTGACTTCGCCGCACATCGCGCTGCTACAGCAAGAAAAAACATTTGCATAGCATTGTTGTTGCAAAGTTTTTGCTGCTGCGTGTATTTTGTTGGTATTCGCACTCAATGTGGTGGCTTGTTTTTTGTTGTAATTTTTGCAATTTGTTTAAGGATCATAAAACACACATGTTGTTGTTTTTGCTATTTTTATTTTTTTTTTATGCGATCGAAATTATAATTTTTTCTTTTTTTTTAAATTTATAATTTAACTCACTGCCACAACCCCTCTGGTCCAAATCATCGGCGTTTCAAAACGCAAGGATGTTTGCTTTTGTTGTTCCCACTCAAAAAGTTCATTATAACGTAATACACACACTGAATTAGGGGCGCATTTTTTATTTTCAATAACTTTTTCCCATAACATTTTTGGTACACTTTCTGAAATGCTGAACTTAAAACGCGTGTTTTTTTCTTAAATTTTTGTTGCGCCGTAATTGACGTAAAATTTCCACAAACATTGCAAAAAATATTTATGTTGCCTTACACTTTCCCATTTTTCAGTCTATTTAAATTTGTCTTTTCAATATGAGTATGGCACAGGGTTTAAATTACTTTCAAAAGAACAGCGAAAGCAACAAATATTTTACTGCGGTAGTGCTAAAAAACTAAAACTTCAAACGCATTCGCTTTTACTTTGGTGTGCTTTTGTTGCTCGTAACACTTCTTAAAAACTTTCGGAAGCACTACCGAAGACTACTTTAGTGGAACTACGCAGTAAACTTAATTATTTTTGATGCTGGCCTACGGAAAAATACAATCAATCAAGTTGCAATAACAAAAAATTGTTTCAATTGAATAGTTCCGTGATCACTTTTACAAAAAAAATAATAATAATTCAAATGAGACACTTACAAAAAAAGTGCATTTTGTTTTGCTGCATTGGGTCAAGTTTTTAAGATTTCGCATGAAATGAATTATTTTTGATTCATTTCGGTTTTCTGCTTTCTAAGAAGTAAACTCTTAATTTCATTACATCATAATAAAGTGTATGAAAATAAAAGAAAACATTTAAATATAATAATAAAAATTTGTTTACCAAATTATATGATCTTTTGGAGCTTTTAAAGTACTGTGGACATGTTCAAATCACATAAGTATGTTCACAAGATTTGTTTAGTTTTTTTTCGGCTATAATTTTGTTGAATATAGTATAGGAAAAATTTGGATTCCCTTCAAGTTATGCAAAAAAAAGCAAAAAAAATCAAATTTTTTTTTTACATTTTTCAAAAAAAGTGTTGAAAAAAATAATTTTATGAGTATGTTTTTCTTTTATATTTAACCATTATACTATTAGCTACAACATTGCGGAAGACAGTAAACCAATATCTCTAACTATGATGGCGCTGTTGACCATAAAGTGATGATACCTTTTTTGGGCGAAATCACTCAGGAGCACAATATGTTGGGGGCCATAAAAATCAAACCGTCGCCAAACTCGCGAAACCCAGCTAAGCTTATACTCACCTTGAATCATAGTATCGAACCTATACCACAGAATCCTGTTATTTTTCCAAAAACCGTTTTTTGTGTCATAGTGTAATGAAAGGTTGATCGGTGTGCAGTCCTTAGCTTTCTCTCATCAATGACTAACAATGGCTTAGTATCAAACTCGCACAATGATACTGTATACTTTTTACAAACTTTTTTAAATCCAACTATAATGAAGATACGGTGACGTTTGATTCATCTTTTTTGGCTAGTGTTGATGCATTAGTTGACTTTGGATCTTTTTCTATTTCGGAGAGGTATGTTTTCAATGCGATGTTGGCTATGAAAAACTCTTTCAAAGCAGACAGTGATGAAATTTCTTCTATTGTACTTCTTAGATGTGCAAAAGTATTGTCTGTACCGCTCTGCATTATTATTATTACTATAACATAATTCCGTAAAATGTGAGTGCGGAACGCTTGATTTTTTTGAAAAATTTCATAGCATATTTTTAGGCATTTTTGGTTTTGTGATTTATTGAAACTTCAAAAACTTTTTATATTATTTCATTTTGAAATTTTCAGTCTGACAAAAAATTTTAAAACTTATTTCGTCGTACCTACTATATTTTCCGTTTTTATCTTAATGTATTTTTAAATCGAATATTTCAAATTCAGCTTAATGAAAATCAATATTTCATGTTTTTCTTTATTAAACCGGGCCCGTCATTTTTGACGGGAAAGAACTTGTTTTTAATAAATCTTTAGCTACTGGTTCCTTTATTGATTGTTCGAAAATTGCAGTAATTACTCCAGTTTTCAAAACTGGTTCTAAAAATGATGTTTCTAATTATAGACCCATTTCTAAGCTATCAAATGTTTCAAAACTTTTTGAAATTTACTGCAACGTCTGGTGTTCCACAAGGAAGTATACTTGGACCCTTATTTTTTATTCTTTATATTAATGACATTTGTATGTTTTAGATCTTCAAAATTTTTATTGATATTTCTGGACGATATTTCTGCCTTACAGTCGGTGTAGTATTAATCGGTTACCTTTTAATATAAAGAAATGTTTTCGTATGTCCTTTTTAAGGTTTCTAATGTTGTTAATTCTAGTTATTCTCTGGGTGAGTCCCTATTGCAGTCAGTAAATACTTTTCGTGATTTGGGGGTTATCTTTGACTCAAAACTGACATTTATTGACCATCTTAATTTTATTATTCCTAAAGCGTACACTCAGAAAAAAGTTAATCAGAATATGATAAAAAAGGCACCATATTTAGAGAAAAATGGTATAGACTTTGCTCCAGAGAAAGCTATTCTCTAATTACGATACAAAAAATTCTCTAAAAATGATAAAAAGCTGCCATGAAAAAGAAAAATATATAAAAATATATCGTTTTTAGAGAAAAATACTTTTTATTTTTGAGAAAGGATTTGTTTATATTGAAGAATATACTTCTCGAAGTGAATTTTTTATCAAAATAAAGGACAAATTTTTCATTTTCAATAAATGTTTCTCTAAAAATGAGAAATTTTTTGTGCGAGAAAAATACTTATCATTATTAGAGACATTGAAATATTTCCATTTCCTAGAAGTAAAGAAATATTTCTTCGAAATTGAGAAAATTTTTTCTAATTGAAGAAAATTTTATCTGAAAAAGAGAAAATTGCTATTATCGAAAATAGAGAAATTTTTTACCGGAGCAAGGTATGTGTTTTTTTCTCAGTGTACTTTCTGCTTTTATTTATTCGAAGAAATAGTTCTGAGTTTGAGGATCCTCATACTTTTAAATGTCTTTATAATTCATTTGTAAGATCAAGGTTAGAGAATGCAACAATAATTTGGAACCCGTTTATGCCACACACTCTTTTCAATTACAAAGGATACAAAAATTTTTTTTTCAACTTGCTTTATTTTATACTGACTTTATGCCCTTTTATAATGCAAGATATTTGCTCTTGGGTCTTAAGACTCTAGAAACGAGAAGGAAAATTAGTTCTTTAGTCTTCATATACGATATTTTAGTCGGAAATATTGATTGTTTGTCTCTTCTTGAGCTAATGTGGCTTCGAGGCAGCTGCGACGTTTTAAGTTATTTTTTATTAAACAATTTTGAAGTAATTATTTTAAAAATGAGCCTAATGCAAGAGGTTTTTTTTATGTAATGAATTATTTTTAAATAATTTTTTGGAATTTGCTGTTTCTAAAAAAGTTTTTAAAAATTATGTTAATAGTTTATTTTTACTTTAGCTTTAATGTTATTGTAAATAGTTTCTAGTCTGTAAGGAATTTGTCCATAGACTGAATACTTACTTACTTACTTAGATGGCGCTTACAACCGTTGGTCGGTTTTGGCCTGGTCTAAGAATTTGCGCCAGCCTCTTTTGTCGTGCGCTTGCTGGCGCCAGTTGGAAACTCCAAGCGTTGTCAGGTTATCCAATGCCTGGTCTTTCCAACGGAGATGCGGTCTTCCTCGTCTGCGTTGGCCACCGCTGGGTACCGAATCGAATATCTTTTTCGCTGGAGCTTCGTCGTTCATTCTATCGACATGACCTAGCCAGCGAAGCCGCTCTATTTTAATACGCTTGACTATATCGATGTCGGCATATAGCTCATACAGTTCGTGGTTCCATCGTATTCGGTACTCGCCATTGACGCAGATTGGACCATAGATCTTGCGAAGGATTTTTCTCTCGAACGCTTCCAAAGTCCTTTCATCAGAGCTGCTCAACGTCCAGGTTTGTGATGCGTATAGTAGGACGGGCATGATTACTGACTTATAGAGCGTCAGTTTTGTTCGTCGAGAGAGAGCTCTGCTTCTCAATTGCCCAAAGTAACACCTGTTGGCAAGAGTTATCCTTCGTTTAATCTCAATACTGATATCGTTAGAGGAGTTAATGCTGGATCCCAGGTAAACAAAGTCCTTCACTACCTCAAAGGAGGTGTTGTCAACAGTGACGTGGTTTCCAAGACGCTGGGACTGTTTGTTTGTTGACACAAGATACTTCGTTTTATCTGCGTTCACTGCAAGACCCATTCGACTCGACTCTTTTTCTAGCCTGGAGAATGCTGCACTGACTTTGCGCGTATTTTGCCCAATGATGTCAATATCATCTGCATACGCCAGCAGCATAACACTCTTATAGAAAATTGTGCCGCTGCGTCTCAGGTCAGCAGCTCGGATGATCTTCTCCATGACTATATTAAAGAAGTCGCACGACAAGGAATCACCTTGTCTGAAACCTCGTTTGGTATTGAACGGAAGGGAGAGGTCCTTCCCGATTTTCACTGCGCTGCTGGTGTTCTTCAGCGTCATCCTGCAAAGACGTATTATCTTCGCAGGAATACCAAATTCAGACATGATGGAGTAGAGGTGACTCCTTATTGGACTGTGGAAGGCGGCTTTGAAATCGACAAAGAGATGGTGTGTGTCGATTTGTTTTTCGAGGGTCTTTTCCAAGATTTGTCGGAGCGTGAAGATCTGGTCGATGGTGGACTTTCCAGGTCTGAAACCACACTGATAAGGTCCAATCAGTTGGTTAACGATGGGCTTCAGTCTTTCACACAATACGCTCGACAGGACCTTATATGCGATATTAAGAAGGCTAATCCCACGGTAGTTGGCGCAAATGGTGGGATCGCCTTTCTTGTGGATTGGGCAGAGCACACTGAGGTTCCAATCATCTGGAATGCATTCTTCCGACCATATTCTGCATAGAAGTCTGTGAATGCATTTAAACAGAGCTTCGCCACCGGTCTTAAACAGCTCAGCCGGTAGGCCATCGGCTCCTGCGGCTTTGTTGTTTTTAAGCCGAGCTATAGCTGTTAAGACCTCGTTATAGTCGGGCAGCGGAACTTCAACGCTGTCATCCATGATTGGGGTTTCCGGGATATCATCTCCACTGGCGGGATTGTTGTCAGCGTCACCATTTAGAAGACTAGAGAAGTGTTCCCTCCATAACATCAGTGTACTCTGGATATCTGTCACTAGATTCCCATTCTCGTCCTTGCAGGAAGAGGCTCCGGTCTTAAAACCATCGGCCAGGCGTCTTATTTTTTCGAAAAATTTTCGAGTCTCATTCCTGTCGCCATGCATCTCAATTTTCTCGCACTCACACATTTCCACCTCTCGTTTTTTTCGCCTGAAAATGCGTCTCTCTTCCCTCCTCTTCTCTCGGTATCGCTCCATAACAGCACGCGTTACAACCGACTGCAGGGTGGCTTTGTAGGCGGCGTCCTTCTCTGCAGTGGCGTCGCGACACTCCTGGTCGTGCCACTGGTTTCGGCGAGGGCGGTGGTAGCCTATCACCTCTTCGGCAGCCGTACGCATAGAGTGGGATATGTGCGTCCACTGTCCGCATATATCGTCGATCGGAGGAGTGCTTTCTTGAAGCAGGAGTGAGAGTCGAGTAGCGAAGGCTTCAGCCGTCCGTTTTGACTGCAGCTTATCGACGTCTAGCTTTCTTTGTGTAGGATTGCGAGCATTCTTAGCTGCGCATAGACGTGTGCGGATCTTGGCTGCGACAAGATAATGATCCGAGTCTATGTTAGCACCACGGATCGTGCGTACGTCTAGTACACTGGAAGAGTGCCTTCCGTCAATCAAAACGTGATCAATTTGGTTGCATGTTTTTTGATCAGGGGACAGCCAAGTGGCCTTATGAATATTGAGATGCTTGAATCTAGTGCTACTAACGACCATGTTTCGTGCTGCGGCGAAGTCAATCAACCTCATTCCGTTATCGGATGTGTTGTCGTGGAGGCTGAACTTTCCGACTGTAGGACCAAATATGTTTTCTTTACCCACCTTGGCGTTGAAGTCACCAAGCACGATTTTTAAGTCATGACGGGGGCAGCGCTCGTATGCGTCTTCAAGGCGCTCGTAAAAACTTTCTTTGGTCTCGTCATCTTTTTCTTCTGGCGCACATATTAGGCTATGTTAAAAAATTTTGCCTTGAAGCGGATTATGGCAAGTCGTTCGTTCACAGGAGTGAATCGCAGGACATGATGCCGTATTCTCTTGCCAACTACAAATCCGCATCCAAACTCGTGCTTCTCCGCATGGCCGCTGTAGTAGATATCACAGGATGCTTGCCGTAAGCAACCCTGTCCCTTCCATCGCATTTCTTGGATTGCAGTGATATCAGCATTATATCTTTCCAAGATATCAATCAGTTGGATAGAGGCACCATCCCAATTTAGGGTTCGGACATTTCAGGTGCATATCCGTAAATCATTATCAGTTTTTCGTTTGCGGTAGTCGTCATCAGATTTGGGGATCATTCTTTTATTCATTCTTAAACTTTTCATTGAAATAGTTTTATTACATGGTGGGCTTCAAACCCAACGCACAACCTTTGCTTGATGGCCAAAGGAAGCCCGCCGCTCAGATTTGCCGCCAAAGTATATCGGTATGATAGTTTTTTAACGTTTCCAGGAAACACCACGCGGAGGTTTGAGTCGACTTGAGACGATTTCGACATGGATAATGCTGGTGGCCTCGCCAAGTTGAGGCAGTCAGACACGTTGCCATGTGAAGATCGCCCCCTTATAGACTGAATAAAGAATAATAATTGGTGGCGTCTTACTGCATTCTTCAAGGACGGAACTAATGGGATCGCCGTCCTTAAGTAGATTGGAAAAATGCTTCCTTCATAATCCCAGTGTGCACTGCGTATCTGTAACTAGATTTCCAGTTTTATTTCTACAAATAAATGACCTGGGCTTAAAACCTTGGGTTAGATGTTTAACTTATTGATAGAATTTTTGTAGATTCTTCTTGCCCTGGTGCACTTGTTTTCCTTACGCTTCCTTTTTTTCGTTTCTCTATACAGTTTAGATATAGTTGTTAAATACAGTCGATTTTGCTATACAATTTTATGCTGTTAAATATTAAAAAAATCAGTTAAGTCAGGCATTTCAGTTCTTTTAGTCTTATAAAAACTGTTTACTCATTTTTCTGAATCTTTCCATTACCATTTGTGTCAAGCATTTCAAATGTATGACCAACATATTTTGTTTACCAATTTTGTTTTCAATCCGTGACTTGAATAGCTAATTACTTAAAGACAAAAAAAATCATTAATGTCGTTATATAAGAGCATGATAAATCCATGAGATATTTTTTATGGGATTTTTATGGTAGTTCTTAGGAAAATCTATTTTGTATGACAATTAATGAGAGTAAAGTTATATTTAATATCGTAAAGAAAAAAACCAAAAAGAAATAAAAATGATAGTGTTACTAGTCAAGGTTATTTTATGCAAGGTTAAATGTGAACTTAAAGTAATATCATTGCTATCATGATGATGTTATCATGATGATTAGAAAACGAAAACATTTTGCCTTGTATAACTAACCCAATAACAAAAATCGCTGGTTTGAACACTTAAAAGCTTATATTATAACATTTTATTGTTATCCCATTATATTCTATATTTTCCTTTAAAACCAATTATTACTACCAATTTAAAGTAATATCTCTAACTACTGTAAATAGTGTAAGACAAAAGCACATTTAAGCCTTGCTTTAGATATTCCATAAAATTTAAGCATTTATTTTTACCTCAGAAAAAGAACTGAAATTGTTGAACTGAAAATTGTATTCATTAAGTTTTCATGATGATTCTTCCTGATATCTGCTCATTTTGGATTTCATTGTTTATTCGAGCACAAGTTGCTGGAATAATCAAAATTCGAACAATCACTCTACTGGCAGGCTTCGCGTGCTCTACGTCTCTCTATCTTATCCGTGCATTCAGCCATCATTCGCTATGACGCAACAAAAACAAGGAAATTTAAAATGGCAAGCCAACCGTGGCTTTGACGATAACTATTCTGACAACGTCAATATATCTTGGCAGCAGTTGCTCGAGACTGTGACAATGCACTTGCAGCAACAACATCAACAACAACAAAATCTGCAACAAAATCACTATTCTAGAGAGTATCTCACCAATACTGCCTCTTCCTTCAGCTCATGCAGTCATTAATTTTTCATCTTTGCAAGTTGCTTTGGTGCATCGCTGATTTATTTGTATGGTATACTCGGTGTTTTTCCGGGTAACAAATAGACAAACAACAACAACAACATTAAGTACACCACCCACACATGATTTGGAAAACTTTATAGTTTATGTTAAGCTGCGGTGCAATTCACTGTCTTGTTTTTGTTTTGACATTTCTAATGTTGTTTTCTTGTCTATGTTTCTAGTTGTTTTGGCTGTTCCAACATTTATGGAACGTTCTTTGGACTGTTTTTAGAATATTTAATCATTATAAATAATTTTATTTAATTTTTTATCATTTAAGACTGTCTTCTTCTATATTCTTGGCCTGCTATTTTGAGTTAAATTTATTTTTATTTTTTAAGTTCAAACCTGCATTAAAATAACTAGCAGACAGACCATTTCTTGGGATTACTTTGTTTATCCTAGTTTTACTCTCAAACTTAACGCTAAAATAGATTGTTTTTCCATTGTTTTCTACTTAACTGACCCACTTCTTGGCATCTGCTTATATTTTCATTACCATAGTTCTTACTGCTTCACTCACACTTTATTATCTTACATTTATTATAAGCGTAAAAATTCGAATTCCGTTTCACACGCAATCCTCTCGGCACGTTATAAGATGTTATGTCTTTTGAAATTTATCGCAGTGCAGAAGATCCCTAAGCCGTTCAAAACTAATGAACGGCGTTTCGTGCTGACTTAGTTTCAGGAGACGAGCACTGTCCTGAATATATAGAGTTTTACGAGATATTTCGAGATTTGGAAAAAAAAATACTGCATTTTAAAATATTCTATTTTAACCTCCAAATGAAAATTTGTTGCTTTCAAAACTAAAAGTTAAAAACAAAAAATATCTTTTACAGTTTTAGAGCTATCGCCATTGTTTTTTCTTTACTCAGTTATTTACACGGGCACAAAATGGGTTCAGATCAATATACTTTTGCATGCCATTTTGATTAAGGCTATACGGCGCGGATGATGCTCAAAAAATCACTTCTTTCGAAACTTGTAAAACAAATAATGAAAACTGTTTACTATTTACGAGAACGGATCAATAAGTCTATATGTTTTTGAATGAAACACAGGTTTTTTGAAACATCATTTTTTCAACATTGTCTCTTTTTCAGCTATTTACACTTACAACGTTTCTCCAATTGTTTGCAGCCCTTCTAAAAAAATAAGTTTTGTCGAGGTCCTCAAAATAGATATTTGTGTCACTTAATTAAGAGGAGTGAACAACTCGTTGCGCAATTCAGAAACTTTTGTCATGGAGACCCTTTGCATTGTATTAGTGGAAAACAACTCCTTTCTTGACAAAATGCGGTCGTTTTTTCTTCAAATCGTCATTGAATCTGACGATATATGAGACGGCATAATATTCGCCATTGATTGTTCTTCCCTTTTGAAGGTATTCAATGTGAATAAAACCGACTACTCCACCCGAGAAATTTTCTGTTTTGACTGCTCATTGGTCTCTGATGTTTTGTGGAATCCATGTATCGTTCACGGTTACGAAACGGCGCAAAACCAGGGACCATACCGGTTATGGTTTTTATCAAAAAAATCAAATATTAACTGTTATTTTTAAACTTTTATGTTTTCCGACAAAAATAAAAGTTATTTTGTGCCTTATATTTTTTCGGGCTAACATAACAGTTACTTTTGACTTTTATTTTATCGGACAAAAATAACAGTTATTTTCTGCCTTTTATTTTTTCGGTCAAAAATATCAGGCAATTTGTGTTTTTTCAAAGGCCATTTTACTGACTAAAAGACTATCGATACCATTATTTTGGTCTCATCGGTGATCACGTTTTACATATGGTATCAAAAGTTTTTCAATAGGACAAGCGGCCTTTAAAAAAAAAACAGATTGCCTGATATTTTGAACCGAAAAAATAAAAGTCACAAAATAACTGTTATTTTTGACCGAAAAAATAAATATCATAGGTAACCGTTATTTTTGTCTGAAAAAATAAAAGGCAAAAAATAACAGTTAATTTTAAACTTTTATAAAATCACTCGAAAATTTAAAAGGCTCTAAATATTCGTGAAGCTGAGGCCATTTGTAGCATAATGGTATATTTGAAAATGTCCTTCAACAATTTTTTCTTTGTGTCTTTTTCATTTGAAAATTGTGAAATAACAGTTATTTTCGTTCCCTGCACAAAACTCATCCATATTGCTGTTTAACAACGCCAAACACTCTTATGCATTTGAGTTTGATTGTGACCAAACGCGCCGCTTATCTTGCGGCTATTTTTTTCATACCCAAATGATCGTATATATATTCTTGATCAGCGTCACCTCGTGAGTCGAGCTATTCATGTCCGTCCGTCCGTCCGTCCGTCCGTCCGTCTGTGTGTTGTCCGTATACACAGGATAAGAAGAAGGAGTAGAGATAACTGGATGAAACTTAGTACAAATGGGCACATTCACTCAAGGATCTGCACTATTGAATATTTTGGAATCCGCCCACGGACACGCCTACCTCACATACAACGCAAAAATTGAAAACTGCATATATAAGCTCATAACTAACCTACAACAATAAAATTTGATATGTATGTGCTTTAGACAACCACAAAGATGTCTTCGAAAAATAGACGTCATCTGCTTACGGACACGCCCACCTCCCATACAACCCAAAATTGAAAACGCAATAATTAAAGTTATGTTTGTCATAGAGAGATCATAATTGGTATGTATGTATTTTATACCAAAACTAAGGTGTGTTCAAAAATTGCGAGTAATACGTCCATGAACTCGACCACCTCCCATAGCGAAAGCACAATAAAGGCATTCACTGTGAGCTACAGGAATAAAACTTGGTATGTGTAAATTTTTCATCAACATTTAAATGCAAATAAAATATAGGCTTCATCCGCCCACGGACACGCCCATTTTCAATAATATTATTTCTTTTTTGGAAAAGTAGGTTTAGGGTATTTCATAGTCGGCCTAGACCGACTTTAGACTTTCTTTACTTGTTTTCAATTTTTTCGGGTGTACTGACCTCAGCTGGGCGCCAAGTAGGCACCCTCTCGTACTTGTACGATCGCAACGCAATTCAATAAACCACTTTTTTACATTGAAATAGATGGAGCAGAGTGTCCATTGTACAGTCAAACCTGTTTTTGTGCGGTCCTTTTTTGTGCGATTTTATTTTTGTGCGATCTGTTTTATGCGAGTATTATTTTTATGCGACCTTTTTGTGTGCGATATTTTTTTATGCGGTTTCAGTTATGCTTGCAAAGCGATATTTTTTATGAAATTTTTTTCAAGCGACATATAAATGTCGTGAAGTTATTCGCCCTAGTAAGGTCGAGGCGAAATTAGATCAATTGCATATTGCGCCAAATTCTTAACCTGGAGAAGGATTTGATATTTTCGACGAAAATTATCTTATCGAAATTATTGAGGATGATTCCTTTAATGATAAAACGTTTTCGATATCTTAACTGATCATGAAGATGAACAAGGAGAATCGACTTCTAGACAACAGACAACATTTATGCAGGAATCCAACTAAGCATCAAATTAGAAATACATTTTCTTAGAATTAATAGCAACTCCAAAAGAAGTTTAAAATTTCAAAAAGAGCTTCGGTCATGTTTATCTGGCTATTGCGATATTTATAATAAGCTAACCAAACCACCGTCGTCACAAAGAATTATTACCGACTATATGGTAGCAGATTAAAATTCCACAACAATGGTGGTAACAGATAATAATTCCCTCTTAATATCTTCAAGTGATGAAAACGATTAAGAACCAGATCAACATAAGAAAATGCTCGTTTTGGACTGCGACGAGTATTGAAGTACGCTTCAATATATATTTTGTGAATTTTTCTTTACTTTGAACACAGAAATACAATTTTTGAAACGTTTCCATGTGTTATTTATTTATTTATTTTGATTGGAGATAAATTTTTCACTTTTTCATAGAACTTGGACATATTTCCTAGGGTAAACTTTTTTCATGCGGTCCCTATCTACCGCATAAAACAATTTTTTTCGTAATAGATTGGTCAAAGTTCAATTTTATAGCTATTTGTGAAGTTTCAGAAAATTTTTTTTTGTGCGTTTTCTTTTCTGCGGTCCCTATCTACCGCACAAAAACAGGTTTGACTGTTTTTATTTAGCTTAAAATATTGCTTAATTTGCACACGAAATTCACTTTTTCCATTTCGTCTTTAATTCACGCGGTCCTTTGATTTTAATGGCCGACAAACAAAAACTAAACGACGTTGCTTGTTCGAAATTTGACAGGAGTCAACTGAAAGTGTTACCCTTCCAGTTAAGAGGCGGAAAATCTAAAAGTCGCGGACTTACTGGGCCACCCTCGTAGTTCCATTTTTAAACTGACGGTAAAAGTTTAAAATCAACCTTCTGAGTAAATCTATATCTAGACTATTATATAAAATTCAAGTACAAATATTTTGTGTGAACTAGTCTCTAACACTACTTGGCCGATTTTTATGAAATAAATTTTAAAATATCATATTTGTATTGCATTAAGACATAAGCCCAAATTCTTTAAGAAAATTTAACAATAAACAGCTTTAACTAAAGTGTTAATTTTTTTAAGCCATGCATTGCTTTCCACGCATTTGTGTCACGATGTTGCTATCAAGCCTATTTTTTGTGCTCAGCTATTAACTGCATTAACATTCTCTTAAATCTATCTTAATGCACTCTAACTTAATATAAAATTGAAGTGAAAAATAATGCTTGAGAATAAACTTTAGAAGTACTGAACAGATTTTTTATGAAATAAGTTTTAAAGTATCATATATTTTGCTTCGGTTAGTTCTTTAAGAAAATGGAGCAATAATCATTCTCAATAATCTCATTCTTAATTATTCTTAATTCACATGTTCGGTAATTTTTCGATAAAAAGTGGATCTTTATACAACTTTTCTGAGTTCCATTCACGTAACAAATGACGTTGTGGTAAGTAACCCTGCTTCAGTATTTTGTGTGGTTTCAAACCACACCAGGTGTCGAATAACAAAAGTCCAATTGTTGAGACAACAATATTCTCCTCGGTACGCACTCTTTGCATACGAGTTGGTTGAATCTATAATAAAGTGAAACTGGTGCAAAATTTAGTCACAATATCTTGAATAGCCAGTTTGGAGGTTCGATTATGACGACCATAAAATGGACGTAATTTGCAAAGCACATTTCTCACAGAATTCGCAATTTGATAATAAAATTTAATGCGAAAAGATTCAATTTTTTAAGCGATTCATGAATTTTTGAGCATTTTTGGCTTCGCCACATGTTACGAATCACGCAGGAGGTGTCAATAAATCTAAACTTAAAAGTAAAATAGCAAAGACATCGCGCTTTATAAAATAATTTCTTTAATTTTAGTGTGAAAAGTTGCCATTGCTTATATAAGCGCCTCAGACGTTCAAAAAAATTTAACGGCTACGTGCAACTAAGTGAGTAACACTCGCATGTGTCCGCACAAGTTCATTAATTAATTGAATTAGCTTTAGTTATAAGCAATTACTAGCAAGTATTACTGTTATGGTAACAAGTAACCATTAAAAACCAATATTATGAGAGACCGAAAATTAAAACATTAACGACATTTTTAACAACCATCGAGAAGAAGAATGCACTAAAATTTGGGAGGGTTAAAGAAAAATAGCTTTACTGCCATTTCATGCAGAGGTTTTAACTATTTCTGTTTATAAGAGAAAAATTATCATAATGTTCTGCAAACTATAGCATATTTTATAGAAACCCAGAGAAAAGCAGACAAACTGCAAACAGAAAATGAATAAAAAAAACTGTCTAGAATAAATTATTGAAAAATTTCATAACATCTGTGCCCTGATTATTCAGGTCAGGCCAGACAGCTGTCATATTCTAAAGCAACAACAACATAAACATTCAACAACAAAAATCATTCTACCGTCAAGTTGGTCAAATCAATATCAATGTCGTTGTCAAGTTAAACAGTTTGACTTTGGTTGAAGTTTTTTTTATTTATTTTTAGTATTTTTTTTTTTTTTTTGTAACGAGTGAGCATGAGCATGAGTAGCGTGCTTGCATTAGTTTATTGACTTGTCCTACAAACATATTAATTTGGCACGCGACCTTTTGCATCAATATGCATTAACCACTAATTTTATTTAGTTCTATTTGATTGAGTTCTGTTGCTAACAGAATAGTCAATGTTAACACAAAATTCTGCTAATTGTTTAGATGGTCATGCCAGAAAACTTTTTAGACAGCTACAAACAGCTAGCCAGGGGCGCAACCAGGATTTATTTTTGGGGGGGGTTTTATCAAATTTCGGACTTATATATAAAATCAATTTTACAAAGGCTTTATATCACAGCAAAAAGTTTCAACGCTTGTGAGTAATATTTTCAAATAGAAGTTTAGTTAAGTTAATGGGATAGGTGGGTTTCGAAGGCTCAAACAAAGCATATAATAACTATTTTTTGTTAATATACGATCTAAATATTTCAAGCACTAGATAATGTATCTTGAAGAAGGTTTCCAAATATTACCCAGATTGGTTATAACTTTTTGGGAAATCATGACAACCAATTTGCAAAAATAAGTGTTGATTTAAGATTTAAGGAGAATATTTTGGACATATTGTACAATGTCATAAGGCAAAAACAAAATTCATTTTCAAACCGACCCAACCCATTAAAAAACATTCATATTTAAAATTTAAGTAAAGTTTTTATAAATAGTATTTTATTAGTATTACAAAATACTTCAACTATTGTTTTCAGTTGTACAGTAGTCGGCATAATTATTTTGACGCTAGAAAAGGCAAATATTTTCAGTTTTTAAAATAGTTTGAGAAAACGCGAATCAAAATTTTAATATTTGGTCAAAATCTTACCAGAAATGTGTGATTTTTCTTAAAAATAACTTATAAAGAAAATATATTAGAAAAAACTTCATTTCAAAGAAGGCATAATTATTTTGAAAGTTCTGTTTTATACAAAATTCAACTTAAAGATAAGAAAATTTATGACAAAAACTTAACAACTTAATAAAAAATATATCCACCATTAGCTTGTATTACTTTTTGAAGTCGTTTTGGGACTGATTCCACAAGATTTTTCAAAATATCTACCGGAATTTGCTCTCATAGACTTTTTATTTGAGATATTGTCTCTTTCCTGGTCCGAGTCAAGCAAACGCTTCGTTTTCCTTTAATATAGACCCACAATTGCTCAAAATCGTTTAAATCAGGACTTTGGGTTGGCCAGTTTAAAACTTCTACACTATGGCACTGGCGCACCAGTTCGATTTAAAAAGTTCATTATAAGCTTACTCTTTTGACATGCTGCATTATCTTGTTGTAAAATATATGACTCACCAATAAGTTTGTCACCAGATGGAAATGCGTGATCATTTAAGACATCCAAATATTTGTATTGGTTCATATTTCCAACTATTGGAACCATATCCCCATGAACACAAGAGGAAATGCAGCCCCAGAACATAACCGATCCGCCGCCATGTCAATTGCTTGTAAGACTGGAGCAAGTTCTTTGCGTGAATTCTTTGAAATTCGAACAATTCTTGTGATCCATGATCCATGGTGATCCATGATACTCAAACGTACTTACATCACTCCACAAAACTCGGTTTGAAAATCTCATAGTCTTACAAAAAAAAATATTTGGCAAGTTGGAGTCGTATGATTTTATTTGCCGGGATTACTTACGGTATTTTTCTAACGGAATATGTACCGAATTGGAATTCTTTTAAACGTCTGCGAATTGTGCGTTTGCTTAATGGATTCTAAGAAACATTTTTCATTTGTAATTCTAGCTTTTCGGTGTTAAACCAGGGTTCTTTGAGAACTCTCGTATAATTAGCTGGTCTTCTTTACGTGTTTTTTTCTGCCCGAAAGTGGAAAATTTTTTACTGAATTTTTTTTTTGTCCTTAGTTATTTGAAAGTGAACGGTTTGCCTTGACACCTGTAACTCGGTGCCTATTTCTTTGACTGAAATAGCATAATTATGCTTCTCCACGATTGCACATCTCATTTCAACGCTTAATTCCTACTTTTTCCCCATTTTTTTATAGAATTATAACTAAAATAAACAAATATATTTGAATAAAATTGAATATTTATTTCTAACTCCGATTTTATGTACCAAATCGTTATTTGCTTACAAAATACTTCTACCACCAAGAAATCCTTTCTTCTTGTATTTTACGAATTACTTCCTCGAAAAGCGTGACTTCTCACACTATTTTTTTACAATAAACTATCGTTGTAAAAATAACCAATTGGGGCAAGCCTAAAAATTTGTCCTTTGGTTAGCACTAATGGACCTCATTTCCGAAAGTATAAAACACACAATTTCTGACACCTTGGGATGAAAAACTAAAAGCCTAATTATGAAAAAATTGTTTGAGTCTTTCGACATCAAAATAACCGACGAAATTTCCTCTAAAATTGACTTTTATATCGTCAAGTAATTTTTATGAAACAGATTCGGGAAAATACGATGGAAAATTATGAATTGTAAGTTTTTGCTTCAGTTTCGGAAGTCAATCGGAATTAGCTTTTTACTGATTCACATGACTTCACTATAAACTTAATTCCTGCAGAGTTTGGGTAAATTTGTGTCTAAAAAAATAATTATAAAAAAAAGAACGAAACATAACACTTTTTGAGGAAATTTCTTTGATCATTTCGCTGGCGAGAAATTCGACCGCTCTTCTTCAAGTACAGGCTTTCTTATTTTATATTTTTTTTTAATTAATTTTCATCCAAACATTTCAAATCGTTTTAGTGGGTTCCAAGCTAAAAGTTGAAAAGACAACTCAAATCGAACCCCTCAATTGACCAGTATCAGTCTGAAGGAAAAAAATATATAAAATTCAGTAGATTATGCATCAAACAGCATCGATTTGAAATATACATTTGGGGTTTTCACTCATTTGATAAGATGTGTGATTGCTTTTCATATGAATCAGTTTGATTTAATCCTATTTTGCTAGGTACTACAATAATTTTTGGGGGGGGGGGGGGTTTAAACCCCGAAACCCCCCTTTGGTTGCGCTTATGCAGCTAGCTATAGACTGTAGTTGTTTTAATACATATTTAACAATATTTAAAAAAATTTCGAACTTTTTAAAATAATGTGTCTGCCAAGAAAGTGATCTAAATTTCAAGTAACTTCAAGTTCATTGAAAATTAAGGAAAATGCAATTTAGTAGCGAAGCATATTTTTTCTACGTATTAATAATTAGTGTTCATCCTTATATTGACTGTGTTACCTTAGCAAATAATGCCGACAATTTTTCGCACATAATTTATTATCCTTAATGATAACATTTTATTTTTAAAAATTGGCTGCTTGATCCTATGAAGTATGTATAAGGAAACCATATAGCAGACAATACACGTGTTGATGCTCCATTTTACTGGGTTTCCTCATGACAGCCAAGTTGCCATGATTACTAGTTGGTGTTGTTGTTGTTGTTGTTGTTGCTTTTGTTGATTTGGTTTCTATATGCTTTGCCGCTCTGGGCGCTAAGAAGCAGCTTAGAAAATTTATTGTCATCATAAACAGTTTTCTGCATAAGCAATCAAACAGACATACCAACAACTGGAGACAAACACATGCACTCATATGGCACACCATAACGCACACTAGTTATATATTCCGAAGCATCGGAAATTGCAAGTGTGGTTGAAGCTTCAATTCAAGCTTCACCCATAGCAATTCCGATGACATTGTAACATTTTTGTAAACATCAAGCTGAAACTCTTCAAGTCTCAGCTTGATCGTATTTTAAATAAACACACACCCGTCCGGTGTTTGTTTACAAAATCTGCAGATCGATTGATTGCAGATTTTGTCGTTGCTTTCAAATTTTAAAATAAACAAACAATCATCGCTTGATAGCTCGATTGTTTAGGCAGCAGCAAGCATTGCCTTTGCTTCCATTCCATTTCCATTTCTATTTCACAACGAATGGAAATGATGCATAAGCCAGATTATTGCTGATATTGCAATAATCTGCCTTCCAACTGGAACTCCATCTGAGTTCCTTCTTAGTTATTTAAGTATGCATTGTTAATATTAAAAGTTTAGTTTCGGATTCATCGAGCTCACTTGAACGTCTAGTTCAAGTTAAATATATGTATTAAAATTAAAATAATGTTTATTAATTCAAATACAAAACTGGCGACGAGGATGGGATCCTAGGTGAAAAATAGGATCTCAAAGGACCTACAAGAATGTTTTTTTTTTAAAGTTAAAGATTTAAAATTAAAATTTCTTGGTGCAAAACAAAGTTAAGGTTGTGGTTGCAATAAAAATAAAACGGTTTAACGTTTTAAATAATTAAGTCGAAAGTTTAATTTCGTCATAAAAACAGTTCATTGTTTTTCAAAAAAAAAAAATATAAGTTAAATTAAAACGAAAGTTAAATTTCGTATAATACAAGGTGAAGAAAACTTTTATAATAAAAGACAATTTTAAATCAAATAATAAAGAAATGTTTTGAAAAATAAATATTAATAAAACACACACACGACATTTAAAATACCATTATATAAATTAAACGAAAATAATCTTGCGACTCCTAACTCAGGACCCTCCAAGATATAAATTTAACAAAACAACATTTTAAAATTAAATTTAGAAAGAAAAACATTCAGAAAAAAAATATATATGCATATATTAAAATTTCTCATAACAAAATAAATAATTTTGCGAATCCGTACTTCGGATAAGTCGGACCCTCCAAAATATGAAATATATTTAAATAAATAATATTCCAAGAAGACAACAATAGAACTTCAGTCAAGAAGACAACAATAGAACTTTAACTAAGAAGACAACAATATAACTTCAGCTAAGAAGACTACAAATCAAAATTCAACACCCTGCTTTACAGGTGCAGGAAGAGTACTCAAACTACATTTTACGCTGTGTAAGATTATTAAGATATATTATTTAAAGATATAATAAGAAACAAAGAAAATAGAAATAAAAATACGCTAAATTAAGTTTGAAAGGAAAAATTGGAATAAAACAAATAAATAAAAAAACAAAAAGGTAAAAAGTCTAGAGAAAAAAAAAATCTTAATAAACATGGCAAAATTACCACTTGCAGATTGCTTAAGAGAGGCAAGAGGAGTTCCCGTTTTTACAGGTGAAGATAGCTATTCACTCTCAAATTATATAAGGGATGTTAATACAGTATTACAGTTAACTGACGCAGCAAATGACGGCATAGTGAAGAAAATCTTAGCAAATAAATTGCAAGGAAAAGCTTTGAAAAAGATAGAAGCTTTAAATGATCAAACGTGGGAACAAATATTAGTGAAGTTAAGACAGGAATTCGGTGTTAAAGAGAGCTATTTTTATTTAAGGCAACAGGCTATGGACGTTAAGGCAAACAACCTAGAAGAGTTACAGTATAAATTAGAAAAGACATTGACCACAATGAATAAGAAGTATAACATAGAAATCGAAAAAGATGAAGATTTTAGCCCAGATAAAAATCAAAGAATAATTTTTAATATATACATGAATTTTTTGCCAGTTCATATAAAAACACTTTTAATTCAAAATAACATTAATTCTATTTATAAAGCCCATGATTATTTTATCGAAAATAATCTTGCAAAAGATATAATATTAAAAACGCAACAAACGTTTTTTAGTAAAAAGAATCAACAATATTTTAACAATAATAAATATAATCAGACAGCTAGAAATTCAAATAATAATAATCAAAAATATTATGACAACAAGAGTTTTCAAAATAATAGACCAATGCCAAGTAATAATAATATTCAGAATGTAGGATATAGATATCACAATAAATCAAACGACCAGTATGCCCAATTTCAGAACACGCCAAGCTCAGGGTATAGATATCAAAATAGAAATTTTCATGGTAATCAGAGAACTCAATATTTTAATAACCCACAAAATAATCAAAGGAATTTTAACAATGACACAAGAAGGGATAGATCTTCTTCAATGGTACCAAACCGTAATCCAAGTGTGGAATCAATGGATGTTAGCAACATTCAAGTAGAAAATTTTCACATACGTCCGGTAGTCAGCGACTACCCTTAGTAAATTTAACTTTTAATAGAGTGCAAGTTCGATGTTTAATCGATACTGGTTCTGCTACAACTTTAGGTGATTACAGAGTTTTCGGAAAATTAAAGAATATTAGAAATTTAGAACAACCCATTAAATTAAATACTTTAACTGGTTTTGCTCAGGTTACTCAGGAAGTTATTGTAAAAATACCTTCAGAATTCAATGATGCAGATAAAACTATGTCTATAAAAATAACGGACTTTAAGGATAAGCCGTTTGATTGTATAATTGGTTATAATATTTTAAAACCAATTGGCGCTATAATAGATTTGTTAAATAACAAAATTATTATAAATAACAATGAGATAATTTTAAATGGAGAAAGCGCTCCAGTCAGTTATAATGAAATCCAAGTAATGGAAATTGAAAATTTTAATATAGAAAATTCGCTCAAAAATAATTTAAATAAAGAAGAATCGGATAGGTTAACAAGATTTTTAAATAACAACAAAAGGACTTTTTATATTAAAGGTCAACACCTCTCAGCGACAAGTTGCGTTAAGCATAAAATAATTACGACGTCACATAAACCAATATATTCAAAGAATTATAGGTATCCGCAAATACATGAACAGGAAATAGAAAGACAAATAAAAGAATTGATGTCAGAGGGAATAATAAAGCATAGCAAATCTCCATATAGTTCACCACTTTGGATAGTTCCGAAAAAATCGGACGAATCAGGTGAAAAGAAATGGCGCGTAGTTATTGACTACAGAAATTTAAATAAAGTAACGGTAGATGATAAATTTCCTATGCCAAATATCGAGTCGTTGTTTGATAAATTAGGTCGTTCACAATATTTTTCTACTTTGGATTTAGCCAAAGGTTTTCACCAGATTTTAATGGACGAAAACGATATAGAAAAAACAGCGTTTTCAACACCTATGGGACATTTCGAGTACATTCGAATGCCATTTGGTTTAAAGAACGCTCCCGCTACTTTTCAGCGGATGATGAATTTTGTTTTACGCGATTTTATTAATAAATCATGCGTTATATACATGGATGACATTCTAGTTTTTTCAACATCTTTGACTGAACATTTTGAAATTTTAAATAAAATACTTGAAAAATTAAATGAACATAATTTAAAGGTTCAACTGAGCAAGTGCCAATTTTTATCAAAGCACACAGAATTTCTAGGGCACATAATAACTAAGGAAGGTATAAAACCTAATCCTTCAAAAATAAAAGCTATTAACGATTTGAGTCTGCCGAAAACAGTAAAAGAAATTAAATCTTTTCTGGGATTGACTGGATATTATAGAAAATTCATAAAAAATCATTCAATGATAGCAAGTCCGTTAATAAAATATTTAAAGAAAAATTCCAAACTAAACCAAATTTGTAATGATATGGAATATAAAGAAGCATTTGAAAAATTAAAAAGACTTATTACGTCATATCCAATTTTGGCGTATCCAAACTTTAATAAAAAGTTTGTATTGACGACCGATGCGAGTAATATTGCAATAGGTGCTGTTTTAAGTCAAGATAATAAACCAATCTGCTATGCGAGCAGGACATTAAATGGCCATGAAAGAAATTATTCGACAATTGAAAAAGAACTTTTAGCCATTGTTTGGGCTATAAAGTATTTTAGATCGTATTTGTATGGAAGAAAATTCCTTGTTCAAACAGACCATCAACCATTAAAATGGATGTTCCAATTAAAAGACCCAAATCAGAGAATTATTAGATGGAGAATTATGTTAGGGGAATTCGAGTTTGACGTAGATTATTTAAAAGGGAAAGATAATAAAGTTGCAGACTTTTTAAGTCGTATAGAAAATAATAATAAAGATATAGAAGAGTTAGATTTAAAGAATTTATTTGAAATAACCGAGGATGATATGGAAACCATTCATTCATGCAGATCAAATTTAAATGACCATTTTCCAATTAGTGACGGTGTAGTTAATAAATATAAAACTCAAATAAGAATAGTAAAACAGAAAAGTAATGAAATCGAAATTAAGTTACCAAAATATAAGATAATTTATATACAAGAGACAGATTTAACCAATGACCATTATTTAAATGACATTTTTCGTACAAATGTAAAGAAAGGAAAGATAGGAATTTACTGTGAACTAGACGACAGTAAATATAATATGATTCAACAAAAACTAATACAACTTTTTAGTAACGATAATAAAATAAAATTTATAAAATGTAGTAAACTAGCAATTGATTTATTAGATGAGAATCAAGTTTTAGAAATAATTGAAGGAATTCATAATAGAACAAATCACAGAGGTATTTTAGAAAACTTTGAAGAAATCAAAGATCAGTATTTTTATCCAAATTTAATCAAATACATTAATAAATTTATTAACAATTGTCAGACTTGTGCTGAGAATAAATATGATAGGAAACCCTTTAGAAAATATTTTAATCATACAGAAACCCCAACTAAACCGAATATGATTGTCCATATGGATATATTCCAAGTTCACAAGATTTACTTTTTAACAACAATTGACAAATTTTCTAAATTAGGATCAGTTCACAAACTAAGCGATAAAAACATGATAACAGTTAAGACAAAACTAGAAGAACGAATAGCATTTTTAGGGAAACCAGAAATTTTAATAATGGATAATGAATTTAATAATTCATTGATTAAACTTTTTTGTAATGAAAATAATATTACAACACATTTTACAACTCCCAATTCACATACAGGCAATTCAGACATTGAGAGACTACATTTAACTCTCTTAGAGCATATAAGAATTTTAAAACGACAAGACGAAGAAATAAATATTGAAGAATTGGTAATTAGAGCCGTAGGTTATTATAATAATACCATACATTCAACAACTAAAGTAAAACCCATAGATTTTATAAACCATGAAAATATCGATTTAGTTAAAATCAAGAAAACAATGCAGGAAGCGAAAGTTAAGGCTATTAATAGAATAAATTCAAAACGGGAAGGCGTTCCTGATTTTAATAGATCAAATTTATATATAAAAAATCCAAAAGCTGCTAGGCAAAAGACTAGTAAAAGATATAATAAATTCAACAGAAATAACCCAAATAAAATAGATTTAGCACATTTTAAAAGACCGTTAAAAATATTTTCAGACAATGTTACTGGTATGGATATTGATGATAACAGCAGTCCAAGGGCTGCTAGAAATTCACAAGTTTGAGACACAGGGAGGATATAGTGTCATTGAAAGCGAAGAAATTTTTATTATGAAGAACTATTCAAAACTTTTACATGTTGTCAATAAAGAAGAAATAGGTAATACAATCAGGAAAATAAAAGTAGGAATTGCTCGAGATTTCAGTCTAAATAATAGCTGGATAATATTGAACTTACAACACAAAGTTGAGGATTTGGAACATGCATTAGCTACACTTGCTGTACATAGTCGAGGAAAGAGAGCTTTAGTAAATATAGGAGGTCGTGCCATAAAATGGATTTTTGGAAATATGGACGATGAAGATAAGGAAATGATTGACAATCATTTTAAGACAATAGATATTAATCAGCATAATATAATAAAAAATATCAATAAGCAAATTGAAATAAATCATGACATGCAAAAATATCTACAAAATATAAACCTTTTAATAGAATCACATAAAGTAATATTTAATGACACATATACTAAAGATGTAATGAATAGTATAGAAATGACAAAATATAATAACTATTTATTAATAATAAATCAAGTTAATGAAAAAATTGAAAAAACTCAAGAGAATATTTTAGTATCTAAATATAATATAATGAATAGATTTATCTTAACAAACGAAGAAATAGATTTTTATAAAATTGATAATTTAAAACTAAAAAATATAAAATGTAATTTTGGTCTTCTTTCGAATAATATTATAATTTTTGCAATTTTAATTCCAAATTACTTTGATGAACCATTTAAAACTCAAATAATAGTTCCAATCCCAAATAAAAACTTTTCCCAAATTAATGTAGAAATGACTAAAATGGTAACAATAAATGAAACAACTTACATTGTTAATGAAGAAAACTACTTTTCAAAAATGAAAAAAGTAAACAAATGTATTGAAAACTTATTAAAGAATAATTATAATGAATGTTTAAAAAATACTTTTAAGAAACAGTTGATCAAAGAAATAGATATAGGAAATGTAATAGTTATAAATGCTAAAACAAATTTATCAAGTACATACAATAATTATACTTACTCTTTAGACGGAAACTATTTCATAAAATTTGATAAATGCGAAATTAAAATTGATGAATTTACTCTTAAACGTTTTGAAAGTAAAATAAATATTGTTATTCCAAATTTTAATATTATTTCAGAAAATGTTACAAATGTACTAACACTTCCAAAATTTAATAATTTAGAAGAAATCGAAGAAATTTATAATTCAAAATATAAAAAAAATAATATATATATTTTAATAACATATCTTTTAATCATTGTAATAATTATACTTTTCATTTGTAAATATATAAGAAAGTATATACTTAATTTAATAAGAATTCGAAGGGACTCGAATCTCCCTAAGGAGGGGCGAGTTATATATTCCGAAGCATCGGAAATTGCAAGTGTGGTTGAAGCTTCAATTCAAGCTTCACCCATAGCAATTCCGATGACATTGTAACATTTTTGTAAACATCAAGCTGAAACTCTTCAAGTCTCAGCTTGATCGTATTTTAAATAAACACACACCCGTCCGGTGTTTGTTTACAAAATCTGCAGATCGATTGATTGCAGATTTTGTCGTTGCTTTCAAATTTTAAAATAAACAAACAATCATCGCTTGATAGCTCGATTGTTTAGGCAGCAGCAAGCATTGCCTTTGCTTCCATTCCATTTCCATTTCTATTTCACAACGAATGGAAATGATGCATAAGCCAGATTATTGCTGATATTGCAATAATCTGCCTTCCAACTGGAACTCCATCTGAGTTCCTTCTTAGTTATTTAAGTATGCATTGTTAATATTAAAAGTTTAGTTTCGGATTCATCGAGCTCACTTGAACGTCTAGTTCAAGTTAAATATATGTATTAAAATTAAAATAATGTTTATTAATTCAAATACAAAACTCACTCTCATTGGTATACGAACACATTCGTACTTGTACACACACATACACACACACACACACAAAGGCAGCTTGAATTATTGCTAATTGCATTTCCACACAATGTTCATAAAGCCCAATCCGAGGCATTTGTTGCAATGGCTAGCTTTAAGCTATTTCCACCATTTATACTGGACATTAACTCCGCTTCTGCTGGCTTGGCTTGTGCTGATGTGACAACAGGGTAGAAATTAGTTTTCAGCTTAGTTTGCACATTATTGCAACAGACCTTTTCCACATGTTTGATTATGAAAAAAACAACTGTTGCGGCAAGATTTTAATGACATTTTAAATTTCAATAATTTAATGGAGTTAAGTATTAACATACTTACTATATTTTTTTATACCCTAAACCTGAAAGGTCAGGGTATATTAACTTTGTGCAAACGTTTGTAACGCATAGAACGAAGCGAGTCCGGTATAGAAAAGTATATATATTCTTGATCAGCGTCACCACGTGAGTCGAGCTATCTATGTCCGTCCGTCCGTCCGTCCGTCCGTCCGTCCGTCCGTCCGTCCGTCCGTCTGTGTGTTGTCCGTATACACAGGATAAGAAGAAGGAGTTGAGATAATTGGATGAAACTTGGTACACATGGTCACATATACCCAAGGATCTGCACTATTAAATATTTTTGGAATCCGCCCACGGACACGCCTACCTCCCGTACAACGCGAAAATTGAAAACTGCATAACTCAGCTCATAATTAGCCTACAACAATAAAATTTAGTATGTATGTGTTTTATATCAACACAAAGATGTCTTTGAAAAATGGACGTCATCCGCTTACGGACACGCCCACCTCCCATACAACCCAAAAATTGAAAACGCAATAAATAAGCCTCTGTTTAACCTACAGAGCTAAAATTTGGCGCATATGTTTTTTTTAACAAAACAAAGATGGTTTTGAAAAATGGACATCATCCGCCCACGGACACGCCTACCTCCCATACAACGCGAAAATTTAAAACTGCATAAATCAGCTCATAATAAGTCTACAACAACAAAATTTGGTATGTGTGTGTTTTATACCAACACAAAGATGTCTTCGAAAAATGGACGTCATCCGCTTACGGACACGCCCACCTCCCATACAACCCAAAAATTGAAAATGCAATAAATAAGCCTCTGTTTAACCTACAGAGCTAAAATTTGGCACGTATGTTTTTTATAACAAAAAAAAGATGGTTTTGAAAAATGGTCATTGTCCGCCCACGGACACGCCTACTTCCCATACAACGCGAAAATTGAAAACTGCATAGCTCACCTCATAATTAGCCTACAACAATAAAATTTGATATGTATGTGTTTTATACCAACACAAATATGTCTTCGGAAAATGGACGTCATCTGATCACGGACACGCCTACCTCCCATACAACCCAAAAATTGAAAACGCAATAAATAAGCATGTGTTTAACCTACAGAGCTAAAATTTGGCACGTATGTTTTTTATGACAAGACAAAGATGGTTTGGAAAAATGGACTTCATCCGCCCACGGACACGCCCATTTACAATTAATTTTTTTTTTTTTTGAAAAGTGGGTTTAGGGTATTTCATAGTCGGCCTAGACCGACTTTAGACTTTCTTTACTTGTTTTAAATTGGTTTTAGCGTTGTTTAAACTAAATTTTTAAGTAGACCTTTTAATTTTTAAGGCCCGTTAACTGATCTCCGAAGTTTAAATTCCTTAATCTCAGATTTCGTAGACAGAGTTTAAATTTTAAACTCAGTTAAAATTATTTTCGTAACTTATCTCATTTTTATCGGCAGTTTTCTTAAACTCTGTTTAAAAATTTAAACTGAGATTAAAAAACATATTTGAGCGGCACTGTAGTAAAAATTTTACAACTTTGACGTAGAAATAATTAAAAAATTTTTGATAAAATAATGCAAATTGTCAGTTTCATTGAAATATTTTTTTTTTTCAAAACTTAAAATATGTTTGTTTTTTGTTTATTGTTTTGATTTTTTTGAAGTATGATTTTTTATTTTTTATTTTTTGTTTATGATTGAGAATATTTCCAATGTTCTCAGAGAATTTTTGACAAAAGCTAAGTTTAAATTTTTTAAACCTAGAATTTCTGTGTTTAAATTTAAACTTGCCTCACCAAGTTAAACTTAGATTTTTTGAGATGAGGTATCGGCGTTAAAATTTAAACTGAGGTTAAAGAATTTTAAACTTTGTTTAAGCTAAACTTTGTTTAAAATTGAGATCAGTTAACGGGCCTAAGTCTTTTTCTTTAATTTTTTTAAGCACATGCAACGTTTTTGTTAACTATTTGGGGTATGCCTACAGCTTTTACTATTTATAAGGGATGTGACGGATGTCATTTAGCGGATCCGGATGTGGATATGTAAAAAGCATTCATTGAGAATGCGGAGGCGAATGCGGATAATCAAAATCCAGATTCGCGGCTGAAGATGTGGATCTTTTCAATAAAATTAGAAGATAATTTAAAGAATTTTTCAAATTAATTTTTTTTTATGAAATACCCGTTTGAGGTATAAAATCGAATAACGCATTAATAACAATAAAATAACAATGCCGAAATCCCAAATGCACATCGTGTCGCATTTTAAAGGAAAATGAAAAGTGCAAATAAATAGTGTTAAAGGATTTTTGGGATGGCAAATCTAGTACTAAATCGAATCGAACAATGTTGCAACCAACTTAGTTTTAAAGCCGCATCATTAGGCTTTATTTTTCAATATGTATAGTTTCGCTGATGTGTAAACAGGGTTGCCAACTTTTGAAAAGCCCAGGCCCGGAGTTTTTTTTTAATTATTTTTTTATGGTCTGATTTTAATTTAAAATTAATTATTTCTTTCGTTTTTTAAACTGTTAAAGTTTTTATTTTAAGGAACATATAACATTCAGTGCTTTTCTTTATTAACACATTAAAAAAATCATAACGTTGACAAAAAATAAAATAATGACTCAAATATTGGTATCATTTAAGAACAATGTGGGGGCATAAAATAATTATTTTGTATTTTTATACCTTATACCTTGTATTGTATTTTTTTATACCTTAAAGGTCAGGGTATATCAACTTTGTGCAAACGTAAGGCATAGAACGAAGCGAGTCCAGTGTAAAAAAGTATATATATTCTTGATCAGCGTCACCACGTGAGTCGAGCTATCCATGTCCGTCCATCCGTCCGTCCGTCAGTCCGTCCGTCTGTATGTTCTCCTTAAACACAGGATAGGAAGAAGGAGAAGAGATAATTAGATGAAACTTGGTACACATGGTCACATAGACCCAAGAATCTGTACTATTGAATATTTTTTTAATCCGCCCACGGACACGCCTACCTCACATACAACGCAAAAATTGAAAACTGCATATATAAGCTCATAACTGGTGTCCGACCTAATGTGCATTTTCGCCGAAGCCGAAGCCGATTTTTCGGCAAAATGGAAATAATCGGCCGAAGCCGAATAACAAACAAATGTTTTCAAGTCAAAAAAACTATAAAATTTAATCTCTGCTTTTGTTAAATATTCATTTCAGTACAAAAAAAACGTAATGAAATCATTAAATTTGAATTAAATGTAAGAGTTTGTATACAAAATTCGGATGTTCCTGTACATACTTGATTTATTGACGTCAGAATCACGTAGAAAAAAATGTTATCAATTTTCGATCCAATCGACAAAAGCTACTAACTGATACTAACTGAAATCTGGCAGAAAATTTCTAGCTTTAACACGGCTTGATAATTCAGTCGATAACAAAAGCAAAAACGTAACAATTCAATTAATAAGAAATGCTGTATTTATCATTTGTACAAAAAATCGAGTGAACACCATTTCATGAAAGAACAGAAGAGGAGAGAAAAAAAAAACAATGGAAAATATTTCAAATGTGGAATTTTGAACGAGTTCACTGAATAATTCTAATTAATAGAACTAAAAAATTCTAAAACCTTAAAAAAAACTGCAAAAATAATCGGCTATTTCAGCCGAAGACGAAGCCGAAGCCGACGCCGAAGGTCAAAATATTGGCCAATTATGCCGATTACCGAAGCCGAAGCCGAATAATCGGTCGGACACTACTCATAACTAACCTACAACAAAAAAATTTGGTATGTATGTGTTTTGTATCAACACAGAAATGTCTCCGAAAAATGGGTGTCATCCGTCCACCTCCCATATAACCCAAAAATTTAAAACGCAATAAATACCCAGCGGTCAGAATATGCCTAAATCAATACATTCTCTCAGGCCTGAGGGGTAGTGGTAAGGCCTGAGTATTCAACACACCTCTTGATTTCCTTTTCCCATATAAATGTCATACGTAATACCTGCTATAGTATAGCGTTGACTGAGACCTGAGTATCCCACAGAATATTCCTCCGA
Organism: Tetanocera ferruginea; assembly: GCA_958299015.1. NCBI lineage: Eukaryota > Metazoa > Arthropoda > Insecta > Diptera > Sciomyzidae > Tetanocera > Tetanocera ferruginea. Next base: position 32,189,963 of record OY282642.1, on the reverse strand, counting down.
AAATTCAGGCCTGAGTGAATGCTTAAATATTAGGCCTTCTATAAGGGCGCCAAGCCTGAAAATTCAAATGAGAAAGCACATAGCAGATATATCATTTACCGAAGCCGAGCTCCAGTGCGTCTTCGGTGTCATGAGCATTGTTTGAATTGTTTTAATGAATTAAAGTTCTTAGAACTTTTTCACTAAATAATTCAAATTTTTGTATTTTTATTTTGAAAAAAATTTACCAAACTTTTTTGATGGCATTACACTTTTGCTTCTAAACTCATGGATATCTTCCGGACTGAGATCGAAACAAAACAAAATATTCAGAGGTTAGACAATTTAAGACAAATGGTTCTTACATTCACTAAAAAAGGGTCAACTAATTCAAAACAATCAAAACTAATGAATAAGTTAAGTAAGTTAAGTAAGCGCGAAAGCCGGAGAAAATGTGCCAGGCCCGGAGCTCGGAGATCGGCTCTCAGGCCCGGAATCTCCAGGCGAAAAGGTATGTGTTGGCAACCCTGAATGTAAATAACATCGTTTTTGTGTGCTCCGAATATGTCAATTAAGGTAACCAATCCCGAGATCCCGAAAACCCGGGATCTATTCTATACATACATTAGGCTATGTCGATTTGTATGGAGGCAAAAAATCCGATGTTGCCTGGTCGATTTTCGGTTAGGGCATGAAATGTTTATAAGCAAAAAACAAAAAAAAAGGGGGGCTGGGGGTACACTTTACCCCATCGCACCCTGAATTTTGTGAATGTTTTCTATAGGAATTTTTTTCAAACATTTTTTTTTAAAAACGTGCACAGCTAGGGCGAATCTAACGCCAGATATGAAATCCTAACACCCGATTCAACCAAAAAACGGTCTAACATGTATACGTTGCTATACAAAATTTTACCGTAACAAATTGCTAAAGAAAAAATTTCCCTAACTTCAAAGTATATTCTTATCGTTAGTGCGTATGTAATTGTGACCATCACGGCTGAACCACTGCAGCTATCCACCTTATATTCACACCATATCTTTTTGTGGTGCTCCGGAATTTTTTGTTTTTGAAAATCCCTCCTAGGTGGCGCTGTAGGCGCAATCTTTATGCAGTTTCATTACCGATTTATATGATATACATATACTTATGATATATGATACCATATAAGATATGGTGCGAATATAAGGATAGCTGCAGTGGTTCAGCCGTGATGGTCGAACGGGGTGCGATAGGCCCTTCCGACCATTATTTTTTTTCGTCGATGACGTATGCGATTTCTGAGGATGACCAAAGAAGTCAATAGCATGACTACAACTACCACCTTGTATTATGCATTCTGCGTCCTCACTTAGAGTACGAGGTAGTCAAGTTTGGTCTCCAGGCTACAATTTGTATGTTGATCGTATTGAAAGAATACAAAAACGTTTTGTTCTGTTTGCTCTAAGGGGCTTACGTGGAACGGACATTTTAAACCTTCCTCCCTATGAGGATCGTTTGAAAATGTTAAGAATGCAGACGTTAAGTGATCGAAAGAAACCTACAGATATCGTTTATTTACATCAACTTTTAACCGGTGTATTCGATACTCCAGAACTCCTTTCTCTTATTAATTTTAACACCAACCGTAGACACGCAAACAACTTCATTTATTTACTATTCAGTAGAACGAACTATATTGTAACTGCTCCTATCAATCGCATGAGTACCTATTAACAACTGTAGCGTTTTTGATGTTAACTTGTCAAAAGGTCGACTCAAAATAGACTAAAATATATTCTGTAATTAGATCTTTGTATACATCGTTAGTAGTTATATCCTACGTTTTGCCTGAGCGCAATCCAAACTTTGGTGGATTAATTTTTCCCTTTGGGTTGTGGCTTCAAATGGGTTAATGCTGAGAAAGTGCGAAAAAGCTGTAGCTGTAGTGAACTGTATTGTTATTGCGTGTAAAACCAAATGACTGAGGATCAGCACTTTCGCTCTTCTGAAGAACTCCAAAATTGGATCGTTTCGTGAATCACGCATCCACGCACGCATCTTTTTTTCGAGATGGTATCCGAAAACTGCCAGAAAGATGGGAAAAAGTAGTGGTTAGCGATGGTCACTAACTTCACTTCCGATTTTGAGGCAAAGAAATTAGTTATTTTGTTAAAAAATCAATACACACTTTGATAAGATACAAAATATATTGTCCCACAATACATGGGACAATATATGATAAATGCATTTTCAGTGTCTCCAGAGAAAAAGTTATGTAGCTATTTGAAATAACTAGTATAAAATATCTCACCTCTTGGCAATGTGTGTTTATGCAAAGGGTGGTTTAAGTTTTAGGGCCGATGTTGATTTTGAATAAAACACAAATTATTTTTTAATATTGGTATGGTTCAATTATGTATGGAACAAAATATTGGCCAAATGGCTGCCGCGACCTCGGCGACACATCTCCATCCGATGGTCCAAATTATCTATGACGCTGAGGCATAGTTGAGGTTCTATGCTGTTAATGTGCCGAATTATCTCATCCTATAGCTCTTTAATTGTTGCTGGCTTATCGAAGTACACCTTTACTTTCAAATAACCCCAAAGAAAAAAGTCCAACGGTGTCAAATCACATGATCTTGGCGGCCAATTGCCATCACCACCACGTGAGATAACACGGCCATTGAATTTGACATTGAACTGACATAAGTTTATGTTTACATAGCATCCAGTCTTGGATAAAAGAAGTACCCAAACATGTATTCTTCAATCAGTCGATTAGTTTTTGATTAATCTTTCCCTCCGATTTTATTCCGATTTTATAACACCACAAACAAACATTTTTTTTTTCAATTATATACTTCTTTTCAATTGTAAACCTTAATTGTTTTTTTTTTTCAAAAATATTTATCTCCTGGAACGATGTGCCTTTAATAGAATAAAGAAAAATAAAGAACATTTAATTTATTTTAAAAATCAAAACAGAAAATCTAACAGCGCCTAAAAGCAGACAACAGAATTTTTTTGTTTAATGTTTTATGGAATTTTTATTTCTTTCTTTTTAAATTCTTTCAATTTTAACTTTTAATTTTAAACTTAACATTTACATTTACGCATAATAATAATAACAATAATTTTAAACGTCAGCCAACAAGCATTTTGCTTTTTTGTATTTTTATTGATAGATGTTGTTGTTGTTGTTCTTGTTGTTGATGTGTTTGTTATTTAAGTATAAATAACTTATTGTTTTCATTATTGTTGGTTATATTTTTGTTGATATTTATAAACCCTGTAAAAATAGTATTGTTTTCTTTTATCTCTATCTCGCTTCAACAGGCGGCGGGTTGGGAAAAGGTTATAAATATTTTTGTTTTTTTTTTTTTTAATTTTATAGTTGTTTATAAATTTGCGCTCTCTTCCTATTCTACTTCGTAAACATGTTATGCTTATTGTAATAGTTGTAGTTGTAGCTGTTGTTGTTGTTGTTCAAGTTTTTGTTGTTGTTGTTGTGCTTAGAAATAAATCATCTTAAAAAATTTGTTTAATAATTTAAAACGTGCCTTTTGTGGAGTCGTGAATGCAAACATGTATGCATATGTGTGAGTGTGTGCATTGTTGTTGTGATGTTGTTGTTGTTGTTGTTGTTGTTGTTGTTGTTGTTGTTGTTGCTGTTGTTATTGCGTTGCCAATTGTAGACACTCAGTTATACACATACGCACTTGCAAACGCAGCCTCACACATACACACTCTTAATTAAAGTTTGAATAAGTTTTTAGATATTTCTTGTTGTTATTGTTTAATAGGCGTGGTTGGCAATAAACAAAGCAGCATCAGCTCCAGCACCAACAACACTGCCAGCAACATATTTGCCTACAGCAGCCTCACCGTTACCCTGCAATTATAAAAAAAGAGGGAAAAAAGTTAGTTTCAGGCCATTTGGTAATTTGGTCTAAATAATACTCTTACTGTAAGTAATTTTTTAATATATCTAAATTGCTTTTATTTTGAATACTGGTATATTTTTTAAAATTTTAAGAACTTTTTAAAAAGGTATAAATTTTAAATTTTGACGGAATATTTAATTTGATATAAATTTTAAATTTATTGCAAGATTCAAATTTGGTCTAAAATTTGAAGTAGGTTTATATTGAAATTTGGCCTAAATTTTAAATTTGGTGCACTTCTAAATTTGGTCAAAAATTGAAATGGTTTATTTATTTATATAAAATTTATTCGTTTATATGAAAATTAGTCGAAATTTTTCATTTTGTCTAAATTTAAAATTTTTACTTGTTTAATTATTATTATTATTATTATTATCATTATTATCAAATATTTATTTATGAATAAATTGCATAAACAAACTTTCGAACTAGGCACTAACAACAAAGGTTTTCCGCTTACTTTTTTTCTTGTTTAAAAATATAGTCTTTATTTTAAATACGGTCTACATTTGAAATATTATTTGTACATATTAAAAATTTTAACGTAGGTTCAAATTTTAAATTTTGTGAAAATTTTAAATAAATTTTGTCTACATTTTAAATGTGGCCTAAATTTTAAATTGGGTGTATATTTTTAATTTGGTCTTAAATTTGAATATGTTTTATATTGAATTTTGGTAAAAATTTTAAATTTGGTCTTAATCAAATTATAACCATGATTGTAAATTTGGTCTCAGCATTTAATTTTTTTTATATTTAAATTTGGTCGAAATTTGAACATTTGGTCAAAATTAAAGAATAAAGCCATAATTTTGAATTAAATTCTACTTTAGAAATTTGTGTGCATTCAAAATTTTAACTTAATCTAAATTTTAAATTTGGTCCAAAATTTAAATTTGGTCGAAATTTTAGATTTGGTCTAAAACTTTAATTTGGTTTATATTAAAATATGGTCTTCATTTTAAATTTGGTGCACTTTTTAAAATTGATCTAAAATTTAAATTAACTCTGTATTTGACAATTGATCGAAAGTATTGATTTTTTCCAAAATTAAAATGTTTTCTTAGTTGAAAATCCACAATGATTTTTTTGGTCTAATTTTAAAATTTTCTTATTATTTAAACTTTATGCTTGTAGCAAAATTTTTAATTTTGTGTAAATTTGAAATTATATCTAAATTTAAAATTTGGTCTTACATTTAAAATTGGTCTAAAATTTAAATTTGGTTTTTGATGAAATCTTAATTCGTTTTAATTTTGACAAAATTTCCTATTTGATGAATTTTTAGATTTGGTTTGTTTTTAAAAATTGGCAAACATTTTTAATTTTGTCTAAATTTAAAATTTGTTTTTAATTAAAAATAAAGTGTAACTAAAGTTTTACATTTAGTCAAATTTACAAATTTTATGTATATTAAAAACTTTAACTAGGGTCCAAATATCAAAATTTGCGTACATTTTAAATTTGGTGTATTTGATTTATGATGCATTTGGTCTAAAATTTTAAGTTGTTTTAGTTGAAATTTGGTAAAAATTTTAAAATTTTTGCATTTTTTAAAATTTAGTTTGCATTTGAAAATTGTTAAAAATTTGTAATTTAGTCAAAATTTAAAATCTGTTTTTTATTAAAAATAGCATCACTTCTATAAGAGATCCAATTTTATATTTTTTTGCAGATTTTAAACTTAAACTCGGATTTTAATTTGAAATTTTGAGTAAATTTTAAACTTTTAAAATTTAAAACTTTTTGTTAATAATTAATTTGGTTTAAAAGTTCGGTCTATTTTAAGTAATATCTAAAATTTTAATTTTGTTTGCATTGGAAGTTGGTCTTAATTTAAAAATTTGTCTCAATATAGAATTTAGTGCACTTTTTAAATTTGGTCAAAATTAAAAATTTGTTCTACAGTGAAATAGTCTTACGTTTAAATTTGGTTTAGTTTTAAATTTTTTTAGAAATTAAAAATTTCAAATTTTATGTTAATTTAAGGTTTGTCTAATACTTAAATTTTGGCTTCATTTTAAATTTTGTCTTAATTTTTAGTTTGGTCTAAATTTTTAATTTGGTGTACTTTTTTTAAATTTGGCTCAAAATTTAAATTTGGTCAACATATCTAATTTGTTCGAAATAACAAATTTGTTCTATATTAAAAATAGTGTTAAGCTTCAAATTGTTGATATATTAAAAATTTAAATTTTGGTCTTAATATTTAATTTTTGTAAATTTTAAATTTGGTCTAAATTTAAAAACTAGATTTTAATTTTAAATTATTCTAAATTTTTAATTTTGTTATAAATTTCAATTTTGATCTTCGTTTTAAATTAAGTCTTAATTTTAAGTAATCGAAACATTGAAATAAAACTTAAAAGCTGGTATAAATTATTTTAGACTCACAATTTTTGATAAATAAATCAAAAATAAACTTATTGAGATGAAAACTAAAATTTACTAAAAATTATTAAAAAACTGGCGAAAAATGTAGTCTTGAACTAAAAAACTGTCTTACGGTACTGATATTTAATACAAATAATTTGGTCGAAAAAGTGGTATCAAATTTCAAAACTGGTATAAATTGATTTAGACACACATTTTGCAAATAATACATCAAAACTTTTTATTGCTTCAAAAATTTTAAACTGGTCGAAATAATTTTAAACATTTTCTGCACAAAAACCCACTCTTGAACAAACACAGCGCATACACAAAAATAGCAAAATATGTGTATATAAAATTATATAATATTTAATAAGATTAATTGAGAGAGCAAGAGTGAGTAAATTTTTTGGATTAAGGCGAAAATGACAGCCACTATAAAGCTAGCTCAGTCATGTTAAAATTTTGCACACCGGAAACGCAGCACTTGATGGCGCAAAAAGCGTTCAAAATAAAAAAATAAAGCACTAAAAAGTTTTACATAAAAACTTTAATTCTTTTAAGCTTTAAGCTAGAGCCAACCAGCAACACGTTGTGCAAAAAAGTTTGTGCGTTTTTTATAACATAAAAAAATAGCGTTGCCAGCTGACAGTAATTGCAAGAAATGTTGCGGAACGCAGTATAAAAAGTTTTATCGTTGTTGTTTTTTTTTTTTTGTTTTTGAATTGGTTTGTTTGCGTTGTTTGCAGTTTTGATCTTGTTTAATTTCTTTGTATTTTTACTGAACTTTTGTGCGTACAAAATATTTGCCAGTGTAGTAATTTGCTCAATTGCATAATAACTTTGTGAACTTGGTTTTTTTTTTTAAGTTTAAATTTATTCTGAATTGGTTACATAAGCGTTTTTTGCGGAGAAAAGAGGATTTATGCGGCTTTGTATTATAACAACTGGTGCTGGGTGTTCTTTTTTTTCAGCATGATTAATTGCCAGAAAGTGTTGACATAACAAGTAAATCCTTTAAATGTTGCCACATGTTTATGCCAACGATTGCATTGTAGCAAAATTTTAACGTATATTTTACAGAAAATGCACTTTTTGTCGACAGTAAAAATAAATAATAACACAGATATGAAAAGAAAACTTAAAAAAAGGGAGAGAAAAATTCAAGTGCAGCAAATGCTCAAGCATGTCTGTCGTTCTATAGTGGTTGAAGGATTTTTTTTGTACTTAGTTCCTGAGAGTACTAGAGAAATATAACGTAAAAAAATGTTAAAACGCTTGAAATGTACCAAAGAATCTATCTAGTTGAAGATGGAAAAGAAGATGTTTTATACAAAAATAAAAACTTCACCTTTCAACTTATACTTTCGCCATGCCTAGAATGCTTTGCTTAATTGCAGTAAATATACTTCGAGGTAATTTTTTTGCATTCATTTTTATGCATTTTATTCCTTCGCCAAACACCAACGAGAGAAGACTTTAACTCTGTCTAGAGTTCAATGATACCCAGCAAAAAAGGGATTTATTTGCACAAAGTGCAGCGTTCGCAAAGCTGTTTACCTACCTTCAATTACATTCATCAAGCCAGATATGAATTAAAAAGAACCAACCGTAGTTACAGCCATTGAATTGAGGCATAAAACAAATGTGTACAACACCTTCTACATTAGGGTAGCTTTTTCAAAGAGCAACTTGAAGGTTCAAAGCTCCGTTCGTTGCTGTCTTTATGTGTTAAGTTATTTATATGCAAATTTTGTGGAATGCGCCAACATACGAAAATTAAAAATAACCCCCAAAATGCTGCCAAAGACAGTTAATGATATAATTTTAATGTGTTGGTTTTTTTAATGTGGTTCTTTTTAATCTTTACTAAACAGCTAATGACCACGACTTGATTTAACACTGTTGAAAAAACAAAGAGCAGTTTTTTTTTGGTCACACTAAGGTGTGTTTCGAAAGAAAACTACATATGGTTCGCTGATTCCAGCAATATTACAATAAAAATTTATTTCTGTCTGGCAACTTAATGGCATTGAAAAAAAGTACCGAAATTCAAATATAACTTTATGTAAAAGTGATGAACAATGTCAACATTTTGGCTTAAGAAGGGATTTTGGTTTGATCTCGAAAGTTTTTCGGAGCAAAGGGAAGGTTGATTGGAAACAACTTTATTGGTTTGAAACTCAGAATATATATTTAATGATATATGATCTGATAATGATATACATCATTATACTTTGGATGATATGGGTAGTGGTTTTAAATGGGTTAATGCTGAGAAAGTGCGAAAAAGCTTTAGTAGCTGTACTCAATTTGTTATTGCATGAAAATATGATTATTCGCAAAGTTTCTCAGAAAGTGAGTTAGAGTTTGAGGTAGCTTTGTTCTAGATACAAAAACTTGTTTTTATGTATATATGGTTGGTAACCCTAACATACAAAATTTTAAAATTATATATTTTTTCCAGAAAGTTCTTTCCAATACCTTTCGAACGGTACCTTATTTATAAAAATTGAATAAAAACTGACTTAGATACAATTCTTTGAAAATTTCCCGATTCTGGCGTTTTCGGACGATTTGCAGAATTGATAGGTCCATAACTTTTCAACGAATGGCGATAAAAAAAAAATAAATGAACTTATGTTCTTCGAATTTTAATAAGAATCTATAGCCCAAAAATAAAACAAATCGAAAGCCATGAGGTCAATTTCGGGACTGTTTTCTGGCTACGATAATGATAGGTCCCCAAAACTTCTTATGGCTTAAGGTCACTCTAGAACTTTCGAAAAATCAATAAATTTTTTTATTTTAAATGGTCCCTTATGACCTCAAAAATGATGTCTCAAAAGATGATGGCAGGGAAAAATTTCTAAGTACTTGATTTTAGAATTTTAGTATAAGACCGCCTGTTCGGCACTTCTACTACTAAAAACTTCAAACGCGTTTATCTCAAAACTGTATTTTTAAGTTTGCCGAAAACACAACTCAAACAATTTTCAACTGATTCACCTTAAAATTGGAATATATCTTGAAAAATATATTGTTTATGAAAGTACGTTGGATTTTTTTTTTTAAATTGAATAGTTTATTTGTTGTTCACAATAATCTGATGATTTTTTAGGCAAATTTTTCACTTCCCACATTAGAAATGCGCCATTTGGCCGAAAATCAATATATCAAAAATATCTTACGTACTTCTATAGCCGACATTATATATACTTAAAAAAAATTCATTGGATTTTTGTAAGTCAAAATTTACAGAAGTTATTTGTTCGATCATGGACCCCTTTAAAAAATCAAGACGTCATCCCGTGACCGTGGCATGCAGGTTAAGTGTGTGGCCTGGCATGCTCGGAGCCCGGGTTCGATCCCCAGCCGCGGCGAAAAGTTTTTTTCAATAAAAAATTTTTCTGATCGGTCACCACCTCTCTGCAGGCAATGGCAAACCTCAGAGAGTAAGTAATGCCATGTAAAGCTTCTTGAGAACATGAACTTTAGCCGTTCGGAGTCGGCATAAAACATGTAGGTCCAGTTCTCGGTCAATTGTGTGCAAACATTTAATAACACACACAACACAATTGATCATAAGAAGCTCGGTCAAAGTCCTTTCAAGGGCTGAAATGGCCAATTTGTTTTTTTTTTTTTTTGTCATCCCAAAAACACTGCACAGCCGCCATTTTGAAATTTAACGTTTTAAAAAAATTATTGTATACATTCACTGATATGTATAATAAACACCCATTTTTTTAATCTTGATTTATTGTGTAGTATTTCTGAAAAAAAAAATCAAAGTATGCATATTTTTCAGGCGTCTACAGTGGCCTAACGCCTTAATATAAAAGGGCATTACGAGTTCACAGATTCTCCGAGAAGAAGAATTTCTCCAATACCTCAACCATAACATACGGATAATACCTTCGAGTTTTTTGAATACATTCAACTTTCGATTGGTTTACGGCGAATTTACCCAGAGAATATGATTTGAGTTTAATTGTTATATGACGAAAAATTTAATTTTGGAATTCTATGATTAAAGATTGATAGGCGGATAATCCAATAAGAACTAACACAAAAAGCAAGTATTGTGTGGAAAAAATAACCGATGAATCACCCTTTGCGTTTAGGCAAATATGAAAAGGCGCTTGAATCACATAAAATTGTAGCATAACTTTAGGTGAAAAAATACATTTTTATTACAGTGCACATTGGTGCAAGATGTAAGAAAAAGCTGAAAAAATTCAAAATATACCTTTTAGGTTTCTTTTCTAAAAACATGACATGTTTAAAAGAAATAACATATGAAAAGCTGCAAACAAAACAAAAATAATGCTTTCTTCAAGCCAGTTATCAAGTTATCGATTTGTATGACGTCACACTAAATCGATATGTAGTTGAATTATTTTTTATTTGCGTACTCTGATATTTTATTTAAAAATAGTAGTAAAAGTGATTGAGGGGAGGAGAAATACATTATTTCATTCATAACAGTTTCATAAAATATGTGTACTATACTTCTTGTTGGGTTTTCGCAAAATATATTGCGAATTCAGCGTCGCCAACGAAGAGCCTCCGCAGATTCATAACATATTACTGAAACTGGATATTTTTGAGTTCTGTACTTTTTTATTTTGTTTAAATAAATATTTTTTGTTTACTTTTTTAATTTTTTATGCAAATAGGTTTTAGTTTTGATATTAATTTTCTTGAAAATAAACACGTTTTATACTAAAAAAAGATATTTTAATCAGCATAAAATTAAACTTAATTGAAAGTATCCGGTTTTGAATAAGTACTTGTTTATACATATTGAGTAATGTTGAGTACCTACTTCAATTTCATGTTTTGACAACACTTCTAACATTTTTATAAATCGGTAAAGTTCTCATTTGTTACAGTCAGTGGCTCGTATGCATAAAAATGAAGTCTTACCTTTTTCTAAAGTTTTTGAATTAGTCAAAATGACAACGTAAAATTACTTAACCGATTTGAAATGATGGCTGGCTGAGTATTTTTTATATTCTAATATTCGGGGTATATTAATCGGGGGTTTTGACAGGAGATTATAATTAATTTCGGGGGATATTAATGAAACCCGAGAGGGAGGATTAACAAAACTAGAGAAAATGCAAACCTTTTTAAGATTTGTTGGTGACCCAAGATTTCAAGTTTGAATCGGACAAGATATTGTACAACACCAAACCAGAATTTTGCGTACTGTTAAGGAAGTTTCCAACGCAATCGCAAGCAAATGGAACAATTGGATTGTATTCCCAAATAAATGTCCACGCTACATACGATTCAGATGGATTGTTAACTAGTATGGAAATATCTTGGTCTGGATCAGTTCACTATTCCCGAATTTTGCGAAACAGTGAAATATTTTCAACGATGGAAGTTGCAGCAAATGAAGCACACTTACTCGGAAACAAAGGTTACGGTCTTTCGAAGTGGCTTATTACACCATTTAGAAATCGTAACTTAAAGCATCTCCAAAAAACAAAGATCAAGATCAAGTTAGTGCAGAAAAAGGTACTCATCGAGTACCTAAGTTCTGTTTTAAATATCTAACTTATAGTACAGTCATGCAAGTGCTTATAAAGGTGGCTCCTTTAGATTTGGTGGTATCACACACCACTGTTGCAAATTTGCTCCTAAAAGGCATACCTATATTAGAGAGAAGTTTGGTGAATTAATTGAAGTGTTGGGATTTGAGTTTCTCAGACTGTAGAGCTAAGTAAAAGGGAATGAGTCACTACTTAATGGTAATCCAGGGGTGGTTATTATGTGGCCAGCTAAAAAACGCATAAGCGACTGCTACGACCTAGTTAAATTACCTACACTGAGAAAAAAACACATAAATTGCTCCGGTAAAAAATTTCTCTATTTTTGATAATAGCAATTTTCTCTTTTTCAAATAAAATTTTCTTCAATTAGAATAAATTTTCACATTTTCGAAGAAATATTTCTTTTCTTCAAGGAAATGGAAATATTTCAATGTCTCTAATAATGATGAGTATTTTTCTCGCACAAAAAATTTCTCATTTATTGAGAAATTTTATTGAAAATGAAAAACTTTTCTTATATTTTGATAAAAAATTCACTATGAGAAGTATTTTCTTCAATACAAACAAATATTTTCTCAAAAAAAAAAGTATTTTTCTCTAAAAACGATATATTTTTCTATTTCATGGAACCTTTTTATCATTTTTAGAGAATTTTAAGTATCGCAATTAGAGAATAGCATTCTCTGGAGCAAAGTCTATACCATTTTTCTCTAAATATGATGCCTTTTTTATCATATTCCGAGACACTTTTTTCTGAGTGTACTAGTATAAAAGCTCGTTCTACAATGGGTCGCACTCAAAATAATTGGGTAGCAGACGATATGACAACATTTTCACTTCACCTCGAATGTTGTTATGTTGCAATCAATGTCAATATGTCGTTACTGTTAAATATCAAATAAATTTTTGGTGCATACTTTCAGGCTGACAATTTTTTGTAGTATGTATAATAAAATAGTATAATAGAACGCACTGAAATTACAAGAATGCACAGTTTGAGTTAGTTTAGGTGCGGAGTAAAACACTTGTGTTTTATGTATTAAAGTGTCATAAAAGATGTATAAGACGTATATATGTAAGTAAAAAATACATTCCGTTCCATGAGAAAAAACGATATTTGTGAAAATTTTCAATTCGGGCAAGAAAATTTAATTTTACATAAAGAAAATTTTAAGTTATTAAAAAAACGAGCGAAAGTGGTGAAAATATCATATATGTGATACCTATACAGTTGTGTAAAATATAAAATACTATATATTTAAAATCAAAATTTGATAACAGAATAAATAAAATAGGTAATGAATACAAGTCCTAAATAAAAAATATAAGAAATAACAACTTAAAATAATAACAAAAATAAAACAATAAAGAAATAAAACGCATAAAAAAGATACAAAGTTTATAAAATATAATTTTATTAACCAATTTTGTGTTGCTAAATTTTTCAAAATTGTGAAATAAAGCAACAAGAGTTGATTTAAAAGAACATACAAAATTATAAAAATAATTAAATGAAAAAGTAGAAAATAAAGCCAAAAAAATAATAGCAATATAAAAATTTAAAATATATTTATAGCATAACTTTAGGCGAAACACACTATAATAAAAGTCTTAAAAATGCAAAGGATGTTCTAAGTGTTGCAGGCTGTTTGTTGCTGCAGTAAATTTCTGTAATTGTTCTTGTTTTCAGTTTATTAAATTACCAATTATAACATGCACAAAATTATTTACTGTATGCGTTAAGGTCCTGGGAACGCCTTCAAGTATAACGCAAATTTTTGGTTTTTTGCAAATTTTTTTTAAACAGCCAGTATGTTTAACAGTGTTGCCAATTAGGTTTGTTGTTATTTTGTTTTTTTTTTTTTTTTGTTTTCAGTTTCAAGTTTGTAGTGCAATATTTAGTATTTGTGTGAAGCGACAAACAAACTTTGACTGGCTGCAAACGATGGAATTGAGCCAGCTACGTATTTGCCTTGGCAGGCGAGTGCATTAGCCTGAATTAGGAATAATTAAGGATTCATTTTATTTAGTGACAGCATTAAAAGTTATACGAAAACAAACGACAAGGCAATAAAGGGTTAAGCAACAACATTAGTGCAATGTTAGACGTTAGTTTTTTAGAAGTGTAACATAGAAGCGTGTTAGAGCAAGTGTGTTAAGAGCTGGTTGGTTTGAAAATTTGGTTAAGTGTAGCAAGCTTTTTTCTTTGTTTAGAATTTTAGAGGTTAGATTTGTGCTTAAAATATATATATTAATAATTTGAATAAATGTTTAATTTTAGTAGAGGAATGCAATGAAAATGCAACAGTGTTAGTGCAAAACTTATTTGTTAATGTGTAATAGAGAAAATATGTATATATTTTACAAATACATAGTTAAAAATAATAGCAAAATATAGTAAAATTAAAAATACTGTTTTTGTAACTGATACTAACAGCCTTATTCTGGTGATTAACAATTGTAAATTTATTGACAAGGCAATCTTTAATTAGCTTAAAAGTAAATAATTTTTTACATAATGTTATGTAGTTGTCAATACCTTTTCCAATGTTGATTGTCATGTTTCCTGTCAATGTTGTATTGTCGAATAATGAGTTCTGAATTTCAGAATGAGAAATTTCTGCGCTTGTCTATAAATTTACAATTGTAAGTCACCGGAATAAGGCTCTTAATTTATACAAATTTATTTGTTTTTAAGCGATTTCAATCTAAAGCATTTCATTGCATTTTTTCAACATAACAAAAAAAACTAACTAATATTTGCAAACATAATTGTTATTTTATTTGCATTATTTTACAGTGCTCAAATTTGTTTAATATTTTTTTTATTTGTTAAATAAATTATTTCATTAAGACTTGAATATTTTTTCCCCTAATAACGATTGAATAAGTTTTTCGAGGTAAATAAAAAACACTTAATAACTAACGCCCGTTAAAAACTAAAAACTATTTTTTTTTTCTTTAATTTTCAATGACTTTTTCTCCATTTCAATTAAAATGTGTCGCGTGTATTGAAGCGTCAGTAAAACTCGAAAACGCTTTTCTCTTTATTTGAGCAAGGAAATTGAGGGGAAATAAAAAAAACATCTGCAGCACAATTAAAAACTTCGTAATTGCCGCGAGGCGTCGAGTAGCAGCACGAACTCAATCAAAAACAAAAAAGTTAATAAACTACAAAATTTGATTGCTTAAACTTGGCAGCACTGAATGCAATGGCAGTTAAAGTGTTTTCTTCTATTCCCCACTTCCTGCCACTTCAGCCATACAGTCACATGCGTAGCGTTCCTCAATCAACGCTTATTTCTAGCGTTTAAACGCATTTATAGCTGTTGGGGAAATGTTGTCAACCCAGCAGAAATAACAAAAAGACCAACAACAACAACGCCAACAACTAAATGCAATTAACGCCGGACAGCATGAAAATGTGTGCTCAAAAGCGTAAATTCAGTGCGCGTGGCCATGACAAAAATCAACAACGATAACGTTCCAAAAACACACAAAAATCAAAAAATAAGCTAAAGCAATTGTTTTGTTGTAATTGTGAACTTGTAATGAAATTTAAGAAAAATCTTTTAGGGCAGAAAATGTTTTAAGAGCTAAAAAGTGAACACTTCAGTAAAGTTGCATAGTAAAAAAAAATTGCTGCATACTTTTAAGGCTTAAATAAAATATAAATATTACATTTACACATATATTTATTTATAATATTACTGTAGGTAGAAAAGAAACATATATTCTTGTCCCATGGACGGTTTGTTTTAAATTCATTAAAATATATCATCTTATATTTTTAAGTTATTTTTGCTTTATAAAGAAGAGCGGCGAGGAACATGCGTTCTTAGTGTGCAAACTGGGGAAGCCCGAGTTTAATTCTCACATCTGACAGAAAGTTTTTTTTTAAAGAAATAAGTTTTTCTGATTGGTCGTCATCTCTCTGCAGGCAATGGCAAACCTCAGAGAGTAAACATTGCCATGTAAGGCTTCTGGAGAATATGACAATAGGCCACTAGGAGTCAACATAAACTCGACCAATTGTGTAAAAGCATTTAATAATGCACACAACACAATTGTTCATAAAAAGCTTGGTCAAAACCCTTTTCAGGGCTGAAATGGCAGCAAGAGCTTAAGCATTGGTTTTCTGCTGTTTGTACAGCATTAGCATGGATTTATATACATGAATTCTTCAATAATTATTGAAAGTTATTATAATTAAAGAAAAAGTTTTGTAAATAACGTAGTACTCTAAAAAATTGAAAGTTATAAAAAATTGGTTCAGCGGTTATTGAGAACACTCATCACCAAATACGCCGTGAGTCTCCTTTTATATTATAGTATAGATATAGATAACTTTTTATTCCGATTTAATAAATGTGAAACTATTATTGAAATAAGAATTTTGTGACATATCACCTTCATTCATTCATTCATGTCTTCGATTCATAAATGTTTTTTGTTCTCAGCTCTACTGAGAGGAGCCATTCTTCTCTCAACTCTGTTGAAAGTAAACCGGACAGGAACAGTTGTGATTATAAAATTGGCATCCAAATAATTTTTTTCTAAAAGTCAATGGCATGAAAAATAATTTCTTTATACCGGGAATTCTCATGAGGCCCACCAATAATCAAATCAGAAAGAAATCGCCGAAAATTATATGAACAAGCAAAAATAAAAACAACTGCCAAGCAATGAGAAAGAATGCCCTTTATTGCACTCGTCAATAGTTAAACGTCAATTTAGCCGATTAAACATGTAGATGTTAGGATCAAACTGTTTGGAAATGATTTGGTGTTATAAATTTGAATTTTTTGTGTTTTTTATTTTTGGTTAAGTTACAATATCTGAGACCTCCTCCCCCCCTTATCGTTACTTATCATAATACATTTTGAAACCTCTATCCCCCCCCCCCCTCCCCGTTACATTGATAACGTAATTTATGAACGTCTCCTTAGATGTAAACTCAACAGTAGATATAGTTGTTGTCCATGGCTGTCCGTACGAATCTATCCGGGGTCCATACATATGGAAGCACATGATGTATTCTCTGTTGTGTCTGGCTATGTGCGTACACTGATGATCTAATTGGTGGAAGGTAGTTTTCGTATTGAGCTTAAAACCAAGGCGAGTGGGGTTATGGTTGCTGTTAATGCGTTGGGTGCACAGGCAGAGGTTAGGGGAGCAAGTGACAAAACAGTGATGATGTTGCTCAAGGACAAATTATCATATGGCCGACCTCCTTTTGTCAGCTAGGAGGGTGCAACTTCAGTTATGTGGCCGAAGTCAAATACCAGGAGATAACAATGAAATAACAATTTAACTTATTGGTGCCACTAGAAAAGAGAGCGTCTATTGACAGTGGTAAGACTAATAACTCTAAGGAATGACTGCGGACTCAGTATTCGGGCTGTCCGTTTCATGTAGGACATGCTAGATAGGAATTTGAACTCAGTTGAGAGAAAGGCTATGCTAAACCTGTGCGCTATATCAAGATGGCAATCTAGATGCAGTCAAAGTCAGAGTGGAAGATTTACAAGTCCATACCTGACGGTAATTTATGGAGGGTCATCCGGACTTTTGGTTATTCTTAAGTCTCGACTTCTTGTTGACAAATTTTTGAATCAAATTTTTTTCTAGAATTAGAACAAAAGCCACCACCATGACCATCTTTCTCGAATGAAATTGATTTCAGGTCCCAGATTCTTCTATGTCTATTGAAAGCTGAAGAACCTAAACAAGAGGTAAACCTTCAACTTAAAAACATAGACCATGGACATCCTATCAGAAACAGATTGCCATAAGCAATAAGGATGCACGAAGCTTACCATATCAAATGCAGCTTGGTATATTTATCGGTGTTTCTTACTTCTTTCTACTTGCTTATTTTTAACAAGAGTTCATTAGTGCTTGTAACTATATACGCGAGTGTTTTAATGTTATAATTTGCTTTGTGTGCTTTATGTTAAGTTTCAGTTAATTAATTGCTTAAAGTCCCGTATATAGGACTCTGTTTTAAGGAGGTATATAATTTGTACAGCCTTAGAAATCTATGTCTATGATTTAGATACATGATTAAATGTACTGTAGGTATTTTAATACTAAATATAATGCTTATTAATTCTTTAAACATCTAATTAATCCTTTCCAATGATTTAAAATCTAAGAATCATTATATTTTTTACTTATATATACATTGAATTAAACTATATTTTAATTTATATACCCCTTTAAAAAAGTTTTACATTTGTTAATTTATGTAAAATAATTTAGACCAATATTTAGACCATTTTATATTATAAAGACACAAATGAATTAAGGATTTAAGTTAAAATGTATGAGTGACTTTAGCCCATGGTTTTTTCAAATGATTTTAATGAGAATCCATCTAAAGCTAGGCTTATTTGTACAACAAAACATAAATAAAATCATAATTATAACTTCAACTCACCTTGGCGCGCTTCAACAATTCAGTTTGACCAGCACCAATGTTATCCTTCTTGCCACCCCAGGCGCGGAGAACGGAAGCTTGCAGAGCACGACCGTATGAGAAGGTCAAGGCCCATGGCTTCAACAATGGCACGTTGTTGATGGCATTCAAGTGCACGGTGGCTTCCTCTTCAGATTGACCACCAGACAAGAAAGTGATGCCTAAAAAGTAACACAAGAAACGTCAGACAAATTGTCATATAAGGCCAGTCTGCAAAAACAAAGTAAGAACAAAGAAACCAACCGGGAACAGCAGCTGGAACGGTTCTGCGCAGAGCCTGAACGGTGGCCAAAGCAACCTGTTCGGGAGTGAATTTCTTGGAGCATGACTGACCAGCAGTAACCATGTTTGGTTTCAAGAGTGTGCCCTCCAAGTAGACATGATGATCGTTCAATGCCTTGTAGACGGCAGCCAAGACTGTTTCGGTAACCTTTTGGGCGCGATCCAAATCGTGTTCACCATCGGGCAATACCTCGGGTTCAACGATTGGCACAATACCTTGTGACTGGCAGATGGAGGCATAACGGGCCAAAACATTAGCGTTCTCCAAGATGGATTGATAAGATGGGGTGTTCTTGCCGATCTTAAGAACGCAACGCCACTTGGCGAAATCGCAACCGTCCTTCTTGTATTGAGCGCAACGTGCGCCCAAATCATCCAAACCTTAAATTTAAAAAGATTAAATATGTGAAATTGAAGTGAATATGAAGCAGTGCACATTGGGAAATTTGGCCCCATTTTGAGGCCAAAAGTCAAATTTTCAACTTGTTTGAATCTTTCTATTTTTGGTTTTATCTATCAGGGAATACTCCGAAGCAAACAAATGTAAACTCTGTTTTTAGATAATGTGTTTTACCATTGCTATGGTACATCCCAAACATGTTGTTTCGAAATGAGTTAAAAATTTATTTTTTTATATGTAGTTTTTTACATCGTGTTCAGATGGATGTACCTCAAAATCTAACAGCAACTTAAGATAACTAAAAAATGGAAAAAACTAGTGATGGTGTGTTAAATAATACATGAATTAATAATTTCTATTAAATTAAATGTTTATGATAGAAAGTGAATTTATTATAAGTGACCTTTAGGAGAAATTATGTAATTTTAAAAGAACACTTTAGTTAGAGTTTAAAAAAAAATTTCAAGAGAGTTCAAGAAAACCTCATCATACATCGATAGAGCAATCATTTATGTGTTATTGCCACAACATCTCATATTGCGATTTTGTGCGATATTAAAAAAAAAATAATTTTTCTAACCTTAAAATTGCAACATTCATTGAACTTTTTACCGCCTATCTGTAAGAAATAGTGGGCGTGGCAACTCAATTTTTGTATTGGCAGCTTACTAATTCGATCCCAAGTGCTGGATCAAAATTCAAGTTGATAATTCAACTCTATACCTCCCACCTATAAAAAAGTGGGCGTGGCAAGAATATTGTTGTTAGGCAAGCTTAATACTTCTTACTTAAGTAATGGATCAAGTTTTAAGCTGATACTTCAACTTTTCGAATTTTGGCCACAAAATAGGGTAAAATTTCCCATAGTGCAGTGGTATAAATTAATGTACCTTGTGTGGTGCACTCATCTTCGGAGCCCATCAATGGCACAACACCCTTGTCGACCTTAATGCCGGGAATGATGCCACGCTTCTTCAGCAACTCAACGAATGGAGTGCCATCATCGGCCTTCTGGTAGAGAGTCTCGTGGAACAAAATGACACCGGAAATGTTCTCACCAAGCTTGGGATCGGTGGAGAACAAGAGTTGACGGTAGACACGACGATGTTCGTCGGTGTTCTCAACGCCAATGTCTTGCAGGCGCTTGCCCATGGTCGAAACCGACTCATCGGCAGCAAGAATACCTTTGCCGGGGGCAACAATAGCCTTGGCAATGCGGCTCAATTCTTCCTGCAATTCCTTGGATGGGTAGTTGAAATAGGTAGTCATTTTGAGATTCTTTTATTAAATCTGAAAAAAATTAAAGTAAAACAAAAATTTAGTTTCAATACAACTGTCGATTAAAAGCGAAATTTAGTTATTAAGATATAAAAACTTTCAAAATTTGTTGAGAAGTAAAAAAATGAATATATTAAAATAGAAACGAAAATTTTTTCACTCACTACCTTAATATTGTAATCGTCAAAAAATTCAGTATTTAAAACTATCAGTTTCAGTTTTTTTAGTTTCATAGAGGGTGTTCTAACAGAAAATCCAAAAAAAAATTATTTCGAAAAATTATGAGTTACGTTTTTTCTATATTAAGGTGACGATATAAAGCTGAAAACTCCACACTTAGTTTTACTATTGAGCAGCTAAAAAGTTCTGACAAAAAGAAAAAAATCAAAGCTTAAAACTTTTTTTAGATACCTCAAAACGTTTGAGTGAAAAAAACCCATTAAATCTAAAAGGTCGCGAGGTCGAAAGGTTATAAGAGATAAAAACTTTGCATAATTCGTGCTTGTGAAAAATGTAAAGCCTTATTTTAATTTTGGCATGTGTGGCCTCGGAAATAATTTTTTTCTGCTCTGCCGTCGCACCTCTCTGCAGACAATGGAAAACCTCAGATAGTAAACAATACCATGTAAGGCTTTCTGAGAACATGAACTTTAGCCGTACCGTTCGTAAAGCTGCACTTTTTTTAACCCACAACCCTTTTTCGAACAATACTACAGTATGTGATCCAACATTCAACACCATTCGTTTCAACATTCAACTTTAGCCGTACCGTTCGTAAAGCTGCACTTTTTTTAACCCACAACCCTTTTTCGAACAATACTACGGTATGTGATCCAACATTCAACACCATTCGTTTCAAAAAGACTCGATTTAGCTTCGATTCAACAGTGAATTGCAGATTGATATTCAGTCCATTACATTTTATACTTCACTTTGTTGATAATGCACCCAAACTTCGAGCTTCTTCTTGAAACCAACTTTATGCAAAATTAATCGGTCAACCAAATATGTACTCGGCTTCGTAAATAGCTCCAACTAATTCAGATAGAGTAGAGTTCAGTAGAGTAGTACAAAAAAAAATTACCCCAAGTCTCACAATGGGCCTAATAAGCCTACGCGTGTCTCATAAGAGACAGCCACGCCAACCTAACCCAACCTATCTATAATTTAATCAACTTTTTCGATGATGGGTCACTCAGAACGAGAATCATCTTTCACTTCAAAATTTCCAGAACGAAAGCGAGTAAACCGTTTCTTAATCTTGAATTCGATTTTGTGATCCTGCCATATTTCCTTTCTAGTTTTTTCTATATATCTAATATATAAAATTCTCGTGTCACGGTGTTAGTGTATGAACTCCTCCTAAACGGCTGGACCGATTTAAATGAAATTTTTTTTGTATACTTGGTAGGTATGAGAATAGGTCGTTAAGTATTTTTCACCCTCTTCCCGGCGAGGGGCGTGGCACTTTTTCAAGAATACAAATTTATCGGTTCTACTATCGTCTATAAGCCACACATCAATGAAAGTCGGTACGAACTTACTATTGAGTCGTGCCCTTAGACTATCAACTTTGAGTGATCTTTGGAAAGGGGGGCAAGGCACCGCCCATAAAATTACATTTTTTTATATCGGATAGATTTGGAACTAAATAACGTATAACAATGAAACTTAGTGTGAAGCAGCTGATTGGCCAGGTCTTTCAATTATAAAACAAACACGGGCATTAGAAAACGAGGCGTGGCTCTGCGCATACAATTGAAATTTTCGATACAGAATAGCATAGAAGTAAAAGTCAGAGAACATTTGAACTCAGAATGTAGTTACTATTTGGTGGTATCCTGCTAATGGAATGCTAGAATGGACTTTGTGCGATGGATGTGGCTCCGCCCATATAAGACATCTTTTTTTTTTAAATTGAATCACTTTGGAAATAATAGTCACATATTAAAGAAACTCGGTTTGGAGTAACTATTTGGTGATATTCTACTACTCCGAAATAGTCGCAAACTAAAGCGGGTATTGGACAAGGGATACGGTTCCGCCCTTAAAAGACAGTTGTTTATATTTAAAAGCTTTGGAAATAATGGCCACAGAATATTGAAACTCAGTGTGGAATTACTCTCTGTTGATGGCCTTCTATTGGCAAACTGGAACAGACATTGGATAAGGACGGCAGCAAAGCGCTGGGTACCAGCTAGTTTCTCTATATATTTTCTTTTCTTTTTTGCCTTTTTGTAATTTAAAATATTCAAAATTATTTAATATATTTTTGTAATTAAGATTATTAAAATAATTTTGTAATTTAAAATATTCTTAAAATTCTAAGAAACAAAATTTCATGAAAAAATTCCAACAAAGTTCAAAGTTCAAAAGTTACAGCCGGATTAGTGAGAGCGCATTTTTATTTTTCGCCTTTTTTTCTATGTTCACAAACTTTGAACGCGTTTATCTCGAAACCATGTTTTTCATTCTGGTTGCGGCAATAATTTTTTTGACGAAATTTTTTTTTTTGTATTTTTTAAACTTGATTCGCACTTGATCACACGAGCTTTGTTTTCGATTTTTTATGAATTTTTAAAGTCAATATTTTTTTCGAAAAACACGCTTTCAAATTTGGAACATCACCAAAAATTTAAAAAAATTTTTAAAAAAGCTCCTGTCATACGATAACCAATTTTGTTAAGATTTAAAAAAGTCATTTTTTTCTAGTTCGGACAATTTTTGCGACTCCCAGCGCTGCAACCACGGCCCTTTTTTTTTCTCTGCCTCCAGTTTGGAGCTCTATAAAACCATGTTGCAGTGAAAAATATATTTTTTTGAATTTTTTCTTGTTATTTGTTCAATTCTCTACAATAATAAAATTTTGGAAAAATGTTTGTTTTTGACTGAGTTATGAATTTTTAAAAAAAGGTCTGTTTTCTCTGCCGCGAATGTTATGTCCCACCTTAACCTTGCAATCTCGTTATATAACACATATGTAGTTAAATTTAAAAATGAAAATGTTCGAAATCCTCGAAAAACTCGAAATTCCCAATAGCTCTATTTACCCGGGTTGTTCGAATTACCCGAGTAGCTCGAAATACTCTCTTATATCCGAATCTATTTAACGGGTATAGCCCGGCTTATTTAATGCGAATTAACCTGATAGCCCGGGTACTCGAAATACTCGAAAATCGAAAGATCTAATAAATAACTATTTCATTTGATATAAAAAAAAAATACACTAAAACATTTGGTTGTGGCCGTACGTGCAAGTGTGTGACGTCCAAGCCAATAAACAGCGAAAGCCCGAGTTCAACACTATCTGGCAGACATTTTTTCAATTGAATTAAATTTTTTGGACAGACAATTGTCAGATATACAAAATGCCACGAAAGTTTTTTGGGAACATAAAATTTAGCCGTTTGGAGTCGATATTAAACATGTTTATCCAAGATCTAAGGAAGCAAAATTTATGGGAGCAAGAATCGTCTTTATTTTTGTTATTGATTTCTTTTTGAGGGACGAGAATTTTTTACAAAGAGCTAAATAGAGGTACGGACCTTTAGGAATAGAGCCAGGAATTCTTGCGTTTGAATAAAAAACAGTTGTGATGGTATTCCCAAGAGTTTCCTATTTCTATGTCCTTATTCCCAAGAGATGCTTGGAAACTATTTCTCTAGTGTTGGATCTTCTTTAAATGAAACCAGTTGCTTCACTTTCAAAAAAGCTTTGCTAGAAAAAAAAAATTGTCGCCCTTCAGCTGTTACTTGGCCCTACCTTATGTCAAAACCAAAATGGGTTTAAATATTTGAGGCTCAACTACAAGTTAACTACCAAGGAACAACGTCTGGTTGTTGAAGACATTGAATCAAATAGAGAGATTCCAGAAATAATGATCAGAACCCTATTCTAGATATAAAAGCATTAAAATTTTTAGTAGAAGGATTGGAAATTAAGGAATTAAGGTAATATTTATACAAAACAAAAGAACAGTCAATTCGGATTTAGGTTTAAGAACTATTTTATTATATTAAAATTTTGCAAAATAAGCAGCTTTAAAACAGATGAGAATTTAAACTGAATTGCTCAATCTCAACTTGCTTTAATCGAACGACGAAAATAACAGTCACCTGTAAAAAGTGAAGGTAAAGCAATTAATTTCGCAGTTATTGCTTATCAGTAACAAAATGATCGAATAACAATAAACAGCTGATAAAAATTAGTGTCAAGTCGTAAAAGAATTATCTTGATAATGAATGAAAAAAATATCATTCATCGCAAGAGCCAAATTTTAAAAAATCCAATAGATACTCCCAAATAACTTGTATCTATATTAAATAATTCACTTCAGGAAAAAACAATTAATAAAACATTAATATAATAGATAAAAGCAACTGGAAACCCTTTAACCTTGATGATTGACCTTAATTTTAATTGAAGGCACCAGAGAAAATTTCTGTACCTGTAACTTTTCTTTTATGAGCTGCTGAAAATAATGTACACAAAACACAACCGTCGATGGCTAAGAATTTTTAATACTGACAACAAGAACTCATCGGAGGCGTATAGTACAAAAAGTTTGAAATGTATATCAACAAATATAGAAAAAATGAGAATACGTCACGGATGAGAGCAAAAAAGCTGCAATAAACGAGCACGCAATACAGTAGGCTGGGTTGACATGAAAAGTGTGTGAGGTAGGAACGAACTCTTGAATAGTTACGAAAAAATACGTCGAAACTTTCACTTTTCTCGTTGGTCTATAAGAAAAATACTGTGAAAATGCGCAAACGATGACGTTATGAGGATATGCGAGAAAGTGAATTTCCGCTAGAAGAGCATAGAAATTTCTATAGTGTATAAACTTTGGGTGACTGCAAATGAAATGCTAAAAGCTCTTCTATTTTGTAGCTTAGCTAGACGCCCTCTCAGACATGTGAGACCTCACTTTCACTCGTGTGACTACTCAGTTTTCGTGGCATCTCTTTCAAGCACGAAAATATCTAACAAACGAATGCCGCTTGTCGCTGACATTGGCGAAGGTCGTTCTAAGAATGTTGCCGATACATTTCCAGAAACATTTGCTCTAACTTTTCGGTTAAAAATGCTAATTAATGCGAAATTTATTGAAGAGCTAATTGTTAGATGTGCAAACATATCTAACTGTTTGTGTTTTTTTTTCAGAAATTAAATTTGTATCAAAAATAAGAAGTATCGGCGAATTGTTTTATAATGTTTAAATCAACAATTAAGAGAAGAGAGAAAGAAAAATACTTTCATTGTCATGACATTGAAAGAAATAACAATTTATTTATACAAACGTATAAATATTCATACATATATTTTTATATGTATATATACATTAAAGTCAATAAATTCTAAAGATTATTTGACAACATTTTGGAAATTATTGTGAATGTCACTTGACGGGCATTTTGCTGATAAAAGAATAGCATATCTTTAAGTATTCAGTTTTTTATGCAATAAAAAATTCTGTGCAAATCAAATATAATAAATCAATTCTTTGAAATTTTAGATTATATCAATATGAAGTGTTTTTCGTAATTTCGCACTTATGAGTTTTTGTAGTAAACGCACAAAATTTAGCTCTCTAGATTAATAATCAAATTATTATTATTTGCATAAATACACAAGACTACTTTCAAGAATGATAAATAAAATAAAGTTTATAGCTTAAATATATATTTTCTTAAGTCTTTTTAGCGCATTTTTCAGCACGGCTTGTGTGCTTAGAAATAGCTTTTTAGATTAATTTTGACTCGAAGGGCGTTTAAAATTGTTTTTTATTTATGAAAAACAGCTTAAGATAAGCTTATCAGCCTTAAAAATCTTGTTGACTTTTTTATTGAATATTATTCATAAAAACATACCATTTTGAGCTAATTTCGAAAATTTTCGAAGATTTTCGAAAATTAGAACATGCTCGAAAATGTTCAGAAATTCATAATATTTACAAAAGCTTAAATATTTTCAAATAATCAAGAATTGTTTGTAACACTAAGAGTTTTCGAACAACGAATTTAGGCTAAATGAACTGAAATTCTATTTCATTTACGATGTGTATCATTTAGTATAAAATTTTAGAGTTTTATTTTATATTCTTTACACAAAAGTGAAACTTTTAGCTATTTTCGAAAATTCGAACATGCTCAAAATTGCTCTATAGATCAAAATATATGCAAAAACTTAAATAATTTCACGTAATCAAAAATTGTTGAACACTCAAAGATCGTCGAAAAACGTGTTTAGATTGACATCACTGCAATTACAGTTTCGATAAAGTAAAATACTTATAAAATAGTAATTTTTACAGTATTCTTATGCATTTTTTCATGAAAACATGCCTTTTTGAGCTAATTTCGAAAATTTTCGAATTTGTTCAAATTATGAAACAAATATCCATAGAATGTGCTTCCTTCTCAGTGTTAAAGTTAATCATCCAAATTTAAATAAAACGCAAAACCATCGAATTCACAACAACAAAACAAACCACTTTCATTATCAATAGAAATATATAAATTTTTTATTTGATTCAATCAAGAATCAAAAAAATATTAATTTTAATCACACACACCTTTTCTTCCCGGCAACTAAATGAAGACTGAAGTCGTACTACATCAAAAACTTTTATTTTCGACAAAGCAGCAGACGATGACAAAGTCCACGTCCACCACAACGACAACAAAAAAAGTGAACAAACCAACAATATGACAACAACAATAACAAGAACAAGATTACAAAAACAAATTAAAAAACATTTGGAAGCTACAAAATTAGAGATATTTTAAATCGAAGACGAAAAAAAATCTAGTTTTTTACTAACATACTTTTTTTACCACGTTGGCGTTCGTACAATATTAAGTGTTTTATTTTAATCTAATATGCAAGCAAACATACAAACAAGCATATGTATGGTATGTACATGACGTACATATATTTATATAGCACATTAATGAATGTATGCTAAAGTATGCTCATGGAAGCGCCAAAACGAGCCCCCAAAACCAGGCAATTTTTTATTGAGTTCCAGTTATCAGACCTGAAGTTATAAAACGCCTAAGCTTGGGGCATAAAACTTGTTTATCTTGCTGGAGAAAAAAAAAATGTGGCTTTTGTATAAGAAAATAAAAATAAAACTGAAATAAGTTATTTAACTTTTAGATAAAGCGAAGCACATGGCTTGGTTTCTAACGCGAGTTGCAGTCGGCGGTGCACATGTATGGCGTTTATGGGAAAAAGTTGCTTATCAATAATCGAGGTAAAAAATATTGCAGAATTTCAAATATTGGTTTATGTGTTACAAAACTTAATAATTTAATCGATTACCGTTTAGTTGACAAGCAATTAACATTTGGTTTTTAGTAAATTTTACTAAACGTTTTTATAATGAAAAGGTCTTATGAAAGAGACATTGTTATTGAGAGCATACATGAAATTTTTCAGCTTTTGCCAATCAGATTATTTCTATGTTATAATTTGGTCTCGTTTTGAGACTTCCTTTGGCATTCCCAAATATTGCTGGCATGTTTGAACTCACCAACCTTAAAGTAACTTTATACATACGTTTATTTCCAAACAACAATATGGACTTTTCCAGAAAATGGTCAACCAGAAATTTCAAAAATTTTCAAATAAAATGTCTCTGAGATCAGCAACAACTGCAATTCGAAATAAATCAAAGTCAATGTATGAAGAAACTTAATAATTTAATCGAAGATGTATTTATTTACGTTAATAATACATTTCGTAAAACATTTATGAGAATTTTCAATATGGAGGGAAAATTGTGTCACGTCCGAACACATACAATTCTTATATGTGACTTTAATATTTACGATTTTTAAGGTGTTGAACTTTTCTTACAAATTATTTTATTTGCAATTACTTGCTCTTTTACGCTTTCAACGTGCGACCGACCATTTTGCAGAATTATTCTAACTTCAGGCGTAGTTTCAAAAGGAACATACTTCCTTTTTGTAACGTCCGAATGGACGATAGAAATAAGAAAATTTAGTTAAAATGCAGTCAAACGCATCATGTTTTAATTATCATTTTGAATACTCATGGAGGGCTATTTAAACAGATCTATCTTAATTGAAAATTTGAAAAACTGTTTGCGGTGTAACGTCCGAAATGTAGCGCCCGCAAACTAGGATTCACCCATATCTCAAAAAAAAAACAAACAACAAGGCATCCGATGTAAAAAATTTTGCGAAAAAGTCTTTAGTATCAATAAGAAATAAAGAGAAAATTCGAGAATGCAGTTGAACTTAACATTTGATATAACTCTACATGTTTATCAATTTCTTCATACGTTGAAGTAAATTTCTATTTTTGTAGCATAGAAGTCGCCACCATATTGAAGCCGCCATTTTGGATTTTGAAATTTCAGCTTAATATTCGCGATTGGAGAACTTTAAATCACTTGAGTACAAAATTGTATCTACATTTAGATTTTACTATAGAAGGTAGCTTGCTCATAGCCGCCATTTTGAATTTTAAAATTTTGAAAAATTAGCTTTTCCATTTTGAATTTCAAAGTTTTGACTGCAAATTCGCAATCAGCAACCTCAAAAACCCTTATAATACCATTTTTGTCCTGATAAGCTTCTGTGAATTTATCTCCATTTTTGGGGTCTGTAACTCCACTGTGCGTCCCAGAAAAAAAGAGGATAGTATAGAAAAAAATCTTAGAATGAAGCTTATTAATACTAGAATCAACCGAAGGTGCATTTGTATAAGTTTGCGTACATTTTTGACGTTTTCTCTTTTCGGCACACTTATTTTAAAATCAGAGCAAAAGAGCGTG
Organism: Tetanocera ferruginea; assembly: GCA_958299015.1. Classification (NCBI taxonomy): domain Eukaryota; kingdom Metazoa; phylum Arthropoda; class Insecta; order Diptera; family Sciomyzidae; genus Tetanocera; species Tetanocera ferruginea. The sequence goes on along the minus strand of OY282642.1, from coordinate 32,160,862 downwards.
GTCATTTGATCAAAGGACTCACACGGTTGCCTGAATATAATACAATTTGGTAGTTTTTTATAGTACTATTTGGTAAATTTAATATTAAAATTTTTGATAAGTACTTTTATTATTCCTATTTTTTTATCTATAAATTCTGATGTCCTGATAAAATTTAGCCATTGAGTTTGATCTACGCATAATTTTAATTTTGATTGAAGGCTTTCAGTACTATACCCTAAAATCGGTTTAAAGAAGGAAATATAAATTAAGCAAATCAAGAAAGACAGGCCAAATAAATATTTTCTGAGTCGAAACTTAAATTACATTCATTACAACCACTTTTACTTCTAATTTTGCCAAAAAACAAAATTTTAACACATCTTGACTGAGTGTGTACATAACAGGAAAATACACAAAACCCTGAAAAACGTTTTTTTGAGCAGCACAAAACCCTACTTTGCAAACGTCAAAATATTTTTGTTTACATAAAATAAAGATGTGTCAAAAAATGTACGCAACCTTATTTAAATGAACGTTGTAATCAACCATATACTTCACAGAGATGTTATTGGAAAGACACAAGATATCCTTGATATACATGAAAAGATTCATTGAAACACGAAAAGTTCTGGCGAATACAGTGTTAAGAATTTTTTTTACCAATTCATGGCGATGGATATTAAAATGAATTAATGAGTTTTGAAGTCTCTTCTCTTCCCTTGCAGCATCTACAGACATCTGATTCAGAAAGACCTATCTTCTGGAGATGGCATTTGATAGCACAATGACTCTTCTAATAACCTGTTAGAAGTTAAAGGATGGATTGGATTGGATTAGCTTGAACAGGATCTTTGTTTTACTTTGCTAAGAAAATTAATTTATTTGCTTTTCTCTGCTTATTATAACTTGTTCAGGGGCATAGAAACTTTTTGTTTTCCCAGGACTTAACCTTTTCGAAAAGGGTAGCCTTTTGAGAGGCTACAAACTAGTTCAGAGCCAATGAGAGATCGAATTTTGGCTCTTTTGGCAAAGCAGTCTGCTTTTTCGTTGCCTTCAAACCCTTCATGTCCTGGTACCCACTATAATTCTATAGTGTTGCTTCATTCCAATGTGATCAGTGATTTGATACAATCAAAGACTAGTTCTAAATCAAGCTCTTATGATATAAATCACGCTCATATGCTTGATCGGGAGTATATACATTTGCGACCTCATTGTTTTCTTTCGGAGACATTCCCGAACACATGCTTTAATTGCATGTATTTACGTTTGGTAAATGGTTGGAGTATAGCCCATTGCAAGAGTTTTTTATATGGGACTATACAGGGTTGTATCCTGTTTTTTCATTTTCTAGTTTCGATCAATCAGTATGTTATAACTGTTAGCCTGATTCAGGTTTGAACCTTTAATTTCTTCGAGAAATATAGCTTTGCTTTATTAATGCCAGGAATTTTTAAAAAGGAGTAATTTTTGAAGATTTTTAGACTCTTTATATGTCCTTTAAGTTTTCTGCTCGGTAATTACTTATTTCCTACAAGCTGAGTGCACTAAGACATGCCTCCTTTTCGATCGCTATATTTAAAAAAGGCAGCCCAAGTCATACACAAAGGGCTTCAGTCACTTCTAAAGTGAAGTCACTTCCGAAGTAAAGTGGTTCGGAGGCACTTCTTGCAAAGCAAGCAATATATGTTCGCTCACAAAAATTTTAAACTTGCATTAACAAGTATATTCGAAATAGCGTAGAGGGAGAACATTACTCTCGCTCACAAGTTCAAAGAAGCTTCTTGTCTGGTGGTTCGAACCACCTCGAGAAATTAGTTTAAGTTTAAGTCGAAGCACGCAAAACAAGCTCGCTCACAAAATTTTCAAAGTTGTCTTTACAATTACCTGGTTAGAAGATAGGTGAGTAACTCTCCCAAAGGATTCATCTTTTCCTAATTCCTAATCAATTAAAAATACGCTTATACCTCATGTGATGTACAAAAAAGCTAAAAGCTACTAAAAGCTTGTTTAATTTTATATTAAATGGTTTTTATCTTTTTGCTCAGAGCATTAAAACAGGATCAAAATCGTAAAAACACAAAATCCGAAATCACAAAAAATTTAGGGCCAAATAAAAAAATCAGTTTCGTAAAGCGGGAAGAAAACTTGAACTGTATTAGGCTAATGTATTCTAAGTTGAAAAGATAAATATCAAAAATGATTTTTTTGTTTGAGGAACAAAAATAAAAATCAAAAATGATTTTTTTGTTTGAGTAAAAAAAAATAAAAATCAAAAATGATTTTTATACTTAAATAAAAAAATAAAACTTAAAAATAATTTTTATTTTTGATTTAAAAAATAAAAATCAGAAAACGATTTTTATATCTGAGCAAAAAAATAAAAATCATAAAATAATCATTATTTCTTAATTTTTTGATATTGCTCATAATTATTACGGTCCCTGGTAGTAGTTTGTCTGGCATTATCAATGTTGACCAGTGGTATCATAGAGCCAGAATAATTCTTTCGCTCTCACAAGATCAGGGAGAAATTATAAACGATATAAAGTAACTTTTTTAAAAATTTTTGTATTTTCATATGTCTATAAATGTCTTCCTTAAATAACCTACAGAAAAAATATGACATATAAAGAGCCAATTTTTTAAGTAATAAAAAATTTAAAGATTTTACAGAAATTTGATTAATTTTTCAGTTGCGATATCGGATTTGAAATTTAAAATTATAAAAAATTTAAATAAAATATGTAACGAAATTTATATCAATTTCATGTTTATCTTATTTATCAACAATTTAATTAATTAATTTAATATAATTTTAAAATACAATTTAAAATTTAAATTATATTTTTAATATAATTTTAAAATACAAAGAAATAAATACTTTTTTTATATTTAAAAACAAATATATGCCAAATTTCAAAATAAATGCATAATGTTGTTAAAATTATAATACATAAAATTAAATAAATTCTAATACAAAATAGCGTTAATTTATGAAACAAAATTAGATTTAATTTTTTTAGAGTAATTTAAAATCTATATCTAATTAAAGTTGAGGACATTGTTTATTAAAAAAAAATAATGATGTATAGTCGTTATATTTCATATTAAAAATGAAAAAATTTTCACAAAATTAGAGAAAATTTGAAAAATTTGTATTATTAATAAATAATTAAAAAAAAAAAAAACAATTTGACCAAAAATAGCCCAAAACAAAACAAGTCAAAATTATTTTGTTTTAATATGGAGCATATATAGAGCATAGAGTAAAAACAACATAAAGCATTAATGCAAATTTGTCAATAAAAAAAAAGTTTTTTGTATTCTTTAAAATAAAACTGAAACTAATAAAGACAAGAAAAAAATTACAAAATCATATGCTAAGCATCAGTAAAGCGAATATTTGCTTTCCACTTTCAACTATTTTTAAACATTAGGCGACAAATTAATTGACTGCAACGGCAGAATATTCGGTGGCAGAGACTGTAGCAGAGCTGCAAGGAGGTACAACAAAGTGCAACGACTTTAGAGCCTGAAGATATTTGCATAGATGGAAATAAAACAACTTTCACAACCAGGCGAGGTACAAGTTTATCAAAAAAGTTTCATATAAATAACCAATTTGTATAAAAAACTATTTTAGTCATACTTTTATCTGAATTCAAATTCAATTTAATACTTTTATGAATATACAATGACTACACCACTCAAATTGTTTAATATACATATATATTTGAATACATATATGTAATATAAATATGCATATTTAGCTGCTATGACCATGTATACATTTTACATTAAAAAAATACTTCCAAAAACAAAAAATATATATACTTCCTAGGTATGCATCTATAGTACATGTAAAACTTATCTAATCAACCCCTAGAAAATCTCTGGATATGATATTCACTTGCCAACCACTACATACAGAAAGCTCTAAAAAAAGCTCCAGTTCACAAAACTTGGCAGAAACCCCCATTATGCACCCTGTCTCCTCTTTACATCACAGTAAGGTCGTATCTCCAGCAAAATATTCCAAATTACAACAACGCAAAAAAGTAGCTACTGCAAAAAGTTCCGCCAAACTTAGTTAAAGCCAAATCAAAAACACTTGAATTGAACACCATTAAATTAAAAAAGAAACCTAAACAATTGAACGCCATTAAATTAAAAAAGAAACCTAAACTAGCTCCACAATTATTGCGGTTTGGTAAATTGATATGATGAAATCCACCCGTTCCCTAACACCGAATGATAGACTGACGGCATCCGCAAATGCATTACGAAATAGGCTCCAACCGTTGGGGACACCCTTGATTAGTCATTTATTTACTTCACTTTTTAGTTAAAATTATAGTAATGTATTCTTAAACACTTACTTCTTTTCGAAAATTCCAAAAAATTAAACACTTTTTTTAATATTTATCGCGAATTCCCGGAGCTACTCTCTGCTGCTGCTACTGCACTGGAGGGTGGACACAAGACAACTTGACCAAATGACGACTTCACTTTAATTCTCCAAAGAGCAAATCTTCGCAAAGTGTGTGTGTGAGTGTTGTGTAAAGAAAACGTCAAAAGGTTGTTTGGAGGTCGTTTCTACCATGCTGCCATCTAGCAGTCAACATTCATAACTGAAGACTTTCGCTAGCGTTCAAGTAGTGGCGCTGCGCTAAGACAGGGTGCTGCAAAAGTATTTTAAACTTGTTTCACAGTAAAAGGGACATCAGCTGCATTTTTTTCTGCCCAAGGATCTATATATATTTGGATATTGGCCCATATGCATAAAAAAAGTTAACACTAGAGTTCATAGTCAACACTTGATTTTTCATTATTGATATGCATAAAAAGAAAACACTTTAAAGTGTTCACTTCTTTTTTTGACTAGACTATTTTCGAAACACTACCTGCTAAACTTTGATATGCATAAAAGGAGTGTTCACTACTTAAAAAGAAGTGAACACTCTAATATATTGTAGTGTGGTTCTGATAAGACTTCTTGGAAATAATTCGTGACGATATGGCAATGTTTTTTTATTTTAATCGTAGAAATAGAACTAAATGTTATTCAAAAAGAAGATTTTTCCCACGAATATAGTTTTCGATCTCTTTATAGATTGTCCTGTGAGAATGTTGAATTGTTAGCAACATATTTATTGCCTGAAAATAAAGAAACTCGAGATATCGCCTAAGCGAAACGTTTGCATAAGCGAAACGTTTGCCTAAGCGAACAAGCGATCCAGTTCGGTTTCTCCTGTAATTTCTTCGCGATCTTCTTTTCAGGTGCATATTTCTATATCTTCATATAATTCCGTATTTTTTTGCTAACATTAATTTATTTAAGTTAATAATCCTTAAAAAACATTATTTTTTATAATAATATTTTTAGCTTTATGCCAAATAATTCATGAAGCAACTTTATTTTTATTACTTTCAATTTTCAAATTGTATTATCGATATATGACAAGAATGGAAAAAGGTCTCGCGGGCTGTGATTTGATGAAACTTTTTTGACTTTATACTTTCATATATTCGCAGTTTCATCATGTAATTTGAAGATGAAACTTGAAAAGAAAATTTCAGAAAATCTCATGCGACGAGTTTCATTGTATAAATCTCCTCTTTAAAAGAAGTCAACACTTAAGTTGAAATTAAAAAATAGAGCTTGCTTAAAAATGTTTAATCATACCAAAAGTAGTGCTTACTACTGAACTTTCACTACTTGATAGATAACACTATTCGGAAGCGCTTGCTATATTTTATGCATACGGGCATTAGATGCATACGGGCATAAAATATAGCGAGCATTGAAAACAAAAAGAATAAATGATCCCGAATGAAACCTGGATAATTTCTTAAATCTAAAAAAGGTGTGTTCATATTTAGTTCTCGTACTTTATTCTTTATCCATTTAGCATGTCAGTCATGCCATCTAGATTGGGTAGCAGTAAAAACTTAACAGGCCATCTCCAAAGGGCATATCACATTCCATCACATGCACCAAGGCATGAGCGTCGAATGTCAAAACATTCTAATATAATGTATGCCGTGGCATCTTAGTTATTTTTTGTTCCGATTAGATATAATTTTAACAACAAAAACCGACTTACCGTGGTGAACGCGATAGATGGTGCTGTCTATTAGGCTGACAGAAAGTAGGAGAACAATTATATATGGCGATTCGACTAACATCGTTTACATTTTGCAACACAGTTCCTAATAAAGGTATTTTTTATGTATGTATTTTTATGATGAAAATATTGACAAAGTTTAAAATTTTTATTTATATTTTACGTAAAACATGTTTAAACAATATAAAATAAAAATTTTGTTGACGATTGATATCTAAAAACCGTAAAAAATCAGTGTTAAAACATGTTAACCGATTCGACTAAGAATAAGTATTTCGTATGGAAAATAAGATTAGCACTCGAGAAAAGAAAAGACCCCAGCTTCATTATGAATCATTTAATGTGTGTGTTTCCAATGTTAAGCATTTCATTGGAAGGCAAAGCTTTTTTGTGTGTCCCATTTCCTTTTCACTAGATACCCCATAACTTATTTAAAATTATTATAAAAGCAAGCTTCATAACAATCAGCGGTGTCAGATAAATATACTTCAAAAATTACCTTATTCTCGCATTTAATTCTCCCAAATTACCACACGTCAAAAATACATTAAATCACCACCAAATCGCAAAAATTACCACAAAATACCGCAAGTCAATGAAATACCTCAAAGTTGCTTAAAATTTCACATTAAGCAGAGTTTATAGTAAAATATGAAATTATTTAACGAAAGTAGACCTAATGTGCATGGGTACATTGACGACGGCTGCAACATAACAACACGAGGTGAAAACGAAAATGTTGGCATGTTGTCTATGACATAATTATTTTGGATGCTGCACGATAAGCCGTAGTTTCATGTATTTTTATTATTAAACATCGAATTATCATTAAAAAACAAACACTTAACACAAATACAATGAGAAAAACGCAAAAAAAGCACAAAACTAAACGAAAACATTAAAACAAATAATATGTTTTCCCTTTTAAAGTTGCCACCAAACTACTGAAACATTAAACAATAGCTGCGTTCGATTCGCCAGTGCTCAAATCGCTTGTGAAAAAAACGTCTAATCCATGCTAGAATAATAAGGTAGGCTCATATTAATATCGCTGCTCAAATGTCTAGTTTTACACAAACAATGCTGTGAGGTGCTATAAACGTCAAACGAAAAGGCAACAACAACAATTAGAACAACATAAATTCGAACAGCTGATTTTGATATCTAGCTCACTTCCTCTCCAATATGCGCCTACTTTGTTATTCTATCATGGTCTACTCATATTGCTTTTATTTGCTTAATAGTTGGCAACACTTTTGTTATGACGACCACATCAATAAATAAATTAAAATTTTTTTTTTGCCAAAAAAATCAATAGACATAAAAAATTTTGAAATAGTTTGTATAGTGTTCATTAGTCTGAGTTTGTGAAGTGTTCATTATATTATGGCAGGGTACTGTAATGTGAATACTCCACGGTAGTATTGACGTTTCTGTTGGAAACGAACTCCTGTCAAAAAATATAGCAAGAAAGAGAGCACATAAATATGAAGTTGCGCATTAAAATGCATTTAAAAATAGAATATTATTAATTTGTCGGTAAAATTTCCATTCGTATTTGATACAAAGCTTGATATTTCTTAAAATTAAAAATTTTTCTGAAACTTTAATACCGATAACAGCGCTCCCCGATGTGTTGCTGTCACAACAATTGACACAGCTGAATGCGGCCAACGCATATAACAACGAACAGTTGTTTTTGACAAGAGTTTGTTTACTTGTAGCTGAGAGAATCAACATTTGTCAACACTTCTTGGCATCTTATACTATGTTTAGATATGGAGATTAAGAGCAAGTAGATTAAGATACTCTTCTTCCGTAATCTAAACTGTTTACACTAGCTTCAAGAAATTAACTTTGAGATTTTGTTATTTTGTCTTCATCCTTATAGATTCTGATTAAGTTCAAATAAGCACACATTTACAAACAAGTAAATAAACGAATTTAATTTTTAGTGATAATATCAATAAAAATATTAACATATTTAATATAGTGTATGTGGCTGTTTGCCGATTGCTCTGGTTGAGGCACTGGTCTATGTCCACAATTGCTGGTGCTTTCTTTTGCTGGCTGACCTATGATTAATAAAAAGCAATTACATTATTTAATACGAATTTTTAATTCCAAAATACCTACGTTTTTAAGTAATTTTAAACAATTTATAATAATTTAAAAATTTCACTGCCGAGGTAAAATAAATAAATCAAATGGAAGCGATTGGTTGGCAATTCGTTTTCTTACTTCTTTATAGGGTTGTAGTTTTTAAAGAATTATCGCAACTCACAGCGTTGTAAATTTTTGGAGGAGATTAGCAATTAGATAAATTTTTAATCTCGTTGTGAGGCGATTAGCTTTTGTGTGGCTAATCTCGTCAAATTCAACAAGATAAGGGAGTTAATCTCCTCAAAAGGCTTAATTTCGATATGTAAACGTATTATTAGCTTTTGTGTGGCTAATCTCGTCAATTTCAACAAGATTAGCGAGTTAATCTCCTCAAAAGGCTTAATCTCGATATGTAAACGTACTATTAGGCCGCGCGCATAGTGAAGCATATGAGCGTTGCTGCGAGCGAAGCAATTTGCTTGTGAAAAAAACTGATTCATGCTTCCTGATGACGGTGCGCATAAGCGCATAAGCATATAAGCGTGAAAGCATTTATCACAATAGTTTCACAAGCAAACTTTTTCGAGCGTTTGCTTGCGAATGTAGCAATGTGTTTTTTTTTTTTGTTTAATTCTTGTGAATTTTAATTTGTTATGCTGTTGCATCAAAGCAAGATTACACAAAAACGATTATGCATTTTATTTAGCTCAATTCTTGAAGGAAAGTAAGTCTGTTGCGAGTTAAATTGGATAAATTTATATAATAAAATATTTTTGAGCGAATAAAAAAGGGATGCTGAACAACTTACATGTGCAGTTTTTGTTGGAGTTCCTCGTTTGGACTCGACTGAACAAACACACAGAAAAGCTTCACTGTGAGCACCCGAACGCTTAGCAAAACGCTTTCAACTATAAACACTCTACTTTAAACCGTACTGTGATAAAACAAAATAAAAGAATAGGCAAGAACACATAAAAGGCATGCATGCTTCGAGACTTTTGAGGAATAAACTCTTACGTTAAGATGTTGTGTTAAACAAAGCAAGCAATATATTATTGCATAGCTTGCTCTTTTCCGCGCCAAATAGCTGAGTCGGTAAAAAAGTCGTCAAAAAACATTGAGCGGTGAAATCACAAAGAAGTTTTCAAACAAATAAAATAATTTAATTCAACAAATGAAGTATTGAAAAGTGTAAATAAAATTTACAAACTAAATATAAGCAATCGTGTTCGTGACATATTTTCCAAATCGCGGTTGTAAAACTATTTATATGAAAGGATTCTCAGATCGCAGAAGTGGGAAAAATGGTGGAGTGAGTGGACGGACAGACTGTTGATAAGATAATCTAATTTTGCTTGTATTGTTTGTATTAAATTAAAATATTTAATTTTATGTATGTTTAATTAAGTAAAACTATTTAAAAAAATTAAAATAAAGAAAAAATTTCCAAAACTGCTTTCTTTTTCTTTATTTAGCTGATATAAATAATGGTAAACAAGAAGGGATTTGTATCAGGGGGGAGGGGAGAAGGGGAATTTGTTATTGGTGTGAGCAGTTCAGATCAGCGCTGCCGAAAGTACTACTATCGGAGTATTTTACTCCTATTGACTCTTGAGTACTACTATACTCCTCACATACTAAAAGTACTACTATTTCTTAATAGCTCGAAAAATTCGCGAATTTGGAAAAATAAGTAAGCAGACTTATAGTTAAGAACATAAGTTATGTTCATTGCTTCAATAATTTAATGAAATTTCAGTTTTTGCAGCTTAGTACTGAATATTTTCTTATACCGCTAAAACTTGAATATAACTTTTATTCAAAACCTTAAAGAGGATATAGTATATCGTTAGATTAAGAAAAGAGATGATCAACGATTAATTTAAAAATATTTTCTAGTACCAAAACAAAGTCCAAAAAAATCGTAAAACAGCAAAAGTTGTATTTTAAAAAGAATTCGTGTTTTCCACTTTTATTCATTAACTTCTGTACATGTTGAAAAAGGCTTCAAAAATCAACATGTGCCAAGTATTAAAAGAACGGCAACATGCAACGTCTATATTATGTATTTTTTAAATGATTCATAGGCGATTATTTAAAAATTGTATTTTTGGCTTATCATGCTTATGCAATAAACCCTTCAATTACTTAGCATAATATTGTCGTTTCCACATGACAATGCAACTGTAGAAAGGATATTTTCAAAACTTAATTTAATAAGGGAATATCGTTAAGTTTGGGTATAATTAAATTGAACTACAATTGTACTACTACACTACAATTGAGTTCCTCTTCCACACAATTAAAATACACTGAATTCACAATACATTGTTGAATTGTAAATAAAATGAAATAACAAAGAACATTAATAAAAATTAGAAAATAAGGTATTCACTTCACAGATGAAATTTCCGAAATCGGAAATATCCGCAAATTTCAGTGAAATTGTTGTTGTTTTGGTTTTCCGAAGATTGCTTAAATTTAATCATCTTTTGAGTTGATGAAAAACAATCGTCGGCAATTTGCAAAGAAAAGATAGGTTCAGTAGTCGTAAGTAGACCTGTTTGATAGATGTGAGTCATTGTGAATGTGTACAAATTCAAAATTGAAAATTTTGTTGTCAAATCATATCAGTTGTCAAATTTTTTCAAATAATTTTAATTTGATGTATTATACAATGGAAGAAACATCTTTAAAGGTAATTTTCTTGTTGAATTTTAAATCAATTAAATAAATATTTCACGTTCATAAACTTAAGCGGGAGGCCAACTACCGTTCATAATACCGTTCAACTATCGGCAATAATAAATTCTTGCTTTTCTTTATTTTCAATGAATGTGAGTAATGGCAGTTTTCGGTTTGACAGAAAAAAAAAATTTAAGCAACGGTCGCTCACTTCAACTCTTCGGAAATTTCCGGTTTGGGAAATTTCAGCAGTGAAGTGAATACCCTTAATAACATTTTATCTCATTATAAGTTCGTTTTGCAATAGTTATTTTTTTGTCATTATTTCCAAGTACTAAAGTACTCCTAAAATTTAAAAAATACTCCCCAAAAACAGGAAATTTACTACTATTCAAAATTGCAAAACGGCAGCACTGGTTCAGATATACTTTTTTCTTATGGTAAAACATGGGTGGTAGACAGGGATGCCAGATCACACGGATGAGTGTCGGTAATTATACTTAAGTGTCGGTACGTTATATTTTTCATGTTGCTAGAACAAATGTAACGTGCATTTGTATGGAGTGCTTTATATGAAAATAACGTCAAAGTCGTGACGCGTATGCCAAACATACGCCGTATGTCACGGTTACCTGTCTAGCTGGGAATAACAACATAAGAAGAAACATGTCAAATGTAAACAAAATCAGCTGTTTCCTAGCTGCCAATGCCTTGATGCTTGAGAAAAGTTCAAAGATCGCCAACTTCAAGCATGCATAATGATGCTTGATGCGTGCATACTTTCTTTATGCGTTGCCTAATAAGCTTACGTTATTTCGAATTAAATGTCAGATGCTTTGATGCAAGCATGCCTTCTATGTGTTTCTGCCTAATCATCTTTAACGTGCCGGATAAACGTGGTATACGTAGCTAAGTTTATGATGTAGACGTAGTATTATGTTTTTTATTGATATGTTGAATATGGCAACTCCTTTTAGTTGGGTAGTAAACTATCTGTCTCTTTCTTTAGCATGCATTTATTTTTTGTTTTTCTATTTTTTTTTTTGCAAATGCTGTCAAAAGTGGGAGACGAAAATTTTTATTTTCAGCTCATCACTTTTAGAATTTTTCCTTAAAAATATTTGTGAAAATTTCACAAGAAAACATACCAAAAGTTTAATGTTTATTAAATAATTTGGTAGAAAAGTTAATGCAGTGAAATTTATTTAAATCGTTAAAAAATCTAAAAAAGAATAAAGTAACCCATAAAAGATGGAAAACTTTGGTAGCGAAATTGGACAGAAAATGCGAGTAAGTATGAAAAAAATGGAAAGGGGAAAGCAAGAAAAATCAATCAAAGTTATGGATGAAGGCTAAATATTTCGATGGAATATGAAAAAACAAGTTTTTAACTACTTCTTCTAATTAACTAGAGCGCCGTAAAGGCTAAGTTACTGGAACTGGGTACCGGTGGATCTGCGGGTTATATTGATGATGAGCTACCAGATTATGTGATGATCATGGTGGCCAACAAGCGCTCCAAGCAAATGATGATTACAGATCTCAATCTTTTTCTTGGTACTCAGACCGAGCTTTTTGTGACGTGGCTGCATGAAGTGCTGCAGAAACTACAAGAAGTTACATTGCCCGCGGCTAATGGTGAGCATATAGATAACAATGGGACTATAAATATATGCTTATTTTGGTTATTTTATAGCTACAAGCAAAAAACGTAAAACCAGTCAGCGTGAAGAAGCATCAGCAACATCCTCGTCGAGCTCCAAAAAAGACAAAAAGACCAGTAAAAAAGATAAGAAAACTTCAACTTACAAGAAGTCACACAACGAAGACGACGGCAGCGCTGTTGCTGATGAACAGGAACCGCCCACAACTACAACCGATCGTCCTATCACAGTTCCCGTCATTAATTCTATAACCGATGTCTTTGCTGAGGAGTTGCTGGAGAAGGCCAAGAAGACACTTGATGTTAATGCTGACGCTTGTCTTAACATCAAAAAAGGCAAAGCTAAAAAGACAACAGTGGAAAAGGAACAAGCAACAACACAGCAAGCAAAAACAGACGGACCCTTAGATACACCAACTATTGCAGAAATTTCATCCACTACTGGCGGAGCTCAAGTCACAAGTGGTAATCGTGAGCAAGATTTAGCTGAATTGGCAGAAATACAAAAGAAAATCTATGCAGCCAAGAAACATTTGAAAAATCTGGCCAATAGCAATGATGGTGAGAGTGAAGATGAAGATTTTCTCAATCTTAAAGATGACGGTAGTGCCGAAGAATTTGATGAAGCCGGCGACTTGGTGAGAGAGAATGTTTTTCAATTTATTTATTGTTGGACTAAAACAATTTTTACTATTTTCAGGTCAAGAAAAAGAACAGTAAGGCCAAGAGTCCAATAGTTTTCGATAAGAATGAAGGGTCAACTTCTGAACGAGAGGAAGTGCCTAGCAAACGTCGACGTGTTACACCGCCACCGCTTGAATCAGCAGCTGTGCCTAAAAACGACAGCAGCGGCAGCAGACGTGATCCTTCACCCACATCTACAAGCAGAAAGCAGCGTGATGACATACCAACACGACGTTCGCGTGAACGCGAGAGACGTGAGCCACCATTACCGGCAGAAAAAAAGCGCTCTGTACATGAGCGTTTAGGCCTTAAGCCGTCAACAGCGCAGCGTGAGGAAAGCATACGAGAAAGGCGTAGTCGTAAGGAAAAAGAAATTTACGTACCCGCTTTTCGCCGCCGCGAGCTGGAAACGGATCGTGAGCGCGAAAAAGACCGAGAAGGTGATCGAGAACGAGATCGTGATCGCGAGCGAAACAGAGAACGTGAACGAGACCGCGATCGTGAACGTGAACGCGATCGAAGCAGTATGCGTCGGCGTTCCTCACCACATGAGCAGCCTACTTCATCGTCGGCTAGTGCCAATGGCCGCCAAAGAGTGCAAAATACAAACCCATCCGCGAATACACGCACGCGACGTGACTCTAGTGTTGGAGGCAACGATCGATCGATATCGCCACGCACTCAACGTCAACGCATTGGTTCGCGTGTGATTGTAGCTACCACAAAACCGCCAGAACCTTCAGACGACGAGGATATGGCCGACAAACCGGTCAACTCTGTCATCAAGATAAAACCACGTACGCCTGTGTCACCCAGCAAGCAGGCTTGCAAAAATCTATTGCTGCGCGCAGTAGCCGAAGCACAGCGCTCCACAGTGCTAAACAAACCTAAACAGACCAATGAAGCTATCACCAAAGTCACTGTACTGCTAGGAGAATCGGGTATTGTTAGCGATCGCAGCACAAAACTCTACACCAAATCATATCGTGATCGCTTAAAACGTAGCAACGCAGTGACTGGAATACCAGCCAATCTAATACGCCGCACTACGCAAAATTTAGTCATTGAGGTGGAAGCAGGTGGTGGATCATTACAGACAGCCTCGCAGTTGCGCAAGAGACGTCTTGCCAAAACTCATCAGCCGGGTGATCAGCTCGTAGAAACAGAAGAATACATACCTGAATCAATGTCAGATCGTGGGGAATCAGATGTCGATTACATGTATGTGCCGCAGCTGTTAGGCAACGCCAACGCTGATGAACAGGATGTGAATATTGAGTAAGTTTAATATCAAGCTAGCTTTATCTATTTTGGATATATAATTAACAATATATATGCTGTGGTGTAAGCGCTGTATAACTTACTGTACCGTATTAACCTCCATGCGGCCCCTATACTGCCGTCCTAAGAAAGAAAGTCACAAACACCAAAATTCCAAAATTGAGATAAGGGTAGATTCGGAAGCTTGAATGAGTTTCTGATTTTTGTGCTAAGCTAAAAAGCCCGTTTCCAATCGCAAATGCATTAAAAACGTGAAGTAAAATAGTTTAAAAATATTTAAATTTAAGGTGCGCAAGATAAAAAACGTAAAAGCTGAATATATCAAAACTACTAAAATGGAGATATAACTTTCTTTCTTAGGACGGCAGTATAGTGGTCATACCATGTGCCTCATATATCAGTAGACTAATGGGTTGCATTAATATGAAAGTATATCACTAAAGTAGGCATATTTCAACAAAAAATGCCGCCCGCCTGGAGGTTAAAATGTTTATTTAGAGGTTATCGTTTATTAAACGTGAAGTTAAGTTTCTGCGCCATTATCTCTTAAAAAATTTTAACGTTGTGCTCGTTAAAAATTCGTAGTGTTCGCATTGTGTTGCAATTTGCCGTGCCGTTGTGAAATTTTTTTTTAACGAATTTAATGTTGAAATCAGGTTTGGAATGAAGGCTTGTGCATCGTTAAATTGGTTCCACAGGAGGTTTTTTACAAAAATTAACAGCGAGAACCTATTTTACAAAACCAGCCAGCAAAAAACCAACACCAACCTTGTTTTAGTTTTGCTAACCACGCTGCGTTTTTATATTCGAAACATTTCTAAGCCAAAGACTCCGATGCTTGGTTCTATGAAAGAGAAAAATGGATTGCTTTAAATCATTTTTAGAATTTCAATTGAAAATTATGTTTCGCTGATGATAATGTGAATGCCGCAACTCTAATGGCGCAGAAAATTATTTTATTGCGTATGCGGCCTTTCATTCCCAATTAGATGGGAAGCATTAAGCTAAAAAAACCAATCCCCATTCAATAAGACTTGCAGAATTGCAGTCAGGTTCAAAGAGAAAGCCAATTCAGAATTAGCGTTCTAACAAAAATGCTGATACTTTTTGCATCGAGGCTAGCAATCGCTGTGATGCTGTTTTAGACCGCAAGAAATTACTTCACGAAACTTGCTTAAGATAACAGGTTCTTATGTTCCCCATAGGAAACAAAATGTTTTTTCATTTGTTAAGAGTAAAGAATCAAACATCCTCTTCGATTTCAACTCTCTTAAAAAATTACCAAATCTTCAAATTTTACTGATAAAACAATTCTGTTGGCACAAAATTCCACAATTTTGAATATCAATGAGCCACTGACCTGCGTTGAAAGTAAATCTTCTGTAATGCAGGAGATAAACTTTTGAACGAGAGCTACCCAAGCTAGGCCTATTTGCAACCTTTTCAACATCTCTAACAAGGCAGGAGTTTTCAGTCTTTTTGGAAATTCGCAAATGTCCAGCCAGTACCAAAAAAGGACGATTGCAAGAACCCTGTAAGCTACCGACCCAATATGTTTAATATTCTCCAAAGTTATGGTGAGTGTAGTAAACTTCAACCTTATGAATTATATGAAGCACACACAACGAGTTTCTCAGCGACCACCAGTATAGTTTTCGTAAGGCCCACTCTACTGGTGATCTTATGGCGTGTCTCACCGAAAAATAGAACCACTTATTTGATGAGAGCAAGGTTGTTGCACTGGATATTTAAAAGACATTTAATAGAGTGTGGCATAAACCAAGCTAATAAAGTATTATCAAAAAAGGTAAAGTGGAAAGGAAAGTCGTGAGTTCCATCTCTTCTACTTAAATACCCAGAAAAAATTCTTTTAATATATGCATGTCATTAGGAGGAATGCTTTCCTTAGTCTTCTCTAGAAGTGCTTTTAAAATTTTTCAATGGAAGATATCTTGAAGGCCTTCAATGATAGGATTCTAGTAGGTATTTTCCAGGAGAAAATTTAAGACATTCGATGATTCAGAAGACTTAAGGCAAAAGCTTCTAAGAAAAATATTTAACTATTGCCTTGCACAAGCCATGCCATGGAAGCATTATTAGAAGCTATTCAAATAGACTTTTAGAAGCTTATGAGAATGCCTCCTGAAAGCACTTTAATAAGGGTGAGAAGAAGTTATGAATTTTTTACAATCCAATTTGGATTTACAATTGGATTTTAAGAATGTCTTCTGGAAGCAGTGTATCTAAGAATGCATTTAAAGTTTGTATCAAAAATTTTGCTGGAAAAGCGTTCGTATCGAAACTAGTCGCATTTGGGACAGACCGATCCGAGTCGTAGTCCACATCCACTTCGTCCAGAAAGCAAAGCCATCAATGAAGAAGCACCGCAGGGTTCTGTCCTATCATCGTCTTTGTTTTTGATTTTTCATCAACCAACTACCATCTGTCGTTGATTCATAACCCAATCTAATTATTTGCGGATGACAGCAGCATTTGTCATTCATATTCGTTCAAAAAACACCCGAAATCTTTGGAGATTAAGAGAAAGAGGCAAAATATGAATGGCATAATTATTAATGACTTAAAAAAATCTCCAAGTGGAGCCTTGCTAATGGAGAAGAGTTTTATGCAAGCTAGCACCAGTATTGTCTGTAAAGCCACTGCCGAATGAATTGCCCCTTAATTTTCGAGTACCCGGGTTGTTCGGTATATCTCTCAATTACGCTCCTAAAATTTGCAAATATTTTTAATTTCTCTACGGCACGTTTCACCACAATCTGACCACGTCACAGCACAATTTACGCATTTCTAAAAGCAACCAAGGAAGTTGAAACTTCATAAAATTGAAACGATTAAATCATTTTTCGTCTAGCGACTACTCCTACAGACGAACTAGATACATGCACCATCTTATACCACTCGATATCCTAACAAAACAGATGGCTACAAATTTTGAAGAATGATGTCCATGCGTCATGAAATCACCTCTCAACGGAGAGGAGGCACAAACAGATACTCTTATAAAAGGAAATTATTTCCTCCAATAACTGTAACATAAAGAAATCCTCTCCTCTAATATCCAAGCCCGTAGTTTTTCCCACAAAAACCTTTCGAAAGCTTTCCATCAAACAATGCCATTGAAATCTACACTGACGAATCAAAATTAGATGGCATTGAGGGAGGATGGGGGGTGATGAAGTCTTCTTAGAAACACTAAACATATCTTGTGTTCATAACACTGCCTTCCAAGCAGAAATTAACTTAATGCATAAAGCTGTTGGCTTGAGGTGAATGATCTAGAGATATTTACATTTTATGTATCTGACAGTAAAGCCTCTATACATACCGCCATACGTCGATTTAGATTTAGTCAAACCTACACTTGAAACAACTGATTTCTCTCAGAAGAAGTCTTATCAATGCCATCCATCACTATTCCTGTAAAAGCTGCAGGAGATGGAACAATTCACAATACTTATTCCCTGCACATGCTCCTAAGCTGGCCTTACAATATCTTAAAAAACAGTCAGTTCAACCTAGTTTTACCTTACCTAACTTAGGTTGTGTTTCGATCTATCTTAAAATTCTTTGTAACAAACATTTCTTAAACAATTCTTATAAAACATTCAACTTAGCTATCACATCAACGAAGCTGACTACGAAGAACAAGGCTCGCCGGACGATGATATAAATGCGGATAAAACTCAATTTGTGGTGACACTTAATGGTAGGTAAATACTTTAAACTCTGTCTCTCATTCATCAAACATTCATTCCTATCCATCCATGTTTTTCTGTAGATAATAAAGATGTGCCAAAAAAGACTCGCATGCAAGTTAAACGCTCTCGTTCCCGCTCGCCCTTGCCACAAGTCAGCTCATCGTCTTCAACGGCTCGTGGCAATGGCGTAGAAGCCATTTCTAGCTCATCTAATACACGCAACAGCAAGCGTTCATCAGGTGGTTCGCGTGAATCACGCCGCTCTGATGTTAAGTCTAGACTACAACTAAAAACGCACTCGCTTTCGCCTTCCACTGCCGTACGACTGACAGAACGTGATTCGAACAACTCTACACCTTCATCCAATACACCACCGCCACAAAGACGCTCGGAACTAATTGAAATCTATCGCAAGCCTAAAGATGTAAAAAAATTTATAATCAATAATGATTCGGAGGAAGATGAACACAGTCCAAAAAAATCAGCAGCGACTGGCAGTCAGAGTCATGAAAAGTCATCCGGGCGATCAGCTGCCAAGCGACGCAGCACAGAACAGGCGGTACACAAAACAGAACGTTCGACAACGCCTCCACTGCCGAGCAACAAGAAGCGTCGCTCAGCAAACAGCGCCGAAAAGTTGCCAACAGCATCATCATCACCTACATCAACGCAGTCACCTGCTAAGCGCAAGCGAACACCTATTAAATTTGATTTAGACTCGATTGTGCGTGAACAGCGCATCAGAGATGAAAGACGTGATGGCGCTGCAGCAAACAAACTGCGCTCTAAGAGTTGTGAACGTGATGCCACGCCAGAACGTCGCAGTGGCGATGAATATCAGTTGAGCAGACAAAAAATCTCAATACGCAATACGGAGGCTAGGAAATATGAAAATATACCGTCTTGTAAGAAATTCTTTAAACAATTATACGAACATATTTTTTTTACAAATACTGGTTTTTTTTTTAATTAACAGTAAGTTCAGTTACTATTGACTCAACGGTGATTAAAGTGAACAAGCCCAAAGAGCGCTGCAAATATCATCCAAACTGCACAAAGCACAATTGCGACTTTTATCATCCAACAGCACCATGCAAAAGTTTTCCCAACTGCAAATATGCCGAAAAATGCATGTATTCACATCCCAAATGCAAATTTGATCTGACCTGCACCAACATTGATTGCAACTTTTCGCACAGTGGACCCAGAAATCCAAATCTCTTGCAGCCCACAGCGCCACCGTTGTGTAAGTTTTTTTATGGCTTTTGTTTTACGAATGTCTTTTCATATTTCTTTTTTTTTCCAGCTTCACACGTTGTGCCTGTGCAAAACTATAAATCTATATCTGCTGCTCCAGCTGCCTCTAGCACTATGTGTAAATATTATCCAAATTGCACAAAACTTGGCTGCACTTTCTTTCATCCGAAACCATGTCGTTTTGGTAAGAATTGCGTTAACAAAATGGAATGTAATTTTTATCATCCTGAGCTACAGAGTAGCAGTAAATTTAAGTGGGTCGCTTCAGTTGCTTAAACTCAAAACTCAAGCGAGTTGATGAGAAAAGAAAATAACATTTTAGAAATGCCAAAATTTCTATATATATTAAAACTTAAAAAAAAACTATATTTTTTCTTGTGCAAAATATTTAAACTCGCTTTATTGAAAAAAAAAAAAACAAAAACAAACACAATTCATTATACTTAAAAAGTAGATTTTAAAATTCAACATAAAACTAACTTAAATCTGAATAAAGCTAAACCACACTACAACGTTATTTAAGTTTGAAACTATTGCAATTTATTATTGAAAATGTTGCTAAGCATTCAATGAGTTAGCGTACAGTTTTAAAAAATCATGTTACTCAAATGAAATAACAAAATGAAAAGAATATGATAAAAAAAAAATATTATTTCAAATACATTAAAATGCAATGTAGTTTTATAGAAAAGTTGTAATTACAAAAAAAAATTAATTCAATAAATTTCTCAATTTATGAAAATTCAATAATAAATGGTATGAAAATAAATTCAACGCAGCTGTTTCAATAAAAAAAAACAAGTCAGGTTTTCAACTTTGACTTACCGAAGTTAAGCCGTTCTTAAGTATATTCAAAATTATATAGGTCGAGCCGAATGAGTCTTGCAGTGAAAGCAGATAAAACAAACTATATTGTGTCAACAAACAAACGGTCCCAGCACTTCGGTTACCACGCCAATGTTGACAGCCCTTCCTTTGAGGTTGTTAAGGAATTAATTTAGCTGGGATGTAGCATTAACTTTTGCAATGATATCAGTATTGAGATTAAGGGGACGTGACACCTTCAAAAAAAAATTTTTTTACTGTTTTAAAATGCCTATAAGTTGAATAAAAAGTAAGATATCATTTTGAAAAATTTAATATATATTTTCTAGGAAAAACATTACACAAAAAAAAATTTATTTGATTTTTTTTTTTATGCATGGCTTCTGGAATTATTTTAAAAAAACATCAAAAAACCATGGCGGGCGTGATTACAACTCACTGGGACATCGGAAAAAAAAACAAAAAACGGGGTTTTTATCAGCATCAAAACCGTCATGGAATGAACTAGAAGAAACAATTTTGGCTGAAAAATAACAAAATGGCGGCGTTGTTTCGAAAATTGTCAAGTTTTTTTTTGACAAAATCAGCCAAAAACTCAAAAACTATTAAACCGATTTTTCTGTCCGGAGTTCATTCCATGCATCGGCAAGTGTAAAACAACATATTCAAATTTCAGTACGATCGGTCAAGTAGATTTTGTGTTATCACGCCCACCAAGATTTTTTTAATGATTTTTTAAAAAAATTCCAGTAGCAATATATGTGATTATAATAATAAAATAATTTTTTTTAATATTGTTTTTACTAAAAAATATATATTTAAGTTTTCAAAATGATATCTTATTTTTTCTTATGATATTAAAAGAAGGATAACTCTAGCCAACAGGTGTTACTTAGGGGTCAGTAGCCAATTGAGAAGCAGAGCTCTATCTCTCTCTGTCTGTCTCTCAACGAGCAAAACTCACAATCTTTAAGTGAATAATCATGCCCGTTCTACCATAGTATAACAAATAAGGTTGCAGGGATGAGAGTTAAAAGTCAAAATTTAAAAAAAAAATACCGAACGAAATAGAGCGACAAAAGGAGACGTAAAATGATTTGTATTGACTGTGATAATTCTTACTTATGAGAGAGAGATGATTGATAGATCTGCAGCTACCTTTTTTATTCTACCATGTGTCCTACTATACATATCATAAGCCTGAACGTTGAGCAGCACTGATGAAAGGACTTTGAGAGCGTTGGAGAGGGAAATCATTCGCAAGATCTATGGTCAAATCTGCGTCAATGGCGAGTACCGAATACGATGGAACTACGAGCTGTATGAGCGCTACTCTGTCATCGATGTAATCAAGCAAGAATGAAAGACAAAATCCAGCGAAAAAAATTAGGTTCCACTAGAATTATTTATGGATCTAAGTGAGTTTTAGATATGTTGAGGGTTTTGTGGAATCTTTAGGAACGTAAAGTGGAACTTATTCGTCAAAAATTTATAGTTTTTTTTCTTAAAAGACCACAAAACCCTAATCATGCCCGTAAACCCAAATGTATTGTATGTATCGGCGTCGGTATCAGTTTTTCAAGCACAGTCAACATCGGCGTAGCTGCAAAAATCCAGAATGAGTGAAGAAATTGTTATATCTTAGGTACATAACTCAATTCTTCTTCTTGTACGCATGTTAAAACACAGTTTGAAGTAGAATACAATTTCTGGTAAACAATCATTCTTATCTAAACGGTTTGATATATTTTTCTGGTATTTTGAAACAATTATTCTAAATATCGTTTGACCAGGTTTTGAAAAATGTTCCATTTTTAATATTTTCGACGTTTTTGAGAAAAAGTTATTTAACCTCCGCAACTGCAACCTGATCTCCGCAGCTGCAAATTGACCTAATCTTTTGATTTAATTAAACTTTAAAAGCTTCAAAAAGAACCCAAGATACAATTTCTGTCCGTACCAAAGTTCTCAGGCACAAATTCCAGAGTATCGGACTCAATTAACTGAGTGTTTACTATAATGCACACAAAACATACCTAACAAGTACGTTGAAAGTCACCTAAAATAGTACCGTAGTTAAACTTTAATATGTCCTCAAAGGGTTAAAAAACCAGTGACTATATTTATACATAATAAACTAACAAGCGTCCGATTCGGTCTTCGTTCCTATACTGTGTCTGACCAAGATGTTCCAGAGCTAGCACTTTTTCAGTGCATAGGTCGGATAATCACCGACACGGGCACCGAATACATATCGGCTACTTTATTGACACAAAATATGAAATTGTTTCTCAAGAATATATAATATTTCTTTACCCACCAAAATTAATGTAGCTTTTAAGCAGTACGCTTGGGAGCATACAAATAAAAATTCTTCGTCTCATTTAACCTCTTCAATAAAATAAGACTTAGTTTGTTTTAATTATTTTTTGAAAATTTTTCAGTTTATTTCTTATTTTAAATATTATAAATAATAATAATAATAATACCAGAAAAAATATATAATACAGTCTCTTAAGTTTTAAATTGTTAATATTTCTTCGCATTATTATGAATAAACTTTTTGAAGGTTGCAGTATAATTTTTATTTTTATTAATATAATTTTTAGTTTTAGGTAAATAAGGCCACGAGTTTTTGTTTTTTTTTTTTTTTTTTTTTTGCATGAGGTATGCTAAACAATTTAGCTTAGCTAAGAAAGATATTAACCACTTTTTTTGTATAAATTCAAAATAAATATATATTCAAATGTATTTACAATTTGCTTTAATCAAAGAAAATATTAGTATGGGGTAGTTTTTAGTGTTGGCTACTTTCCTTTTATTTTCTAACTATCACAACAAAATTGCTTTAGTTTTATTTTAAAATTTATTTATACTGCTTCCTATAAAAATTGTTTGCTAAAATTTGATTAAACATTATTATAAGTAAAGTTTTCTGAGCACATTAACTTGGAGCAAATTTTGCAAATATTGTTCTTTAAATATTTTATTTTTATAAATTAGATTTTTAAAAAATTTAAACTTTTATAAATGACAAAACAATTAATAATTTTAAATTGTGTTAAAAGCTTTAATAAATAAGTTTACAGCTTTCTTTAAAACTCACTTTAACGCCTTGACTATCTACAAACTAATTATAATTTTATTTTATTGAAAAAAAAAAAAAATAGATAGTAATACGATACAATAAACATTGTTCGGTTACTTATTATGTGTGTACTTATTAGGTTGTTTTTTCGGAACCTCAACTGAACTTAAATGTAATGGAAGGAATGTATTAAGTATGGATTCAATTCTGACGCTTAGATGTGAGCGATTACGCTAGTTTACTTAATGACTATCATAGAGGCTAACCTAGAATGTTTCCAAATTTTACAAGAGTAAAGAATATCAATTCGTTGATTGGGAGGGGGGAAAAAAGAAAACTAAATTAGACGCTCTTCCGGCGGCGGCTTTAAAACATTATCCATTTCTAGGCGTGGATTGCAATACTCTTGCGCACTGGGGCTGTAAGTGCCGCGTGTAGCGCGTTTATTACGCGCCATCACCAGAAAAGTGCCCAGCAATGCAGCGCCAATGAGCAATAATATCACAATAATGGGTATAACAATTATGGCTATGTCCGCAGTCGAGGGGCCCTCATCTTTGGCAGTGATCTGTGGCAGAAAATGTTGCATTAAGCAGTGAGCACAATTGCGCTTTCAGCATTATTTTTATTGTAACTTACCAAAGCTGTGCAGTTTTTGCCCGTAAAACCATCCGTACAGTTGCACAGATAATCGGCCTCATCACCACATGCCTCAATACAGATGGCACCATTCATACACAATTCGACACCCTGTTTGCAAGGGTCCGTGAAGTTGCAATAAGCGCCACAGAATGCATCCTGGCAGATACACTTGAAGGAGCCTGGCAAATTGATGCAGCGTCCCAGTCCACCGCAGTACTCAATACCTCTCATTGCGCACTCATCAATATCGATTTCACAATTTCGACCTTCATAGCCAGTTCCAAGGCAATAGCACTCATAACTGCCCACGAGATCTGCACATATGCCACCATTAATACAAGGACTCGATTCGCACTCATTGATGTCAGTCTCACAGAGTCGTCCCGTATAGCCCAGGCTGCACTTGCACTGTGGAGACTAAGAAAAAAAAAAGCGTATTAATGCTATGTAGAGAAAAAATAATCATATTTTTAGGTCAATCGATAGGGTAAACTCATTGCAGCACTAGAGAAAATCGAGATGTCCCACTTACCACAGGATCTGTTGTTATGCAGAGTCCACCGTTCAAACAAGGCGTCATTTCGCAATAGGCTACATCACACAGTGCGCCCTCAAAACCATCCAAGCAGGAACAAGTAAAGTTATTACCGGTGCTGGCATCTGTAAGCAAAAGAAAATATCTAGTCAAAATCTGCTTCTTCAAACAAAAATCCACAATCAACACTCACTAAATCCATCAGTGCAAGTTGAGCCATTCTTGCAGGGCAGATTCTCGCATGTAACCTGCTTGAGCACATCGCATTGCAAGCCTGCATAATCTTCAGTACAATCACAGTGAAAGGCCGCAATCAAATCCGTACAATTTCCGCCGTTGTGACATGGTTGTGAGGCACACTCGTCAATGTTTAGCTCACAATACCGACCCTCGTAGCCAGGCAAGCAGCTACATAGGAAATCGGCTACCTTATCGATGCAGGTTGCATTGTTCTCGCACGTGGCGGTCAAACACTCGTCGATATCAATCGAACAATCATCGCCAGCATAGCCGTCCAAACATTTGCACGCATATTCTTCCGATGGTGAACTACAAATGCCACCGTTCTTACAATCGGCCTGGAAACACAGCACGCAACCCTCTTCCGGTTTTGTGGAGTTTAAACGGAACTGTGATTGTGGTTGTACGGAAACGTTTTCGGTACGCGGATACATCTCAGAATTAGAGAAATAAGGCAACAGCAAATCGCCAACACGTGCCTCACCCAGACAACCCTTAAACTGTGAGCCTTGCTGAGAAGATATTTGATTGTGTGTTTGACTTTGTCCACGTTCGGTTGGCATGCCACCGAGATAAACCTGTGTACCACTAGAGATAAGCTCCTGAAAGGCTCGCTGATCAATGTCAGCCGAGAATGCCGGTGAGGGATCCACCAATGTGTCCCAACCTTTCCAGCCACCTTCAAGTTTGCCATTTTGTGCGCGCAAATATATGCGACACCAGTTCAAATCGGAGTTGTCTTTCGTAAAGCGTTTCGTTTCGCCAAACTGTTCCTGTTGCAGTTTCCATGTTACCGTTACCTGACCCTGATTAACGCCAATCTCAAAGAAGCTCTCGCGGTTTTCAATGAACAGTAGAGTGCCACCGGCACGTGTGCGATAAGCAATCTCTATGACTGGTTTGAGTAGCTGGTTCTGTACATCTTCTCCGCCCACGACAGCGTTGCCAATATGTTCCATTGTAAAATAGGAGAAGGACAGTGGCGTTTTTTCGTTGCCTTTGAAGGTGATGTTTGCCAAGCATTCATAGCCATCATCCAAATTCTGGCAAATGCTATTGCCAGGACAAGTAACCAGTTGACAGAACTCAATCTCTTGACAATCTTTGCCCTTATAACCATTCGGACACTTGCACACATAGTCGTTCCAGGTGTTACGGCACTCGGCATTATGACGGCATGGATTTTTTCTACACAAATCATCTGAGACTTCACCCTTGAGCACAGAGTTGGGATCCATGGTTACCTCACCAAATGCAGCAGGCAAATCCAAATTTTCCACACCCAGTGGATATAATTCAACTATCATGGTATGTGAGCCGTTACTGATTTTGACATCTTGTATGATGCCCTTGAAATAGTTCTTGTCATCGTCATCTTTTGAGGTCATATTAACATCAGTGGTTGCGGAACCAGCAGGTTCGGCAGCCGGTGTTGGTACAATAAGCGACTCTACTGTAGGCGCTGGTCCACCCAAGTATAGCACCTGTGCATCCAAAAGACCTGTCGATGACAGCGTCTTGCGGAAGTACTCGGTACCATTGAGCTTGACCTGCACCAAAGTCTGATTGCGCACTACTTCGATTAGATGATTGTAACCGTTGTCCAGCTTATTACCACCCACAGTATAAGCTTCCGGCGTGCCATTGAATTGCATTTTGACGAGCAGTTCACCGCCATGTAGTTTGGCTGCTACATACGAGTCACCCGAGGAATCAGCTGGAATGGCAAAGTATCACATGTTATTTATGGAGTTGTACAAAGATAAGATTTGCTGGTAACTTACTTGCACCCTTGGCGGCTGTTTTATGCGGATCACTGCCCAAGTAGAAAACCTGACCCGTGGGCTCCCGTGTGCGTATAAACATGGATATGTCGAGAATGGAGCGTATTGCGCGTCGAGCAACATCGTTGGTTTCTACGGTCACAGCTGTGTGCGTCGTATTCTCGTGGCCAAAAGTAGCGGCAGTTATATCTAGAAGAAGAAATTAAACAGCATAATACAAATGTTCACTTATAACTACACATTTCAACTCACTGTATTTGCAAGTATGTCCGAAATGTGGTCGCTGGCAGGTGCACTGGAAAGCATTCCACAAATCTTGGCATTCACCATTCGAGTGACAGGGATTTGGATTACATTGCTCCGTGCGTGGACAGCCACCATGTATATTTGTAAGATTTGTATCCTTGTCGACATTTTGCTCTTCAGGGAAGATCCATTTGCCATTAACAACAATATCCTGCATGCAGCCCACAAAACTTGATGGGCGATGCGTCAAATGACGCAGATAGGATTTCAGATTTGGTATGGTGCCACCCAGATAAGTTAACGGAAATGAGGGTTGACTGCCATTGGCCGTCTCATAAGAACCCACCGGAAATATGGCTTGTTCATCATTGGCAGATAGCACTAGATGCGAAGTATTAATGGCCACAAATACCTTGTGCCAATTGCTGTCATTTAGTTTGGAGCCAATAAACACACCCTCCCATTTGTTCAAGAGCGAGGAGTGCAAATTAAGACGTCCATTAATCAGCTCTAAAATATAGCTGACGGGCTCATTTTGCCCGCCCGAGGTGCCAAATGCAAGCACACCATTTGGCAAGGTAGTCTTGAATTGCAAATTAATATCATAGCCTTCATCACGTTGTGTTTTGATGGTAATCAAGCTGTTGACATCCATTGAAATTGTGGTAGTCTTTTCACAAGTCTCACCCTGATAGCCATGTTGACACGAACAGTTGAAGAGATGTTCGGTTTCGTTGATGAGGAAAGGTTTACAGAAGCCTTCATTTAAGCAAGGTGCGTTAAGACAGCCCACCAAAGGAACAGAGCAATTTTTACCGCCAAAATTGGCGTCACAATCGCAGAGGTAATCGTTGGTTTGATCGATGCAGGTGCCATGATTTCCGCAAGGATCGTATCTACGTAAGAAGTAAAGTTAGCGGTGAGAACAATGTATAGATAAAAAACTCTGAGGTACTCACCTTTCACATTCATCAATATTGATTTCGCATTGGGCTCCTTCAAAACCAGGCTCACACTCACAGGTGTAAGTGCCAATCTGTAAGAGTTGGAAGGGTTTTAAAAAGTTCAAAGCCATATGGCAAAATTTTTAACTTACGCCATCATTACAAGTGCCATGCTTGCTACAAGGATTGCTCTCGCACTCGTTGATATTTATTTCGCAGTTCCTGCCCATAATACCAGGCACACAAACACATTCGTAGCTAAAGCAGAAGACACTCAGTTAAGCGGAACAAAGTGAAAGATAAACGGTATGTAAACTTACCCACTCGCGTTTGCATAGTTGAAGGGTTTGCTAAATATTTCTGGCAGATCAATATTTTCACTCATCAAATACAAGGTTGTATTTGAACGCTCCAAACAGTTGCCGTTGAATAGACAAGGATTGCTATCACATTCGTTGATATCAGTTTCGCAATTTTTACCCATGAAACCAGGAAAACAACGGCACAGATAATCATTAACCTGATCTATGCATTCGGCACCATTGGTACACATGCTAGTGGCACATTCATCTATATTAATCTCACAATTATGACCCTCATAGCCAGTCGATGCACAGTCACAATGGAAACCGCCCAACTCATCTATGCAACGTCCACCGTGTTGGCAGGGTGCCGAGACGCAATCATCAATATCGATTTCACAAAAACGACCCGTCATGCCGGTTATACAGGAACATGTAAAATTATTGATCATATCTATGCAAGTCGAGCCCATCGAGCAAGGATTACTCGCACACTCATCGATGTCGATTTCACAATTTAGACCCATGTAACCTTGTTGACAAACGCATTCATAGGCATTAATCTGCGAAAAAAAATTGGTTATATTTTGAGCATTATGTAAGATTTAAAGACCAACATCTAAGGACATTAATTAAGGCATGATAAAGTGACATAAAATTTTTGGAATCTAAAAAAACGAATCTATTTAAACAGCGCAATGAAATTTTGGCAGGAATAATCGGGGATTAATGAATGCGTAATTGGGGTTTTTACTCAAAAGGAACTCGAAAAATTCTGATTCGAATATTAATAATGTCTTAATTGGAACTTAATAATTGACTACAAAGTATTAAAGGGAGAAAATTTGAGGTCAATTAATTCACTCAATGAGCCTACTTCAGGATCTTAAAGTATCTACTCAAAAGGAATATTGAAAAATTTTACGGGCAGATTGATAGAGGCGGATATCCAGTACTTGGTATGCATAGTACACTAATGCTGTGGAGGAAACACTTCTCTAGTCTTCTAAATAGTAACGATGACAACAATTCCGCCAGTAGAGATAATCACCACGACACCGCAATTATGGATGGCAGCGTTGAAGATCCGCTACCCAACTATAATGAAGTCTTACCAGCTATAGCTTAGAAACAACAAGACGCAGGAGCCGATGGCCTATCCATTAAAATTATATAGAGATAGGCCATCGGCTTAGCTGTTTAATAAAGGCGGATCTTCTTTGCAGAATATGATCGAAAAAATATATTTCAGTCAGTTAGAATCCCAGTGTGCTACGCCCAATCAGTCAAACTACCAAACTGCAAAACTACCTTGGAATACGCTTTCTGAATATCTCATATAAGGTCCTGTCGAGCTTATTATGTAGTTATTCACAGCTCATCCTAAACCAATTTATTGGACCTTATCAGTGTGGCTTCAGACGTGGAAAGTTCACCATCCATATTTACGTTATATCTGGTTTAGATAAATTTTCCAATATTTACGCTCCTACAAATTGAAGTTGAGGTTGAATAGCTAACTAAATGAGCTGGCCTCAATATCTAAAAGGATCTACTTAAATGGAAGATTACAAACTCTGATTATCAAAAAATAATGAATACTTGATTGGGTCTTCAAAATTATATCAGTGCAAGTAAGACTAAAGTTAAGGTGGAGTTACACTCAAAAATTTACTAGTTTTAGGAACTACTTAATAGGAACTCTTATTAATTTGACGGGGAGTTTAATGGCGGTTTTCAAGATTATAAAAGAATAATTCGAAAGGAAGATAACTAACAGGAGATAAGAAAGGAGAATAGAAAGAAAGGAAATAAGGAACGACAAATTCCAACGATGTCTATATAATTTTAATGGAGCCTTGATTGGTGGCTTGGTTTAGATTAAGTTAAACCCTACCAAAACTAGCTTTAGAATCTTAAACATATTCTTAAAAGTATTAATTAAAATTCAAACCTTAGCATGTTTGGTTCAATTTAACTTAACCCACATAACTGTGGGTTGAAAATCTACAAAGTTTTCACTATACAACATGATTTATTTATCGGTCAGATTAAAATAAACTTGTTTGACAGTGTCAAATCTACCCAAAAGTATTCAAGGTTAAGGTTTCGTTAAAATGAACTAAGAGAAACATAGAAAATTTTGACGATAATATTAATGGAGGCATAACTGGGCTTGATGGGGGATAACTAAACCGATAACGGGGATAGTTAAATCTCTAAAATATGTAAGCTATGGATCATAAAGCATCATCTTAAGATGGAATGTTCAACATTTTTGGGGAGTTTAACACAGTGGGGAGTTTTGAAATGGAGGGTTTAGTTGAGAGTTTCTGAGTATCTGGATTATTTGACAGGAAATACTGATTATCAAGACTTGGTTTGGTATTTTCTTTTGTGCTGAGTGGTATCTGACTTTGTTAAATTTGTTTTGCACTTGTCTAGCATAGATCTACGTCATTCAATAAATTCTCCTCCTCCTTGCCCTCACTTACATGCCTCAAGATCCGGTGCTTTCCGTATTTAAAGAAAAATAACTAAAACAGTTTTAGTAAAATTCTGCATTTAAGCTAAAAACTTTTTGTTAAGCATGCAACACTTACCTTATTGTGGCATGTGGCGCCATTCTGGCATGGACGACTGAGACATTCATCCACATCGGAGTCGCAGTGTACGCCGGTAAAGCCCGGCGTACAATAGCATTTGTAAGAGCCCTCTTCATTCTTGCAGATACCGTTGCCGCAAATTTTCGGATGCAGCGTACATTCATCAACATCTTTGGTACAATTACGGCCAGTCCAACCAGACGGACACTTGCATTCGTAGTCGCCGTTGCCAAGATCAGTGCAGAAACCACCATTGCGACAGGGTTGCGCCGCACATGTGGTGCATATCTTGTTCTCGGGACAAATGCATTTGTTTTGAGCGCATTGCATAGGCTCTTGACAATTCGTTGCAGTGCAGGGATCCATCTTTTCACAACGATCGCCAGAGTAGCCGGGTGTGCAGTAGCAGTGGGTGCCATTCATAGAGCAAGTGCCACCATTCAGGCATTTGGCGCCATTGTGACAATTAACTGTAGCTAAAGGATTGTTGGTCGGTGCACCATCTAAGTTTGTCGATAACTCACAATTGTAACCTATTGTGGAATTGGCAAAAAATGCCGTTGAAAAGGAAAGAAGTAAAGAAGTAAATGTGTTAATAAAGTTACTAGCGCTATAATCACAAAATTTTGCTTTAATTTCACATTTAAACAAAGACAAATTTACACATTTTCATGCTTTAGCATTTTGACAAATTAATAGCTACTTTTTACTATTTTATTTCTGTAGAAAACAACTAATTTGTATGCTACTTTGTTAAAACCAATTAATTTTAGTAGAGTTTAACTAATAGATAATAAACTGTGTGTTTCTCTGTTTATGTTGTTTCATTTAAATGTATGTGTGTGTGTGTGTGTGTGTGTTACCAATACCTGTGTATCCTCTAGCACAAATACAAGTAAAATTCGAAGCATTTCCACTACAAGTACCATCATTCAAGCATTTTTCAGAGGGACATGCATTTAATTGGGCGGAACGTGATTGTGGCACACTATTTGCTGCTATTGGACTTGTTGTTGTTGTAGTTGTTGTTGTTACTATTGTTGTTGCTGTAGATGTTGTTGAAGCTGTTGTTGTTGGTGCGGTTGTTGTACCGATAGGTAAACAATAACCCATGGGGCCTGTGTTTGTGTTTTTGTATATAAAGTTGGTTTTAGTTGCCCAAAAAAAATTGCTTGTGTTAATGCCAAAGGTTTATGTTAACAAAATATATAGTTTTTTTTCTTTTTTTTTTTATTTAGTGTTAGCATTTAGTTTTTTTTCTAAAGATTTTGTTAGTTTTCAAAAAATATCTTAGCCAACATATATTTTTTCCAAAATACACTTTTTAATTTCTAAATGTTACTTAAATGTGGGAAAAACCCCGATGTTGGTCTACGAGTTGAACGGATTAAAACCTTATATTAAAAACTGACAATGGCCTTTGTTAAGGATTCTTCAAAAGGACTTTAAAAACAAACTAAGTTGACCTCAAAATTTAAACATCATTCATCATGTTTTAATCACTTTTCGTGAATTATTTTAAGCAGAGCTGAAGCCATTCAAGTTTTTTTTTGAGCTGCATTCCTCAATGGATGCATGAAAAACATCCCCACGAAAACTAATTACATACTTTAATATATTTAGGTAAGCTCCCTTTACTTCCGGGGTCAAAACTGGTGGATTTTAACCGGATAAGCATCGCTGGACTTTTGAATATTGTAGCAGACAAGTGTTTTTTTTATATTTCTGTGTGAAATTTTACACTTTCTGCGTAAAAACAATTATTTGAGTAAAAACCATAATTTCTGATCCTCAAGAGTTAAATGTGAAACTTTTGTATTTTTTTGGGTTGGTTTGAACTTTTGATAACAGATAAACAAGAAACAATTTTCACCAGAATAGATAAATTCAAGTTTAAAACCACTTTAACTAAAATACTTACAAAATTTTAAATTAATTTTAAAGGAAAGTAACTTCAAGTTTCGAAAAAGAAGATGATAGAGAGAATGTTTAAACATTTCTTTACATACATTCCTTATTTGAAAAGAAATGTATCTAAGGAATTTATAGAAAATAGAAATTGTAAAGAAAGAATAAAGTTTTTTCTAAAATAAAGAGGAACATTTTAGCAATCATTAAGACCAGGAGAAACAAATTTAAACGGAGATGTTAGATAAGATTATTAAACTTTTCTTTAATTTATGCATTTTTACATGATCTCCATGAATCGCAATCATGAATTTTGTTTAATTGACCAATTACATGATTCACATGAGTTATTCATGATATTAAGGTAAACAAGTAAAGAAAGTCTAAAGTCGGTCTAGGCCGACTATGAAAAACCCTAAACCCACTCTTCAAATGATGAAAAATTTACACATACCAAGTTTTATTCCTGTAGCTCACAGTGAATGCCTTTATTGTGCTTTCGCTATGGAAGGTGGGCGCGTTCATGGACGGATTACTCCCAATTTTTGAACACACCTTAGTTTTGGTATAAAATACATACATACCAAATTTAATTTCTCTATGACAAATATAACCTTATTTATTGAGTTTTAAACTTCGTATGGTCGTAAAGGAGGTAGGCATGTCCGTAGGCGGATGGCGTCCATTTTTCAAAACCATCTTTGTCTTGTCATAAAAAACATACGTGCCAAATTTTAGCTCTGTAGGTTAAACAGAGGCTTATTTATTGCGTTTTCAATTTTTGGGTTGTATGGGAGGTGGGCGTGTCCGTGAACGGATGACGTCCATTTTTCCAAGACATGTTTGTGTTTATATAAAACAAATACAAATCAAATTTCATTGTTTTAGGCTAATTATGATCCGAGTTATGCAGTTTTCAATTTTCGCGTTGTATCGGAGGTAGGCGTGTCCGTGGGCGGATGACGTTCATTTTTCAAAACCATCTTTGTCTTTTTATAAAAAACATACGTGCCAAATTTTAGCTCTGTAGGTTAAACAGAGGCTTATTTATTGCGTTTTCAATTTTTGGGTTGTATGGGAGGTGGGCGTGTCCGTGAACGGATGACGTCCATTTTTCGAAGACATGTTTGTGTTTATATAAAACAAATACAAATCAAATTTCATTGTTTTAGGCTAATTATGATCCGAGTTATGCAGTTTTCAATTTTCGCGTTGTATCGGAGGTAGGCGTGTCCGTGGGCGGATGACGTTCATTTTTCAAAACCATCTTTGTCTTTTCATAAAAAACATACGTGCCAAATTTTAGCTCTGTAGGTTAAACAGAGGCTTATTTATTGCGTTTTCAATTTTTGGGTTGTATGGGAGGTGGGCGTGTCCGTGAACGGATGACGTCCATTTTTCCAAGACATGTTTGTGTTTGTATAAAACAAATACAAATCAAATTTCATTGTTGTAGGCTAATTATGATCCGAGTTATGCAGTTTTCAATTTTCGCGTTGTATCGGAGGTAGGCGTGTCCGTAGGCGGATTCCAAAAATATTCAATAGTGCAGATTTTTGGGTGTATGTGACCATGTGTACCAAGTTTCATCCAATTATCTCAACTCCTTCTTCTTATCCTGTGTATACGGACAACACACAGACGGACGGATGGACGGACGGACATGAATAGCTCGACTCACGAGATGACGCTGATCAAGAATATATATACTTTTCTATACCGGACTCGCTTCGTTCTATCCGGTACAAACGTTTGCACAAAGTTAATATACCCTGACCTTTCAGGTTTAGGGTTTAAAAATACACTAAAGAAACAAACAAAAGAACTTGAATATTTCATAACCCTAGTCTTCAAATTTCATAAAGTGTATGCACAAGATACACGAACCAATAAAAGATTTCGTAAATACCACGAAAGGATACTAGGGGAACATGAGTTAAAAATTATTAACGATTTCTGTGAATAAAATTCATTAAATGCATGTACAGATACGAGAAAATCGAGAACAGTTCATGAGATTAGTGACAAGAACGCATGAATCTGCTGCATATACTAGCATACAAGGAAAAGTCTTCACAGCGAAGGAATATTCTGCTTCAAAATATTGCAAATTCGCTTAAGAGGCTTAGTCCAACACGTTAGAGTGCTCATTACAACGCAGTAAAGCCGAAACCAGAAAAGTTTCAAAAAGTCTAGACGCGCTTGCTAGCTTTTAGACCCGCGTGAAAACTTTGACGCTCCAACTAGTGCTCAGTGTCTTCTCTCAGCCATCAGTGATTTTTTTCTTTCTCCGGCACCTATTCTTCTGGGCTAATATTTCGAAAGATGCTGATGCCACTCAATTTTATCTTCAACACAGAGAACTGTGCATATTTGTTAGAAGTAGAAAATGCTTTCAATAAATCATAACAAAAGTCTTTTAAATCAGGCATTAGATTAGCAAGGTTACAAAAAAAGAACTCCAGGAGAAATTTCATGAGATCTTGGCTTTAAACTAGCTGAAAAACCCAGAAGAGTAATGCTTAAATGCATAGACCGCTTTCAAATCGAACTTGAAACAAGAACCATGGTTTCAAAGAAATTGTGCAAAAGGCTGGATTTGTCAAATCTGAAAGCTTGCTCAGAGAAATGCAAGGTATCTGCTCAAAATTTGACGGAAAAGATTTAAACGTGGAAGGTCCAAGGCTCCGTAGTCAGATAAAAGAGACACAAATTTATTTTAATGAACCTTCGGAGCGGAAAGCGCTAGAAATGTTCTCATTTATTGTGGAATGGGATCATATGGAATCGGTGCCGAATTGGCTCTGAAATTTATTTTAACAATTTGTTTATCGATAGGTTTTTGTTAAAGGAGTTTTTCAAAGCTAAAATTAATAAAAAATTAATTTAAGATCTACCGTTGGACAGACAAGACTTTGAGAACTTTCTCTTTTATTTATTGAAAATGATTTAATAAAAAAAGTAGATTTTGATGGACTACTTCCAATTCTGCCTCTCTCAAAGTAAAAAAAGAGTCGCAGAAAATTGCGCGTCCTGAAAACTTTTCGCGTGCAGAAAACAGCCAAAATTGGACGCATTGGCACCACATGTCATCCAAGTTGATAAAATTTTTAAACACAGGTTATAAAAGTTTTATACGACTAAGGTCAGCGTAAGGTGAGCGAGCGATTTTTGAGTTTCCAATGAGTGCATTCAGTCCGAAAAAGTGCTAAGGTAGCGAAGTAGCAAAAAATGATATTTTCCGGGGAATAAGTTTTTTGCGAAATGTAAAATTTTCTACAAACTGACTATTCATCTGTAAAAATGAAGTGTTATCTGCTCAACCGAGGTAGCATAAAATATTTTCGCTACCTATGATGGCGATCGCTCAGCGAACATGTTGTGTGAGCGGTTTATGCTACATACCATTCAGCTGGAAAGTTATGGAGCAGCTACGTAGGAAATTTTCTACTGAATGCACTGAATGAAAGTTAAAACATGCTCTATTTCTAAGCGACTGAGAAAAATTATAATCACATGGGAAAAATTGAAAATTGCTCGCTCAGTGCGAGGCCGACCCCTAAAGCATATCGCATGGACGGTAACTGTGAGAATAGAGAAAAAACAAAAGCCCAAGTCCCTTTTTGCTCCACTACCCCACAATTTTTGTTTACATTGAAAATAAATTTAAATTTTTTGCTCAGAAATCGAAGTTAGCAATATGAAAAATTACGTGTAAAACTTTATATAGGGTGGTTCTTATTTTCATTAACATATACTAAAATTTTCTAAGGAATATTTTCTCAGAATATTTGAACCCTCTAGCTCACTTTCGTATAAGTCGTTTAAGGCATTTTCTTGATAAACTCTCTAAATTTCAAATTTGGAGGAAGGTCAAGGTCAAAATTTTATTAAGGGTCACCCAAGACAAGTAACTTCAATGAGTTAAGAGTTACACGTAAATAACGGAACGAAATGAAATCCATCATAAATGACGGACAATCGACTTATAAAGTGACAAATGCAATGAATTTTGACACATCAGGGATGCCTGACCTACGGTTTTGAAAGTATTAAGCAGAAAATCCTGTGAATAAACATAATAAAATATCGCAAATATATAAAACAAGGTCTCCACGTGGTAAAAGGTTCGGAAATTTTCATTAGGGAGTTCCGAAAGGCTAGCGAAATGAGAAGAGTTTCGAAATGAGAAGAAACTCAAACTGGGCTCGTGAATACGATATATTTCACAAAACCTAAAAATGTCTTCATGTCTTAATGAATTAAAATTGGAGAAATAAAGATATATTTGAAAATATTTGAAATTTTGTCATATTTCTATCAAATAATAGTTCAGTTTATTCTAGGTTGGATATGATAGTTTTCATATTGAATGCAATATTAATCGAAGGCTACGTAGATACATGGTGCAAAACAATAAAAAACACTTTGAAAGGCAACTAGTTCTCTTCTAATCGTTTTAAAAACTCTCCATCAGAAAATTCGTAATGATTGAATTCTCTTTATAAAATTTTAGTTAGAGTAGTTTTTGTTTCTAGAGTATTTTTGTTTTTTTAATCCACCTTCTATTTCTGAGTTTTGAAAATTATATTCTGAGGATTAACATAATTTTCAAAATGTTAAGTTACCAACGTGTACAGTTCGGTTAGAAAATCATAAAAGAGGTTTCTTAAGGGGCTGACTTTGAAATACACCTGCATTTACAAAAAAGATAATGGGGGATTCTATTCATCAAGGATACAGATTTAATATAAAGGCAACACCAAGTCGGGGGTTAAACAACAATAAGGCGGGGGTAAACAGTGCTCTGATAACTAGAGTTCTAACAAAGCCGACCAGCCGATATAATCTCATTAACATACTCAATTTCAGCTCACATCTCTTCCTTTTCAGCCACTCCGGTTGAATATAACGTTTACGTTTCTCACCTAGTGGTGAATTTGCTCCGGCCAGTAGCTGTTGAAATACCGACTCGGTAAGAGCAACGCAGGGTGTTATGTGGGCAACTTGAGAAGAAGAAAACAAAACAAAAACACAAAAAATCAAAAGAAAGAAGAGGTTTTTGAATACTACGGTTTTATCCACAGACCCATAAGTAACCATAAATATTACAAATTTGTTACCTTTAACAGACCCGTTAAAACTATTACATAACATGCATAATGAAGTGAAACAAATGAAAATCCGGTAACTTACCCGTTGTTCCTGGTTTGCAGATACACTTTCCTGCAATGCACTCCGAGTCGATGGGACACTGTGGACATGGAGGACCTTGTTGGCACAGCTCACCCGTATAGCCTGTCGGACAGATGCATTGAAATCCAATTGTTTTGTCCAGACAAGTTCCTCCATTTTGACATTGTTGTGTTTGGCAACTGATGGGCTTCTCGCAGTTCTCACCACCCCAGCCATCGAGACACTGACACATATACCAGCCATAGGTGTCAAAACAACGGCCACCATTCAGACAGGGATTCAGCTCACATTCATCAATGTTTGTTTGACAAAGCGGACCAGTATAGCCGGTACCCAGACAGTCGCAGCTAAAGCCATTTACTAAATCTTTACAACGTCCGTTATTCTGACAAGGTTGTGCCGCACAGTCATCCATATCGGTTTCACAACGTGCTCCTATAAAACCTTTAGGACAGTCGCATTCAATCTTATTGCTGCCTGGAGCTACAACACATGCACCATTGTTGAGGCAAGGATTTGCGGCGCACAGTGGATGTAAATTGACTTCAGTCTCACAATTTTTGCCAGTGTAATTTGGCGCACAGTGGCACTGATAGTCACCACGACTGTCTTCAACGCACGAGCCGGCATTCAGACAGGGATTCTTGGCACACGGCGAGCCATTGTCCATTTGACAGTTTTTGCCGGAATAGCGTGCGGTACAGCGACACTCGTAGCTATCCGTGTGTGAAATACAAAGTCCATGACCCATGCAAGGCTCATTTACGCAAAAATTATCCTGGGCACGTACCAGCGTATCATGATCTCCACACTGACCCGATGCTAGTGGGCAGGGACCAAAAACAACATTCTGCACTGTCATGGAACCGTTGACGAACAGCAAACCGGGTCCATCGAGCAGACAGCCCGAAAAAGAGTTGCCCAATATTAAGATGGCAGCTTCATTGCCAATATCTTGATTGGTCAGAAATTGACTGTTGTAGGTGGAGTTAGCTGTAGATTCAAGATAAACAATTAAGACAAACTTGCAGAAAATTTATTGTATGAGCGTAAAACTTACCAAATATCATAGAAGTTCGATCGACGTATAAATAGAGATTGCCATATTCGTATTTAAATTGCAGCGTATGCCATCTATTGTCGAGCAGATGAAACGAAAGCTTAACGTCAAGACGGTTATTTGGGCCAATAACGGCCGGTCCGGCGAGTGATACTTGCAGAAAATCGTTAAGCACGGATATAACGATGGAATTTTTGTTATATTGCTGAGCAAGAATTTCACCACCTGGGGAAGAGAAAATAAATTTAGACAAAATTATTACATGAACAATTCTTAAAACGTTTCGACAAAAGTTCGATGGGCGTAAGCCAATGAAGGCCATACAACTATGGTTTCTAGTTGTTGGAATGGTTATGGAAGTTATGGAACTTAAAAAATAACTGCAACAGAAATTGAAACCATAAAATTCCTGTGCCTTAAATATGGATTTTTTTAGATTCTTCGGATTTTTCTGTCGGTATATATATTTCAGATTTGCAGGCTCCTTGCTTTAAAGACATGAATTCAACATTATTCAGGTGAAATTGTTGCATTGATCTCGAATCTGTCATTAAATTTTCTCTATTACATCAGGGCATTGAGATCTTTCAGGTTTTAAGTCTTTTAAATCATCAAATCATTAAGTCAAATTAAATCATAAATTTGTTGCGTCTCAAGTTGAAATCATAAATTTTTGTGATGAAATTTTTAATAGATTTATTATTTCGACGAATTCATTGAAATTTTTTAAAATTCTGATTAAATTTTTGGCATAAATTAGAGGAAATTGGGCAATCAAAACTACTTGAGACATAACCAAAAACTTAACTCCTAAAACACAACTGAATATCTTGGTGTTGTCCTGGACACTAAAATATAGTGGAATCTTTACATAGACCGTGAAGATGTAAAACCGTGATGATGTTCAACCTGTACACAAACCACATAATAGGGTCCCTTAATGTTATTCTAGATTTCGCATTCAGATGAGGTTCATGCTCAGACTCTAACATTTGAGAAATATTGTCTCAAACCCTCCTTTAAAGAGACATTTTTGTTTGATATTTACACTAAGCAATATCTTGTAGGGTAAATGGCTAAATTTTACTTGCCTTTAGATGAGATATTTCCCAAAATTCTGTTTTAATAAAAATTTCAACGTATCTATCCTTCTACGACTTAATTGGGAATACGAGATACTAACCAAAAACCTACTAACTAACTAAATGAACAACAACACGGATTCCGTAAAGGAAAGTCAACCATTACAAACCTCACAATCTTGGTCTCAGATGTTCTTAATAAGATGGAAAAAGGACATAAGTTAAATGCAGTGTTGATCAATTTTAGCAAAGCAATTGATGGAGTTGATCACGTAATCTTAATTACAAAATCAGGTTTAGGGTATAATTATAATAATTTGGTATTCTTTGTTATATACAGATGACTCAAAAATGTACTTTGTCATTTAATCTGAAGTGGACAAAGTATTCTTATAGAATAATTTTTTTTATCCCTGGATAATTGGTAGAATCAAAATGAGATTTCCCTAATACTTATAAAAACATAAGATAGAGATACTTTATATAAATTTTAATTATTATGTGGTTGAACTAAATGGGATCAATCACATTGCAAATCTTGGGGTCTTCCTAGATTTTAGATTGCGCTTTTATTTTCGATTCGATCATATCATATCCAGGATCTCGGATTTATTAAGAATTCAAAAGAATTTAAGAACATCTGGGTAACTAAAATCTTATATTATGCGTCAAGCCCGTAGCCAGAAAATTGTGGGTCGAAGGGCAACCAAATTTTTTTTCGAAATTAGAAAACCATAAAATTAGAAGAAATTAAAATAAAAAATGGGGGGGGGGGGTATTTTGAACAAAATTTTTTAAAAATTTAATTTTATTTTATTTTAACGTAAATTTTGTGTTCTATTTCAAAAATTATCTCACTTTTACACTTTAAAATAAATTTAGCTCAAAACACCTTATTATTTATTTTAATTTCTTCTAGTTTTATGGTTTTCTAATTTGGAAAATTTTTGGTTGCCTTCGATCCACAATTTTTTGGCTACGGCCAGAATAAATATTGAACAGACTTAAATATTGTTGCACTGTGTGGTCTCCAAGTTTCGAACTGGTTTTGAACCAATTTCAGGAGCAGAACTGTTTTGAGGTGTTGGCAAACCCTCTTCAAACAACAAGTTAAATTAATTTTTTCTTTGAATTTAAGGTTGATGTCAGAGTAAACGCTACAAGCGAGACGATGCTATAATGTTTCTCGAAGCTGCAAAGATTTGTCTGTGTTTTTCTATGAAAAATTCAAAAGATGTTACAGTAAAAGCGATGCTATAAGCTACATGAAACTACTTTCAAAACTTCAAGCGAACAGTAAATGTTTGAAAATAAAACAGAATGATTCGGTATTTCAGTTATGTTAATAATTAACACTTTACATAATAATTCAACTCTATTCAAAGAACGCTTGTGCTAAGCGCAAAATCACAAAAATGTCTTCTGCTGAGCAGGACATTCAGAAAAGGGGCAATTTGTCACTTAGTTCGCTCAACGGCAAAATTATTCGCACTGTCTTTTCTTTTTATATGCGATGCAATGAGCAAATTAACACTTTACTCATGTTATATTTTAACACTGCATAATACAGTGTTAATATATAAAAGTTGTTGTTGTTTTGCGTGTAAAATGATCATGTTAGATTGACAGGAGTCGTGTTGAAAAATTTTGCCTCATTTTTCCCTGGGTGTAGTAATAAAAAACACTTTTAGTCTGACTTAGAAAAGCATTGCTCATAGCATCTACTAGCAAAGCTTAAGTACCGTTTCGCTTGAGGCGCTCACTCTGACATAAGCCTTATGATTTATGAAATAATACTAAAGGGTAGAATTGAATAAGGCTAACATTTCCAAATCGAAAGAAGATAAAACTTGGTAGCTTTATAGACTCGATAGAATATCTGGCAAGTCTAAGTCCCCAAAAAAATTGTAAGCAATTTAAAACAACAAATCTACTTTTAATAATTATGTGTGACACAGCAGGTATCATTAAAAACCGCGCTGTCAGAGCTATCATAGTTGGCCGCAAACTATCTTTCTTTATAAAAATATTCATCTCCAAACCCAAGGTAACACGACTGAAACGTCAAATTTAAGTCTATCACTCTTTGAAGTCATCAGTTAAGGAGTTATGTTTTTTCCAGAGACCCAAAATAACAGTTATTATTAA
The DNA here is from genome assembly GCA_958299015.1 of Tetanocera ferruginea. NCBI lineage: Eukaryota > Metazoa > Arthropoda > Insecta > Diptera > Sciomyzidae > Tetanocera > Tetanocera ferruginea. The sequence continues at coordinate 32,118,751 of OY282642.1, read as the reverse complement.
AATAAATTTATTTTTTTTAGGTCGAAAAAGTTGTCGATATTTTGAAAAATATTTTATACGTTGCTTCATAACAGTTATTTCCAATTTATATTTTTTACGTTGCCTCATAACAGTTATAAACGAGAAAAAATTTTTTACGTTGCTCATAACTTTTATTTAAAAAAAAAATTTTTTACGTTGCCTGGTAAGAGTTATTGTAGAGAAATAAATTTTTACGTTATTTCTAATATATAAAAATTTGGCGTGACGGTGTTTGTAGTCGAAATTTTTTTATATATTTGGTAGGTATGAGAATAGGTCGTAAAGTTTGTTTTCCCCCTCCTACCCGCTAGTGGCGTTGCATTTGTTAAGAACACAAATTTTCGGTAAACACAAGTTTTGACATATAACTGACCTAGAACTAACTATTGAGTCGTGCCCTTCGACTGATAAAATTCAGCAATCTTTGGAACGGGGGCATGGCACCGCTCTTATTGTCACTATCCAATCAAAATCTTCCATTTGCATCGTTTTTACTTGCTTGTTTTTTATTGTATTTTTGTTTTTTTTTTAAAATGAGTAGTTGGTTCTTCGTGTGATAAAGTTTTATACAAAATTTGAATTTTTTACTTCTATGGTTAAGAAAAATCAGAAAAAGAAGTACAGCAACTGCAATTATACTATTGTTCGCCTAAACAAAAATTTTATTCTATTCAGGAATCTAGTCCAAGTGCACTTGTACTTCTCTTTCTCTAACTAACAAACAATTTAAATACGTTTATACAAAATTGTGAAATCTGCGTTTACTCGCTAAAATGACATGTGAAATTGATGAAATGAATGATTTTTTTAATGAAATATCAATTTCTTCTTTGCGAACTCATACTTATGTAACTAATTTTATTCCGAAAAATCACTTGTTCTGCTGTTGCCCTAAAATACGATTTAAGAATACACTTACGTTGCATTCACAACTGCATTTTTTATGAGTGCTTGATTTTGTTAAAAATCCTTATTCTCTTACTGAGAGCAAGAAAACAATTACAATTGATAATCTAACACATGTTGCCGTAAAAAAGTAACAAAGATTTTTTTATTTCATACAAATTATGAGCAACGTAAAAAATTTTTTCTCGTCTATAACAGTTATGAGGCAACGTAAAAAATTAAAAATTGAAAATAAACGTTATCAGAAACGAAAAAATATTTTCTGCATTCATAACTCTTATTTCAGAGAAAATTTATTTTTGTTTAAAAATAATAGTTATTATTGATAAATATTTTTTTTTTTACAATATAACTGTTATTGTCCAATTTTTAAAGATATTTCTTATAACAGTTATGACTCTGGTTTTTTCTAATATATCAAATGAAATATTTCTTTCAAACATTTTAACAAATCAAAGATACACATTTGACAAGTACTTGGAGGAATGCCCATTTAAAAAATTTTACATTCATCCATTTGGACCTCATTTCCCTTCACCCCTCAGAAAAAGTTTAATCCGTCAGATTGAAGTTTTAAATTCAGTTTAACTTGTCCTGATGGGCGGAATTTGTAAGGTTAATATCTTGTATAATTTAATTTCAATTAAGATTTGGGAGAAGATTCTACATCTATTGGATTATTTTATAAGACAAAAAACAATAGGGGTATTCGCGATTCAGTGCAGTTGCCACTGTAGTTGAGAACTTGTGCACTTAACAAAAACAAAATATACGTACGTCAAAAATCTACACAACTGAATTTCTACTATTGCCTTAAACTTGAGGACTTGAGGACTTGAGCAGTTGTGTAGTTGTGTACATTGAAAAATTTGACAGGTTTGAAATAGTGATGCAACATTTAAGAGTTTAAGTTTCAATTACTTGATTAATAATAATCTCATTCAAATTATAATAATAATCTCAATAAAAATTATAAAAATAATCTCAATTAAAATTTTGGTGTGCTCACGAAAACCTAACTGCACAACTGCACAACTCCTCCAGTCCTCAACTACACTGGCAAGTGCACTGAATCGTGAATAGCCCTTATATTAATTTTGAATTGCCTCAAAAAAGTAAAAGTATGCTCGTTAAAAAATAAATCTGGAATGTAAAATCCTGTTGATGTTCAGATCTATGAAGTTTTTTTTGTTACAGGCTGTTAGAGGTTGGTTATAGCTTTAAGTATTAAATAGAGCTTTCAATTTCTTTCTCAATATTATGATACTCTGAAATTTATTTTCTTTTAATATTATCTCAAACTTACCGCGACAAGAGCGAAAACTTATTGCCGAGTGATCCCAGATAGGCATTGGCGTTAGTAGCCGCAAATATGCAGACCCATTAAAATAGGCCTCCTTTGTTGTTGCATCGGTTGAGCTGGCATTTGTGAGCGTTACTAAATCTAGAGCTGAAATTAAAGAAAAAAAACAAAAATTAATATGTTTCAAAATAACGGATTTAGAGAAGATAAAAAATATACTGATATGTATATTAAAATAATTTTTTTCAAAAAGTTTAGAGTTTGTGTACAATTGGAGATTTCAGTGCTTGAACGGATTTTACCCGAGCATTTTATTACAAATAGTGCTCTGAGTCTTCTTTTTTTAACATTAAAGATCGAGTATCAAACTTTTATGTCGAAAATATAAAAACTTTTGGGTAATGTTATTGTATTCGATTTTTTTTCTTTTCTAGCGGTTAAAAAAATATTTATGTTAACACATTTTCTAAAATATCGAAACCAATTTTATTTTTGGTTTTTATAAAAATATAAAGAACAAAAATTGTTATCACGTGACTTAAAATGAAATTGAATATTCACAGTATTTATTTAATGGTCAAAAATATAGAATATTTAAAACAGTATTCAATTGAAGTAGTCAAACAAAAGAATTCCCACCGGAGTTCCGCTTTATATATTAACAAATATAGTAAAACCGTGTTATTGTCTTACTGTAGAAAGACTCTGTAAAAAGTTGGCAAATTTTTACGATTCTTTGGATATGTCATTTTGAAAATTGGTAAAAAATTACTATTTACAGAAATTTTTATGATCACTGCATTAATATAGGTATAAGTGAGGTAAGATATATGCGATTTCGTTCACCATTTTTAGTGCACATCTATTACACTATTTTTGTAGCATTCTGAGCGAGTTTCGATAAGATCGGCTTTTTTCTATATGTTCCTTCCATACAAAATCCAATTACAAATTGATATAATTTTAAGGGAGATACCACTAGTATAAACCAATTTCAACCATTTGTGGTACACATTTCTTAAGCTATTTTTTTTATTTTTATATAGTTTTAAGGGAGATACCGCTGGTATTAACCAATTTCAACCATTTTTGGTACACATTTGTTAAGCTATTTTTTTATTTCGACCATTTTCTTATACATACACTTCTATAAAACTACTTTTAAAATATTCTTACCGAGTTTCGTTAAGATCGACTGACCTTTGTATGTGCCTCCCATACAAAATCATGTTAAAAATTAGTATAGGTCCAAGGGAGGTACGTTTAAGATCTAACCGATTTCAACCATTTTTAGTACCTACACGTCTATTGAACGTTTTAAGCGTTCTTACGTTGTATGTACCTTTCATGCATTATCTTGTAAAATATTGATATTGATCTAAGGCAAGTATTCCTAGGAACTGACCAATTTAAAATTAAAACCAAAAACCAAATATACGTAGTATCATTATCAAGCACTCTGTATGGGCTCAGTCTACTGTGAGTACTATTGAAAATATATATAAAAAATTTATATCAAGAAAATATTTTCTATAAAAGTTTTTAATAACAATTTTCGTTCTTAGCGGTTTAAAATCTATAAATAAGTCCAGTAGGATGTGGATCACAGAATTCTTTTTATTATTTTGGCGCATAGAAAAGTTTAAGATAAATGGGTTATACACTGAGAAGAATACTTAAATAAAACTAACAAGAAACTTATGAAAGTTTACACAAGCACCTAGACAGTTTGATACCTGCTAAGTTTTTAGGTATGCCAACAAAAATTATTTGTTGTTCTATCTTATTTACGGGGTCTAAATTTAACAATTTTTTTTTCAATACTATTCACAATATGCGTTCACATTTTGAAGAGAGAAGAGATAATTTCAATCTTTTTCGTACTTTAATTCCCATTTCTGACAACTTTAATCTTGCTACTGTGACCGGAGCGAATATAGATAGCATTCTAAATCAGCTGAGACCTAATAAGAGCCCTGGTCTTGATAAAATAACTTTGAAGATGTTACTTGTCAGAAAATCTTTAGTCTGCAACATTATTGCTAACATTTTCAATAGCATGATTAATGAATCCGTTTATCCTGATGTACTTAAAATTTATAAAGTTATTCCGATTCCAAAAGGAGTTGGGTCCAACAGCATTGGAAACTTTCGCCCAATTTCCATCCTCTCAATTATTGATATTATATTTGAGAAAATAATATTTGAGCAATTGACGGAATATCTGGAGAGAAACAATTTTTTCTTTAATAGGCAATATGGCTTTAGAAAGGGTGCAGGTACGGAGGATGCTGTGCTTAATGTAATTGAGTTTATTTGCAGTGGTTTGGATGAAGGGTGTAAGGGAGTTGCAGGTGTCTTCTTCGACTATTCGAAAGCTTTCGATCTCGTTGATCATGACATTTTGTTCTCTAAACTAGGTACACTTGGATTTTCCTCTTTAACTTTGAATCTATTTCGAGATTATTTGTGTAATAGGAAACAATTAGTTCAAATTGATGAAGCAACAAGTAGCTGTCAACCCGTAGAATGTGGAGTTCCCCAAGGAAGTGTTCTTGGACCCTTACTATTTAAAATATATATAAATGACTTAAAAAACATTGATTTCAATGGGTAATTATTTATGTTTGCTGACGATATTTGTCTTTTTTATAAATATAGTCATATTAAAGTTCTAAAAGCACAAATCGAGCGTGATACTTCATTTGTTTCAAAATTTACTTAAATAAACAAATTGATTTTAAATAAAGAAAAAACGAAACTGGTACGGTTCAAGCCTTCTAATTATAGGGGGTCTGATTCAATTAGATTTCAATTCGAGGGTAACACAATTGTAAAATCAGATAGTGTGAAGTATTTGGGAGTGCACATTAACAGTAATTTGCTATGGGACTGCCATATCAACAGATTAAAAAGCAAAATTTCCTCGGGTATCGGTATATTGTACAAATTTAGACACAAACTTAACACTGCAACAAAAATGTTGATCTATCAATCCTAGATTCACTCACATTTAACTTACTTACCCATAGTGTATGGTAGTAAAAGCTCTGCATTACTCAAGTCTCTACAGATACTTCAAAGCAAGGCCCTAAAAATTGTTTTTAACCTTCCTTCAAGGCACAGCACAATAAACTTGTACAAAGACTATGCAAAGGATATTCTTCCTATTAAAGGTCTTTACAAAAGACAACTTTTGCTGCATGTTTTTAAAACAATTCGTGGCATAGGACCTCAAGGTTTGCAATTTGCTCAAAATATCCATGTTACACAGCGATCTACAAGGCAAGCTATGGATCTACAAATAGTAAGATGTCGCTTGGAGTTGACAAAACAACGTGTTTCTTTTGCTGGACCAAACGAATTCAATCAATTACCAGATTATCTAAAAAATATTCAAACTTTGTCTATTTTTAAAATTAATTTAAAAAAGTATTTGCTTGATAATGTTGAGATGCTATTTACATTTTGATCTTGACTCGTTCATTTCTTTTTTTTTTAACTTATCCTGAAATTTGTTATTAATACTAATTTTTTTTTTTTTTGTATTGTTAAATAAGTATTTGCTTCATAATGTTGAGATGCTATTTACATTCTGATCTTGATTCGTACATTTTTTTTTTTTCTTTTTAACTTATCCTGAAATTTTGAAATTTTGTTATTAATACTCATTTTTTTTTCTGTATATTTTATATAAACTGTAAATTATATTGTTGCCATAAAGCCTCTACAATGCCTTCGTGACGCTGAGGCACTACTTGTTATATAAAACTTATAATTATGTTTAATAAATAATTATCTAAAAAAAAAAAAAAAACAAAAATTATAGATATATTAACAGATTCATACAAGTTACTTTTATACTTGGTTTTTATGAAAATATGACACAACTTTTGGTGATACATTTTATGATGACATAAGGTTCTGTATGCTTTATCCAAAAAAATTGTTTAATTTTTAATTGTTTAAATTCTTTTAACTTCGTTTTATAAGTTTCGAAATTTTAATTTTAAAATCAAATAAAAAACTAGATGTGATGACAAAAAAAAGTTAACTTTAGATTCTTTATGAGCGAACTCAAATTGCTCTATAACCAAGGAAAATTTTGTTAAACATTTTTGCTGTTGCTTGGTGTAGTTTGTTAAACTTGAACTGGCAAGTACTTCCCAAACAAAATCTTGTCTTGCAAAATAAAATCTATTTTAAACGAATAACAAATCGAAAAAAAAACAAGAGAACAACTTAAATTAACAACAAAAAATAAGTAATTTCAAAAAAATATTTCAAACTTGACTCAACTCTACATTGGTTAAAATGTAAAAAAGTCACGTTCTTTCAAGAATATACGACATAAAAATAAAACATTCAACAGGCTTGAACTCACGCCTGGTTAGATAAGAATAACGTTATTTAAAACCAACTATATTGTATGTGTGTCAGTGGAAAAAAAAATACAAACATGCCTGTTAAAAATTTTTTAAATGAAACAATTAAGCTTAAAATCAATACAGCGAAGCAATTCACAAGAAATTGCATATTAATTTTGACTGACCACTCTGCGACTTTTGCCATTGGCAGCTAGGCGCATTTTTTGACTTAATTCCTACTCTAATTACTGGCCTCAGCGCCAGCATTTTGCATATTTTCAGGCGCTAAAAAGCTGTCAACGTTTTAGTAACAATACGTTTAGTTAAATACAGTCAGCTTATGCGCAGCATGCTTCGTCTTACTGCAGTAGCGAAAGCTGCCAAGTGTCGCAATAAAAGGTTAAAAATCTTTAATGCCATTAAATGTGTTGGAAGACGCTGCTGTGCCAAAGACGGACACAACTGAGCACAACGACAGACAGAAAAAGCACATAAAATGTTGTTAACTTAAAAAGCATGTATTATAGGCAAGTCAGCACATGTCTTTACGTGTTGCAGTAAGAATGTGTGGCCTGGCCTAATGAACTCAAAAGGTTGACAAGGCCAAAATGTGTGCTTATAACCAGCAAATCGCATTTGGCTGGTCAGCAGTTAGGGTACATCATGTATTATTTATACGCAGTCTTATGTATTTTTATTTATTTTTTATGCCACAAACAGTTAACATGTAGAAAGTCATTCCTTTTCTTTTCCTCAAAGATATCTGTAATTAATTACAAAAGAAAATACTTTACTTTCTTTAGAATTTTATTTCGCATTATTAAGATGGTCAGATAGTACCAAAGTAGTAAGCAGTTTTTGCTTTATGGTTATGAAATGAGGATTATATCATAAGATAAGGTTTTCCCAAACAGTATTTTTCTGATGAAATGCATAAATTAGCTGTAAAAATAATAATTTTTTTCTAATTTATGTCGCTTTTTAAGCAGAAAAATTACTTAAGTTAATTCAATTAAGTTTATCACAAGAGCTTTTTATACCCTAAACCTGAAAGGTCAGGGTATATTAACTTTGTGCAAACGTTTGTAACGCATAGAACGAAGCGAGTCCGGTATAGAAAAGTATATATATTCTTGATCAGCGTCACCACGTGAGTCGAGCTATCCATGTCCGTCCGTCCGTCCGTCTGTCCGTCCGTCCGTCCGTCTGTCCGTCTGTGTGTTGTCCGTATACACAGGATAAGAAGAAGGAGTTGAGATAATTGGATGAAACTTGGTACACATGATCACATGGACCCAATGATCTGCACTATTGAATATTTTTGGAATCCGCCCACGGACACGCCTACCTCCCATACAACGCAAAAATGTAAAACTGCATTACTCAGCTCATAATAAGCCTACAATAATAAAATTTGGTATGTATGTGTTTTATATCAACACAAAAATGCTTTTGAAAAATGGACGTCATCCGCCTACGGACACGCCCACCTCCCATACTACCCAAAAATTGAAAACGCAATAAATAAGCCTCTGTTTAACCAACAGAGCTAAAATTTGGCACATATATTTTTTGTAACAAAACAAAGATGGTTCTGAAAAGTGGACATCATCCGCCCACGGACACGCCTACCTCCCATACAACGCGAAAATTGAAAACTGCATAACTTAGCTCATAATCAGCCTACAATAGTAAAATTTGATATGTATGTGTTTTATACAAACACAAAGATGTCTTTGAAAAATGGACGTCATCCGCTCACGAACACGCCCACCTCCCATACAACCCAAAAATTGAAAACGCAATAAATAAGCCTCTGTTTTACCTACAGAGCTAAAATTTGGCACGTATGTTTTTTATGACAAGACAAAGATGGTTTTGAAAAATTGCCGTCATGCGCCAACGGACACGCCTATTTCCCATACAACCCAAAAAGTTTTAAAGTCAATAAATAAGGTTATGTTTGTCATAGAGAAATTAAATTTGGTATGCATGTATTTTATACCGAAACTAAGGTGTGTTCAAAAATTGGAAGTAATCCGTTAATGAACACGCCCACCTCCCATAGGGAAAGCACAATAAAGGCATTAACTGTGAGCTACAGGAATAAAACTTGGTATGTGTAAATTTTTCATCAACATTTAAATGCATATAAAATATGGGCTTCATCCACCCACTTCATGGAGACGCCGATTTACAATAAAAAATTTTTGTTTTTTAAAAGTGGGTTTAGGGTATTTCATAGTCGGCCTAGACCGACTTTAGACTTTCTTTACTTGTTTATAATCTGTCGTTGTTAAATGTTCTTGTCAATAACTACAATTTAGAATTTAGAATTTTAATGCTGTTTTCAAATTTCCCGCTGACGTCAATTATCGTGAATATATCTAATATAAGCAATTAAATAAAAATGTTCATAAATCAAAATTTATTGACAGTTTTTTTTTGCTTATCTTAACAGTATAATGTATCTTAATTAATATTCTTAAAGTAATAAAAAAAACTTGCAATACAATGTCTTTTGAAATCAAAACTAAAATTATCATAACTCTACCTAATAAAATCTGATAAAGGTCGCCTAATCTAGGTGTTGAAAATAATCTTTCGACATTTGTCGCTCACGCAATTTTAGAACGATTTTGTCATTTACAAAGATCGTGTTTCAACTTTAAGAATTATTGTGGCTTCTAACTTTATTCCAAAAAGATTGTAAACTTCTATATTTTTCCTTTTATGTAAATCGGTGGCTTTTCGTCGGCTTTTACTGCGGTGGCATGAGAAGCAAAATAAATAGACTTTTTGCTTACGCTATCAAAAAAGAACACAATCATAATGAATGCTTACATGATCTCCATGAATCGCATTCATGAATTTTAGTGCTGTAACCAATTAAATAAGTCATATTAACTGTTCATGGTATCAATATTTAAAAAACACACAGGCAAAAAACATGAGAACAAGATTATTTTGTCCTTGTCTGAAACCTTGTTCAGTACTGAAGGTTTCGGAGAGATTATTTACTACCTTGACGGAGCTACATGCATTGCTAAACGTCATCCTGTAGAGTCTTATCACCTTTGAAGGTTTATCGAACTCAGATATTGTAACGTACAGGCAATCCCGAATCGGGCTATCGAACGCAGCTTTATAATCAACAAAGTTATGGTGGGTGTCTATTGATTTTCGTGGGTTTTTTCCAGAATTTGGCGGATTTCCAGACCAGTGTAAAAATCTGCTCTATTGTGGACTTGCCAGAACGAAAGCCATACTTATGAGGTCCAATCAGTGTTTTGGAATGCGGGTTCAAGGTCTCGCATAATAAGCTCGAAAGAAACTTACACACGATGGATAAAAACACCCAAGTCATGCATAATAATAATAACTTGAAGCTTATGAGCAAGTACACATGATCAGTGAACCCAAATATATATGTAGGTTTTTTATGAACGATTATATTGAGCATTATTGTACCCAAATGTACATCAATGGAATATGTCTGTATTATCTGCAATCCAGCTTTTGAATCCAAAGCGTGGAGAGACGCAACAGTCGGCTGGCAAGGTTATAACATCTGTGTTCTGGGATGCGCATGAATACAATATATACATTCAAGAAAATGTACTGTGTCACAAGTCAATGTAAACGAAGGAAAAATTACAAGAAATATGCTAAGAATTGCTTCGCCATCCACTTTTTTGCAGACCTCAAAAGTATGTTCGCTGGAAACAATTCAGCACTTATCAAGAAGTTATCACTGAAACTGAGACCTATTTTGAGACAAAACAGAAATCGTACTTTCGAAAATGGTATCAAAAAATTGCACGACCGCCATATTCGTTGTTTCGCCCTCGAAAGCAACTACATATGTTGAATAATATATTTGAACTTTACCGGCAAAAATGTGTTTACTATGCTAACCTACGAATTTTTCAGCTCTACTGTTAAATGTAGACCTTCCCTGAAACTCACTTCCGAAAAATATAACGTTTAATACCACACAAAAGTAGTTATATTTTCAAAACAACAAATATGAGAGAAAATTTTGCTCATATGAAATGTAAGTCTGGAGGACGACTTTCATGTATACCAAAAAAATTGGTTGGTTTCATGGAATATTTTCGATATATGTATTTGAAGAAATATGCGTTCGAGTGTAACGTTAAAGAGATAAAAATTTGCCATAAATATATTCTTGCATATGTATATTTTTTCGGAGTTGGCGCATGTTTTGCGACTACGACTATTTCAGGTTAAAATCCTCACTGACTCCGACTCTATAGCTCTAGTTGTAGGAATAGTCAAGTAACTATTTAAGAATTGCATAGTTGAAATTTGATGTATATTCTCAAAATCCGAACTTAGATCTCAAAAACCTTTTTTACGAGATATTGAAAGGTTTTTGCTCAAAGTTCATCATTTCCGATTAGGAATAGATTGGAAAGAATAGGCATAGACGGTTGTAGTAATACTAGGACGTTCAAAATGCTGCCGGCCTAGCAAAGAAAACACAAGATTTTTAACACAACATAAATATTGTTCATTCTTTCACTGGTCCGCTTTCAACTCGATATTACACTTATTCCATCGATTTTCTAACATTGCGATGTTCTTTGAATAGTAACATTTCTCAAGATCTCCGAAATACGCATCAGTTTCCAATTGAACCTGTTCATATCCTTCCCAGGAACAATCTTTTTAGTTTGGGAACAGAAAAAAGTAGCTGGGAGTCAAATCTAGAGAAAATGGTCCAATAATTTGCAATAACATTCGCGGTTGATTGCTTTTCCTTTTCTCAATTAGTCGAAGAACAAAATGCCACTTGAATTCCAAAAAACAGACGCTGACACATTTCCGGCCGTTTGCTGAGACTTTGCTCACTTTAGTGTATTTCCACTAGGACCTAACCACACTTATGTTGATTCTTTCAATTCTGGTGTATAGTGGTGGATGCATGTTTCATCCGTGGTCACTATTTTACGAAAAAAATCAGTCGGATTTTGTTTAAACATGTCCAAACTTTATTGGGAAGCGCAAACGCGTTCGTGTTTTGGATTGATTGTTAACGAACGAGGCACCCATCTTGCAGCCAGCTTTCTCATACCTAAATGTTCATGCAAAATTGAAACCACCGACCCACTTAATAAGCCTACGGCTGCAGCTAAATTACGCACTTTAACTTTGGGATTGTCCTATACGGAATTGTGAATTTTTCCAATTTTTTCTGGAGTGGCCAATGTTTTGGTGTCGCCCCGGTGTGTTTATCTTTTGAAATGATTCGATCTATTTTGAACTATGCCATCAATTATTTTACAGCTGAATACGATGGAGCAGATTGAAGACAACATTTATCAAACTTTTTTTTTCTTTCTTTTGCACTTTTGTAACGCAAAAGTAATGCTTAATCAAGGCATGAAATTCTTCTGTATCCATTTTTATAGAAATATCAAAAGTTGTTTAATTTGGAGTACTATAACGTCTCTATTCATTGACAGATCGAACTGACATTTATGGTGTGTTCATGTTATGACTGCCATCCATTTGAAGAGTGGTGATGCCGTCACTCGAAGACTGGCAGCAACTTGAATGCCATGGTATAGATATTCTGTGTTACACTGCTGACGAGGATGTCATAAAAATATGGCTTTTTTAGTAACTGGTTCTGAGATTGAAGTTGTCAGTAAGCGCTATACAATTTATTTAGAACTTTTGTTAAGCTTCTGGTAAGCAAGATGTTAAGCAAATTTTAAAAGAAAAAAACTGTTTTATAAAATAAGACATGGCCACGTAATGTTTGGCGAATACGTCTAGTACTGCTTCCGAAACTTGAAACACGTACGTACAATTTAGTTGTCGCTGGAATAAAAAAGCATTAAACTTTGATGCTTTTTATTTACACTGAAAAAAAAATTATTTGACGCTAGTGTAGTATTATGTATTGTGACTTAACCCATAAAATCTTCGCTATCAAAAACTTGTAATTGTAAATTTACGCTAATTTCTCTTAGATACAATTAATAACAAAACTTTCTACCAAAACCAAGTAAGCAACGTAAAGATATTCTTTAGTTTCTGAAAGAATTTTTGCTCAGGCATAACTTTTATAAATTTTGTTATAGTTATTATTTTCTCTAAAGACAATTAAAAATGAGGCATATTAAAAAACAATAATTGTAGTTTAAAAAGAATGTAAAATTTTATGAAAATTAAAATCAAGACTTTGCTCTACTGAGCGGCACTGAAGCAGGTACATTTGCATAGAGTAAAAATGGCAAACAAAAAACTTTCTTTACTAGCTCGATAAGCCGAAAATAGTTAAAAGCGAATGTGTCTTCAGCAACCGAGTTGACAAGAAGTTTACACAAATTAAAAAGAAAAAAAAAAAAAAAATGAAAAAAAGCAAAATGAAAAGATGTTAAAACAATTTAAGTTGTACTAAAAGCTATCGAGATGGCAATGCTTGATACAAGACTGTGGCGCCCAAACTCGATGTGAATGTTAAAAATTGAGAAAAAAAAAAATGTTGCACTAAAACGTGTCCAGATTCGTAGAAAGTTGAACAACTCTAGCATTTGTAGATCAAAAGTAAACGTTTTAATCAATGGCTAAAGTATATCAAAGAAATTTAATAAGCAAGTTTTATTTGAGTGTAAAGTGATTGTTAAAGTTAATGAAAGTGGAGTTGATTTTCTATTTTGCATTTTTAAAGTTTCTTAGAAAAAAAAATGAACAAAGTGCTAAACAGGAATTCAGGCTGGCATTTGTTAGAAGTTTGTTGCGATAATTCGCTGACTTCACTAACAATGACTGATAATGTTTGTCATGCATATAAATAGAGAGAAGTACAGAGTTTGGTTTTGGAGTAAAAAAACCAAAAATTTTTTATTGAATTTCGAAATATTTATAATATTTTCATTGAATAGAAAAATTAAGTGGTTGCTTATTAAGACTATAAATAATCGTCTGTTTATTTTCATTCATAATAAAAAGTTTTTAATTTATTGCTTGCGTGTTTAAAATTGGCCAACTTGTTTTGTTAACAGACAAAAAAAAAAAAAAAACAAAAAAAAAAATAAATAAGCATTTAATATGGGTCAACAAATTGGTCAACAACCCACTTTCCACTCAGAAACACACGCACATGCACAATTATATTTTCCACAAAGTTTGTACAATAAAATTGTAACATTAAATAAATCCCTGCTATTTAATACCACAACACACCGTTAGCTAGCACTGCTGACCCCCACCATCCACCATTGGGTGGCTTTTGCCCTCTTGATGCCTAGCAAACCATATAAGTACCAATATATAAGCTATATAAGCAGCGTCAAAAACACGCACACATGCTACCGGCTTTTGAGGCCATCGATCAGATTCCAAAACAAATGCAGAGTCATTTGTCGTGGTTTTTTTGTTTTTCTTCGAACAGTTGTTGTTTGCGTTTTTTTTTTCATTTTTTTGTAACAACAAACAATTACTTAAGCCTTCTGTCAATAATTGTTGCTAGTAAATGACGCTAATGACGCGTATGTTGCGCGGATTTTCATTTTATGCAAAAAATTGTGAGCATAGCAAGAAAAAAATCGTAATGATGTGGTATACATTGGAACGAAATGCGGAACTGCTATGTTAAGTTAAAGGATTAGTTTGAATATTAATAATGATTGTAATATTTGAATTTTTTTCAATTGTAACGCTCATGACTTTTCATTACTAAAAACACTATAGTTTTAAGACAAGACAGGACAAACTCTTCTAATAACATTTATTATTGATTTTAATAATTTTTGAACAATTGATATTAAATAAAATTTCTTAATGTAAAGGCCTAAATTTGATATGTGTAACGGATGTAACGTTTAAGTTGCAAGTCAATAAAAAAAAATTTATTAGCTCAAATATTTTTGCTCAAAAATTGTAATTTTATATAAAAAATACATCTTTTGCTCGAATAAAAGTGAGCTTTGTAACGGATGTGACCATTTATAAAAATCAAAGCGTACCCGATGCAAGGGTTAATTGTAATACTAAGCGAAAACAGTGTTTAAAACTGTTCTAATATCTTATTATTTATATATTTATTTAAAATGAGCATAAATATAAATATGTAACGGCTGTGACACCTGATGTGGGTTAAGTAATTTATTTAAAATGAGCATAAATGTGATATGTGCGTAACGGCTGTGACACCTGATGAGGGTTAAATAATAGATTTGACGTTTACGTGGAAAGGCAATGCAAAATATATAATTTTGCTCAATTTTAAATTAAAAAAAGTCGATACCTATAAATCTCGACCTATATTAAGGTGGGACAAAAGTGCTCCGTGTAACGTATGTTTCCTTTAAGTAGCAGTTATGACGTTTAAGTATAAGTTTCAAGCAAATAAATTTATACAGCAATATTTTAACAAAAAACTTTGTTAGTGAGAGTAACAGTGCAAGTATGCGTAACGGATGTGACCACTGATAACACGTAATGGATTTGACGTTTTTAAAGAAACATAATGCCAAAAATTTTAAGTGTCTTAAAAATTTAAATTTCAAATACAACACTTATCTATAGTTATATTAAAAGTGAACTGTGTAACGCTTGTGAGCATTTTTACACTCTATGATGTAGTAGCTATGATGTGTAAGTATATGTTCCAAATAAAATTTGTATAGCAACATTTAAATAAAAAAAAAATCCTTAGTGAGAGTAAAAGTGCGAATTAGCGTAACACGAGTAATGGATTTGGCCACTGTTAAAAATGAATGAACGTTCAACGTGTAGTAATAAGTAAACAAATTCTTAAAATGAGAACTTATGTACTAAGTAGTCACATACATTACATACGTAACGGCTGTGACCACTGATAGATAAAAGTAAAGGATTTGACAAATGGAAAGTCATAACAAAATATCTCACTAAGCTTACAATTTTTAAATTTAAATAAAATATTGATCTTTAGTTCGAATATGAGTGACCTATGTAACGGGTGTGTCCATTTGTAAAACCCCAAAAGTAACAGAGATGTTGTTTAACGTCCATTACCAAGGAAACGAACCTTAAAAGTTTTGTTTTATTTGGATTATTCATAAGCATTGAGACCTTTTTTGAGCACGTAAGTATGAACCGGTTAATATGAGCTAAAGGAGTATCACGAGCGCCCTTTAAATCCCCAGTACCGAATGGCATACTACCAGTAATACTTCGAAAAATTGATAAATAGGTAACACCCGTGCTCCTGACAATATTCTCAAACTGAACGCGTCTTAACTACACTCCAAGGAGCTGAAGAAACGTTAAAGTTATCTTTATTCTGAAAGTTGCTAGACGACGTACAGAATCGGCTAAGGACTTTAGACCTGTTAGTATTATCTTTCGTACTGCTCTGTAGAGAATTCTAGACATTCATCTTAGAAACATACTCGACAAAAGATCAAAAACCAAAGCCCTGCTGACCTACCTTAAAGGAAAATTAACGGAGACTGCTTTGCATGAGATTTTTACTACCATTCACCCAAGCTGCCTTTCTTGACATTGACGGAGCTTTTACCAACATTCGTATATGCACTCAGAAAAAAGCTGCCATGTAAAATTAACGTTTTTTAATGTTATTTCCAATGTAAATCAGAAAATGTGGATTTTACGTTAGAAAATGTTAAGTTAACATGTATTGTGTTGAATTGATAAGAAAAATATCAAATTGATAATGTAATGTTTTACGTTGCAATATCAATTCTTAATGTTAAAATAACATTTAAAATGTTTTTAGTTCATCATTTTTTACTGTAAAATTGATAGTATTTCATATCCATTTAACATTATAAATGTAGATGTCAACAACAAGCAGATGTAATGTTTATTTAAGAGCTGAGCCGTTAAGACATACAGGTGACCGTTGCACACAGGTTAAGAGTGTGGCTTTGGATGCCCGGAGCCCTGGTTCGAATCCCACTCGTGGCAAATTGTTTTTCAATACATTTTTTTTTATCTGCATTAATTTACTGATACTTTTTGATATTTTAAGTGTTAAAATAACATTATTATGTGACAGTTATACATTTTTAAATGTAGATTTCGTAATGTAAAAATTACATTAGGATAATATCAATTTTAACATTTTTTAATGTCGGACGACTTTTGTCAACTAAAAATGTTAATTTTACGGCTGTTTAATGTACTTTTTTTTCTGAGTGTGGGCCATTTGTGACTCACTTACCAAGGTGGGCTTGGTACCACCTGGCATGACAAACAAACACTTTCTTTATACAGCAGACAAATGCCTGTGAGTCATACTAGATTCGAAACTAAGCTTTAGCTGGAAATAAAACATAGAACAAAGGGTCACAAACGGCTTTGTAGCCTACCACGCGCGTAAAAATTAATATTCGTCAATAGATGGGGTCTTAAGCCGAAAGTCCTACTATGGCTTTACACCTTCGTAGTGCAACCAATATTGTCATATGGTGCACTAGGGTGATGATCTGCATTAGAAAAGCATACAATACTAACAAACTTTCCAGAGTTCAGTGCCCTGCATACGAAGGCATAACGGGTGTAATTCGTTCACGCCCTACATATGCGCTGAATGTTCTGATTCACTTACTTCCTATTGATGCACAACTAACTGCATCGAACAGTTCGGTCAGGTCTGGAGGGAAAACCATATGAACACAGAAAAATCCTTAGTTTACTGTCACCGGAACTGGTGACTAGCAGCACAGACTACGACATTTCCAATCTGGACTTTACAAAGTTCGCAAACAGAGCGGAATGACGCAATAGGGGCCCAGATGTTGTCTATGATGTAACCTTCTTTACCGATGGGTCTAAGATGGAATGCGGAGATTGTTCCTCTGAGTAAATAAGTTCCGATATTTACTCAGAAGAACTGAGAGCTACCAGGCAGAACTTCAACCGAAAAGAGAGGTTTGTCGGGGTTTAAGTCGATCCAACACAAACAACCTCAATACAGCGATACTGTTTGATAGATAAGCGGCCATCAGAGCGTTAGCTGCTGTAAAATTTAACTACAAACTTTTAAAGCAGTGTAAAGAGTAACTGGCCAAGCTGAGTTGTTAACTTGTTATAACCATTTTTGGGTTCACGGCCACAGAATCGGATGAATTACCCAAGCTAGGCTTTTCTCTTGATGTGCTAATAGCGGAAAAAGTTCTGATTTCTCTGAACCCGGTTAAGAGAAAAGTATTCCTGCACTACTTTCACTTAGCCTGCTATTAGGTGGAAGAATTTTATAGCCTGTGCTACAGCCAGGAAAATGTGGCCTTCCACAACCTAAGCAGAACTCGCGAACATTATAGAGACTACGGTCCGATGTAGCTAGAGCAATGGCAAACAGTGCGGGTCATTGGCGCATTGGTGTTCATGCTGAGAGACTTCATATTCTGTTCAACTCCCAGTGTCTTGGCTGTTACGATCTGAACTAGAGATGGGCGCGTGAGTGATTTTTACTCACGATCACGCACGCTCACGATGTGATTTCGTCTAATCACGCACGGTCAGGATCAAAAATAATTTTTTGGATCACGATGTGATTTCTTCTAATCACGCTGAGAGACTTCATATTCTGTTCAACTCCCAGTGTCTTGGCTGTTACGATTTGAACTAGAGATGGGCGCGTGAGTGATTTTTACTCACGATCACGCACGCTCACGATGTGATTTCGTCTAATCACGCACAGTCAGGATCAAAAATAATTTTTTGGATCACGATGTGATTTCTTCTAATCACGCACGCTCACGATGAAAAATAAGTTTTTTGATCACGATCACGCACGATCACGATGCTATATTTTACTCACGAGCTCCCACGAATACGTTTTATAGGAAGAAGAATACACGTAAGTTTTTATTAAAAGTGCATTTAGAGTATTCAGAGTACTTCTGGTAAGACCAGCATACATGAAAGAGCAGAAGCAACAGAGAGGTAGATACAGCACTACAAAAAGAAAATTGATAAAATTCCTCAGCTTTTTATTCGTATTTAAAATTGCTTCAAATTGTCGCTGACGTTTCGCAAAAAAAGTAAAGAGAGCGAAGTTAGTTGTTGTTGCTTCTTTAGAAGTGGTCAGTGTTGCATTTTGTATGCAATTGGCAGCAAAATCGTAAGAAAACATCATTACGAAATTTGGCATAGGTTTAAAAAAATTTTGGTGCACAAGTCGTGACACGAATAAATTTTGAGTCACGCACGCTCACGCACGAGAAAAATTTAACCACGCACGATCACGAATTTTTCGTGATTCGTTTATTGATTCGCTCACGATAACGACGTGATTTATCGTGACACGTCGTGTCACGTCAAAATTTGTGGCACGCGCCCATCTCTAATCTGAACGCAAACGAAACAATGCTACACTTTCTATGAGCTTGCCCAGCGCTAACAAGATGAAGACTAAGTACACTGTAAAAACACTTCTTCCACAACCTACAGGAACTTTCAACTATAAGGGTCTACGATATACTCATATTCCTTAAACGAACTGGATCGCTCTGAGGAAGCATGCCTCATCCATCGTGACACTCACTCTAGAACACACGGGAATAAGAGGTAGAGGCATGACAACGGCTCAATAGAGCCAATTGGATACTGCCCGTAGCTATATCACAACTCTTACTAACCAACAAATCAACCAATCAAGAATCATACCGCTATTTAACTTTTGCCTAAATTCAGGTCGCAAAGGAATGTTCTTTGACTTAAGTAAAAAATAAATGTACAAAATGTAACGTATTTTACAGTTTGACGCAATGTTCATTATTTAACTCGTTTTAGCTTTTAAACAACTTAAAAATACTTCTCAGCAAATAGAAAAAAATCCATATGAAATAATAATAAAATTGACATGCGCTACGAATGTGACCATTTGCAATAAGCCACAAGTAAAAAATGTGAAGTGTTCGTGGAAAATCAATGCAAACAATCTGCACGAAAGAAAGCGAAATAAGTTAAGTGTAAATAATAGCAACATGTGTAACGGCTGTGACAATTTTTAGCTACCACAAATTTTTCCTAAATTATGCGCTAAATTGACAAAATTTCGTTATGCTTCTTATTTGGTTTTCCAACCAATTTTTTTTGTGTTATACACAAAAAGCAAATAAAAAAAAATTATTTTTAAGAAACAAAAAAAAAAAACACAAAAACCACAAAAGCAAATGTTTGCTTAAATTCACAAAAATTGATGCTTGAAAAAAGGCTTTTTCAATTATTTGCTTTAAAAATGTTTATATACGTAAGTTTGCTTTTGTGTGGACAATTTGTAAATGAGAAATACAGTTAATTTTTTATAAACAAATTAGAAATGCAACGAGTATGTTGCACCAATGGTGGACAATGTCCACTGGACATAGACAGCTTGTTATAGCAAAACTAAGCGGCTCTTGAACTTTGTCGCTCCATTTATGTAAGGTAAGCAAACGTAATCACACACCCATATATATGATTATTAGATAATGTATCGTTTTTAAAAAAATTAAAAATTCTTTAAGCAATTTTTAAAAGCCTTATTGACGAATATGTGCGAGCAAAACGGGCTAACAAATGACCAAACAGTAAACAACACGCCCAGTTCTGACAGTCTGTATTGTCTTAACTATTCGAAAAAATGACAACATTTTATGCTTTCACATTAATGCCAAAAAGATTTTGGCCAAAATAATAAAACAAAACAAAAAACCATTTAAGCTTCTATCAACACTTGCTAAGTGATAGACAAGTGTTAACTTTTTGAACAACTGACACACCCATACTAACAGTTTTTTTTAACGATGATGTCAGTTTTAATTCCAAATTAGCGTGGTAATTTTAAATCTCAACGTTCAAGCTTTTAATGAGCAAAGCAACTAAAATTGATTGTCTAAAATTTTGAAAACTAAAAATGTTAGCAGAATAATAATAAGAGAAAAATTCTTAAAATCTAAAATACTTCTCTAAATTTATTGTTTTATATGAAAATTATTCAATGCAACTTATATTGCAAAAATTATTTTTGATTTACTGAAGTTGTAGTAACTTTAAGAAATTTTCTCAAAGATAACTTTAAACATACATAAATATTGCCCCTTACATATTCCGTCAAAATAAATAACTGTTTTTAACATAAAAGGGGCAAAAACCTTAATTAACGAAGTAAAAATGATTTGAAGCTTTGTCATTAGCAAAAGTTGTCATTTAGACCTAACATTTCCTCTCGTGTTTGTCATTTTTTAAATTGCTATTTTTGTTTTTTTTTTTTTGGGCTTTGCTTGTATTTTTTTGTTGCTGCTTAAAAGCAGTATTTTGAATATTTTAGCATTTTTGTGTCATTTCCGACCAACATCGTGGTTTCTAAACAAAATTAATGCAAAACACTTAAAACGTGTGAAAAAATTAAGTTGCCTCCGAAATAAAAACAAAAGACATTAATTATATAGAATATAAAGTTATAAATAAAAATAAACTACTTTGAAGGCCAAAACACTACTAAAATAAATTTCGTGAGTAATTTTTTTTTCTTAAATAAATGTATTTAAGAAACGCTTTGACATAAGGAATTTAATTTAATTATTGTTAGTGGTTGTGAATTTTCTGAAGCGGCAATCAAAGGTTGTCGGTGGGTGGAAGCATTTTCTGTTGGTGATAAGGTGGAATTAACATTTCAAAAGCAGTATTTTAACACCAACAGTAGTAAAAGAGGTTCTGATAATCATAAAAAAATCATGATAATAATATTAATATGATAATAATATTAAAAAGATGTATGATAAATATTGACGAAGGAATATTTTTGCGTACTTTCCCTGGTTATATACCAATAATTTTTTAATATTTACAGCATAATGTGCGAAAAAACTTATTTTTCTTAAGCCAAGGACTTTGTTCGTTTGCGTAAAATTTCGCTCGCAACATAAATTTTTTTTGTTGTGTGAAAATTCTGACAAATATTACGTTGGGAAGAAATTGAAAAACTTGAGAAAGTCATGCTTTACTTCTCAAAATAAAGAAAAATAAATATATAACAACAAAAAATGTAAGGCAAATGTCACTTTTCACTTCAAAATAAATAGTCAGTTCAACTAAATTGTGGTGAAAAAATTTTGCAAGAGAAATGGTAAACTTTGGCGGGATAAATTTCACACATATTTCAATGCTATAGTTTTTTGTACGTTGTTTCGAGTGAAATTTCACATAAAATTGAACAGAGTACTTAAATAAAAAATTAATATTTCTTACAAAACGAATATTTCTTTATTCCATAAGGTTCGTAAGAGTAACAAAAAAACAACAAAAACTAATTGGCCATTTCAGCCCTTGAAAGGACTTTGACCGAGCTTCTTATGATCAATTGTGTTGTGTGTGTTATTAAATGTTTGCACACAATTGACCGAGAACTGGACCTACATGTTTTATGCCGACTCCGAACGGCTCATGTTCTCAAGAAGCTTTACATGGCATTATTTACTCTCTGAGGTTTGCCATTGTCTGCAGAGAGGTGGTGACCGATCAGAAAAATTTTTTATTGAAAAAAACTTTTCGCCGCGACTGGGGATCGAACCCGGGCTCCCAGCATGCTAAGCCACACACTTAACCTGCATGCCACGGTCACCACGTAAGAGTAACAGTAACAGTAACAGTAACAGTAACAGTAACAGTAACAGTAACAGTAACAGTAACAGTAACAGTAACAGTAACAGTAACAGTAACAGTAACAGTAACAGTAACAGTAACAGTAACAGTAACAGTAACAGTAACAGTAACAGTAACAGTAACAGTAACAGTAACAGTAACAGTAACAGTAACAGTAACAGTAACAGTAACAGTAACAGTAACAGTAACAGTAACAGTAACAGTAACAGTAACAGTAACAGTAACAGTAACAGTAACAGTAACAGTAACAGTAACAGTAACAGTAACAGTAACAGTAACAGTAACAGTAACAGTAACAGTAACAGTAACAGTAACAGTAACAGTAACAGTAACAGTAACAGTAACAGTAACAGTAACAGTAACAGTAACAGTAACAGTAACAGTAACAGTAACAGTAACAGTAACAGTAACAGTAACAGTAACAGTAACAGTAAAAAACCGGATACCATCGTTGTAGCGAAAGCAGGTGAGCTCTCATACAGCGACATCATCAAGAAGATGAAACAAGAAAAGTCACTCGAAGGCTTCGGTGAAAATGTCTCGAGAGTTAGACGTGCTGAAAAAGGTAAAGTGTTTATTTAGCTCAAGCGGTCCACAACTCAGTCGACTCAGAAGCTGAAAGAAGAGTTCGACATGGTATTTAATGGCCAAGCCGAGACAACAACCCTCACAGAGTAGATGCAAATCGAGACTAAAGACCTCGACGAGGTGTTAACATCGCATAAAGTACGTAACGCCATCCAGAAGTTTCTTGGTGATCCTATAGTGGTGAACGTGAAGTCACTACGTAAAGCCATGTGGGTATACAAATGGCGGTTGTTAGCCTACCACTGACACTGTAGAAATTATACCAACAGTGACCACCATGCCATTACATACACGCTAGGTAGACAACATCGTAGCCGAAGGAATAGTAGCGAATACAGAAGTGCTTATAAGCCACATTCGCTAGACGAAGACATCTTCAGAGTAATGATGGCCGACATACTCCTCGCCGGCACAGCAACCGATACGGCAAGACAAGCCACTGAACAAGTCAAGAGAGCTTGAAACACACCTAAAGCAAGAAAGGGAAAAAATGCATGGCAGTTATCCCCTCAGTTCTAATAGGGCATATGAGAAACTAAATCCCTCTGAAACTGGCCTTGTGTGAAATACGGATGGTATCAAAATGGAGGAAGGTACGGGTGGGATTCCTCGTATTCACCCGTATTTGCTGTTGCTGGGTGTGGGAACTTCCAAAGTCATATATATTAAAGAATTGTTAATAACAGTTGATTAGAAATGAGGAAAGATTTAAAAAAGGCAAAAGTGCAAGACCTGATCGGGATGGTCTGTAACTTAACTTTCTGTTAATAAAGTCGTTATGTAACTCTTTGTATAAATGCTTCTTTCAATTAAAACCAAAAGCTACTAATCTTTGTTGTTATAATGATATATAAGAAAGTTTTCAGCACAGTAACAGGGGTACCTCGACTTTCATAGGGGAAAGAAAATAATAGATGACCCCATACCAACTGAACCTTGATATATTATATGACGATTACCTAAATATTTTGCCATAACTATAGCTGTTGGTGAGCTACAACCATGAGCTTCAAACCCTTTTTTTTTATTAAATATTGTATTTGCTTCTACAGTGAAAGCTGCTATACAAAAAAATAGTTAGTCTAGATTACAGATAAAAAATTTAAAGAAAGTTTTTACTCTTGTTTTATTTTTTGAAAATATTAAAAAAAAATAAAAACTTAAATCGTCAGTCCTTCCGTTAATTTTTTTTTTTTTGTTAGTTATGACAAAATTAATAATCAATAAAAACTTGACAAAGACATTAAATTTTAAAATTTCACTGTTCATTGCTCTAATGTATTACTTTGCTTATTCCCACCACGATTTAAATGTTTCCGTTGGGCACACGACCTCAATATTTAAACCAAGTCAATGAGATATTCAACGATAATGACAAATTTTAATTTATTTTTAAGGTAAACCATACATATGTATGTACTCTTGTAATGATTTTAAAACATACATTTAAAGACTGTTAACTCTACATCGCACTATGGTTGCCATAACTCGATTTTTTAATTTTTTGAAAAAACGAGTTAATTCAAAAAATTATATCTCATTGTGAAAACAGAAAACAAGCAGAAAGTTAAGGAAAATCAAGTTTACTTACAAAATAATTTGATGTTTTAGTATATTTAGGGGTTTTTCCCTACAATTCTAGGAAAAAATTTGTTACTCATCAATTTTAAAACAAACAATCATTTCCTTTTCTTATAAGAATTTCTTGTTTCTGTCTATTTTTTATTTGTGTTCTTGTTTCCCTTTAATTTACTATTCTTAACATCGTTGAATTTTATAATTCTTCCACACTCTAGTTCTAAACAAAAACCTTTTTACCTGCAGGTGTGTCTATAACGTCTTCTAGTTCGTTTATCTTGTATCTTGTCTTCACTTAGTTGAACTCTCACGCTACCTTTGGCAACCTTTGCTAGAGCTCGACTGACGCTATTTAAAAGTAGGTTCCGAAAATTCAATTAACATTGCCTCACCTTTCCGCTGCTGTCCCAACAAACAACAACACACAATGAGTTCATTATGTATGAGGTTCTGCGTCTTTTACTATTAACTGCCTCTTGGTGTACCACTTCACTCTGGCCTGCCTGCCTGCTCTTGACATGACAGATATGTATGAACATCAAATATATGCTTTAGACATCTTTCAAGGCTTTTCTCGACGTGTTTGTGAGAATTATGAATTTGAATATGAGCGCATATTCAAAGTTAAGCTCTACCTAGTTTATATTTGAGTGCGTTTCTGGAGTTTGAAAGGTACATTATTTATCATTTTTTTTATGTTAATCTTAAAAACTACAAGTGTGGAAAATTCTATAGGAAAAATGCAACACTCGACATAATTTGTTTGGTTTTCTGTCTGGATTTTACTGTGTCTCTCTTTTTTTTGTTCCTTCCATGTTGTTCTGTCTTTTTATTCCTCATCTATTATTTGAGTTTATTAACTTGTTGAGCATTTTTTTTTCTCAGGTGTGCAACAGTGGGTTTTCAAGGTTTTCCCCATAACAACATTAAAAATTTATTATAATAGTTTCGGTTTTGCTTGGATGTGCTATATTTTCCACATGAGTGACTATTGTAGAATGGGTTTTTTTTTATTATTTAGGCGACTGAATTGTTATATTTTTAAATTTCTATCATGTGTGATTAATAATGTTGGAAATTTTGGACTGAAAAGGTCAGTTCAATTAATAAAAGTTGAAATGTTTGAGCTGGTATTCCAAAACTACCCAGCAGGCATTGTGGACGAAATTATGCACATGATGAATTTATGTTCTTTAAATAAACTTGCTAGTAAAACAATTCACGTAAAATTGTACTCAAAAGAAATACTCTACAAAACACTTCTACTTCCTTTGACTTATGGATTGATGACTTATTGTAGACTTCAACTGTCTCTTGCTCGTTCATCGATTGCGCCCATAAGTGCATGGTTGGTTTTTGTATATTATCTATATTATATTATCTTGTAAAATTTCTATGTTGAAGAGCATATCACAACGTTAAGGCGTGCAACTCTCATACAATGGCTTACGGTTCAATTCACGGTGTGACGAGAAATACATTTTTGACGAGAAATAAATTTTTAACGATATGTATTCTTATCTTAACACTTAACTTATATACTAAATATAATAGGCAAAAGTAAAACTAAAGTACGGTCTGGGTGAGGATTGAACCTGGGCTACTCAAATCATCTAATCAAATTAACCAGCGTTTAACCAACTGAAACATGGAATCAAAAATGTTGCTCGCACTAATTGCTTATTTGAATGTCGTTAATGAAAATTCCAAAATTTGTCTTTTCTTTTTTAACGAAACTGCTTCAACATTTCTGTAATAAATTCGTTCACGAAAATTTCAAACGTTTATATGAGATCTTCGTCAGTGAAATGCCTAGCTGAAACAGTCGATTTCGTCAAAGATGAAGAAAAATCATATATTATTAATTTTTGTATGCTCTAAGATTTGCACTATTGGGTAGTTAAAGAGAATTTTTTTTTATTTTAACCACAAAATTTAACCGCATACATGTTGATCACGTATTCTTGGAGAAAAAAATGTATGCTCTATTTGTTGCTGTTGCAATTCTTAAGCCAAACAGTTCGCATGCAATTTTGCGGAAATGTTAACAAAAAACACAAAATGCTGCCCAACAATGCAAAACCACATATTTTGCACATTTTTCTCGTTATGAGCGAATAAATTAAATTTTTTTCTTTATTGTATTTAGCATGCAAATTTTTGAAAGTGTTGCCTTTCGAATTGAATTTAATTTTTTATCTTTCTTTGTTCATCTTTGTTTGTTTGTAACAGCAGTAAGCATGGCAACACTGCCATGTAATAACTTTCTATGTTGTTGCTGCTGTTATTGTGATTGCAACTGCGTCACAGCTCAGTTGTTTAAATAAAGTTGCGTCAAATGCTATTGTGTTTTTTTTTTTCCTTTCAGCAACAGCACTCTAACGACATAATTTAAGCACTTCTATATCTTATAGTGGTTTGGCAACTCTGCCATGTTTTAATTAACAGCTTATTTTAACATAAAACCTTCTTTCTGCTTAATTAACAGCCACTTAAGTGCCAAAGCAATGACGAGTGCAGCTTAAAGCCACCAACTCTCAAGTTGTTCTAATTTTTATGTTAAAAGTTTATTTAACATAAAGTTTAGATTAACAGTCAGTGATGTAGCGCAAAATGTTGCTGTCTCTTTCGATCATGATTCATGCTCAGCTAGGCATTTTATTATTTATTTTTTTTTTAATTTATTTTTATTTAACTATTTAAACAGCTTTGCAAAAATCTGTTTTATCGCCTTTCAGCAAAACTTGTTCGATTCATTGACTTTTGACGTTGTTGCAGTCAATGTTAAACCAATAGAATTAAATCAAATTTTTACGCAACATGAATTCTGTTAAACAACATTTTGTTGTGTTTCGCGGTGAAAGCGAATGAATATAATAATGTTTTGGTACATTAAGGTTTTGTGTTTTATGGTTTGCTAGCTTGTCTTTTTAATGTTTAAAATTTTCTTCAAAAAATGTTTTAGTATTTTTTGTTTTTCATATTTTATTCAAGCTATAATTGTTTATATTTGTATTTAACACGGCGCATGATTTCACATTCTTGACACGCGAATTTTCTGTCTTTTCAAATTAATTCAACAGTTATTGAAAAAAAAAAAACAACAACAACACAATATTAGTTTTATCAGCAAATTATTTTATTTTGATAATTAAATAATTATTTTGAACGCACATAGAAATTAATAGATATGAACTATTTTCACACTGGGAATTACAACAGGGTGGCCCCAAGTGGCAAAAATCATTAAAATTAATGGCGATTTGATTTCTACCAAAAATGTTGCCTTTTCATTGCCCTTGCCTTTTTTCGTGTTCGATTCTAAAATAAGTGATAACGGGTGAGTAAATTCTGTGTTCGTTTCAAAAAATGTCACACTCAAAAAAGGCGCATTTTTTGCCCTGCGAAACTTTCTCAGGGGATATGGTTGCAAATCAGCTGTTCTTAAAATCTGTTCTTATTATCAAATGCGTGCGTTAGACAAGGATGGTTACATTCGTTTATAATGTGTTGACATTTTTTGAGTAGACAAAACGTGCACTTTTGCAGGTTTGCGGACAAATTTTTTGGTGCGCATTACTTGGTACTCTCATTTGTTTTCGTACACGACTAAACGTACTCACTGTAAGTGAACTACTTGGACGTGGTCGCCTATTTGGCATTTATGCTTCTTTTACGCGAAACATTTTTCGGCATCAGTTGTTTATAATCATGGAATGAGGCTCGCTTGAAAATCGAGTTGGTTTTAAAAAAATTGGCATGGAAATAGATCTTTCGACCACTCGGAGTCACTCTTAATTTTGTGTATCGTTCTGTGAAGTTGTTCGAGCATACCGGTGAAATAATCGACCATCCAATCGAATCAACCCATAACCACTGTGAAAGCAGAAAATCTTGTCGCGGAAGATGAATATCTCGACGCAATCGATCTAAATATGACTTTGAGACTCAGAGCATACAAAAGACACACTGGAGACTTTCTTAGCATTAAAGGAACCACGCAAGCGAAAACCAAAACTGTGACTTCTCCGGAAAATGCCCACACAGGAATTCTGTTTACTGTCGAACACATTTTCAACGTAGAGGAATCGTTCAATAAACATAATGATAGAGTATTTGCTCTGTCAATTTGTTCCGAGAGGTCAGAGACATCTCTACCCCACTTCTGTGTTGGTTTGGTGAGGGCAGTCGCCTATAATGGGCTCACCAAGCTCTATTTTTGGGAAAAAGAAGTCAGAACTTCGGAAAAAGTTTATGAATTCGATGTTTTGGATTTGGTTGTGAAACCACACAACGAAAATTATTTAAAAAAAGCAGTGAACCTTCCTACTCTGGGCTCAATTGACTGATTTTCACGGATTAGTGGCCAACGGGTAGTCCAGACCTCAAACCATCCTCTACACTCAAATATAATGCTCTAAAATTCGCTCTTACCCGAGCAGTCGACAAATTTCTCATACATGTCGTTCGTGCTGCGATCGATGACTGGCCGGATTGACTTCGTGCTGGACAGCCAATGGTATTGCCCAAAAAGGGTCCTTTTACAAAAAGTTACAGGTAGCATAAGTGTTATCACATCGCGATGTTCTATCTTATATGGTACTACAATAAGTAAAGGAATATTTAAGACCAAATTGATCAAACATTTTTTTAACTAGAGACCGACTAGGTATGACAATTCCGGGACCCCGAACTTTCTTGAGTCCCAAAAATCCCGGGATTAGTGGATGTGAGTCCAGGAATTAACTCAACAATTCGCTTCGCATAAAGTGACATGGAGATTGAAGATTTTTAAGATAATGTTGGCCCCAGGATCCTTGGATGCTCTGATCTTGCTGTACTTTCCATTTAGGAAAGCTTTGAACTTTGGATCTAACGAGAAAGTTTGTCCGAAAGTTTACGAAATTACCAATGAAAAACGAAGTTTTGTGAAAATATGTTAAAGAAGTATAGAATTCAAAGTCCAGATAGAATAGTCAATTGGACATGTTACAGCTCTTTGTTATGCTTTAAAGTTGAATAGCAACAGCCACTATTGATCTCAAGATCAGTTCATTAAATAGTTACGATCTCAAAAATATGTTATTTAAAAATCTTATTTCTTGAATTTAGTTCGATTTGCTCATAATTGGAGTATGTTTGTGGCGTCTAATAATATATTATGTTAAATTTTCCTTTGTAATTTTAAAATTCCGACGATCCCCGAATTGCAAAAAGCCTAGATTTTTTCATATTTTAGACTGACCTAGCCTAATAAACATACATTTGTTACGGAGTAGATACATATATGCAGTTTCTTAAGTGTTATATTGATATGTTGGGATATTTCTTTTTGTGGGGTTAAATAAAAGAAAAGATAACGATTTGAAGTCAAAGAAGTCAAAATTTAAAAATTGGAGAACAAACCAGCCCACAGCTGCCCAGATTTTGTCCTGTCTTGTCTTGTCCTGGATTGTATAGCCTGTCCCAATTCATTTTGAATTTCCTGTATTTCTTTATCCTTTATATCAACCCTTTCATGAGCTCTTCTACAAAAATGACGTTCTTTTCAGTATGTCCTTATAGCATACAGTATAACTTACCATATACGGTCCTTCGGAGGCACTTTTAAGCAAAATCACATTTTTCTGAAATCATCTTCCACAACCTCCCATCGTTTCCAGAATACCTCTAGAAGATGCCATACTAAAGTCTACCCCCTAATCCACTAACTACCAATTATATTCCCCATCAGTTTTTCTTAAAAGAATATTATAAAGAAAATATTGAATAAAGAATATTTTGACACTTATATAGCTCGTGAACTTTTTAACTTATTGCACATTTTACAAGAATAATTTCGTAAAACGGGAATTTTGAAAAGTGGAATTTTGTATAGATGAATTTAAGGTGGATTCAAAAGGTGGCTGTTGAAAATTCTGAATTTTAAAAGGGTAAATTTTGTAAAGGGGAATTCTCTGATGCTGAATTTCCAAATAATACAATTAACTAATTTACAAAAAATTATTTTTTTTCCATTACTTCTTAAAATGAACCCAAAATGGAATTTAAAAAATTATATATTAAATTTTTTTGATTTGTTAGGAATCAAGACTAAAGCAATTTCTGATGATTTTAACTATTGCTTTAAGACACTACAATGAGACATTGTTTGAGACTGAGAATATTTGTGATAAGCCATTTCGGCCAAATTTCATGGTTTGGTGTATTAAGATATGTAATTGTGTTAGGCAAAGAGTTCGAAAGGTCACAGCTTTAATACACATTTGTAATCTTGTATGTAATACAAGCTGGATTTTATTGGAACCAAAGATTAGCTTGCTTAGCTTTTACTAGTAAAATTCTAGTTATATTTTCCTGCTGGTTACTTCTTCACTCAGGTTTCAGCTAAAAACCAAAATAAAATTGAAGCTATAAACGTTGTTATTTAAGTACGTTGCGCCTAACGTAACAAACTTCATGTTCACGTAGGTATTTACAACAACTAGCATAACAACATTAACAACAACAATTTGTAAACCTTATTTTTTATGATACCCTCAGTATTTCCGCAACTTTGCGCAGCCGCAATGTTAAACAAGTTGCTGCGAGTACCTTAAAATAAGAAAAAAATAAAAAAAATTTATTAAATTGCAGTTACGTGCGCGGGTGAGTGACTCGAGTCGCTAGCTTCCCAAGACCAAGACCAGCTGCGGGGCTTTTACTTGTTTTGCTGCAGTTTCTGCCGCATACCTACAACTGTGACTGCTACTAATTGTATATCGTGCGCTTTGATTTTGGAGCCTGTTAGTTTTTTTTCTTTTGTTTTTGTGTTTTTGTGGTGTGCTAAGCCTGGTTTTAGTATCGGCAACTGTTAGTTAACAGTAGAAACAGTTGTTGTTATTGTTAGCATGCTTGGCAATAGACAAATATACAGATTTAGGTACGTGGTTGATACGTGCCGAGACATTTGTAGGCGGAAACATGACTAAATTGTTGTTGCTGTGTTTGTTGTTGTTTCTGTTGACGTTGGTTGCATTTTCCAACGATGTGTCAGCAAGTCAACCGCGCAACGTTTTTTTTGTTGTTTTATTTATATTTATCGTAGAAACTACGACTACGAGTGTACACTGTAAAAAAAAATCACTTACTCGTCCGGATTAGTTGACCAAATTTTAAGAGTATCTTTGATAAGACATCACGTTTGAAGTTTATGAGGTTTATGGGAGCTACCACGCACCTTTGTTCTATACCAATCAAATCTTTTTTGTGGGTATCAGTTGTAATGACAGTCACCTGCGATTCCAATTTCAAGATTCTAGCCGACATACGTTTGACGTTACAAAGTTTTGATTAAATTTGATATTGAGCGCCATCTACTTGGAAGCAAAAATTATATACATCTTGCACAATAGACACCGAGACAAGCATATTCTGTGGTATGCGCAAAGAAGATTGTGAAACATCTTAAGTAATTTTTTGAAAAAATTATTTTTCTCTATAGGTGAAGGTATAGGTATGTATATATCTATTTGTTTAAATTATGAATTCAATTTCTTTGTCAATATTATTTATCCCATAATTTTATTTCAATATAATATTTCTATTATAATTATTTCTTTCATCTTAATTTATTTTTTATATATATGTATACATAAATTGGCTGATAGTGACTTATGTTATTTATATAAGATTCTTGTAATCTTTAGCATAAGGATTTACACCCTGTCATGAGAATAAAAATAAAATAAATAAATAAATAAATATAGGTAGGTATAGGTACACTTAATTTTCTCTTCTTCCTTCCCTTTTTATTCCCATTCTCCACACTTCAATTAATTATAATTTTGGGCTTCAAATTGGCAACCTTTTAGTAGACATTTTGGCAACAAAATAACTTAACATAAGTATATAATGTTAATCTATTTCTCTTCCTCTTTTTTTATCTTCTTTTAAACAAAATCCTTCTTTTTGTCATCCATTGTCCTCCCTAGCCAAATTTTGATTTGATATCTCTAATCTTTCTAGAATTTTCGAGTCACACCACAATGGTGTCGAACAGTGTTAGCGGGTACAGTTTCAAGTGTTCTTAGTGTTCTTTCAAGTGTTCTTTCAGTACTCAGCAAATTCTCCTACAGGTTCAAATAAAGATTGTGGATCTACTGATAATATGGAGCAAGTTCCAGAATGATTAAAAAATTTTGGACCAGTTCGAAAAATCGGCTTTCCTCTTAATAGTGTTGCGCAAGTAAGATTGAACTAACGTTTTGTAAAACCCAATAACTGTCTTTTTTGGGTTAACAGAGAGATTTTCACCTGTGTACCTCATCTCTGTAAGGTGATGAGTGCCTACTGTTAGACGTCTGATACTGTACTCCCAAAAGCTCCTCTTAAGAAGACTGTTTTGTCATTAGGGACACGAATATCGTATCGATAATATTAATAATTCGTTATATTTATTATTACGAATATCCTATCGATAACTTTCTTACGAGTACTTTTTTGATACTTCGGGTTTATTCGATTTTGACGGTATCAATACTTTTTGAGAGATTCGGTTTCGATGATCCACGAGACTACCTTCTTTATTCTACCAAAAATTTCTAAATTGATTCGATATTCATGATATGTATACTTTTGCTTCAATAGTTTGTAGTCATCGATACTTTTCTTTCGATGCCAAAAATGTAGGTATCGTTCTTTTATTTTCTTTCGATATAGTGTCGCTATTCGTCATCGGCATATCTAAAAAAGAAGACTCCACTTCCTTAAAGTTTCAAATTAGACTGTCGTTAACTCCAAATCCTATCAGAGATGAAGGAACACCTTCATGAGAACACCCTTTAGTCTAATATGCTTTAAGAAAAGTATTCAAGCAGGTCTGAATTACACTTTTTTAATGCAGTCATGATATATTTGCAAAGAACTGATGGCATGTGAAGATTGTTAAGAACTTTTTTGGTGGACTCATATAAAGCATTATTGAGGGCTTATCATTTTCAAGGAAAGCAACCATGCATATTTCATTGTTATTGAAAGATTTTTCAATTTTACTTATAAGACTAATAGACCTCTTCCACACTCTTAAGTATGAATAACATATGGCTCCTTGGTCCGAAAGATTTTGCACTACTTTCGGGCATCCTTATAACTATTAACTTACATATGGATTATCATAAGGCTGATTGTAGATAACTGCAGCTAAATGTGTGTGGCAAAAGAGCTGAAATAAAACCATTTCCTTTAACAGATTTACACAGAGGGAAAAACCTATGGACTCAATACATAAATTTATGTACTCAACGCATAGTTTTCTGCACACAAAAATTTTACATTTTTCATGTATTGAGTACATGTTGAAATCTTTATTGACTACATAATGCTTTCAAGCGGTTATGTAGTCAATAAAGAATTTTATGTACTCAACGCATAAATATGTGTCGTGAATTCATGGATGTATGTGGTGAGTACATGCTCACTGTTCTCATCGCAAACTGTTACAAATAATTTTATGTAATGAGTAAAGATCTTATGTACGTATTACATAGATTATTGACTCAGTACATACGTAATTTACTCATTACATATTTGGAGTACATAATTTTATGCAATGAGTACATACATTATTTACTCATTACATATTTTAAATGCATAATTTTATGTAATGAGTACATACATAATTTACTCATTACATATTTTTAGTGCATACATTTATATAATGAGTACATACATCATTTACTCATTACATATGCTAAAAACATAATTTTATATTTTTTGTTCATAATTTCATGTATTGAATATATACATAATTCATGTCTGTGCCTAAATCACTTTTTAAAGAAACCAAGCCATTTATTTCTTATCCAATCATCGCTTTTGTTCTAGAGTTCTAGAGTACAGGATAAACTCGTTCCCGCTCTGATTTTCTAGAGGCTTTAGAGGTGTTGCTTATTTGAAAATCAAGAAACGAATGACATAAAACAGCAAAATCGTGTGCCGATGTGCAAGAGATACATGTACTGAGTCCATATGTTATGTACTGAATAAATGTGTCACTTCAATCGTATAAGAGGGACGTGTACTGATTCTATATTTTATGTATTGAGTAAAGTTTTTGTAAAAAATTACATAACACGTTGATTGAGTACACGTTGCTTGTATCTATTGAAGTCTGCTATGTACTCAACACATAACATGATGTATTGAATACATTTTTTATTCATTTTAAAAAGTGAATAAATTGATATGTACTCAGTACACGCTCCCTTTACTCAGTAAATACTGCTCTTGTTGCGTTCTCATACAAGTTGCAGTGCATAGATTTTACATAGCTGTCTCTGTACTGACTACATAACTTTTTCCCTTAGTGTAAAGACTACAGGAATTTAAAGCCCACAACAGCAGTAAGGTTCATAATCAGGGTCGTTTTGAACTAAGGAGCCCGTGAAGTGGGTGCTAAGAAGAAGTTCTAGAGTCTTTTTTTTGGTTTTTATCTGACCACAATTCCCATGTGTTAGGCAATTCATAACATATGGTCTGCCAGTTGCTAAGATTTTCTGAAGGGTCATCTCTTAGGAGTGTCCTTAAAAAACCCGCAGAAGTGTCTAAATGAGTCCTTATTAGCCTATTTCAACAGTTTGTTGTAGTTGACGAGAGTAGGAAAGCCAGTCATTTGCGTTTTGTTCTTTTGAAAGCTATCTTACTCCTGATCTACGGCCTTTTAGACGGTTTTTCTACCCAGGATCGTCGCTTTAACTTTTTTAGTTTAAGTCAGCAGTTTTTCTTAGGAACTAAAAATAAACAGGTTTTTAAATTCAAATGAAACCTTTTCCATTTCAAATTAAATTTTTTCCATTTCAAATTCAACCTTTTACAGTTCAAATTGAATTTTTTAAAAGTTCTAAAACAACTTTTTAAATTTAAAAAAACTATTTACAAATCAAATTAAACCTTTTGAAGAACAAATTCAACCTTAGCTAAGAAAAACATTTATTTTAGTTTTCTCTTAGTTATTAATTGTTATTAATTAATTTTTTGTGTGTATACCTGATTGCATAAATTTATTAAAAATAAAATATATTATAACTTAAATCACTATTTAGAGCTATTAATAATCCCAGGCTTTGTTTCATTGGGTTTTTGGGATAAAAGCATGTTTGAATTTTTTTCTCGAAAAAACTATGGTTATTTTAGGCATTAATAATGAATTTTTTCTGAAATCTTCAATTTCATCTTCATTTAGGTCATCTTGAGCCTAAAAAATATTCCTTTTTTCTTATTTTTAAGTATACTCACGGAGTAAATTAGGTATTTAAATAGCCATGCCATTAATTTAAACTTTTGCTTAAGCTAATTTTTGAACCAAAGTAACAAATTGGCCCTTTCTGCCTTTGAAAGGACTTTGACCAAACTTCTTATGATCAATAATGTTGTGTGTGTTATTGAATGTTTTCACACAATTGAAACCGAGAACTGGTCCTACATGTTTTATGCCGATTCCTATCGGCTAAAGTTCATGTTTTAAGAAGCTTTGCATGGCATTATTTACTCTCTGAGGTTTGCCATTGTCTGCAATGTGGTGGTGATTGATAAGAAAAAGTTTTTTTAAAAAACTTTTCGCCGCGCCTGGGGATCAAACTCGGGCTCCGAGTTTTCTAAGCCACACACTTAACCTGCATCCCACGGTCACCACACAGAATAATAGACACTACGTGGATTTTCCGATTTAAAGTAAGATTCGGTTAAAGAGGGATAAATGCCTTAGATATATTCCCATTTACTTTATTTGTTATTGTAGATCTCTGGATTTTCCGTTCTTCCATTCTCACAAAATTTTATGCTGCCGATTTTCCATTTTTTTTTTAAATTGCCGGCTTTTAAACAACTAATCACCGCAATATCATTATAAATCTTTTTAAAAATAAATCAGGCCTTAATATAATCTTCATTCCTATTATATTTGTTTTTGATTTGATTACAAGAACAATTATTAGTAAAAGTTGAATTTGAAATGGGAAAAGGTTTAATTTGAAATGGAAAAAGTTTTTGACTTGTAAAAAGTTTAATTTGATTTGGAGAAAGTTTAATTTGAAATGAAAAAAGTTGAATTTAAAGTTTAAATCCTGTAGCTAACAACGTTTGCTGTATATTTCAATTTCCTATCTACTCATGCAGGTCATGTACAAATTCATAATTATGGTGTACTTTTTTGGTTTAGTGTACTTATACTTATAAACTGTTTTGTAGAAAACCACACTAGAAACACACTTAATCTAGAAAGTTTCTAAAATATGACGAAAACTTCTTAATATATTCATTCTTTCGTTTTGTATTGGTTTTATTTTTGTAAAATCCTTGTTTAGGGTCTTTTTGACTCTTTTCAACATAAGTTCAAAAAAGGAGACTAAGAATTAGTCGTAGTGTGTTCGACTTGGGTCAAATTTAATATATTGCTCTTACTGTCTTTCTGCAAATCAGCAATTTCTTCAAGAAAATTGTATTTTTAGAAATTAATTTAGTTTTTTTAAGAGCATTACAAAACTTTTCAAGGCTCTCGTCACAATCTTACTGAGAAAGCCCCTTATTATACAGAAACCTATTGTATATCTATTGATTGTTGAGACTTCTATGTTATATTTTTATTTTTGTTTGTTTCAACACTTCAAAACTACAACTTCAAAAACCTTACAAGTCTTAAGATTAAGGTTACTTTAAAAATTGATTTTCTGCAGTAAATAATCAAGTCGTTATTTGGAAGATATATGTTTCTTAGGTACAAATCAAAGCTGTTGCCTTT
The DNA here is from genome assembly GCA_958299015.1 of Tetanocera ferruginea. Taxonomy (NCBI): domain Eukaryota; kingdom Metazoa; phylum Arthropoda; class Insecta; order Diptera; family Sciomyzidae; genus Tetanocera; species Tetanocera ferruginea. The sequence goes on along the minus strand of OY282642.1, from coordinate 32,081,577 downwards.
TTTCAATCATAACTTACACAAAAAATGAAATCTTAAATTTAAGACTTTTTTATGCACTGCTTTTAAAACAAATTTTAATTTGAATTAAATTAAATATTCAAATTTTTATATGTTTTTCATGTACAGTTTCCATTCCAGTCTAGAACTATCACTGGTTTGAAATGAATTTTTTTTTTCAGTGCACTTTAAGTTCATTATGATGTTACCACACAGGAACAATAGTGAACTACTCTACAAAAGGGACTGCATATAAGTTACGGTTTTTATATAAAAAATTAAATAAAAAACAACAAACACAATACCAAACGTAGTAAACAGTAGATTTTTTAGTTTTTTTTTTTTTAATAAAAGTTAAAGCTCCACATAGGGTGCGCTGAAATATTTATGCAGTTGTGGTAGACAATAACTCACAAATTTTTTTTCAGTGTGCACAAATTTTCTAAACAAATGCGTTTCCGCCGCGCAAACTTGACGATAGCTCCAATAAAACTGGTTTTTGTTTTGGTATCTTTTTGTTTGGTTCGGTTTGTTTGTTTTGGTTTTTTTTTTCGTTTTTACTCTTTCGTTACTGTATCTATGTAAATATTTTATGTAAATATCAGAAGAGATAAAAAGCTGTTTGTAGATCTGTTTATGCAGCAGCAGCAGCTTTTTGGATACATGATGGTGTGGATATGGTGGTGAACCCATTTTTTACAACTCGCTATTTCTGTATTGCCCACACTTCATTGACTAGTTAGTGCGCGGTAGAGATCATTTTAAAAGTCAGCCTAAATTAGCTGAGAATTAGGTTAAGTTTATGTTAGTCAGGCAAGAATTGAAAATTAATATTAAATATAGAGATTTTTCTTGAGTAATTTTCTATAGCAAAAATTGTTTCTGGATTAGTGGAGCAGCGAAATATGCATATGACAAACATATATAAATACATAAATTTTAAACACTCATTAAGTATGAATTTATGAAAGTTATGTGAAATTATTATTTATGTCATGAATTTTGATCACAATCAAGTTTGTTAAGAATTAGAAAAACATTTTCTCTTTTGATTGTGCGATATGTTCTTGTATAACTCGCCAGGTCATGAACTGATTCGCAAAATAACCCGAATAGAAGACAACAAGGACTTTAACTCATCGGATTTCCATTTAAAATTTAAGCTATGCATGATCCTCTTTTGAATTTCATAATAGTGTTTTCCTTTAGTGCTTATGGTCACCCATAAACATCGTTGTTCGATTCAACTGCACGTTACAGTCTATTACAGAATATTTTATAAGCCTAGAGTTAACAGTTCATAAAGTGTTTGCCTTAAATACATGAACCAATAAAATATTTTGTAAATGCCATGAAATAATATAAGGGTAACATGAATAATTCATAATTTTTGTGAATAAAATTTATAAAATTCATGTACAAACACGAGGAAAACAAGAACAGTTCATGACATAAGTACAAGGGAAAAGTTAATCCTTTTTAGTTTAGTGAACGATATTGATTTATTCCATGTACAAATTCAAGGGCAGCAAGAATAGTTCATAAGATCAAGTTCAAATATGCATGAAACTAATGTTCTTATACAGTTCATTCGCGATAACGTGAGCACTGCTTAACGTTAACACTTTTTTCCATTGACTACTCTTAAACGTGAACATAGCTAGAAAGCTCTTTGACGTGAACAGTAAGTTTCATTTCTGAAACTTTCATTCAAGTTTTTTCATTTTTATTGGTTTTTGGTTGAATTTTTTAAAGTAATCTTTCTTTGGTTTCTTGAGAAAAATTACTTTAAGTCAACACATATTGCATAAGTATGCCGAAGAGATAATAAAATGGATACTTTTTGCTCAAAATTTTGGCATTCACGAAAGTGAACATTTCGCAAACGTGAACTCTTTTGATTTAAATTAGGTCACATTACGTACATTAGAAACATGAACTTCTTTATGCATTAAGTGACCAATAGTCACACATTCTATGTAAATTAGGAAGGGTTAGTTTTCATCATTACTGAAAACTAACTCATTGTCACAAATAATATAATATTTTCAGTGAAGCAAGCCGTGGACTTGCCACTTTTGCAGAAAAATAGTTATGCGAATATTAAATATATCCACAGGGTCTGCCATCAGTAAAAGAGCTTTTTCGGTATCTGAACGTATTTTAGATGAAAGAAGATCCGAACTGTTGGGTGATAATTTTTTATAGATTACTTTTCTTTAATTAAAACTTTAATTTATATGTATATTGAAGTGCTTTGTCTGATTTTCAAGTTATAACTTTTATGAGAAATAAATAAATTCACTGGATTTTAAGTGTCTTCAAATGTTTAAAAGTCTCAACTCAAACTTCAACCTAACTGATGGTCGACGGTTTTCATCTAGATTAATTTCCAATGGAAATTTTTTTAAAATTTTTATATATTAGATGTGAAATATGAATTGAATTTACGTTTCAAATTTTTTTTTTATAACTTTTGTGTATTCTTCTCATTAAAAGCGTGAAAACCGCTTGTCGTTAACAATTCTATCGTGAGCACTCGTGAGTCAAAAATAATTTTAATCGTAAGCGTGTGTGATTAGAAGACAACACATCGTGAGCGTAATCGTGATTCAAAATCACTCACGCACCCATCTTGTATTAAAACATATGGAAATTTTTGTCAAAGGAGGAAGATGAATAAGGTTTCATATTCGAAAAAAAAAACAAAGAAAAATATTTTTAACACTCTACACGATGACACGATGTCCATTTTTTTGGGTTTTTGAGGTATTTTTGGTCGTTGATTCTTAAGCCGAGGTCAGTTTATAAGGGTCATTTAGAGTTCATTCCAAAGTCAAAATGTAAGAAAAACAGATTTATGATGTCCAAATATCTGATATAAGGATTTTTTTTAGATCGTTGATTCCAAATCCGTTGGTGACCGTGGCATGCAGGTTAAGTGTTTGGCTTAACATGCTAAGAGCCCGAGTTCGATCCCCAGTCGCGGCGAAAAGTTTTTTCAAGAATTAAATTTTTCTGATCGGTCACCACCTCTGCAGACAATGACAAACCTCAGAGAGTAAATAATGCAATGTAAAGCTTCTTGAGAACATGAGCCGTTTGGAGTTGGCATAAAACATGTAGGTCTAGTTCTCGGACAATTGTGTGCAAACTTTTAATAACACACACAACACAATTAATCATAAGAAGCTCGGTCAAGAGCTTGAATGGCCAATTTGTTTTTTTTTCCAAATACGAAGTCAGTTTGTCTGTTTTAAGGTAATTTTAAGGGCATTCAAGAGTCAAAATAAAAAAAAGGCAGAGATACGATGACCAACATCCTGATAAATAGGTTTTTTGAGTACCGCTACCGAGTCTGAGGTAAATTTTCTGTAAAAAAGTAACTTCCAGATCATTCCAAGGTTAAAATTAAAAAAAAGTCAGCAATACTATGTCTAAAATACTGGCATTCAGATTTTTGGATCGTTGATTCCGAAACCGGCGTCAATTTTTCAGTTAAAAGATAATTACAAGATCATTCCAAGGTCAAAATGAAAAAAAAAAAAATCAGTAATACGATGTCCAAATTCCTGATATGTATATAGATTTTTTGGATCGCTTATTCCAAATCCAAGGTCAGTTTGTCTGTATTAAGGTAATTTTAAGGTCATTCCAAGGTCAAAATGAAAAAAAACAGAGATATGATCTCCGAATTCCTGATGCATAGGTTCTTTGGGTCGTTGATTCTGAATTCAAGGTAATTTCAAAGGAATTCCAAGCTCACAACCTAAACAAATAACAAAGAATGTTGAGATTTATAATATATAGTTTTTTGGGAAGTTTATTCCCAATTTGAAATTCAGTTTTATTAATTTGACCTTGAAATGACCCTAAGAGGGAGTTGGATTGGTTCAGTTTTTGATCGAATCGACTCTTAATTGACTCCAGACTGTTAAAAAGGATTTCCTTTTTTTTGGCCAAATATAAGGGTGGGAACGAATACCTGGCCTTATGACCCTCATCTTTTATTCCTTATATATGCACTCAGAAAAAAGTGTCTCGGAATATGATAAAAAAGGCATCATATTTAGAGAAAAATGGTATAGACTTTGCTCCAGAGAATGCTTTTCTCTAATTGCGATACTAAAAATTCTCTAAAAATGATAAAAAGCTATCATGAAATAGAAAAATATATCATTTTTAGAGAAAAATACTTTTTTTTTTTGAGAAAATATTTGTTTTTATTGAAGAAAATACTTCTCATAGTGAATTTTTTATCAAAATATAAGAAAAGTTTTTCATTTTCAATAAAATTTCTCTATAAATGAGAAATTTTTTGTGCGAGAAAAATACTTATCATTATTAGAGACATTGAAATGTTTCAATTTCCTAGAAGTAAAGAAATATTTCTACGAAAATGTGAAAATTTATTCTAATTGAAAAAATTTTATTTGAAAAAGAGAAAATTGCTATTATCAAAAATAGAGAAATTTTTTACCGGAGCAAGGTATGTGTTTTTTTCTCAGTGTGCTTAAATGCATTAATAATGTTTATTTTTGATCTCTTTTAGGTCCTTGAGTTTTAGCTCAGTCGTGCCCACAAAAACAAAAACTAAATGAGCCAAAGCTTGTTGTTACAAATAATGTTATAAGCCATGCTATATTATACATTGTAACTTATGATAACCCACAAAATTAAACAATATGGAAAGACAATTTTTTTGACTGCACTGAATTTCTATACCGACAAAAAAAAATGCATATTCAAAAGCAATTTATTACCATACACACACAAGTAGGCTATCTTGGACTATCGTTATAATCGAGAAGGGCTAGTGTTTTGTTGTGCAAACTTTGTTGTTGCATAAAGTAACAGAAAATGGGTTTTTTCAAATTGAGCCAAATGAGCCACTCACTGTCCAGCACTGTTTTAGATAAGAAAAGCAATACCTAAACTTTTCCACTTGTCGAAACAAAAAAAAAAAAAAATTATTTCGAACTTGTACCCACGCTCAGTGCTGTGCAATCAGTTGAAACTGAACAAAGCAAAACCGAGCAAATGCACTACCACGCACCCCAGCAGAAAAACACTAAAAATCACTCAACCATTAAACTTATTTAATTTTGATATTGCTATTGTTGTTTTATTATTTGTGTTATTTGTTTATTTATGCATTTTGTACAACTTTTTGAAAAATATCTTTGAGGTTGTATCAAGAAACCTTAAAACAAGATTTCGTTACTATCAAAAGATTTAATAAGAAATTTATTAAACAAAAAACAAATATAAATTTAAATGTATACAAAAAAAAAGAACATGTTAACCTTGCTTCTCCTCGTGTGCATATCATTTACTTAATAGAAAAAAATATTCGATCGTAAACTCTGTCATTGAACCGCCAACAATTATCTGTTCAATTTTTATAACTATTGTTAGGCTCTAGTTCATCTATAATCTTTTAAAAAAAATTGGTTATTATTCTTCCTTGCTCTTCTAGCCATATTTTCCATCCTTGTCCTGTTTCTACAATGTAGTTTAAACGATCTTGTTTTATTTATTAACTTTTTTTTTGCCTGACATTATTGTTGTTTTTTTTATTGCCCTTAAATATTACATTATCAGTGTTGAAACTTAAGCGTTTTTTTGTTATTTTGCGGTTCTTTTTACAGTTTTTCATAAATTATCCCACGTCGCAGTATCGATTTCATTGCATTTCTCTTGCTTATTTATACAATTTTGTATGAATGTTGGTGTTTGTGTATGTATGTGTATTGTTTGTTGGTCATCTCGTGGTTTGTGCTGTAAAATTTATTGATTTCTTCCATTTTTACCAAAATTACCTTGAATTGCTTTGCATGTGGTTTTAACACTTTTCTCTATATTTGTTTATATTTTTAACATGTTATTATAACAATGACTGTAGTTGTTTTGTAGGTGTTTTTTTAAGTGCTTTGTTCGAAATTTGAATTTTTAAATTATATGTGAAATATTTGCAATTTACTTATGTAAGATTTATTTATGTACTTTTGCCACTAAAGGGTACTGTTCTTTATATTCGTTCTAATAATGTTTCAAATTTATGACTCTCTTATTTTATTTTATACGTTTTTTTAGTTTTCAGTAGAGGCTCCTTCAAAGTTCTAATACAGTCAACAGATTACATAGAATGAAACATAAAATTGAGGTAATATATATAAAAGTTGCTGGCTTTTTGTGGGAGACTTTTAGATAATACTAATCAACAAAATTTGGCCAAACCTCAAACCCAGAAATTCTGAAAATTTTTGACATACTGAGTTCGAATTCGAGGTCTTAAAAATATTCTATACAGTTCCAAGTTCATAATGAAAAATTGAGCTGCATTATAATGCTCATATAATGTTATCAGTGTAATGCCACGTGTACATAGAGTTTAAATTCTGAATTCTGCGGTTATGCTACCTGTAATCCGAACTCGATATCAATATCGAAAATTTGGATTGTATGGAAGGTGCCTTATTGTGTACCAAACTTCACAGGAACACTCTCAAGACTTTGGTAAAGTTTCCCTGAAAATTTCATAAAAATTTGGTTAGCAGTTTCGAAGTTTATATGTAAGTCCCCTTTTACATTAGTCGGGAATTGAAAGCAATTTTTCGAGTTCGAAAAAATTGCCAGTACACTTGACTGTGTATCATCAAATTTTTCCTCTTCTGCCTTTTCTGATTTGCGGCGAATTGCCCAAAAAGTTCAGAAAATTGACTTCAATTCTTGACTTCTTGGGGTTTAACATGCATTCAACCATTTTTTAATATAGAGTAGCGAACAGTGAGATTCGGACTATAACTTCAAATGCATTTTAAGAGTTATATTGTCACTTGTTTTTGTCACTTGTGAAGTTCAATCTTCACCTCGGGCAAAAGTTTTTTTAATAGAAATAAATTCAGTTTTGGATCAGCAGAGTCCAACTACAACACAATTGATCATAAGAAGCTGGAAAGGATCAAAGTCCTTTTAAGGGCTAAAATGATCAATTAGTTGTATTTTTTTAAATTCGATAACTTTAGTTGTCATATTCAGCAGGTCATAAATAAGTGATTTTAGATAATTTTCAAAAGAATCGGCTTAGTCAAGAGAAAATCAGGCTCAACTCTATCAGAATGATTTCTTTGTCAGAAGATCGGCTAAAAAAAAAAAAACAAATTGGCCATTTCAGCCCTTGAAAGGACTTTGACCGAGCTTCTTAAGATCGATTGTGTTGTGTGTGTTATTAAATTTTGCACACAATTGACCGAGAACTGGACCTACTTGTTTTATGCCGACTCCGAACGGCTCATGTTCTCAAGAAGCTTTACATGGCATTATTTACTCTCTGAGGTTTGCCATTGTCTGCAGAGAGGTGGTGACCGATCAGAAAAATTTTTTATTGAAAAAACTTTCCGCCACGGCTGGGGATTGAACCCGGGCTCCGAGCATGCTAAGCCACACACTTAACCTGCATGCCACGGTCACCACCAGAAGATCGGCTACTGAAGCGTTTATGTCTACGGTATCAGTTCCAAACAACGAAATATATTAGAAGGGAATTTATTGAAGGCGCTGGATCCAAAATCAGCACGAGAACATTCTGACAAAGACTTCAAGAGGTGAATTTGTGAGCTCGGCTAACTGCCAGAAAGCCTTCTTTGATAATAAAAAAGTTATTTAAAATCGTCTAAAATAGGCATAACAAGAAAGATGGACTACAAATAATTGGGAAAAAGGTGATCTTTTCAGACGAGACTAAATTTTAACCATTTTGAATACGTGGGAATGGCGTTTGTGAAGCGAAGGACCGATGAACGCTAGAATGATGATTGTGTAAGACGTAGAGTTAGACAAGGAGGTAACCGAAAGGTTTGAGGATGTTTTTCTGTTCATCTGTTTATGGTGTTGGACAGCTAGATCTTATAAATGGAACAGTTGACACTGTTCAGTACAAATGCTTATTAGATATTTCTTAAGACGACTACGCTCCATGCCATCTAGCGCATATTTTCTGTCATTTCTAGTATTGTTCAATCTTTTTGCTTTTCCTTGCAGGTTAAAGAATATATAAAAAAATATATAAATGTTTTTATTCAGCCCAATCATGAAACATTTTTTCCTGAGGGAGTTTCGGGTTTTAAGATAACAAAATTGCATTAAAAATTTCCAAAAAGTATTTTAAACTTCATCTTTAAACCGGACACTTCATTTTACAACTCCCGGGAGAAAATGTTTCATGATTGGGCTGATTATCTTTTACAAAGTTGGGAACTCCCACCAGCAGATTTAAATCTTCAATCCCTGATCGTCAAAATTGGTTAATTGGTTGGTTATTACACTAAGGGAAAAAGTTATGTAGTCAGTACAGAGACAGCTATGTAAAATCTATGCACTGCAACTTGTATGAGAACGCAACAAGAGCAGTATTTACTGAGTAAAGGGAGCGTGTACTGAGTACATATCAATTTATTCACTTTTTAAAATGAATAAAAAATGTATTCAATACATCATGTTATGTGTTGAGTACATAGCAGACTTCAATAGATACAAGCAACGTGTACTCAATCAACGTGTTATGTAATTTTTTACAAAAACTTTACTCAATACATAAAATATAGACTCAGTACACGTCCCTCTTATACGATTGAAGTGACACATTTATTCAGTACATAACATATGGACTCAGTACATGTATCTCTTGCACATCGGCACACGATTTTGCTGTTTTATGTCATTCGTTTCTTGATTTTCAAATAAGCAACACCTCTAAAGCCTCTAGAAAATCAGAGCGGGAACGAGTTTATCCTGTACTCTAGAACTCTAGAACAAAAGCGATGATTGGATAAGAAATAAATGGCTTGGTTTCTTTAAAAAGTGATTTAGGCACAGACATGAATTATGTATATATTCAATACATGAAATTATGAACAAAAAATATAAAATTATGTTTTTAGCATATGTAATGAGTAAATGATGTATGTACTCATTATATAAATGTATGCACTAAAAATATGTAATGAGTAAATTATGTATGTACTCATTACATAAAATTATGCATTTAAAATATGTAATGAGTAAATAATGTATGTACTCATTGCATAAAATTATGTACTCCAAATATGTAATGAGTAAATTACGTATGTACTGAGTCAATAATCTATGTAATACGTACATAAGATCTTTACTCATTACATAAAATTATTTGTAACAGTTTGCGATGAGAACAGTGAGCATGTACTCACCACATACATCCATGAATTCACGACACATATTTATGCGTTGAGTACATAAAATTCTTTATTGACTACATAACCGCTTGGAAGCATTATGTAGTCAATAAAGATTTCAACATGTACTCAATACATGAAAAATGTAAAATTTTTGTGTGCAGAAAACTATGCGTTGAGTACATAAATTTATGTATTGAGTCCATAGGTTTTTCCCTCTGTGTAGTTATAAAGTTCTAAGTTATTGGTCTTGTTGAAGGGTGATACAAAGGCTCACGTTTATTCACACTGACAGCGAACTTTCCGTTATTTTTTGCCCCGATACTCCTTAATCCGGTTAATCCGGTTAATCCGGAAAGATAAACTGGTAATTAACAGGGTAATTGGGAACTGATTCGGAAAAATAATTTGGGTACTGAAACTTGGATTTTAAACATTTTCGTCATTGAAAAATCATGTTTATGGGAAAAACCTTGATTTAAGCTACTCTATCGATCTTTCGGGGGCTATAGACTAATTTATTCTTGAAAGTGACCTGAAGTCACCAATTCCATTTTGAGCACTGGGATAACCAAAAATCTTAAATATACACGCATTTTTTCAGAATTTTTAAGATCCCCAGCATACGTTTCCGAAGGTATTCAAAGCAAGTTCTCTACCAACCAATCGACATTTTCTTTGCTCAAATGGCACATTAATGTACTGTTAGGTCCGGGTTTCTAAATTTGTACGGCACTATAAATGCGATAATATTCTCCCATCCTATTTATTGAAAATAGTCTGTGAGATAGGACTTAATAGCAAGCTCAACGTTTGCCGAAAAAGTTCTCAAATATGTGAGAGTCATCTAAAGATTTCGCCTTGAGTAGTAACTTCTCACTTAAATGTATGAGACTCATCCTTAATAGTAATGCCAAATTCCTATTAAGTACATTCAATTTTAGAAAGTTTTTCTCTCTCGCTAAGAGAGCTTTCTAAGGGCTTTTAAGCTTTCTAAGGGAAATTTGCAGAGCTAAGAAAGTAGATAGATAGAATAGAAAGAGATAACTTTTTGAAGCTCTCTTGAAAGTACTTTTCAAGATATCCAATGAAATGCTCCAGCAGAAGTTTGTTTCTGCACAAAAAGTGCTGATTTTTTTGTCCACAGACAAGCTGCTGACATACCGGCCCATGGGGTAGCGACAATATCAAGAAAATTCATTAAAAATACTTTTGGTTGGAGCTTCGCTGTAATTGTTATCACATTTGAAAGAAAATCCTAAAAACTTTAAGAAAAGTCTTATAAACCATTAAAGTTCAACTAAGATATTGACTAGAAATTTTGAAGTTTTGAATTCGAAACAGCTTTTTTTACATATTTAAAATTTCTATTTTTGAGAAAAACTCAGATTGAACCAACTAAGCTCTCTCTTAGCCAAATTTCATATCAATTCAAATCAAGAAGACTGTTTTGGAAAAATTTTATTTCTCTTTAAGAAGTTTGGAAACGCACTCCAGTACTCCTGTTACAGTACTTTTCGATGGGCGTTTGTTTCATTCCCCTTCAGTTCTAATTAATAAAAAAAGCGTACGCAATATTCTCCTATTAATATATAAAAAGATAACTCGCATAACAGCTCCTATTCTTAAATTTGGTCTCCGTGACTATAATTGTTGTAGACTTGTCGATACAATTTAAATTTGAGACTTAAAAAAAACAAGATATATTTTATAAAAATGAAAGGATGCTGTAATGAAAAGAGCAACATTTTAACAAAGTCATTCATTGAACTCAGTGATTAAAACCATGGCTTGGTCGTAGTTCGAACCAGGGACTTCTTCAAAAGGCTCCCGAACCACTCGACCCCTAATACTGAGGCTGCTTAATATTAAAATCGCCACTCAGTCAATTTAAAAGAATAAAACAACTGAACGGTCTTATTCCAAAATGTTAAATGACTATTTATTGAGTATCAAACATCAATTTATATCCACTTAAATTTTAAGAATTTCTAAAAAAATAATTCCAAAACATACAGACAAAGAAATTTATATAATTTCTCAATAAACATCGAATAAATTGCTCTCTGACCACAGTTTATGGTTAAAAACGATTAAGGTTTAGCTGCGTGCTAGTTGTAAATATATCATATGTATATCGTAATATAGCAAAAGTGGGTAGTTTGACGAATTATTCGATTACCGAGGTAATTGGAAACACGATGCAGTGACTCGCTTGCATTGAAAGCGTTATAATTAGAGCATAATTAGAGCCAATATCAACTGACATGAGAAGAACGTTGTTGTTAAAAACGCTATGTTACACAGCACATGCATAATCTAAATGTATGTCGTCGGTCTTGTGTGGGTTCAAATTCAAACGAGAGTTCAAATTAACTAAAACAATAAATTTTACAAAAATTACTTAGAATCATTAAAATAAATTAGCTTGTTTTGTAGTTTCTTCAGGAGCGTAAATATACTTTTGTTTCTGAAGTGTGTTGTGATAATTTTTTCATGCTGAAGTTGTTCATATTCACAGGTAATAATTCAAATATTTGTACACTTTTTCTGTTTTCTGTTTGTGATGACCCATAAATTTTATCCGCTGCATGTAAGAATAAAAATATTTTTTTATCATTTGCGCCATGATTGTTATCTTATCATGGCATTCCGCATTAATATTGTGTACTTTATTCATGTATTTTATTTATAGAAACACTTTTGCATGCTTTTTAGTTGAGGTTTTTATCTTAATTTATCATGAAATTGAGTCATTTTGGTTAAGCTTTTTTTAACCGATTTCTCAACAAAGCAATTGAAAGCAAATTTAAACGATTTTTATTATGTTTATGGGAGCATTTTTGCTTAACAACATTTGTACTCAATGTCAACGAGATAACTTGTTTTTTATTTTGCTTTACTTTGATTAATGAATTAAAATTATTGAATTACATTTTCGATGACAGTGATAACTAAACAGTGGATTAAGAATAAGATAACAAAATTTGTTATGGAAACTATTATAGATTTTTGAAGTTTTACTTTTACGAATTTAAATTTGAATTCATAGAGTCCATTTCTCATATAGAGTCATGCTTAATGCTATTTAGCTGAGCATCGCTGTACTTATCTCTCTGTCTGGCTTATTTTCGATCAATCGCATTGAAAAATTGTTAAAAAAAAATACATCAACGAAAATATCAAATTTCACTTTGAAAACTGTACAATGATTTGCAATGCAGTTATTTTTTGTATACATTTTATCAAATATTTTGGTGCTCTAAGCTATTTTTTTTTAATATTTGTTAGTCATGATAAGATTGTAATCTTCAACATTCAAGCCTGAAATTTATTTATTCTCTTACAATAAAAAAATTCAGCAAAAATGTAAACAAAAAAGAAGAGGAGAAGATAAACAACCTAACTGTATTAATATACTGCCGTTTTGGTTTGAGTGTTCCTAAATTTACAGCTTGTGCAGATGTTGCACGAAGTCAATACTTAAACCTTAAAAATCTGCTTTAAAATGAGACAATTTCAAGAACGTGTGGGTAGAAAGCTGAAGGAAAAGCTTAGTAATAAATAAATATTTATATATTTGATGGAAATAATTGATATTGTCATAATTTTTAATTTATTACGAAATTACGTCGAGCTTATTCGATTATTAGCCATGTGCTTGAGCAAAACAAACATCGGATTCGAATTCAGCGCATCAAAATACCTTAAAAATGACAAGTCATACCTTTAGTTCAGAATATGGGGTGATGGAGCAATATGGGTGATGGAGCAAAACGGGCAATGGATTTCAATTCCGTTCCTGCATCAACACACAAGAATTGACATGTCAGACTAGGGGTTCAGCCAATTTTTTGTTTTTTTGTGTGCCGATTTCACCGTAAAAGGCACCGCCCCGCCACGTGCCTTACTTGTTCCACCCAATATAAGCTTCTAAGTTATAACTCTGGTTGAATCGATAGAGATTTCTGGTTGCTAATTCAATTTCGAATAAATTATGTAAAATTTTGAATAATGAATCAACTATTTGTTAAAAAAACATATTTTTATATTTTTTTAGTTCATAAGACTAACTATATATCATTAACTGTTTTTATAATAAGTTGTTTATAATTAGTTGATATTTTGTATTTTTAAAAAAACTTGTTTGCCACGCCCATTTGATTCCTACTAATCCAGCCCTAAAGGATTGAAAAAGTTACTATTTTTGGGCATTTTTTAGTTTACGTGTTCATAGAAAAGAAAAATCTTAAAAATAATGATGAGGAATTGTTAACAATAGACTACATTTTTGATAACACTAATACATTTTGAGGAGACGCATAGCTTCAGGCGAAGGAGTACTACCAAATCCGATCAAATTCGAAATCTGAATTGTTTAACAACAATAAAACTGGGTAGAAAGTGTATGAAAGGATTCGTTCATAAACTACATGACCAATTTTCAACCTTTTTAAAGCCCCCTCCTCTTCGTTACACTTTGTAGAGCATCTCAGAACCCCTCCCTTCCCCCTATAAAGTAGCGTAGTATATGAAATATGAAATTAAAAATTAATTGATTGAAAAAATATTAAAAAATATAAAAAAAATTAAATTAAATTAAAAAAAATTGTGTTATCTTGACTAGCTCTTAGTATATGTGCTATCATGAACAGATAAATTTAAGAAATAATTTTAAAAATTTTTTATTTCCATCAATAAAAACTATTCCATCTTCAATCCCAGAGTCGGTGCTGTCAATCACTGGAACTGAAGAAACTGGAAACTTCAACGCATTCCATTTCGACCCATTCAGGTGTATCCTCATTTCTTATACAAAGGATTTCGCCGGATGTTTGAGAGAGTATTCGTAAAGGTTGCACCCGTGCAGCACCAAGTTCAGAGTTTTTGTGAAAATGCTTTCTTAAAATTTATTTATTTAATTATATACATACTAGCGGATGTAACTCGGTGTTACTCGGGGTTGTGTCTCGAGCACAGAAAAAGGACGATTTTAAAAACTGCTCTCATTTTAACATCTTTTAAACTATCAATTAAATTTAAAAATTTTTGAATTGAAACTTCTTTGGCGGCGAGTGAAATTTAAAAAAAAATCATCGCCGCTGCCGAGAATTGAACCGCGATCATCGTTGCTTTAGATTCGGAATCTATACCATTACGCCATGTAGGCACATGAAAATTGTCAAGCAAAATGTAATTAAAACTGAACGCGTAACATACTGAAAATAACATAATTAACATTAACATAACATTAACATTAACATTACATTATTAACATAACCGTAACATTAATTTTCATCCTACAAGTATGCACGGAAAAAAATAGAAAAATAGCTAAAACAGAAGCAGAACGCGTTCGTGAATATAGAGAGCGAATTAGAGCTGTTAAGTATGCAGCCGCAGCTGGGTCTGCAACAAATGATGAAGGTAAGGTGATTGCAACATCGGATGAGTTCCAAAATGCATTTTTACGAAACATCAGTGTATTTTGGTGAATCTACAAAGAACCAATCCCAAAAAACACACTGATGCTTTGTAAAAATGTATTTTGGAACTCAGCCATCATCTCACGAAAATTTAATAGCCAACCAAGGTGATGCACTCAACTTTCGCCGCTTTACGAGGCCCTCACTCAACATAGCAATTATTATGATCAAGAAGCAGGAGGTAATAATCAACAAGATTTGTCTCTGCTTTCAGAGGCTTCTTCAACGAGTACTATGCCAATGCAATCTAGCATTCAAAAAGTGACAATGTTGAGAAGACATTCGAAAGCAACTAAAACACCAACTGAACTAAAACAAGGAACGAAAATAACTGTTATTTTACAATTTTCAAATGAAAAAATTGTTGAAAGACTTTTTCAAATATACCATTATGTTACAAATGTCCTCAGCCTTATGAATATTAAGTTCTTTTTAAATTTAAGACTAATTCTTTAAAAGTTAAAATTAAAGTGTTATTTTTGCCTTGTATTTTTCGAGGAAAAATAAAGGTTCTTTTGACTTTTATTTTATCTCTAATTTTTTCGGTCAAAATTATCAAGCAATTTGTGTTTTTTTTAAATGCCGCTTGACAGATTGAACTATTGACACCATGTGTAAAATGTCTTACCGATGAGATGAAAATAATGGTATCAACATTTTTTTAGTCGGTAAAATGACTTAAATATTTTGATATTCTTGACCTGATATTTTTGACCAAAAAAATAAAAGGCAGAAAATAACTGTTATTTTCGACCGATAAAATAAAAGTCAAAAGTAACTGTTATTTTTGCCCAAAAAACTATAAGGCTCAAAAAAACTTTTATTTTTGTCGAAAAAAAAACAAAGAGATAAAAGTTAATATGTGACACTTTTAATAAAAACCATAGCCGATACGGCCCCTGGATGCAAATATTGAATCAACAGATTATTATTCCATTTCGTATTGATTGAATTTCTTTTCAGATAATTTCTCTCTCTATTTCACACTAAAATCTCTCTTATTTCTTAAAGAAGTTTCACTTCTGCCACGTGTGCGTTGCGACACGCGAGTTTTTTTTTAATTAAAGTTTTTTGGGTTTTCCCCCCCTCCTTCCGTCGAAAGTAATGTCAAATTTCCGTAAAACTATACCTGCCAGAGATGTTTTTTTCCTCTTTATATAGCTTCTGCTCGTATTCGTTAAACTTATTTTTGTTCGTTAGTCTTTGGTTCTTGACTTCGTTTGCCTTCGGCTCATTCCTTTATTTTTGTCGAAAGAACTTTTAAAAGCATGGGATCCTTTTGAGCATCAGATACAAATGCCTTACAAGTTTCATCAAAATCGGTTCATCCGTTTTGACGTGAATAAGCCAAACATATTTGATTGAATAAAGCGCCTTCTCACGGAAGTTTTCTGAAATTTAAATAGCCTCAATTCTGTTGCAGTCAAGTTGTTTCACGTACCTAATTTTAGTAAAATCGGCCAATTCATTTAGGAATTATTGAGTCTCAAAAATGCACTATTTAAAGCGCCCTCTTGCGGAAGTCTTTGGAATTTTTTATATTTTATGTTTTATCTTGGATAGAGTTGAACGTTCATACCAAATTTCATTAAAATCGGAACAGGTGTTTAGGAGTTATTATGTCTTCAAAACACACTACTTAAAGCCACCTCTTGCGAAAGTCTCTGGAATTTTTCATAGCGTATGTTTTAATTTGGGAGCAGTTGAACCTTCATACCAAATTTCATGGAAATCGGTCCAGGCGTTTGTAAGTTATTATAGAGTGCCACGCAAACATTATTACGTCCACTTTTTACACCCCCTATGTTCTTTCTCTCAATCAAACGTACTCGCTGTCCAAATTTCAGCTCAATCGGATAAACGGTCCGTGAGACTATACAGAACAGACAGACAGACCGACAGACAGAGGGACAAACATTTGATTTTATATATTGGAAGATACTTTTTATTCCGATTTATTTTAAATGAAATAAAACTCACTTTTGAGACTTGAAAACATGAGTGAATGAAGGAGATATGTCGGACGAAGGTCTTATGTGTATACTAAGGCTTTCTTCCATCCCGGTATTCTCGATCCCGTAATCCCGGAGTCTTTTTGCAATCCCGAATCCCTTGATTTTATCGCCTGAATCCTGGGATTTTTAGAGTGAAACTGTAACCAAACGCTTAAATAAATTAAGTAATTCGAAATTCTTCGTTTCTTCTCGTTTTATTTCATTGTTTACTTGAATTTTGATTTTACTAATAAGCTTCCAAAAAAAGCGAATACTGGGCGAAAAACATGAGTAAGTTTTTGTTAAATTTATTAAACATTTCGAATATACTGAGATATGATATTATAGGTTCGACTACAAGAATGGAGTGCACCAAGGGAATTTTGGTACACTTAAAAGTAAGTGTATGAAAAAGCACCTAATTTCAAATCCAGGGATTTTACAAATTGCTTCGGAATTGAAACCTTAGTGTATACAAACAATTTTAAAACTTTGTGGCTATTTTAGAAATGAACTAGATATGTCGTTTGGTACAAGTTATGGTGCCTCTCTCTACTCATCTGCAAGATATGTGTATTCCTGCATTCCATATTCAGGTTCAAGTGACAAATACAATACTTGTTTGGGCTTGGCACCAGATGTGGTCATGCGATTTATGAAAAATTCACAACTTACCGAATTTCAATCTTTGTTCTTTGATAATTTCTTCACGTAGCATTATTTAATGTGATGCTTTAAAAAAATCTTTGTTATGCCGGTGGCAGGATAACAGTGAAGTAACTGTGTGCTCAAACTTCGACCAAATCCATCCTATGCATACTGTCAAAAAGTGGACCAAGCAAAAAATTATTAAGTGTGGTAATGAAGTGGAAAAAGAAAAATTCCGCATATGCAAACAGCCACTTCATTTAAAAAATTATCGCCAAAGAGTTGGTGTTGATTTGCATGACAATACCGTTCAAAATTAAAAAACCAATAACGCTCTTAAACCCCTGAAGTCCTCTATTGTCAATGCATGAATGAAGCTTTTGTGTTTTGAAGCCCGTTATACCAAAAACAAATTTATTTCTCAAAAAGATTTTAGAGTAGCCTTACTGAAAAGCTTCTTCTAACCAGCTATACACATTCTACAGATGATGATTGCTATGAATTTGTTTCAAACAATTTACCAAAAGTTACAGGAGACCGTTTGATAGTTTTACATCATCAGAAAAAACCTCAGAAGGTACGGAAAACCAACTTATTTTATGTGCCAAATATGTAATATAAATACATGTTCACACTAAATGCTTTACAGGTTTTTATGCAAAACCTGAAGCTTAATTATAAAATAAAAAAATTAAGTACTCAAGAAATTACTTTTATCTTTTTGTTCTTGAGATATCGTGAACATTAGTAGTTGCAACAGATGAACGGAAAAATGAACTGGCAGAAATAGCTTAATTGCATAAGTTATTGTTCCTAATCAAGAATATATAAACATTGTCATATCTGTCACGCCTACTTTTGGATGTTACAAACATCTGCCATAACACAATATATTTCGTCACAGTGTAAAAAATATGCTGGATGGCTACCTCTGTTCTGAAATATCGAACACCTGATCCTGTTCAGGAAAAAAATCGCAAAATTTTTCCGGTGCCTGCCTGATTTGAATTTTTGAGATCTAAATTAGCTTAAAAAAAACTAGTTTTAGTATTGATAACAAATAATTTTTTAGCCGTGGTAAAAAAAGGGTTAAAAAAATTTTTAAAACCTGACTTAAAGTTCATTTAACATGAAAAACAAAAATTTTTGTATGTATTTTTTTTTTGTTTTTGTGTAAACATATGTTTATTTTTCTTATAAACAAAAATAAAAAAAAAATGTGCCCTAATTGTTTGTTCCCACAAAAAGTTGGCAACACTTGGCTTTAATGCTGGCACTACAAGAACCTTTCTGTTGTTGTCTTGAAAGTGTTGGTTAAAAGATCCAACAAAATAAGCACAACATGTAAGCGAAAAGATAAATGAAAACGGACAATGACGAACTTGAGCAAAACAGAATTAACAATTCAGACAGAAAATCAAAAGCTAAAAAGCTGAAAGTTAGTTAGTTTTATAGTTGATGCATTTAACTTTTGCTTAAAAAACTTACCATTTATTAAATAAATTATTAATATTATGAACAAGCATTGAGTCGTTGTTGTAGTTGTTGTTGTTCTTGTTGTTGCTAAAAGACTTTTACTGCTTCGCGTTAGTGTTGAGAATTTTCGAAAATTTATTAATGTTTTCGTTTTAGCTATTGTTGATGACGCAGCGTGTGTACGCCTCTTTTGTTGCTGCTGCTGCTGATTTTGTTGTTGCTGCTGCTGCTGGTGTTGTTGTTGTTGTTGTTGTTGTAGCCTTTGTAATACTGCAGCGGTTGTCAATTTAATCCAAGATGACGGCCTTAATGGCGGCGCCACATTATTTAAAATTGAAGTCATGTTTTTAACAAGAAAACTTAAAAAAATTTCACTTTTATTTGATGTGCTTGACTAGCAGCTTTTTGAACATTTGAGAAGAACCGCGCGCCGTTAAATTGGCAAAAGCGCTTTATTATGCTGGTCAAAACCGGCTCGTAACGTGACACACAGTATGACTTGTTCAATACCACACAAAGTCACACACATACACGCACACACAATTCAATGAAATGAAAAAAAAAATTTACTTATCACAAGAAATAGTAAAAAATACTGCAATTTAAACACTTGTTTTTGAACCTTTTTAGTTGTTCTTAAAAAGCTTTATTCATGTTCTTTTTATTAGAAACTTGATAATTTCTCAAACTTAACTCAGAGCCATATAATTTTTTTTAACCGCAACAAAAGAAAACACGAATATTTTTACCAATATTGGCCACACTTTAAAGAATTAACTTTTCTTTTTGCTTTATGCCAACTATGTTACCACATTTCCTTCTCACTCGCACTCACGCCATCTTATGGCCTACTACTAATGTTGGCACTTAATTTCACACAACAAACGCGTTATTATTTTGTTAACTTATCCGCTGCACTGGAAGAGCCGTCAAACACCGTCGAGTATCAATTTTAAACTGAGGTCTATTCATGATTTCAAACAGGTTGTCGCAGCGTTTCAGAGCGAGATGGCAACAATGCTTGATGCTAGTTTGGTCTGGTTGCTACTAACTGAAGTTAGTAAGCTGCTAACATAATAACAGCACAGTGAGAATAACAGCTAGTTACCTGTAAGTGGCGTTCGGCCAGGTGTTAAAGGCAACTCCTACGTGCACAAGCAGCACGCATAGATGTTGCTTATTGTTTTGTCTGGTTGTTGGCAGGTAGCAATATTATTGTTTATTTCCTGTACACTCAAATTAAGCTCAGCTCTGTGTAATTCTACAGTCCGAGCAAGAGTGGGTTTCTCTGCTTTTGTTATACATGATTTAGTTTAGGCTCAAACCAAAAGTTAACAACATAGTTATTGTTGAATTATTACAGCTTAGAACCATTAATAACACTGTACAACAAAATGAAACTTTAAAAAAAAAAGATTCCGACAGCGCATTCTCTCAGAGGGGACAAAACAAAATCAGCCCAATCATGAACAATTTTCTCCCGGGAGTTGTAAAAGGGAGTTTCTGGTTTAAAGATAAAATTAAAATAATTTTTGGAATTTTTTAATGCAATTTTGTTTATCAACCGCCAATATTCATGAGTGTAAAATAATAAGATATCTTTATCTGCTATCTTAAAACCGGAAACTCTTTTTTACAACTCCCGGGAGAAAATGTTTTATGATTGGAATGATTATGTTTATTATCGTGTATCTGCGTTTGAAAGTTGCTATCCAAATTTTATTTTAGAGATGTTTGAAGTTGCCCTACTTTTGCACATTATTATGGGTGAATCGGCATAGGAAACCATATGATCAGCAACATTTCCGTAGAATATTTGAAACCTCTAACTCTTCAATTTATGGGTCTTTTTTGTCTCTTTGTGAAAAAGTTCAAAAAGATACCCAAAAAACATGGATATAACGAGTAAGTTTCTTTAAAATTGCAATAAAATTCTACTATAACTCTCTCAAAACACATCAAAATTTAGCATGAACACCAGTAAAAACTAAAAACTTAAAATGTGTTTAAGTGTTAATTTAGAATTGCTTAAATGTCGCACAAAACCGAATTTTAAGGGTTAGTTTATTTGAAAACAAGTAAAAAAGTCTAAAGTCGGTCTAGCCCGACTCTGAAAAACCCCAAACCTACTTATCTAAAATACAATAATAGTATTGAAAATGGATGTGTCCATGGGCGGATGAAGCCTATATTTTTTATGCATTTAAATTTTGATGAAAAATTTACACATACCAAATTTTATTCCTGTAGCTCACATGTTAATGCCCTTATAGTGTTTTCACTATTGTGGGTTGTATGGGAGGTGGGCGTGTTCGTGGACGAAATACGCCCAATTTTAAAAAATATATTCGTTTCGTTAAAAAAAAAACAATTAAAAGAATTAAATTCCTTACGTACCAAATTTTATCTCTGTAGGTTGAACAGAAGCTTTTATATTGAGTTCTCAATTTTTGGGTTGTTTTAGAGATGGGCGTGTCCGTGGGCGGATGACATAAATTTTTCGAAAATATCTTTGTTTTGATATAAAATACATACATATTCAATTTTATTGTTGTAGGTTAATTTTGAGCTTAGTTATGCAGTTTTCAATTTTTGCGTTGTATGGGAGGTAGGCGTGCCCGTGGGCGGATTCCAAAAATATTTAATAGTGCAGTTCCTTGGGCCTATGTGACTATGTGTACCGAGTTTCATCCAATTATCTCAACGCCTTCTTCTTATCCTGTGTTTACGGACAACACACAGACAGACAGACGGACGGACGGACGGACGGACATAAATAGCTCGACTCACGAGGCGACCCTGATCAATAATATATACACTTTTCTGTACCTCACTAGCTTCTATGCGTTACAAAAGTTTTCACAAAGTTAATATACCCTGACCTTTCAGGGTATAAAAATTTGTTACGTAATATTTCACAAAAAGACACGACCATAAACACACATGTAAATCTTATATGAAACAAGCAAGGTAAGGCCATCTTATATGAAACAAGCCAAAAGTCGGTATAGCCCGACTAATGGAAAAACTTAAACATCTTATAATATTAATAAACATACAAGTTGACCCGGATAGACGTTGTTCTGCCACAGACCCGCCTTCCGTGTATACTGAAGAAATACATAATTTGTATCTATTTCCCCCGCTATTTTAGCATACTTTCTCTCAGAGAAAAAGTTACTGGTGAGCGGATGAGGTCCATTTTTCAAAACCATATTTGGTTTGTCATAAAAAACATACCTGCCAAATTTTATCTCTGAAGGTTAAACATAGGCTTATTTATTCCGTTTTCAATGTTTGGGTTGCATGGGAGGTGGGCGTGTCCGTGAGCGGATGACACCCATTTTTCGAAGACATCTTTGTGGTTGTCTAAAGCACATACCCACCAAATTTTATTGTTTCAGGTTAATTATTAGCTTATATATCTGTATATCTGCAGTTTTCAATTTTTGCGTTGTATGGGAGGTAGGCGAGTCCGTAAGCGGCTGATGTGCATTTTTTAAAATCATTTTTGTTTTGTTATAAAAAACATACTTGTTAAATTTTATCTCTGTGAGTTAAGCAGACGCTTATTAATTGTGTTTTCAATTTTTGGGTTGTATGGGAGGTGGGCATGTTCGTCAGCGGATGATCTCCATTTTATTTTGACGCAGACGTGTTTATTTTGATATAATATACATACATACCAAATTTTGTTGTTGTAGGCTAATTATGAGCTGTGTTATGCAGTTTTCAATTTTTGCGTTGTATGGGAGGTAGGCGTGTCCGTGGGCAGATTCCAAAAATATTCAATAGTGCAAATCCTTGGGTCCATGCGATCATGTGTACAAAGTTTCATCCAATTATCTCAACTCCTTCTTCTTATCCTGTGTTTACGGACAACACACAGACGGACGGACGGACGGACATGAATAGCTCGACTCACGACGATGAGTCGTCACGATGACGCTGATCAAGAATATATATACTTTTCTATACCGCACTCGATTCGTTCTATGCGTTACAAACGTTTGCACAAAGTTAAAATACCCTCACCTTTTTAGGTTAAGGGTATAAAAATAGGCTTTAGTTATAGCTCGACCACGCCCATTTTTAGTATACAAGGCAATAGTTACCCTGCAAACTAAATTACAAAAGGATATAGTTCATAATACAAATGGTCTATTGCAGCCAAAGCTTTCAAAAATAAAGAATTTTCATTTATTTGTGGGCGGTAAAAGGAGGTGCGACATTCCGTGTAACTACATTCCGAGTTTCAATGTTCTGTAAATTATACGTACGTCCAAAGCTTTTCAATATCAAAAATTTGGCTAATTCTCTTAATTTGCATGCTCGGAGCCCGAGATCAATTCCCACTTGCGGCAAAATTTTTTACAATAAAAATTTTTCTAATCGGTCACCACCTCTCTGCAGATAATGGCAAGCCTCAGAGATTCCTTTTCAGTGGCCTGTATAATAACCTGTAAGAAGTTGAAATTTAGACCTTGTTTGGTTAAGCAGGATCTTTGATTTAGTTTTATTTAGATTAATTAATTTCTTTGCTTACCTCTGTTCATTACAAATTGTCCAGCGGAATAGAAGATTTTTTTTTCCCGGTCCTAATCTTTTCCAAAAGACATCCTTTTAACAGGCTATAAAATGGTTCAGGGCCAATCAGAGAACAAGTTGTCCCTCTTTTGACAACGCTTTCTGTCTTTTCGTTGCCTTCTAACCCTTCGCCCCAATATTGTTTCGCCCCAATGCATTAAGTGATTTGTCACAATCAAAGACTAGTTTTGAATCAAGCTCGTATGCTTGAAGGGTCTTTAATGTCAATTGACTGTCTGAGAGAATATAATGTAACCCCATAGTTTTCTTAAGGAGACATTCACGTGGCATATTTCAATAGTATTTACTAACTTCCGCTTGAAATATAGCCCATTGGAAGGATTTTTGGAATCTGGGACCATACACCCCTTCTCCTGTTTATCCATTTTCTAATTTGGTCTTATTTGTATAACATAAATGTGAGCCTGACTCTGGTATGAACACATAATTTTTCCAGATTAAAATCTGCATTTGCTCTTTAAAATTCCCTGCTCTGCAATAACTTATTTCCTCCAATCTCAGAGCGCTTAGATTGGCTTGGACTCCTTTTCGATCGCTTTTGTTAAAGGAGGCAGTCCAAGTAATACACCAAGGACTTCAGTCGGGCACGTTCTCATAACTGATGAGAATAATTCAATGATTCTAATGCATGAACTGTTGGCCACCTTGCAAGTGCTACATAAGTAACCATAGGTCTAGCAATATTTAAAAAGTCCAATAGTCTCATTTCTGGTATGAGACCTTAAGTTTTGGCATGCAGGCGTTGGCAGGCGAATAAAGCAAGTGTAGCTTTGCCTATAGTATTTGTCAAGTGAGAAGAAGTTTGTTGCATCTTTTCATCTATCCGTCTTGTGTGGGCTTTGTCAAATGTAAGAGCTGCTTTCTAGAAGCTGATTCTACATGGCCCATTGTTACATGGCCATCAAAGGTCCATTGAATATCATTGTAGGCACTCTTTGTTTTGATTCAAAAGCTTTTTCGATCACACCGGTAAGGCTTTGGATTGCAGTCACTACAAATTTGGCCGTCTGATAAGCAAATTTAAAACTTCTTAGAGGGATGATTTTCAAATTAGTATCTCTTATAGAAAGTACTCTTTCGGTTTATATGTAGGTTTATGTACTGCTGAATTCAAATTTGAGGTCAGTTTGTCTGTATTAAGATCATTTTCAGGTCATTCCCAGGTCAAAGTGATAACATAACAAGGAATCATTTCCAAATACGTACGGAATCAGCGATTCAAAAAACGTATTTATCAGGAAGTTGGATATTGTATTTGTTTTGTTTTTTTATTTTGACCTTGGATTGGCACTGAAATTATATCAATTTAGAATAACGGACCCTGGATTCGAAATCAGCGATCGAAATATATCTGGTTGTTGGATATCGTTTCCGTTGTTTTTTTATTTCGAAATTGGAATAACCTTGAATTTACCTTAATATAGACAAACCATATATTTATAAAATCGAAGGCTAGTTTTATTTCTCGGCTTTTTCATAAGTCAACCTTGAAATTACCCTCATTTATAGTCGCATTGACTCTTTATTGACCCTACTATAGAATGTTCAAAATAATTTTCTTTTTTTTTATTTTGGTAAATATGCAGAGCTTCAAAACCGGACTTATTGACCTTCCCCATTTGGCTCATAATCTTACCGATGAGCCACAGACAGTGTTTGGTCACCAATGCCTAAAGACGCCATTTTTTTGACTTTTGGAATTAATTGCAACATGTCACCACTACCTCGTATCCTATCTTACAGGAATGATTAACTTAGACTTAAGCCAACGAGCATATATCGGCTAAAATCTGCATCAAAGGAACAATGTCCAAGTGATTGCAAATGACTGCATTTGTCATTGTCAAACCATTGCCAATAAACTCAAAAAAAGACTGTCATAGATAATGCTTGTTATTGTAATAATTCATATTTATTGAATTAGATAATAATTTTAGGTCTTCTAGAAATTTCGAACTTTATCCTTGCATTTATACATGGCGTTGATTTTTTGCACATCACCAGTAGAAAATCCTTTGCGTTGACCCATCAATTCGACGTCCTTGCTTTTAGACTAAAAAAATATAAAATTATTCAGAATTCACACATCGAAAAACTTTCAAAATAAAAAGTCGCTACACTTACCAAAGCCTCCAACGTTGGTTTGCCATTTTTGGAAAAACTTGTCGGCGAATAATGCAAAACGCTGGCATAATCATAATTAACGCCATAACCATGGGTTTCCTTAGACGAGGACTTTTTGAAGTTTATCATCATATCCGGTTTGACATTACCGCTAAGTATGCGCACAAAACCATCGCGTTCGTGACGATTCTGTTCGTGCAGAAAGCCCAAGACATGCATTAGCTCATGTATTGCCGTACCATAGTTGCGTAGGCAAGATGGTGTCTGCAGATTTACAATCTGACGTCCACCTATACGACCAATACCCGACCAGCAGCCTGAGCTGCCACTCTCGATGGATATAAAATTGGCCTCTTTTGAGCGCTGTCGAAAACGTACACAAGTTCTTTTGTGGTACTCGTTGAAGGCATGGGCTATGACCAAGAGATCCTGCTTTGTAAATTGTCCCTTCAATTCATAGGGCACAACACCGCCAGGCCAACGTAAGCTATGTGCTAAAATACCATTGCGTCCCAAATATTCCACGCGCTTAGCGGCTGGTATCAATATATCACCTTCTAAATAGGTGCCCAACTCTTCAGGATTTAGTGAAGTTAAGCTATTGTTATAGGCGGCTACAAGTTTGCCTGTCATTTCATCATCAGGTTCGCCAAATAGAGCTTCGCCATAGGTGGAGAGATCGATAAATTCAGCGCTATTCTCCTCAATAATTTCATTTTCAAATTCGAATTCTTGAGGCGCTGCATGTAGCACCAGTTGAAAGCTCAACAGCAGGTACAATACTAGCTTCCGTGAAAACATGACTCTTAAAGGGTTGCGTCAAAAGAAATAACTTTGATTTGATTGTGAGTTTCTGGCTTTTTATAGGCCTTTTGTGCCAGAACGTTTTCAAACGAACTTTTGCCGACTGATAAGAACAGCCAGTCAACCTTAGCCTAGAACTCGCTCTGGCCTATGAAGGTCTGACAAATGACGTTTATGAATAACGATTGTTTATCTACAATTTTTTTTATATGCAAAAATCGGCGTGGACTGACTGCCTTTAAAGCCGATTGTTTTGTTTACTTTTTTTGTAGAACAAGTGAATCTTTGCTGCATGGTTTAATGAACATGCGTGTTAATAGCGAATTTATGCCAAAAATAGTAGTTCATAGGTGACAATATGAATTATTTTTTTTAATTCCCGAAAGTAGAATTACGCGAAATAGAATTAAGCGCAACAAGTTAGAACTTTTTTATATTAGGATATGCATATTAGAGCGCATCGAATTAAATTTTTTTCAAATTTCACATTCTAAGAGGTGTCAAAAGATCACCCGAAAAACATTGTATGAAAATATAACATCTTCCTCTCCCGCCATTCTATGGTTCTCAAAAGACTAAGCAATTGTTGACAATATCACCCAAAAAATATCTATGAAAAAAGGTGATTTTCCCTCTCGCCATTCAATGGGTTGCAATAGACTAAACAATTGTTTTGAAGATGTGTTTCAACGAAATAATAACCATAAAGGAGATATTAACCAAACTGTGAAATTTGTGAAATTAAACAATTGTTGTAAAGATGTGTTTTAACGAAATAATAACCATAAAAGAGATATTAACCAAATTGTGAAATTTGATGCCAATAAGTATATTTTTTAAAAATATCAAAAAAGAGAAAGAAATCGTGATCTTAATCCTTTATAAACAAGGTCATATTCAGAAAATATTAAAAAATCCAAAAAAAGGAGATTCTCTTCAACACCACTTCTGATGCCGTGATATAAAATCTTAAATAAATTTTATTGAAAAAGTTTTTAATTAAGACAATGGTTATTATCAAAAGTGTCGAGTTTAACTTTCGCTTCGAATATCCATCTTACAGGACACTGTGGGTGAAAATCGTGAGTAGCATCGTGTTTGGCAAGATATTTTTAATTTAACTGTATTCTTACTTTTTCTTTGAGACAAATGTAGTTTTTCTTAGAAATCAAAGCATTTTAACATCTGTTTTTTACTGTTTTTCTCAAAAAACAATTTTGTCCTTTTGGAAGAGAAAGGTTATTTTTTTGCGATCTTGACCCCCCAAGCAACTTTTGAGGCCTCTTTGAATACGATCAAAATTATTCGATAGGCACTAATGTATATAGTCGAAATTTGGATGAGCTTTCGACTATAGCTTTGTATATAGCGATTAATTTATTTGTTCAAACATTATAGATGAAACAGCTCATGCAGTTCATCGTTTCATTGAATTCGGTACTCGCCATTGACGCAGATTGGACCAAAGATCTTACGATGAATTTTCAACGTTTCAATTTGCAACGTATGCTACATACAGTAGTACGGGTATGATCATTAACTTAAATAACGTGAGTTTTGTTCGTCGAGAAAAGACTTTGCTTCTCAATTGTCTACTGAGCCTATAATAACACCCATAATAATACTGATATCATTGGAGGAGTTAATGCTGAATCCCCTGCAAACAAACAAACAACAACAACAAAAATTGTCCATTTCAGCCCTTGAAAGGACTTTGACCGAGCTTCTTATGATCAATTGTGTTGTGTGTGTTATTAAATGTTTGCACACAATTGACCGAGAACTCGACCTACATGTTTTATGCCGACTCTGAACGGCTAAAGTTAATGTTCTCAAGAAGCTTTTACATGTCATTATTTACTCTCTGAGGTTTGCCATTGTCTGCAGAGAGGTGGTGACTGATCAGAAAAATTTTTTAATGAAAAAACTTTTCGCCGCGGCTGGGGATCGAATCCCATGCAAACAAAGTCCTTAAAAACCTCAAAGGAGATGTTGTCTTCAGTGCTATGGTTTAAAAGACGTTGAGACTCTTTATTTGTTGATACAAGGTATTTTGTCATATGGAAAAAGCTGAACTGTCTTCACCTGTATTATGGTCAATGCTATGGTAACTCTCATAGAATATCATGCCACTACTTTTCAGATCAGCAGCTCGGATGATCTACTACATCATTTAGTTGAAAACGTCTCACGACATGGAATTGTCTTATGTGAAACCTCGTTTGGTATCAAATTAAGATGTTATGTCCTCCCCGATTTTTACCGCACTACTGATGTCATCCTGCAGAAACGAATAAGCCTTGCAGGAATACCAAATTCAGACACGGTGGAGTAGAAGTGACTGCTTATTGGATTGACGAAGGCGGCTTTTTAATCGACAAAAAGATAATGTGAGTCGATTTGTTTCTCAAGAGTATTTTTCAAAACTTGTCGTAGCGTAAGTATTTAGTCTATGCTGGATTTTTCAGATTGGAATTCACACTGATAAAGTTCAATCAGTGATGGTTGACGGTGAGTTTAAGTCTTTCACATAATACGCTCGACAGGACATGATATGCGATATTAAGAAAACTTATCCCACGGATGTTGGCGCAAATAGTGTTATCACTTTTCTTGAGTACTGATCAGAGCATACTGAGGTTTCAGAAGAACTTTTATGATTAGTTTCTCTTAGATGTACACTATTTTTGCTAATTTTACTCTGATTTTCTTTAAAATCACTCTTTTAGGGGGAAAAAGTTTGCAAAGTAACAAGCGACTTTGAAAGTTTACCTTTTGTGGATCTAAGTACTCACCATACCAATTTTTTGCAGGTGATCTCTATCAACATTACATGTTTATATCCGCTCGTAAAAATGATATGTGATTGAATAGTTCTCAACCAGGACGCTGATTCGTAAATACAATTAAATGATAACATAAGATGTATCTAGCCAGGACCATGCATCGACCATTGCTATCTCATATCTTGTCTGGAAAAATTCATAATAATTTGATAAAAGTTGTACGGTTTGGAACCCTAAAAATTTGAAAAAAATACCTGATTATAGAAAACCTTCATAACAAAAATTTAATAACTTTTCTTAAAGTTATCCCATACATCACTAGGAAGTAATTAGTGGCATATGGGACTTTGTTTGTCTCGGACCCAACATTTTTGGGCTTATTTTGACATAACAATGCTGCTGTGTTTTTATCTACACCATTTCCAAGTTACAATTTAGAAAAAAATCAATGAATCTTCTGAAAATCCATTTAAAATTTAGAAAAAGATAAATTGAAATTCAGAAAAGATTAAATTAAATTCAGAAAATCTGTTTGAAATTCAGGAACGAATAATATGGAATTAAAAAAATATCAATTTATATTTTGAAAAAAATCAATTGGAATTCAGAAAAGATCAATTTCTGAAGCTATAGTTAAATGCAACTGAAATTCGGAAATTCTATTTGAAATAAAAAAAAAACAATCAAAATTCAGAAGAGATCAAATAATATTCAAAATACATCAATTGATAGAAAACACATGTTGATATTAATTTGAAATTAGGAAAATCTATTTGACATTATCTATACAGTTGTCAATCTACACAAAAGACATCTGTTGATATTCAATTGAAATTCGGAAAATCTATTTGAAATTCAGAAAACATCAATTGAAATTCAGAAAACATCAATTGAAATTCAGTACATATAAATTTATATTCAGAAAATAGCAGTGATATTCAGAACAGATGAAATGAAATTCACTCAACATCAATTGATCAATTGTAATTCAGAAAATCTATTTGAAATTCGGAAAATATCAATTGAAATTCAGAAATCCCCTTTGTAATTCAGAAAAGGTTAATTAAACTTCAGAAATACCTTTTAAAATTCATAAAAGTTCAATTGAAATTCAGAAATTATTATTTGTGTTCCAAAAACATCAACTAAAATTTAGAATTTCCATTTGAAATTCAGAAAAAATTCCTTTTGGAATTCAGAAAAAATTAATTCATTTTCTGAAACTCCAGTTGAAAATCTGAAAAGTTCAATTGAAATACGGAAATTCTATTTGAAATTCAGAAAACATCAATTGATATTAAGAAAAGATCAAATGAAATTCAGAAAACATCAATTGACACTCAGAAATTATCATCACCTGGTGATATTAAATTGAAATTCGGAAATTCTATTTGAAATTCATAAAACATCGATTTAAGTTCAGAAAATATTAGCTGATATACAGAAAACATTAACTAATCTTTCGGAAAGATCATACAAAATTCAAAACCATCAATTTATATTCAGAAAAGTTCAAATAAAATTCAGAAACTGTCAATTGAATTCAGAAATTTCATTTGAAATTCAGAAAAGATTGAAAGGAAAGATCAATTGGTAATCAGCAAAGATCAATTGAATTTCAGAAAAGATCAAATGATATTAAAAAAACATGAATTAATACTCAGATAAGAACAGAACACAAATTCGGAAATTCTATTTGAAATTCATAAAAAATTGATTGAAATTCAGAAAATATCAATTGATATTCAGAAAACAACAATTGAAATTAAGAAAATATCAACGTTATCCATAAAGATCAAATTGAATTTACAAAACATCAATTGAAATTCAGAAAATGTATTTGAAATTCAGATATTATCAATTGCAATTCAGAAACATCAACTGAAATTCTGTTTGAAATTCAGAACAAAATCATTTGGAATTCAGAAAATATCAAATATTATTAAATTCAGAAAACATAAATTAAAATTCAGAACAGATAAATTTATTTTCTGTAATTCCAGTTGAAATTCTGGAAAGTTCAATTGAAATACGGAAATTCTATTTGAATATTCAGAAAAGATCAATTGAAATTCAGAAACTCTGTTTGAAATTCAGAAAAGAATAATTGAAATTTGGAAAAGATCAATTGAATTTTAGAACAGATCAAATGAAATTCAGAAAAAAATCAATTGATATTCAGAAACATCAATTGAAATTCAGAAAAGATTAAATTAAATTCATCTTTCTGAATTTCAGTGGAGTTTTATAAATTTAAAATTATTTCGTCTGAATTTAAAATGAATGTCTGAACTGAGCTTAATTTTTTTTTAATTAAAAATTAAATTTCCGAATATCAATAGCCATTTTTTGAATTTCAAATGAAATTTCTGAATTTAATTGACATTTTCTGAATTTCAAATGGAATTTTTGAATTTCAATTTATGACATGAAACTTTTAGGAATTTCAATTGACTTTTTCTGAATTTCAATTGATTTTTTTAAATTGAAATTGGCAATGTTGTGGATACTTCAAACTATGCCAACCACAAATTAGTGTTAATTTTAAAATATTTTTTACATTTATTTATAAAGTTCAAGAATTTTTGTGTAATTTTTGTTTTAATAATCCAGTTAAATGACTTCACTTTAATATTTTGCTTAACAAGCATTAAATATCTAGACTAATTAGTATGATATAAATAACAATTTTTAACATAAATAATATGTATTTAAAATAAAATTAAAGCTTCATCAATGTTGAGTTAAATTTTGATTCTTCTCGAAGAAAACGTTACCACGCATGGACAGCTCTTTGCACAGACTGGAGAAACGACGAATGGCGGTGTAAGCGGAATCTGTTTCAAGTGCAGAAGGAAGAAAGGAGCAAATATTTTCGTTTTTAAATGTTACACTTGCGTTTAGTTCGAAACAATTTTTTCGTGTTTTGTTAAGGTTAATATATAAGGCATAATTAAGGCAAAAAAAAATGAACAAAATTAATAGTTGTCTTTGGTTAATCTTAACAACGTTTTATGTTGGCGTTTAAATAATTAGTGCGGACGCAGAAAAGCGCTGAGATTAGTATTTGTTGTTCTAGTGATTGTTGGTATTGTTCTTGTTGTTGGTGTTGTTGTTGCTGTAGTAGCTGTTGTTGCTGTTGTAGCTTTTGTGCTTTTAACAATCAAACGCAAGTTACCAGCGCGTGCAGCTGGCTTACCTCCATCCGTAGAAGCGCCTCCTAATCCTGCTTGGAAATTATTGTTGTTGGTGTTTACATCAAGAAATGCATTATTACTGCTGCTCGCACCATCACTGTTATGCATAAAAATGGCAATGTTACTGGTAGAACCACAATGTGAGCGATTATTAAGAAAGTCGCGTATATGCTGAACAATCAAATCGATGGCCACTGCAAGAGAAAAGTTTGAAAAGTTATCAAATTATTTATGTTTAATTTTATTTTTACACAAATTTTAAAATTTTTCTGAAATTAAAGGATAAATTTTACCAAGCAATAAAAAAAAAATTTTAAGCATCGCTATACCTGTGCAGCATATCTGTCCAAAGCTGGTTTGAACGTTATCCGATGCACTCTGTCAGAACTCACTTGTTCCACTTGTGGTTAGAATCTGTAAACTCAAATTGTATATTAAAGGACTAGCTTAGCTGTTTGGACAGAGCAGCAACAAGCATCATTGTTATATTGTTAAGTATTTTTTTTTAACTTTAAGTAACTTAACAAAAGCGCTTAAGTGAATAATTAAATTTTTATAGTACGAACAGAACTATAAACTGTAGCTATTATAATTTTAATAAAACTAATTAAAACATATATGTTATTTTAAAACAATATCTTTAAGTTTTTCGATAATATTGAAAAAAATAATTATTTATCTAGTTAAACAAAAAATAAAAGCTATTTTCTTTTGTTTATGAGAAAAATATTTTTTAAATATATGTTGAACAAAATTCAAGAACGAACTTCTGATTTCTAAAAATACTAAAATATTTCGATTTGAATTTTATAAATAGTTGTTTGGTATGGAAATACATTTGTTATTGCAGTGTAATAATAACCAGCAGGATAATCTGACTAGTATTTGTTTAGTCCAAAATCGATGAATTAAAACTTTTATATATTTTACCACGCTTTATTTTCTTCATGCATAGAAAATCGGTTCTGGTTCTTCCTGTTTGGCTTGGTTATAATTTGTTTGCGTTTTTTTGGCTCACACGCCATCAGACAAATGGCATGATGCTAGTGCGATCGACTCTTGCGTGATGGTCAGTGGTTCGAATCAAACGATAGTGGTAGATTAATAAATTTTTACGATATACAATTTTTCATTGAATTATTTGCTTGTATAAATTCTAATAATCAAACATAAAATTCAACACCGTCTGTGAGAATTGAGCCTGATATACGTAATTCGAACTAAATTAACAACCGTTTAGCCAACCGAACCATAAAATTTTGCACCCGCTATAATTGTGAACTTGAATTTTGAAGTTATCAGATAACTGTCATAAAAATACTAGTTATAAACTAGTTTCAAACTGTTGGGGACAATTGTTAATTCCTATGACATTGTCATGTTAAAAATATAAGTTGGGCATATGAAGAAAAGGTTTGAAAGTTTTGAAAAAGTGGGCAGTTTTCAAATAGTTTAAATTCTGTTTTTATGCTTCTAAAAGTCTGTCTACAATATCTATACATTTTTTAAAAATGTTTTGAGTTTATTTAACACTTTTCTATAAAATTTTTTTAAAATATGAGTTTTCAATAAAATATAAAAATTATTATATTATAATAATTTTATTATATTATAATAATTACTAGTTCTTTCCCGTCAAAAATGACGGGTCCATTTCCATTTATTCGAATTTAAATTGTTCAAATAATAATTTTTAGTTCCAAATACTTATGAAATACCTCAAAGTAAAAACGGACACCATAGTAGGTGCGACGAAATATGTTTAAAAATTTTTTGTAAAACAGAAACTTTCAAAATGAAAAAAAATATAAAGTTTTTGAAGTTTCAATAAACTATAAAAAAAATACCTAAAAATATGCTATGAAATTTTCAAAAAATCAAGCGTTCCGCACTCACATTTTACGAAATTATGTTATAAGTATAATATTATATTTTATAATAACTGACTGCATATAAAAATTCGCTGCACTCAGCTGTAGCACGAGCCATGCGTGAAAACTATCGCGAAAAAGAAAGACGCCTTTACAGATGCAAAAAAAGGGAGCAGGAAAAGCGTGAGCGCGAAATAATTGAGGTGTACCAATGCAGGAAGGATGCTCGGAAACTCTACCAACAGGTTAAAGCATAGTTCTATGTTCGGATTCACGTGAAATTCCACTCAAATCTCCATACAAAAAATGACAGCTGTGAAACAACCGTGAACATTTCACAACTTTTTCATCAAAGCTGTACTATGCTTCGCTGCGGAAAATCTAGTACTATATTCCGCAACATGCATCTAGCAACATTGTTTTCACGGCAATTTAATTGAACCGACCATTTATTTTGCCGTGAAAAGTGACAATTGCCATTTCATTTAAGAAAAAAGTGCAAGCAAAAGATCAATGTTTCTAATAAAAATGATATTTTTGTACTATTTCTAAAGTTTTGCAATGAATAATTGTAGTTCTTGGAAATTGTAATGCATCTTTGCGCGGTGTTGGCGGTCGCAAAACTTCGCAGCTTACAGACTGTCATAAACAAATGACTTCTTCTGCTCCACAACAAAGGACGTGCATAATTGTATAAATATTTATTTTGTATTTATATAATCACAAATATGAAAATTAAAGAACTTAAATGATTTTCTGCTTTTTCTCTAATAAATTGTGGCTGTTAATTTACATCTTGTAGAAATTTGTAAGCTGATCATCAGCTGTTCGTTCGCAACAAAATATCAGTCAAAATTTTCACGCAACAAATAAATGGCTGTTGACAGTGAAATTTCACGCGATCGAGCATAGTACTAGGCTTAAGTGTCTAACCCAAGGTTTCAAGCCCGGAGCATCCACTTGTAGGGATGGAAATTGTTATCTGGTTACAGATACGCAGTGCGGGCGCTGACCTGCGGTGGTGAATTGATAAGGAGCATGCATCAACTCATCAGCAAAATATTTCTGTCGTGAAGCATGCCCGACGATTAGAATCTCAGTGTGCTTTGCCTTATGTCAAAAAAAGGAGACCTGATCTACTCCAACTAACGAGATGTCAGTCTTACTTCCATTGCGGATAAGGTTATTTCGAGCATATTGTGTGAAAAATTGAAGCCGCATGCCCAAACACTGATTGGATCAGATTTTTAAACTACATCAAATCCTGGAAAAATATCCACGAAAATCAAATCGACACCCACCATCTCTTTGTCGATTTTAAAGCTGCGTTCGATAGCCCGATTCGGGATTGCCTGTACGCAATAGTTTCTGAGTTCGGTATACCTACAAAGTTGATAAGACTCTGCAGGATGACGTTGAGCAACATATGCAGCTCCGTCAAGGTAGGAAATGACCTCTCCGAAACCTTTAATACCGAACGAGGTTTCAGACAAGGCGACCCGCGATCATGCGATCTCTTTAAGTTCATCTTGGAGGGGATCTTATGAAAGGCAGGAATACATTGCTATTAAACCATATTCTACAAAGGTGTCCAGCTCCTTGCGTATGCTGATGATATCGATATTATCGGCCGAACCAAGAGAGATGTAACTGCTGCTTTCGTCGCTATCGAAAAAGAAACAGCCAAAGTGGGTTTGACGGTGAACGATGGCAAACAAAGTATATGCTCTCTGCAATTAGGGAAGCGCGGCGTCTAGGCTCCCATGTTTCAGCCGGAAAATATAACTTTGAAGTTGTCAAGGAGTTTACATACCTTGGCACCGCCGCACAGGTTTAGATTTAGATACATAGTACATAGTCAGTTTTTAGTTTTTAAGAAAATACCAACAAATTTTACATACCGAACCACTACCCCCTACCCTACACTCCCGTACTTAAACCCTAAACTGGAAAACAGAAAAACGTCGATATATTTCAATGAAAGTTGGTACACTTTCGACTTTTGGGCTTATTAACACAATTTGCATACATAGTTTACATCGATTTATTAACACCTCTCACTCCCGTGCATCAAGAAACTGTAAAATATTCGAGAATCAAAATATTTCTATGAAATTTGGTACAATGTTATATTTTGAAATTATTAAACTATTTATGATTATGATGTACATTGAAACCCTAACAACCACATCCCCAACTCACCCACTGTTATTGACACAAAATACGAAATTGTTTCTCGGGTATGTTACCGCGGCCTATTTACCGATCAATACCATATTTGTTTCAGTGGTTATATTCAACAGTATGTATAAACGTTCCTGAGTTTAAAAATATAACGTCGATATGTGAAATTTATCAAATTTGACGTTTATGGTTTATAGGGGGTGCCACGCCCACCTGACCAATCCTAACGATATTGCTTAGAGTGAATTTATCTGATTCTATAATATTATATCTGTTATTTTCGCTCTACGACGAGTACAATTGTCTCTTTGCTTAAGCTTAGTTATTCTCCTTTTTTCAATAACGTTCACTTTTGTTCTCAGTTTCTAGGCTGTAGTTTCAGCCCGTCGCAAGTTATTGCCTGTTAAATAGGAAAGTTTTATGAGAGGTAACACGCGTCATAGTCGAAAAGTAAAACAAATATATAGCCTTAAACACCAGTGGAGTAAGACTCTGTACGACAGTTAAACTGCATCGAAATCCGTTCATGGGTTCCAAAGTTTGTATTGACTTTGCCTTTGGCTTTGCTATTGTTTTTGCTTTTATATAAAAACCTTAATCAGTTAAATACTTCAATTTCACTTCAAATAGTTTTCTTTGAAACACATGAAAATGTTTTCAATTTTCAAACCCGTATATAAATACAATTTTGAGAAGGTCGGGCACTCTATTTTTGAATTGATAAGGGTTATAATAAAAAAAAAACCATTTCAAACTAGATAATATGCATACCTGAGGTACTTCACACTTTATTGTTGGTTGTTAACGGCATTTTGTGCAATTTTTTTTTGTTTTTAAAAAGCTGTTCAACATAATTAAATTGCTTTAAGCGCTTGTTAAACTATTTGTTAAGACTAAAACAACTTTAAGCTATGATTAATTTTGCTTAGTTAAATATGATTTTAAAATTTTAACATGATAATAATTGTTTTCTTTCGATTTTTATATTTTTTTAACTACTACAACTACAGTTTGCTCCATAGTATTTAAGTAAATGCAATTCTAAAATTAAAATTTATAATTTTCAGTAAAATTACTGCTAAATGCATTAAATAAAAGCGCCCAGTATTTGTTAATGTTGTTAACGAAACATATATGTATGTGCTTAATAGGTATACTAGATGTGATTTTAAAAATAGTTTATATGTATGTGCAATTTTTATTATAGAGATTTTTGTGTGTTTTTTTTTTCTTAATAAAATTTAAACATGTTTTATTTGTTTTCTAAGTATTTGCTCAATAAAATTTTGTTTGTTGCTTACTTAAAAATTTGCCTAAAAATTATAAAATTAAGTATATAAAGCCAATTACAAGCTGTAGCGTAGTTTTTGTAGCTGACATTTTTTTTTTGTTTTTGTTACTAAGTTTTAAGTTAGTTAGTTACTAGTTAATAAAACTAATGTTCACGCTTCATGGCGTTGCCAGAGTTGTGCGTGTGTGCACTTGCAGCGGCGGCATTTAAGTTATTCGTGCTTCCGCCCGGTCTAAGAATTTCGCCAATATGATGCACAATGAGATCGATAGCAACTGTAAAAAACATAACAAATAACAGATGGAAGGAACAAAAGAAACTCTAACAATAGCACGCTTAAAAAAAAAAACAAATTATTGTATTAATGAAAAGAAAAAATCAAACGTAGAAAATAAACCAACAGTTACAGTAACGTAAAAGCCAATACAGCATAGAATTTCTTCAAGATAAAACAAAATAAATATACATATAATTGTAACATAAACTAATGCAAACGGTTTTTTTTTCAAAATTCAGATTTACTGTTAGATACTTAAATTGTGTGAGTCAAATCATATGAACAAACAAGTTGTGAAAAATAATTAAATATATAAATAAAACGTTCGTAGTTAACTCGCCTGTATTATCTGCACCGCGTGGAATGATGACATCAGCAAATTTTTTTGTCTGCATCAAAGAAGAAAATTTTTACAGCTAGTTTCAAAATATTAAAAAGTGAACAAATTTTACCGGTGAGCAAAATTCCTCAAAAGCTGGCTTTACAAATGTCATGTACTGTGTCAACACTGCATCCAAGTCACGACCACGCTCGTTTATATCACGCGGCACTGCAAAAGCATTATCAAAGCAGTTATTAATAGTTTTTTTTGTTGCAAAACAATTCGAACCTCTTCTGGCCAAACGAGTATCTGAATCTGTATCCACAAATAGCTTCATATGAAAAAGATCACGTATTTTTGGAAAATAAAATACCAAAATTCCCTCAAAGAGTACTACATCCGCTGGATAGATGTTTAATTTGCTCTCATAGTCACTGTAAAAAGAGAGAGACAGGCAGAGAGAGAGAGAGAGAGTGCTTTACTTGTAAGCATTGCCAACATTTTTATAAAATTTAAAACCTTACAGCGAATTTGTGCGGTAGTCATAACTTGGTATTTCCACACGCATGCCTTTCAAGATCGCCTGTAGAGTTTCATACATGAGCTGCTCATTGAATGCATCTGGATGATCGAAATTAAACAGGCCTTTTTGTGCTTTGGACTTTTCCGCAGCAGTCAATTCACGATAGAAGCTATCCTGGCTGATGGTAACAACCTGAGAAATAAATTTGTAAGCTTACAAAGAATTCATTTGTATATTTAATAGTCGAAAAACTTACTTGCCGCTGCGTGTGATCCATATCAGCTTGACCCAGCTGTTCCATAATCTTTTTGCAAACAGTTGACTGTGAATGGAAAGAAGATACAATGATTTTAAATTTATGATTTAAGAATGCTATAGTTAATGGTCTGAAAATTAATTTGGTTGGACTGTCATCTGATGTTCACACTGTTGATGTTGTCTTTTTGTATTTAGCGTTTGAATAGCATTTTTTTTTTGCGTCGTGTCAAGTAACCATGGTAAAAAATGTGAGAATCTCACACGGAAGTAGTACGTCTTATTTGTCTTTTTTTGTTTCATAAGCTTTTTCACCTATGGTTGTATTTGGGAGCCTGTCTAATGCATTACTTTGTCGTCGGATATTTTGAAAGTTGCGTCAGCCAATTTTGATTTTTTTTAAATTAAAAATAACCCTTAATTATTCTTAATATATAAAAAGCTAGTGTCACAATCCCCACCTAATACCATCCACCAACAGTGCTTTTATTAAACAGAAAAAATGTTCAGCCTAAAAGTATGCACACAAAATATATTTTCTTTTTCAAATATATAAAACGCTTGCTTTTTAGATACTCCCCTTTTAATATCTTTAATATCGGCGCTATTAACTTGCTTTTCAAACTTTACGCAAAAATGTTCAGCCTGAAAGTATGCACAGAAAATTTATTTTTTGTAGAGCGTTTTGTGAGCTTCTTGTAAAGCGCTAGTTTTGTCGATCGAGAGAGGGCTCTGGAACCTTATTACCTACTTAGTCCGTAGTAGCACCGTATTAGCAATTGTTGTTCTTTGCTTAATTTCCAGGCTGACATTGTTATTGCTGTTTACGGCGGTGCCAAGGTATGTAAACTCCTTGACAACTAAAAAGTTAAATTTGCCTGCTGTAACATGGGAGTTTTTGTTTGCTGACCGCCTTTGTGAAAATATCTGCTATCATTTTGCCAGTTTCTATGTACTTCGGAATAACGTTGCCTTCACTGAATTGATTTCTAATAAAATGATGTCGCACATCAATGTGCTTCGTGCGAGCTCTGTATGCATTTAAAACAGCCAAGTCCAATGCACTTTTGTTGTCGCACAGCCTTTCACAACCAGACGTGCTTTATATTTAATAATATTACCTTTTTCATCCCTTTTGGTTTTAAAAACCCATTTGCATGAAATTGGTCGTCGGTTCAGTGGCAACGGCTCTAGACTCCAGGTTTCCTTTTGAATTAAAGCGTCGAACTCTTCTTGCATTGCTTTACGCCAAAAATCTGCATCTGATCTTGCTATCGCTTCATTCACTGTTAAAGGATCATTTTGTTCTTCTGCAACTGCTGTAAAAGTGATGAAATCTTGACTTTGTACAGGCTTTGGTCTACGACTTGATCTCCGTACTTCAGATATCTCCTCTTGACATCTTGGCGGTGGAGAAAATGTATCATCTGTTTCTGATTGAATGGTATCATTACTTTCTGAGTAGTAAGTTTATTCGGACGATTCGGACAAAACAGAACTTGTCTCATGCTGCGTGTCTGCGGATGAATTATCACAATTCAAATCTACTTGGTCCATCACTAAATCGGTATGCACAAAAACTTTTTCAGTACTCTCATTTTCCGGTGAACAATTGCTTACTGATTGTTTCAGCTCAAAAAATACGACGTCCCTACTAATGTATATTTTTAAAGTTTTCGGGTCCATTAGCCGGTACGCTTTTGAATTTTCAGCATAGCCCATCATAAGACACTCTCTCGATTTAGGATCGAATTTTTTCCGCTGCTCTTTGGGTATATGCACCATTGCACGACACCCAAAAACTCTGAAACTATCTAGATTCGGTTTAATACCACTCTAGGCTTCCTCCGGTGTTTTGTTTATCAATTCACTTCTCGGAGAGCGATTAATAATGTATACAGCAGTTGTCACTGCTTCGCCCCAAAATTTGGTTTTAAGTTCTGCATCAAATAATAAACACCGGGCCTTTTCAACTACAGTTCTGTTTGTCCTCTCTGCCAAGCCATTCTGCTCCGGTGTATAGGGTGCAGTAGTTTGATGCTGAATTCCATGCTTCTCCAAGTAACAGAGTAATGCCGCATTACAATATTCTGTCCCGTTATCTGTGCGCAGAGTTTTTATTTTCTTGCCAGTTTGATTCTCTACTTGTTGCAAAAAATGTTCAAATTTTTCCTTAACCAGGCTTTTATTCGTCATTAAGTACAAAAAAATCTTTCTAGAGAAATCATCGACCAAAATTAAGAAAAAACGCGCACCACCTAGAGAGTTCTCAGACATCGGACCACAAACATCAGAGTGGACTAACTGCAAAATTTCAGTTGCTCTTGTCCCAACATTCTTAAATGGGATCCGAGTTTGTTTTCCCTTGCAACAAACTACACACAACGAGTCGGATTCCGAGTTAGTAAAATTTACACCATGTGCCAATTCCGGGAGTTTCTTTAGGCTATCTAAACTTATATGTCCCATTCTTCGATGCCATAAGTTTTTGTCCTGACTGGCACGGGCTGAAAAACTAGCACATAAAAACTCTGTTGTATCCAGCTTATAGACAGACACCTGCTTCAAGCGATGCAGTTGCAATTCGATGACTGTTTTTATTAATAATTTCTGCTTGGCCCCCATTAAATTTTACTGTGCCCCCTCTTTGCGACAATGGGCTGACCGAAATCAAATTTGCACAGAACTGCGAAACATATAAAACATCTTTTATTGTAGCAGTTTCACCATTGGAAAAACAAATTTTAACGTCACCCATGCATTCAACTTTTAATTTGTTTTTGTCTGCAGTTACCACTTCGATGTTGTGTGGCACTGTAACATTTTGCAGCCAATCTCGACGTAAAGTCATGTGTGCCGATGCGCCGGAGTCGAGATACCACATTCTCATGGTTTGCCTGCAGCAATTTTTTCTTTGAGCAATCCCTAGCAAAATGCCCAAACTGGTTGCACTGAAAGCAACGAACTCGCTTTTGTCTGTCTTTGAATGAAGAATTTTTGGTGTACAAAGCCACTGTGTTGTCTGTAGCTTCGTTCACATCCTGAAGCAACTTTGTTTTTATAGAGTCAGATGTCAGCGCTACTCCAGAACTCTCTATGCCCATTATCATTGGCTGATAACGCTCAGGCAAACCGGCAAGAAGTAGCGTGCCAATCCATACATCGCTTATATCCATTCCTATGCCTCGCAACTTGTGCGCAGTCGTGGTGATTTTATCTTCTACGACTTAATCTTCTACGGAGTCGCTATCCTCTAACTTGGTGTTTATCAAAATTCTAAGCAATCCAACTTTTCTCGTCAATCCCGAGTCCTCAAATGCCTGCTTCAAGTTGTCCCAGACCTCCTTGGCTGTAAGTGCATTTTGGACATGGACGTAATTTATTGGTTCAATTAATAAAATTGACTGGTTTTAAAAAATGCAACTACCAGGCAATCAGCATTTGCTGTTTTGTTGTTTTTGAGACGCTGGATAGCAACCTTAATCTCGTTGTGGCTAGGAGGCGGAATTTCCATTCCATTATCGTTCGATAAGTGGCATTCTTTTCAAGGGCAGAATTATTGGCATCGTCGGCCGCTAGCAAATTGTAACAATGTTGCTTCATAATCTCATTGGGCACTGCGTATCTGTAACCAGTATCAGCATTTTTATCTCTAAAAGTGTTAGAGATCTAACTTGAGTTAGACGCTTAACCTATTTAACAAATGTTCGCGCATACTTATTTTCTGGTACACCTTTCACGCTCATGCTTTTACTGTTCTCTTTTTTTTCGTTTGAAAAATCGCCTCTCATCCTCCCTTTTTAACGATAGTTTACGCGCGTGGTTCGCGTTCCAAAAGTGTTCACCTCAGTTAATATTGATAACATAAAAAAAAAAACAATTTACAGCTTCATGTAAATGAGTTTATTTTTGAGTCCAAAAAGAAATATCAGCTGAGCTGAAACACATGGAGACCCCAATTGGTTGCTTGAGTATATTAAGTGCATATTGAGTTTATAGATTTGCAACAAAAAATATATCTTCTATTAGAAAAAATGTACATGGTGCCTGTGCATCTTAATGCCTCTAGGTGAGTTTCACATTTCATCTGATCCTGTAAACTAAACATACGTTTATATAAACTCTGCATGAAGAAGTTGCGTCTTATCTATTTGAATTTTTATGCATTTCATTATTTGCTCTTTTTTGGCGGAATTCCAGTAATCAACTCTATATGAAAGATAAGGCTCTATGTTCATCTGTACTAATTAGTTTTCCTTCCTAGTATGTAAGGAACTTAAGTTTAACTTTGTAGAAAATTTAAGTTTTCTTCAAAATGTAATCTCATCATTAGTTTTGTTGCAATTATCTCGTCTCATTGAGATATTGAGTCATATTATTAATATTGAGTTAAGCGCATTGGAGTTTACATAACATAAAAAACACAATGTAATTGTTATAGAGAAAAAAAAATTAAGCGAACATAATCGAAATCGAGATCATGATTATAATTAAAGAATAAACAAAATGAAATATATGCATTTAAGAGTTTTTTATTCTATGAAATTGGAATCTTTTGTTTAAAGTTTTTAAGTGTAATATGCCTACAAACATTGTTAACAGTTCTTTGTGTATATTACCAGATAGCTGCATGGACTGAAAACTTTAGGCGAAGTAAGCGTTGAAAGGTACTCAAGGAGAAGTCGAGAGTGTCCATGCAATCTGTATAAGCAGCATTTTTTAAGAAAACAACACAGATATTCCACTTAT
Source organism: Tetanocera ferruginea (assembly GCA_958299015.1). Lineage (NCBI taxonomy): Eukaryota > Metazoa > Arthropoda > Insecta > Diptera > Sciomyzidae > Tetanocera > Tetanocera ferruginea. The sequence continues at coordinate 32,037,770 of OY282642.1, read as the reverse complement.
ATAAGAGCTAATGTAAGATAATTTGAAAGATTTGCAATTCTCCGAAGACATTCTACGACTTTGTTTAACTTTAAATATTGACACAGCAAATTCGACTCATCCAAACACAAATAAACAAACTTAGATGATGCTTTGCCTTAGCTTAAACAAGCTGATGAACTAGTGTCTTTTGTGGTATTCAAAGGAATTCTGTTCATGTAGCTTCCCATATTGTGCTCTTGTGGGGCACTGTTTGGTACGATGATGCAAAAACAATTTCTGCACGACCTTTTCTTCTTTTTTGTTAAAATTTTAGAGACAAAAAAATTGTTTGTCTTTTGATTATGCTTAAATTAAAATATAATATAAACATTATATATAATATTGATATAACAACCTTTCCACTTGCTGTTCCGCCCGCCACACCAATAAGAAACGGTGTCTTGATCTCATCACTTTTGGCCTCGCCATTGGGTAGGCGTAGAGAGGCGTGACCTTTTTCTGTGTCCATTGCTTTCTTTTTTTTACTTAATTTTATACAAAGTAACAAAATGTAGTTTTATTGTGAAAACTTTTTACAGCAAAATTACTTTAACGTGAATTTTTGGTTTATCTTTCACTTTGAATGCAGGAACAGCTGTTTGTGACGTTTATCGCTATTTGCGTGTTTGTGTTAGTGCAGCATGCAACGAGCTGTGTTTAAAAATAATGAAAGGGTGCTTCAGAGGTAATAAAAATTATTGCTAATACATATGACTAGTGTCCGACCGAATATTCGGTTTCGGTTTCGGTTTCGGCCAGTTTCGGCCCTTTTAGTCAGTTTCGGCTATTCGGCATCAATATGGCCGAAACCGAAACCGAAACCGGCACGATTACGATTTCCGGGGCGCCGCGATTTGAAGATGTTTTCTGGTAGAAAACAACAAAAAAACATGATTCACCGAACAAAAAATCGATAACTCTATTAGTTATCGAGTTATCGATTTTTTAAAAAAATTTTTTGTTAAAAGATCTGTTCAAAAAAACATCTATATCTTTGTCGTTACTCAATGGATCTTTAAGATTGTTATGTCATTTTAAAGGTCATTAAATGACCTTTCAAATATATTTGTTATAAATATCATTGCCATAATATTTTTAATTTTATAAGCGAATTTATTCCAAAGTTGAATTATTTAATAAAAAGAACCGTTATTTTATAAAAAATTTACGTTATTAAGTTACTAAAAATATATTTTTTTTGAAAAGCTTACAGTTAGACCTTTTGTTTGACATATAAAAATATACATTTTTTATTTAATTTTACACTATATTACATAAAATTTAAATTTTCCAAGTGTTTTCTTTGTTAAAAAATCTGTTCACAAAATTTTCTATATCTTTGCCGATATCCAATGGATCTTAAAGATTGACATGCTATTCGAAAGGTAATTAAATGCCTTTTCAACGATATATAATACAAATATAATTTCAAAAATGTTTTTAAATTTATAAACGAATATATATTAGATTTGAATTTTTTAATTAAAGGAACCGTTTTTTTTCTGCAAAATTTTCTTTTTTAAGGTACTAAAAATATATATTTTTTGATAAGCTGAAAGTTTTACCTTTTTTTCGATAGATAAAAATAATTATTTTTTTATTAACTGATCGACCAAAAAATACAAATTTTTTTCACTGACTCGAAAATCCCGTTAATTCATAAAAATGTTGTATTGTAATGGCGATATTCGTAATAATGGAGTAAGAAAGAAAAACATCTAAGGTAAATATGAGTGAAATAAGCAATTTTCCGTACAAGGGCAAATCATTGTATCATAAAAAACACGACAAAAAGTTAAATAAATTATATATATTATATACCAAATGAAAGATAAATGTTCAAGCTTTAATAATTTACTCTTTATAATTCATAGTAATAACGGAAATTTTTGAGAAAATAACGGTTTTATGTAAGAAAATATATTTGTATTGCATAAAAATACCTATAAAATACAAAGTACTCAACAGATTATATTAGTTTAAAGTTTTTCTAAAAGCCTTACATATAACCTTTTAAATTTTATCTTAATCATTAATATCGGTTATATATTAAGAATAATACAGCCGGTTTTCTTCATAGACCTTATAGCAAAAAAAAAAATTAAAAAAATCGATAACTCGGAAACAAATCGATAACACAACATTTCCTTTGGCTATTCTTATTTTTATTAAGAGTACTCTTCGAATCCATCGTCAAATCGCGGCGCCCCGGAAATCGTAATCTCCCCCCGAAACCGAATAACTCTAAATACTAAAAAGTTCCTTAAAGTGGTATTAAAAATTATCTCTTTATTTATTATTTTAAAGTTGAACTTTAATATTCAAAGAATATTTATCCTATGTATACGTTATTATTATCTGTTTGAATTATTTTGTTTTTGAAAGCTTTTAATAAAATTTAAAAAAAAATAAAATGTTTTTACAAACAAATTTGTATGTAGACTTTCAGTTTCGGTTTCGGTTTCGGTTTCGGCCGAATAATACAAAAATGGCCGAAATTCGGTTTCGGTTTCGGTTTCGGTTTCGGCCAAAATTTTGGTTTCGGTCGGACACTACATATGACGCGTTTTAACTAGTGTCCGACCGAATATTCGGTTGCGGTTTCGGCCAATTTCGGCCCTTTTAGTCAGTTTCGGCTATTCGGCATCAATATGGCCGAAACCGAAACCGAATAACTCTAAACACTAAAAAGTTCCTTAAAGTGGTATTAAAAATGATCTCTTTATTTATTATTTTAAAGTTGGACTTAAATATTCAAAGAATATTTATCGTATGTATACGTTATTATTATCTGTTTGAATTGTTTTCTTTTTGAAAGCTTTTAATAAAATTAAAAAAAAAATAAAATTTTTTTAAAAACAAATTTGTATGTAGACTTTCAGTTTCGGTTTCGGTTTCGGTTTCGGCCGAATATTACAAAAAAGGCCGAAATTCGGTTTCGGTTTCGGTTTCGGCCAAAATTTTGGTTTCGGTCGGACACTAGTTTTAACCAAAGTTGAATATTATGATAACACTCATTTCTATGGCGTTTCTGGTTACAGTAGTTCGGTTCGCTTAGCTTTCCTGATATTTAAAAAAGATGAATTTCAAGCTGAACACAACATCAAATAACATCAAATCTTTATTGATGTGAGCATTTGGGCACAACTTCACTATTAAAAATCTTTCATATAATTCAAAATAGGTCTACAAATTTTTTCCAAAGTCCCTTCATATATATAAAAATACACTCATCTTTATAAATAAAAATTAGGTCCTTTTCAACCAGCCTAAAATTGGAAAAATGTTTTTAATGTCAGAACCTTAAAATATTATACTGGCAAGTTCGAAAGTAAGCAAAATTTTATGTATTGAATTTTGAGATATATATATATATAAACTCTCTTATACTCTTTCTTGATTGTCTTGCAGATTTTGCCTACAATTTTAAATCCATTTTCAGCTATTTCTACATTATAATCAAAACTTTTTGATACTACATAGAATCCTGACACTAAGCAACGATTTTGCTTCATGTTAAGGTACACAAAAAAAAATTCTTTGGAAGGATGTGAATGTTGTCAATCTACAAAATCGAGTATATACAATAAATAAATAAAATAATGTTGTTACCAATAAATTAAGGTGCCCTGTAATTGACGAGATTTCTTGTTACCAAATCTCTTAAAATAACACAGTTTTTTTTACATATTCTGTATTGTGCATAAAAAAATGATTCATTTTTATTGGCATTTCATAATTATTTTACACTTATTGAATGCATTTCACAACTAAAAGCCTTTGATTTTGGATTTAAAACCCTCGTTCTTAGGAACACAACGTTGCAAGCGTATTCAGTTTGCTTGGAAAATAGCATGAGCAAAACCTGAAAAAGGAAATGAATTTATTATATTTGTACGTTATAGATTTATGTCATTGATTTTATTACCATGGTTGTCAGCAAAACAAATCGTTCTTCGCTAATAAAAGTTGTTCTTACTTCAATTTTGATTCTTAATAAATATTTCGTGTCGTCAAGACGACTGCGATAAAGAAATGAAACTATAGGGATATACACGACTCAGTGCAGTTGCCAGTGTAGTTACTTGAGCAATTGTGCACTTTACAAAAAAACTACATAACTGCATTTTTACTATAGCCTTGCAGTTGAGGACTTGCAGTTGTGTAGTTGTGAACATTGAAAAATTCGACAGCTTTGAAGTACCAAATAATTGGTAAATAATAATATCATTCATAAAAATAATCGCAATAAAAATCATAATAATAATCTCAGTTAAAAGTGTGGTGTGTTAACGAAAACCTAATTGCACAACTGCATAAGTCCTTAAGTCTTCAACTAGACTGGCAAGTGCACTGAATCGTGAATACCCTTAATTTGTTTTATTCAGAAATTCTGTGTTGCTAGAACAACAGTCTGAGCGTTCATAATGAGCTCATAAGTCTCCGATAAGAGTGTATTTCCCTTCCTGGGAGGGTACACAGAACTGAGTCCAAAATATGTGTATTTTAAGGGTCAGAATTATGAGCGTTTTCGGAGTCATATTTAAGAGTCTTTTATGACTCTGTAAAAACAAAAATTATGATGGTTTAGACTCTAATTTATGGGCTCATAAAATGCTCAGAAAAGAGTCTTATATCAGCGTGTTTCCCACTCTTGACGGGCATACAGATCAGAGTCCAAAATATGACTCTTATAAGAGTTCGAAATATGTATTTTTTAAGAGTCAGAATTATGAATGTTTTCGGAGTCTTATAAGAGTCATATTTTAGAGTCTTTTGTGACTCTTAGGGCCGTTGTGTTCACAGAGGGATACATTTATCTCCGAGATAGTTCCATTTTTTCATTTGTTCATAGTGAGTTAAGGCTTTTAACTCCTGAGCAGAAGATAAAAATGGTGGCGAGATAGTTTTACCCCTGAAATATTTAACTCGTGTATATTGCAGGTTTAACTTGACTAAATCGCTCTTATCACTATCATTTTATTTATTTTTTTTTTTAATTAAATAAAACAAGCGACAAAACTCAGAGCGAAGTTAAGCTCTCAGCATAAATCAGGAATAAAATGTGAATAAAATCAATGTATTATCTCACGATTTGTACGCTTGGAATAAAATTAACATAGAGATAGTTATTCACGAGCTTAATTATATTTATGCCTCTAGTGACCAAAATGGGTCTTAAGAAAAAAAAAATAATAGACCCGTTTACGCATTAAAAAAGCTGTTTATCGAAAAAGTGGCTCTGAACTATATTGTAATTATGATATATCATATATTCGACCTTTAAACGAAAAAGTTGCCCTGAAGTATATACATAGTCAGAAAAAGTTTTTTGTGCCGTGTTTTTGTACATAGAAAGCAGGGTTTCAAGAAGTGCTCATAAGAGCAGAGAGGAAATTATGTGTTAGGTTGCGGTTATAGTGAGCGCCGAGCCAGACAGGCAGGCAGGCTGAAATCTGTGTGAAAAAAACGAGATGCAGATAGCTATCTATCTCGCTTGTTCACATTGCCTGCTTGCCTGCCTGTCTGACTCGGCGCTCACTATAAACGCAGCCTTAGTCTCCAAAACTAGCAATTAATGCATGCCTTCGTCTGATGAGCGCTGGTTTAATTGCTAATTGGGTACTTTGCAAGCGTGTAAAAGTCTCAATTGGCAAAACTGTTCCTCTAAGCTACTGCTGTTCAGATCTTTCATATAGTATTGCTTTTCCTGTTGATTATTATGTTCTTAAATTTTTAATTGTTGTACGCTAAAAGACCTTTATTGATCTTACTGTACTAATTTTTAAGTCAAATAAATGCAAATACAAAATAATTAAATGATTTTTTTTCCGATTTTAAGGATTTTCGAACTTGATTATTATTTTAATTATTATTATTTAATTCCAAAGAAAATTGAGTATATTGAATATCAAAACGAAATTTTTAAAAATAAAGGCTAAAATCGCCGTTACGGAAATGTCCTTGACCCTTTTGCAGCACAAATTGCATACGATTTTAACCCACGCATTACACTGCGCCTTACCTTAATTCCTACTGGGTATTTTTGACTGAGCGAGTCGAAACAAAATGCGCCGATGGTCTTATCGTGTCATCGAAGGCTCATCGACAATGTAGAATTGAGCCGTTAAATTAAATATATATAAAAGCCGCATCGAGAACTCCTCAGTTGTATATTGCTCAGTTAACTCATATGATCATCACACGATGTGTTATTCAAGCAAAAATATCTTAGTTCTAATATTTCTGTTTATTTTATGTGCAAGTAATGCCGAATGCAAATGTGTGCTTAAAATAACACAAATTGATCAACCATTGATAACTCAGAAGTTCGGTTCCAAGGAAATAATACTGACTAATTTAGAGAAACAAGTTAATTTGGATGATAACGCCCAGATTCAAGCGTATTGTTCTGTGGCATTCAAGTAAGTTCCATTGTTTGAATGACTTTTACACCTTAACCTAACCTTAATTTTATTTGATTTTAAGCCCATTTAATGTGATCACCACCAGAAATGGCTACAGGCAGGAAATTGCCTACAACGTTCAAAATAAGCACAACTTGTACTTTCAGTGTATATCAAATAAACTTTACGTTTTTGAGAAAAATGATAATACCATTCCGAAAATCGATGAAAACGAAATGTCGACAAACTATGCGCTCGGATGCAGCGGTACGGTATACGCCATGTACGAGTCCCATGACAAGCTGCCAAATTGTGTTGACGCCATGTCCTATGCACTGGGTGCCAAGCTAAGTACTCCCATAATATTGGCGGGACTTTGCTATCAACTTGATCGACTTAATTTGAAGTATATCAGCTATAAACCGCATGAAGCATTCACAATTTTGGAGAAAGCACAGGTATGGAAAATTGTTTTACAACTTTCCAGAGCGTATTTAATTTGGAATTTTTAATAGCAATACTATCCGGAAGGTTTGAACAGCAGCAGCTTAGCGGAACCGCTTTTGCCTATTGAGTCTTTTTACCCGTTTCCAAGGTAGTTGTATGTTCAAGCGTTATAACATAATTAAAGTATTAATGTTATACATGCGTCTTTAGTCAGGCCAACATAACGGATTATATACGCCGTGAAGCTCTTAGTAACTTTTGGCTGCGAATTGCTCGCTATGAGCTGGATAATATTGTTCAGACGAATAATACTTTTCGCACAAAACTCGATGAATTTAAAAATTTTTACAATATTATTTGGTGGAGCAACTTAAGAGTTGGTAATTGGCGTCGCTTTATGGATCTCTTGGAGAAAAGAACAGAAAGTGTAAACTATAATATTTACACTGGCATATCGGGTGCTGTACGGGTTCCAATGTTGAATTCATGCGATAATGAAACAAATTTGGTGATAAATGTAAGTAATTAAGTATAAAGTTTTGCACATCTTTACACATTTTAACACATTTCGCACATTTATGAACACAAGTTGGCACAAGTTAGAACTGTAAAGAGCCAACTCTGAGAGTCATGTTTTAACTCTGAGAGTCAGAGAATATTTTCAGCTACGAAATTATCAGATTCATGTCATTTCAATATAATCATATTGTTTTTGTTTTAATATTTCAGTACATGGGCAATAAAAGAATCGTACCACAATTTGTCTGGACTTATTTGAAATCATTTTCTGAAGATGAAGATGTTGTTGAAGATTTTGTTGTCATTGCTTATAATTCACCATATTTTGAGGTAAGCTTTTTTAAGATTATAGCCTGGGATTTGCTTAAATATAATACATTTCTCTTCTAATTTATATTAGAACTTTAATAAGAATTCTACAGTTTTGTGTTCAGATATGTGTAACGAAATCGACTGGCTTACTTCGCTGAAAGATTCACGTCATCTTTTAACTCTCGGTGTTCTTTACTGCTGTCGCCCGGAACATGTTGTTGGTCTATTAGATGGATTTCCCTACAACATACAACCAACATACACTACAACTTTATCACCGGAAAAAGGCAAAAATGTGTCTTTTTGAGAAGTAATCTTTTGCCAAACATAAGTATGTACTATGCACGTGCTTATAGTGAGAGCGGAAAGAATTAAATTTCGTAAACAATGAACATTCATTATATTTCTAAGTTTATTCAAGTCAATTTCTTAAAATAAATCATTATAACTGAATTCAATAAACTTTTCTTTATCTTCGGTTTATTTAATCAATGGATGGATTATTTAACAACTGTCTACTTTTTACCGAGGCGTCGTAATCGACACCTCGTTGTTATCTTTTCTCACGGAAATGCCTTATCTTATAATGAATATGTTGTATGTATGTTTGGCATTATGTTTATAAAAATCAATTTTGATTGAGGGTTTGACGAAAAGTTTGATTTAATTCAAGGAAATAAATAAGGCTTTGCAGAAGAAAAAAACTACAAACATTTACAGCGTGAACAAAATAACTGTAACACCTGGTTTTTAACAAAAGTTAACAATAGGTCTGTTCCCGTTTTTGAGTTACACTATTTTAGCGCAATTTTTATACCCTAAACCTGAAAGGTCACTATTTTAGCGCAATTTTTATACCATAAACCTGAAAGGTTAGGGTATAGAAACTTTGTGCAAACGTTTGTAACGCATAGAACGAAGCGTGTCCGGTATAGAAAAGTATATATATATATATATTTGATCAGGGTCACCTAGTGAGTCGAGCTATTCATGTCCGTTCATCCGTCCGTTGGTCTGTGTGTTGTCCGCAAGCACAGGATAAGAAGAAGGAGTTGAGATAATTGCATGAAACACGGTACACATAGTCACATAGACCAAAGAATCTGCACAATTGAATATTTTTGGAATCCGACCACGGACACGCCTACCTCCCAACAACCTAAAAATTGAAAACTCTATAAAAGAGCTCATAATTAACCTACAACAATAAAATTTGGTGCGCATGTGTCTTATGTCAACACAAATGTCTTTGAAAAATGGGTGTCATCTGCTTACGGTCACGCCCACCTCCCATACGTTCCAAAAATTGAAAACTCAATAAATAAGCTTCTGTGAATCCTATAGAGATAAAATTTGGTACGTATGCTTTTAATAACAAACCAAAAATGTTTTTGAAGTGAAACTTCTTTGGCGGCGAGTGAAATTTCAAGGTCCTTTTTCGTGACGCTAGGCTAACGTTTTCAATTCATATTGAAAATTAAAAAAAAATTATTGCCGCTGCCGAGAATTGAACCCCGAACATCGTTGCTTATGAGCCGAAATCTATACGTTAACGCCACGCAGACACATGATAAACAGCCAAACAAAATGTAATTAAAACTGAATGCGTAACATACTGAAAATAACATAATTAACATTACCATTAGATTAACATTAACATTACATTATTAACATAACCGTACCATTAATTTTCATCCTACAAGTATGCACGGAAAAAAAATAGAAAAATAGCTAAAACAGGAGCAGAACGCGTTCGTGAATATAGAGAGCGAATTAGAGCTCTCAAGAATACAGCCGCAGCTGGGTCTGCAACTAATGATGAAGGTAAGGTGATCAGTGTTGCCAGAAAGTTTTGAGAAAAGAAGCTAGATGGCCTTTAAAAAATGGCTAGAAAAGGCTAGATGGCTTTAAAAAAAAAGCTAAAAAAAGGCTAGATTTGTTAACGCTATTATACCCTAAACATGTAAGGTCAGGGTATATTGACTTTGTGCAAACGTTTGTAACGCATAGAAATAAGCCAGCCCGGTATAGAAAAGTATATATTCCTGATCAGTGTCACCTCTTGAGTCGAGCTAACCATGTCCGTCCGTCCGTCTGTCTATGTGTTATCTGTTAATATAGGTTAAGAAGGAGATGAGATTGGTACACATGTTCACATGAACCCAAGCATCTGCACTATTGAATATTTTTAGAATCCGCCCACGGACACGCTTATTTCCCATACAACTAACAAATAAAAATCGCTGTATAGATGGTTGTAATTAAGCTACCGAAATAAAATTTAAATGTATTTATTTTGTATCAAAACGTAGACGTACACAAAAAATTGGCGTGCTCTACCCATGAACATGCCCACCTCCCATACAACTTCAACATTGAAAACACTATTATAAAGACCCTTTTATTTGAACTACAGGGATTAAACTTATCAGATATGTATTTTATATTAAAACTTAGATGTGTACTTAGATGTAAAATAGTCGTCATTCGCCCTTAAACACGCCCACCTCCCATACAACCCACTATAGTACAAACGCTATAAAGAGGTTTATATGAGCCAAAAATATAAAACTTGGTATTGAGATTGTTGAATCAAAACTAAGATGTGTTCACAAACTGAGCGACATCCGCCCATAAACATGCTCATCTCCCATGAAACCCACAATATGGAAAACACAATAGAAACGTTTATATTTGGCCTACAGAGATAAAACTTGGTATGAGATCATAGTATATAAAACTAAGGTGTGCTCACAAAAAAAGGCGTAATCCACCTACGAACGCGCTTTCCTCCCATACAACCTTCATTAGTAAAACCTATATAGTTCTATAAATACAGGGATTTTAAACAAAAATAGGAAGTTACTTCTATTTGTTTTAGTATTTTAATATATAGTTTATTTAAATATAATAGGAGGTCTAGGGTATTTCATAGCCGGACTAGACTTTCTTTACTCGTTTTCTTTTAAGAACAGTTGAATACGGTTTCTTTTCTAGTTTTTTTTTTGAAATTTCGTTGTACTAAGAATTCTTTCTACCTCAGCGTTGCTTAATGCTAAAATAATAAAACTAAAAATCAAATCTGATAGCTCTTGGAACGGATCTTCATTCAATGAATCTCTAGCTTCTGCCCAGCTAGATTCCTATTCTACTTGTGATTTACAATTTTTTGCCATTATATTTCAATTATAGTTATTTCTTCTGTAGAGTAACTGGAGTTTTCTTTCTCTATAACAGAAAATATTTGGGTTTAACCACTTTAAAAGAATAAAAAGAGCAATAGAAGATTTACACTTTCAAAATTGCAACGTCAGAAAAATTGGATGTAGTAATGCATCTTTAAGCAATATATTAAAAAAGGCTAGAAAAGGCTAGAAAAAAACAAAAAAAGGCTAAAAAAAAGGCTAGAGGCTAGATGGTAATTTTCGAGGCTAGACAACAAAAAAAAAGGCTAGATCTAGCCTCAAAAAGGCTAGACTGACAACACTGAAGGTGATTGCAACAACGGCTGAGTTTCAAAATGCATTTTTACGAAACATCAGTGTATTTTGGTGAATCTACAAAGAACCAATCCCCAAAAAACACACTGATGTATCTTAACAAAATTTTAAAGCCAACCAAGTTGATGCACTCAACAATCAACGTTCGCTGCTTTATGAAGCCCTCTATCAACATAGCAATAATTATGATCAGGAAGCAGGAGGTAATAATGAACAAGATTTGCCTCTGCTTTCGGAGGCTCCTTCAAAGAGTACTATGCAAATGCAATCCAGCATTCAAAAAGTAACAATGTTGAGAAGACATTCGAAAGCAACTAAAACACCAACTGAACTAAAACAAGTATCGAAAATAACTGTTATTTTACAATTTTCAAATGAAAAAAATTATCGAAAGACTTTTTCAACTATACCATTATGTTACAAATGTCCTCAGCCCCACGAATATTAAGTCGCTTTTAAATTTGAAACTGATTCTTTAAAAGTTAATTTCTTGCCTAGTATATTTCGAGGAAAAATAAAGGTTACTTTTGACTTTTATTTTATCGGTCAAAAATAGCAGTTATTTTGTGACTTTAATTTTTTCGATCAAAAATATCAAACAATTTGTGTTTTCTTAATGAGATGCAAATAATATCAAAATTTTTTTATCGGTAAAATGACTTGAACAAATATAAATTACCTGATATTTTTGACCGAAAAATAAACGGCAGAAAAAAACTGTTATTTTTGCCCAAAAAAACTATAAGGCACAAAAAACTGTTATATTTTTGTCGGAAAAAATAAAAATTAAGAGATAAAAGTTAATATGTGACACTTTCGACAAAAACCATATTCGGTACGGTCCCTGGATGCAAATATTAAATCAACAAATTATTATTCCATTTCGTATTGATTGAATTTCTTTTCAGATACTTTCTCTCTCTATTTGACACTAAAATCTCTCTTATTTCTTACTGTTAAAGAAGTTTCACTTCTGCCACGTGTACGTTGCTACACGCGAGTTTTTTTTTAATAGTGGATGTCATCCGCTTACAGACACGCGGGAGACACCTCCCATACAACCCAAATTTTGAAAACTCAATTAAAAAAGAAACAGGTTCGATAGTATCGTAAGTGTAGACGTAGAATTCCGTTTAAGTTGTAACCTCTTCTACTTTGTCTCTTTGGTCCGATTGTTTTGTCATTTTGCACGTATTTTTATTGATCTTCCAAAAATTAAAAAATAAATGAATAACACTCAATTAAGTAAGTATGATTAAATGAGCAAGCAAAATTTCAAATTTGTTCGGTCATTTTGTTGAGTTTGATAGGTTGAGTTCAGTGACTTAGTTGAAAAGAAGGCAAAGCAAATTCACTTTCCATTGGTGCCACTTTCGTCTCTGCCCGATATATAGTTTGCGAGCTACAGTCAGTTTAACTACTAATTTCAAATTAAAATTAAGACCTCAATTTTTAAAAAATCGTATGGTTACTATATTTCTCGCTGAGCACATGTCCTTTCCTCTCGTCTCTGTCCGATATTTAGTTTGCTAGCTACACTTTCTGTTCGATGCATAGTTTGCAAACTATACTAGCTAGTGCTAGTGGGATGTGGAATCCAAATTAATTTGCATTATAAGCAAAAATTAAAATTTTACGCCATCTATCGGGTAAAAGCATAAAAAGAAATATGATCCAACTCCAGATACAGATTGAGTTCATTGACTGAGTTGAAAAGAGGTTCATGACCTCTGCTTTCAAAATAGAGCACTTAGTATACTAGAACAGTAGTGCATACATAAACCCAATGCGAACTAATGCTTACAATGCTGACAAAGCGAACCAATCAGTTCATGCAAAACCAAAGCATACAAGCATAAACAACGAAAGAAAAACAAGAAAGCAGCAGGCACATAAGCAGCTGATGATTGATTTTCTTATATAAAAACATGCATTTTTCTTCTTATATTTTACTATTTTGTGACTTTAATATAATAGTGACAAAATCCAAAGTTAGATATTCATTCAGCGCAGGATATATCTGATATTTTAGTGTATATATTATCTTTGAACGAAGAGTATTAAAGGCTGAAGGTATACCCTAAAGTATTCGCCAAAAACGTTGCCTAATGACCTTGAAAAAATCTGTTAAAACGACCACATACAAACCGCGCTGTAAGACGTAATTCTACGTCAAAAGTCTGTTAAACCAACGGAGATAAAATTTGGTACATATGTGTTTTATAACAATCCGAAGACTTTTTAAAAATGGACGTCATCTGCTCACGCACAAGCCTACCTCCCATTCAAAGCAAAAATTGAAAACTGCATAAAAAAGCTTGTGTTTGTCTTACAGAGATAAAATTATGTATGTATTTATTTTATAGTAAAACAAATATGTTTTTGAAAAATCTGAGTAATCCACTAACGGACACGCCTACCTCCCATACAACCCATAATATTGAAAACTCCATAAATATGCCTATATTTGTCCTACAGAGATAAAATTTGGTATGTAAGTATTTTATATCAGAACTAAGATGTGTTCAAAAATTAGGCGTAATCCATCCACATTTTTCATAAAAATTGCAATGAACATAAAATATGGGCTTCATCCGCCAACGGACTCCCCTATTTTCAATACTATTATTGCATTTTGAAAAAGTAGATTTAGGGTATTTCATAGTCGGGCTAGACCGACTTCAGACTTTCTTTACTTGTTTACTAGAAAAGCGTTCGTTTACTTTTATAGTGTTGAAAACGTGACTCAAAAATTTATAAGGTTATCCCGATATATGACGTCTTCTCACGAAAATGGAGATATATATTTCCCTTCCTTTTTTGAAGAGGAGTGAATTTTTAATGACTTAAAAGTCCCACAGCTGCTTGAATATTTTATTATTTCTTAGTACAATCTGAAGAATTTTGAGTCAATACATTTTCTGCTACTTTTGTATTTTGAAGTATCCATCGGATGATTTTTAAAGTTTCTGCGACTTCACAGCGTCCAAGCTTGAAATATTTTCACGAAGTTATTGCCTTAAAAAATTCAATGAAAGGCAATGCATACTTATGTTTTTTTTTTCTAAGTAGTAAAATTTTGAAAATACATACTTTTGTGTAGAAAAAAACACACCGAAACATACATTTTTTTGAAGAGACCACTCATTAATTTTTGAGAGAGAGAACAGGTTTCAGTTAACAAAAAATAAGGGTATGTCAAAAATCGGTATAACATTATATATTATTGAATCATGGTATTGAAGTTAATTCTCTCTTATTTTCATTACTTTCGACGTTTTTCATTATTTTACTAGGAAAGTACGCGAACTGATCTAATATAATTTAACTAAAAGTTGAATTTTGAGGTTTTTTTTTTACAAGTTTGTTTAAGCATTTCAAATCGGTCAGCTTTTAATTTATTTACGGCTTTCAAACGTTCAGCAAAGCTCTAACAGGTGCCAGGCACGACTTCATCCTGAATTCTATCCTATACACTCAGAAAAAAGTGTCTCGGAATATGATAAAAAAGGAATCATATTTAGAGAAAAATGGTATAGACTTTGCTCCAGAGAATGCTATTCTCTAATTGCGATACTAAAAATTCTATAAAAATGATAAAAATCTACCATGAAATAGAAAAATATATCATTTTTAGAGAAAAATATTTTTTTTTTTTGAGAAAATATTTGTTTTTATTGAAGAAAATACTTCTCATAGTGAACTTTTTATCAAAATATAAGAAAAGTTTTTCATTTTCAATAAAATTTCTCTATAAATGAGAAATTTTTTGTGCGAGAAAAATACTTATCATTATTAGAGACATTTAAATATTTCCATTTCCTAGAAGTAAAGAAATATTTCTTCGAAAATGTGAAAATTTATTCTAATTGAAGAAAATTTTATTTGAAAAAGAGAAATTGCTATTATCAAAAATAGAGAAATTTTTTACCGGAGCAAGGTATGTGTTTTTTTCTCAGTGTATGATGGACAAATGTCTTTTGTGGGACTCAAGATCCATTATTTTGTATTCTTAAATTTGTTCATCATGTAACTCCAAACACAAGGAATTTAAGTCCGGTGAAGGTGAGGCCATTCTTCCGTGGAGATGAAGTGACGCGACACCAGCCAGTGACAATTTGTTCTTTATGAGCTTGTTGAAAACAAAATTCATTCTCGCCGAAGAGTGTTTTATCATGAAGAATCAGATAGTTTATGAGCACTTGCTTCTGGTTACATTTCGCATTAATTTTTACCCCTGTGCCGATGAAAATAAGGAGGAGCTTGGTACTTTTTAAAATAGCTCCCTATGCCATAACGGACCAAGTATTTTGGAACCGCTCGACCTCTCGACTTGTTGTGGGAATATTATTCATACTTCCTGCATTTAACCTATCGGTCATTCCAAACCTAATGCAAGTTTTTTTTTATATACTTAAATGCCCAAGCCTACTAAGTAATATCATATTCTTGATTGATTTAAAAAACTTCAAGACTGAGGTTTGACTTTGAACCAAGACCAACAAAAGAATTGGTAAAGCTTATAAAAAATTTCTAAAATTATACTTCATAATTTCAATAAAATTAATATAAAAAAGTTTTTATGAAATATTATTTTATTACCTCAATGCGTGCATTTTGACTCAATTTTAGCCAACGTGCGGCCCTCCACCTCTCCAAAGAAAACCTTGGCTAAGACCCTTATGGACGCACATCGAATAGTCTTTGTTTCTTATTTTTATACCCCCACGCGTACTGCGTAAGGGGTATATTAATTTTGTCACGACGTGTGTAACGCCCATAAGGAGGCGTGGTAGGTATAGAAAAGTATATATATTCTTGATCAGCATCACCACCTGAGTTGATTTAGCCATGTCCGTCTGTCTGTCCGTCTGTCCGTCTGTCTGTCCGTCTGTCTGTGGACACGATTACAGCCGTAATTTTGAAGCTATCGTTATGAAATTCGATATTTAAGCTTTTTTCTAAAAAACTAAGATCAAGTTCGAGAATGGGCTAGATCGGATGAAAACCACGCCTACCTCCCATACAACCCCAATAATGAAAACATTATAAAGAGACTAATATTTAAGCTACGAAACTGAAATTTTGTATTTGTGTATTCTATGTCAAAACTGAGGTGTGTCAGAAAAATGGGCGTCATACACCCACAAACACGCCCACCTCCCATACAACCCCAAAATTGAAAAATCTATAAAGAGGCTAATATTAAAGTAACAAGACGGAAACTCGGTATTTAAGTATTCTATGTCAAAATTGAGGTGTGTTAGAAAAATGGGCGTTGTTCACCCACTAACACGCCCCCCTCCCATACAACCCCAAAATTGAAAACCCTATAAAGAGGCTAATATTAAAGGTACAAAACGGAAACTCGATATTCGTGTATTCCATGACAAAACTGAGGTGTGTTAGAAAAATGGGCGTTATAATTAAGCTGCAGGAAAACAATTTGATATGAATGTATTTTAGACACATAAAAATAATAAAATCTCTCAAAATCTCATAAAAAAAGCTCTCCAATTTAAGATTATTTTACCTTTAAGAATCGGCCGTGGGGGTATTTTAACTTCGGCCAAGTCGAAGATATACCTTACTAGTTTTCTCTTAAACAAACCATAATTTTTATTTTTAAAGTTTTATTTGAAATACAAGTTTCTAAATAGATTCGTACTGTTTTACTGGGTAAGAATGTAAAAAAAGTTACTTTTCAACTGTTGCTTCCGTTGAAAGATAGTATGTCGAATTAGATGATTTCAAAGGAAAGTTATCTAAAAGTCCAACAACTTCATCGTAACGACAGCAGTAAAGCCTGCCGAAAGCGGCTACATGACGTGAGTCCTGTATAGGCTGCAACCAATCGATTTCATCACACATATCGTTGCATATAACTGTTGAATTTTGAGCAAAGTTCTAGAAAAAGTAAAATAAGTAGTTATACAGTATATTGCTAAAATGTTTAATTTTATGTTTATGATTAATGGTAGAGATACCTCAAAGTATGGAGAATTATAGGCAATTACAACAAAATCTTCAACCGTCTCCTCCGACAATGTTTGTAAGTATGTCCAGACAAATTGCGGTATAACTGCGGCAACTGATAGCTAAACAAAAAATGTGTATTAGTCCTCTTTAAAATTGAGTCAACCTGTGATCTGACATACCTCTAACTCTATGCTTGTCACGTTTTCACATTTCAACTTTTGGACTGGTACACGAAGTTTGCCTGAAGTTCCTGCATAAATATTGTACATCGCATGCTTTGAACGTTTATCGAGAAGTTGCATAAAACGTTGCCAATTTCCAGTGCGTAAATTTTTCCACCAAATGATATTGAAAAAATTATTAAATTCATCTAATGTGGGCTTTAAACCTCTTGTTTTAGTTTGGATGATATTATCCAGTTCATAATTGGCAATTTGAAGCCAAAAATTAGTCTTTGCTTGTATTTCCAAATCATCTCTTATGTCAAAATCACTTTATTTTCAATAACATATCTAAGTTAGTTATTATAATAAAATAATATACGTGAATGTATTCAAACCTTGGAAATTTAAAGAGATGATAAATTTTTTTCAAGGGAAAGGATAAGCTGCTACCATCTAGACCAGTAGGATAGAATTGCTGAAAAACCGTTTTTATAAGTCTAACACTATGTAACAAGAAGTGACTTTAGTTTTTATGTGTTACCTTGAGTTTTTCCAATATTGAAGTGGGTTCGTGTAGCTTATAGCTGACATATTTTAGTTTCAGCTTATCCAGATCATAACACAATGCTGCAATAATAATGGGCGTATTAAGCTTGGCACCCAAAGCATATGAAGAGGCATCTTCACAATTTGGTAATTTGTTTTCGGATTCGAACATGGCGTACATCGTACCACTGCATTTAGGCATACTTTGCTCATATAATGCAAAGTCGACGATATGTGTAGGAGTAACAGAATATTCGTTAACAACATTGAAATCAGTAGTAGATTGTTTGCTGAATCTAACTGTATTTGATTTACAGTAAAACTTTAAAATCGTATTTGTCGATTCATGTAACTCATTTTGGTTATATTGATTTGAGTAATAAAATGGCCTAAATAAAATTTTGGTTTGATATTATGTATTACCATTTGTTTTTTTTTTGTCAAATAAACTCACTTGAAACCCGTTGCGCAATAAGCTTGAATCTCATCATTCTCGTCTAAATCAATAAAATCTTCACTTTGAATAATTATTTCTTTTGAACCGAACTTTTGGGTAAGCAATGGTTTATTTTGATTATTAGTCTGAAATCGACAAATACCCTCGACTTTGTCAAGGTGTAGAGTAATCACTAGAATAGAACAGCCGATAATGAACTTGGAACTCCACATCTTTAAACAGTTCAGTGAAACAAATGTAACTAAATTATTCATAAAACAAAACTTAAATTTATATTGATTTCAATTTTAAAAGAGACTCTGATCTTTGCTTATCGCTTTTCTGAGAGATGCAAACAAAACAAAACCGTTTAATAACAGTCGGCATAAGCGAATTATATTATGCGCTTTATAGGTGTTCATTCCACATTTGTTTCTTGACTTTGAAGACTCAGCTATTCAGATATTCACGGTTATAAATTTTTAAGTATGAAAGGACTTAAGTCCATGATAGTCCCCCGGCAAAATGGTTTCCACCTTGGAATGAGCTTCCAACAAAAACCAGACATGAATTGATAGTTTTGAGCAGACATGACTTGATAAGGAAGTTTATCTTATTATCCCGGTATACTATACCGATAGACACTATTTGGGTATTTGCTATGACTTGGAAATGACTAAACAAATCGCAGACATAAAATGCTATCCGTACAGCCAATCCTGTTGAATGCCTCGGGCACTACCAGTAAAGACTGTAACACTTGTTTTATTCCAAAACTGATCGCCTGATCTAAACTAAATTAGAAAACTTGATCTGCCAGCATACAACATTACCACAATGAAGCATGCTCGAACACAGGATCTATTATGCTCCTTGTCAATACTCACTTTTTTACTGCCATTATAATACTCCACTACCTACGTGACCATACTTTTTAAAACCACTTTTTCCGGCATAAAGACCCTATCGTTGGAAATTTATTTATCATCACTTATTCTCATAAACCCATAGAGAATATCAGATTTTTATTCATGCCAGTAATTATCAGTTGCTAAACCAGGTTTATTAACTATCCCCGTGCTAACAGTATGTTTTATATCATTTGCTACAGATTCGCAGGTACAATAACCAAATTTTGTGTCCCACTTCCATGATTTTGCATCCCAAAGAGAGAGCTCATGTCAACCTATCTTTTACGTGACATACATAATTGAACCGTAGTTCAAATACGCATGACACAATCCTCCTCCTTTTCACTGACTTGGAACAGGCTACTGGCTTACCATCATCATCACTAGGCGGAGTTGGACTTAAGGCCACAGTTTGGTTAGACAAGCGGACAAATTCGCATAAATTGTAAATATATTTTTTAAGTGTCCTCCCCAGCGACTTGCAAAAAGTGGCAAGCCAAGGCAAAATCTTTCCAACACAGACCTGCTTAAAATACGGTGTGGTACTGAACCCGAAGCTTGAGGTTAGCAGAAGTCTAAAGTAACGGACTTACCGATGTTTTGGTCCAAGCTGCCTCAAATCAAATATTTTGTTTGTTAGTTATAAAGTTATTTTGTTTGTTAGTTTATATTAATATTTAATTATATTTATATTATAAGGAACGTGAACGTCCCCTTAAGTTGATTGTGCATTTGCAGAGATATATCAGCTGTTAACTGATGATGCTGAGTAAGAATATATATACTTTTCTTTAGCTACCACGCCTCCTTATGGGCGTTACACACGTCGTGACAACATTAATATACCCCTTACGCACTACGCGTGGGGGTATAAAAAGGTTCACAATATTTTTTTTTTATTAAGCAGAATTCATTTGTATAATCCAGGGCCGAATTAAGGTTAGTGGGGGCCCCTAACAATGAATGTAAAAAGTTGGTTGCACAAAAACGTATGCAGAGTCATTATTATACCGTTAATTAGATAATTTTGATTATGTTTAAAGTATTGAATTAGAAAATATCGCTATTTGCAATATTAATATCGTTATTATTAAGAAGTTTTACGAGATTTAATCGAAGCGAACACTTGGATAACATTTTCGAAAAATAAATCACGAACAATGTTAATTTCTGTGCACAGAATCATAAGGCTGGTAAGACGTTTCTGTTCCATACTCGTACGCAATCTATTTTTGAACAGTTTCATATTGGAGAATGATCTCTCTCCACTGCAATTGGTTACCAACATGGACAAGTATATGCAAAGAACTATTTCAGCATTTACAAAAGTTGAGCGAAGATTGTTCTCCATTATTATGCGATAAAGAAATTGTGGTCCAGATTCTCCGATTTTTCGTTCATAGAGCCTTGCAAGCTCGGCGAGTTGAACCAGTTCATTGCCAAGAGTCGATCCTACAACAAGTCTTCTGGGAAACAATCAACCAGATTTTTCTCTTTTGTGATATATGACACTTGTGATACGTTCTGTTGTTTACTCAAAAAATAAGATGCTTATTCAAAACAATATTTTCTGCGTTTTGATAAATAAGACAACTTTTCTTGAATCCTCCTGAAAAATTATCAGAAAATTATCTGTAACAAAGTAAAAGAAGCGTTCAATGAATCTAAAATTTTATGAAATGAAATAAGTTTGCTTTTTTAGAAAACAACTAGGACGAAAGAAAATGTGTTACTACCAGACCATTTGACTTAAAACTAGTTAATTTTCTTAATTTAAAATTTCATAAAATTTTCCTTTTAATAATAGAAAAAATGTCCTTCCGTGTTCGTATACAAGTATGCAACATAATATGAGCTAGGCTGAACTGGTTTTATAACGACATGAACAGTACAATATGCATCAAGAATCCACACAATAATCGGGGCTTCTTTCTATAATAATTCTATTGAGTACTCGATTCGACATTTTTAATTTTTTTTATACCCTAAACCTAAAAGGTGAGGGTATATTAACTTTGTGCAAACGTTTGTAACGCATAGAACGAAGCGAGAGCGGTATAGAAAGGAATATATATTATTGATCAGCGTCACCTCGTGAGCTATTCATGTCCGTCCGTCCGTCCGTCTGTGTGTTGTCCGTAAACACAGGATAAGAAGAAGGAGAAGAGATAATTGGATGAAACTTGGTACACATGGTCACATGCACCCAAGGATCTACACTATTGCATATTTTTGGAATCCGCCCACGGACACGCCTACCTCCCATACAACGCAAAAATTTAAAACTGCATAACTCAGCTCATAATAAGCCTACAACAATAAAATTTGGTATGTATGTGTTTTATATAAACGCAAAAATGTCTTTGGAAAATGGACATCATCCGCTCACAGACACGCCCACCTCCCATACAACCCAAAAACTGAAAACGCAATAAATAATCTTGTGTTTAACCTACAGAGCTAAAATTTGGCACGTATGTTTTTTATGACAAGACAAAGATGGTTTTGAAAAATGGACGTCATCTGCCTACGGACACGCCTTCCTCCCATACAACCCAAAAAGTTTAAAACTCAATAAATAAGGTTATGTTTGTTATAGAGAAATTAAATTTGGAGTGTAAGTATTTTATACCAAAACTAAAGTGTGCTAACAAATTGGGAGCAAGCCGCATATGAACACGCCCACCTCCCATAGCGAAAGCACAATAAAGGCATTAACTGTGAGCTACAGGAATAAAACTTGGTACAGTAAAATCTCTCCTTGCGGACAGCTCTTATAAGCGGACAGCTCTCTTAAGCGGACATATTTCTTGGTCCCAAAATTTTCGCCTTGTTTCACGAAGAAATCATGCTCCCGTAAGCGGACGCTCCCTTGGACGGACGCGGACACTTTTTTGGTACGAAAAATCTCCCATGAGCGGACAACTCACTGTTCAATTTTGCCATTTATCTTGCTTTTTCTCAGAACTATGTACAAATTTATAAGCTAGCAACATGCGTCAGACAAGTAATGTGCTTTAAGCGGTGATTCCCCGTATTTTGTATTTTTCGGATTTTTGCTGCACTATTTGTTGAAAACGATCACTTGTGTGTAACTCTTTATCAGAATGGCATCGCGAAATGTGCTCTCCTTAAAAGAAAATATTCAAATAATAAATATCCAAGAAAAAGAAAAAATTTCTGCGCGTGATATTGCAAAGAGGTAAAATTTTTGTATTTTTAGTGGACGGCCATCAATTCATTCTTACGATATTATTAAGGTTTAACATTGGAAAAACGCAAGCTGCAGGTATTATCAAAAATAAAGAAGACATCAAAGCTAAATGGAAGTCTTGGATTAATATTAACCAAAAAAGAATTGTCCTCACACCTAAGGGCTCCCAGGTCGATAAGTTGTGTTATGACTGGTTCGTTGTAGCAAGAAGCAAAAACATCCCTCTTTCAGGTCCAATAATAAAATCCAAGTCCAAAGAAATAGCTGAACACATAGGATTCACAACATTTTCCGCATCAGACGGATGGCTTCAGAAGTGGCGAAAGAGACATAACATCGCATTTAAATGCATATCGGGTGAAGCCGCTGATGTTACTCCAGAAGATGTACAACAATTCAGGGAAAAACTTCCTTCTTTGCTGAGTCAGTACAGACCTGAAGATGTGTACAACGCCGATGAAAGCGGTCTCTTTTTTCCGAGAAAAAAGCGGCACGCCCGAGAGCTTTTAAACACATACAAATTTCCGATTTACCAGTCTATTGGAAATCGAACAAAAAGGCGTGGATGACAAGAGAAATTATGACAGAGTGGTTACGACAGCTTGACGCAAAAATGAAATCTTGCAACAGAAACATTGTTTTATTTTTAGATAATGCTGCCTCTCATCCCAGAGATATTTGCCTGACAACATCCATATGCCAGCCCTTGGATCAGGGCATAATACAAAATTTTAAACTCAGATACAGAAACTTCATTATAAAAGATATGCTATCAAATATGGATACAGCTAAATCAGCATCAGAACTATCAAAAAAAAAATGTTCTTGATGCTCTGTGTTTTGTTAAAGCTTCTTGGGACAAAGTTGAAGCGTCAACCATAGAAAACTGTTTCCGAAAATCTGGATTTATGCAAAACTCGAATTTCGAACTGTTTGAGCCTGAGGATGATATTCCATTAGCAACGCTCTTTAATTTAAATGAAATTGCACAAATTAGTGACTTTATATTAGAGGATTATTTAAATATTGATAGCGTTGCATACACAGAAAATTGCAGCATTGAAATTGATTATGAAGGCATTACTAATACTGGGGAGGATTTAAGTGATTCTGATGAGGAGGTAGCTGTGGAAGACTCGGATCCAATTAAAAATTATCATGAAGCATTCAAACAAGTTTCTCGCTTGAAAACGTTTGCTAAAACTGATCTTGTTGCATATCAACAATTAATGTCTTTAGAAATTCGTCTTGTGGATAATGAGAAAAAATGGAAGCAAACCAACCTAAGGCAATCAACAATCCGTCAATTTTTCGAGCAACAAAACTAATTTTTCAATTTTGTAATGAAATGTTTTGAAATATATTAGCATATTTATTTCCTTAGTGGTGGGAACATTCTATTTGGTTTTTTTCTAAATTTCCTTAAAACGCTCTATTGAGCGGACATCTCCCTTAGGCGGACAAAATTTCTGCGACCGTCAGTGTCCGCTTAAGAGAGCTTTTACTGTATGTGTAAATTTTTCATTAACATTTAAATGCATATAAAATATAGGCTTCATCCGCCCACGGAGACACCCATTTACAACAAAATTTTTTTGTTTTTGAAAAGGGTTTAGGGTATTTCATAGTCGGCCTAGACCGACTTTAGACTTTCTTTACTTGTTTTAATTTAATTTTTTTTTTAATTTTTTGTCACATATCTAACATGGATGTTGGGGACCCCCAAGTGGGGGGCCTGAGGCCAGTGGCCTCACTGGCCTCCAGGTTAATCCGGCTCTGGCATAATCAGTTCTTTCTTCCTAAAATTGGTATCAATTGCTGCTAATACCGTAAAATGGCCTGGAATTAAATAGTCAGGTCAGGTCAAGAATCTTAAAAGGAAAAAGTATAAAAGTTAAAATTGAAACGAAAAGGAGAAGATTACACTTTCAAACTGTGTAAAAAAATTTGCATTATCCTTTTGATCGCAGAAATCGACCTTCAAATGATGCATTTGCATCAGATAGTAATAGTTAGAGCTCGCAAACTATCGATGGCACTATCGATAGTATCACACTATCGTGACTATCGATAGTTTTGGATGGACTATCGTTGGTTTTTTATTTTCATACTAAATTAAATTTTCATACGCAAAAATTGCGGTCCATCGGACATATAGTATAGTATAGTCAAAGGGCCTATTGATATTTATATTTCATTGACAACACTGTTTAGATCATTGCCATTGCTGTGAAATCTTGACGACATGGTAACACTGAGCTTTAGTGGTAACATGATGACAACTGGTAACATGATGGCTCAGCAAAGCAAAAATATAAAAAATTTAAATAAAGTGAAATATTGAAAAATGTGAAATTGAAATCCTTTTTCGTTTAACCTCATATAAATTTTGAAAATAAAACATATTTTCAAATGAAACGGCCATGTTTTCATAACACATAACTACTTTCGAAAACTATCGATAGCTAGTAAAAAACTATCGCACACTATCGATTGTCAAGACTATCGATAGTTTGCGAATTCTAGTAATAGTAATGTTGAAGATTGTTTTCGGAAAAAACTACAAAATGGGTAGTAGATAAAAATTGCTCATTTTTGAGTACCATTTCAAAGAATTTTGAAACAAATAAAAACTTTTTAACAAAAAAAAAAACCTACTTCAAAATCACTACAGAGTAAAACATAATTTTAAATTACTTTTACTATTTATTTCTTGGTCAAATTTGATAATTTATTTATATTCATTATTATATTGGAAATCTTATGATATCAATTATTCTGAATTTTTTTTATTTTTATCATAAATATATTAAATTTTTATGATAATAAAAGCTTCTAGTCAGCGCTAATCATTGACATAAAATCATGATATTTTTGCCATCCCTACTCTATTTAAGGCTTTTTTATTTCTGAATATCCTACTTAGGTGACGCTGTATTCATTTTTCTTAAATCTTAATTAAAATGCTATATAGCTGTTACAGCTGCACAAAAATCTGATTATATTAGCGCCGACTTCGAAGCTTTTATTATCATAAAAATTTAATATATTTATGATAAAAATAAAAAAAATTCAGAATAATTGATATCATAAGATTTCCAATATAATAATGAATATAAATAAATTATCAAATTTGACCAAGAAATAAATAGTAAAAGTAATTTAAAATTATTTTTTACTTTGTAGTGATTTTGAAGTAGGTTTTTTTTTTTGTTAAAAAGTTTTTAATTCTTTCTTTTTAGAGAAAATGATTTATTTGAAAAAAGTGTATAAATTAATTAAACACCAATTAGTTATGCTCATAATATGGAAAATGCTTTTCTGTGGTTTCATATTCTGCTCTTTGTCAGTATCTTTATTAGTACTTACTCTTGTATTTATATCAGTACCCCAATGTCAATATTGACTGAAATATAGTGTGTTTGTAATAGTGACACGCCTCTTTGTCAAGAATATCACACTCTTTGTCATAGTGTTTTCAATAGTTCTACCCATTCTAACAATGAATTTTATCACCCTTAAGTCAATATTATACAGTTTTTTTACACACTGCCACACCCCTTAGCCGAATAACGCCCAATTCCTCGGTTGTATTTTGTAATAATTGTGCCTACGTCTGTATTTTTTCAGTTAGTAGCGTCAGTATTCGATTTAGTGTTTTCTAATATTGCCACACCCCTTTGTTGAATGACGCCCACTTTATTGACAATTACTTGTTAGAAGTGTGCCTACCTCTGTACTAAATATCAGTACTCTAGTGTCAATATTATTCGAGATACGGTGTGTTTCATATATGTCCACACCCCTTTCTCAAACAACGCCCACTTTATTGAAATTAATTGTTTTATAACTGGCCTACCCCTGTAGTTAACTTTAGTACTCTAGTGTCAATATTATTCGAGATACAGAGATTTTCTAATATTGCCACACCTCTTTGGAGACTAGCGCCCACTTAACTAATCATTATTTTTTATAATTGTACCTACCCTTGCATTTTTGCTGTGAATTTTATTGACTCTAGTACTCTAGTGTCAATATTTACAGAGATACAGTGTTTTTATTATAGTGACACGCCCCTTTATCGAATACCGCCCATATTATTGGCAGTTATTTGTTATATTTGTACCTACCTTTGTACTAAATTTTAGTATCGTAGTGTCAATAGTAATTGAGATACAGTGTTTTTTTTAATATTGCCACTCCCCTTCTCGAATTACGCCCATTTTTTTTTTTACAAAAATTTGTAGTAATTTTTCCTACCGTTGTAATAAATTTCTGTACCCTAGTGTCAATATTATTCGAGACACAGTAATTCTCTTATATTGCCACACCCCTTTGTCGAATTACGCCTCCTTTTTTTATAGTAATTTTCAATAATTGTACCTACCTCTTTACTTAATTTCAGTACTCTAGAGTCAATTTTCTTCGAGATACATAGTTTTTACAATACTGCCACACCTTTTTTTAGAATTACGCCCACTTAAGTGATTGTCATTTTAAATATTTGTGCTTGCCCTTGTAATTTTACTGTGAATTTTATTACCGTAGTGTCAATATTTACTGAGATACAGTGTTTTTCTTATAGAGACACGCCCCTTTTCCGAAAATCGCCCCCTTTCATAGACGGTCACCTCCGCGTTGATAATCTCTATATGTTGACAAAAAATTACGGCAATCGGGCAAGTACTTTAGGAGTAATCGATGTACATACATTCACAAAAAAAAAAAAAAAAAAAAAAAAAACAGAGAAACCAACCAACTTGAGAACCTCGTCCTTTTTGAAGGCGGTTAAAAATAAGAAATAATGGCTTTAAAAAATAAAAGAACAAATAGGTGTGTAGGATAGTCAACTTTTAAAAAAAAAAAAACTTTGAGCTGCAAAAATAATAAATGTTTTCCGATGGTGTGCATCATTTCTTCTGAGAACTTGATACTTTGATAACTATTTGTTTTGTTATTATTTGTTTTTTACGAAGATTTTCAATTTATTTGTCCCGTACCGTTTTTTCGTACAAATTTTGCATTTGTTTATCGGTGGAAAAAAAAACTGGCAACACTGCTTGTATATGTACATGCGATTCTGAATGAATTGCTACCTGAGAATTTTTCTTATCTCCATAAATTTTTTCATGAATTTTTTTCACAAAAATGTTGAATTAATTATGTTCTCCTTGTATTTCTTCACAGCATTTATGAATTTTTTTTATTGTTTCAAGTCTCTTCTACACACACATTATGCACTTTAAACACTAGACTTATGAAATATTCATGTTCTCGTGTTTTTTTCGTTTGTGTATTTTGTGCATTGATATCATAAATCAGTGCATGTGATGCATGTAATTAATTTGTTATTAAACCAAAATTCTTGAATACAATTCATGGAGATCATGTAAGAATTCATAATAAATGCAGAATTTTCTGTCTCATTGTAAGTCCGATGTTTGTAGCTAAACATTAACAATATTCATATATAAGGCATTTTCATGAGAACAGATAATAGCGTGAGGTCGATAACAATACAGTTCCGAAAACAAATTAACATCTTCTTAAGCAGCTTTTAAACATACTGATTAAATAAACAAGCGATGAAAGCGATTTATTTCAAAAATTTTTTTATGTGAACTTAAAAATAGAATTAATGCTCTTGCTTCATTTAATAGTTTAATTATAGTGCTCAAATCAGAAAAACGTTTGCTTCACAAAACATTTCTCAGAAACACGTGGTTTTGTTATATTCTGGCGTTACAGTTGTAGTGACTAGAGTTTGTTTGTTGCAGGGAAATCCATCTAAGAGATCAGCAACATCTTCCAGGCGACAGCAGTAAAGAACACCTAAAGTTGAAACATGGCGCGAGTCTTTAAGTGGTGTCAGCCAATCGATTTCGTCACACATATCGGAGCACAAAACTGTGGAGTTCTTATTGAAGTTCTAATACGAATTAGTGGATAAAGAAATGCATTATTTTAAAGCAAAAAGCAAGATACAATAATCTGATGTGAATTAGCTTACCTCAAAATATGGTGAATTATAAGCAATGACAACAAAATCTTCAATAATATTTTCAGAAAATGATTTCAAGTAAGTCCAGATAAACTCCGGTACAGCCTTTTTAGAGCCTTTGTACTAAAAAATAAAATATATATGTACATATGTGAAAAATTCAAATAAATTGAAAATTTAATGACAACAATTTTCGTTATCGCTGAAAGTTTTGAAAGGTACAGACTTATACGACAATCTGTACACTGTAAAAAGTAAATCTTCATATTCAACATATAATTCATAAAAAACTGTCTTAAAATAAGCTGCAACAGCATTAAGACAGCTTTTGCTGAAATTACTTTTGCCTTTTTATACTGTAAAACAGCATTCAATTATGTCTTACTTAAAGGCAGTTAAATTGTAAATGCAGCCTTACCTTCGCTGAATTTCAGCTCTTATCGTAAACAAACTGGCCTGAATAGCAATGCAAGCTATCTTAAATTAAGACTCATATGATGAATTGTAGACATTTTTAATATAAAAACCAATAAATTTGTTTAAATTAAGCAAGCTTGTCTGAAAATCAACATCCAAAAGCTGACTTCAAATATGCTTCTTTGGGTTTTCAAGCATTTAGAATGCTTAAATTCAGGCACAAGTTGATTTAAAGGCAGTCTATAAAATACGCTTCACTTTTTAGAGTGCAGAAATGCGTGGAAATATGCTAAAATGGTTTTTAATTACGCTTCATTGCCAAACTTCCCATCAGATA
This sequence comes from Tetanocera ferruginea, assembly GCA_958299015.1. Classification (NCBI taxonomy): domain Eukaryota; kingdom Metazoa; phylum Arthropoda; class Insecta; order Diptera; family Sciomyzidae; genus Tetanocera; species Tetanocera ferruginea. The sequence continues at coordinate 32,008,559 of OY282642.1, read as the reverse complement.
TGAGTGAAAATCTACCGCTTCTTACTTACATTTATCGTCAAATTTGTCTCACTCTCACAATTGTTCACCATTGGAACGCGTACATTGCTCGATGTGCCAGTGTAAATATTATAGTTAACACTTTCTGAACGTTTTTCCAAGAGATCTATAAAGCGACGCCAATTTCCAGCTCTTAGGTTACTCCACCATATTATATTAAAGAAATTTTTGAATTCATCGAGTATTGTCCGAAAAGAATTGTCCGTTTGAACAATATTATCCAGCTCATAGCGGGCAATTCGCAGCCAAAAGTTATTGACAGCTTTACCGCCTATATAATCCGTTATGTTGGACTGACTATAGGCACATGTACAATATTAATACCGGAATGATACCTTAAAAAAGAAAACCATACCTTAGAAATGGATAAAAATACTCAATTGGCAAGAGAGATTCCGCCAAACTGTTGAGACCTTCCGGATAGAAGTGCTGTTAAAAATTCAAAGTTAAAGAAGCTCTGGAATTTTGCCTTACACTTGGTCTTACTTGTGCTTTCTCCAACATTGAAAATGGTTTGTGCAGCTTATAACTGATATATTTCAAATTAGAACTATCAAGGTCATAGCACAGACCCGCTAAGATTATGGGTGTAGTCAGCTTGGCACCCAGTGCATAGGACAAATCATTACAATTCGGCAGTTTGTGAAGGGACTCATACATGGAGTACACCGAACCGCTGCATTCAAGCTGATAATCTAACATACTGTTCTCTTCGATTTTTGGCATGATATTGACTTTTTCTTCGAAAACGTAAAGTGTACTTGATATACATTTAAAACTCAAGCTATGCTTGTTTTTAATGTCGTAGTTATTTTCCTGTCTGTAGCCACTTCTGGTGCTGATCACATTAAATGACCTTGGAAGCATATATAATTTGGGTTAAACGTCTATTGAAATATTAGACACTCAAGGACTGTAACTTACTTGAAACCCGAAGCACAAAATGCTTGAATCTGAGCATTTTCACCCACATCAACTTGTTTTTCCAAATTGGTGAGTAGTATCTGCTTGGAGCCGAACTTCTGAGTTATCAGCGGTTGATTAATTGGTTTTATTTTAAGCACACATTTGCCTTCAGCATTGTTAGCATGCAAAAAAAATATAAATAGTAGACCTAAGATAGTGCTGCTGAAATACCACATAGTGTGATCAGACTGAGCATTCGACGAGACTTGACTAACGACTGAGACTTTTGAAACAGAATTGCATAGAATTAATGAGCCTTCGATGGAACGATAAGACCTTCGTTGATTTTCGTTTGTTTCTTTTGCTCAGTGATATGTAGACAGTATGAAAGTTTGAAGCTTGTTTTTAAGATTTTAAATATATACAGAGTGTCCGGCAGTGGCGTAGATATGAGGGTAGCGCACGGGTCCGGACCCCCCCAGAGCCATCAGCCAAATATGAAAGTTGTTGTCAATTGATTAAGTTAAAAGTTGATTTGCGATTTTCGAAAGAATTTTGTGATAAGAAAATATTTAAGATATGTTTTTATGATAACTTTTTGAAAACAAAAATTACTTATTTTTCATAAAACTTTTGAATGGAATCATCGTAACAAATATAAGATTTCAAATTCTCTTAATAGTTTAAAAACAATCTTTGTAGATTTTGGTGAACTGGATAGTGCTTTAAATATAAGCGAAAACATTTCACCGGCAAATATTTTTTTTTACATTGAAATGAAATTCAAAATACACTGAGAAGAAAAACGTACTTTAAAATTAACAAAAAATTTTAAAATAGTTATTAAATGCATTTGCGTTTCTAAAAAACAAAAGTTACAACAACCGTGTTTCATATTCAAACAAAATCCTTTCGTTTTAACAGATTTATTTCAAGGCCTTGAAACTTTTTGTACGAATATTTTAGGATATACCTACAGCCCTTAATACTCATCGTTCAAAGATAATATATAAACTTAAATATCAGATTTTTCCTGCGCTGAGAGAATATCTAATTTTTGATTTTAGCACTATTAAATTGAAGTCACAAAATAGTAAAATATAAGAAGAAAAATGCATGTATTTATTTAAGAACATTGTATTGTTTTTGTTTTATACGAACTGATTCGCAGGCTTATTCATTGGGTTCTCGCATGTACTACTTCTTTATTGGGTTCTTGTATGTACTACTTAGAAGTGAGTGCTCTATTTTAACACAAGATGCCAATCACATTTTACATTTGCTTGTTTCTTTTTACTTGGTCATTTTATCATGCTTACTTTTTCTTTGTTTTGGTTTCGATAAGAAGTCCATAATTGACTGTTATTAATTTATTTGCTAATTTTCGGAAGATCAATAAAAAATACGTGCAAAATGGATAAACAATCGGACCAAAGAGACAAAGTAGAAGAGGGTACAACTTAAACGGAATTCTACACAGGGATGATATTTGTAGCGGATACCTACTTTTTTACCTCCTTTCGATTTTAAGAAGTCCCCAACTCCTTATGACCCAGAAAAGTACTTTCGTATACACTAACCATCAAAAAAAGTTAACGTCACGCATGATTAAGATTTTGTTGTCAGTATTGAGACCGAAATTGTTCTCTTAAAATAGATTCACAAAGAGAAGTTTAATAGTATTTATTCGGCTTATCTGATCAAAAAATATTCAGATTTTTCACGAAATCTTCACGATAAGTTGAAGTGATAATGTAATAAAGTACCATGGTGGACCCAAAATATCTGTTTGTTTTTCTTATGCACGTTTCTGGACAAATGACTAGAGTGATTTTGATAAAATTTAATATTAAGATTCAGGAATAGAAGATAGGGTGTTAAAAGTTTCGAAAACTTTCGATAAAAGGCGCTTAAGGTACTAAAATATTTATGAATCAATAAAACCTTAACTAATGGACAGGTTGTGAGGAAATTTAGTATTAGAAACGAAATTTGGTATTAAAACCTAAGCTAAACGAAGTTTAACTGAAGGCTCACGAACAAAATCAAAGTACGAAGTCATTCAAAGACAAAAGAAACCACACGAACATAAGCCGATGGCTAAAGTTAAGAAATTAGAACAAACTTCACCAAAAAGTTAATTTTCTGTAATATTTTTTCTATGAGGTCCTTATGGTCTGAAATTAGTATTATTTTATTTAATGCATCATGCAATTTATTATTTTATTCATCATGGCAAACATTATTACTTTTACAAGAATATGAAGAAAATTCTCAAATATTGTTGTTTTGTTTTTTGGGTTTGATAATAAAATCCTTTTTATATTGTTTTTGCTATTTTGTTTTATTTTGCCTCAGCAAAAAATCAAAAACTTATTTAATCATATAACAAAAAGTACTCTCGCGTCCGGAAAAGTATTTTCAGATGAGTAAAAATAAGTCCCCTCCACAATTATCAAATATCATCACTGATTCTACATCTACACTTACGATCTACACATCTACACTTACGATACTTACTATCGAAACTGTTTATTTTTTGTTTTTAATTTTCTCTTATTATTTCTTTGTAATTACAAAAAAAAAAAAAACGCTCTCAGAGATTGATTTAAAAATTTCTGTGCAGACCAGATCAAGTTTTTTTTTGCAAAGCTTATTTTTGGCACCCATTCTCTAGGAAAGTTCGCGGGGAGTGAAAAAAAAATTTAAATGTCTAACAAGTATGTTTTTACTTAGCGTATGGCAGGTCATTTCTCTTTTGCGGACCCCTTCCAGAACAAAAGCTATCTACACCACTGGTGTCCGGAGTGGGAGAGTGTATTGATAAGCGCTTAAACGTTAAGGTTTAGTTTTCGATCAATTGTGTACAAACAAATTATAACACATACAAAAGTCAATTGATCTTAAGAAGCTCGGTAAGAGTCTATTCAATGGCTGAAATGGCAAGTTATTTCTTTTTTGTTTTTTTTTTTTTCCTTAATATAAGCCACGGAGAAAATTTTAAAAATTAACTCTGGGCTGCCATTTTGTGTAATATATTATATAAAAACTAGTAAGTATTATATATCAAGCCGAAGCTTAAGTACCACCACTCCTCTTTATTTTCAATTTTGGGGTTGTGTGTGGTGGGCGTGTTCTTGGGTGGATGACGCCCACTTTCTAACTCGCCGTAGTTTTGATTAGTGTCCGACCGAAACCAAAATTTTTGCCGAAACCGAACCGAAATTCGGCCATTTTTGTAATATTCGGCCGAAACCGAAACTGAATGTTTATATGAAAAATTTTTAAATAAATTTTATTTTTTAAACTTTTTGATAAAAGCTTACAAAAACATATTAATTCAAACAGCACGGAGAGAATTGTGTGCAGAAATTATGCGCTATGGGCACAAATTATGCAAAAATTGTTCACGAAAAATGACCAAGAACAGTTGTTCATAATCTATGCACACTTGTTCATAACTTAAGTTCAGCACAATGAGCATGTTTTATGAACAACTGGGCATAGATTATGACCAACATTTTCATAGATTCTGAACAACTGAGAAAAGGCTATGAACAACTGTGAATAGGTTGTGAACAACTGGGCATAGATTGTGAACAACATTTTCATAGATTCTGAACAACTTGGAAAAAACTATGAACAACTGTGCATAGGTTATGAACAACTGGGCATAGCTTATGAACAACATTTTCATAGATTCTGAACAACTGGGAAAAGACTATGAACAACTGGGCATATTATATGAACCACTGGACATAGTTTATGAACAACTATGCATAGGTTATGAACAACTTTGCATACGTTATGAACAACTGGGCATAGGTTATGAACAACTGTGCATAGGTTATGAACAACATTTTCATAGATTGTGAACAAATATTTACATCTCCTGCTAATATTAAAGAAACAAAATTTCATTTTATTTTCAAATGTCAAAATGAATTTCAAAATTCCAAGCGTCGACTGTGCTAACCTTCCACGTCTGTTTCTCAATTGTTTTTCTTGCCACAGGCTTAAAAATTGCTGCCACCACCTTCGAGACTTTAATTAATTCTAAATCTGGAAGAAAATTAAAAAATAATAATTAAATTAGTTCTTTATTTCATAAGTTAAAATTGTTTTTACCTTTGTTTGTTGGAAGATGATTTATAATTTTTTAGCAGCTGGAAATTTAACAATATTTTTGCATACTGCTATAATGTTATCCTTCAGTGAATTCCAGTTGTTAAGAAATAAGTTGGACTTTTCCGGGTACAAATTATGGAAGTCAATATCGATCTAAATATAAAAATATAAAGTTTTTATTTATATATTATATAAATTTAAATTTTCTACCAAACGATATCCGTTACTATGCGCATATAATGATGGGCAGTCGGAAAGTATAAATTGTAGCGGATGGATATTAATGTCCTGGCGCCGAAGAGCAAAGCTGGAGTTCCAGTTCAATTCCACTGTCTCCCAAGGCGAATTTCTTGTTTTTAGCCAAATTTTATCTTCTGAATCGATTCCTGATACCGAAATAGCACTTTCTTCTCGACTTTCCAATTCGGATTTGTTATTTGTTCTAACGCGGAGATATTTTTTAAAAAAACCGGATTTTCTGAGTGTTAAATATATGATAATAACTCAATACTTACCTCTGGTTTTCTTAATTTACACAATTATATATTTCTAAATAATATTAAATGATATATAACACACTACTGTCGCTTCTAAACACAACCAGCACTCTTTACACAAAGAACACAAGTGAAACTAACTTGCAATTACTGCATACTCATTATCCATATGTATACGCATTGTTCATAATCTATGCAAAAATGGGCACAACTTATGCCCATCTACAACAAGATACACACATATCAAAATGTTGGGCAAAATCTATGCACAAGTAGGCATAACTCATGAACAATAAGTGTTAATAGTCGTTCATGCACAATGTTCATATATTATGATCAATTGAGTTTAATTTTCAAATAATTAAGCTATGAACAATGTTCACAAACTGTGCCCATTTTTTGTGTATAACTTATGCACAATTTTAATAGATTGTGCAGAATTTATGGTTATTAGGCATAATTTATGCGCAAAGCTGCATATTCAAAAATGTACCTTAACATTTTATAGTTATGAACAGCTTGTGCATTAATAATGCACAACAGTTTTCTCCGTGAGATTATAATAACGTTATAGTTAATATACGATACAAATTCGTTGAATATTAAAGTTCAACTTTAAAATAATAAATAAAGAGACCATTTTTTAATACCACTTTAAAGAACTTTTCAGTATTTAAAGTTAAATAACTTAACATTATAATCTAAAAAAGAGCTCCATTTTAATACTCCCCTTAGTTTTGATTAGTGTCCGACCAAAACCAAAATTTTGGCCGAAATCAAAATTCGTCCATTTTTGAAAATTTTTTTAAAAAACATTTTATTTTTTTAAACTTTTTGTTAAAAGCTTACAAAACATAATAATTCAAACATATTATAATCACGTAATAATAAATATACGATAAATATTCGTTGAATATTAAAGCTCAACTTTAAAATAATAAATAAAGAGATCATTTTATAATACCACTTTAAAGAACTTTTAAGTATATAAAGTTAAATAACTTAACATTATAATCTAAATAAAGGAGATTGTCTGCATTTTCAAAATGAAACAAAATACATTTATCGTTTTGTGCTGGACCCATTTCACACGGTCAATCAAATGACTGTAAATTGTACGTTTTTGTTCTACCTAAAACCCATTAGCGCCACCAAAGGGGGTTGCGTGGCTTAAACCCCCCAAAAATAATTGTAGCACAAAGCAATATAGAATTTAATCAAAATGAGTAACATAAAAAGTCATCACACATCTCATTAGATGAGTGAAAACCCAATTTGTAATTCGATTCTCGATGATTAATAATTTCGGTTGTTGTTTAATTTTTGTTTAATTCTGTTTCTGTCTACTTGCTGGGTTGTTGACAATACTTCGATTTCAGTTGTATTTTCATATTTTAGCATGGAGTCCACTAAGGGCCACTTTTTCAGTGCGGGTTTAAACTCTAGTTAAATTAAACCGAGATTAACTCACCAAAAAAGGATGTCAAAACTCTGTTAAACTAGATATTGTAGCATTCGTTTAAGTTGAATGACTTAAATTATCATATGATGTGTTTTTTTTTTGCTTAAACTGAGCTTAAACGTCCAATTTTGGTGAGTTAACCTCGGTTTATTTTGACAAGAGTTTAAACCTGCACTGAAAAACTGGCCCTAAGGCAGCTGAAATGTTTGGGAAAACTTTATACAAAAGTAAGACAAAATAATAAAGCCTGAAGTTGGGACAATCGGTTGAGTCCCTCGCCACCGATAATTAAAGAAACTCCTTCTAAAATCGTAATTTTTCGTCCGTTTTTAACCGAAATTTATTTTTTGTACACAAACTTACCCAAACTCTGTGGGAATTAAGTTTATAGTGAAATCATGTGATTCATGTGATTTTGAAAACGAGATTTGACGTTTGAAAAAAATTCACAATTCATAACTTTCATAAAATTTATACCTTCCCGAATTTGTTTCATAAAAATTTCTCTAAATTGCTAAATATTGTCCGATTTTAAGAAATAAGGGCTTATATAAAAAATATGTTGGTTTGATTTCTCTTCTGTCCAGTCCCGTTTTTGTTCAGTGATTTACTAAATTTATACCAATAAGCATGATTTAGCAAATGCTGACTCCTATCGAAATAATATCTTTTTTTACGAAAGGTCTTCACGACACTTTTCCAAAGAGGGATTTTCATGAAACAGATTTTGAAATCCAATGGAAATTATGAATTGTAAAATATTTTTCACCAATTTCGGAAGCCAATCAGAATTATTTAGGAACTGAATCATGTGGCTTCACTGGATACTTGATTCCCACAAATAATTGGGGTTAGTATGTAAGTGTTTAAAAATTACGATATAAAATAAGGATTTTGGAGTAAATTTCATCGTTGATTTAGGTGATCAAAATATATATACTCAACTCAAACTATAAGAAACAAGTCGTCGAACGGCATTAAAAAGGGATCATTTCGGCCGATATTTCTTCAAGGGCTGCAATTGTGGCTAGCTTGTCTCTGTATACGAGAGATTGCAACTAGCCCAAAAAACAGCTAAGTGGGGTAAAATCGCATGATTGTGGCGGCCATTGAACTGCTTCAAAACGTGAATTTAATCGCTGACCAAACTCGCCTCTAAATAGGTCTATGGTATCTCGCGCCGTGTGGCATATCCATTCTTCCATTTTGAGGGGCAAAAAAGTCGGCAATCATCAATAATTTTTTGATAAAAAATACATACAAATACAAAAGGAATACATCTTTATAAAACAGTTTAGGGGGCTGTAGCTCCCGTGTCCCCTACCCTGGATCCGCACCTGCTTGAGAGATGTTATAAGTTCAAAGGGAAAGTGCCAACAACAAACCACAACTGCTTGGAGGTTAGCGAAGGGTTCAGTTTGGACATAAAGAATGTGGACTTGGACAGCCTTATCCTGATTCAAAGAGTCAATATCAATAGCATTAAAATCGCGATATATATAAAGAGTTGCAGGTCCAGAGTCTGATATTGATATTTTATGCACAGGATATTAGATCGTGATCGGATACAAAAGATAATTGCTCAAAAAGCAAATCATTTGAAACGACGGAGACAATAAAAACGTTAAGCAAGCTTGAGAGAGAGTTGTTTGCAAACCTAATCGGCATGAGAGTGTTCACTACAGTTAGTGAAATAACTTCAGTTATTTTGTCGAGACCATTACCATTGCCTAAAATCTCAATGTTTAAAAAATCTACTTCTGATTGACAAGATTTACCCACGACATTTGCTTTTATTGTTTTTTGCAATAAATTGCAACTCTACCACCTCTTTTATCCGATCTATCATTTCAAAAATCCGGTTATTATACCCTAAACCTGAAAGGTCAGGGTATATTAACTTTGTGCAAACGTTTGTAACGCATAGAACGAAGCGTATGTATTTTATACCAAAACTGAGGTGTGTTAAAAAATTGGGAGTAATCCGTCCATGAAAACGCCCACCTCCCATACCGAAAGCACAATAAAGGCATTAACTGTGAACTACATGAATAAAACTTGGTATGTGTAAATTTTTCATCAACATTTAAATGCATATAAAATAAAGGCTTCATCCGCCCACGAACACTCCCATTTTCAATAATATTATTTTTTTGGAAAAGTAGGTTTAGACTCTAAACTTTAGAGTATTTCATAGTCGGCCTAGACCGACTTTAGACATTCTTTACTTGTTTTTCAAGTTAAGAAAGGATAGATATCTTTGCAAAACCACGTTTCTGAAACTATAGTCTTTGAAAGGACCTTCAAAATTTATTTACGATTTGCAAAAGAGAAAACCTATGTTTACTTATTATGTGGGCGATTTTTTTGTTTTTTTTTTTCATTGAGTTGTAATATGCAAAAAAAAAAAATAATTTTTTTAAAAATATAAAAAAAATATGAAAAATCATACTTCATGATTTCAATAAAAATACTGAAAAAAAGTAATGATGAAATATTATGTTATTACCTCTATGCGTGCATTTTGACTCAATTTTAGCCAACGTGCGGCCCTCCATCTCTCCTAAACAAATTCTGGCTAAGTCCGCAATCGACGCACAACGTATATTATATAATATTTAATATATTATTATAATATTTTTCTCTGAACAAAACACCATTTTTATTTATAAAGTTTTATTTGAAATACAAGTTTCTAAATAGATTCGTACAGTTTAACTGGGTAAGCGTATAAAAGAATACAAAAAGGATATAATTTTACTTTTCTGTTGTCGCTTCCGTTGGAAGATATGTCGAATTAGATGATTTAAAAGGAAAGTTATCTAAAAGTCCAACAACTTCATCGTAACGACAGCAGTAAAGCCTGCCGAAAGCGGCAACATGACGTGAGTCCTGTATAGGCTGCAACCAATCAATTTCATCACACATATCGTTGCATATAACTGTTGAATTTTGAGCAAAGTTCTAGAAAAAGTAAAATAAGTAGTTATACAGTATATTGCTAAAATGTTTAATTTTATGTTTATGATTTATGGTAGAGATACCTCAAAGTATGGAGAATTATAGGCAATTACAAAAAAATCTTCAACCGTCTCCTCCGATAATGTTTGTAAGTATGTCCAGACAAATTGCGGTATAACTGCGGCAACTGACAACTAAACAGAAAATGCGTATTGGTCCACGTTAAAATGAAGTCAACCTGTGATCTGACTGACATACCTCTAACTCTATGTTTGTCACGTTTTCACATTTCAGCTTTTCGACTGGTACATGAAGTTTGCCTGAAGTTCCAGTATAAACATTGTATTTCGCATGCCTTGAACGTTTATCGAGAAGTTGCATAAAACGTTGCCAATTTCCAGTGCGTAAATTTTTCCACCAAATGATATTGAAAAAATTATTAAATTCATCTAATGTGGGCTTTAAACCTCTTGTTTTAGTTTGGATGATATTATCCAGTTCATAATTGGCAATTTGAAGCCAAAAATTAGTCTTTGCTTGTATTTCCAAATCATTTCTTATGTCAAAATCACTTTGTTTTCAATAACATATCTAAGTTAGTTATTATAATAAAATAATATACGTGAATGCATTCAAACCTAGGAAATCTAAAAAGATGATCAATTTTTTTCAAGGGAAAGGATAAGCTGTTGTCATCTAGACCAGTAGGATAAAATTGCTGTGAAATAGTTTTAATTAGTCTTCCACTAAATAAGAAGTAACTTTTGTTTTTATCTTTTACCTTGAGTTTTTCCAATATTGAAGTGGGTTCGTGTAGCTTATAGCTGACATATTTTAATTTTAGCTCATCGAGATCATAACACAATGCTGCAATTATAATGGGCGTATTAAGCTTGGCACCCAAAGCATAAGAAGAGGCATCTTCACAATTTGGTAATTTTTTTTCGGACTCGAACATGGCGTACGTCGTACCACTGCATTGAGGCATTATTTCCTCATTTAAATTTGATTTGATGATTTGTGGATTATTATCGGAATATCCGTCAATATTGAATTCATCAGAATATTGTGGGCTGAATTCAACTCTATTTGATTTGCAGAAAAACTTTAAAACCATATTAATTGCCGACTCATATACATTACGGTTATATTGAGAGTAATAAAATGGCCTAAATAAAATGGAAGTTAGAAATTATGCATTACCATCTTCTTTCTTCAGATAAACTCACTTGAATCCAGTTCCGCAATATGCTTGAATCTCATCATTCTCGTCTAAATCAATATAATCTTCACTTTGAATAATTATTTCTTTAGAACCGAACTTTTGGGTAAGCAATGGTTTATTTTCATTTTCAATCTTAAGTCGACAAGTGCCCTCTGTTTTGTGAAGAAGTAGAGTAATCAATAGAATTAAACCACGGATAATGAATCTGGAACTCCACATCTTTAATCAGTTAAGCAGTCGACTGTAACAAATACAACTAAATTAGTTATAAAACAATACTTCAATTTATATTGATTTCAAGTTTTAAACTTTTTTGAGTCCTTTGGCTTATCGCACTTCTGAGCAATGCAATTAAAACAAAATAGCTTTATTACAGTCGACATAAGCGACTTATATTAAGCGCTATTAGAATTAATCAACCAAATAATAAAAGAAATTTTGTTTGTTAAGTATGAAGTTGATGATGGAATAGACAACTTTTAATGTAATTGATTTAAGAATAACAAAATGGTGACGTAAGAAAATTTGTTTGTCATTTTCAACTCCACTATTGATATTTGTGATATACGCGAGATATGTTCGTGTATTAAAAAAAAAAAAATACTTTTACGAAGTGTATTTAGTTTCAAGAGGCAAGTTTTGAGAGTGAAATGTTTAAATTTGAACTATTAAATATTTTGTCTATTTTTATGAAAGTATTGTTAAACTGTTGTTGGTTCTTACATAGGTATCATTACAAACTATTTACTTAAGAATTAGTCAACATAATAAAATCAAGACAGCGTATGCCTCTTGCATACTTTTTTAAATGATATTAAATATAAAAGTCATGTTCTGCATCATGGTTTTAAAAAGCATCTTTAATATTTTTACAACTATTTTCCGATGATATTCATACTTGAGACAGTTTTTTAAGAATTAAATTGACTCATATTGATAGAAATTTAAAGCAATTTCCTTGACTTCTTAGTATAATTTTTATGGCATAATTCAATTAAAATTTAAACCGCTTATAGGGTTGCGACAGTTTCAAAAATATTCTCAAATTTCTGCATTATCAATAAATAAATTCAATTTTTGTAAACAAGTTGAAAAATTGCTGATCTTTTATATATTGTTCCTACATTGCAGATTCGTATGAAAGTATGTTTTTATGGATGTGAATACTTTTGTTTATTTAAATGACAATGTTTATAATATTGTTGAGTTAACATATCTTATCGCTTTCAGAAGCTACGTCTGCTACTGTAATCACTTAAAAAAATTTGCAAAATAAGTAAGCTTTAGTTTTCTCCTTATCTGTGTGAAAATGTATGTTTTAATACTATTTTTGAAAAAAAAAGTAAGGAAATTATTTTATAACCACAAATCCTAAGCAGATATTATATAAAATAATTATATAATTATAATCTAATATATAAAATCAAATGTTTGTCTGTCTGTCTGTCTGTCTGTTCCGTATAGGCTCACGCACTGTTTATCCGATTGCGCTGAAATTTGAACACCGAGTACCTTTCATAGTGAGAAAGAACATAGGGGGTGTAAAAAAGTGGGCGGAAGTATGTGGGCGTGGCACTCTAGAATAACTTCTAAACGCCTGGACCGATTTCAATGAAATTTGGCATGAAGGTTCAACTGCTTCCAAAATAAAACATAGGCTGTAAAAAATTCCAAAGACTTACGTAAGAGGGCGCTTTAAGTAGTGCATTTTTAAGACTCAATAACTCCTAAACGTCTGGACCGATTTCAATGAAATTTGGTATGAAGGTTCAACTGCACCCAAGATAAAGCATAGGTAAAAAATTGGGCGAAAGTATGTGGGCGTGGCACTCTATAATAACTCCTAAGCACCTGGACCGATTTCAATTAAATTTGAAATGAAGGTTCGACCTTGCCCAAGATAACATAGGCTATAACAATTCCAAAGACTTCCGTAAGAGGGCGCTTTAAGTAGTGCGTTTTAAAGACTCAATAAGTCCTAAACGCCTGAACCGATTTCAATGAAATTTGGTATGAACGTTTAACTGCACCCTTTAACAATTCCAAAGACTTCCGTAAGAGGGCGCTTTAAGTAGTGCGTTTTAAAGACTCAATAAGTCCTAAACGCCTGAACCGATTTCAATGAAATTTGGCATGAACATTCAACTGTACCCAAGATAAAACAGAAAATATAAAAAATTCGGCGTTTTAAGTAATGCATTGTTAAGACTCAATAACTCCTAAATGACTTGATCGATTTTACTTAAATTTGGTACGTGAAATAACTTGACTCTGCAACAGAATTGAGCTATTTAAATTTCAGAAAACTTCCGTAAGATGGCGCTTTATTCAATCAACTATGTTCGGCTCATTCACGTCAAAACGGATGAACCGATTTTGATGAAACTTGGCAAGCATTTGTATCTGTTACTGAAATAGATTCTATGCTTTTAAAAGTTCTTTCGACAAAAATCAAGGAATGAGCCGTAAGCAAAGTCAAGAATACGAACGAAAAAAATAAGTTTAACGAATACCACCAGAAGCTATATAAAGCTGAAAAAAAAATTAACCGAACAGTATCGACTAAAACCGAAGTTGAACGAAGACAATGCAAAAATCGAATCGATGCTAATGGATTTTTTAAAATTGGAATTTATTTGAGATAAAATTGCATTTTAAATGCATGCTAAGAAAAACTTTAAACGAATTTTTCTCGAAATGACTTTTCAAACTGCACTCAGAAAAAAATTTCTCGGAATATGATAAAAATGGCATCATATTTACTGAAAAATGTTATTGACTATGCTCCAGAGAATGCTTTTCTCTAAATGCGATCCTGAAAATTCTCTAAAAATTATAAAAACCTTCTATGAAAAAGAGAAATATATAAAAATAATTCGATTTTAGAGAAAAAGACTCTTTATTTTTAAGAAAAAATTTGTTTTATTGAAGAAAATACTTCTCATAGTGCATTTTTTATCAAAACATAGGAACAATTTTTAATTTTCTATATATTTTTCTCTTTAAATGAGAATTTTTTTGTGCGAGAAATATATTTTTCATTATAAGAGACATTGAAATATTTCCATTTCCTAGAAGTGAAGAAATATTTCTTCGAAAATGTGAAAATTTATTCTAATTGAAGAAAATTTTATTTGAAAAGAGAAAATTGCTGTTATCGAAAATAGAGAAATTTTTCACCGGAGAAAGATTGTATGTGTTTTTTTTCTGAGTGTGGATGCCCATTTTCCTCAGAAACCAGACGTCAGATCGAGACGTTGAAAATGTCATTTTTTGTTTTAACCGCGTCTGGCAGGTACACTTTTATGGAAATTTGACTAAACACTTTCGACGGAAAGAGGGGGAAAAACCCCAAAAAACAATAATTTAAAAAACGATAATTTAAAAAACGTTAAAATCAGAGCAGTTTTAAAATCGTCCTCTTTTTGTGCTCGAGGTACAACCCCGAGTTACACCGGCTTATATCCGCTAGTAATATAATATAAATAATTTTTAGTCATTGAAAAATCTTGTAAATATCTTAGTACATCAAATAGTGAGATTTTTTGTATGAAGAGGCAAATAAAAAGTCAATAACCTTATAACACGTGTATAAATTTAAACAAAATAATCGCTCCTTGTCCAGCTTGTGAAATCAGCAGTAAATTCGAAACTCTGAAGTACGCAATAAAAAAAAACTAGTAAGGAGACAATTGGAGACAATTGCAAAAACCAACTAAAGAGTGATCCAATACGAGATCCCTTTTTCAACTGCACTTTTTTGACAGATGTAATATGTCAAATGGCTTGGCCATATGACAGGCGCGCACCCAGGAAAAAATTTTGGGGGGGTTTTACGTTTACATTTTCTAACTTATTTAAATTTAAATAATGTTATAAATATTCATTAAATAATGTTAAGAGAACAATGTCAATTTTTCTTTTATTTTGGACCCTTAGGGATTTCCTAGACTCTTACGAACACTTTACAGGGGTAGACCATTTATTAACACAGTCTGCCCAGTTTTATTAACACATTTCTGCCAAACCAGATCCGCTCACACAATTTGGATAAATTTTCATACACGACTGTATGATCAATTGATTCAAAATGATCAAAAACAAACATTCAGCTCCATACCTCAATGCGTTGCTGAGTTATTCATGGGGTTATTTTGAACCCACTAGGCCATCGTGATAGCTTTTTCCGAAAATTGTTAAAATAATTACAATGCGTATTTAACGACAAAACTGCTAATTGATATCTGCACCGATTACTTTTAGCGGTAGATGGCAAAACTAACACCTGAACGGCTGATTTCAGTTGATTACCTATTATTTTCTTTATTTTCTACTTTCCACTGCCGCTATTTCCACCACCGGAAAATTAATGATTTTCGTAGTCTGGTAACTCTAGTCAAATGGCAGACTTTCAAGGATACATCTAGTTGTCTAAGAAATTTTGATCTATGACCTGACCATCCCCATCAAAAGTATTGCGATATTTCTTACCCAATCTTTTTAGTGATTTATTGAAAAAAAATATTTTCATGGATATTTTTCTATCCAAATGGGTTTTCCAATGGCAAATGGGTTAACTTGCATATGTTTTGAGTCTTTGTAGCCTCAAGAATGGTATATTAGGCTGGGTCAATTTTTGTTTTCAAAAAATCGTAGGCGCGGAAAAGTTCTACGGAAAATTCTGACCATCTTTTCCCAAAAAACACTAAATCGATTTCGAGCCTCCGGTTTTTCGAAAGAAAGTCTGAAATTGTGTTTTGCTACAAAATGTGAACAAATTGAAAAAAAGACCAAAAAAAGTACTATACTGATGTACAAATTTAAGTGGTTTCGAACTAAAATTTAATTTATTAATTTATTTATAAATTGCACGTGTTTGTTTCATCATTAGACTGCGGATTATATGCAATTGCATATAAGTTGCATATCTTGCATATTGCATATATTCTTCATATTGCATATATCTTGAATATGTTGCAAACAAGTTGCATAGTTTGCATTTATCTTCCATATGCTGCATAAAACTTGCATATGTTGCATATATCTGGCATACGTTGCATACAACTTGCATATGTTGCATACAACTTGCATATGTTGCATACAACTTGCATATGTTGCATACAACTTGCATATGTAGCATTTATCTTGCATATGTTACACACAACTTGCATATGCTGCATGCAACTTGCATATGTTGTATACAACTTGCATATCTTGCATAAAACTTGCATATGTTGCCTTCAAGGCTATAAGGGGGACCAAAGGTTAAATTTTAACTTAAAAATACCTGCATATTACCTTGATTTCAATGAGAAATCATATTTTCAAGTTGGATATAACTTGCATATAACCTGCATATAACTTACATATAACTTGCATACAACTATGCATATATATTGCATATTGTAAGAAACTGGAGGATAACTTGTATAATATAGAAATATAACGGTAAGGTCCGTTGAAACATTAATATTGATAAAACAATTTATCTGCATTAAAATCCGCAGTCTATTCATTATGTATCAACTTAAAATAAAAAAATTGTAAGATTTCATGATAAGATTACAATAGGGGTATTCACGATTCAGTGCAGTTGTCAGTGTAGTTGAGGACTTGAGGACTTGTGCACTTTACAAAAACAAAATAAACGTACATCAAAAATCTACACAACTACATTTGTACTATAGCCTTAAACTTGAGGACTTGAGGACTTGAGCAGTTGTGTAGTTGTGTACATTGAAAAATTTGACAGGTTTGAAAAAGTGATGCAACATTTAAGAGTTTAAGTACCAATTACTTGATAAATAATGATCTCATTCAAATTATAATAATAATCTCAATAAAAATCATAATAATAATCTCAGTTAAAATTATGGTGTGCTTACGAAAACCTAACTGCACAACTGCACAAGTCCTCAAGTCCTCAACTACACTGGCAAGTGCACTGAATCGTGAATACCCTTAATAATATTTTGAAAATTTGTTGAAAATAGAAGAACAACATTTGAAAGCTTGATTTGCTGTTATCGTTTCATTATTTCATTTTGAATTTTGTGAAATCTATTGTATAATTCCACTTGTTAGAAAATATGTTGTTTTGATGACAGTAAGTAAATAAATAACAAAATAAGTAAACTTGATCTACAAATTTCATGCCATATTCAAGGAGTAATGTTCAACTTTTGGCCAGTGTTCGACGAGTTGTTGAAAAAATCAACAGTTATGGAGGCAGTTATAGTTGTGACAGCAGATAGTCGAAGAAAAACTCCACGACTTGAAAGCAAACAGGACTTCCTAAAACAATCTTTTCAATTTTATATTGAGTTTAGCTATTTTAGATTCTTTTTGTTCTTTTTCTTTAAAACCTTTTGTTAATTTATCGCTTTTAATTTGAATTTGAATTATAGAAATTTGTTTTTTTTTTTACTTCGTTTTTTCACTAGAATCATAATATTAACCCTTTTGAAATTTTGATCAAATATGAAAATATGATAAGATTTTTCTTAAATGAGGATTTTAAAGTTCGACTTTTTTTCAAAAATCAGGAAATTTTTATGCTAATACATGTTTTTTTACACAAATTCAAACTTTCTCTCAAAAAACCGGAGGCTCGCAATCAATTTTAAACCAAAGGTTTCTGGGGCAAACCTGTTCAGAATATTTTCCGCGCCTAAGATTTTTTAGTTTTTTTCACCCATACAAATTGGCCCGCCCTATTGTACATACCTGTAAAATCTAATAGTATTGTTGATTTATCATGTTTTTGGTGAAAAAAAGATATGGGTGCGTTAGTTATGCCATCCTCAAACTTCTCGACCATCATTACAACTTTCAAAGTCGTATAAATTGATCAATTTTGAATTTCAGTTGATTAGAAATGAGGAAGAAATTAAAGAAAAGTTACAGCGTAAGACCATATCTTGCCCGGGATTCAAACGCGGTACCTGGAATGGTGGTCAAACACAATTTCCAATCGACTTAGTAGATTCCGAGGTAGTTTTATGTTTTTGATTTAGTGCTTTTTGATTTTGTGGCAATACTTTTCTAAGTAGTGCTTTCTAGAAATATTTAGCGAAAATTATAAAAACAATATATAACACAACAAAAAATAGCTTAAAATAATACAACTGAAAATACTTCATAATTTGTATCGTTTTGCTTTACAAATTTTATTTGTCTTTCATTTGATTTTAGACTTGAATTCTATATGAAGAGTATAATACTCTGAGTATTGAATCCTGTGTTTTAAGATCCCTTTATTTTTATTAATAGTTTTCATAAGAAGTTTTTATACCCTAAACCTGAAAGGTCTTAACTTTGTGCAAACGTTTGTAACGCATAGAACGAAGCGAGTCCGTAATAGAAAAGTATATATATTCTTGATCAGCGTCACCTCGTGAGTCGAGCTATTCATGTCCGTCCGTCCGTCTGTGTGTTGTCCGTATACACAGGATAAGAAGACGGAGTAGAGATAATTAGATGAAACTTGGTACACATGGTCACATGCACCCAAGGATCTGCACTATTGAATATTTTTGGAATCCGCTCACGGACACGCCTACCTCCCATGCAACGCAAAAATTTAAAACTGCATAACTCAGCTCATAATAAGCCTACAACAATAAAATCTGGTGTGTATGTGTTTTATACCAACACAAAGATGTTTTCGAAAAATTGACGTCATTCACTCACGGACACGCCCACCTCCCATACAACCCAAAAATTTAAAACGCAATAAATAAGCCTGTGTTTAACCTAAAGAGCTAAAATTCGGCACATATGTTTTTTATGACAAAACAAAGATGATTTTGAAAAATGGACGTCATCCGCCTACAGACACGCCCACCTCCCATACAACCCAAAAAGTTTAAAACTCAATAATAAGGTTATGTTTGTCATAGAGAAATTAAATTTGGTATGTATGTATTTTATACCAAAACTAAGGGGTGTTCAAAAATTGGGAGTAATCCGTCCATGAACTCGCCCACCTTCCATAGCGAAAGCACAATAAAGGCATTAACTGTGAACTACAGGAATAAAACTTGGTATGTGTAAAATTTTCATCAACATTTAAATGCATTGAAAATATAGGCTTCATCCGCCAACGGACACGCCCATTTACAATAAAAATTTTTTTGTTTTTGAAAAGTGGGCTTAGGGTATTTCATAGTCGGCCTAGACCGACTTTAGACTTTCTTTACTTGTTTACTCTAAGAATTTTTATTCAAATCTTTTAATTTTTAACAGTTTGCCTCATACATTTTATTTTCATTCATTTGGGGGGGAGGGGAGGTTGGTTCAACCAATCTTCAAAAATATTGAACCCAAGTTAATCGAGTTCCTAGTCTCGAACGCCAGCACACTCGGCTAAACTTGAAGTTACGAAACTATGATAAAATTTCATTAAGTTCGATGTTTTTTCGTTTCAAGCAAGAATATTTTTCAGTTGATGGGTATTTGCTCTTAATTCAAAATAATTTATTTTCATTTAAAAAATAAAAGACAAGTCATTAGAATCAATGCAGCTTTCTTTATAAATAAAACACAAAACATTTTCTTTTAATTAAAAATAAATTTTCGCCAGCTGTAAGTTGTGCACATTTACTTTTAATTTGAAAGTTTTATCTTTTAATTATACCCTAAACCTGAAAGGTCAGGGTATATTAACTTTGTGCAAACGTTTGTAACGCATAGAAATAAAACTTGGTATGTGTAAATTTTTCATCAACATTTAAAAGCATATAAAATATAGGCTTCATCCGCCCTTGGAGACGCCAATAAAAATTTTTTGTTTTTGGAAAGTGGGTTTAGGGTATTTCATAGTCGGCCTAGCCCAACTTTAGACTTTCTTTACTAGTTTTAATGTAATTTTGCCTCAGTGTACTAGAGATGGGATCTTCTGTTTTTTTGGAAACTGTTGATTTTTAGCTGGTTCGCTGTTTATGTAACCTTATTCATCGAAATAAATGCGCAATGGAAAGCGTTCGTGTACTTTCAACCTGAGAAAAGTGGCATAGGGGAAGAGTGGCATGAAAGAGCCAAGTTTTGAAAGAGCCATCATGATTTACTCGGTAGTTTTCATACGAATGCTTCTTAAATTATAATTTTTAAGAAGCAATACTCGCCATATGGCACCCACGAACATTTGACAGTTCACTGATAATAAACGACGTTGGTGTATCGTATTTTGAATTTCTTCATCATTAAGTGAGTTTTTCAGATCATTTTATTTGTTTTGTGACGTCTTCACCTTTAAAACTAACAGTAATATTATTATACTATAATTTTATGGATATATTAGGCCTACCAATAACATATTTATTTTGCCGGAAAAATCTTGATTTCATACTAATTTTTGAGGTTATGTTTCTTTGGACAATATGTTTTGAAAGAGCTGGGTTACGGTGGTATGAAGAAGCGTAAAGGAAGTTTAAATTATTTTTGTCAAAAATGTTTTTAAGTGTTTTAAACCTCTTATTTTGTTTTTGGAATAGGTCTTATTATTAAAGATTTTCTTCAAAGCGATTTAATTTTTTTGCTAAACATATTTTTAAGTTTTTTAACTATTTTTTGTTTTTAGTTTTGAATTTTTTTATTTATTTAATTTGTTTTTGTAAAAACAATACTTTTTATAATAACAATTAATATTTTCAATAAAATATTCGTTATTTTTCGTGTTAACTCTTGTAATAAGAAGATGGCTCTTTCAAAACTTTGGTTGGCTCTTTCAATGCCCATGTGTTATGAAAGAGCCGAATTTCATATTTTTTATAAATGGCTACAGGTCCAAGAATATTGTTGATTTTGGAAAATATTTCATGGTATTACGTTCATAAATGAATGAGAAAATACTTTTGATACAAGTATTATAATTTTATTAATTATTTTTATATATTTTGTAACTGTTTTAAAACTGGCTCTTTCATGCCACTCTTCCCCTACATTTTTACCGTTGACGACCAAGACATATAGGTTCCGCGATTTTTGACGCCTTTGCAGGTCGAATACATTTGTTGTCGTGATACTTTTGTTTAGTAATATGAGATCGCAGAACACGAATCCAGTATCAGATTTTCAAATTCCCCAGCGGTTCAGGAGCGGTTGTCAAAGGGTTAAGGTACGAATGAAAGTGAATTGGCTGACTGAAGATAGTTTTAAGTACGACTTAAAATGAAATAGCCGTCTAAAGTTGATTTTTGGTGAAAATAGGAAAAATGGTACAACTGACATTGATCCGTTCATAATTGTTGTAAATAAAAGTCAATATTTGAAACAAATTTCAGTAAACAATAACAATTGGCCAACTCTTGAAAAAGCAAGGGAAGTAGCTTAAACATTTATTTTATAATACGCTAATGGCACTCCATAATCAGGCTAGAGTGACTTTAAGAGTGTCATTAATCTACTTGTTTTTAATAAAATAAGCTTAAAGAATAATTTATTTTAATCATCTGGCTTATCTTTATAATAAATAGGCAAAGGGTTTATTTTTGCATAAAATGCAAATAACCTCAATAACCCCTTTGCCAAATGCAAAAAAAATCCACTTAGGCGTGTTTGCTACAGCAAATCTCTGAAAATGCCGATGCGGCAAAAACTTCTTAATTGATCGCTGAATCGTTCACATAAAAGTTAAAGTCGAGCATTCATTTTAGTCAGTTTTGTTTAGGCTGTGTTTTGAGCATAACATACCTAAAGGACCTATAGACTTCCTAAAAAAAAATTAAATATTACAAAGTGAAAATATGAGTGGCGCTTTTTTAAGACAACTCTTATTTTTCTCATTTAGTGTCAGCTTGATATCTGCTGAGTGTTCATTCAGTCTAAATGGAGAAATCGTTATTGAACAAAGGTTCGGTTTTCATCGCATGATATTAAAAAAAAAAAATACACAAATATCACTTTATGTTGGTGAAAACATTAAAGCATATTGCGAAACGTCTTTTGAGTGAGTTGCTTGAGATATTTTATGAGTAAAAATGATAAATATTTATTTAGATATCAAAATGATTATCTCGGGAATCAGATTGAGATAAGTTGCAACAGCCGCTATGCAAATTATAGAAGAGTTGGGAGCAACACATGGTCTCAGCTCTATTATGACTTGCATTGTAGCAGAGGAGCCTTAATATCGCTTTACGAGAACTTTCACCATTTACCCAAATGTTGGCCCTACACATCGTTGGTAATTGCTGCAAGTGTGTTAAACTTCACTTCAACTGTTTATGCTGGCATTTGTTATAACTGGAATGAGAAGGACCTTAAGTATGTCAATTATTTGGCATACAAACCAAAAAATTTTATCAATTCTCTAGAGGTAAGTATCGTATATTAAAAAACACGCGGAACGCATACATTGAAGCAGTGCGAATACAAAAGTCAAATAAATAAGTGATGATAACGTTTTGGCCAATACAGCAATAACTCTTATAGCGTTTTAGCTTAAAATTTAACCTTTTCCATATTCAAAATAAGTTAATTCATTTATGAGAGAATTTAATCAATATTTATTTAAATTTGAAATTGAAGATAACATATAAACAAACTACCAAAATGCAAAATTCTATTGAATTCTAAGTTACAAAAACCAACGTTTTACGGTTTAAAAAGGGTTTTTAGATCATATTCAACGTTTTTAAGTTTTTATTCAAACTTATTAATAAAACTAGGTCGTAGCAATCGCTTAGCAAATGCATAAGCTGGCCACATAAATAGGTACGTTGAGAATACATATTAGTTGGGTAGCTCGCTTTGAAAAATTTTTTCTTAATACTATAAAAGAAAAGATAAGGGGTATTCACACTGCCTTGGGTTGTTGGGTAGATTGGCAAATGCCATACATTTTGTTTTTGTAAAAGTGCCATTCTACCCAAGTTCCCATCTACGAATCTACTCTAGCTGACACCCTAACTTGTTTGGGTAGATTGATTGAGTACTTTTTTCATGGGTTACCACCTTTTCCAAAAGTGGGCAATAATTGAATTGACAAAAACTGAAACAAAGTAAACAAATTATAAGTGAAAAAAAATGACAAATGTGTTAAAATGAGTTATTTTACAATTTTTGAGATAAAACTTATTAAATGTCGAAAATTTCACGTTAAAAATTACTTCAATATAAAATAACCTTTTTACGCCCGTACAATGGCCTAAATTTTAAGCTCATACAATAACATAAACAATATGGTGGCAACTCTTTTCTAGCTGTCACTCATCTCTCATCAGCTGTTATTCTACAAAGTACTCAATCGCAGTAATCAAAAGCACTCAATATACCCCTACCCAACTACCCAAGTCAGTGTGAATACCCCTATTATCTCTTCCGATTATCTTAAACGAAAAAATTAAATTTTTTAATTTATTTCAGTTTTTTTCCAATATTATGGGCCAAAGTCACGTGTGAGGTCATTACTATATAGAAAACAAGTATATATATTTTGTATAAACGTTACAAAAGTTATGAACGATAAAGTGAAATGTATGTCAGAAAAAGAGATTGCGAAAAAACGTGTAATTTGGCCATCGTAATTCTATGTTGGTGAAAAGTTTATTTTGTTTTTAAAATTAAAGAAAAATCACTTTTTGACATAGAACCAAATTACAAATTTCAAAAATATTAAATTTTTCTTAATCGCTTTTCTACAGCTTTCTTATGTTACTTCATTTAAAAAAATTAAGTAATAGATGACGGAGATATGATTTATCGGAAATGACTGATTTTCAAATTATTTTTAAGATTGCTTCTTTAATAAAAAATTATTATCTCCATAATTTTTGAAAAAACTGCTACAAAAAAAACAAATAACTTATATTTCTATAAGTAGAAAAGGAACCTATAGAAAATTTCAAGTAAACAAGTCTAAAAGCATGTGATAAATTTTTAGAAAAAACTTGCATTAAAAAATAATTCTTTAGTTAATTTTACTTTTTAACTGCTCAAAGCTTCAGAAATATGTTATATAAGTGAATTAAGTGAACACTCAAATCTAAAAATGTTAAAAAAACACTTAAAGGCATTAAAAATCCAATTGGATTATTTCGATTTTTTCACAGAGTAAAAATAAAAACAACGAATGTTCGTTTGTTATCACATATTCAAAATGAGCGTTTGAATTAATAATTCAGGAACTTTCTTCAGATTTCCTTATTTTTTAACCGACTTCAAAAAGGAGGAGGTTCTCAAGTTGGTTGGTTTCTCTGTTTTTTTTTTTTTTTGTGAATGTATGTACATCGATTACTCCTAAAGTACTTGCGCGATTGCCGTAATTTTTTGTCAACATATAGAGATTCACGACAACTTTCTTCACGACCGGCATTTAATTATCTAAATGTTTCTTCCTAACAGATTTCCTTATTTTTTAACCGACTTCAAAAAGGAGGAGGTTCTCAAGTTGGTTGGTTTCTCTGTTTTTTTTTTTTTTTTTTTTTTTTTTTGTGAATGTATGTACATCGATTACTCCTAAAGTACTTGCGCGATTGCCGTAATTTTTTGTCAACATATACAGATTATCAACGCGGAGGTGCCTGTCTATGAAAGGGGGCGGTATTCGGAAAAGGGGCGTGTCTCTATAAGAAAAACACTGTATCTCAGTAAATATTGACACTACGGTAATAAAATTCACAGTAAACTTACAAGGGCAAGCACAAATATTTAAAATGACAATCACTTAAGTGGGCGTAATTCTAAAAAAAGGTGTGGCAATATTGTAAAATTGCCACTTGTGGTGACCGTGGCATGCAGGTTAAGTGTGTGGCTTAGCATACTTGGAGCCCGGGTTCGATCCCCAGCCGCGGCGAAAAGTTTTTTTAAAAAAAAAAAATTTTTCTGATCGGTCACCACCTCTCTGCAGACAATGGCAAGCCTCAGAGAGTAAATAATGCCATGTAAAGCTTTTTGAGAACATGAGCCGTTCGGAGTCGGCATAAAACATGTAGGTCCAGTTCTCGGTCAATTGTGTGCAAACATTTAACAACACACACAACACAATTGATCATAAGAAGCTCGGTCAAAGTCATTTCAAGTGCTGAAATGGCCAATTTGTTTTTTTTTTTTTTTTTTATTCAAGTTATTGTTTCGGTCTTAATTTGATTAAAAAAAGGCTAAAAGTTAAAAGGTTAAGGTTAAATTTGAAATGGAAAACGTTTAATTTTAACTAAAAAACTCAAAAACTGTTTTTGAGTTGTAAAAGTTTAATTTGATTTGGAAAAAGTTTGATTTGAAATATTAAAGTTAAAATGTTATTATATCACTATGAGTAAAAATTATTTTTTTTCTTATTTAATCCACATAGAACAAAGAGAATGAACTAAAAATCAGAACAGTACCAACCGGTATTAAAATAGTAGGATATGCGTCGAAATTGGAGTTCATGAAGTGAGTACATAAAGCTAAAAACGTAAAAATATGTTTATGGTTATATTTATGTTAATGGTTTTCGTTACGATTGTGGTTATGGTTATGGTTGTGGTTATGGTTATGGTTATGGTAATGGTTATGGTTATGGTTATGGTCATGGTTATGGTTATGGTTGTGGTTATGGTTATGGTTATGGTTATGGTTTTGGTTTTGGTTATGGTTACGGTTATGGTTATGGATATGGTCTTGGTTATGGTTATGGTCATGGTCATGGTCATGGTTATGGTTATGGTTATGGTTATGGTTATGGTTATGGTTATGGTTATGGTTATGGTTATGGTTATGGTTATGGTTATGGTTATGGTTATGGCTATGGTTATGGTTATGGTTATGGTTGTGGTTATGGTTATGGTTATGGTTATGGTTATGGTTGTGGTTATGGTTATGGTTATGGTTATGGTTATGGTTATGGCTATGGTAATGGTTATGGTTATGGTTATGGTTATGGTTATGGTAATGGTTATGGTTATGATTATGGTTATGGTTATGGTCATGGTTATGGTTATGGTTATGGTTATGGTTATGGTTATGGCTATGGTTATGGTTATGGTTATGGTTGTGGTTATGGTTATGGTTATGGTTATGGTTATGGTTATGGTTATGGTTATGGCTATGGTTATGGTTATGGTTATGGTTGTGGTTATGGTTATGGTTATGGTTATGGTTATGGTTATGGTTATGGTTATGGTTATGGTTATGGTTATGGTTATGGTTATGGTTATGGTTATGGTTATGGTCATGGTTATGGTTATGGTTATGGTTATGGTTATGGTTGTGGTTATGGTTATGGTTGTGGTTATGGTTATGGTAATGGTTATGGTTATGGTTATGGTCATGGTTATGGTTATGGTTGTGGTTATGGTTATGGTTATGGTTATGGTTTTGGTTATGGTTACGGTTATGGTTATGGATATGGTCTTGGTTATGGTTATGGTCATGGTCATGGTCATGGTTATGGTTATGGTTATGGTTATGGTTATGGTTATGGTTATGGTTATGGTTATGGTTATGGTTATGGTTGTGGTTATGGTTATGGTTATGGTTATGGTTATGGTTATGGCTATGGTAATGGTTATGGTTATGGTTATGGTTATGGTTTTGGTTTTGGTTATGGTTACGGTTATGGTTATGGATATGGTCTTGGTTATGGTTATGGTCATGGTCATGGTCATGGTTATGGTTATGGTTATGGTTATGGTTATGGTTATGGTTATGGTTATGGTAATGGTTATGGTTATGATTATGGTTATGGTTATGGTCATGGTTATGGTTATGGTTATGGTTATGGTTATGGTTATGGTTATGGCTATGGTTATGGTTATGGTTATGGTTGTGGTTATGGTTATGGTTATGGTTATGGTTATGGTTATGGTTATGGTTATGGTTATGGTTATGGTTATGGTTATGGTTATGGTTATGGTTATGGTTATGGTTATGGTTGTGGTTATGGTTATGGTTGTGGTTATGGTTATGGTTATGGTTATGGTTATGGTAATGGTTATGGTTATGGTTATGGTTATGGTCATGGTTATAGTTATGGTTATGGTTATGGTTATGGCTATGGTTATGGTTATGGTTATGGTTATGGTTATGGTTATGGTTATGGATATGGTTATGGTTATGGTTATGGTTGTGGTTATGGTTATGGTTGTGGTTATGGTTATGGTTGTGGTTATGGTTATGGTTATGGTTATGGTTATGGTTATGGTCATGGTTATAGTTATGGTTATGGTTATGGTTATGGTTATGGCTATGGTTATGGTTATGGTTATGGTTATGGTTATGGTTATGGTTATGGTTATGGTTATGGTTATGGTTATGGTTATGGTTATGGTTATGGTTGTGGTTATGGTTATGGTTGTGGTTATGGTTATGGTTATGGTTATGGTTATGGTTATGGTTATGGTTATGGTTATGGTTATGGTTGTGGTTATGGTTATGGTAATGGTTATGGTTATGGTTATGGTTATGGTTATGGTTATGGTTATGGTTATGGTTATAGTTATGGTAAAGCATAGCAATCCTACAAAGCTTTTCTGTCGAGAATAGTATTTTGTTTCGGCGCATTGTGGCATGCCCGAGCTGTTTAGACGGAAATAAATCTATAACTCAGAAATAAACTATTTCTGGACACGGTATGATTTCAATTTTGAATAAGGCCATTGAGTGGTATGTCTTGCTTACATGTTAAGTTCGTACACATAAGCCTTGTAAAGCAAAAGTTACAAAAAGTTGTGTGAAAAAGTTAACTGATATTCAAGATTGCTCACGTATTAGACTTAAATTGTGTAACTTGGTTCGAACTATGGTGCTTGTCGGCAACTGTTATAATAATGGGGTGGTAACATTATGACTTCACCCACGTTTTTGAAATCATTATAATTCCTGAGTCGAAGTGTGATCGTTATATTTACAACGCCCAGCTAAAGGGTGTGTTTTTAAGCGTTCAGTTTTAAAAATTGAAAAAAAAAAACAGAAAAGTTGCAATAGTTGATGTATTGATACATGGAGTAATACATTAATGCCTGCCATTTTTAAAGCTTATTTCATGTAAATTAATTACAATCCTGACCATACTTTGTTTGTTATTCATATTGCAATTTTCGTGACAATCATTTCAAAATAGTTTTATTGAAAACACATACGCAAAATGTTTGCAACAAAAACAGTAATTTTTTTGCCAAGAGCATATCATATTTGTCAGAAACATACAACATGATCGTATACAACATTATATGTTTATGCAATATTCGTGTTCGGCTTGCTTGTTTTGTTTGAATTTTATTCGCTCACACGCCATAAGCGATTGGCATAATGGTTAGTGTGTTGGACTATGATGAGCGACGGTCCGCGTTCAAATCCCGGTGATGGAAAATTGGTCAATTGTAATGATATGCAATTTTTTCTTAAACTATTTGCTTGTATAAATTTTAGTGAAAATAATTAAAAAAAATTTAAAATTAGAAAAAAATTTAAATTTAAAATACGAGCTCGGTTTGGCTTGAGAATTGAACCTGGGATATTAATTCAAATCAAATTAACAAGCGCTTAACCAACTAAACCACGAAATAAGAATTTTGCTCGCGATTTAATTGTATAGGTACATAGCTTACTATAACTTAGTTGCCTCAAAACTGGTCACCGTAAACATAATAGGGGTATTCTCGCTGTCTTGCAAAACCCTTGCAAGGTGTAAGAATTGCAAAAATTGCAGAATCTTGCAACCCGTGCAACGATACAACAACAAAATACAAGCGATAAAAGTTTTGCAATTCGTGCAATCTGTGCAACAGTGATACCCATGTTTTGAGTGGACGTGCAACCTTGCACTCTGATTGAGGGAATTTGTTAATTATAGTTCGTGTGCGTCAGAGTAAGTATTTAAATTTTTTCTTTTCGCCTGTTCGCGGCATTTCTTTTAATATTCACAATATTTGTGGTTTTGTGCGCTAACGCAGTGTTGCATATTTCAGTATTGCAAGGTTGCATTTTCAATAATTTTGCATCTTTGCTATACTGCGAGAATACCCCTAATATATGTATTGTATCAAATTAGCATAGTTGCTAGTGAACATAATATATAAATCATAACAAAGTAACTTGCTAACGCAAACTATTTATGTTAACCGTAAATTAGAAACATGTTTCTAGTAAAAATAAACTTGTTTGCTCTCAATAAGTTTTCAAGCATAATAGTTTCCTCTCCCATTATGTTTGCGGTACATATATTTTTTTTGCGTGTGTGGCTGGCGTGCCCCTGCACACGAAAGACTTCATGTAACTCCTTCAAAAAATAGTATAGTGGGGTCAAATTGGAAAGAAATTCGATAATTACAGCTCGGTACCTTGCTCCATTAACTGTTGCGTTGAGATTTTAATTATTTTTTTAGAAGAACGATCCAATGATGGCCCACAAACCGTACCAAATAGTGCATTGGCAGCTCCTTAACTGCCTCTGTCTGCTCTTCAGTCCAAATTCGGCAATTTGGTATGTTGATGTACCTTCACTGGACTTCACTGAAGACAATTTTTCGATAAAAAAGTGGATCTTCATCCAACTTTTCTCAGGCCCATTCACCAAACAAATGACATTGTGTTAAGTCATCCGGCTTTAGTGCTTATACCAGCTGTATTTTGTATGGTTTTATACCGAGACCCTTACGTAAAATGTTCCAGATGGTCGAATAACTCAGTCCCAATTGTTTTGAACGGCGACGAATTGACATATCGCGATCTTCGTTGACACAGACCGAGACAGCAGCAATATTCTGCTCGATACGCACACTTCGCATATGAGTTGGTGAATTGATGTCAAATAAAGTGAAACTGATGTAAAATGTAGTCAGAATTCCTTGAATAGCCTGTTCGGTGGGACGATAATGAGGACCATAAAATGGAAATAATCTGCGAAAAAAATTGTCAACGGTTGAAATTTCTTATGTTTAAGTGAAGAACTTCAGTAAAATAAACGATAGCAATACCTTTTTAAATGAAATTTTATGAGAAATCACAATTTTAAATAAAATATGGGTTGAGAGAGTTATTCTTATTTTAAATTAATGACCCACCTATGACCTCAGATAATCCCATCGCATTCACTTGGCCATAGAATCATACATTATTAAATGTGGATCCATCCAAATGTTAAGATCCATTATTAAATGTGGTTAAGTATAAAACAAACAAATTTTGGTAACATTTTAGGAAACTTTCGGACTTTACAAAAAAAAAAAACTACGATATAGAGTATAGAATTTTAGAAATTTTTTATTTGAAATTTACAATTTTTGTACATAATTTGTTATGGACTAGTTAATAGTTATGGTCTAGTTTATGATAATTGTAATGATTATTGTAATTATATTATTTTAATTGTTACTTTTTCTGCTCAGTTCAAAAAAATTTGCCGATGCTTACAACATACTACAAGAAAAATATACGCTGCTGAAGAACTTAGAGTTTGATTATTCAAATCTCATGCAGGATATGCCATTGCAGGATGTTTTTGAGAAATATGATGACATTTTAAGCATCATTTGGTGGCGAAACTTGCGTCTTAACAATTGGCGCACCTTCCTTGATCTATTGGAGGAGCGCAGTAAAACATTTAAATACAATGTGATAATTGGTACATCGGGACAGATGTACATTCCAAATCCGGCAAATAATTGCAAGGCTAAAGAAGTTTTTGCCATAGAAATAGAACAAGAGTTAAGGAAAGTAGCGCCCCTTTATATTTGGTCTTATTTAAAAACAATCTCAGGCAATTCAACGGAAGACTTTGTCGTAATTGGGTATAATTCACCTTTCGTAAGTTTTTCTTCTTTAGCAGCTATTCTTATTATATTATAAAATTTTATTTCAAGTATACCGCTAACGATTCATCAATTGTTTTGTGCGAAGATATATGCGAGAGTGTAGAGTGGATGCGTACATTTGGCATAAGGCGTCTGATGCCAACAATGGGTTTGATCATCTGTTGTCGCCCAGCTGATGTCGTTGATAAATTGGATAATTTTCCGTGGACAGCTGATGTTGTTGCTGAAGAGCCCAAAGTAGATGAAATTTATATAAATTCATCGTCGGAAGATCTAACAAATACCACATCTAACACAGAGGCAGATATCGGGGATTATAATTTAAATGATGAAGATTGATGAAAAAAGCATTTAAAAAAGGATAAATTTGTAATTATTATTATTATTATTTGTAACCAAAAATTTGTACTTTTCCTCTTGTATATCGCAAATCCTTTTATATAGATAACGTAATAATATGCATTTTCTAAAATAAAGATTTAAAAAAAAAATTTTGTTTTCTTTACTTGGGGTTTACATTCGACAGTAGTCTTTAAACAGTTGCAACACATTCACAATTTTTTAGCGTAGCTAGGGTTGGTGGCACCCAGGGCGGAAACTAAATTGTGCACCCCTTTAGAATTTTTTATAAAATAAGTCGATGAATCTTACTACATATTTTCGAATCAACCTCTACAAAAATGACATATTTTAGAAGAGATTCAAAAAAATAAACAAAACTATGCTATCCATAAATATTTGTTAATAAATCTAAAACTTTCAGAAACTTAGGCCCGTTAACTGATCTCCGAAGTTTAAATTCCTTAATCTCAGATTTCGTAAACAGAGTTTAAATTTTAAACTCAGTTAAAATTATTTTCGTAACTTATCTCATTTTTATCGGCAGTTTTCTTAAACTCTGTTTAAAAATTTAAACTGAGATTAAAAAACATATTTGAGCGGCACTGTAGTAAAAATTTTACAACTTTGACGTAGAACATCAAAATAATTAAAAAACTTTTGATAAAATAATGCAAATTGTCAGTTTCATTGAAATATTTTTTTTTCAAAACTTAAAATATGTTTGTTTTTTGTTTATTGTTTTGATTTTTTTGAAGTATGATTTTTTATTTTTTATTTTTTGTTTATGATTGAGAATATTTCCAATGTTCTCAGAGAATTTTTGACAAAATCTAAGTTTACATTTTTTTAAACCTAGAATTTCTGTGTTTAAATTTAAACTTGCCTCACCAAGTTAAATTTAAATTTTTTGAGATGAGGTATCGGCGTTAAAATTTAAACTGAGGTTAAGGAATTTTAAACTTTGTTTAAGCTAAACTTTGTTTAAAATTGAGATCAGTTAACGGGCCTTAAAGAATTTTCTCTGAATTGTTCCAATATTTTTGTCTACCGGGCTTATAAGTTGTGAGAGAAAAATTTAGTATCAGTCAGAGTCGTCAGATGAAATTACCACCAAATTTCTCTTTTTCTCTCACTTACTTACATAAGTACATTATGTGAATTGACCACTTACATGTGGTCAAATTACCACAAAATCCCACAAACTCCCTCTTATATGAAAATTTGGTCTGTTTATTGATGAATTGTACAAACATATGCATTAAGGTGCCTCGACTTGTATGAAGAAAAAAAAGTACCATTTGTACCCATTTTAAAATGAACCTTGATGTATTCTATGATCATTCCCAAAATATTTTGGCTATACCAAAATCCGTCAGTGAGCTAAACCATTTTGCAAAAACCTCCATAAATCATGTTTTCCGTATATAAACTGGCTAGTGTAATATATGTAAATAAATAAACTTTCTCAAATTATACGCCTGAAAAAGGTCTTTCAATTTGCATCAAAATTTGTATAAATTTGCAATTGAATTAAAGATAATGATGTAAAGTGCTTGCATTCAGCAGAATGATCAGAGTGTGATTTTTAATGAAATTTGTAGAACACGCAAATATACAAAATCGATACATATAAACCACCCAATCAAGTGCATTCAGTCATTTCAACAATTTTTTTAACGCATCGTTCACTTAATTCGTATTTCTGCCACGCGTGTTAAAAATGTCGATGAGGTATTTTGTGGTAATTTGTGGTAATTAGAGAAATTGTGGTAATTTGGAGTATATTGTGGTATTTGAGGTATTTTTTTCCAACGCTAGAGATTTTTACCACAAAATTCCATGGGAATCACCACATCCCACAATCGTTGAAACATACAATAAACACTATTTATCGTGATTTTCTGGCAACCAGTAACCACACAATATCACACACACACACACACACACACACACACACACACAAAATTGGCTATTTCAGCCCTTGAAAGGACTTCGACCATTGAATAATTACAATTATAATTATATTATAATTATTCAATGCTTCGACCTAGCTTATTATGATCAATTGTGTTATGTGTGTTATTAAATGTTTGCACACAATTGACCGAGAACTGGACCTTCATGTTTTATGCCGACTCTGAACGGCTAAAGTGCATGTTCTTAAGAAGCTAAGAAGAGTAAGAAGACATGGCATTACTTACTCGCTAAGGTTTGCCATTGTCCACTATGCAGAGATAGTGACCGATCAGAAAAATTTTTTTATTGAAAAAACTTTTCGCCGCGACTGGGAATCGAACTCGGGCATAATTGAAAAAAAAATAGGACCTGGAAGCAAAACGTTGACAAATTTTCCCTTGTGACCCTGAATTGGGGCCTCGATAGTCGAGTGGTAAGCGTGCTTGACTGCCAACCCGGAGGTTACGGGTTCGAATCCCGGTCTAGCCATGGTCCTACGCTCTTACCTTTCTTTAATTCTTTCCTCATTTTTAATCAACTGAAATTAAAAATTCATCAATAAATACGACCTTGGAAGTTGTAGTTGGTGGTAGAGATGTTTGTGGAATTAGATTGCTTGGTAGATTCAAATTCGCATGTTGATATAGCGCTCCGCCACACATACAACATTCTACACTAGTTTCTCTTGATTTCACTTTCTCTCCTACTTATCTATCTACCCATTTCCGAAACAAGGCTAACTTGACTGAATAGGTTTGACACCAGAAATCCTTGGTTCAAAGCTAAAAAACGAAAACAAAAAAAAAAAAATTTTAGTATAAATATTTTTTCGAAATCAACCCTCATTTTCTACATAACATTTAAATGAAAAGTTAAAATATTAAAATTAATTTAAAAGCATTTTTCATAATTTTTATCAATTTCTTTAAAGTATCTTTATTAATCTCCGCTTGGACTTTTATAGACAAGATTGAGGTCTGTAACATTTGACTGCTTTATAAATATCACCATAAATATCTCAATATCACAATATTACAGTGATTCCAAATTGATATCAGAAATTTGTTTCATTCTCATTATCTACAGAATTCACAAAGCAAACTTGCCCAGGTTGGACAAGGTCAAGAGTATGAATGGCTCAAAAAGAGCTGGCAATTCCAAGAAATCTATTGATTCTTCAAATTCGGTGATTGAGAACAAAATTTAATTTCAATAATTAGAATAATTTTTTAGGAACTGTGCATCTTATTTTCTCTTAAAAACTGTATTTTTGATAGTTTTTGTTGGTTGATTTGAACATAATAATATTTATTTTAGTAAAATAAAGGAGTCAGAAAACTATCTTTGAGTTTTTAAGACATCTTCAAAATAAAATAAAAAAAAGTCAGAACGCCATAAATTGTCATAGAACGCCATTTATTTAATTTAAATAAAAAATGTAATGAATTTAAATCAATTTAATTTTTTAAAAATTTGTTAAGCAAGGAAAAAGTTTATTAATGATTTTTAAACTAGTAGTTGTATGTAACAGTATACCCAAAACATATTACTATTCAAAATTATGTTCCAGCAGGCTAAAAGCTGTAAATGAGTTTTGTTTCATGATATATAGTCTCAGAACTTCACAAAATCTTAAAATCACAAAATATTAAAGTATATTTTTATTTTTGACATTTATGACATGAACATGTTTTTCTGAAAAGTTTTGGAGAAATGTATTGCTTACAAAACAACTGACGCCTCCATTCATCATGCCTCTGAAAATCATGCAGGTTTTTGAAACTTAATGGTTTTAGAAATGTCTACTATGCTAGTAAGTTTGAACAAGTGCTTTTTTATAAAACTTAATAGAATATAAAAAAAAATGTTTTTACATTTTTCCTTTTGTACTCCATCTTAATATCATGAAAATTTTAATATAATTTGTTTGGAAATTGCACCCCCAACCAATGAAAAATTACATATGGAATTGACTTGGGTTTTAATGTGAGCGTTAATATTGAACAAAATTTAATATAAAGTTCAAGTTTGTTTCAATAAAAACGACGTCCTGGTGGTGGTAAACAATATTTTCATTCACTTTTGCACCCTCTTGATATTCAAATATAAAACCGAAGCCATTGAGATGTGTTCTTTTTATTAAAAAAATCAAAAATTATGTGGTAAAAAGTTCTTTTGCCAAATTTTGCACCCCATTTTGGCGTGCACCCGGGGCGGACTGCACATTGCTCCTGATGCCCAAACTCGTCATACTCTTCTCCATCGACCTCGTCATTTATATATTAATTTTTCAATTAATCCCCACTTTTTTCGATTTCAACCCTCTGTGCGTCGGGAACAAAATTAAATCGAAAATTTGTTGATTGCAATTTAAAAACACTCGCCAGAAATCTCTTCAAACAAGAAAAAGCATCTTTATTTATTTAGATTTGGTGCTTCAATTTTAAAATTGAAATATAATAATATCATTCACGTTTTGGTATATTTTTCCTCTTTTAAAAACGCATCAAAATCTGCAATAAGCACAAAATAGATTTTTTTCACATTCATTGTTTTGGCATACATGGAACGATACAGGTTTTTAACTTCAAATTCAACCTTTTCCATTTCAAAAAAAACTTTTTCCATTTCAAATAAAACCTTTACCATTTCAAATAAAACTTTTTCCATTTCAAAAAAAAAATTTTCCATTTCAAATTAAATTTTTTCCATTTCAAATTAAACCTCAGCCAAGAAGAAGATTTATTTTAGATTTTTATTGAATTATTAATATGTAATCGAAAGCTGTTTGAATAAAATATATTAAAACCATAGCTGTTAAATTTCGATTACGATTAGTAATCGATTAGATTATTATTCAAAAATAATTATAATCATTACATAATCCTTAGGTAACAAGTTTCTGATTAGTTATTGATTTCGAATAATCAAATTATAATCACTATTGCTCTAATTACGAATATAATCAAAAAGAATCAAAAGTAAACAACTAAAATAATCATATTACTTTTGAAGATTATTTTTGATTATTTTAAGAATTTGAGCCTAAGAATCAAAAATTCTTAAAATAATCAAAAAGAATCAAAATAAATCTTAAAAAATAATCGAACTTATATTTGTGGACTACTTTTGATTCTTTTTGATTATTTTCGTAATTTCAAGTAATTGTGAATATAATTTGATTATTTGTAATCGTAAACGCTTGATTACTGAGCCATACAGAAAAGAATCGTACTTAATCAATTATTTCAAATTTTTAATAAAAATAATCGAATTACTAATGAATACGATAACTAATCATTATTTAACAGCTATGATTAAAACTAATATCACTAGTTTGAACTAAATGAATCTTATCGAAGAAGTTTTTTCAAAAGTCAAGTTTATTGCGAGAAGTTTATTGCGAGAATTATGCTAGCTGATCCTGATGCTCGCTCTGATTTAAGGAACATTATCAAGGAATCTATAACGACTGTTACCTCCACAGATTGTTATAATTATTACACGCATATGTGCATGCGACTACCTTAAGCTGCTGCAGATGTACCCTTGTAAATATTTACTTTAATAACTTATATATTTACTTAAAATTTTGTACTTATCTTTAATTTTGTTATTTGTTGATATTTCTTGTAAAAATTTTAAAAAATAAAACAAAACATTAAAAAAACTCATCTTAAAATTGCATTTATTATTCTTTCATTTCTTTGGAGATTTTATTACGAAAACCATGTAAGTATTGAAGATATGCGTGGTGAAGTGAATGGAAAGTTCTAAAAAGTTCAAGTGTTAGTGATAAACGTTGGATGAATTTTGTATTACAGTGTTTTTTTGGTTTTTAACAAATGTTATTTTGGTTTATTATTTTTATCGAAAATGTGGTGTAAGCGAGTGCTATTTGTTTTAATATATTTTATTCAAACAGCTATTTACACAAGAAATATGTAATAAGGCATGGTCCAGAAATAATTTTTACAAATTCAAAGATTAAAATCTTTTTTTATTTTAAGGACTAGAAAATTAATTTTTTTTTGTCACAATAAAGAAAT
Organism: Tetanocera ferruginea; assembly: GCA_958299015.1. NCBI lineage: Eukaryota > Metazoa > Arthropoda > Insecta > Diptera > Sciomyzidae > Tetanocera > Tetanocera ferruginea. The sequence continues at coordinate 31,971,261 of OY282642.1, read as the reverse complement.
GAAGTAAACTTTTTTACAAAATAGTAAACTTTGTCCGCACCTTCTTTTTGGTACCTCTCATCAACTTTTGTCCAGACACTCTATTGAAGGTTTTTGTGACTTTCAGCCATTTTCTACCGAAATCCTGAATGTCAGGAGAAGGTTTGTAACGTTTTTTAAGACGTGACTTGATAATAGCCCAATATCGTTCAATCGGCCGAAGCTCTGGGCAATTTGGTGGATTAAAGTTTTTGGGCACAAAATCAACATTATTTTTATAATACCATTCTGTCGCCGATTTGGCATAGTGGGATGATGCCAAGTCAGGCCAAAATAGTGGAGGAATCTCGTGCTGCTTGTACAAAGGTAAAAGAAGCCTGTTTAGGCACTTTTCGATGTAGATTTAAGCATTTATAGTCTCAGTTGTAATATAAGGATTACTTTTCAAGCCACAGGAACAGATTGTCCAACTTCTGATACTTGGAAATTGCTTTTACACCTCCTTTTGTACGTGCGACATAAAAAGTTTTCCCTGGGAGTTGCGAAAAGTCTGCTTTCACATACATACACTCCGCGTCATCAGAATAGGTTCGCTGTTACAATGAAATACAAAAAATGTTTTCTCACAATATGAGCATAGCAGAAAACTTTTGTTGTTGTTTTCTCTTAAGTCTTTTATGATAAAAAATTTAGTAAAGCAAAATTTTAAATTAAGTAACCGTTAATTTTCTGATGTTGTTTAAGCTTTAGTCTAACAAAATTATGCAATTTTTGATGCGTCATTAGAATAGGTTCATCACATTCATTTGAAGAAATCGAAATGAAAAAATTTTATATTTTATCTCAACTTATTATTTTTGTTTACTTTTATCATTTTTGATAACGAGTGCTATTTCCTTTACTTAATATAGTTTGAAAATCCGGTTCGGAATTGAATCATAAAATTGCTCCAAGTACTTCAAGGAAATTTCACTCCAAGCCACTTTAATGGCAGAAATGAGTGACACTTGGTCTTCAAACTGTCTACCAGATTCGCACACATTCCGAAATACATTTTTAATAAACATTTTTAATAATGTTAAGGTCCGGAGAGTATGGAGTCCATGATTTTAGTTGAATATTTTCGTCACTGATCCAGCTTGTAACGGTACGTGCCGTATGAATAGGCGCGTTATTATGTTGGTAAATCCTTTCCAAGGGTCCAAACATATTTTGAAACGTTGGGAAAGCTTATTCTAGTATCGCTTTATATAATTTCCCGTCATTCTGCAAGTTAGAAACTTCAGCTAAATAGTTTCAAAATATAATATAGCCCCCAAACAATTACATTTCACTTGTGACTATGGTGACTAGTAAAGAATCGTATCTCTTTTCGCAGATTATGAAAGTAATAGTTATAATCAACTGGTCCATCCTAATTGAACTTCTTTTCCTCAGAGAAAACTGCCTACTGCCATTCTCTCGTCCAAATAATTTGATTCTTGAAAAAATTCAACAGATTTTCGTCCGTACAGGGTTAAGTTGTGGTTTTTTCTTAATCTTACGTCTTGTTAGGTGCAGAGCACTATTAATTACCCGTCGCACATTTAAAAAACTGGCGTTTTTTGCAGCTTAATGTTTGATTTTTGTCGCCGACAGGCAAGAGTTGGAGGCTTATCGAATCGAATATTCGCAGCTGATACCACAGTAAGTATAAGTACATCTTTTCATGCTTTTTCCATATTCAGTTTTATTTCTTAAAAAATTGCATACTTCGCTTTGACTCTTTTGATTTTACTAGCGATTTCACGAGTAATTAGGTTTTGTGCCTTGTACACTAGGGTGTCCCAAAAATAATTTTTTTTTCGAGTTTCATAGTTGCTCAGCCTTTGTTTGAATGCTTATACTGTCAAGTATTTTTGAGAATTTTTTCAGATTTTTTGGAGGACGTTTAGAGGTCGCGCTAATCGGATTTTCCGTAAAAATCAGGTTTTTCTGAGATTTTTCGAATTTCAATCATAAGTTGGTCAATACAGATATCTTGTTAGTGTTCGAGTCATCATTTTAAATTAGAAGTTTTGGCTTTTTTTTAACCGACTTCAAAAAGGAGGAGGTTCTCAAGTTGGTTGGTTTCTCTGTTTTTTTTTTTTTTTTTTTTTTTTTTTTTTTTTTTTTTGTGAATGTATGTACATCGATTACTCCTAAAGTACTTGCCCGATCGCCGTAATTTTTTGTCAACATATAGAGATTATCAACGCGGAGGTGCCCGTTTATGAAAGGGGGCGGTATTCGGAAAAGGGGCGTGTCTCTATAAGAAAAACACTGTATCTCAGTAAATATTGACACTACGGTAATAAAATTCACAGTAAAATTACAAGGGCAAGCACAAGTATTAAAAATGACGATCACTTAAGTGGGCGTAATTCTAAAAAAGGGTGTGGCAATATTGTAAAAACTCTGTATCTCGAAGAAAATTAACACTAGAGTACTGAAATTAAGTACAGAGGTAGGTACAATTGTTGGAAATTACTATAACAAAAGTGGGCGTAATTCGACAAAGGGGTGTGGCAATATAAGAGAATTACTGTGTCTCGAATAATATTGATACTAGGGTACAGAAATTTATTACAAAGGTAGGAAAAATTACTACAAATTTTTGTAAAAAAAAAAATGGGCGTTAATCGAGAAGGGGAGTGGCAATATTAAAAAAAAACACTGTATCTCGATTACTATTGACACTACGATACTAAAATTTAGTACAAAGGTAGGTACAAATATAACAAATAACTGTCAGTAATGTGGGCGGTATTCGATAAAGGGGCGTGTCACTGTAAGAAAAACACTGTATTTCAGTAAATATTGGCACTAGAGTACTAGAGTTAATAAAATTCACAGAAAAAATGCAAGGGTAGGTAAAAAATAACAGTCAATTAAGTGGGCGTTAGTCGACAAAGAGGTGTGGCAATATTAGAAAAACTCTGTATCTCGAATAATATTGACACTAGAGTACTAAAGTTAACTACAGGGGTAGGCACAGTTATAAAACAATTAATTTCAATACAGTGGACCTTGTTTGATAAAGGGGTGTGGCAATATATAAAATACACTGTATCGTGAACAATATTGACACTAGAGTACTGATATTTAGTAAAGAGGTAGGCACACTTATAACAAGTTATTGTGAATAAAGTGGGCGTCATTCGACAAAGGGGTGTGGCAATATTAGAAAACACTAAATCGACTACTGACACTACTAACTGAAAAAGTACAGACGTAGGCACAATTATTACAAATTTCTACCAAAGAATTGGGCGTTATTCGACTAAGAGGTGAGGCAGTGTGTAAGATACTGTATCATATTGACTTAAGGGTGGTGAAATTCATTGTTAGAATGGGTAGAACTATTGAAAACACTATGACAAAGAGTGTGATATTTTCGACAAAGAGGCGTGTCTATATTATAAACACACTATATTTCAGTCAATATTGACATTGGGGTAGTGATAAAAATACAAGAGTAGGTACTGATAAACATACTGACAAAGACCAGAATAAGAAACGACAGAAAATCATTTTCCATATTATGAGCATAAATAATTGGTGTTTAATTAATTTATACACTTTTTTAATATATATCATTTTCTCTAAAAAGAAAGAAATAAAAACTTTTTAACAAAAAAAAAAACCTACTTCAAAATCACTAGAAAGTAAAAAATAATTTTAAATTACTTTTACTATTTATTTCTTGGTCAAATTTGTATTTTTATAATAAATATATTTATTTTTTTATGATAATAAGAGCTTCGAAGTCGGCGCTTATATAATCAGATTTTTTTGTGCAGCTGCAACACACATATAGCATTTTAATTAAGATTTAAGAAAAATTAAGATTACAAATTAATACAGCGTCACCAAGCAGGATATTTACAAATAAAAAAGTCTTAAATAGAGTAGGGATGGCGAAAAAATCATGAGTTTACGTCAATGATTAGCGCTGACTAGAAGCTTTTATTATCATAAAAAAATAAATATATTTATTATAAAAATACAAATTTGACCAAGAAATAAATAGTAAAAGTAATTTAAAATTATTTTTTACTTTCTAGTGATTTTGAAGTAGGTTTTTTTTTTTGTTAAAAAGTTTTTATTTTTAATCTGGATGTGGTACATTCAATTTTTTCGTGAAATTTTCGTAATTTTTTTTAAAAACGCTTAATAACTTTTAAAAATTCTATCAAAATATATTAAAGTAATGATGCAGTTTGAAGTATGGTAAAATTCTAAGCAATTTAAAAAAACAATACTTGATTTTACTTGTGCCGTTTCAGAGTTATTACCATTAATGCTGTGTTGCCATTGGTTGCAAATAAAATAATATATAAGTTTTTCGTATTTCTACAAATGCTCTTTTTGTAAGAAAAAAATCATTTTTATCTCATTGAAACAGTGAACCTATTCTGCTGACGCGGAGTGTATGTCTCATAATCCATTAGGATACATCTCTGACTGCGACTCAGAAGCTTGTCATACAAGTTTCGAGCACGCGTTTTAGCAACTTGATTCTTCAAATAGCACCGGTTGGGGACTTTTTATACTTTGAATGAGTGGAGCGTTTTCAAAAGGCGTTAACCTTTCGAGCCAAATTCGGTTCATTAAATCCAATTTTTCTGCCACCACCGGCTTTTTGTTTCACTGTTCTTTCTTTTTTGAACTTTAAAACAGCATTTATAGCTGTAGCTCTGGAAACTTTTGCCATTCTACCAACAGCGGCATAAGAAATTGACTTTGTATTTGAGTAAATGGACAAAATTCTTTTTCTCACTACTTCTTTACTGGCTTCCATTTTACAAACTACGCAACTTTTATTCAATATTGCACTAACAAATCATTTTTAAAACTTTAGTCGTCAGCTGTCAAAATTGTACATTATTGCTATTTGAAAACAAAGTAGTAAGGTAGTTTTAATTTTGTAAAAATTATTTCTGGACCATGCCTTACTTTTCGATTACATGTTAATAATTCAATTAAAATCTAAAATAAATCTTTTTCTTGGCTGAGGTTTAATTTGAAATGGAAAAAGTTTAATTTGAAATGGAAAAAGTTTTATTTGAAATGGAAAAAGTTTTATTTGAAATGGAAAAATTTAATTTGAAATGGAAAAGGTCGGTCTAGGCCGACTATGAAATACCCTAAACCCACTTTTCAAAAACAAAAAATTTTTTATTGTAAATGGAAGTGTCCATGCGCGGATGAAGCCTATAGTTTATATGCATTTAAATGTTGATGAAAAATTTACACATACCAAGATTTATTCCTGTAGCTCACAGTTATTGCCTTTATTGTGCTTTCGCTATGGGAGGTGGGCGTGTTCATGGACGGATTACACCCAATTTTTGAACACATCTTAGTTTTGGTATAAAATACGTACATACCAAATTTAATTTCTCTATGACAAACATATCCTTATTTATTGAGTTTTAAACTTTTTGGGTTGTATGGGAGGTAGGCGTGTCCGTGACCGGATGACGTCCATTTTGTGTTTATATAAAACACATACATATCAAATTTTATTGTAGTAGGCTAATTATGAGCTGAGTTATGCAGTTTTCAATTTTCTCGTTGTATGGGAAGTAGGCATGTCCGTGGGCGGATGATGTCCACTTTTCAAAACCGTCTTTTTCTTGTCATTAGAAACATATGTGCCAAATTTTAGCTCTTTAGGTTAAACACAGGCTTTTTTATTGCGTTTTCAGTTTTTGGGTTGTATGGGAGGTGGGCGTGTCCGTGAGCGGATGACGACCAGTTTTCGAAGACATCTTTGTGTTGGTATAAAACACATGCATATCAAATTTTATTGTTGTAGGCTTATTATTAGCTGAGTTATGCAGTTTTCAATTTTTGCGTTGTATGGGAGGTAGGCGTGTCCGTGGGCGGATGATTTCCATTTTTCAAAACAGTCTTTGTTTTGTTATAAAAAACATATGTGCCAAATTTAAGCTCTTTAGGTTAAACACAGGCTTATTTATTGCGTTTTCAATTTTTGGGTTGTATGGGAGGTGAGCGTGTCCGTGAGTGAATGACGTCCATTTTTCGAAGACATCTTTGTGTTGATACAAAACACATACACACCAAATTTTATTGTTGTAGGCTTATTATGAGCTGAGTTATGCAGTTTTCAATTTTTGCGTTGTATGGGAGGTAGGCGTGTCCGTGGGCGGATTCCAAAAATATTCAATAGTGCAGATCCTTGGGTCCATGTGACCATGTGTACTAAGTTTCATCCAATTATCTCAACTACTTCTTCTTATCCTGTGTATACGGACAACACACAGACGGACAGACGGACGGACAGACGGACGGACAGACGGACGGACGGACGGACGGACGGACGGAGATGAATAGCTCGACTCACGAGGTGACGCTGATCAATAATATATACACTTTTCTATACCGGACTCGCTTCGTTCTATGCGTTACAAACGTTTGCACAAAGTTAATATAGGGGAAGAGTGGCATGAAAGAGCCAAGTTTTGAAAGAGCCATCTTGATTTACGCGGTAGTTTTCATACGAATGCTTCTAAAATTATAATTTTTAAGAAGCAATACTTGCCATATGGCACCCTCGAACATTTGACAGTTCACTGATAATAAATGACGATGGTGTATCGTATTTTGGATTTCTTCATCATTAAGTAAGTTTTTCAGAACATTTTATTTGTTTTGTGACGTCTTCACCTTTAAAACTAACAGTAATATTATTATACTATAATTTTATGGATATATTAGGCCTACCAATAACATATTTATTTTGCCGGAAAAATCTTGATTTCATACTAATTTTTGAGGTTATGTTTCTTTGGACAATATGTTTTGAATGAGCTGTGTTGCGGTGGTATGAAGAAGCGTAAAGGAAGTTTAAGTTATTTTTGTCAAAAATGTTTTTAAGTGTTTTAAACCTCTTATTTTGTTTTTGGAATAGGTCTTATTATTATAGATTTTCTTCAAAGCGATTTAATTTTTTTGCTAAAAATATTTTTAAGTTTTTTAACTATTTTTTGTTTTTAGTTTTGAATTTTTTTATTTATTTAATTTGTTTTTGTAAAAACAATACTTTTTATAATAACAATTAATATTTTTAATAAATATTCGTTATTTTTCGTGTTAAGTCTTGTAATAAGAAGATGGCTCTTTCAAAACTTTGGTTGGCTCTTTCAATGCCCATGTGTTATGAAAGAGCCGAATTTCATGTTTTTTATAAATAGCTACAGGTCCAAGAATATTGTTGATTTTGGAAAATATTTCATGGTATTACGTTCATAAATGAATGAGAAAATACTTTTGATACAAGAATTATAATTTTATTAATTATTTTTATATATTTTGTAACTTTTTTAAAACTGGCTCTTTCATGCCACTCTTCCCCTACCCAGACCTTTCAGGTTTAGGGTATAAAAACCTGTATATACAGCATTTTAAATTGCTTTAAAAGAGATAGATGGATTCAATACAAACTTATGGTTATGACAAAAAATAATAATTTGCTGGTTCCAAGTTTGTATTTCCGAAGTTATCGGTGATTTCATAAAAACTTGAATTGAAAATGGAGGCTTCCCTCGTATCCGCATTGCAAAGCCTTTTTATAACATTTAGCTAATTAAAAGTTATTCCATTTTATGATGTTTTCACTACCACGCTTGCAGAATTAAGTCAAGTGTCTAGTCCATGCTAATAAACTAGTAACGATTAACCATTTAGACGCACTATTGACGAAATAAGACAGGGTATGCTCGAAAAAGTGGTGCAAAATTGAACGGACAGGAAGGCTTTCATAAGTGGTTGGATAAGTTGGTTGTGGAGGCCATTCTGATCGTTCCAGTGAGTTTGTTGTAAACAAAACACCCTTCACTTAAAGAACACCGACGACAACGACTTACATCACATTGCGAAGGAAAAACACCAAAAATTGCAAACAATTTGTATACTCTAAACCTGTAAGGTTAAGGTATATTAACTTTATGCAAATGTTTGTAACAACTAGAAATTAGCAAGTCCGGTATAGAAAAGTAATCTTGATCAGCATCACCAGGTGAGTCGATTTATCCATGTCCGTACGTCCTTCCGTCTGTGTGTTGTCCGTAAACAAAGAATAAGAAGAAGGAGTTGAGATAATTACAATGTTCCTAAGGATTTGCAATATTGAATATTTTTGGAATCCGCTCAAGCACACGTCTACCTCCCATACAAGCAAAAAATTTAAATCACTATAGGAGGGAGCGAGATGCAAGTTGAAATATTTTAATGTATTTTATTAAAAACTATACTATATATACGTATACTCAAAATGGGTGTGATCCGCTCACCCAAAAAAACCCGCTCTTTGGTTTTTTTGGTGATACAAACCCAAAATTGTAAAAGTTAGAAAGAGGCTTTTCAGAAATAAAATTATAATGCATGTATTTTTTATCAAAACTAAGATTTGTACGAAAAATGGACGTCATCCACCCATGAGCACGCTCACTTCCCACTATAGTTTAAACTCTTTAAATAAGTTTATATTTGAGCAACATAGATTAACTTGATAGATGATTTTTTAATATCAAAATTGGGATGAGTGTATAAAAAGGGCGAATACGCCCATCTCTCATATAACCTTCAATATTGAAACTCTATAAAGAGGTTGATATTTGAGCTGCAGGGATAACTCTTGGTATGTTATTTCAAAACTAATTTGTACAAAAAAATGCGTTTTATCCGCCTACGAATACGCCCACCACCCATACAAACCACAATGGTTAAACCTGTATAAACTTTTAAAGAAATACATGGATTTTGAATATTAATAAGAATATTGTTCCATTTGTTTAAATTTTTAAATCTATATTTAAACATTATAGGAAGTTTAGAGTATTCCATAGTCGGACTAGATCGATTTTAAAATTTTCTTACTTCTTTAACATTCATGCAATGAATTAAAGAAACAAATATAAATATACTATAAAAATCTTTTTCTCTCCAATCATAAGCAGATAAGAACAAATGCTGACACCACAAAAATTGCTGATTTGTTCACTTGAAAGTAAAAGTCAAGCTATCGATGTAGTCAGTTCAGTCGTGTGCTTTATTCTGAGTATGACTTTCGCATAAGGCAAGCTAAACGTATCATTAAAAAAAAAAAGAAAAGCGAAACTATGATCTGTGCATTTCTTAACCAAGTCTTCTTGTTGTCATTTTGTGTCAGCTTGGTGTGTGGAGATTGTTTTTTCCATCTAAATGGAGAAACAATTATTGATAAAAAGTTCGGTTTTAATCGAATTTTTATTAAAAAGACAACTGGACAAATATCACTTTATAATGGTGAAAATATAAAAGCATACTGCGAAACGGTATTTCAGTATGTTCCTTATTGAATTTTAAATATTATATGAGAAATATTTATTGTAAGTGTTTTTTTAGAAATGGAAATAATTATGTGGAGGATCATATTGAGATTAAATGCTACAATCAAAATACATACTACAGAGCATCTGAGTACGAACAATGGACTTTGATTCGCAATAGCTTAGTTTGTCATCGATCGTCCGGAATTGCGCTTTACGATAGCGCGAAAGATTTAGCCAAATGTGATCAGTACACATCGTTGGCAATTGCTGCTAGTGCGTTAAATTTAACTTCAACTATTTATGCTGGCATTTGTTATGACTGGAATGCGAAAGAGCTGAAGTATGTCAATTACTTGGCATATAAAACAAAAAATAAAATTTATCCTCTAGCGGTAAGTATTAAATTGAAAATTTGTATATTGCATGAGGAATGACTACATGAGAGTAGTGTATCAAAAATTAAATTACATCAATTATACTATGCGCCACTGTTGTTGTAGACGTCATCTCACTATTTTTTATAATACATTTGGGGTGTCTAAACACGAAAATCGCAAAATGTTTTTTTTATGGTAACGTTTTTTTAAAATTCTTTTTTAAGTTTTTCTCGTTTTATTCAAATATAGTCAAAAAATATATTTTTAAGATCAAAAAGTAAAATGGTCCATATTTTGAAGTTTTCGATTTTGTATGAATTTTAAAGAAAAATTTGACTTGCATTTTAATGTGAAAAAATAATTTTTTCAAAATATTTTTTTTCATAAAGCAAAAACTGCTCACGCAAATATAAACAAGCAAATTATTATTTATTGAGCTTAATTTGATAGGTTTGATTATACAAATCGAAAAAGTAGTATATAAGATATATTTCAATATATGCGACTATATTGTTTTGTAAAAAACCTTACCATATAATTTGTTTTGTCGATTTTTGTGTTAAGAGTCCCAAAATCTTCAATAAAAACTTTTTAACAAAAAAAAAAACCTACTTCAAAATCACTAGAAAGTAAAAAATAATTTTAAATTACTTTTACTATTTATTTCTTGGTCAAATTTGTATTTTTATAATAAATATATTTATTTTTTTATGATAATAAAAGCTTCTAGTCAGCGCTAATCATTGACGTAAACTCATGATTTTTTCGCCATCCCTACTCTATTTAAGACTTTTTTATTTGTAAATATCCTGCTTGGTGACGCTGTATTAATTTGTAATCTTAATTTTTCTTAAATCTTAATTAAAATGCTATATGTGTGTTGCAGCTGCACAAAAAAATCTGATTATATAAGCGCCGACTTCGAAGCTCTTATTATCATAAAAAAATAAATATATTTATTATAAAAATACAAATTTGACCAAGAAATAAATAGTAAAAGTAATTTAAAATTATTTTTTACTTTCTAGTGATTTTGAAGAAGGTTTTTTTTTTTGTTAAAAAGTTTTTATTTCTTTCTTTTTAGAGAAAATGATATATATTAAAAAAGTGTATAAATTAATTAAACACCAATTATTTATGCTCATAATATGGAAAATGATTTTCTGTCGTTTCTTATTCTGGTCTTTGTCAGTATGTTTATCAGTACCTACTCTTGTATTTTTATCACTACCCCAATGTCAATATTGACTGAAATATAGTGTGTTTATAATATAGACACGCCTCTTTGTCGAAAATATCACACTCTTTGTCATAGTGTTTTCAATAGTTCTACCCATTCTAACAATGAATTTCACCACCCTTAAGTCAATATGATACAGTATCTTACACACTGCCTCACCTCTTAGTCGAATAACGCCCAATTCTTTGGTAGAAATTTGTAATAATTGTGCCTACGTCTGTACTTTTTCAGTTAGTAGTGTCAGTAGTCGATTTAGTGTTTTCTAATATTGCCACACCCCTTTGTCGAATGACGCCCACTTTATTCACAATAACTTGTTATAAGTGTGCCTACCTCTTTACTAAATATCAGTACTCTAGTGTCAATATTGTTCACGATACAGTGTATTTTATATATTGCCACACCCCTTTATCAAACAAGGTCCACTGTATTGAAATTAATTGTTTTATAACTGTGCCTACCCCTGTAGTTAACTTTAGTACTCTAGTGTCAATATTATTCGAGATACAGAGTTTTTCTAATATTGCCACACCTCTTTGTCGACTAACGCCCACTTAATTGACTGTTATTTTTTACCTACCCTTGCATTTTTTCTGTGAATTTTATTAACTCTAGTACTCTAGTGCCAATATTTACTGAAATACAGTGTTTTTCTTACAGTGACACGCCCCTTTATCGAATACCGCCCACATTACTGACAGTTATTTGTTATATTTGTACCTACCTTTGTACTAAATTTTAGTATCGTAGTGTCAATAGTAATCGAGATACAGTGTTTTTTTTTAATATTGCCACTCCCCTTCTCGATTAACGCCCATTTTTTTTTTTACAAAAATTTGTAGTAATTTTTCCTACCTTTGTAATAAATTTCTGTACCCTAGTATCAATATTATTCGAGACACAGTAATTCTCTTATATTGCCACACCCCTTTGTCGAATTACGCCCACTTTTGTTATAGTAATTTCCAACAATTGTACCTACCTCTGTACTTAATTTCAGTACTCTAGTGTTAATTTTCTTCGAGATACAGAGTTTTTACAATATTGCCACACCCTTTTTTAGAATTACGCCCACTTAAGTGATCGTCATTTTTAATACTTGTGCTTGCCCTTGTAATTTTACTGTGAATTTTATTACCGTAGTGTCAATATTTACTGAGATACAGTGTTTTTCTTATAGAGACACGCCCCTTTTCCGAATACCGCCCCCTTTCATAAACGGGCACCTCCGCGTTGATAATCTCTATATGTTGACAAAAAATTACGGCGATCGGGCAAGTACTTTAGGAGTAATCGATGTACATACATTCACAAAAAAAAAAAAAAAAAAAAAAAAAAAAAAAAAAAAAAAAAAAAAACAGAGAAACCAACCAACTTGAGAACCTCCTCCTTTTTGAAGTCGGTTAAAAATAGTGAGATGTCGTGTAGGTACAGAAATTTTTTCTGATTTTGACGCATAGTGTTATTAATAAGAAAATTATAGCGAAAACATCCATAACTCATATTATATACAACAAATAATCTTTAAAAAATTGTTATTTATATAAAAAGATTATCTTTTAAGAGATTTAAACTCAAAAAATCTGTTTGTTATTTTTGTTTTATTTTGTTAACTTCAACATTAATACTGTTATAACATTTTAAATAAATAAAATATTATTATAATAAAAGAATAATTTGGACATGATAGCTATCACATCTGCTTAAACAATTTTTGAGCACTGAGAATATAACTTATAATATATACTCATATTTGTATAATATAAGTTTTTATACTAGAACAAATACAATTTTATAAATATTCAAGCTCGTTTAAAACTCAAATGGGATATAATATGATATGATGTTATGCATATGTCAAGTATTTTTTATTAATGTCAAATCAGCAATTAAGCCTGATAAAATTCTTAAAAAATTACATTATGAGATATGGGTGTTTTCACTTTAATAAAATTTTACGAAACTTAAATGAAATCATGCAAGTTAAAATCATTTTTTGGCTTATCTTTTATATATAAAATCAAATGTTTGTCCTCCTGTCTGTCTGTCTGCCTGTCTGTTCCGTATAGGCTCGCGCACCGCTTATCCGATTGAGCTGAAATTTGAACACCGAGTACCTTTCATAGGGAGAAAGAAAAAAGCGGGCGGAAGTATGTAGGCGTGGCACTCTATAATAACTTCTAAGCGCCTGGACCGATTTCAATGAAATTTGGCATGAAGGTTCAACTGCTCCCAAACTAAAACATAATCCATAAAAAATTCCAAAGACTTACGCAAGAGGGCGCTTTAAGTAGTGCATTTTTAAGACTCAATAACTCCTAAAAGTCTGGACCGATTTCAATGAAATTTTGTATGAAGGTGCAACTACAACCAATACAAAGCAAAGGTTAACAAAGTGGGCGGAAGTATGTGGGCGTGGCACTATATAATAACTTCTAAACACCTGGAACGACTTCAATGAAATTTGGTATGAAGGTGCAACTGCTCCCAAAATTAAACATAGGCAATAAAAAATTCTAAAGACTTCCGCAAGATGGCGCTTTAAGTAGTGCGTTTTTAAGACTTAACAACTCCTAAACTCCTGAACCGATTTCAATGAAATTTGGTATGAAAGTTCAACTGCACCCAAGATAAAGCATAGGTAAAAAAATTGGGCGGAAGTAAGTGGGTGTGGCACTCTTTAATAACTCCTAAGCACCTGGGCTGATTTCAATAAAATTTGGAATGAAGATTCAACTGCACCCAAGATAAAACAGAAAATATAAAAAATTCCAAAGACTTCCGAAAGAGGGCGTTTTAAGTAATGCATTGTTTAGACTCAATAACTCCTAAATGAACTGATCGATTTTACTAATATTTGATACGTGAAATAACTTGACTCTGCAACAGCATTGAGGCTATTTAAATTTCAGAAAACTTCCGTGAGAGGGTGAACCGATTTTGATGAAACTTGACAAGCATTTGTATCTGTGCCTGAAATAGATCCTATACTTTTAAAAGTTCTTTCGACAAAAATCAAGGAATGAGCCGAAGGCAAACGAAGTCAAGAACCAAAGACGAACGAAAAAAAAAGTTTAACGAATAGCAGCAGAAGCTATATAAAGATGAAAAAAAAATTAACCGAACAGTATCGAGCAAAACCGAAGTTGAACGAGACAATCCAAAAATTGAATCGATGCTTACAGGATATTTTAAAATTGGAATTTATTTGAGATAAAATTAAGAAAAACTTAAAACGCATTTTTCTCGAAATGTTTTTTCAAACTGCAGTCAGAAAAAAGTTTCTCGGAATATGATAAAAATGGCATAATATGAAAAATGATATTGACCTTTGCTCCAGAGAATGCTTTTCTCTAAATGCGATCCTAAAAACTCTCTAAAAATGATAAAAAGCTTCTATGAAAAAGAGAAATATATAAAAATAATTCGATTTTTGAGAAAAAGACTCTTCAGTTTTGAGAAAACATTTGTTTTTATTGAAAAAAATACTTCTCATAGTGAACTTTTTATCAAAATATAGGAAAAAATTTTCATTTTCAAAAAATTTTTCAGTCATGATTCTGGTCAGACAGTAAATGAGAATTTTTTTGTGCGAGAGATATATTTGTCACAGGCATCCACAACGAAATCAACAAAATTTTTTTTCGTTTCGTTGATTCAGAAAAAAAATTATCAAAATGTTACGTTTTTTAAATAACGTTAAAAATATATCAAATCAAATTTCGTTTCGTTGAAAAACAAATAATTTTCTATTATTTTCTCCTATGCTAAAAAAAAATTTCTTCTGATACAAAAAAAAAACGAAATTTTTTTGTTGAAATTAACATTATTTTTTTTTTTAAAGAAAAAATTTGTATCGTTTTCTCCGAAACGAAATAAATATTTTTCGTTTCTTGAATTAACGTTATTTTTTGATTTCGCTTCAACGAAAAAAAAAAAAATATTTTGGTTATCGTTAAAAAATAACGTTAACGTGCATGCCTGATTTGTCATTATAAGAGACATTGAAATATTTACATTTCCTAGAAGTGAAGAATTATTTCTTCGAAAATGTGAAAATTTATTTTATTGAAGAAAATTTTATTTGAAAAGAGAAAATTGCTGTTATCGAAAATAGAGAAACTTTTCACCGGAGAAAGATTGTATATGTTTTTTTTCTGAGTGTAGGTGCCCATTTACCTCAGAAACCAGACGTCAGATCGAGACGTTGAAAATGTCATTTTTTGTTTTAACCGCGTCTGGCAGATACACTTTTATGGAAATTTGACTAAAAACTTTCGACGGAAGGAGGGGGCAAAACCCCAAAAAAACGATAGTTTAAAAAACGATATTTTAAAAAACGTTAAAATCAGAGCAGTTTTGAAAATCGTCCTCTTTTTGTGCTCGAGGCACAACCCCGAGTAACACCGGGTTACATCCGCTAGTTATTATATAAAAAGTTTGATAATAAATTTCAATTTAATTTTAGCAATTTGTAACGTTTTTTTATTAACAACAGTAAAAGTACTATAAATAACTTTTGCTGTAACTCTTTATTATTTCACCTTTTTCTTACTTACATATAAATTATTTTTTTCTTACTCCACACAGAATAAGGAGAATGAACTCAAAATCAAAACAGTATCAGCGGATATAAAAATAGTTGAATATAAGACGAATGTGGAGCTAATAAAGTGAGTACATAACAAGCCTGTAGCCAAGGGGTTTAATGGGGTTCAAACTCAAGATATCAAAGAGAAAAAAAATTACTTCAACTCAAACAAAAATATGAAGCATTAAATGTTTCTCGGAGTTCAAACAGAAAGTACCAAAGAAAAGAAGAAAAAAATTACTTCAACTCAAACAAAAAGATGAAACATTTAAATGGTTTAAGAGAAAAATTCGAAATTTCCGAAGTTCTAAAAATTCTGCAAAAAAAATTGGTAAGACAGCTCCTTATAAAAAAGTCCCTGATTGAATTCTGGTTGTTAATCAATAGAAAGAAGTCAAGAAAATAACTTTTCCTATCATTACACACAGTGCGACAAAATTTAATGCAGTTGAAATCCCTGGGAGGTATTGTTATTTTTCTGATAGGACTTGTCGAGTTAAAGAATGTTCTATACTTGAAACTTGGCGGACACTCCCAAAATCTGAACTTATGGTAAAAAACTGGTTTTGTCTACCTTTGCTCACTTTTTGGCATATAACTTACCTGATTCTCAACCGATTTTAATAATTCAACCGGATCCTGAAGAGACAAAAGGTAGGAAAATGCAGCTTCTTACCGTAAATCGAGATTTTGGCGGTGTTCGGTAAACGCCGCAAAAAGAGAACAACAGTATGAGGCGAGAATATGAGGTGTACTTGGTAAGATTTTTCAAAATTTTTTTAGATTTTCAATTGCTTGTAAAAATATGAAATTTTTTATAAATTTTTGTATATCTGTTTATTTCTTAAAATGCATTTTTTTATCTTCAAAATGAAAAAAACTTTTCTGTAGCTTAAAACCAACCGGAGTTATAAAATTTGGAAATGAGTTTCCAAGGCAAAAATCACGAAAATCTCAAACTTAAAACTATTAAAAAAAAACAAAATCCATGAGCAAGTGTCTCTTTTTTTCGATACCCGTTTCGAGAATCTGTAAAAAAAATTTCACGCAAATCAAAAATGTGTCGGTCAAAATGGTGTTCGGTTTGTAAAGGAATGACCCAAATATTATTTGGTGAAGAAAAAAGTTTTTAAGGATTTTTTTTTTCTAGTTTTAAAAATGATAATTTTTCAAAGTATTGGCCATCGCCAGCCACTACCTTGACGTGTTGCCAAATTACCTTGACGTGTCTTTGCTCGTATTCTTGCCATTTTTGCATCAAAGAACGACATAAACGCATCATTTGAGTTTGGTACAGTTACGCTGTTGTAGTTTCTCACGAGTCTTCATCCAATATATCATCCAATTCGGCATCCTTCAACTTTTCTGGCCGTCATTTGCGCTCTTTGCCATCGGTATTCAAATCACCACTTCTAAAACGTCTATACCAAAACTCATGTGTGGCAATCGATGAAGCATGTTACCCGTAAGCTTCTTCTTGCAGCATTTTTCTTATATTGAGAGAAATATCTTATTTCCTTAAATTTAAACGGCTCATATAAAATCTAGTGAGGTGACGAGTCGAATACTTTTTCAACTCGAGTAACTCTAGTCCGTAAAAATTTAACTCGATTAAGTACTAAAGAGATGCACAACTGCATCTGATAGCCGTTTCAAAGCATTCTCATAAAAACAGCACGAATGCCAGCAACTACAGTTGCGGTTAAAATAATAGCAGTGCTCTAATATTCAGACATGCTTGAATAAATAATACTAGTCTAAAAATGTAAGATCTGGAAAAGCCAATATAATTTTTATATGAACTTTCAACGCTGTTTCCAAATCTGTAATCAATTTTTACTGTTGTGATAGGATTTTCAAGATACAGGGTCTTTAACACTTTTGACGATTGTCTAGTTATATTAATCCAGAATTTAAACAACACACCATAAGATAAAAAATTAAATTTTGTATTTTAGAAAAAATATAAAATGTTCCAACGGTATATCAACTACTATCGTGTTATGTGTTGTAGTGGAGCTATAATTAAGAGATCATCAAACGAAATATCGCCAAAGTTTGTATCTTTTGTTTCAGCGAAGCTATATCGTCCAAAGCTAAAATTTAGAAATAAACTGTTGATTTAGTTTTTTTTTTACATAAAAAACAGTCACTTTAAATTTGGACGATTATATCTGGTTATGATTATGGTTATGGTTATGGTTATGGTTATGGTTATGGCTATGGTTATGGTTATGGTTATGGTTATGGTTATGGTTATGGTTATGGTAATGGTTATGGTTATGGTTATGGTTATGGTTATGGTTATGGTTATGGTTATGGTTATGGTTATGGTTATGGTTATGGTTATGGTTATGGTTATGGTTATGGTTATGGTTATGGTTATGGTTATGGTTATGGTTATGGTTATGGTTATGGTTATGGTTATGGTTATGGTTATGGTTATGGTTATGGTTATGGTTATGGTTATGGTTATGGTTATGGTTATGGTTATGGTTATGGTTATGGTTATGGTTATGGTTATGGTTATGGTTATGGTTATGGTTATGGTTATGGTTATGGTTATGGTTATGGTTATGGTTATGGTTATGGTTATGGTTATGGTTATGGTTGTGGTTATGGTTATCGTTATGGATATGGTCTTGGTTATGGTTATGGTTATGGTCATGGTTATGGTTATGGTTATGGTTATGGTTATGGTTATGGTTATGGTTATGGTTATGGTTATGGTTATTGTTATGGTTATGGTTATGGTTATGGTTATGGTTATGGTTATGGTTATGGTTATGGTTATGGTTATGGTTATGGTTATGGTTATGGTTATGGTTATGGTTATGGTTATGGTTATGGTTATGGTTATGGTTATGGTTATGGTTATGGTTATGGTTATGGTTATGGTTATGGTTATGGTTATGGTTATGGTTATGGTTATGGTTATGGTTATGGTTATGGTTATGGTTATGGTTATGGTTATGGTTATGTTAAGGGTTACTATAAGCGTTACCGTAAGTACTTTGATATTGCCTTAACTTAAATTTAAATATATTATATTTTATTTTTTAAATTTATTTTTAGTGTCCTTAAATTCATATTTTTATTTATATATCTGGATTTAAAAAATATTAAAATGTGCAATCTATTGGGTCCGTATGAACATGTGTACTAAGTTGTATAAAATATTTTTGACTCCTTTTCCTAATCCTGTCTTTATGAACAACAACAGACGCCCATACCTTAATCAGCTCAGTAGTTGGGTGCTAGAAATTTTGCCCAACGTAAATATACTCTGACTCCTTTTGGTGTATGTTTAAAATATTTTCAAAATTTCTAATATATAAATAGAAATTGTAATATATAAATAGAATAAATAAATATTACTTTTAATTGTTTCATTTTTCTATCCAGTCGAGATCAATTTGCTCTGGCTTATGGCAGTCTAAAAGAAAAATATACCCTGTTGGAGCACCTTGAGTTTGATTATTCAAATCTCATGCAGGATATGCCATTGCAGGATGTTTTTGAGAAATATGATGACATTTTAAGCATAATTTGGTGGCAAAACTTGCGTCTTATCAATTGGCGCACCTTCCTCGATCTGTTGGAAGAGCGCAGTAGAACAGTAAAATACAACGTCATTGTTGGTACATCGGGACAGATACACATTCCCAGTATTGAAAATGATTGCAATATCAAAAAGGTTTTGGCCATCATCGCAGAGGAAAAATTTCAGAAAGTAGCTCCTGTCAATGTCTGGGCTTATTTAAAAGCAATCTCAGGCAATTCAACGGATGACTTCGTCGTAATCGGGTATAATTCACCTTTCGTAAGTTTTTATTCTTTAGCAGCGATTTTTATTATATTTATTACCATGTGAATTCATTAAATTTTGTTTTCAGTTTACTGCTAACGATTCATCAAATGTTATGTGCGAAGATATCTGCGAAAGTATAGAGTGGATGCGTTCATTTGGCAAGAGACGTCTGATGCCAACAATGGGTTTGATCATCTGTTGTCACCCCGCTGATGTCGTTGATAAATTGGATAATTTTCCGTGGACAGCTGATGTTGTTGCTGAAGAGCACAAAGTAGACGAAATTTATATAAATTCATCGTCGGAAGACCAACCAAATACCACATCTAACACAGGCGCAGATATCAGGGACTATAACGTAAATGATGAAGATGAAGATGATGATTGATGAAAAAAAAATCATTTCAAAATGGCTGAATTTGTTATTATTATCCTTGACTGAGTTTATAACCAGAAATTTGCACTTTAACTCATGAATATCTCAAATCCTTTTATATATTTAAGATAATAATATGTATTTTCTTAAATAAAGATTTTAAAAAAATTGTTTTCCTTAGTTTATTTGTTATAAATTAAGATTTTGAGTTAAATGACGATTAAACTCTGATTTCAATTAACAGGTCATTCTTTTTTTTCGAGCAAATACAGAAAACCTCATAAATATTTTTAGACATTTTGGAATTTGTTAAAATTTAGTTCTGAAACAAAATCATCAAATGAAAATTTGAAATGTAATTACAATTTTTGTTGAAGATTGTTTTAATATCTCAAATGGTATAGAAGTTATGAACGATCAAGTGAAATTTATGTCAGAAAAGATTGAGATTGCGAAAAAAAGTAGGTATCATTTGGCTACGTATTTTTTTTTGTAGAAATTTATTTATTTCTTAATATTACAAAAAAAAAAAATAAATTGCACTTTGCTTGATATGAGCAAATGAAATTTTTATTCAAATGTTGGCAACTCCAGCATAAAAATCTCAAAATTTTTTCGTTTTAAAAAATCGCTTTCTAACGATTCTTCATTAACAAAAATAGGGTAAAAGATGACGGATTTATTGATAATGACTCCATTTTCAAGATATTTACTTTCATCAAAAATTGGTATCTCCAAAACTTTACAAAAAAAGGCAATTAAAAAAATAAATAACTTATATTTTTTAAAGTGGAAAAGTAACCTATAGCCAAAACTCTACGCAAATTGAATAAGATTAGGTCATCCACGACTTGCATTAGGTGTGGAATGGCCGGTGCAAAGACAAAAATTTTAAAAGTTTTTTAGCCAATATTTGTGTACTATCAAAATCATTACTTGGATATGCCTTTTGAATAAAAAAGAAAGTTATATGCGAAAATCTTGATTTTTCTGACCAAAAAAGGGGTTCAGAAGAACACATAGGGAAAAAAATTATGCAGAAATAATTTTCCAGTAATATTCCGTTAATCAAGGCATCGGGGCGCATGCAAATTAAATTTTTTTACTTTATATTTTAGTAAAAAATTCTTTATTATTATTTTTCACCTAACATATACTTCATATAACTTATAACTTTAACTTCACAATTAGGATACTTAGATTCTAATATACTTGTTGACGACTAAGAACTGGGAATAAACTGAGATACTGAAGTACTGATGACAAACTGAGATATTCTTTAACTTAACTCCGTTATTTATACTTTTAATTCTATACTTGTTCTTGATTATTTTAGTTGGACTTTGTTCATCAAAAATCATACGATTGTGATATATGATTCTTTTCTGAATCATACGATTTTATTATTTAGAAAATGCATTTGATTCTTTCTTTACTCCAAATGCATTTCATAATGAAAGAAGAAACCATCTGTTATTTTAATTAATGCTTATTTGTGGGAATGTTTGAATTAAGTTAATTTTGCTTATATTAGTCATAAGAATAGTGAGAAAGCGGTTACATTTACTTGCAGATAGGGGCACCATTCATATATAAAAAAATATATATCAATCTATCATAAGTAACAAGAACCTATGATAATTACATGTATTTAAAGTAAATTAAAAGTATGATACGTTATATTATATACGGTTAACAATTCAAGCCTAAATTTTCAACCTTATTGAAATTTTTTGGTTGAAACAAAAATTTTTGCTTCCATTTTTTTTTACCTTTCATTGGTTGAAATCAATATATAATTAAAATTTAAACCGAGAAGACGATTTCTCCAACGTTTATGTTAAAGTTTTCATCTATTTGAGTTAAGTTTTTATTTTTTTTTTAGTTTTTATATTATTTCAACAAAAAAACACAAAAAAAAAAACAAATTGGCCATTTCAGCCCTTGAAAAGACTTTGACCGAGCTTCTATTGATGAATTGTGTTGTGTGTGTTATTACATGTTTGCACATAATTGACCAAGAACTGGACCTACATGGTTTTATGTCGTCTCCGAACGGCTTAAGTTCATGTTCTCAAGAAGCTTTACATGGCATTATTTACTCTCTGTGGTTTGCCAGTGTCTGCAGAGAGGTGGTGACCGATCAGAAAAATTTTTTATTGAAAAAAACTTTTCGCCGTGGCTGGGGATCGAACTCGGGCTCCGAGCATGCTAAGCCACACACTTTACCTGCATGCCACGGTCACCACTAAACAAAAGGAACTAATATTACATTCTTAATTTTTCAACTATTCATGTAAAATTTTCAACTTAAATAAGTTGAAAACTTATTACAACTTTAGGGAACGAATTTTTCATTATTTTTTATAAACTTTTTCAACTATTTTGGCAAAGTTTTTCACCTAAGGGATGAATTTAGCATCTTTAAAATTTACTTCTTCTACTTTCAGATTATCATCTTTATAGGTTGAAAAAATTATTGAAAAAGACAACATGTTTTTAACATATTTTTTGCCATGAATGATGGAATTTTCTATATTTTAAGTTTGTTTATTTAGCAGCCTGCTGCAGTGAATTCATTTCAAAAAATTATCAATTATAATTTTGTAATTATAATAATGTATCAGTAAAAAGTATATTTCAGAAATTATCAATTGTTCATATTTTTGTTTCATTTCAATTGTTCACATTTTTTTTGTTGAATTTATCAACTTTTAGGATTCAAAACGTTAACTTTTATTTAAATTACCAGTGAAGATGCCATACCAGTGCCATCCCAGTGTCCCTTCAGTGGATAGGACGTAACAGCATCAAATACCCACCAAACCTTAATGCCATACTTCTCTGGCTTGGAAGGTATATATTGTGTGCCACCAAAAAAGCTTCGAACTCAAATTGATTGTCATGTTAAAAACCAATAAAAAAAGAGGGAATTCCCAAAAACTGATGATCAAAACAACAAAACAATAATAAAAATGCGTTGCTTTACTTCCAGTTTTTCCATACTATTGTAAATTACAGTTTTTCAGACATAAGCGTAGTTAAAATTTACAGTTTTTTAAAAAAAAAACGGGCATATTTCCTACCGAAAAAACCGGTTTAAAAGGATTAAAACAACAAAATGCAAAACGCATAATATGTACCACATTCATTAAGCCGGATCATTTTTATATGGATACAAAAAATGTCAACCGGTCGGGGTATCAAAAGTTAGAGAGAACTCATTAAAATGATTTCTGCATACTTTTTTTTCAAATCGGAGAAAAACCGCCGAAGCAATTTTGATTCTCCTGAAGGTCCTTTTTGGTAAAAAAAAACATGTTTCTTGCTTGTAACTTTTTATTTTTCACAGAACGCATACCCACATCTTCTTAAATGTTAAATTTTTTACTCATACTAACATTTTGACATTAAAAAATTGTTAAAATTATGTTTCATTATTGCTCTTATCGACCAACAAAAATTGAATTTTTTGGCTTTTTTTAAAAAAAATATGGCGCGCAATTTAAACCCTTGGCCTAAGGTGCCACAAATTCTCGGGCTGGCCCTGCCGTTAATAAGGTTACGTTTGCTTATTTTGAAAACATTGAAAAGCATTCAAGCGAACATTTTGGTCATCACTCGTTATACATATCGACAATTTTTGTTATAAATCAATTTATAAAACACATATCTGACTATATTTTTCGTTATTTTCTTCATTAACTGGAAGAATGGAGTTTTTGTGTTATATGAAAACTGTTTTTCTTCTGCACTTTCAACCAAAGAGTTTTATTTTTCGCTTTTCCTGAAAAGTTATGTTTTTTGAGTTGTGACTGTTTTGTATTTAGTGTGCGATATAGTAGAGAAATCTACTAAATATAGTAAAGCCTTAAACAAAATTTATTTTTTACAGTCAAGAAAATAATTTATTTCTATGACCTAAAAACCTACATTAAAGACAAATAGACGTTTCGTGGCTACGGAATAATGTCTTGACCAATTTAACAGACAATTTTAACGAATGCGTTATATTAGTCGATACTCAAACCGTTATAGTAACTGCGCTGTTCTGTATTAAGCACAAATACAAATATTTGAGGAGCACTGCAACAAAACAAAAGCTTTTTGACATGTTGTTATAAATACAGTAGCGGATTGTAACATTAGGTTGATGAGTAAAAAACTTTACATTAGTTATAAAATTGTGACATTTTAATATTTTAGTCTTAGTTTATAATGCTTAAAAAAATATTTTTTTAAGAAATACCAGCGAAGCTTCTCGTTTTTAATACGCTTGACTATATTGATGTCGGCATATAGCTTTTTTGTGCAAAATAATAAATAATATAAATAAAAATTGCAGAAGGCACAACTTCTTCTCGTTTTAAATGCTTTGCAATATTAGCTGTGTTTTTTACCAAGCGACTAGGCAAAAAACGACTAATCGCTTAGTAACATTTTTTTTTTAAATTTGGAAGCATTTTCTGAAATGTCAAAAAAGTATAAAAACCAAACTGAAAAACATCGAATTGCCAAACATTATCAGAAACCGATGACTTCCTGAGGATGAGACGATATGAGGACCAGAATAAATTAAATCATAATAGAATAGTTGTTTTTTTTTTTGCTGAACATGTTGAGGAAATGTATTGCAAACATCCTACAAACTATTAGAGAACACACATAAAACTTACAGACTAAAAAAGAGGCACTCAAAAAAACAAACCATTACTTCGAAAGTTTAAACCTTAACAGCAGCACTACATTGATGACTCCATCGATTGTTTCCCAGTCGGAAATTAATAATTCTTAATAATACTTAATAATTCATGTTTTCCTTTAGCTTATGGTGGTGAAAATAGGCTCATGCTGAAGTAAGTATGTTGTTTGTTACATTAAGAGCACCTTAGTCTTCGCTTACGACTGCAACTGCAAAAGGAATGCACGTTTAAGCCAATCATGTCTTCGTGTGATCATTTCCATATGTACATTATTTCGTAAGGTAAGCAACGGTATGATGAAATAACGGTATTTGACTATTGTTACGAAGATCTTAGCAAAGAACCAAAAGAAAAAACGAGTTAAGAATAATCTTATGGTGAACTGCGGTGTAGTAAGTTTATTCGTCGTTGCGCATACAAAAATAGCTATGTGTAAAAATAAGATTTTTTTATTTATTTCACTGTTCAAAAGCCATATGTATATTGGTTCAAAATTAAGGAACACTAGAAATTTTAAAATAAAAAATAAGGTTTTTCTAACAATTATAAATATATCTTTTCTATAATAATGATGATATAACTAGTGTCCGACCGAAACCAAAATTTTGGCCGAAACCGAAACCGAAACCGAATTTCGGCCATTTTTGTAATATTCGGCCGAAACCGAAACCGAAACTGAATGTCTACATGAAAATTGTTTAAAAACTTTTTTTTTTTTACTTTTTTTAGTTAAAAGCTTTCCAAAACATAACAATTGAAACAGATTATATTAACGTATAAAAACGATAAATATTCTTTTGCCTTTATTCATAAAAATTTACGAACCTCTTATAAAGCCTTTACAAAAAAAAATTTCAAAAACAGTATCCATAAACGTCCAATAACGACAAAAATCTCTTATAAAGGCTTCTTAAATGAGTAAGCTTCAATAAACCATTGATAAAGCCTTTTTAAAATTTTTACTCTAATGTGAGCACAAATATTGTCAAAAATACTTCAAACTGTTTCAAAAAATATGAAAACATGGCAAAACATTTCAAAATATTGAAAATAAAAATTATAAGTGACAATTTTTTCACAAGAACATAGATTAAACAATTTTTTGACTGTTTGCATGTCAAAGTATTGATAAAATTGTGACAAATAAACAAAAAATTATTGAATTTATCATATTCACGAACCATTCTTGACACTGTTCCCATTTTAAATTGAGAGTGTTCCTATTTTAAAAAATAAGCTGAGACAATATTTTTATGAATAACAAAATTTTAATAAACATTTTATCTCTTAAAAGCTTTTTGTCTATTGAGCACTTCAAATCTATTTCAAGATATTTTTATGAATATGAAAGTTTGAATATTAATGTTCAACTTTAAAATAATATGGAGATCATTTTAATACCACTTTAAGGAACTTTTTAGTATTTAAAGTTAAATAACTTAATATTAGAATCTAAAAAAAACTACATTTATCGTTTTGTGCTGGACTCAACTCACACGGTCAATCAAATGACTGAATTTCACGTTTTTGTTCTACTTAACACCATTAAAAATTTTGATGAAAGCGAACTCACATCTACCATTGATATATATGTAAGAACCGAATTGGCAGTGTCCGATCAAATATTCGGTTTCGGTTTCGGTTTCGGCCATATTGATGCCGAATAGCCGAAACTGATTAAAAGGGCCGAAACTGGCCGAAACCGAATATTCGGTCGGACACTAGATATAACCCTTCATTTAAACCTTCTTCCCAACGGAAACTGTAAGCACTACTTACGTTTACACTTACAAAATAAGGTAAACGTAATTCTACAGCTTACAATTTCCCTTGCGAAGAAGGTTTAAATGTTTTATTGTTTTATATGCACGTCGTATATCAATACATTACGGATGCCTTACGGTTTCATGCATACATCCTACTTATTAAATACAGTGCATAAGCATGGAAGCCCGATTGATTCCGACTGTCGAGAGTACATTCCCTGCACTTTATTTTAGTAAAGGGTCACGTTAGTACGTATGATGCATATCATACAAAATGAAGCTTATAGTGGCGATCATGCCTGTGTAAAAGTAATGGGCATTTGGTATTGAAGTTTTCATGCCACGCGGATGAAAAATAAGTAAGGAATAATTCATTATGTAAGGATGGATTTTCCCACTGGATTGTCACATATACACATTCACCCCATACTCTTTTGCAAGTCTGCGAGCCCTACTTAAAGATGATCATCTCAATTGGTAATGCTTTCATCATTCCTTGGTAATGACAGCAAGTAATGTAAACATTGATGAGCTTAGATGTCTCTTCACTATAATCCAGGTTTTCAGTTCTAGATGACCATGGGCTTATGCTCGCAACTTGGGTATGGGTACATCCTATTTGGAAGCCTTCTCTTTAAATTTTTGTTTGATCGATCCAGCTCTTTCTTCCTGCTTCTTCACTTTTTCTAATTTTTTGACAATTTATTTTATTTTTCAAAGCTTTGACAGCTATTGCTGCAGAAATTTTTACATTTAAAGTATCTGTAACTCGGTTCATAATAAGTACCCGACAGTCAAAAGATTCTCAATACTAACTGCTTGAACAACCAAAATATTTTTTTAAATAATGAGTATATTTGATCAATCTTTATTACCCTTCTTATTAAATTATGTAATTTAAATGAAATGTTGATGAAAAATAAAATTTTAATATTGCACTAAGAGTATTGGGTAAAAAAAAAATTGTAATTTCATGCACCACTATTGACTATCAATCAGTTAAAGTTGCCACCTTTATAGAAAATTTACAGAATTATTGCAACATAACTTGGAAGCATTTTTTTCGTTTGCTCGGCAAACATGATAGAATAATTTTACCAGGTAGTGTTGACAAATGTTGATTCTCTCAGCTACAATTAAACGAACTCTTGTCAAAAACAGCTGTTCGTTGTTATATTCGTTGGCCACATTCAGCTGTGCCAACTGTTGTGACAGCAACACATCGGGAAGCGCTATTATCGGTATTGGAGCGCTATTATCAGAAAAATTGTCAAGTTTATGATATATCAAGCTTTATATCAAATACTTACGAATGGAAATTTTTTAAAATTAAAAATTTTCTAGTTTTAAATGCATTTTAATGCGCAACTTCATATTTATGTGCATCAAGTTTTGACTTAGCAGTTGGCAACTGTTGGGTACGCTGAATGTGACCAATGAAAATTAATTGTATGCTATGACGGATTGCGAGCGCTCTCTTTCTTGTTATATTTTTTGACAAACGTCCGTTTCCAACAGAAACGTCAATACTACCTTGGAGTAATTATATAATGCTCGGCAAATTTTTAAGCGACTAAAAGTTTACTGTGTTATTTAAGCGAGTAAACATATGATAAGCGATCGTTTTTTGAGAACTCGCCTGGTAAAAAACACAGCTTTTATTGTTAAGCAGATCTTTCAGAGATCTTTTCTAAGAAACTTTAAGGGAGTGGAAGACGGCAATAGCTAGCTATTGGTTGAATAAAATGAAAAATTCCGTATTCAGAATTCACTTAGATAGCAACTGATGAGAAGAATGGCCCTTATGAAGAGCGACATTAAAAATTAATTGATTTTTAGTTTCACGGTTTGTAAAAGTACGGAGGTTCACCAACATTTATTTCTTTGATGTAGTTATTTCACTATTTATCGACATATTTTTGATACCTTATAACCGTTTTTACAGAACTAAGTGCTAAATCTAGTTCTGTGCTTAATTTAGAAGAATCACTTATGGCCAATGAGGTAAAAAGATTTAGTTAAATAATCAGACAGCAAAAAGATGTTAACATTTTTGACAATGACGCCTTAACTCAAGCTATCTTAAAAAGCTGACATGATTTTCAAAAACAGCACTCAATATTCGTCTGCAATAAATTTTTATTTCTTCCGAATTGTCATATTTATTCCTCTAAATAATTCTTTTTCAAAACTTTTATGGCTTTTTCGTTAAGAAATGCAACGTAATTAGAAAGCTTATGCTCCTAATGCCATGATATATAACAGAATTAGGTAACGTTGAAGATATTTTGAACTTTATTTCGTAACAATTTTTCGTCATTCATTTTTGTTTCAAAACAGAAATTTAAAATTTAATATACGAAATAAATTAATTAGGTTCATTAGGTTCATTCAAAAAGTTGCTTGTCTTCAATTATGTAAATCACTAAAATAACTGCTATTTTTGAATACCTTCTTTATTAAATCAACAAACACTATTTAAACACTTTAAAAACACTGCTTACTTTTCGTTTAAAATAAATTTTATAAAACTTCTGTAAATTTTCAAATTATAAGCTTAAGAAAATATACTTTAAGGGTTAACCATTTTGATTAGAGAAACAGAACAAAGTGCGCATGCGGCGAAGTGTGTCGACTAACTGGGAAACTATGAATCATCTTACGATATCTCGTAAATGAGTGTGATGCAAATGTGGGAAGGACACGTTTCTCAAGACAGTGGCTTAAAAAAATTGTTTGATTTTTAACATGGCATCTTATTTTCCGGCATTAAAAAATAAATAAAAAAAAAGAAACAGTTTCGATAGTATCGTAAGTGTAGACGTAGAATTCCGTTTAAGTTGTAACCTCTTCTACTTTGTCTCTTTGGTCTATTGGTCGATTATTTTGTCCATTTTGTGCGTATTTTTTATTGATCTTCCGAAAATTAACAAATAAATTAATAACACTCAATTATGGACTACTTATCGAGGCCAAAACAAAGAAAAAGTTAAAAAGTAAGTATGATTAAATGAGCAAGCAAAAAGAAACAAGCAAAATTTCAAATTTTTTCGATCATTTTGTTAAGTTTGACAGGTTGAGTTCATCGACTTAGTTGAAAAGAAGGCGAAGCAAATGCACTTTCCATTGGTGCCACTTTCGTCTCTGCCCGATATAAAGTTTGCGAGCTGCAGTCAGTTTAACTACTAATTTCAAATTAAAATTAAGATCCCGATTTTTAAAAAAATCGTATGGTAACTATATTTCACGCTGAGCACATGTCCTTTGCATTAGTGCCACTCTCGTCACTGTCCGATATTTAGTTTGCGAGCTACGCTTTCGTCTCAGTTCGATGTATAGTTTGCGAACTACGAAGTATAGTTTGAGTTCATTGACTGATTTGAAAAGATGTTCATGA
Organism: Tetanocera ferruginea; assembly: GCA_958299015.1. Lineage (NCBI taxonomy): Eukaryota > Metazoa > Arthropoda > Insecta > Diptera > Sciomyzidae > Tetanocera > Tetanocera ferruginea. Next base: position 31,941,662 of record OY282642.1, on the reverse strand, counting down.
CCTCTGGTTTCAAAATAGAGCACTTAGTAAGCTAGAACAGAAGTGCATACATAAACCCGATGCGAACCAATGCTTCAATGCTACCAATACGAACCAATCAGTTCGTGCAAAACAAAAACAATACAAGCATAAACAACGAAACAAAAACAAAGAAAACAGCAGGCACATCAGGCACATTTTAAGCAGCTGATGATCGACTTACTTATATAAAAACATGAATTTTTCTTCTTAGATTTTACTATTTTGTGACTTTAATATAATATTGACAAAATCCAAAATAAGATATTTATTCAGCGCAGGATATATCTCATAATTGAGTATATATATTATCTTTGAACGATAAGTATTAAAGACTGTTGGTATACCCTAAAGTATTAGCCAAAAAAGTTGCATGACCTTAAAAAAATCTGTTGAAACGACCCCATACAAACCGCGCTGTAAGACGTAATTCTACATCAAAAATTTACGGGATAATGTTCACTTACGGCATTCCGTACTCTTACCTTAGTTAAACCACATTTGCGAAAATTTTTTTCACATATCCTTGCAGAGAACTTCCTATAGAAATACAATTACAACATTCAATTATTTTGTAGTTTTATGCTCCATTGGATATAAAATATTTCATAAACGTAGTGTATGTAGTTTAATGCACCATTGGATATAAAATATTTCATAAACATTCGACTATCCTTTTTTTGGAAATAGAAACGAAATCAGTAACAAAAAATATCAAATGATACAAACATTTTTAGAGAAATTGCAAAAAATAAAAATTTATTTTGTTTTTAAAAACTTAAAACTAAAAAGGTTAGCTTAAAAAATATTACAGTATTTATATTGAAGTGATATTTTAAAAACTAATTGAGTATTTTATTACTGCAGTATTTTATTTACTCATGAGTATTTTAAAAAAGAGAGAATTTTATGATTATATAAAATTATGTTATGACACAAAAAGAATTCGGTGAATCTACATATATCTGTACAAATATGTTCCTAGTATTCAGAAAATAAAGCACATGCCAAATTTTATTTTTTATTAAAATCTAAACAATTAGTAAGTTAACAATAATTTCTTTTTTGCAATAAGAACTTTTTGAGTGAATGTAGTGTTGATTTTTTCACAGTGTAAATATTGAGAAATTTTCTAAAAATTAATATTAGTTTTATTTCCAAAAATAATAGTGTGTGTGCTGGTTATTTGCTTATAATGAATATAAAGATAGTGTGTTTAGAGTAAAAATAGCAAATAAATAATTGGCGGTTGCAACATTTCAACTATGACGTCCAACTTCGTCACGCCAGAAATAAATCCAAGGCACTGTGCTCAGGAAAATCGCTGTGCAAGAGATCGGAAAACGGATTGAAAGAGTCCAGCGTTACTAGTGGGCTTAGGCAGGATGATGGCGCTGCATGCTGATCCGCAGTTGCGGCACCGCCAGCAAAATCTAGCGAATCCGCAGATGAGTCAAGCAAACGTAGACTTAATTCTAATGGATTCTCCAGCGATGACAGCGTTAGGCCATGCTGATCACACGCTTGATCGTAGGGATTGAGGGCATTGGAAGTCTGCTGCTGTTGCGGATCAAGCAAGGCCAACGTTGATGCTGCACAATTTGTACCGCCAAGCAGCCTATAATTCGATGGACTAAGGCAGGGCTCCGAGAGATGCAGAGATTCACCATCCGACTCTAGCATAAGGCTACTCAGATCAGACATTGATTGGCTGACGTTGTTGATGTATGCCGTATTCACTGGACTGTCAAGCAGATAGGATGAATTCGAGCCACTAGAGCAGGGCGGTGAGGCAGCAGCTATTGAGGAGGCTGCAGAAGAGAGCGAAGCATAGGCGGATGTGGAAAGCGAGGAACATGTTGAGGCGGCTGAAGAGTGCGAGCTAGAGTAAGGCGAGATGCTTTGTTGTAGTTTTTGTTTTTTAGACAAACGTTTGACGGGTGCTTTCCTTGACGCAGTTCCAGTAGCATTTGAGCTTGTAACGCCGCTTACAGCTGCCATAGCCGCAGAGTTCTTTTTTGTTGCTTTCACACGCGTACTCTTGGCAGACTTTGGCTTTACTGCGATCTGTTTCGGCAACTCTGGCTCCGGTTCTAGCTCCATATCCAACAGCTCTTCTTCATCATCGTCCTCAAGTTCCATTGAGTTGGCCAATGGCTCCTGCTGCCAGTTGTGCGTAGTAAACCGATGATCACCATCGCGCTTGCACTCGAGCAGAAAATCTGCTTCGAAGCTTGGATTGGTCAAAGCTTCGCTGAGTATGCTTATGTATTTCATGGCCAGCCGCAGCGTGGTGATCTTCGTCAATTTCTCGCTAGACTGCACCGACTCATCGCCGGTGATGGTATGCGGCACGCAATGCCTCAGATTCTCAAAAGCCGAATTGATTTCGCGCATTCGCGTGCGTTCACGTGCATTCGCAGTTTTTCGCCTATATTTGCTGAGTGGTGCAGCCTTCGTTTTGCCCTTGGCTGGTGTTGATGTCGCTGTGGGCGTTGTGGTGTAGCTGTTGTTAGCAGTGTTGCCAGCTTTTTTGCGTGTTGTCGTTTTCTTTGCCTTAGTTTTTGCTGTTGCTCTCTTGCCATCGACTGATGCATACTCCTGATCGCTGTTGTTGTAGTTATCATCACTCAAATAACCGCTACTATCAGCAGTCAAAGCAAGCGATTCCGTTGTTGCATTGCGTGGTTTTTGGCGCTGACGCAGCGAGTATTTTTCGCTGCCACTGTTGATGTTTGTTGCTGCTGCTTCGTTGTTATTCGCATCGCTGCGACCAACGCAAGGTGCTGTATTTGCCTCGTAGTTGTGCATCTCGTAGGTTGTCGTGGACTTCATCTGAAAGTAAATAGAAGAGACAATAAATTATAATTAAAATTTCTAGCAAAGTAAAAAAAGTTATATGCAAAAAAAAATTGATTTTTTGGCAAACAAAAGGGGTTCACGAGAACGAAAACCGCTTCATGGGCAATTTTCTGATCAAAACAAAAAAAAAACAAATTATGCAGAAATAGTTTTTAAGATTCCCAAACAAGAAAAAACAAACTCTGTAATCTTTACATAACCAGGATTGTATTGAAACATTAGTCCACATCCTATGTGGAGTATATTTTATTGATTTAAGTACGATTTGCGAAATATTTGATATATTTTTCTATTTTACTTGGTAGTCCTGTATGCGAGTATCACATAGTCAGTGGTGTAACTAGCGGGGAATATAAGGGGGGTAAGTCCCCTCAATTTTTTAGAGTCGGCCAAATTGATACTTTGTTTTGTATCTTGCTTAAAAAAATGATTTTTATTTATAATAATTATGAATGGATCAAAGCAAGTCGTACCATTTGTTCCCATTTTCAACATCAGCCATACCAAAAACCAACTTTATAATGTTATTTCATTTTGGTTATGTTCATTTCAGGTTATGTACCCAAAACTATCTTCAATCAGCCAATTCACGTTCAGACGTACCTAAAACAAACTTCTGTCGGTTAAATTTGCATTTAGCCATGCGCAAAACCAACTAGATTCAATCCCAAACCCCAATAGCATTACCTTTTCTATTTCAGTCGGTCATTTCTTTAGCAATACCAAATTATTTCAGTAGTACTATTCGTTCAGTCTCGTTAAAAGTTGCTTATAACTTCGTTCTATGAAAAATTCTCTCAGAGCAATTTAGCCAGTCAAACCTTTTTTACGGCTTTTAGTCGTTCCTTGGAAGGTTTTTTTGCGACTTATGGTTCTGCTTTAAATCAACTTCAGTTGATTTATTTTCTCTCAGAAATAGAAATCGTCGGCCTTTATCTACTAAGACGTAAATCAAAACTATCTAATGTTCTGGAGGCGAAAAAAGCTGAGTATAATATGAAGGAAGTTCATGCTATAATGTATTATTTCAAACGTTCGATAGCCCTTTTTTAAAGCACAAACGTTAAAAACCTAAATAAGGGCATAGATGTAGTTTTGTGCATTGCATCCAGACAATTTAAGCAGTTGCTAAGAAACAATGAAGCATTTGAATGAACTCTTTTATCCAATTCAATTTTCACATTACTTGACCCAAAAGCGAATTATAGAATCAAAAAAATTGTTACCAAAAAATTGTTTGGTGGACTCACTTCCATTGAAAGCGGAGTTTGAATTTTTCTATAATCTATTCGAAGGCTAGAGATCTATTAGTATCTCTATCGGATGTAGCTAGTGCTTCAGAAAGCAATATAAAACTCCTTCCTGCAGTTAACAAAATATGTCGTTTGTTGTGTGTAGCATCAGTTACAGTTGCAGGAAATGAGAAATTTTTATTATTATTAGTGTTAATATTTAAGAGGAAAAGAGAAAATAAATAAATAAATAAATGCAAAGAAATTTTTTAATGGGTAATTCTATGGTAACTCGCGTATCATTCATAAAGTTGTATGGAGATAAATTGAGCTGTTACTTTAAATTATTTAGATTATGAATACAAAAGCACGTTTTACGAAATGAATGTGTTTTATATGTTAGAAATTGCTGTAGAAATTCAGTGGTACCATATTATTTACAAAGTGAAATAATAATTTAGTTAAGTAACTCGCGTTACCATTTCTGGACATCATGTTCAGAGAGTAAATTTATTTAAAATTTTTCTGCAAAATTTGTGAGTAGATTTCTTTATATTTGGATTAAGGAGGGACATAACATTCGCGGCAGAGAAAACAGACCTTTTTTTAAAAAATTCATAACTCACAATCAGTAAAAAACAAACATTTTTCCAAAATTTTCTTTTATTATTGTAAAGAATTGAACAAATTACAAGAAAAAAATTCAAAAAAATATATTTTTCACTCCAACATGGTTTTATAGAGCTCCAAACTGGCGGCAGAGAAAAAAACGGGGCCTCGTGGTTGCCCCTCGTGAACCTCGTGGTTGCCCCTCGAAAAAAAATTAATATTTTAAATCTTAACAAAATTGGTTATCGTATGACAGGAGCTTTTTTTTTAAATTTTTTTTTCAATTGACCAATTTCAAAAAACGGCTAATGTCATGTCCCCCGTTAAATAGAAGCAGCAGGATTTCAATATGTTTATCTTTATAAAAATTATCAATTTAAAATTAAAGTATGTATTAGCATGTAATTGTAAATAAAGTATGTAATTGTAACTTCTAACTTACAAAAAATTGGTAACTCGCATTATTTTATATTTTCATATTAAATTAAGGAGCTCTAATGAACCTTTTTTAGCTCTAATGTTCAAAAATTTTATATCGAACCACAGCACTAAATTAAAATTTATTATAAAAAGAAACAGTTTCGATAGTAAGTGTAAGTGTCGTAAGTGTAGACGTAGAATTCCGTTTTAGTTGTAACCTCTTCTACTTTGTCTCTTTGGTCCGATTGTATTGTTCATTTTGCACATATTTTTTATTGATCTTTCGAAAATTAGTAAATAAATTAAAACACTCAATTATTGACTTCTTATCGAGATCAAAACAGAGAAAAAGTTAAAAGTAAGCATGATAAAATGAGCAAGCAAAAAGAAACAAGCAAAATGTCAAATTTTTTCGATAATTTCGTTTAGTCTGTCAGGTTGAGTTCATTGACTTAGTTGAGAAGAAGGCGAAGCAAATGGATTTTTCATTGGTGCCACTTTCGTCTCTGCCCGATATATAGTTTACGAGTTACAGGCAGTTTAATTCAAAATAAAATAAAGACACCAATTTTTAAAAAAATCGTATAGTGACTTAACCTCACGCTGAGCATATGTCCTTTCCATTAGTGCCACTTTCGTCTCAGTCCGATGTTTAGTTTACGAGCAACACTATCGTCTCTGTCTAATGTATAGTTTGCGAGCAACACTCGCTAGTACTAGTGAGATGTGGGATCGAAATTTATTTGCATTAAAAACAAATATTTAAATTTTACGCCATCTGTTGGGTAAAAGCATAAAACGAAATATGATCCAACTCTTTTTTTTTATAAGAGTTAAATTTAACCGGATCACAGACCCATTTTGTTGAGTTTGACTGAGTTGAAAAGAGGTTGTGAATATAGTACATACAAGAACCTTCAGTACACAAACAAGAACACTTGTTCTTAGTAGTGCATACAAGAACCCAATAAAAAAGTAGTGCATACAAGAAAGCAATAAAAAAGTAGTGCATACAAGAACCCAATGAAGAAACCTGCACACACAAGCACGCACAATGAAACAAAAACAAAGAAAGAAGCAGGCACAACAGGCACAGCATAAGCAGCTGATGATTGATTTTCTTATATAAACACGTGTATTTTTCTTCTTATATTTTACTATTTTGTGACTTTAATATAATAGTGACAAAATCCAAAACTTGATATTAATTCAGCGCAGTATATATCTGATATTTTAGTATATATATTATCTTTGAACGATGAGTATTAAAGGCTGTAGTTATAACTTAATATATTCGTCAAAAACGTTTCATAGCCTTGAACAAATCTGTTAAAACGACCCCATATAAACCGCACTGTAAGACGTAATTCTAGGTCAATAAGGATTTATTTCAAGCTATAATGCAAACAAATTTTAATAATTATATAACTAATATTTAATATTGGTGATGTTCCAAATTTGAAAGTGTGTTTTTTCGAAATAAATATTGACTTTAAAAATTCATAAAAAATCGGAAAAAAAAATTAAAAAAGCTCGTGTCAGACGATTGTGAATCAAGTTTAAAAAGATAAAAAAAAAATATTCGTCAAAAAATGAACCCGCTAGTGCCGCAACCAGTACGAAAACATGGTTTCGAGATAAACGCGTTCAAAGTTTGTGAACAAAGAAAAATACAAGGAAAATTAAAAATGCGCTCTCACTAATCCGGCTGTAACTTTTGAACTCGTAAAAATTTTTCCATGATATTTTTTTTTTTTGAATCTTAAGAATATTTACTAAAATACAAAATTATAAAAAAATGGTTGATATAAAAAAACGGCTAATGTCATGTCCCCCCTTAAGCGCAAATACTAGAATAGTCGCTAAAAACTTATTTTTATGTCAAATATTAAAGTTTTTTTACATGGAAGTACCCAAATTCGATATTGTTAATATACTTTTATTTTATTTTCATTTGAAGAGGGAACGATATGAAAACTGCCTTGAAAATTTATTTATATAGATCGAACGGGTGAACAATTTTGATAAATATAACTAAGTTGTTTAAAAAATCGGGACTTCAGGGTATTCACTCGGCCTAAATATCATACTAATTCCCAAGCAATATGGTCTCAGTACGCCCCAATAAAAATTATTAATAATAATTATATACAATTTAAATAATGTAAAAATAATGTAAATTATTAAAAGAACAATAAAAATGAAGAATATATCATTTTATTTCAACAACCTTTAGTTCTCATTTTTTTTTTATGGCAATAAAATAAGTCCAAATGCATAAATCGATAATCACACAATTTGGGTGATTTCGTTCCATTAAACACAACTTTTTCATTTCTCAATAGATTTTCTTCAACAATAGCTTATTTTTTTTTGGAAAAATAAGGGCTTTTAGTAAAAAATATCAAAAGTAATAAAATATTTTGATTTCTTAACGAAATTTGCAACTATTTTGTCTTTTTTTGGAAATTTTTCTGAAAAATAAAAAAAATCCCCGAAATTTGAATTTATTCTGCCAAAACTAACAACTCGACCAAAAAATAGTGTCTGCATTGTTTGTAAGAAATTTTATTAGCTTTTATTTGATATATCATTTGTTTGATTACTGTTGTTGGTTCTGGAGATATATGCAATTAAGTGGAACCAACTTTTTTTTTCGTTGAAAACCCTACAGTGGTCAATATCTCGAAAACGGAGTGACAGAAAAAAAAAATTTTTTTTTCGGAATTAGCGACCGATTTTACATGAGAAAAGGATAGTGGCATTCAAAGTACAAACAACTTTTCGTTATTTGTAAACCAGTGTTATTACATAGCGTTGTTAGAGCATATGAAGGATGAAATTCCAAAAAACGGCCCCATTTGGAGAAGAAAACAGTGCTGTTTCATCAAGACACTGTATCACAAGTTAATGAAAACGTTGGCAAAATTGCAACATTAGGCTACGAATTGCTTTCCCAACCACAATATTCTACAGATCTGGTTATTTTTGGCCTATCCCGTTTTTTAAAATTTATTTTTTTAAATATTTTTGGTGCAATATTTTGATATAGTGTGACGCTCTCTATCTACGCGTCTCGATAATACCATTCCACTTACAACCCCGTAAAAAGTGGTTATTTTTGGCCTATCTCGCTCCGTTTTCGAGATATCCCGCTTTTTCTGTTTTTTCCCTATATTTTATTTATTTTTGGCCTATCTCGTTCTCGTAGTTCGAAACACGTGTTTGAGCTGAAGCTCTAGTGAAAAGAGTTAGGCGCTGGTGATCGCTGCAACAGACTGCAGTTAACATTTTTTTTCCTTGCTGCAAATAAACATAAAAGCATGAGTATTCGTTGCTTTTGGCGAATGTTGCGAGTGTCTGGCTTCGTCGGACATTTATGTTTCGCAGGCATTCGTATTCGTCATCACTCGTACTCTACGGCATTCGTACCACATCGATTGGTACATGTATTTGCGTATTAATTTTAATGCAGCAGGCACATTCGTAGCTCGTATTTTGACGAGACATTCAAAACGCCATTTGAATGCACTCAAGTTGTTCTCTGATTCGTACAAAAAACATTGCATCGTCATAGATAGAAACTATGTTGAATAATATAATCGAGTTTTACCAAAAAAATGTGTTTTACTATGTAAGTCTACGAACTTTTCAGCACAGCTGTTAAACACAGAATTTGAAAAATTACCTTTTCTCCAAACTATTAAAATAATATCATGTTTTGGAGAAAAATATTTTTCCATTGTTAATGAATTGAATTATAGTTCTCGTTGAAACTTACAATTTTCTATGAAATACTGAGAAATCAATAATTAATATACTTTTATTTATAAAACAATTAATAAAATATTTTTTATAACAACAATTTTTTCCACAATAAATTTAGAGAAACACTTTTAAAATAACCGTCACTTCTTTTAAAATAATTTTATTTTGCTCTTGTATACCTTTTTATGTACTTAACTAAAAAAGCACTATAATTTTTTTTGAATTAAGTACTTGTTATTATCGAAATACTACTTTTATTAAGACTTAAGCCATAAGTAATAAATTTATTTAATTTATTTCTTCATCAATTTGTTTCAAAGACGCACATTGAACTTTTTGAAAAAAAAAAACTGAAAAAAATTGCGCTCTAGCCGCATGGAATAGAAACAACGAAAATAATAAAAATAAAATCATCGACTAACTAACATGACGATTTGCCAAAATTGGTAAGATTAGTTTTTGATGGAGTTTTTTTTTAATGATAAGCTAGTTAGCTGCTTGAATTACACGCAGCATTAAAAGTAAAGCTCAAAGAAAAAAGATGCACACCAAATGATGGGAAAACATTTTAAGCAGAATTGCATGCAATAAATCAGCGTTTGCTTACAATTACAGCAAATACACAATATTTTTTGAAATAACAGCAGCGTTGAACAGGATGCGGTAATTGTTGAAGCTCAGCGATCAACTTTAATAACGTTTTACTGATACTTAAAAGATAATCTTTCCATAGATTTCTAAGATTTTTAAGCTTTGATGTATCTATTCACATTTATCGAGTGATCTCTGTAGTTGAGACTTTTCTACCAACAACTCCGCGTCAACAACAAGCACAACAATAGCTCAACGAAGAGTGGTGTAGTCCTTAAAAGGCACTTTCAAGGTTCAAATCGCACTTGTAACAAATAAAGTTTACATCACACACACACACTCACACACACAAATGACAAAAATTGAAAAATTGACAAACTTTTAAATGGATTTCCAACGAATCTGCTTTTTATTAAAAGCTTCAAACAATTACGGCGCTTTAAAAAGATTCGATCTTTTCGTGTCAACTGCATAAAAAGAAACAACCAAATAAATACTTAATACAAAGAAAAAAAAAAACTAAAAAAAAGCACGTCAACAGCGCTAACGAACGCTAGATGGTGCGGCCGATAGCTGTATTGGACGATTACTTAATTCAGTGCGCATGCGCAGAATTGACTGCTATTGACTGCAACTACAACAAATTTAAATAAATAAAATTATTAACTTAACAGAATTGCAAATTAAAATTGCATAAAATATTGAACAAGTAAACTAAAGAACAAAAAAACAACCAACAGACCACAGTTAGAAGAAATAACAGCAATATGAAAATGGCGCGTGATCGTGACAACTCGCGCAAGATAAGCTCGTGAGATCAAAACTCAGAAGACAAAACACAAAAACAAAAAAAAAACGAGCGAATTTAAAGCTCACTGAATGTGATCTTAAATCAAAATCAAATTGAAATTGATTTTGGCAGGAGTTGTGCGCAAAGCAACAACTTCTGCTTTTGGCCACACATCCTTGACTCACTTGCAGGCATGCACATGCGCCGCGGCAGCGTTTGCAGCTCAGTTTCTGATGCTTATTTTGTATATTTGATATACAATTTTGTTGACTTTTTTTTGTTATTTGTTTGATTTGAACATTTGAAACAGGAAAGATAAAAGTTACCTTTTATGGAGCGCACATTTTTGTTGTTATCTCCGTTTGCTGCGGTTCAGTAACTTTTTGCTGTGGTTGTTGCTGCTGCTGTTTTCCAACTTCAACTGCCAGCAGTTGCAACGTCACAAAAAATCATCGTCGTCACTAAAAAATCAATGAATTTTATTATTATTGTTATTGTCGTTCATGATGTTGTTGTTGTGAAAATACATTATTATCGTCTTGTATTAATGTTTTGATTTTTTGTATACGTTGTGATGTTTTTTTACCAGCACTCATTTTTCTCTTATTCTTTTGAGTCATTGATATTCATGTCAACATGTTCCAAATTAATCAATTAAAACAAACTGCGAATTATAATGAGCGTTTATTTCTTAATTGAATCATAAGAAGATTCCATTTTTGTCATCAATGTTGGTTGATGAAATTTCTGCAAGTTTATTTAGCAAAATTATCGTTGCAGCTTAAAGGAATTTAATAAAACTACTATTTATAATGATACCATATCCTGCATGAAACAAAGCATGTGTCAAATTTTTCGATATTTTGAAGTGAAGCTGCAGTGAAAATCCTCAAAACCGACAGATTTGAAAAGTGACATGGTTTTGCTGCCGCTGCTGCTGAATCAGAACTCTGAGACAGTGGCGTTCCTGGGCTATCCTGGGCGTCACCCGGGGCGGGTACTCATGGTGTCACCCCTACACTCAGAAAAAAACACATATCTTTCTCCGATAAAAAATTTCTCTATTTTTGATAATAGCAAATTTCTCTTTTTCAAATAAAATTTTCTTCAATTAGAATAAATTTTCACAATTTTTAAAGAAATATTTCTTCGCTTATGGGAAATGGAAAAATTTCAATGTCTCTGATGATGATAACTATTTTTCTCGTACAAAAAATTCTCATTTATAGAGAAAAATTTATTGAAAATGAAAAATTTTAAACACATATTTTCTCAAAAATAAAAAATTTTTTTCTTTAAAAACTACATATTTATGTATTTATCTTTTTAATAGAATCTTGTTATCATTTTTAAGGGTATTTTTAGGATCACATTTAGAGAAAAAGCATTCTCTGTAGCAAAGACTGTACCATTTTTCTATAATTATGATACCGTTTTTTATCATATTCCGAGAAACTTTTTTCTAAAATTTCTAAATGAAGTAAAAAACTAATTCGATGTGATTAAGTGTTTTTATACCCTAAACCTGAAAAGGCAGGGTATATTAAAAAGTTCATATTTGACCAAGAGGGATAACACTTGATATGAGTGCATTTCATATCAAAACTGAGGTGTGCAAAAAAATAGATGCCATCTGCCCACTGACACGCCCACCTCCCATACAACCCACTATGGTACAAACTCTATAAAGGGGAGCTACAAAAATAAAACTTGATATGTGAGATTATTGTATCAAAACTAAGATATGTTCACAAAATGAGCGTCATCCGCCCATAAACACGCCCACTTTCCATATAACCCAGATTGCCAATATGCGTAATCTGCCCATCAAAACGCCCATCCACCATTTAAACTAGATAAGTTTATCTTGTATTAATTCTATAGGTATAAAGAATGCATGAATTTTGATAGGTTACAGTTGTCTTTTTGTTTTAGTATTTTAATATATATTTAAATATTATAGGAGGATTAGGGTATTCCATAGTCGGAGTAGACCGACTGTAGACTTTATTTTCTTTGTTATAACAATAATAATTATTATTATCTCTATGTTCCGAAAAAAAGGTTAAACAAGGAAAACTTATCAAGGGCGGAGTAAAATTTTGAACATCTCAAGAATATTGTATTGAATTTTGAGGTCAATCGGAACAAAACTGACGGATTTATGATAGTTTTAATGACCGTTGCTCCAACTGAGTTATACCAGTGAACAAAACTTTAAATCAATTTTCCCAAACATGCAATTTTTCGGTCGGTGACCACGATTCGGAAAAAACTACTGAAACGATCGTTTTAAAAATTTCTACACTTATTGTACATTTAAATAACTATCAAATGACAACATCATTTCATAAAAAATCTTCAACATATCATCGCGTTCACTGCAAAAACCAATTCTTTTGAAGCACTAGCGGAGAACTGCAATAAATCTGTTATTACTTTATATTTTTGTACCAAACTTTTTTTAAATAATCTTCAAATGTTGTATTACAAAATACTAATTTTTACAATAAATCTGCAATAATAATTTGTCATAAGAAACTCTTCAAACTTTACCCAACCCTTAATGGCGCTGCACAGTGTATTCATCCCATACAAAATTGGTACAAAAATAAAAGGAGTACTCCGATGATTATGATATTGAGTATGCTTGGTTAATTTAAGCTAATTAAGCAAAATTGCAAAAATTGACCTATGTATATTAATACCTTCCTTAGGCCTATATTAATTTTTTAAATTATTTTGCATGTGAGTGCATACAAAAGTTGTCCGATCTTAACATAATTTGGTCAAAAGGCTAGGCAATTAGAGGAATAGTTATGCACTGAAAACAGTATAAATCAATAAGAACTTAGGGGTACCTCTCTTGGACCTATAGTAAATTTGTATATGATTTTATATGGGAGGTACATAAAAAAGTAATCTGAACCTATCGAACGAAACTCAGTGAGAATGCTAGACAAATAGATTAATAGATGTGTACTGAAAATTATTGAAATTGGTAAGACCTTAAGCGTACCAATCTTGCACCTATTTATTTGTCTTTTAAAAATCCAATTTTAAGCACATTTTATGGTATTTACAATATAAAAATAAAAATTATGGTATCACTCATATCACTACTGACTTTCATCGTTACTTACTTCTTCATGACATTCACTACAAAATTAAAAAATCCTCTTTTTTGTAATTCCCTTTTGAACTTTGCAAGATTTTGATTACGTTTCTAAGCAAAAATTATCATTTCTCACGAAAAGTCACTTTTTTAAACCTGGATAAATTTCTTGTTTATAAAAAGGTGTAGATAATACTTTGGAAATCAAAAGTGAATACTTCAAATAAAATAATTAAAAAGTTTCGCTTAAATCAAAGAATTTTTTTTTTTGTAATTCACTTTTGAAATTTGATAAATTTGTAATATTTATTTTTATAAGCAAAATTTACATTTATTCGTAAAAAAATCACTTTTATAAATTTTCAAATCTTTCTTGTTTATAAAAAAGTGCAAATAATATTTTGAAAATCAAAAGTAAATACTTTAAATAAAATTACCGAAAAGTTTTGCTAAAATCCAATAATCTTTTTTGTTTGTTATTTATTTTTGATATTTAAGGTTTTTTTTTAAGGTAAAGAAAATTTGTTTTACAAGTAATAGTTACTCAAAAAAATTACTTCCATAAGCAAAATATATTTTAAAATAATCCTATTTACTGTTTTTTAGAAAAAACCTTAATTATTTAAAACATTAACTCAATTTTAAATTACTTGATTTCTTCAACTAAGAGGGAGTAGTATTAAAGGATTACATTTGTTTATTATAAAATATATATTAAAAAAGATATATATATTATGGTTCAATATGCTATATTTTTTTAAAAAAAAAAAAAAAAACCAACATTCAAGCAAGCTCGCTTTCAATGGATAAAATAGCAAGATCGGAAATTCTTGCCTCTCTTTAGAAGACCTTATTAATATTAGCTTTGAAAATCTTTGAAAACGTTTCCGCAATGTTCTCTCCTCATTGATTGGACTTGCAAGCAGAATTATAAATTTTGAAACAGCAATTAAAAAAATGAGAAACACATTTTTTAATGTAAAGTATTCTTCACTTGTTCTGACTGTTTGAGAAATAAAAAAAATATCCAAATGGTGTCATTCCTAAGATGACCATTCCCTTCGCTCCTCCCCTTGGAACGCCACTGCTCTGAGAATTAAAACTGAAAGTGTTGCATGTCATAGAAATATACTAAAAATTCAATACATCTCCAGGCAAAACATCACTTAGTATCGAAAATACAATAGTATTGCATCAAATTTTAACTGCTATTGGAAAACTGCCCATAGGGGGTCAATTTTGACGAGTTCATAAATGATGTCTTTTCTTTGGGACTTAAGGATAGGATGAGTCAAGTTGTTTCAAAAATAAACGTGAACCTTTGAGTCCTCCAGCACCGTATATGAGAGTAGCTATAATATATTTTTTGGGCCTGTTTATTATTTTTATGGCAACTTTTGGCTATTTATGCTGGAAAAAGGTGTAAGATAGGCTAGGGGAAGTGGTGTGTCGGTAAATTCAATTTTAGCAGAACTATTTCCTTGGCAGGAAAGCGTGCGTTACAGGTGAATACCAAACAGTAGGGATAGATGTTGTCCGTGGCTGTCGGCAGGGTTCTATCTGTGGTCCATACATATAGAACTTCATGATGGGTCCTCAGTTTTGACGGCTTGAAAATATGTCTAAGTACTGTTCATTAAGGCGTATCGAAAAATTTACATCGTTTTCTAAGAGGTCTAAAAAGCTGCACAGGCAAGATCACCCAAAAAAAATTTTTTTAAAAATAAAGTACATCTTCCTGCCCCGCAATAACTAAGTTGTTTTTTTAGGAAAAACAATAAAAAATAACGATCTTAAAATGCTTTGATCTTTTTAAGAAAAACCACATATGTATTAAAGCAAAAGTAATAATGCAGTTTAACTAACAATTCCTTGCCACACACGGTGCTACTCATGATTTTTACCAACAGTGTCCTGTATGAAGGATATTCGAAGCGAAAGTTGTACTTGGAATGGCACAAGACTTTTGATTGTAAGCATTGGTTATACATTTTGGTGGTACTGTTTATAGTGTTGATGTATTCCATAAATAACATGAATTAATAATTTGCATAGTTTTTGCATTTGTATTCTCTTGTTTTAGAGAAATGTATACCAGAACGCAATTTTTTAACTTTTTCAAAAAAATGAATATAAGATATAAAATGTCAAATGATTCAGAAGTGGTGTCGAAGATAATCTTCTTAATTTGAGTTTTTTGAAAATTTCTGAAGATGATACTGCCTAAAAATATTTATTTAATATACCGGCTTAAGACCACGATTTTTTTTTATATTTCGATATTTTAAAAAAAGTTATTTCCTAGCATCAAATTTCTCAATTTGAGTTAAGATATAACTCAAATTGAAAAATTTACGAAGTAAAATGTTTTTAAGTAGTAAAATATAAAAAAAAAAATCGTGGTCTAAACCTGGCATATTAAAAACATATTTTAAGGTAGGGTCATGTACAGACAAATTTGAAAAATCCAATTTGAGAAAATTGTCTTCGACACCACTTCTTATGCCCGTGATATAAAATCTAATATTAATTTGTTTGAAAATGTTAAAAAATTGCGTTCTAGCATACATTTCTCTAAAACAAGAGAATTGATATGCAAAAACTATGCAAATTATTAATTTATTATATTTAAGAAATACGCCAACATTATAATCAATGCCATCAAAAATTAGACTCAATGGTTACAATTAAAAGTTATGTGGCATCTTGAGTATAACTTTCGCTTCGAATATCCTTCATACAGAATACTATGGGTACAAATCGTGAGTATCATCGTGTTCGGTAAGATATTGCTAGTTGAACTGTATTTAAATGTTTTCCTTTAAACATATGTAGTTTTTTGTACAAAAATCAAAGCATTTTAACATCGTTATTTTTTACTGTTTTTCTCAAGAAACAACTTTGTCCTTGCGGGAGAGCAAGACGTGCTTTTATTTGCATACAATTTTTTTTGACCGATCTTGACAACCACATGAAACTTTTGAGACCTCTTAGAATGTGAAATTCGAAAAAAATGTAATTCGATACGGCACACTGTACATACGCTGATGGCCTACTTGTATTGATGAAAGAAAGTTCTAGTGTTGAGCTTGAAATCAAGGGCTGACGTGGCAAGGGACAAGGGAAATGTCATAAATATAATTTTCAGCCTAGAGAAATATCTGGGATAATCACAAAGTAGAGGATGAACTTGTTGGTGAACCTAGAGAAGTTAAGAGAGTGTTTGTTGCTGCGGAAGGTGTGACTGGGGACTCAGTAAGGCTGTCTGTCTCATGTGTGGTGGACTATTTTTTGCTTAAAAATATAACCTATACTCTCTTGTCAGAGAGTTATCTTGATTGGTTGTATACCAGTTTGCCGTAAAGTCTACACGGATGAACTTCAGGGCTGCCCTTGTTAGCACCTGATTGGACGCTGTACTTGCTAGATAGGGGTTTTCAGCTCTTCATATAGAAATGCTTATTTTTTAGATGATCCAATATCCAGATATCTTGCTCACCGCAAATTAAAGGTCTTTGCCCGCATTGCACTTTTCCACCTTTTCGATAAATATTTTTGGACCAAAACATCAATAATAAATCTTGAATAGATATACTTTAATTATGTTAACAAAATTTTGGCCTAAAATAAAATACAGCTTCAAAAAGAAATTTTAAAAAATATCATTTATTTTTTTCTGCGAAAAATTCCCCGAGGCCCTTAAGACAACGATTACGACAAGAGTTAGAGCATAGATGGGGGCAAGTATTAGAACGAAGAGAAGGACAAGGTCGTTGATTACAAAGCAAACTTAATGTTCTTTAACATGTTTTTTCAAATATTTACAATGAAACTGTTAAACAACAAACAAAACAAATTGGTCATTTCAGCCCATGAAAGGACTTCGACCGAGTTTCTTATGTTTTATTAAATGTTTGCACACAATTGACTGAGAACTGGACCTACATGTTTTATGCCAACTTCGAACGGCTAAAGTTCATGTTCTCAAGAAGCTTTACATGGCATTATTTACTCTCTGAGGTTTGCCATTGCCTGCAGAGAGGTGGTCACCGATCAGAAAAATTTTTTTTATTGAAAAACCTTTGCCGCGACTGGGGATCGAACTCGGGCTCCGAGCGCGCTAAACCACACACTTAACCTGCATGCCAAGGTCACCACCGATGAAACTGTCACTGAATGCTATTTGAGTGAAAAATGTTTTTTTTTTCTTGTTTTAACACTTAGAATAAATCATTAAAGCTGTTTGCAAAGTGTTTTGTTTTGCATTATCTAATGACAATATAAATTAACTGCTTCTAAAAACAAAAGGCTGATTTATGTTTCAAAAGTTCAACCCCAGCAGAAATTAGTTACAACTAAAAACTGCCCACTGTGCATCGTGACTGCGATCATCTAGCCACACCTACACAGAAACAACAACAACAACAACAACCAAACACAAATGCCCGTTAATAGTTGCTTACGCACACCCACACCCAACGAGCTGCTTCTTTAAAACGTCGTAGAAAAGTTCAATAAACGTAACAATTTCGAAAAAAACTCAACAATAAAAAATAATAAAAAAAAAAAACTATAAAGAAAACTTTACAATAAAAAAAAAGTCAAATTAAATAAGTTAAAAATTGGCGTCTACGTTGCATGCTTCACTGCGTTGCGCACCAATAAATAAACTAGCAGATATAAAATTGCTCGTGATCGTAAAGAAAGACCACGCCCACGTTTGTACCGCTACTGCCGTATTGTGCTGTAGTCATAATTTTCTTAGCCAAGTCTAATTCTGATGATGAAGAAGTAGAGGAAAATCATTAAAATTATTTTCCGCATATTAATTGCGCGCCCTGCTGCGGAACAGGAGCGCGCAGACGCGCACACCCAATGTTATTTCCGTTCTAATGACTTGCGCTGTCATAATGCAGCGTGGGTTGCCAGAGTTCTTTAAACGTAATGCTTCATTGAATCTACGCTGGTTTTGAGTTCATTTCTAGACTTAAGCTCGTTTGTTCGCCTTAGCTAAAATTTGAGCTAATAAATTTTATTGAAATTTGAACAAATTTGTACATTCTCTGTTAGACCCAAATTAACTAAAATTGAATTTAATTATATAATTGTTGTTGTTGTTGGAGTGTGGCTTTGTTCTTAGAAACCTTGAAGCATGCAAACAATGAATTCAATTTAAAACAATTTCAATTTCTTTAAATGGGTTTTTAAGTGTGCTTTCAATTGAATGTTAAGATTCGCACAAAACTGAGCGCGTCTTGCAAACGTTGCCACATAATTTTCCAAATGAGTGAGTTTACTTTTTGTTATGGAAAAGCAAAAAGTTGTCTCTTATATTCGAAGGTGCTAATTTTGTGTCATGTTTATTATTAAGCAATTTATCGTTTTGATGTTGATCAATTTATAAATTTTTGAAATATTATTGATGGGTTTTTAAATTATTGACTTTTAATTTAATTTGCTTTGATTTGAGTTAATGTGATTTGCCAGTAAAATTATAAAAATGTCAATTTGGAGGCATGCATCATTTTTGATGATCTAACATACATATTTATAATAATCTTTATATTTTATTTTAATGAAAGTTTTATAAATTATGTTGATACTATTTTTTTGGTTTTATTTTTTTATTTTTAGTGCTATCGTTATTGCTGACGTAAACGCATGCTAAGCATGCGGTTAGTTGAAGTCATCGTTTTGCTGCCATTAAAGTTTTTGAAACAATTGTCTATTGTTAGCTGAATGCATGACTTATGTTACCACCTATACACTGTAAAAACAGAGCTTTAAGAATGCTCATATCTTAAATCAAAATTCAAGTGTTATATGATGCTTCAAGCATGTTTTAGGAAAAGTTAAGTTTGTGACCTTGAAATTTTGATATAAATGAAAATTATCGATAAATAAAAAATTCTTAAAATTGAAACATGTTTCATTAATTTATCGAATAAACTTATTTCATAAACGTTCGAATAACAAAACTTAATGAAAAAAAATAGCAAAAATTAACTATGACGGTTTTATAAACTGAAGAATATAGGACTTTTGAAAATAACTTAAGCTCAAATACTTAAAAACTTCTCTCTAAGCATAAATTGGCGTTAAAAAAAAGTGTTTTCCTTTTAATTATTTATATAGGCAAAATGGGAAAAATAGTTTCGTAGTTATAACTTTTGATTGCTTGCATATATAGAAAAATTTTCAAATGAACAAATTTAGTTCTAACAAGTAATGTAGAAGCTGATTCGAAGCTAATTGAGCTTCGTTTATGCCTTTACAAAGCAATCTTACAATGATAAAAACAAGATTACGCGTATTACAGTGCCAATATTTTGTGTTATCTTTCTCAATTCACCGCGTGATGCTACCCGGCACTACTGCATAACAAAAACGAATGGAACTGTGTGACTTTTGCACAATTTCTGTGTCTTGAAGCATCTTGGTTACACTCAGGGAAAATAACTGAAAATCCAATTGTTTTTGGCTTTTAAAAGGTTGTAGCACCCCTTTGGACTAAAGAAGATTTCTTTCGAGCTTTTAAATTAAATGTTTCCTCGCATTAAAAGCAACAATGTTAACTTTGATTCTAATACCTTACAGTATTTAATTAAGCAAATGCCGATAATAAACAAGGTTGCCAACTCATAACATTGGACTCGAAGACTCTGGTTTTGTAGGGTTGATCGCCGTGCTCCGGGCCTCATCGATTTTATCAGGATTTCAGTCTTTTAGATTTTAAAATATTTAGTAATTAAAAAGTTGTTTTGAGCTTAAATGCTTTTTAAAATTTTATTATTCAAAAAACTCTTGTCTCAACTTTTTTGTTACAATAGGATAATGGTTTGTGAATTTGATAAATTCAATAATTTTTTGAGTATTTGTCAATGCTTATCAATATTTTGACATTCAAATAGTCAGAAAATTTTTTAATCTAATAGCATTTTCATTTCTCAACAAATTTTGATTTTTTTCTGCTTTATTTGATTTTTGGCATTTTTTTCGTTCTTATTTCAAATAAAATTCTTATGAAGACTTAATAAGAGGTTTTTATCGTTATTAGACGTTCATGAATAATGTTTTTGATATTTTTCTTAGCATGGCCTTATGAGTGGCTCATAACTTTTTATAAATCCAACCGTTTGTTTTTTATAAAAAATATTACAAAATTACAATTATGTTTATAAAAATTTAATATGAAATTATTTTTTTAGTCTTCCTTTTCGTTTTGTTCTTGAGCATCATTTTCCACTTTTGTCATGTAAGCAAAGTCGTTATTTTTATTTCAATTTATTTATTTTTTCAATAGTACAAATTTAAATTGTTTGTGCCTACAATGATTTGATGTGATAACAAAATTAAAGTAATACATGCATTATTTATGCTTCTTAAATTTACATTGTTTCTAATGAAAATAAAAATTTTCTATTCTAAAAGAAATACACATCAAGAATTTTAATTAAAACTTTTTAAAAAAAACTACGAGTTGGCAACCCTGAGAATATTTTGCATTCATTATAAAAGCTCAAATCATTTTTATGCTCGAGAAAAAGCGTCATGCTCAACAACTCCGAAAAGTAGCAAAGTAGCAACCAAACATTGCAGATTTTAGTTCATAAAACTCAAAAAATATCAAATAATGATTTTAACTGCGTTATTAAAAGCTTAAGCTTTTACTTCAAATACTGATTTTTTACTATTGCAACTTCTACTTTTGACTTGTCATAAATAGGCTCCCTTTAAATTTAATAATTTATCTTTGTTTTGTAGTTCAGAAACTTTTGATATTTTAAAAAAAGTTTCTTGGATTTATTCGTTTTTGGTTTTAACAGTGCGGTTCTAATATTCATTACATCAAGAAGCTTTATATTTAAGTTAAAACTAATCGATTATTAAAATGCCTTTCAGCTTTTAAAAAGAAATCTTAGAAACTTTGGGCGCGATTTAAAAGCCAAAATTCCTTAAAATTATTTGTAAAATCATTAGATTTACAGCTTTTTTTTCTGAGTGTATAAATTTAAAAATATATATTATATCAATTTATATTCAAGAATAATAAATACCTAGATTTCGGCATGCACATAAGTTTCCTATTTCACGATAAGCCTGATGTTAAATTCGGCTGTGTTTCGTACTCTACTTTTCTCACAATTTAACAAACATACAATCACACAAATACGAAAGAGACAACTCT
Organism: Tetanocera ferruginea; assembly: GCA_958299015.1. Taxonomy (NCBI): domain Eukaryota; kingdom Metazoa; phylum Arthropoda; class Insecta; order Diptera; family Sciomyzidae; genus Tetanocera; species Tetanocera ferruginea. The sequence continues at coordinate 31,920,069 of OY282642.1, read as the reverse complement.
TGGTCAAGATTTATAAATAACTAGATTTATAAATAACTAGATTTCGACATGCGCATGAATCGCATGAGTTGCCTACGTCACGAAAGATCTGATTCAATTCTGAATGCAGCTGTATTTTTTGTCTCTTTTTTTCTCACAATCAAGCAATCACACAAATATGAAACCGGCTGCTATAGGTATTTCGTGACGAGATGCGTAGATCGGTGCAATTTTTTTTAATGCTATCTTTGCTACATTTTTTTGTATCTATCTTGCCTCTTGGTGTTTCGTGACGAGATGTGCAGAACTGTACAACTTTTTATACCCTAAACCTGAAAGGCCAGGGTATATTAACTTTGTGCAAACGTTTATAACACCTAGAAATAAGCGAGCCCTGCAAAGAAAAGCATATATATTCTTGATCAGAGTCATCTCGTGAGTCTGTTTAGCAATATCCGTCCGTTCGTCTGTGAGTTCGTCCGTCAGTGTGTTGACCGTAAACACAGGATAAGAAGAAGGAAGTTGAGATAATTACATGATCTTGGTACACATATGCACATGGACCCAACGATCTGCACTATTGAATATTTTTGGAATCCACCCACATACCCATAAAACCAAAAAATTGAAATGACTGTATAGAGGGTTTTATTAAAGCTACAGTAATGAAAATTTAGACGTATGTTTTGTGTACAAAATCTATGACATGTACTAAAAATGGGCGTGATCCGCTCACAAATACGCCAACCTCCCATATAACCCTCAATATTGAAAACACCATAAAAAGGTTTATACATGACCTACATGAACACGCCCTCCTTCCATTCAACTCACAGTATTGAAAATACCATAAAATGGTTTATATATAGCTTACAGGGAATAAACTTTGTATGAGAGGATTTTAAGTATAACAAAACTAAGGCACAAAAAATTGGCGTCACCCGCCCACGAATACGCCCTTCTCCCATAAAACCCACATTAGTGAGAACTGTTAAAAACTGTAAAGGAATACATGGACTTAGAAAAAATAAGAAGTTATTTATATATGTTTAAGTATAGCTGCGTTCGATTTACCAGTGCTCAACTCGGTTGTGAAAAAAACGTCTACTCATTTTGCTTTTATTTGTTCAATAGTTGGCAACATTTTTGCTATGACGACTACATCAATAAATAAATTAAAAATTTTTACCTGCGAATAAATCAATCGACATAAGACATTTTGAACACAAAACAGTTGACTGCTGAAAGGATTTAATTTTGTTTTTGCTCAAAATATGACATTTCGGCCTATCTCGAACAAAAACCAAACCCGAACTAAAAAATAAGAACTTGGCAAAGCAATTTGACTCAGTTCAATCGGTAGTTGACTTTCTCTATCCTCAACTAGCAGTAGTTTTTGTTGCTGTTTTCTCATACAAATTTTGAAATAGGCGACATATATTGAATATAGGCTGGAGTATCGAACGCAGCTAATATCATATATTTTACTATACTATATTTTACTATGAAAGAAGGTTTAGGTTATTCCATAGTCGGGCTAGACTGACTTTAAAGTTTCTTTACTTGTTTTATGCTGTCTTTGTGATGTCTAGTTATCAATCTTTCTTTGTCGTTACTTTAATGAAACACAAGTTTTGACCTACTTACAAAAGACTTTTAAAAAAAAATATAAAAGACATTATTCACAAACGTTCAACAACGAAAAAAAAGTCTTATAAAGGCTTCATTAATGAGAAATTTAAAAAAAAAGGCTGAAACCTTTAAAAACTATTGATAAAGCAATTTTAACACTTAACTCTCATCTGAGGACAAATATTGTCAAAAATATATCAAACTGTTTCAAAAAATTTGAGCACACGTCAACCATTCTCATGCACTCTATGAGTTTTGAAAATTATGGCCATGAGAAAAAGAGAGCAGTCTATCTATCATCTATCTTCATATATATTACCATTGCCAAAGACCTTAAAAAAATTAACAAATTTTTTGATTGGCTCAGTCATTTACGGGTGGGTGGTTTGTTAAAATATCGGTCGAGCAAAATTAGAAAAAAAATTTGATGACAAAAAATTAAAAACATTTTTTTTTTTTAAATCAAAATTTCACCAAAAATAACACTGTGCGACAATTTAAGGGTAAATTGGAATAACCTCAAATATCTCAATGGTTTCTAGCAGTGCATGCTCTATATATTATGCCCTCATACTCAGTTTTATCGGATTAGGTCAAATAAAAAAGAAATTCAAGGTCAAATTTCACATGAGTCACTAATTTTTTCTTATAACTCTTTAACTAAATTCAAATCCGATGTAGTAACTGCATATAAATATTTGCAATGGATGGTTTTTTACATTTTGAGACCAATTTTTGCTCAAAGAGTTACGTAAAGGGGTAAATTTTCAGATGAAAATTGTAGATACAACAACATTCTTCAAAACTGTCCTTAACATCTTTACTGAAAGAGTTACTGTTTTAAAGATATGAGCATAAATATGTTATTACAATTATATGAAAATTATATATGAAAAATTTAAACGGTTAAAATAAAAATTATTTTAATTTCTATTTCTTCTCAAGTTCGAATTTTTCATATATGTTGTAATTACATATTTATACGCATATCTTTAAAACGGTAACTCTTTCGGTAAAAATGTTAAGAACAGTTTTGAAGAAAATTGTTGGATCAATAATTTTCATCTGAATGATTTTACGCTAGGGCTTACATTAACGAAGTTATCATCTTTGGTAATCTTTGCATCCGAATATCTTTGGATGCGCACATGTAATTGTTGTGATCTTTTCAGAGGTGGGTTATTTTATTTTACTGAAGGTGTGTGCAAAAATTCAGCAAAGTCAGATTGTCTTTTTAAGACAAATACAAAGTAACTGAACAATTAAAAATTTTGTTTTTAATTAGAAAAGCTCTGTTTTCGAAGAAATAATTAACCTCCTTACGTAACTCTTTGAGCAAAAAATGGTCTCAAAATGTAAAGAACCATCCATTGCAAATATTTAGATGCAGTAACTACAAAGGATTTGAATTTAGTTTAAGAGTAATAAGAAAAAATTTGTGACTTGAAGGTGAAATTTGACCTTGAATTTCTCCCTTATTTGACCTAATCCGATAAAACTGAGTATGAGAGCATAATATATAGACCATGCACTACTAGAGACCATTGAGATATATAAAGTTTTTTTTCGTGTCGCACTGTGTAATCAGAACGGTTTTTCAAAAATAGAAAAAAACTTAAATGAGTCCAAATTATTCCTTAAAATATGTCATTAAAATAAATTGAATACTTTGTTTGGTTTGGACATCATATTTCATAAGATGATTCGGGTCCTGTAAATTTTCAAAATTACCTTTAAGCGATTTCTGCAAAGGTCAGGGGGTCAACTTTTTCTGGTCTGAAGGTGTTTCTGTGTTAATTTAGGGTTGAACTTTTAGGAAGTTGATGCGCACCAAAGTTTTTTAACAGTTTAACAGTGCAAAATGAACCTGTCTATTTATGAAGTTTACTACTGTAATATTTTTAATATAATGTTTCATAATAAATAAATACTTAAAAAGTAACAACTAATATATTTTTTTTCAAAATTGTAAAATTATAAGTTTTTACTTCTCTTGGTCATAAGCACACGCCAATTCAATAACTTAAATAAGATATCTGGTGTAATTTTGAAATTTCTTCAGTTTCTTTTCGATTTTCAAAAAAATTTCGTTTCTATCAGTTTTCGCTGTTTAATAAAGCGGCTTTAGAAATAGCTGAACGCTACAAAAACTACGTGTAGCCTAACAATCAAGTCAACTAGAGATTATCAAGAACAACAACAACAAGAAACATTCTTGTCCTTTTTCTGTAGACGCTCTCATCCGCAACGACCTTCTCGTTATGGTTGCAGTTGAGGCAACAAATATACAAACAACTCTGAAAAAACAGTTACTCAACAATATAACGGTGAAGACGAACACAAAAGCATGTCGTTGATTTTTTTTGTTTTATATTTTTGTTTTGGTTTATCCGCTCAACGAACGCACTTGAAGATGGAAGACTGACATCCAGCCATTGATCCATCAATCAATCCTATGCAACAATCTATCAGTTGATATAATCGATAAAATACTTCAACGATCTTTAGAAGCTTCCTTCTTGATTGTTTGTCGTCGTTGTTGTTGCTACCACACTCCGCAGCAAGTTGGCTAAGAACGCCCCCCCAAAAACGGCAGAAGAATTCGCATAATAAGAACAACAACAACAACAAGCAGTAGCAACAACATCATCAATTATGGCCATAGCTTTCAGCATCCAAATTTGGTCAAGTGGTCTCAATTGACCAGCACAGCTAGCAGTAGACAAAAAAAAAAAAAAAAACAACAACAGAAGCAACAACAAAAACCTGCATTGACATTGCAATGCGTCGCTCTGCGTTGTGATGCGTTGAGTTGCGTTGTCTTAGACGTTGAAGTTGACTACGACACGTTCTTTGAGTTTCGCACAATCTGGGCTTTGACTAAATTTGACTTGTTGTTGTTTTTGTTATTTTTGTTGTTGTCTTGAAGTTTTTCTCAAATCAGTAGATGTTTTATAGATGTTGTTTTTGTTTAAATCTTCTTCGTGGTTATGGCCAGAACAAGCCTGAACAACATGACATGTTGGCAAAAGTTTTTGGCTAGATGTCAACACATAGACTAAAAATGCGTGCGCATGCGTACCCCTTGGTTTTTTTTTAAATCCATGTATTTGTAGCCATTTTGTTAAGGCCAAGTTAACAAAAATATTAATAAATAATTGACAAAATATCACATAAGCTCTAAAAAATTTTAAAGGCGTGGCTGCTTTTTACAGTTATTATTAATTAATATATTTGTTGCAAAATAAATCTGGCCAAATCATGCCATGAAGTTTTTTTTGCTTGCAAATTTTTCAAGCTAAAAGTATGTTTTTTTTTTTTGTGTGTGTGGTATTTTAGCGCCTTAACACCTTCTGCACTTACGTTTATTAAGCTGATGAAATTTTTAATATTTACAAAAATAATTTAAAATAACCAATAACTGCTGTGTTATTAAAAATGATAACAACAACAAACATAACAACATTGCGCAATAGCGCCTCAAGTTACACGCTTGTTGATCTCTCAAAATACTCAACTCAATACCGGCGTTGAAACGTTGTCGGCGTTCGTACATAAAATCGTAATTAACTGATAGTCTAAGAGACAGACAGAAGCAGCAAAAAATAAAATAAAATATTAAAACCAAGCAGAAGAAAGCAGTTAAAAGTGATTAACAAGAACAAGCATAAATCATGTATTTAGATGCAATTAAGTGCTAACGTGTCGGAACATTTTAATTAAAAGCCAAAACGCAAACGGCTTTGCAAAGTCGCTGCTGCTACTGCGACTGCAATTGAGTGAACAAGTCGCTGACTGGCTAACTGACTGATTGACTGACTGAGCAAGCCAAAACCGAGTGATTGAGTGAGTGACATGAAAGTCTGACCGAATTAATATTGCAACAAACATGCAAAAGATTTAAGAAAAATGCCTAGTTATATGATGGTGGAAGTCAAGTAAGAAGTACCGAAAAATTTACCGTAAACTACAAAGTTATAATTGGCAAGGAGTGGTTAGGATAAGTATTACTTATTTTGAGAAGACCCGTTTCAAGTATTACTTCTTATGATTGGACGATTGAACGATTTTGCCTTCTATAAGTGCAGAATATTAATAGAGAGTAAGTACTAGTACAACTATACAGTAGCGTAGCAAGTGGGGGCGGTCTGCCCCGGGTACACGCCAAAATGGGGTGCAAAATTTGGCAAAAGAACTTTTTACCTTATAATTTTTTATTTTTTTAATAAAAAGAACACATCTCAATGACTTCGATTTTATATTTGAATATCAAGAGGGTGAAAAAGTGAATGGAAATATTTTTTACCATCACCAGGACTTCGTTTTTATTGAAACAAACTTTAACTTTATTAAATTTTGTTCAATATTAATGCTCACACTAAAACCCAAGTCAATTCCAGTTGTAATTTTTCATTGGTTAGGGGTGCAATTTCCAAAGGAATTATACTAAAATTTTCATGATATTAAAAAGAAGTACAAAAGGAAAAATTTAAAAATATTTTTTTTATATTCCATTAAGTTTAATAAAAAAGCACTTGTTCAAATTTGTTAGCATAGTAGACATTTCTAAAACCATTAAGTTTCGAAAACCTGCATGATTTTAAGAGTATGATGAATGGAGGCGCCAATTGCTTTGTAAGTAGTACATTTCTCCAGAAATTTTCAGAAAAATATGTTCATGTCATAAATGTCAAAAATAAAAATATACTGTATGATTTTGTGATTACTAAGTTCTGAGACTATATATCATGAAACAAACCTCATTTACAGCTTTTAACCTGCTAGAACATAATTTTGAATAGTAATATATTTTGGGTACACTGTTACATAAAACTACCAGTTTAAAAATCATTAATAAACTTATTACTTGCTTAATAAATTTCTAAAAAATTAAATTGATTTAAATTCAGTACATTTATTATTTAAATTAAATAAATGGCGTTCTATGACAATTTATGGCGTTCTGACTTTTTTTTATTTTATTTTGAAAATGTCAATTAAAAACTCTAAGATGGTTTTCTGACTCCTTTATTTTACTAAAATAATTATTATTATGTTCAAATCAACCAACAAAAACTATCAAAAATACAGTTTTTTAGAGACGATAAGATGCACAGTTACTTAAAAGTAATTCTAATTATCAAAATAAAATTTTATTCTCAATCACCGAATGTGAAGAATCAACAGATTTCTTGGAATTGCCAGCTCTTTTTGAGCCATTCATGACTCTTGACCTTGTCCAACCTCGGCAAGTTTGTTTTGGGAATTATGTAGATAGTGAGAATGAAACAAATTTATGATATCAATTTCGTATTACTATCATATTGTGATACTGTGATATTTATGATCGAGAATAAGGCAAGCAAATGTTACAGACCTCAGTCTTGTCTATCAAAGTTAAAGCGAAGATTAATATAGACACTATAAAGAAAGTGATAAAAAACTATGAAAAATGTTTATAAATGAATTTTAACATTTTATTTTAACTTTTCATTTAAATTTTATGTAGAAAATGGGGGTTGATTTCGAAAAAATATTTATATTAATAGCTATTAATAGGGTCACTAGGGAAAATTTGTCAACGTTTTGCTTCCAGGTCCTATTTTTTCTTCAATTATGTAAAATTTTTCGTAAATTTTTCAAAGTTTTCTATATTAAACTAACTAAAGTTTTTATAAATTCATTATGTCAGTTCTTCAATAAGTTAAAACTGATATTGTCTAGTTCACTGATAGTAAATTGTTCTCTCACATCTTATAAGCCCAGTAGACAAAAATATTAGAACTATTCAGAAAAAATTCTTTAAGTTTCTGAAAATTTTAGATTCTTACAATAGATAGTTTTGTTTATTTTTTTGATCTCTTCTAAAATATGTAAGATTCATCGACTTTTTTTAAAAAAAAATCTTCTAAAAGGGTGCACAATTTAGTTTCCGCCCCGGATGCCACCAACCCTAGCTACGCCACTGCATCTATACTAGGAGCTGGGAACTTGGAAAATACGCTAACAGAAAAGTGACAAAAGTTTCGTTAAGTAATGGGAGCTTTAAATACAGTTCAATGAATAAAGCTTAAGAAAATAATAAACATTAAAGAATTTCTCAACTCGAACATTTCGAGAATTTCGATCGTTATGCCAACGAAAAAGCACATCTCAAGAGATCTTTATGAAAACAATTATAGAAAAATTTTTGGGGGCCTCGGTAGTCGAGTGGTTAGCGTGCTTGACTGCCAACCCAGAGGTTCCGGGTTCGAATCCCGGTTTAGCCATGGTCCTACGCTTTTACCTTTCTTTAATTCTTTCCTCATTTCTAATCAACTGAAATTTAAACTTCATCAATATATACGACTTTGGAAGTTGTAGTTGGTGGTAGAGATGTTTGTGGAATGAGATTGCTTGATAACTCGAATTGACCGAGGTAAAGGCATAACACTTGCCTCAGAATCAAATTCGAATGTTGATATAGCACTCCGTCACATGACAACATTCTACACATGATTCTCTTGATTTCCCTTTCTCTCCTACTTATCTATGTCCCCATTTCCGAACCAAGGCAGACTTGACTGAATAGGTTTGACACCTGAAATCCTTGGTTCAAACATAAAAAAATAAAAGCGTAACCTTGACATCAAAAAATTTTCTTATTCTTTTTCTCAGAACTGCAATTGTTTCAGCTGCTACCCAATCTTTTGCCACTTTAGCAGAGTGCGTGCATTAAGATCATTATCGAGCATCAAGATGCAATATTTTTTTAGGACAGTAGTCTAGTGGTGCAAAATTTTTGTGGTACTTAATTTTAATATTTGAAGGCGTTTATCTCGTAACTATTTTTTCTAATACGTCTGACGTAATGTCTCAATTTCTAATGACGCATTTCACTTGAACTTTGGTGTTTGATATATCCCTCTTTGTTTAAAATTATTAAGTAAATATATTGTTTTTTACTATATTTAAAAAATTAAAAACTTTGAAAAAAGGGGCAAAACAGCACTTTTTGTCAGAATGTGGCTATGGTCCGAACTACGGAAATTAAAAAACACAATATCTGTGTTTCGTTCTCTGTTCTGTTTCATGATCTGTTTGTTAAAAAATAACCTCCAAAATAAATTTGCTTATAATCTAAACCAAAATTTTACATTTAAGTTTTAACCTAATAAAAACTTAAAAAAAAACAATAGTATGTGGTGGTTTTGTCGGGTCGGAGATTGAACCCAGAGTTTCCCCAGACGCGGCGAAAAGTTTTTTCAATAAAAAGTTTTTCTGATCGGTCACCACCTCTCTGCAGACAATGGCAAACCTCAGAGAGTAAATAATGCCATGTAAAGCTTCTTGAGAACATGAACTTTAGCCGTTCGGAGTCGGCATAAAACATTTAGGTCCTGTTCTCGGTCAATTGTGTGCAAACATTTAATAACACACACAACACAATTGATCATAAGAAGCTCGGTGAAAATCCTTCAAGGCCTGAAATGGCCAATTTGTTTTTTTTTTTTTGTGAACCCAGAGCAGTTGAGTACTAAACGTGAACGCTTGCAAGCTCAGCAAACCATAGATTTGCAAAACATTGATTCAATTTAATTTACAACGTGCGTATTAGAGTGTATTGAAAATCTGAGCCGCAATTCCCCAAATATTAAAAAACAAGTAGATTTACTTTCAAAAAACTGTTATATCTCGTCAGAGCATTTGTCAACAGGCAAGAAAATTTGCAGTTCTGTGTTTTTATAGGAAAGGAATTGATTGGTAAGCTTGATTTTTTTTTTAAAATCAACCATTAATGGGTCTCCATTACAAAAGTTGATAAAAAATGCACAAAAATGCATTTCGGGGGACGCCAAAATTAGTTCAAATAAAAAAAAAGTACACCGATGGAAAGTATTTTTCATGTACTATTTAATTTTGGTACCGGAATTGGGGGTAAGATTTTTCCCATACAAATCGATACACTCTAGTGCGTTTATATGTACCGTATTCTATAAACCTAAAGGTATCCATGAAGTATACGTTGACCTGAGAACTGAGAATAGTGAGATAGATCCCTATTCCTTCGAAAGTATCACTTTATAGGTTTTGAACCGGCTCTTTACTCCGTAGGGTAATTTCAGGTTGAAAATTTCTTTGAAAAGTATAAGTAAAAAGTTTGAGAAATACTGTTATTACAAATTAATTACAGTTTGAACGATATTAGGCGTTATAAGGAATTAAGTAGATATGATTGGTACGTTTTGCTATGCATACTATACAAACCGATATGTAATAATGAGTTTTAATTATGGTAACGGTATTAAAGATATCAGAGATCAGCAGCTAATAGATATGTTAAGATAATAACGTATAATGGGTATTGTATGATTGGTATTATATGATATTATGTGGATCGATGCTATGTTGTTGTGTATGACTTTGGTATGCTGCCTATGATTACGGTGACCAGAATTCATGGAACAAAATACGGGACCTTTTAACATACAAAAAAAAAAATGTATTTCGACCTGTGCTCTTAATCAGTTTATGTACTTTCTTAACGCATATTTATATGTTAATACGCTTACACAAAACTCTCAAAAGTAAGAATTTCTTTAGGTAAGAATTTCTTTTTAGAATTTTTTAGGCAAGAAAAAGATTGGCAGAATTTCTACCCCAGGCGATACTAGTTTATATTAACATGGAGAAAATCACCAGAGTTTGGCTTAATAGCGAAATATTTGGTACTGTACAGTGTACAACTCATTATCACATAACTTCACACTCACCCCGTGATCGATTTTTTTGCTTTATTTAAGTATTGCCAACTACTTGAAAAAATGTATCGTAAGATATGTTTACATTGTCTTGTCTTAATGAGGATCTCTTAATTTTTTCGTGTTAAGGTAGGCATTGCTAAGTAAAATAAGTTAATTTGTTCAACAACTGAACTTTTATTCCACTAATCAATTTATGTCAATAATCTCTTAAGTCAAATTTAGGAATATTTTCTTACCAGTAAAAGCTTTCAATATCACACCGCTAACTATCACCTACCGTTTAAGCACTGGTCTTCAGTGCAGTGTTGCCAGTTAATTTCACTTAATAACAGCGTGCAGCTAAAGGCGTCAAAGCGGGTGGAGCCATAAAGGCGTGCACTTAAACAAGCTCACTCATACACACGCATACTTAGACACTAACCAAACCAACAACAATAACCAGAGCAACAACTATGAACTTGTAAGTAATTTAAAAAATTTACACTTTCAAGCAAATTGCATGTGATTAAAAAAGCGTTCGCGGGCAATAAATGTGCTGCTCAGAAAAACACCTACACTTAAAATATTAACTAGTAGCTATACACATGCACAACACATACAGGCACATGCTATATGAATACACCCCCTTACCGAAAACTAGCTCCTTTGTACAGGAAGGAAGGAAGTATTTGCCTGCCTAGAAAGGCTTCTTGAACAGCCAGCTCTGGCTGCTGTTTTTTGCAATTTTATTATTAAAATTGTTCGTTTCATTTTTGTTGAGTTGTGGTTTTTTTTGTGTGCTTTGTTTTGGCGCACCTTAAAATTTGGTAGCTTGAAAATTACAAGAATTAGCAATTTTCTTTTATGCTTGCATTTTCACAGCATTTCCGGTGACTGGCATACCAGCTATGTTGTTGCCGTATATATGTGTGATGAAGAAGCTTCCCCTGGTTGTTGTTGTTGTTGTTGTTGTTGTTGTTGTTGTTGTAGTGATTGTTCTTGTCGATGAAGTCGTTTGCCGAATTTCGCATGCAAATATATCCCATAAATGCACTGCAGACACGTTCTACGCTGGCACTATGCGGCAGCTGCGGAGGGTGTTGATTGTTAAATTAAGAATTGCACACAACAGGATATGAGGAAATCGTTTAAATTGTTGGTAAGATAAGCGCAGCGTAATAGATAAAGCGGAAGCGGAAACGGAAAAGTTTGCAGTGTTGGATTGAGTTGGGTTATGAAGTGAACATAGATTAACTGTGTATCTGCAATTTTGAAGAAAATTCTATATATTCGTGAAGTCTTGAGTTGATGAAGTTTTAGAAAAAAAATTAAAAAAATATATATATAATTATAAGGAAAATTTTAAATAACGAATATCTTATCTGTTGGCTTCTTTTAAAGGTCGGAATTTTTATATAAAAAGCTGTTTTCAGTGGAATGTAAGAATCTGTGACATTTTTTAAAAATTTGGATTAAAAGCGTGCTATTTCCTTTAAAAGGCAATAAATGAGAAATACTGGTTATTTTATTAAAGACTTGGAGGAAATATATGAGGTCAAAATAAGGCTTTCATTTTGGAGGATACTTTGCTTGAGGATAGATTTGTAATCATCATCTTGACATACATTATTAAGCAGTTTTTACTATTTATTTGGGACAGGGACCAAACATGTAAGCCTCATATACCTTATCTTAATATGAGAACATTGAAAATTTTTGAACACTTTTTTAGTATTAGTTTGAAGGATTAAATCCACGCTCAAATGGAGATCTTTTTACTCGATCTATGAAAGTTTTCTTCCAGGAAAGAAATAAAAAAAATTAAGGATTGATGATGAATATACTAAACAAATTATGTAAACTATTTTAAAAAGACCTTTATATAGACCGTAGTTGGAAGCCACATATAAACTATACTACATAAATTATTTGTGTCGAATGAAAGTATTTTTCATAAGTAAAAGTTTTTATAAAAAATTAAGTTTCATACATTTATCTGTTGTCAAATATATGAAAAAAACTGTTTCGAGCTCAAAAGTTTGAGTTTTGAAGTCAAAATCTAATTGTTTACAAAAGTTTCCTGAGATTTATTTTACAAGTGATAACAAGCACTTTGAATATTAAAGTAAAATAATTGTTAATAAATTTTCTTAATATTGTCGTTAGGGTTTTAATGAGTACTTCAAAAAAATGCCAAGACAAAGAAGAAGCTGTCTGAAATTCTTAATTGAGAAGACAATTCTCTGCTACTTTTGAAAAAACTTAAAAAATGAATTAAAAACTGTTTTTGTTTTGTTAGTTTCAGGTAATCTCCCAAAATATTGTTGGCTTTCGATGTATAAATTAATAATTGAAAAAAAGTCCTTGGAACAGGACGAAAAAGCCAAATAAAAAATATACACCTTACACGGAGAAAACTGTTGTGCATTATTAATGCACAAGCTGTTCATAACTATAAAATGTTAAGGTACATTTTTGAATATGCAGCTTTGCGCATAAATTATGCCTAATAACCATAAATTCTGCACAATCTATTAAAATTGTGCATAAGTTATACACAAAAAATGGGCACAGTTTGTGAACATTGTTCATAGCTTAATTATTTGAAAATTAAACTCAATTGATCATAATATATGAACATTGTGCATGAACGACTATTAACACTTATTGTTCATGAGTTATGCCTACTTGTGCATAGATTTTGCCCAACATTTTGATATGTGTGTATCTTGTTGTAGATGGGCATAAGTTGTGCCCATTTTTGCATAGATTATGAACAATGCGTACACATATGGATAATGAGTATGCAGTAATTGCAAGTTAGTTTCACTTGTGTTCTTTGTGTAAAGAGTACTGGTTGTGTTTAGAAGCGACAGTAGTGTGTTATATATCATTTAATATTATTTAGAAATATATAATTGTGTAAATTAAGAAAACCAGAGGTAAGTATTGAGTTATTATCATATATTTAACACTCAGAAAATCCGGTTTTTTTAAAAAATATCTCCGCGTTAGAACAAATAACAAATCCGAATTGGAAAGTCGAGAAGAAAGTGCTATTTCGGTATCAGGAATCGATTCAGAAGATAAAATTTGGCTAAAAACTAGAAATTCGCCTTGGGAGACGGTGGAATTGAACTGGAACTCCAGCTTTGCTCTTCGGCGCCAGGACATTAATATCCATCCGCTACAATTTATACTTTCCGACTGCCCATTATATGCGCATAGTAACGGATATCGTTTGGTAGAAAATTTAAATTTATATAATATATAAATAAAAACTTTATATTTTTATATTTAGATCGATATTGACTTCCATAATTTGTACCCGGAAAAGTCCAACTTATTTCTTAACAACTGGAATTCACTGAAGGATAACATTATAGCAGTATGCAAAAATATTGTTAAATTTCCAGCTGCTAAAAAATTATAAATCATCTTCCAACAAACAAAGGTAAAAACAATTTTAACTTATGAAATAAAGAACTAATTTAATTATTATTTTTTAATTTTCTTCCAGATTTAGAATTAATTAAAGTCTCGAAGGTGGTGGCAGCAATTTTTAAGCCTGTGGCAAGAAAAACAATTGAGAAACAGACGTGGAAGGTTAGCACAGTCGACGCTTGGAATTTTGAAATTCATTTTGACATTTGAAAATAAAATGAAATTTTGTTTCTTTAATATTAGCAGGAGATGTAAATATTTGTTCACAATCTATGAAAATGTTGTTCATAACCTATGCACAGTTGTTCATAACCTATGCCCAGTTGTTCATAACGTATGCATAGTTGTTCATAACCTATGCATAGTTGTTCATAAACTATGTCCAGTGGTTCATATAATATGCCCAGTTGTTCATAGTCTTTTCCCAGTTGTTCAGAATCTATGAAAATGTTGTTCAGAAGCTATGCCCAGTTGTTCATAACCTATGCACAGTTGTTCATAGTCTTTTCCAAGTTGTTCAGAATCTATGAAAATGTTGTTCACAATCTTTGCCCAGTTGTTCACAACCTATTCACAGTTGTTCATAGCCTTTTCTCAGTTGTTCAGAATCTATGAAAATGTTGTTCATAATCTATGCCCAGTTGTTCATAAAACATGCTCATAGTGCTGAACTTAAGTTATGAACAAGTGTGCATAGATTATGAACAACTGTTCTTGGTCATTTTTCGTGAACAATTTTTGCATAAGTTGTGCCTATAGCGCATAATTTCTGCACACAATTCTCTCCGTGTACTTTTGGTGCATGGTGCCTGGCCACACCCCTATGCATTTTGTATGAACGCATAGGCAAAGCGCATGGCACGAGTTGGAAATTTGTATTTACTTTATTCTTTTATGCTTCTTTCTTTCTTCTGCTTTTGTTTGTGAGTTATTTATTCATTGAACGTTGAACAGTGAAAAAGTAATCTAGTTTTTGTGCGGTAATTTTGAGCTTGTGAATAATTTTCCGCAGGTAGATTTGTTGCGTTTTTAGTATATTATGGCTGATGAACTGGAATTTATTTATAATACACGCTTGCGTAGCGCGAATTTGCAACCCCAATTTTCAGAGGCATAAGTGCGTGATTTTCAAAGTCAGGTAGAAGCTGATGAAAATTATGATTTTTTTGAAAACGATGCTGTTTATGTGCCAGAAGATGATGCATCAGACATAGAAAGTGATTTGGCAATTGAAGTTAACGAACTTTATGATAGTGATGAAGAAGATGAAAGTGGAAATGATGCTGAAGCAGCAAATTAACTCGAATCAGGCTGTTTTTATGGCAAAGACGGTACTAAATGGAACAAAACTGAACCTCCTGCATCTCATTTGCGCCAGCATAATATCATGCATTTTCAATCTGGAACAAAAACAAGGCTCACCAATCCAGTTGAGGTATTCAAGCTATTTTTCTCAACCAATATTACTTTTGTCATGATTAGTGAAACAAATCGGCATGAGCGAGAATCAATTAGAAAATGGAATGAAGAACATCCAGAATCTACCCAAAGAAAATGGATTGATTTGACAAGCTCTGAGCTAGATGCATTTATTGGGATTTTGTTGGCTTCTGGTCTCAGCCATAATAATATGCAAGACTCCAGGATATTGTGGCGTTTTGATTCGCTGCCCACAAACGTATGGTATCAAAGTTTGGTGGGCATGCGATGCTAAGACGAAATTTCCATTTAAAGGAAAACTATACACTGGAAAGGAAGGAGACGATTGGGATATAAATCAAGGTGAAAACGTTCTTATGTATTTGGCAAATCGTTACGCAAACAGCGGCAGAACAATTATTTCTGATAATTTTTTCACCTCATTGAACGGCGCTAAGCGAATTCGAGCAAACAAAAGATGTCTTCCTAAGAAAGTTATGAAGAGCACCAGACGACCAATTCTTTCAAGTGTATTTGGTTTTCATGATAATCTTGTTGCACTTTGCAGCTAAGTGCCCAAAAAAAATAAGGCAGTCAATTAAATTTCAACCGTGCATTACAGGAAATATGTTGAAGGCGTAGCCAAGAAACCGGAAGCAATTTTATTTTACAATTCAACTAAAGCCGGAGTCGATACGATGGATCAAATGCTAACTCATTACATAACAAAACGGTCAACCAGACGCTGGACATACGCGTTTTTCTGCAACATGATTGATATGATGGCATTGGCAAGTTATATTATATGTAAGCTAAATGATGAAAATACAAGAAAAGAAAGAAGACGCATATTTTTATATAAACTTGCAAAGCAATTGGTACTAGCCCAGTGGCGTACCGAGAGGCTAAGCCGCCCGGTGCGGATTCCAAATTTGCCGCCCCTCTCATATGCAATAAAAAAAAAATCTTTGATATTTATATAGGGTTTTGTATGCATAGTTTTCACTTTAGAATTTGGTCTTTCATTGTTCTCAATTATATAAAAAAAATTCTAATATACATATCATCAACCTATTTCTAATACGACGCAAGTTTGGAAAAAATGGAGCAAAACGCGCGCATGAGTCTATTTTTGCTCTCATTTCTTCCGTGGTTTTGTTGTTCTATCTATGTTTAAAAATCTAGAGCAAAAAGTCTACGAGAAACTTCAATCCATTTTTGCCTATCTCATTTCTAAACACTAATATTAAAAAAAAAAATACAACAAGTAACTTGAAATGCCTTGATTAGATTAAAATGGGTTACAACAAAACCAAGTTACTTCAGTACTTTTCAGCACATTACTTAAACGAAGTTAAATTTTTTCGAAGCAATCGAAAAATTATTTCAAAAATTTATTGAACATTTTTTCTTAGTCACATCTTCTTCTTCAAACGTATCGAATATAATCAAAAACAGCGTACAATGTCGTCACTTGAAAAAAATTTCGATTTAATTGAAAATTTGAAAGTCATAATCTATCAAAAATTATATGATAAGTTCCTTGAATTTTTTTTTGGAAATTATTACAAAAATATAAGTATACTCTCCAGTGATTTTTGCGTTAATAACGGAGAAAGTAAAATTGATTTTAGTCCTGCATCGTCGTACTATGATCCTGATTTTGATCCACAAATGAAAAAAGGTGACGAAGAAGAGCTCATGGACAATCATTTCATGGATACTCGATCTGAAGATTCTCAAACAATCTTTTCCAATCGTACTACAAAGGATTCTCAAACATTCGTTTTCAATCGTGCTACAAAGAAAAGATTATTGCATCCAGCATACAGCAATTGCCGAAAAAAATGAAATGCAAAATTTTCGAAAAGGATTATTGTAATTTTTTATAAAACTTCCATCGAAACCGATGCAAAATTTTTTTGAATGCACATTAGTTCATCAAAAAGATCTTCTGAAATTTTCAAATATGTACAATTAAAGGAAATCGTGAAAAACCCATCTAAAAAGAAGGATATTATAGATAAATTAATTCCTTTAATACATGATAACACAAAAATTAATTTTTGGGAAGATTTTAAGGAATGTGCAGATTCTAAGGATCTTTCTATTGGTTTTACAAGCCATGAGTAAATACCAACATTCATGAATTTATTTATATGTTCCATTAATTTTGTTAAAAATAGTATCAAAAGATTTTTTATTGAGTTTAATGAATAGATTTATATATAATTTACTTAATAAGATACTTGTGTAGATACTTAATTATAATAATAAGAAAAAAAAAAAAAAAAAAAAAACAAATTGGCCATTTCAGCCCTTGAAAAGACTTTGACCGAGCTTCTTAGGATCGATTGTGTTGTGTGTGTTATTAAATTTATGCACACAATTGACCGAGAACTGGACCTACATGTTTTATGCCGACTCCGAACGGCTCATGTTCTCAAGAAGCTTTACATGGCATTATTTACTCTCTGAGGTTTGCCATTGTCTGCAGAGAGGTGGTGACCGATCAGAAAAATTTTGTATTGAAAAACTTTTCGCCACGGCTGGGGATCGAACCCGGGCTCCGAGCATGCTAAGCCACACACTTAACCTGCATGCCACGGTCACCAACCAATAATAATAAGATACTTAATTAAAATTGTAACAAATGTTCAGCTTATTTTCTAAACAATTGTGTTTTAATTGATATTATACAACAAAACCAAGCAACTTTAAAGTTACTTGATTTTGAAAAAACAGCAACGAATAAAGTGTTCTAAGAAACATATAAATGTTTTATTTGCTTTTAAGTAACTTCATAGTTGCCTGGTTTTGTGAAAAAACAAAAATCTTGTTTATATGAAATGAAAAAATATATGACAAAAATTTTCTCAGTATCTTAAGTTCGACTGAATTGTTAAAAAACTGCAACGCAAAATAATTTGGCTAGCACAAGTTTCAAAAATTTCGAAACTTAACTCTTAACTCTTCAATAATTTAACTCTTCAATAATTTGAAAAAACTTAAAAATCTTATATACGGAAAGATTATATCCTATAACACAATACCTCAATTTCTCACAATTTTCAAAAAACAAGTTACTTGGTTTTGTTATATCACGGGAGAATTCTATATTTACTAAAATATAAATATGATATATTGACACCTGAACAAGTATTTTTTAAGGAGTAACCTGGCATAATAAAATTTTGTCATTGCATACACAGAGGGAAAAACCTATGGACTCAATACATAAATTTATGTACTCATCGCATAGTTTTCTGCACACAAAAATTTTACATTTTTCATGTATTGAGTACATGTTGAAATCTTTATTGACTACATAATGCTTTCAAGTGGTTATGTAGTCAATAAAGAATTTTATGTACTCATCGCAAACTGTTATAAATAATTTTATGTAATGAGTAAAGATCTTATGTACGTATTACATAGATTATTGACTCAGTACATTCATAATTTACTCATTACATATTTGGAGTACATAATTGTATGCAATGAGTACATACATTATTTACTCATTACATATTTTAAATGCATAATTTTATGTAATGAGTACATACATAATTTACTCATTACATATTTTTAGTGCATACATTTATTTAATGAGTACATCACCCAAATCACCCTCTTAACAAATGCAATAAATAACTTAATAAAGAAATGACTAGATTTCACAAAATAATTGCCAATTACTTATAGAAACCCAGCCATTCATTTCTTATCCAATCATCGCTTTTGTTCTAGAGTACAGTGGATAAACTCATTCCCGCTCTGATTTTCTACAGGCTTTAGAGGTGTTGCTTATTTGAAAATCAAGAAACGAATGACATAAAACAGCAAAATCGTGTGCCGATGTGCAACAGATACGTGTACTGAGTCCATATGTTATGTACTGAATAAATGTGCCACTTCAATCCTATAAGGGGGACGTGTACTGAGTCCATATGTTATGTACTGAATAAATGTCTCACTTCAATCGTATAAGGGGGACGTGTACTGAGTCTATATTTTATGTATTGAGTAAAGTTTTTGTAAAAAATTACATAACACGTTGATTGAGTACACGTTGCTTGTATCTATTGAAGTCTGCTATGTATTCAACACATAACATGATGTATTGAATACATTTTTTATTCATTTTAAAAAGTGAATAAATTGATATGTAGTCAGTACACGCTCCCTTTACTCAGTAAATACTGCCCTCGTTGCGTTCTCATACAAGTTGCAGTGAATAGATTTTACATAGCTGTCTCTGTACTGACTACATAACTTTTTCCCTTAGTGTACACACTATACTTATACCCTACAGTTGAAAATAAAATTTATTTATGATATATAAAGTGGTGAACAAAACATATGAAATTAAAAGCGCCATGAATTTTTTAAAAAAATTCCATCAGCAGTATATGTGATAAAAACAATAAAAAATTTTTTTGCGTAATATTTTTCCGAAAAATATATTTGTAATTTTTCAAAATTATATCTATTTTTATTGAACTTATACACATTTTTAAACATTAAAATAAACAAAATTTTGAAGGCGTCAGGTCCCCTTAAACGTTAATAATCGCTATTATTCCAAATGTTGACTTACGCCATATTAGAATTAGGCCAACGATAAAAAAGTTTATTCCTTAATGACACCGAAAAGGAAATTTATACAAATACAATTTTTTTTATAATATTTTATTAAATTATTATTTTTCTTGTTTTTTTATTAGCAAAATCGGTAATTACATTTAGGGTGCTCACAGTTCTGTATTATCTGCTCTGTTTACTTTGCCGTTTATTAACTTTAGAACATTTTAGAACGTGTTAACTTTGATTGTTTTTGTTTTACGTACAAACTTGAGATCCCAGTTGTTGCTAAAGTTATCTCATAATTCTTCCTTTCCGTTCATTCGAGGCATGTTTATGAACAAATTTCAAATTTTTGAAAACTATTTTTGCAATTTAGCTCCAAAACACAAAAAAAGGTGCTCACAGTTCGATCTAAATATCTTTCTAAAGTTGTCAGGTGTTAACTTTAGAAGCAAACTGTGAATTCCCTAATTGTCAAAGCCTATTTCATTACTTTACTTGTATTCTATAGATAATATGGCAAGATTTTGTAGGCGAGAAGTACTCATTGTAGTTCTAATGTAGGTTTTTATGAATAAAAGCTTAGAATAAAGCTTAAAAGTATAACAATGTTTGGAACTGCGTTTTCTAGACTTAATTTAAAAATAAATTTTAAAAGTTCAAGTGGACCTTTCATACAAGAATCAGTTTCTTTGTGAGCTATAGAAACAATATGCTGAAGTATTTTTCTCTCAACGAGAAACTCTTCATTGTCAATTTCTTCGTGACAGAATTCATTCAGTTTACATTCCAACTTATCATTCAGGAGAATCAAAGGAGTAAGAATTGCGAATTTTTCAGCAAGAGCATGAAGCTGCTGAAACCTTGTGGTCATTTCTCAAAATCAGTTCTTGAAAATTAATAATTAAATTATTAAATTAGAAAATGACCTAAATCAGTTTAGACCACGCCTAACTCCTCTCAAAAGTGATTTTATTAAAACAGTGAAATCCCTTAAAAAATCAAAAAACATTATAAAAGATACGACTTAAAATTATACGCATAAGTCTTATTTCTTAATATGCACTCTGAACTTACAATTCGCCATAATCAAACGAAAATTCCGCCTTTCTCCCACACTCAACACATCAAAGCACAAAACAGCTATTTTTACCAAATATACCTAAGTTGAAAAACGTTATTCTGTTAAACCACTTTTCTACTGGGCATTTCCACTGACAAGTTAAAGCACTTAAAAACTCAAAAAACTTTGAGTTACTCGAAAACACCAGTTATTCAATGCTTGTTTCAAGTCGCAGCCGAGTTATTCGAAAATTCAACTACTCGCACATGCCTAAATATTATGTCTTTTTTTATTTCTTTGGCAACTAATTTTGAGACTCGAAAAACGATTTTACATTTTGGTTGTGCTCAATACGAAGCTCATAAATATAGTTACATTTACTGTGGTGGCCAAATTTATTCATTAAGTTTAGTTCTTTCTTTTGTTTGTACACCTTAAAATGATAATGTACACATATTTATTTTGTAAAAGGCTTTATTTAGCTTCAGTGCCGCCCCTAAACTAGTGCCGCCCGGGGCGGACCGCCCCCCCCCGCCCCCCCCACGGTACGCGGCTGTACTAGCCAACGTTGAAAATCGCATCAATAATCCGCACATTGTGGCTCAACCAACAACTCGTATAGCATTTGAAGCGTACTTTGCGAGACCTCTCAATATACCAAACCCTAATGTGGCTTCACGCAGTGGTCCAGACACATTAGCTGCCAAAAAATATTGCAGAATTTGCCTGCAGCAAGGTGACAAAATACGCCGTAAGACATGCTTTTTTTACTGCAAATGCAACAATCCTGTTTGTGAGCAACATTCAAAAGTAGATTATTTATGTTTTTAATGCCTTCCGCAAAATTCTGAATAAAATATTTCAATGTATTCTTCATAATAATTTTCTATTTTGTCATAAACATTTATTACTTTACCCATAATAAAGAGAAATATATATAGAAAACAAGTAAAGAAAGTCTAAAGTCGGTCTAGGCCGACTATGAAATACCCTAAACCCACTTTTCAAAAACAAAAAAATTTGTATTGTAAATGGGCGTCTCCAAGGGCGGATGAAGCCTATATTTTATATGCATTTAAATGTTGATGAAAAATTTACACATACCAAGTTTTATTCCTGTAGCTCACAATTAATAGCTAACAGTTAATGCTCACAGTTAGTAGCTCACAGTTAATGCCTTGTGAGCATTATTGTGCTTTCGCTATGGGAGGTGGGCGTGTTCATGGACGGATTACTTCCAATTTTTGAACACACCTTAGTTTTGGTATAAAATACATCCATACCAAATTTAATTTCTCTATGACAAACATAACCTTATTTATTGAGTTTAAAACTTTTTGGGTTGTATGGGAAAAAGGCGTGTCCGTAGGCGGATGACGTCCATTTTTCAAAACCATCTTTGTCTTGTCATAAAAAACATACGTGCCAAATTTTAGCTCTGTAGGTCGAACATAGGCTTATTTATTGCGTTTTCAATTTTTGGGTTGTATGGGAGGTGGGCGTGTCCGTGAGCGGATGACGTCCATTTTTCGAAGACATCTTTGTGTTTGTATAAAACACATACATATCAAATTTTATTGTTGTAGGCTTATTATGAGCTGAGTTATGTAGTTTTCAATTTTCGCGTTGTATGGGAGGTAGGCGTGTCCGTGGGCGGATTCCAAAAATATTCAATAGTGCAGATCCTTGGGTCCATGTGACCACGTGTACCAAGTTTCATCTAATTATCTCAACTCCTTCTTCTTATCCTGTGTATACGGACAACACACAGACGGACGCACGGACGGACGGACGGACAGACGGACGGACATGGATAGCTCGACTCACGTGGTGACGCTGATCAAGAATATATTTACTTTTCTATACCGGACTCGCTTCGTTCTATGCGTTACAAACGTTTGCACAAAGTTAATATACCCTGACCTTTCAGGTTTAGGGTATAAAAAAAAATTGTTGCCCTTTTCATTCCAAAGATTTTTTCAGGTATATTTTTTCTTCCTTAGGTAGCTAATAACATAGTTAAAAGAAATAGAAACACAAAATATAACAAATATTTACCTATCTTAGTAAAAAATTTAACGGCAAATAACCCTTATGAGACCAGAACTAAGGTCTCAAAATATGTGCCTGACGAAGGGTTAAAAATAAAAAAATTTCAAATTTGCATTTTTGATTTTGTACCATCATAAATTGTGTATTTGACAAGAACTCCTGTAATATTAATTAATGAACCGATTTTGGCGATGATGGTGTTAAATCATCAATGGGTGGAAATTCAGCATGGAGCTGCTTCTCTTCATATGTTGTAGGTCCTATTTTCTGGACTTAAGATACCATGTATGCTGTGGACTATGTCAAATTATTTTAAACAGTGATGCTGTCATAGGCCAAGCAAAAAATGCCTATAAGCTGAAAGAAAATGTATAATTATGATCTAAGACTTTTCTCAAAACTTTCTAAAAATTTGGTTGCGAAGAGTTAAAATGAGTGTTACAGAATGACATTCACAGTGACATGTGGTATTCCTTTATATTGGCGGTTACTTGTGTCGATGTGGTTAATTCTATAGAGCAGAAAAGTCAGTAGATCAACTTCCTTTCAAGGGCCGAAATGGCCAATTTGTTTGTTTATTTGGAGATGTCATGAAGTTATTAAATATGAAGGTGGAAAGAGTTTTCCAACTCTGAAAAAAGTTAATTTTTTAAAAAATATACTGAAATATTACCAAATTAGAGATTTGTTTCCATTATTTTTTTTTGGGAAGAATTTACAAAATGATTGAAATTTAATTTTAACTTTAATTTTTGTGCATTAATCTTTAAAAATTTATGAAATGCTTGAGAAAGTAAATTATCTACATACTTCGTTTATAATAATGTGTAAAAATAAAATATTTCTGAACAAAGTGTTGAAGAAAATTAACGTTTCTATAATTATTTTTCCACCACTGTAGTTGTTTAATTTAAGATTTTTCACTACCAGTTCCTTTAATTTTTTAAAAATGCAGACTTACATTGAAACTCACTAAAAAATTCAAAAAAATGTAACGTTAAAGACCACATACAAGTGGTTAAATTTTCAGAAGAACAAAATTTTGAAGAAAAGTTTGTTAACATAAAATGCAAGTCTTGTGTCCTATTTTCATGTACACATACAAAATTTTTGGTTTCATTAAATATTTTCGATATATCTGCTAATTTATGTGATTAAGTGTAACGTTTAAGAAAAGAATTAGCATATGCATATATTTATTTGTTATTTTTTAATTTATATCGAAATATACGGTTAGAATAGTTACAGAAATATCACATCAAAACCAAATAATGTTCGTTAACCAATCATTTATAGCCCATTAGCGACCAAATAAATGTTCTTTTAAAGTTTGTATCACCAACAGAATTGCATGAGATTATCATAACATCAAAATCACTTGATCGACTATAACCTGCGCATTTCATTTCGTTTTTTATGTGTAATCTTTGACTCGTAGAAGTAACTTGTCTTCAGTGACCTTTAGAACATTTTTTACGGTCACACTTTTTGACAGTTTTAATCCTTGACATTCCTTCAACGTTGACATTTAGGATGTTTCTCAAAAATTACCCATAGGGACGAGAGCTAGAGGGTTAAAATATTCTGAAGAAATAATCCTCAGAAAATTTTATTTTAGATACCTGAAGATCAAAAATCAATTTGGATTAAGTTAACAACATGAATTGAGATATCGCACACGCTCTTCAAAAGAGACACAACTCAAAATTTTAAAATTTTCAGGAGAGACAAAAAACTATTTCGTTTTCAAAGCAACTTCATACAAATAAGCATACAAAATGATTTTTTTACAAATTAAAGAGCAATCAGATTAAAACAAAATTTTAGCAGTCGATGGAGATGTGCATTACGAATTGGTTTATATTAAAAAGTCAAAATGAGAAAATTTTGAGTTTTGTCACTTTTGATGAGGGTGTGCGATATGTTTAATAAGTTTTTTTATCAAAAACTTACAATTTTTATACACTGCAAAAAAGTTCTGAAGTAGTGGAGTGAAATGGCAATGGAGACTATTGTTAATGATATCAAATACTATCATTTTGAGAAAGGTTCAACCCCGAGATAATGATCCTCTATATGTACCACAATTGTACATAAATTGTATTCGAACTTTACTCTTAAGCGAGATTGAATTGCAAAAAAAAAAATTGAATATCAAAAAACAAAACAAAAATAAAACAAAAAAATAAACTAAATACAGCCATTAATGAGTCAAGTGTTTATTTTTACTGACCTCCGTCAATAACTCATTATAAGTCAAAATAACCAGCAGTTCCCACCTACTGAAATCTTACCGTAGTTCTTAAAAAACACTCAAGTGCATTCTTTGAAAAAACAAAAATAAATAAATAAAATAAAAAAGGAAACAAAAATAAAGTCAATTGCAAGGCACATTGAACAAAAGTACGACAAAAAGTGTGAATTTTTGTAAATACCTGT
Organism: Tetanocera ferruginea; assembly: GCA_958299015.1. NCBI lineage: Eukaryota > Metazoa > Arthropoda > Insecta > Diptera > Sciomyzidae > Tetanocera > Tetanocera ferruginea. Next base: position 31,894,731 of record OY282642.1, on the reverse strand, counting down.
CAAAGTATTAAAAACTAACAGGTCTTTAAAGCGATAAAACATGCAAACCTATAAAGTCATAATAATGTGTGGGTTCAGCTTAAGGCGAGCTAAGCTACAAAGTTATTGAAGTCTTAAAAGTGATAAAAAAAATCAATTCAAACGTTAACTTAAGCCGCTCGCAAGAAGAATTAATAAAAAAAAAAAAATAAAAACAAAACACCCACCGTTTTCCGTCAAATTATTAGCGGAGGCTGTAAAAATTACTAATTTTGCTTAAAAACAATAACAATAAAGCCAGCAAATAAGCTGAATATGGCGAAAAATAAATTTTATAAATAAAGCCACAACGCCAGACAGCGTTTCATTTCATTTAACTGTAACCATAAAAAAAAAAAAGTTGAATAAAACATACATTTTCTTCCACCTTAGATATTCGAGATATTCGAGCAAAATTTCTTTAAAATTTGTAGAAAAATTCTTGCCCCATCAAGATGCGACGGTAGCCGACACCCGAGCGGAAGCGTATAAATTTACTGTGCAATCCTACGGCGCACATAGGGGTATTTGGCTCGAAAAACCGCTCATTAATCAATTTCTCAAAATGTAAAATTGAGAAGTAAAATTATTTTCTAGCTTTTGTTAATACTCATTAAATAAGTTACCATTTGTTTTTTTAATTTTAATGCACACACTTCGTCGCAGCATTAGTTGAAAGTCATCGATCGTAAGCTTGCATTGTTATTGAGTTAATTTGAGTGAAAAAGATCACACCTAAACAAAAATTTTTTTTTTGTTATTAATATTGTGAAATAAGTTTGTTGCTATGGAAGATTTTCCTGCAGGTATGTACTTTAAAATACAACTTTTTTTATGGATATTGAAGCTTTATTTATATAGATATATAATTTGTTATGAAGGTATGAAAATGGGAAATTTTTTTAAAATTTTTTTTTTTTAGTATGAACCTTTTGTTATATTATTTGGTGTTATTGGGTAACATTTTTGGTATAGGCTAATGAAGAAAGATGTCAAAAAGCAAAAACTGAAAAAAATGCTGCCCGAAACCGCCCCCCTCCCCCAGATTTCATTGTCCCTGATAGGTATCTAGTTTGATGAAAGAGAAAATTTGAAATGAAAGAGAAAAGGGACATGGCATTGGCCGTTTATTTTTATAATTTTGTATTTTAGTAAATATTTTTATGATTCTAAGAAAAAAATTTCATGGAAAAATTTTTACGAGCTCAAAAGTTACAGCCGGATTAGTGAGAGCGCATTTTTATTTTTCCTTGCATTTTTCTTTGTTCACAAATTTTGAACGCGTTTATCTCGAAACCCTGTTTTTCGTACTGGTTGCGGCACTAGCGGGTTCATTTTTTGACGATTTTTTTTTTTTAAACTTGATTCGCTTTCGTATGACACGAGCTTTTTTCAAATTTTTTTTCGACTTTTTATGAATTTTCAAAGTCAATATTTTTTTCGAAAAACACACTTTCAAATTTGGAACATCACCAAAAAGTGAAAAAAATGTAAGAAAAGTCATTTTTTTCCAGATCAGACAATTTTTGCGACTCCCAGCGCTGCAACCGCGAGGCCCAGTTTTTTTCCCTGCCGCCAGTTTGGAGCTCTACAAAATCATGTTGGAGTGAAAAATATATTTTTTTGAATATTTTTTTTGTAATTTGTTCAATTCTCTACAATAATAAAAAAAAATTTGGAAAATGTTTGTTTTTGACTGACAATGAGTTATGAATTTTTCAAAAAAAGGTCTGTTTTCTCTGCCGTCAATGTTATGTCCCTCCTTAAGAAACTTAATTTACACCTTTATTTGGTCGAAACAAGCTTTATAGCCCTTTTCAAGTTATTTTAGACAAATATCATTTACTTAGGACAAACAAATATTTTTGAGCCGTTTTTCGAGCCAAATACCCCTATGTGCGGCGGCGCGCCCCATCTAGTGACCCAAAAAGTGATGCTCGTGCAGCACGTTTCTTTAGATTTGTTGCTGCATTGTTGTTAGCCCATTTCTGTATACTTTTCTATTTTGTGTTTCTGTTCTGATTGAGATTTTCTCTTAAATTAGTTTATATTCAAAGTATTTTTAGAACATGTATTAAGTATGAAAACAAAAAAAAAAAATAACTACAACAACATATAAGCGGCAAAGATAATGCAATAGGTACGCGCGCAGCATGTAGTTCGCGCACGCTGCACGTTATCTTGTCTCGTGTCTGGCGATGAGTCGGTATTTTAATGCATTTTATTGCTTCTTTTTTTTATGCAACAACTTACTTTAGTTTCTTCAGTAGCAACATGCAATATTTTAAGCATCTACTAGTAGAATCTTTAAATGTTGTTGTTGACTTTGTAATTTTATTGCAATGTTTTTATAGGATTCGTTATTTTATGTTTCAGACAGACAGAAAAAAATACATTAAACAAAAACATGACTCAAAGTAAAAATATGAATAAGTGAATAGACCAATATACTATACGAAGAGCATAAAATAGCAAAAACATTAAATTTCAATAAACACACAAACATTAGAGATAAATATAAATTCTGAACCTATAAAGATTATTTCAATTCTAGAACTAGATGTCATCAACTAAAATTAATGTTTAAAATATGACATACTATTAGGCTTTTGTCCTGCATATTGATCGAAAATAAGTAAAATCGAAAAAAAATTTTTCAATATTTAACATTGTTTTGTGTCAAGCATACATCTGAATATGCGCTGATTTATTGAGAGCAAGGTTTTGAATTCCAGTATTCCGGACCATTTTTAATCCTGCAAAACGCAAAACTCCGGTAGTATATAAAAAAAACACTCGATATTTTTATGACACATTGATAGTCCGGAAGTAGACGTGATCGGAAAGGACGGTTTCACTATATTTTGGGTATGGGTTATTGAACTGTATCATTACTATTTTAAGATTCCTGCACGGCTTCATACAAAATTTTCTATTAAATATTTTTCTTCCAAGGGAAGCTTTTTCAGTTTTTATCATCTTTGGGTTGTTTCTTGTATCTGGTTGATTTCTTCGGCTATATTTTTTTGAAACAGTTTACATTTTATCATGTTTAAACATTGAACACGAAAAAAATGGCTCCTTGGCTCCTATTATGTCGTAAGGTCATAATGTCTTTGATGTTTCTCTTTATGCGCTGACTCTTGTGTATATTTGTTACAAAAATTGATTTGATTTGATTTGATTATATGTGATTTCAGTGCTTAGATTTAAAAGACTTTTGAAATATGTAGGGATGCACAGCAAATTGTAATGTATTCTGCTACGTATGTGGAACAAACAAGGGCTTGCGAAGTTTACAATAAATATTGCATGTATCCCTACTTTTTAAGCAATATTGCGATTTGGCAGTTGTAAAAAACGTTGACTGGATACCAAATTAGATTTGCACATCGTGTTGAGAAAATTTTATGAATTGGTCAGAAGATTGTGCCAAATAATATGTGCAAAATGTCAATAATTTGGATAGGTCCGCAAATCCATACTTTTGATAACTGCTATGCATTTGCCTACAAACTTGCTTAATTTACGAAAAGGCAATACAGTTTATCATCTGCTCACGCACTACTGCCCACTTCTTCAATATTCCGATACCAAAATGTCTCAGTCCAACTGAGGAATGTGTTTCATCGCTTTCTTGATTTCAATTCCTTGAATAGGCTTTTCAATTCATAATTTTTCACAACGTTTCATTGATTGTTTGTCAACATCTTCAGGGGATCTTTTTATTAAAAACGATAAATCTAAAAGATCGTTTCATCCATCGTTTTCATTTTATAAACTTTCTAAAGAAGAAAGACCTTGCGACCATGTGATGGCATCTCTATAAAATTTCTTAAATGTAAATTGCTTTCAACCATTTTAAACTATGCTTTGCAATTTCGAAATACCCTGAGATATTGAAGTGTAACAGTCATTCCGATGGCAAAAACGAATTATCTAATTTTTGGCCAGTTAGCTTAATATCTTCAGCTTCAAAAGCTTGCGAGTCTCTGATGATTTTTGCCTGATGCCTAAGTTTAAGGCGGTTTTTCGGCCTGAACATAGGTGCTCGTAAAAAAAAAACAAATTGGTCATTGAAAGAACTTTGACCGAGCTCCTTACGGCCAATTGTGTTGTGTGTGTTTTTAAATCTTTGCACATAATTGACCGAAAACTGAACCTACATGTTTTATACTTAACATAAACGGAAATCGTTTTTAGTAACCTCGACTTGAAATCTTTTCAAAAGCTGCAAGTTGCATTTAATAATATAGCACGTTATGGTTACGGACTCTAAAGGTTTGATGATATATAACCATTTACCAATCAGTTACTAGACCGTATTTTTGTAGCTTTAAACTAAGGATTTCATGTGTCAAACCTCAGTTCGAGTTATTAAGCAATCTCATTCCACAAACATCTCTACCATCAACTACAACTTCCAAAGTCGTATTTTTGATGAATTTTTAATTTCAGTTGATACGAAATGAAGAAAGAATTGAAGAAATGTAAAAGTGTAGGACCACGGCAAGACCGGGACTCAAACCCGAAACTTCTGTGTTTACAGTCAAGCACGCTTACCATTTGACTACTGAGGCCCCTAACTCTGTCTTGAGGCAAAAATTTGCAATTTGCTGCATAAGGTCATCTACTTTATTTCTTTGAAAAGCTTAAATTTGGTAGATCGAAATATGAATCTATTTATTCCAAAGCAAAACTTCCTAAACTCAAGTTTAGGAAAATTTTAAATAGTGGTAGAATGTGACCAAAAAGAGTGGTAGATTAAGATAATTAGTAGTAGATTTGTTTTACTCTAAAAAAATTTTGATTTTAAAAATGCGATACCTCACGAGATCCACCCACCAGAAAAGTCATTATCTCTAGACAGCTTCTTGGCACATACTTTTAGATTCGGCTTTTCGTTTCCAAACGTCATATATTTTTTTTTTTTGAAACTGCTACTACGGGAGTATTTATCTCTTATTCACTTCCTAGTAATATAATCCTATAGGCAAGAATCAACACAGCTTATTTTTACAATAAACGAGAGATATTTTATTTTTTCTTTGTTGTCATGTTTTTTTTTTTTTATTTATTTCCATTTCTGTTTTGTTGTGTACACATCGCTTTTCGGTTTCCTGCACATAAAATAAAGTACTCGTCGTAGCGCATTTTTTATTTCATTAGACAGTAGGAAAAGAGTAATCCCTTAAAAGAGGTGATCACCTATCTTCCGACTGGAAAGCTTATTTTTAAACATTTTTAGATGCTCTCGCTTGCGAACTTCAAATGCTTTTGTAATATCTACACTTTGCATATTTTCATAAATCCCGTTGCCTTAAGCTTCAAGGTACTAACCAAACCACGAACAACCAAGAGACGACTGAGATTTATTTTGGAATCTTTGGGAATCCTTTGAAATGCTGAAGAATAACTCGTCTCTTTCATATTGGAAAAATTCAGAACTAGGAGAGATATCAAACAGAAGGGTTTAAGCAATTTTAGACTTCGTATTATGAGTGAGACATCGCTCGAGAACATGAGCCGAAAACCAAAATTTTTTTTTAGTTTTTCATTGATGAAATAATATTTTTAGCATTTATTAATCCTTAAAAAAAACTTTAAAATGTAATCATACATTTAAAAATTACAATTTCCTGTCTCGGCAAATTGTTCCAAAAATATTTAAATTACACTGTGCGACAATTTAAGGCCCAATTGGAATAACCTCAAATAACGCAATGGTTTCTAATAGTTCATGGTCTATATATTATGCCCTCATACTCAGTTTAATCGGATTAGGTCAAATAAGAGAGAAATTCAAGGTCAAATTTCACCTTTAAGTCACAAAGTTTTTCTTATAACTCTTAAACTAAATTCAAACCCTGTGTAGTAACTGTATCTAAATATTTGCAATGGATAGTTCTTTACATTTTGAGATAATTTTTTGCTCAAAAGGTTACGTAAGGGGGTTGTTTTTTTCTTCGAAAAAAGGGCTTTTTAAAAATAAAAAGAAATTTTCAACAGTTCAGTTACTTTGTATTTGTCTTCAAAAATAATCAGATTTTGCTGAATTTTTACATACACCTTAAGTAAAATAATGTAACCCACCTCTGAAAAGATCACAACAGTTACATGTGCGCATCCAAAGATATTCGGATTCAAAGATTACCAAACATGGTAACTTCGTTAATGTAATCCCTAGAGTAAAATCATTCAGATTATAGAGCAGAAATTATATACATGTTGTAATTACATATTTACGCGTATATCTTTAAAACGGTAACTCTTTCGGTAAAAACGTTAAGGCCAGTTTTGAAGGAAATTGTTGGATCTATAATTTTTACCTGAATGATTTTACTCTAGGGATTACATTAACGAAGTTACCATGTTTGGTAATCTTTGAATCCGAACATCTTTGGATGCGCACATGTAACTGTTGTGATCTTTTTAGAGGTGGGTTACTTTATTTTACTTAAGGTGTATGTAAAAATTCAGCAAAATCTGATTATTTTTGAAGACAAATACAAAGTAACTGAACTATCGAAAATTTTTTTTATTTTTAAAAAGCCCTTTTTTCGAAGAAAAAATTAACCCCCTTACGTAACCTTTTGAGCAAAAATGGTCTCAAAATGTTAAGAACCATCCATTGCAAATATTTAGATACATTTACTACACAGGGTTTGAATTTAGTTTAAGAGTTATAAGAAAAACTTTGTGACTTAAAGGTGAAATTTGACCTTGAATTTCTCTCTTATTTGACCTAATCCGATAAAACTGAGTATGAGGGCATAATAAATAGACCATGCACCACTAGAAACCATTGAGATATTTGAAGTTATTTTTTCGTGTCGCACTGTGTTATCGAAACAAAAACTTGAAATTATTATGTTAAAATAGGTTTATCAAAAAATTTATGACGGAAAAGAAATAGTGGTAGATTTTGGAAAAAGGTAAGTAGTGGGTGGTAAAAGCGGTAGAATTAAAAAAAGACCAAGAAAGTGGTAGATCTACCAGAATTGTGGTAAAGTGACAGCACTGATTAAGATTATGGACCTCACTGCCAAACAAAATTAAAAATGTTTTCAATAGCAGTTACCTAGCATTTTATATTCGAATGCTTCTTTTAACTTTCTTTTTATCTATCTTCTTTTAAGTTTCTCTAAGTTCTTAAATTTTATCTTTATTTCTAATTATTTATGCACTGAGGGAATTATGTGTTTAAATTTAATGAAATTGTGTTCATATTTAATGAATTTGTTTTTGAAATAGAGCTTGAAACAAATTCATTAAAATTACACACAACTGTTTTTAAAGTTAAATTCAAAGCAAATGTTTTTATTTTTAAAACATTTAGGTTTTTCACAACTTGAAATAAGCAGTTGTATCGTTGTATTCATATTTTCGTCGTATTCAAATTGTTTTTGTTTTCTATTTGAAAGATAAATCAAACGTAGGAGCTCAGCAAACGTTTGTTTTTTCTTTCATATAGAAAACAACAAAAAATTTGAATACGACTTGAATTCGAATACAACGATATAACTGTGTATTTCAAGTTTTGAAAAACCTAATTGTTTTTTTTTATAAAAATTAATTTAAAACAAAAATTTTAAAATTCAAAACAAATATTTTAAAGCATATTTTTTCCATGCCATTTTTTTAGCTGTTCCGAGTTTCTGGCATCAGATTCATAATCAGTTACCTTCGGCACCCTCCGAATACCAAATGTTAACTCCATTCGATGAAGCTTGCATTTTAAATACTTCAATATAAGTTCATATTAGTTTTTATTCTATCTATATTTGTCACACCAATTCAAAAAATTCTACAATTGTCATTGTATTCCGATTTTTGTTTGTTTTTTCAAAGAAGTAATGAGAAAAAATTAAAAAAAAGGAGTTATAGGTAGTTGAAAATAAAACAGACTTGTTTTAAATTTTGTTTTGTAGAAACGCAAAGGCGTTAAATTACTATTTTAAAATTTTTTGTTTAATTTTAAAGTATGTTTTTTTTTCTAAGATAAGGGTAAACGTTTGCACATGGTATATATAACTTTCTGCAAACGTCTGTATCACCTAGAAATAAGCGAGTCCAGCATAGAAAAGTTATATATTATGGCAACATCAATACCATAATAATTAAAATAATTTATAATTACATAATTTATAATTACATTACATACATAATTTAAATTTCGTAAACATTTAAGTACACAATTAGCACGAGCAAAAACTTTTATTCTGCGGCTCAGTTGGTTAAGCAGTTGTTGATGTAACTTGATGAATCGAGTGATCCTGGTTCGATTCCCACCCAGATCGTTTTTTATTATTTTTTTTATTATAATAATATATTATTAAATATTTAATGTAAGAATTGCATTGTGCAACATTTTTAATTTTTGTCACATCCTAGGATTGAACCACGGACTGCTGCAATCATCGCATTAGAGTTGAGAGTTATAACCTCGGGCTAATCTGTTGCATGTAAGACCATGAACAAAATGTTAGTTATTTTGTAATAAATTTGAAACCTTAAGTACGAAAATTCAAATCTTATTCCCAATTTATTAAATTAAGTACAGCTTTAACTAAAAAATTATCTAGTATTTTGAAAAGTATCAATACTAATAATAAAAGGATTAGAGAAAGCATTAAAAAATTTATTATTCCAACGATTGATTTTAAAATTTTTCCAAAATTTTTTACCGTTTACTTATTTTGTTTTAAATTTAAAACCTTTTAAAAAGTTTCTAATTCTTTTAAAATGTAAACTTTAAAATATCAAACGAAGCTCATTTTAAAATGTCCGTTATAAAAATGAAAATAAACGTTAGAGGTGCAAAATTTGATCAGTGGGTTACTTCCATGTAAATGTTGTAACGGTATAAGAAAATATTGTCATTGCTTTTCAGTCTATGGTCAATTATATACATATTAATGTTTAATAGAAGCAACATTGCCATCAAGTGTCAAATTTAAGATTAAGGATTACAATTCGTTTTTGGCGACTAGTCTAGTATATATGCTAAAGAAGAATTCTGCTATTGGAAAGAAATATATGGTCATATCTGAATTAAAATGTCAACTAATTGCAAACGAGTAATATTAAATATAAGTTATATAATTATTTAAATTTATGCGCATAACAGCCTGGAGTAAATTTTAATTCTAATACAATTTTGATTTAGTACTGTGGTTCGTTACTAAATTTTAATTTTTGATCATTAGAGCTGGAAAAGGTTCATTAGAGCTTCTTAACTGAATGCGAAAATCGCAAGTTATGTGCGTCACTAATTTTTGTAACGTGAGTTACTGCATAATTTTTGGATTATTTTATATACTTTGATTTAATATTGCTGTTTTATATAGAGATAAACTTATCAAAATCCTGCTGCTTTTATCTATGCCAAATGTAAAAAAATCTTCCCACAAATTTAGCAGAAAAATTTGAAAGAAATTTACTCTCTGAACATGTTGTCCAAAAATAGAAACGCGAGTTGCTAACCTTAATTATTATTTTACTGGGTAAATATTATGATAACAATAAATTTGTACAGGAATTTCTAACTTACAAAACCAGTGTTGTCAGAGAGCCGAAATGAAATTTACCACTATTTGGGAAAAAAATTACCACTTTCTGTGAAAATGTACCTTTTTCTAAAAAACATTACAAAATTTTAAATGATAAACAGCCCTTGTAATTCACTTCACTAACACACTTCCACAAAAACATTTATTTGCTAGCCTTAAACAATTGGTTTCTTCCTATTGCCAACAACGGTTCTAATTCACGATATGTAAGGGACTTCTTTTTTCCAATTTTTCAGTAATTTTTTTCCACTTTTTCAATAACTTTTTTTTTGTAGGAACTGGTCATGGATTTCTATCACCGATATTCTTTTAAGCAATATTGACTACTTCTTATTTCTTGATATGTTTCAACAATTCTTTAGTTTTTAAGCTAAAATTTGCAACAAATTAAAAATGAAAATAGTCCAACTTGTTTTTTTTTTATTCAAAAGGGGATTCCCAATAATATAGGACTGCTTGTGGGTACGTTCCGAGAGGTAAAAAACTGAAAAAACTAAAAATGTTTGGAACTCTAAAAGTAATTATATTGCAAAATTTAATTAAGTCACTTTTAGTCAAAAATTACCTTTTTTACCTTTGCCCAAAAATTACAAAAATTAAAAATTTCAAAAACTACGTCATTTAGGGAAATTTACCTCAATCTGGCAACAGTGTACAAAACCCATTAGTTTCATAAAGAGTGCATTCATATTTGTTAATCTAAATAAAAAGAATTTAAAACTTAATTTTACTCCATAAAACTTTCTGTATGTAACGCGAGTTACCATGGAATTACCCACTGAAGGATGGATATTTATAGATTTCACCGTCTGTGGACGGACACCACGAAATCAAACGCAAAGAAAATGGTAAAAATATCAAAAGGAAGCTTAAGAGAGTTAAATAAAATTGAAGAGGTTTTGGTGCGAAATGCTCTTACATTTTGATAGTAAAGAAAGAAAAATATTGGGTTGAGAACAGGGTTTTGATTATGAGTAAAGCAGATGTAATTATTGCTGCCCTTTACAGTACCTTTGAAGTTAAGAGCTATGTTTTGACTTTACATGAGCACCATATTTACTAGAATCTTCTGTGACTTGATGGCTCGTAAAGAAGAGTTGCTCATGGAAACTGTTGAATAAAAAAAAAACAAAAATAGCGTAATCATCGACATCGGTGGGTAAACCTTCTTCCTGTATCAAGACTTTGAGGTATGTATATCTTGGCATACTTGACTTGGCCTACTAAACAGGCGCATGTTTTTACTTTCATTAATTTGCAATACACTGAAAAAAAATTGGAGTAGGTTTTTTCGATATTTTCGAAAAATTTATTTTTAAATTTTTATTTCATAGAAATTATTATAAATTTAATTTTTGTACAACATTATTTAAACAGCAGTCATTCTCATCACAATTGTAACGGTAGTACTACTTATGGAAGTAACTCCAAAAACAGCATAGCTGATCCTATTTCAAGCACTTAAAAATACATTTTTTTTTGTAAATTTTGATATTTGGATGCTATAGATCAGTTATTTGTTGAACGACCTTCTAATTTATCTTATCTTGTACCGACGACAACGTCATTATAACTCAACATATTGGTCTTTTGCTTATTATTTTCGAATAATGCACAAACATTTTTTTGTTTGCATTTGTCGATATCTTTTATAATTATTGAGAAATTCAATTTTTAACGAGACATTACGTTTTGTGTTTAAGGCCACCTTCAAAAGATAAAAACTTTATTTTGGAAATTTACACACTTTTGAATTTGAATTACTTTTTTACAACTAAACAAATAATTTTGAATTCAATATTTTAAAACTTTATTTCGTAATTCAGCGACAAAAAAAAAACATAAATTGTCCACAAAAATGGAATGAAAATCAAATGACCGAGTTTCGTTAATATAAAAGTTGGAAATTTTTAAAAATTCAATACATCGAAAAAAGTTTTTTAAAATGAATGGAGTATGGTTTGATGACATTTTCAATGGTTACATTACAAAAAAATCCATATTATAAAAAAAAGTAAAGGTTTTTAAAGTGCTTAAATATATATTGATTCTTAAAATCTCGCTTAAAGAATATCCTTACAACGGGCCTTAATATATTTGTTGATATTATGTATGATATAATATTTTGTACATATGTTTATGACAATTCTTTAAGCAAAAAACATGGATTTCAATTGATGCTTGAGTGAATCTTATTCATCTTTTCCAAACGGAAAAAAACACGAACATTTAATTCACTTTAACAAGCTTTTTAAAATTTTACCAATTGATGTAGTTTTAGAAATAATTATAATTAATTTTAAATGAACTTATTTATGTTATCAGCTAAATAAAACAACAACTGTATTAAGTGTTAAAAATGATGCATATAAAATAAAAATAAAACTGCTAAAATATTTTCAATGAACTGAGTAGTACAAAAGTAAAGGTAAATAAAACTACAAAACCACTCATTTATTTTATGAGTCAGAAACTTTTCGTAAAACAAAAAGATGCAACATTTGTGAATTAGTTAAATATTGATCATTTGTGAGAATTTAAGTGAGTCAATTTTTGAAATTATATATTTTGCAAGACTTTTCAAATTATGATATGGTTGGTGGGATTGGGGAGGCAAGGCAACTCGTTAGGTTAAAGCATTTATAGCGAAATTAAGAATTCAAAATAAAAATGCTCTCAAAGAAATCTAGAACATGCTTCCAGATTCAAGATTCTAGAACGCTGAAATACTTGTTTGTAGTTATTTGGTAATTAAAAAGTATACCTGACTTTTGCTAAAAGGCAAAATAAAGCACAAATAAGTTTGTCTAAACCGTTATTTTGCGGAAACTAATAGAGAGCATCTAATTAAAAAATGCAGATTGTATAAAGTATGTCATTCAATTTTTGCAAAATAAATGTTTGCTCGAATTTAAAATAATTAAGTTGTACAAAAAATAAAATACCTGCCCTTAAGTTTTTAAAATCTGCTAAAGTAACTTTCATGACTTCATAAAGCGAAAACATACAAATTTGCACTAATTGTTGAAAAACGCCGAGTTATTTTCAACAAGTTCAAGAACACACGGAAATCTTTAGCATGCAATGTTTATGAAGATACAATTAATTGAATAACCACAAGACACAAAAAACAATAAAAATAACAAAAACAAATTGAACGAACAATTGTCTTCTGTCCGTGCAATCTAGCAAATATTATGTCATATGTAGCTTAAAGATACAGCTTGATTTTATAAATTTTTGTTTTTGTACTGCTCTTTATGACTTTTGTGAATTTCTAGTTTTTATGGCAAACATAAATTTAGCTAACAACAAAAGTTATTGTTTTTGGTGTTTTTTTTTTGTATGTTTTATATGCGAAAATTACCTTTTATGACGACGCCAAGTAAACCAAATAAACGCTTGACACTTCGTTGTGCGTGCAGATGGACGGACGTACAGCCGGCAGCGCTTAAAGATTTAGAGATGTTTTTTTGAGTTTTAGCTGAGTTTTGTTTTTTTTGTCTTGTTGTACTGGTGATTGGATTTCTTTGTTTAAGAAGTTTAAAGATTTTTGTATATTTTTTTTTGCTTATATTTTATAGTTGGTTTATTTTGATTGATTGAATTAAGTTTTTGTTGTTTAACAAGATTTTTGTTTTGTTTGCTAGGTTTTTTTTTTTTTTGCAAAAATTTAAATTTGATATATTTTGCTTATAGCTCTTAAGCTTGAGCTTGTGTAGAGCGGTTTAGATATACGAACTTTTAAATAATTAACTTCTTGTAGCTGACTTTTTGAGTTTGCATATTATATTTTTAAGGCACTGAAAAACGTGTTTAAATTTTTTTTGTGGCTGTAATTAATGCTTAGTTTGCCGCACGCACTGCTTAACTTAATAGATACTTTTGGCGTTTATTTTTTTTTTTTATTTTGACGCCGCTTTTGTTATTTATGCTTGTCACATATTTTGTTTTGTTTTTGCTTCTCTATCTTTGTTAATCACTTTTTAATTAAATTATTTTTAATAGGCTGGTAGAATTTTTAACGCACAGGTATTATTGTATCTGTGTGGCCAACGCGTTGCTGAGTTAAGAAAAAAAATTTTGTTTCTGTATTCTTTTTCTCAAATGTATTCCATGTGAGTTTGGCGCTAAAAATAACACTTTTCTGTTCCTACAACTTTTTTCACTTTTTTTCTGGCTGCGCTGCCTGTAAAAACAATGCCATGTTGTAGTTACAAAAGTATCGCACAGTTGTGTGTAGCTTATTTTTTTTTTTTTTTTTTTGTTTTGTAAGTTTTCCAAACAACAACAAGCCGGCGCTAGTTGAACCCTTGCAAGTTCTGCACAAGCTCAGACGCTGCCTGAATGTATCTCACATAGTTTTGAGAATGTAGCGCATGGAAGGCAAACGCAAAATAAAAGTAAAACTTAAGCAGCACAAAAAAAAACACAACACAACACAAAGTTAAAAATAACAAAATTACGCATTTATAGCGTGTATCTAGTGCTAGTATCCAGTATCTGTGCGCTACGAAAATATCTTAAAGTTGCTGCTGCTGCTGCTACTGAATTGCTGCTGCTGCGCGTACACTTTCGAGTTACTGTAACGTATACGCGTCCGCATGCGTTGCCTGTCAAGTTTGCACTGAATTCTGTGGCTGAAGCTCTGATCTGTGCGGTTATGATGGGCGATCTTGTTTTTATTGTTCTCCTGAATATTTTTTGTTGTTGTTTCGATCAACGTGTTGCCAGCTAGAATAAAAGAGTTTTCTTTGATTTGTTGTACCTATCTGCTAGATACAAATTGCAACCCACACGTTGATTATTTTTCTTTTCAATTCAGTTCAGTTCAGTTGTTGGTGTTTTTTTTTTTTTTTTGTTGTTTGCCTCGCTCAACGATCGATCTTAAGCGCTGCACGTTCGGCACACAATTGATTCGTTGAATGAATGAATGCGGCGTAAAGTATCTGTCAGATACTTTAACAAGAAACCGAGAAACCCACTAACCACTAAAAGCAGCAACAACTACTACTTACAACAACTTGAAAAAAAAAAACCAACAACAATAAACATCAATTGTTGTTGTTCTCTACCAAGCTACGCTTGGACTCCGCTCAGTTGAAGCATTAAACTCGTGGGTGGCTGCGCAACAGCTTTAGTGCACACAAAATGAGTGAGCGACTTCCAATACAAGAGCTAGCGAGTGGGTGCGATATTGAGTTGTACTCTAAGCTTGAGCATTTTTTTTTAACTGCTTATCTTTTACGTAAAGCTAGGCAAAATCTTTGCGCTTGTGCTTGTTAGTATCTGATAAAACAATATTTTGCCTTATTGAGCGATTGAGAGTTTAGATAAATGAGTGACAGCTTTTGAGAGTTTTTTGATTTTTGTTTGAGTGCTTTTGTGCATTGAGTGCTATTGCTTAAGTGGGTCAGTAGTGAATAGAGTATTTGGGGTGAGTTTTTACTCTTGTTTGAGGTCATGTTTTGAGGTTTTATTTTAACAGTACAGCGATTTAGCACTGAGTAAAAAACATTTCTTCAAAACTTTCAATCAAAATATCTTGTTAGCTTAAGACATTTCTTAATCGCTGTTCTGAGTTTTAAAATAAATCTACCGGAACCTTTAATTTTTGTAAAGTAGGTCTGAATTAAAAACTCTGATGTTTGGTTTAATAGGATGCTTCCAATGATGTAAGAAAGTATTTTTTGATATTGAAAATAAATGAAATTGAAAAATGCATTTTAGTTTAAATTTTAGACGGCTTTTGTCATTCAAATTCAATTATCGTTTTTAAATTATTTAATAAAATTTCTGTTTCAAAATTTCAAACCGCAGTTCAATACACTGAGAAAAAACACACACCTTTCTCGGGTAAAAAATTTCTCTATTCTCGATAATTGCAATTTTCTGTCTTTTTCAAATAAAATTTTCTTCAATTAGAAAAAATTTTCACATTTTCGAAGAAATATTTCTTTACTTCTAGGAAATGGAAATATTTCAATGTCTCTACACCTTTTCCAGTTGTACTTTAGAAAAATTCAAGTTTATTTTAGAAAATACCAAATTGATTTCAGATTGTTTTATTTGTACTCGAGAAAAGTGAGTTTTATTTTAGAAAACACCAAATTGGTTTCAGAATACAACAAATTGATATTAGAATATTGCAAATGTACTTTAGAATAACCATTTCAATTTCAGAAAACACAAAATTGGTTTCAGAACTCTTCAAACTGATTTAAGAATATTTTAATTGTACTTTAGAATAACCATTTCAATTTCAGAAAACACAAAATTGGTTCCAGAATACTTCAAACTGATTTTTGAATATTTTAATTGAACTTTAGAATAACCAATTAGATTTTAGAAATTACCAAATCAATTTAAGATTTATATAAATGTACTTTAGAATTTTCAATTGTACTTCGGAAAAAGTCTATTCGAATTTCAGAAAATTTCAAATGTACTTCAGACAATTTCAAGTGCACTTCAGAAAATTTTAAAAAGATTGTTGAAAATTTCAAATCTTATTTGGAAAATTTTAATTGAACTTCAGATGATTTCATTTGTACTTCAAAAAATTTTATTTGCTATCGCCAAACAGTTACAAACATTTGCCATTGAAAATAAGTAAGAATTGCTTTTTTTAAAAAAATGTTAAGTATTTATTATTAAAAATGAAAAAGAAAAATTTAATATATAATACCTTTAAGAAATACTAAACTCCTACTGGTATATCGCAAAATGGCAACGCATCTGGGTGGAAACTGCTACTATGCTGTATTGCTCTTCCACAATCGTCACCTGCAATACTTGCTTTCGCTTGGTCTATGAGATTTTCAAGATAAACAAGCCTCTGTTCAATTATCCCCGTTGGTCCGTGCTAGTCAGCTCGTTAGAAGTAAAATACAAAACGGCTTTTTCATGGATCAATTCCGGGCGCAGCGAATCATTTCAAAGAGGTGGAGCGAAGAAAAATTCCTAGATGAGCAGCAAGTCGCAGAAATTGTTAAATGGGTTGAAGACAACTCGACTATAACACCAAAAGAAATTGCAGCGAAAATATGGCAAAATTTTCAAAAGAATGTATTTATCGCCACAATTTCAAATTACTTGGAAGTACAAATGTTTACAACAAAAAGTGTCCACTTTAATCTTTTTAATTTTAATCTTTTCTGTCGTCGGACTCGGGGTCGCGCACGCGCTGGTACGAGAGCCGTACAAATGCTTCCACCATCAAGAGGACCAAATATTCACCTCATTGGAGCGATTGCTGCCTTTGGAGTAGTATCAATGGATCGCCGAAGAGATTCTTTTAAGTGACGAGATGCAAATGATTGGCTACAATCTGTGATGGAAAGATGGATTGAGCTGGGCCATAATCTTGCAGATCTTGTAATAGTGTGTGACAACGCTTCATGCCATTCGTAGCTAGAGGTGGCCATAACAAGGTTCAACCATCGAGAAAAGGCAACAATTTTACGCTTGGGCCCAAATTCTCCGATGCTTAACCCAATAGAGTTCCCCAAGCAAATGGAATGGGGATAATTGAATAGAGGCTTGTTTACCTTGAAAATTTCATAGACCAAGCGAAAGCAGGATATTGCAGGTGACGATTGTGAAAGAGCAATACAGCATAGTAGCAGTTTCCACCCAGATGCGTTGACATTTTGCGATATGCCAGTAGGAGTTTAGTATTTCTAAAAGGTATTATATATTAAATTTTTCTTTTTCATTTTTAATAATAAATACTTAACATTTTTTTAAAAAAAGCAATTCTTACTTATTTTCAATGGCAAATGTTTGTAACTGTTTGGCGATAGCAAATAAAATTTTCTGAAGTACAAATGAAATCATCTGAAGTTCAATTAAAATTTTCCAAAGAACATTTGAAATTTTCAACAATCTTTTTAAAATTTTCTGAAGTGCACTTGAAATTGTCTGAAGTACATTTGAAATTTTCTGAAATTCGAATAGACTTTTTCCGAAGTACAATTGAAAATTCTAAAGTACATTTATATAAATCTTAAATTGATTTGGTAATTTCTAAAATCTAATTGGTTATTCTAAAGTTCAATTAAAATATTCAAAAATCAGTTTGAAGTATTCTGGAACCAATTTTGTGTATTCTGAAATTGAAATGGTTATTCTAAAGTACAATTAAAATATTCTTAAATCAGTTTAAAGAGTTCGGAAACCAATTTTGTGTTTTCTGAAATTGAAATGGTTATTCTAAAGTACATTTGCAATATTCTAATATCAATTTGTTGTATTCTGAAACCAATTTGGTGTTTTCTAAAATAAAACTCACTTTTCTCGAGTACAAATAAAACAATCTGAAATCAATTTGGTATTTTCTAAAATAAACTTGAATTTTTCTAAAGTACAACTGGAAAAGGTGTAGTAATGATAAGTATTTTTCTCGCACAAAATTTTTCTCATTTATAGAGAAAAATTTATTGAAAATGAAAAATTTTTCTTATATATTGATAAAAAATTCACTATGAGAAGTATTTTCTGCAATAAAAACAAATCTTTTCTTAAAAATAAAAAGTATTTTTCTCTTAAAAGGATATATTTTTATATTTTTTTCTTTTTCGTGGAATCTCTTTATCATTTATAGAGAATTTTTAGTAACGCAATCAGACAGTAGCATTCTCTGGAGCAAAGTCTATACCATTTTTCTCTAAATATTATTTAATAATTAATAATTTCTGTATTAAGGCCATAAAACAATGGCAAGCAGACGCGAAAATTGCTTTTCTATATCATTTTGAGCCAATTTTTGTTCTTTGGAAACTTTGTTAAGTATGAATGTCATCGTTAAAGTAGATAGTTAAAGTTGATAGTAGATACCTTGAGCAGGCAAAATGTTCGAACGAAGCCCGCATCGGGCACTCGTTGGTTTTTTTGTTCCCAAATGTAGTCAAAAAAATATTACTTTCATAGTTCAAAAGTTAGTTTTATGAACATAATAAAGAAAAAAAAAATGTAATTTTTTACATATGTTAAGTTATTTAAAACATATTTTTTTTATCATATTTTTAACGTTATTTTCTACGATTAAATTTCAGCACAAAAGGATATATGACTGAATGTAGTTTTTTCAAAAAAAATCTATGATCTAAATGAGTGGCAATCAATCAATACCAATTCATAACACTTTTATAAGAAAGTATGAACAAAAATAGAAAACGGTGCTTTAATTAAAAACAAAAACAAATTGGCCATTTCAGCCCTTGAATGGACTTTGACCGAGCTTCTAATGATAAATTGTGCTTGTGTGTGTTATTAAATGTTTGCACACAATTGACCGAGAACTGGACCTTCATGTTTTATGCCGACTCCGAACGGCTAAAGTTTATGTTCTCAAGAAGCTTTACATGGCATTATTTACTCTCTGAGGTTTGCCATTATCTGCAGAGAGGTGGAGACTTTTTATTGAAAAAACTTTTGCCGCGACTAGGGATCGAACTCGGGCTCCGAGCATGCTAAGCCACACACTTTACCTGCCTGCCAAGATTATCACGTTGGGTGCCTTTACGGGTGCCTTTACGGGTGCCTTTAATTGGTCATATACAAAAGGTATTCAGATTAAAAAACTTTTTCGAAAATTGTATATCTGGCGTGGCAACTATTTTACAACTTGTTTTTAAATACTTATATAGTTTATTTTTGATCAAAGCCCCGCCCGAATGAAAATCTTTGCTACGGCCCTGAAGTAAGCTCGTTTAATATATATATATATATATATGCAGTACTAACTCGCTCAACGCAACCAATTAAATTCAGGCCAATTGCGAAAACTGAGGTTGTTGAATAAACTGAGGAACAATTTTCTACTGGCCAACAGACCTATTTTTAAAAAAATATGCTTTTTCTACACATTCAAATTTAAACGGCCGACTTCATCAGCTCTCGCCAGGCGTCTCTGCTTTGCGCACGCCGTCTCCAATCTCTTTCACCAAGCGCGCTAAGGGCTTCCTCGGCCTGATCAATCCATCGTAGGCATGTTCTTCCTATTCGTCGTCAACCGTCGGCTTTCGCCTCCAACACCTTTTTCGCTGGAGCTTCTTCAAAAAAAAAAAAAACAAAAACAAATTGGCCATTTCAGCCCTTGAAAGGACTTTGACCGAGCTTCTTATGGTCAATTGTGTTGTGTGTGTTATTAAATGTTTGCACACAATTGACCAAGAACTGGACCTACATATTTTATGCCGACTCCGAACGGCTCCTGTTCTCAAGAAGCTTTACATGGCATTATTTAGTCTCTGAGGTTTGCCATTGTCTGCAGAGAGGTGATGACCGATCAGAAAAATTTTTTTTTAAAAAACTTTTCGCCGCGGCTGGGGATCGAACTCGGGCTCCGAGCATGCTAAGCCACACACTTAACCTGCATGCCACGGTCACCACTTCATCCATACGCTTCTTCATCCATACGAAAAACACGATCCAGCCAATGTAGTCACTGAATTGTTATACGCTGGACTAAATCAATGTCGTCGTAGAGCTCGTACAGTTCATGGTTCATTTGAACGCGATAGTCGTCGCCAACTCGAACAGGACCAAAGATTTTGCGAAGAACTTTCCTCTCAAACACACCAAGAGCGGCTGCATCTGTTTGCGATAACACTCATGCATCAGCGCCATAGAGAAGCACATGTATGATGAGCGTCTTGTAAAGTGCTCGTTTTGTCGATCGAGAGAGGGTTCTGGAACCTAATTGCTTACTTAGCCTGTAGTAGCACCTATTAGCAATTGCTATTCTTCGCTTTATCTCCAGGCTGACATTGTTGTTCTTGTTTACGGCGGTGCCAAGGTATGTAAACTCCTTGACAACTTCAAAGTTATATTTGCCTGCTGTAGCATGGGAGCCTAGACGCCGCGCTTCCCTATTTGCAGACAGCATATACTTTGTTTTGCAATCGTTCACTGTCAAACCCACATTGGCTGATTCCTTTTCGATAGCAGCGAAAGCAGCAGTTACATCTCTCTTGGTTCTGCCGATAATATCGATATCATCAGCATACGCAAAGAGATGGACACCTTTGTAGAAAATGGTACCATTTCGATGTACACCTGCCTTTCGTAGGATCCTCTCCATGATGAAATTGAAGAGATCACATGATAACGGCTTGCCTTGTCTGAAACCTCGTTCGGTATTAAATCGAACGCAGCTTTGTAATCAACAAAGAGATGGTGGGTGTCGATTTGATTTTCGTGAGTTTTCTCCAGGGTTTGGTGTAGTGTAAAAATCTGGTCTATGGTGGACTTGCCAGGATGAAAGTCACACTGATATGGTTCAATCAGTGTTTTGGTATGTGGCTTCAATCTTTCAGATTGTCGGGTCTTCTTTCTTAAGTATAGGACAAAGCACACTGAGATTCCAATCGTCGGGCATGCTTTCCGCTAGCCATATTTTGCCATAAACTTGAGGGTGTGTACAAGACCTTAAAAATGGAATGTGCGTAGGGCTTGGGTCCCAACCACATTACTACTGTTTCCCAATAAAATCTAAAACAGCCTTGGATACGCAGGTACATTCATTCAAATTTTCCCACTTCCAGTCTCACTTCCATGCTTTTGCCGGTCAAATTAGGGCTCAAGACAACTTATATATTTTCTTTAATTGAAAAAATGACTTCACGTGTATTAATAGCTCAATGGAAGCGTGCTAGACTGTCATACAGAAGAAGTGAGTTCGAATCCTGGCTGTGCAAGTATCAAAAATTTTAAATTAATTATTGAAATTGTAGTTCTGTTTCATTAACTGCTTGTTCAAAAATAACCATCAAAATCAGTTTGCTTACAATCTAGAAAAAATTGTACATTTCATTTTTTACTTAAAAAAAATTATTTTAAATAAAACATATCTTTGATGTTCTTGTCGGTGATTGAATCCAGGTCAATAGAGTCAACTTGAACTTCGAATACAATGATAAAATTTCATTAAGTTCGTTGTTTTTCGTTTCGAGTATGATATAGTTGGTGAATTTTTCAGTTGCGGCAAACGAAAATTTCTTTGCGTGTATCGATATGAGAGCATTTCCAGATTTTCTATATCTGAAGTTACTCTGATAAGGTTAAATCGCTTGACAGGATCTTATGTTCGTTGTTAAGAAGGCTTATCCCATGATATGCAATAACAATAAAGTTCAGCTGCTACAGCTTTCCCGCACATTCTCAGCATTAATCTAGTTAAAACCACAATCCAGATCTCATTGAAATATTTCAATGTAATGAATTCCAGTGGCTCCAAACAAATTAATGTGTGAAAAATTTACCCACCACAGAATGGATTGGGCTCAGGAACAACACAGGACATAACGACTAACCATGCATACACAAACACAGATCTAATTACACAAAAGCTCTCAATCTAATTTTGAGTTGACCTTTTGACAATGTAACATGTTGACCTTTTGACAATGTACAGTTGTTATCAGAGGCACTCACGCGGTTTAAGGGAGCAGTAGAAATGTAATTTGTTCTATTAAATGGTAGATAAATTTTGGATAAATTTTATAATATAATATTATTATTTAAATTTTTTAATGTTTTTGCAACACTCACAACAACCAAAAAACTGCTGTGAAAAATTGGAAAGTGTTGAAAAATTCTTAATTAATTTTACGCCATCGTGAATAAGCCATAAAAATCTTACAAATATTATTAAACTTAAATTAATTTCTATGTGGTCAGTTGTTATATACAGTAAGTGACATGCTTCAAATCTCAAGCTGTCACTTCAGCCACTAGCTGAGCTGTCATTAAAAATGTCACTTAACTGTCAGCAAACAAGCAAGATAGAGCGAAATTTGCTTCCATTGTTTGTCATTGACCAAGCAACAGCAGTAATTTTGACAGCATTTATTAGTAATCATAATTTTCCAACAACTTACAAGGTTAACATTGTGAGAGAAAAAAAAAGAATAACAAACAACAAAAAGTGTCATAATTAAGCTAATATTTTTTTTAATTCAGCTTGCGTGCGAATTTTTTTTAAATAATCTTTCAAAACTGTTGTCATTCTATTTATAGCTGATGAAATTATAAAAAGGAAATGATTAAAAGATATTGCTTTGAGCGGTAAAAATAAAATAAAAAGTTAAAAAAAATATATATAATAAAAAATATTGCTTAACAGAGCACTGTATAGCGCTAAAAACAAGAACACAAAATTAGCAGCCAGCAATTAAGTTGAGCTAAAAATCATTATTTTGACAACTTAATCAGTTGTTTTTTGTTTTAAGAACAGCTTGATTATTGTTGAATTATAAGCCAGCTAATAAGAAAAAAGTCATGACAACAAAAAACTATTGGTAGACTATTTAGAATAGCAAAACAAATGTATAGCAAATTAAAATGTGACAGACATATAAACGTCATATTCTGACAATATTAATTATAGCTTTATTACTATTGCGTTTATTAATGCATTAATTCTTTCTTTAATTGTTGTTGCCATTTTTTTTCTAGCCAGCTCACTTCTATGCAAAATTCTGTTTAATTAATAGCTCTACTCTTTTTACTACTATTTTGACCAAAAAAGGTCAATAAAATGATGAAGCTGTCATATAAACAACATTTTAAATATGGCAACACCGGCAGCAGTTAATTAATATGTAGCCAAATTAATGCCAGTCATAGAAAATTACCATATTTAGTGAAGGGGGCTGGCATAAAAAAGACGGCAGTTGAATAGACAGTTTAATAAATGAGAGAGACCGAGCAGAAAAACAGAGGTTTTTTGTTAGAAGAAGTGTTGCTTAAGCGAGGGTGTTAAAAGAAACGATCGTTAGCAGGGGAGTAACAAACAACTTAGAACACTACCATTTAGGGAATGAGCGACTGAATGCCGTCTAATAATATATTTTTAAACTTCTAAGAGAAATATGGAGAGAGATGTAGTGAAAGAGAGCAACAATAAAAGAATGCCTTAAATTTTATATGAAATTCTAAATAAAACAAAGACAAAGTATAGGCATCAAACGTCTAGTGGAATGCCAGATATATAAGAACACAAATAATGAAACAGTGAAGAGTGAAGTTAGGCCTTTAAATTGTTTATTTTTTCAATTATTATTTAATTGTTTTCCGGAAACGTAAAAGTTTCATTAAGCTTAGCTTTCCGGCGCTTTGGACCAAGTTTCTCTTATTATTACTTTAATTTACTGTTGTTGTAATTTTTGCGTTGGCGCTAAGGTAGGCGTTGCCATGTTTTAAAGGTTGTTATTGTTTTGTTTTTTCTTTATTATCAGACTCATATAATTTATTGATTCTTTTTTCTCTAGCTTAAAAACGGAAATGCTAAGCTTTTAGCTAAGTTTAGTTTTGTATTTTTTTTTCGTAAATAATTTTTGTTGTTGCTCCGCCTGCGCAGCTTTGGCACAGCCACAAAATACGTTGTTACTTTTGTTATTAATTTTGCTATTTATATTGTTTACTTTAGCTTAAGTTTGAGATTTTCAAGCATTAGCATAACATGGTGGCAACTCTACCAACAGCTTATCGCAGTAGTTAGAACAATAACAATTTGTTATGAATGTTGTTGTCATGTTTATTATTGACAAAATGAATATCAAGCAGCACTGTCAAGGGTCGCTGCTGTTTATAATTAATTTTTCTCTCATTTAAGATTTGTGGCTTATTTGAGAAAATTACGATTATTTATTAGATTAGAATGGTAAGCTCCAAATATAGTAATAGTTAAATATTGACTGTGTTGCGGTTATGGATGCAATCAATTAATCAGTACCTCAAGAGTTTTCAACGAAAATGTAATATAGAAAAGAATTCAGCGGAGTAGAGCAATCAAAACGCAATATGAGATACAGAACCAGATATCGACTGAGATGAAGATATACAGATACAGGCTCAGAGATCAATATCCATATCCATATCCATATCCATATCAACATCCATATCCGTATCTATATCGAAATCCATACCATTTCTATATCCATATTCATACTCATATCCATATCCATATCCATATCCATATCCATATCCATATCCATATCCATATCCATATCCATATCCATATCCATATCCATATCCATATCCATATCCATATCCATATCCATATCCATATCCATATCCATATCCATATCTATATCCATATCCATATCCATATCCATACCCATATCCATATCCATATCCATATCCATATCCATATCCATATCCATATCCATATCCATATCCATATCCATATCCATATCCATATCCATATCCATATCCATATCCATATCCATATCCATATCCATATCCATATCCATATCCATATCCATATCCATATCCATATCCATATCCATATCCTTATCCATATCCATATCCATATCCATATCCATATCCATATCCATATCCATATCCATATCCATATCCATATCCATATCCATATCCATATCCATATCCATATCCATATCCATATCCATATCCATATCCATATCCATATCCATATCCATATCCATATCCATATCCATATCCATATCCATATCCATATCCATATCCATATCCATATCCATATCCATATCCATATCCATATCCATATCCATATCCATACCCATATCCATATCCATATCCATATCCATATCCATATCCATATCCATATCCATATCCATATCCATATCCATATCCATATCCATATCCATATCCATATCCATATCCATATCCATATCCATATCCATATCCATATCCATATCCATATCCATATCCATATCCATATCCATATCCATATCCATATCCATATCCATATCCATATCCATATCCATATCCTTATCCATATCCATATCCATATCCATATCCATATCCATATCCATATCCATATCCATATCCATATCCATATCCATATCCATATCCATATCCATATCCATATCCATATCCATATCCATATCCATATCCATATGCATATCCATATCCATATCCATATCCATATCCATATCCATATCCATATCCATATCCATATCCATATCCATATCCATATCCATATCCATATCCATATCCATATCCATATCCATATCAACATCCTTATCCGTATCTATATCCAAATCCAAAGACATATTCGTATCTATATCAATATATCGATATAGTTCTCGATCCAAACTTAGGTTCGGATCAACTTCTAGGCATCGACAGAGTATTACCTCCAGATCCGAATTCAGATCGAGATCGGATCGCGTGATCAAGAGAACAAGAGATCAAGAGGTCAAGAAATCAAGAGATCATAATCCAGATCAATATCAAGATCAAGATTAAAGTCAAGAGATCAAGAGATGACGATATATTCGGACAGTGGACGCACATATCCCACTCTATGCGTACGGCTGCCGAAGAGGTGATAGGCTACCACCGCCCTCGCCGAAACCAGTGGCACGACCAGGAGTGTCGCGACGCCACTGCAGAGAAGGACATCGCCTACAAAGCCACCCTGCAGTCGGTTGTAACGCGTGCTGTTATGGAGCGATACCGAGAGAAGAGGAGGGAAGAGAGACGCATTTTCAGGCGAAAAAAACGAGAGGCGGAAATGCGTGAGTGCGAGAAAATTGAGATGCATGGCGACAGGAATGAGACTCGAAAATTTTTCGAAAAAATAAGACGCCTGGCCGATGGTTTTAAGACCGGAGCCTCTTCCTGCAAGGATGAGAATTGGAATCTAGTGACAGATATCCAGAGTACACTGATGCTATGGAGGGAACACTTCTCTAGTCTTTTAAATGGCGACGCTGACAACAATCCCGCCAGTGGAGATGATATCCCGGAAACCCCAATCATGGATGACAGCGTTGAAGTTCCGCTGCCCGACTATAACGAGGTCTTAACAGCTATAGCTCGGCTTAAAAACAACAAAGCCGCAGGAGCCGATGGTCTACCGGCTGAGCTGTTTAAGACCGGTGGCGAAGCTCTGTTTAAATGCATTCACAGACTTCTATGCAGAATGTGGTCGGAAGAATGCATTCCAGATGATTGGAACCTCAGTGTGCTCTGCCCAATCCACAAGAAAGGCGATCCCACCATTTGCGCCAACTACCGTGGGATTAGCCTTCTAAATATCGCATATAAGGTCCTGTCGAGCGTATTGTGTGAAAGACTGAAGCCCATCGTCAACCAACTGATTGGACCTTATCAGTGTGGCTTCAGACCTGGAAAGTCCACCATTGACCAGATCTTCACGCTCCGACAAATCTTGGAAAAGACCCTCGAAAAACAAATCGACACGCACCATCTCTTTGTCGATTTCAAAGCCGCCTAAAGCAAGCTAATACGTCTTTGCAGGATGACACTGTACAACACCAGCAGCGCAGTGAAAATCGGGAAGGACCTCTCCCTTCCGTTCGATACCAAGAGAGGTTTCAGACAAGGTGATTCCTTATCGTGCGACTTCTTTAATATAGTAATGGAGAAGATCATCCGAGCTGCTGACCTGAGACGCAGCGGCACAATTTTCTATAAGAGCGTTATGCTGCTGGCGTATGCTGATGATATTGACATCATTGGCCAAAATACGCGCGAAGTCAGTGCAGCATTCTCCAGGCTAGAAAAAGAGTCGAGTCGAATGGGTCTTGCAGTGAACGCAGATAAAACGAAGTATCTCGTGTCAACAAACAAACAGTCCCAGCGTCTTGGAAACCACGTCACTGTTGACAACACCTCCTTTGAGGTAGTGAAGGACTTTGTTTACCTGGGATCCAGTATTAACTCCTCCAACGATATCAGTATTGAGATTAAACGAAGGATAACTCTTGCCAACAGGTGTTACTTTGGGCTCAGTAGGCAATTGAGAAGCAGAGCTCTCTCTCGACGAACAAAACTGACGCTCTATAAGTCAATAATCATGCCCGTCCTACTATACGCATCACAAACCTGGACGTTGAGCAGCTCTGATGAAAGGACTTTGGGAGCGTTCGAGAGAAAAATCCTTCGCAAGATCTATGGTCCAATCTGCGTCAATGGCGAGTACCAAATACGATGGAACCACGAGTTGTATGAGCTATATGCCGACATCGATATAGTCAAGCGCATTAAAATAGAGCGGCTTCGCTGGCTAGGTCATGTCGAAAGAATGAACGACGAAGCTCCAGCGAAAAAAAGTGGATTCGGTACCCAGCGGTGGCCAACGCAGACGAGGAAGACCGCATCTCCGTTGGAAAGACCAGGCATTGGATAACCTGACGACGCTTGGAATTTCCAACTGGCGCCAGCAAGCGCACGACAAAAGAGGCTGGCGCAAATTCTTAGACCAGGCCAAAACCGACCAACGGTTGTAAGCGCCATCTAAGTAAGTAAGATCAAGAGATGAAAAGACCAATAGGTCAAGATCAACATAAATATCAACATAGAGGTAAAAATCATCATCACTATTAAAATTCAGATCAATAGCAAGAGCAAGAGCAAGAGCAAGAGCAAGAGCAAGAGCAAGAGCAAGAGCAAGAGCAAGAGCAAGAGCAAGAGCAAGAGCAAGAGCAAGAGCAAGAGCAAGAGCAAGAGCAAGAGCAAGAGCAAGAGCAAGAGCAAGAGCAAGAGCAAGAGCAAGAGCAAGAGCAAGAGCAAGAGCAAGAGCAAGAGCAAGAGCAAGAGCAAGAGCAAGAGCAAGAGCAAGAGCAAGAGCAAGAGCAAGAGCAAGAGCAAGAGCAAGAGCAAGAGCAAGAGCAAGAGCAAGAGCAAGAGCAAGAGCAAGAGCAAGAGCAAGAGCAAGAGCAAGAGCAAGAGCAAGAGCAAGAGCAAGAGCAAGAGCAAGAGCAAGAGCAAGAGCAAGAGCAAGAGCAAGAGCAAGAGCAAGAGCAAGAGCAAGAGCAAGAGCAAGAGCAAGAGCAAGAGCAAGAGCAAGAGCAAGAGCAAGAGCAAGAGCAAGAGCAAGAGCGAGAGCAAGAGCAAGAGCAAGAGCAAGAGCAAGAGCAAGAGCAAGAGCAAGAGCAAGAGCAAGAGCAAGAGCAAGAGCAAGAGCAAGAGCAAGAGCAAGAGCAAGAGCAAGAGCAAGAGCAAGAGCAAGAGCAAGAGCAAGAGCAAGAGCAAGAGCAAGAGCAAGAGCAAGAGCAAGAGCAAGAGGAAGAGGAAGAGCAAGAGCAAGAGCAAGAGCAAGAGCAAGAGCAAGAGCAAGAGCAAGAGCAAGAGCAAGAGCAAGAGCAAGAGCAAGAGCAAGAGCAAGAACAAGAGCAAGAGCAAGAGCAAGAGCAAGAGCAAGAGCAAGAGCAAGAGCAAGAGCAAGAGCAAGAGCAAGAGCAAGAGCAAGAGCAAGAGCAAGAGCAAGAGCAAGAGCAAGAGCAAGAGCAAGAGCAAGAGCAAGAGCAAGAGCAAGAGCAAGAGCAAGAGCAAGAGCAAGAGCAAGAGCAAGAGCAAGAGCAAGAGCAAGAGCAAGAGCAAGAGCAAGAGCAAGAGCAAGAGCAAGAGCAAGAGCAAGAGCAAGAGCAAGAGCAAGAGCAAGAGCAAGAGCAAGAGCAAGAGCAAGAGCAAGAGCAAGAGCAAGAGCAAGAGCAAGAGCAAGAGCAAGAGCAAGAGCAAGAGCAAGAGGAAGAGGAAGAGCAAGAGCAAGAGCAAGAGCAAGAGCAAGAGCAAGAGCAAGAGCAAGAGCGAGAGCAAGAGCAAGAGCAAGAGCAAGAGCAAGAGCAAGAGCAAGAGCAAGAGCAAGAGCAAGAGCAAGAGCAAGAGCAAGAGCAAGAGCAAGAGCAAGAGCAAGAGCAAGAGCAAGAGCAAGAGCAAGAGCAAGAGCAAGAGCAAGAGCAAGAGCAAGAAGAAGAGCAAGAGCAAGAGCAAGAGCAAGAGCAAGAGCAAGAGCAAGAGCAAGAGCAAGAGCAAGAGCAAGAGCAAGAGCAAGAGCAAGAGCAAGAGCAAGAGCAAGAGCAAGAGCAAGAGCAAGAGCAAGAGCAAGAGCAGGAGCAAGAGCAAGAGCAAGAGCAAGAGCAAGAGCAAGAGCAAGAGCAAGATCAAGATCAAAAGCAAGAATACGAATCAAGAGAGTAGAGCACCACAAAGAGATCTGATGTTTGCAGATAGTAGAATAGATTAAATTTGATGTGTGCTACTTAGAGTGTTTTATGAAAATTCTTTTAAGATATATCTGTTAATAATGTTTCATTTCTTATTTTTCCTCTGTTTAAATTGTTTTTAATTTTTATGTTCTTTTAAAAAAGAGGCGTGGGTCACCTTGAGCAGCTTGAGTGCCATTAAAATAAGGCCACAGGGTAACCAATGAATAAAATTGCTACAAAATTAAATCACTACCGTAAGCAACAACAACATTATCAACAACTATAACAACAACAACATCAACAACCTGCAAAACTAAGTGGTCGCGTGGGTGTGATTCAATTGTAGTGTTCGTTGCTTTATTTTTTAAACTCTGACAGCCAGTGCACTGGTGCTAGCTTAATATTTTTCACTACGACAACACCAACAACATCAATATCAACAACAAACAAACTGTAATTTTGAACCAAGCAGTTAAAAAGTTATTGAATGATAAATTGTTTTTATTGCTTAGAGTGGCGCAAATTTATTATATTACATCAACAGTATTTAACCAAGTGACGGATATTAGGAGAGCAACAGGCTGGTGGGAGGCAGGCTGGCAACCCGGCCAACTACAATTGATCTGCTTGAGTTCTCTCAAAGTCACACTGATCTGATCGATCGTTGATCGCTTTAATTGTATTAAGAAATTCTTATCATTTACAATGTTATTCTGACAGCTATAACATTGAAAAAAGTGTGGCAATGCTATGAAAACAAAAAACTTTTGAATACTGTTGACAGAAATATATGTCATATCTTAGGGAAAAATTAAATCAAATTAAATAAATGTGTTCTATCTGTGTTTTGAGCGAACAAAACACAGTGTTCTTTTTCGCCCCTCCGTGTCTCCCACACTGAGGTCATGTGTCGAAGTTTTTGACTAGCAATGAAATCATACAATAAATTAATTGAATTTAATGTACTGTGACACCATTTCTAAACATTTGATTAATGATCACTGAACTAAAAATTTGTTGATCTTAAATGATTTATAAAAAAGCAAGATTTTAGCAACATAAATTGAACTGACATATAACTAACAAGATCTGACGTCATAACGAAAGTAAGAACAAAAAAAAAAAATAAAATAAGGCAAAAAACGAAAATAAAAAATATATCAAATAAATATATGTGAGACACCAAAATGATAATTTTTTTAATTAATTTGTTATTTTAAATGAGCATTCAAATTAATCTATTTTAATCCGCATACATTTTTGAACACAAATGCTTAAACTTAAGTAGTGGCGATGCGATCAAATCGATCATTTCCACATGAAGATCAATAGATACAGCGTCACAACAACACACACACAAACACATATTATTTATTGAACATAAACATCCTGCATTAATAAACATGTTCAACAAATAAAACTAATGGAGTGTAAAATTGTTAAGAAACTGCATTCAAAATAAACAAGATCTCATAAAAAATTGCAAATTAATACTTATGAGCGCGTTCGCAAACGTACCTAATTCCCCTATAATTGATAAATTATCGATACACAGTTTTGCACAAAGTAATGTGATTATTTTTTATTTCTTATTTTTTTTATTATTGATTTTTTTTAACATGATTCATGCTCATGCTAAGTCGGATAAATCACGTTACATTGTGCGTGACTGTCACGCATTTATTTGTTGCTATTCTGCGCTTTTGAGCTTCAGTGTCTGCTCATTGGAGCTGTCGTCTGACTGTCAACTCGTCTAGTCGAACTAATATCTGTGGTCTTTTTATTTGTTGTTATTGATTTTTTTTTACTTTTTTTTATGTAAAATCATAAGGTTTGTTTTTGTGTTGTTCTTTATTTTATATTGTTGTTGTTGTAATAAATTATTAAATCATGATGTGTTTATCGATTATTTAAAAAAATTATTATTAGATATCGTGAGGAAGAAAGTTACATAGCGTTCTTATTGGAAGAGCTATAAATAGAAGAAAAAGAGGTTTTAATATTAAAAAAAACTTAAACGGTTAAATGATACTATAGCCCAACAGCAGCATGCTTGCAACAGAGAAATCCTATTTTATTTTTAAATTATTTTAAATTAAAAGAAATAAATAAATTTCAAACATTAACACGTCTGAGTTAATACTAAGCACTGAAACGTTATGTATAATTTATCGTTTTAAAAACATTAACATTTTCAAACAACTGCATCCTTCTAACGATCTTCTGCCAAAGAGAAGAGTTGTAACATATATGAAATCGAGTAGTTTTTCGATAGATACAAGATACAATTAAAAAAATCTTTTGAGTGTCGTGGTAAGTATACAAAAATATTCTTATTCTTGATAAGCATCACCATTCGAGTCGATTTAGCCTTATCCGTTCATCTTTCCATCACTTTGACTTGTAGCCGACTCCATTATGCTTGTAGTTTAAAGCTACCGTTATGAAATTACATTATTAAACTTTTATCTTAAAACCAAAGTTCGTTCGAAAATAGATTGAAAACTTCCCTTACCTCCCATACCATGAAGTGACACCATGAAAACGGAAAATCTCTTAAAAATTTATTAAAAAAATCCATCAATTTACTTGAAATTTATCACATAAGCTAATTAATAATATGTTATCTAAGTTTAAAATTCTGCAAAATTTAATGAAACAGCCTCTACTTCCCATACAAAGTGATGACGTCATCAAAATAACAAAACCGTCATAAATTCCACAAAAAATAATGTAATGACTTAAATTTGCCACTTTAACATATTAATTTTGAGGTTATCAATGTACTCTTAGTTTGAAATTTGGAATCATGAATTGGATGAAAATTATGGCTATTTCCATACAACATTCCAAAAACTTTAATTTGACTTATTGGGTATTTTAAATTCGGTCAAGTCGAAGATAATTACTAACTACACTCAGAAAAAAGTTTCTCGGAATATGATAAAAAAGGCATCATATTAAGAGAAAAATGGTATAGACCTTGCTTCAGAGAATGCTATTCTCTAATTGCGATACCAAAAATTTCTCTAAAGATGATAAAAAGCTTCATGAAAAAGAAAAATATATACAAATATATCGGTTTTAGAGAAAAAAACTTTTTATATTTGAATAAAGATTT
The DNA here is from genome assembly GCA_958299015.1 of Tetanocera ferruginea. NCBI lineage: Eukaryota > Metazoa > Arthropoda > Insecta > Diptera > Sciomyzidae > Tetanocera > Tetanocera ferruginea. Next base: position 31,862,077 of record OY282642.1, on the reverse strand, counting down.
GTTTTTATTGAAGAAAATACTGCTCATAGTGAAGTTTTTATCAAAATATAAGACATATTTTTCATTTTCAATAAACTTTTCTCTATAAATGAGAATTTTTTTGTGCGAGAAAAATACTTATCATTATTAGAAACATTGAAATATTTGCACTTCTTAGAAATAAAGAAATATTTCTACAAAAATGTGAAAAGTTATTCTAATTAAAGAAAATTTTATTTGAAAATGAGAAAACGGAGCAAGGTACGTGTTTTTTTTTCTCAGTGTAGTGTTTGAAAGTTTGAGCCTAGAAAGTAGAATCAAAATTGGTTAAAAATCATGTTCCTTATTTTGAATATCCCACAAAATTCCCTCAGAAATTATGTTTTCTTTTAAAGGAACTATTTATAGCTTCACCCAGAATTATGAATATATTCATAATTCCACCTGGTCCGAGTTGGAAGAAGCACTAGGAAAAATGGTATCATCACTTTTACCCGTACCCCTCCGTATATAATTATTTCTAGGTGACGTACCCCTATGGACATAATCTCCAACATAAATTTGCTTATATTTGGGCTTAACATCCAATTTGTCGATTATTAAAATTAAGTTTTATGCCCTTTCTGGCAATAAATCAGTCCCACCATAAAAGCTAAGTTCGTTTCTTATTTTTTTTCTTCATCACATAAAAAATAAAATAGGTTTTTGTGGAGCCTAGGAAATATCTCCCAAACAAAATTTTTTTAAAAAAAAATTAAAACTAATAATCAACCAACTAAAATTGTACATCAAAATTGATAAAAAATGCCTTAAAATTGAAAAAATGTGCTTTTAACCCAACGATACCGAAACAAAAATCCCAAAAATTTTAGGAAAAATTACCACAAAACAACTAAAAATCATCAAAGCAATGCTAATCGCACAAATAACTTTACTTGAACGAAATTAACAGAATTTTCAAGATCTATTCCATTTTCTTGGATCATTTTTAATTCAATGATTCTTTCAGTTCAGCAATCCTTGGTACTACTGGTCATTAAGCTTTGACTGGTAATTAAGATGTCTCTGTCTATCCGCAGAGTTATATCTGTGGTTCAAGTTACATGACGGAATTGTCGACCTTCTTTTGTTAGCATGGAGGTTACAGACTTCGGTTTTGAAGTCGAAGTCAAATAGCTAGAGATAACTATTTAGGAAGCAATATACTTCTTGGTGCACCTAGTTGAAAGAGCGTCTGTTGACAGTGGTAGGGGACGACTGCGTATGTCCGTATGTCCGGTGACTCAGTAGGCGCGCTGTCCGTTTCATGAATTAATACTGGTGTGCCGTATTGTCTCTATGGATGCTTTCGGAGTCTAAAACTACTTTTAAAAAAAAAATAATATTGAAAATAGGCGTCTCCGTGGGCGGATGAAGCCTATATTTTATATGCATTTAAATGTTGAAGAAAATTTTATACATACCAAGTTTTATTCCTGTAGCTCACAGTTAATGCCTGTATTATGCTAAGCTATGGAAGTTGGGCGGTTCAATGATTGCTCACAATTTTTGAACACACCTTAGTTTTGGTAAAAAATACACACATACCAAATTTGATCTTTCTATGGCAAACATAATCTTATCGTGTTTTCAATTTTTGGGTTGAATGGGAAGTGGGCGTGTCCGTGAGCGGATGACACCCATCTTTTTAAGACATCTTTGTGTTGATACAAAACACAAACACACCAAATTTTATTGTTGTAGGTTAATTATGAGCTTATTTATGCAGTTTTAAATTTTGCGTTGTATGGAAGGTAGGCGTGTCCGTGGGCGGATTCCAAAAATCTTCAATAGTGAAGATGCTTGGGTCTATTTGACCATGTGTACCAAGTTTCATCCAATTATCTCAAATCTTTCTTCTTATCCTGTGTATACGGACAGACGGACAGACGGACGGATGAACGGATATGGATAGCTCGACTCACGTGCTGATGCTGATCAAGAATATATATACTTTTCTATACCGGACTTGCTTCGTTCTATGCGTTACAAACGTTTGCACAAAGTTAATATACCCTGACCTTTCAGGTTTAGGGTATAAAAAACGCTATCTCTACACAGCAGTCTAGATGGAATCAGTGTCCGAATGATAGTTTCCTACGTGACGTGACATTTGTTGAAGATCCCTCGGACTTTATATTCTCCTTAAGTCTGGGCTCCCTGTTAACTGGCCATAGTTCTCTAAATGAATTTCTGCATAATGGAATCTTAGCTCAAATCGGTTGGTGCTGTGTATGAGTTCTCGAGGAATATTCACATGTGTTGTGCGAATGCCCTCTTAGCGAAGACATTCGAGATTTAGGTTCCATGGCCTTATACAGCTAGCAAATGGAGAGTTTGATGTTGAAATATAAAAATCGCAAAATATCTGCTTGAAGATAACATCTGATACCAATGACACCAAAAACCACAATTTAGTATTCTTTCAGACCTATCCAACGATATGCAGCATTCCATGAGCGGACTTAAAAAACAAATGTTATAACTAAACAAGTAAAGAAAGTCTAAAGTCGGTCTAGGCCGACTATGAAATACCCTAAACCCACTTTTCAAAAAAAAAAAAAAAAATTAATTGTAATGGGCGTGTCCGTAATCGGATGACGTCCATTTTCCGAAGACATATTTGTGTTGGTATGAAACACATACATATCAAATTTTATTGTTGTAGGCTAATTATGAGCTGAGCTATGCAGTTTTCAATTTTCGCGTTGTATGGGAAGTAGGCGTGTCCGTGGGCGGATGATGTCCATTTTTTTAAACCATCTTTTTTTTGTTATGAAAAACATACGTGTCAAATTTTAGCTCTGTAGATTAAACACATGCTTACTTATTGCGTTTTCAATTTTTGGGTTGTATGGGAGGTAGGCGTGTCCGTAATCGGATGACGTCCATTTTCCGAAGACATATTTATGTTGGTATAAAACACACACATACCAAATTTTGTTGTTGTAGGCTTATTATGAGCTGAGTTATGCAGTTTTAAATTTTTGCGTTGTATGGGAGGTAGGCGTGTCCGTGGGCGGATTCCAAAAATATTCAATAGTGCAGATCCTTGGGTACATGTGACCATGTGTACCAAGTTTCATCCAATTATCTCAACTCCTTCTTCTTATCCTGTGTATACGGACAACACACAGACGGACGGACGGACGGACGGACGGACGGACGGACATAGATAGCTCGACTCACGTGGTGACGCTGATCAAGAATATATATACTTTTCTATACCGGACTCGCTTCGTTCTATGCGTTACAAACGTTTGCACAAAGTTTATATACCCTGACCTTTCAGGTTTAGGGTATAAAAACTAAAAATACTAATGACTTAACTAAAATATCATTTTGACTGTTTTTCGGGACACCCAAAAAAAAAATTTTTTCTTGCAGTCTTGAAACACTTTCGACATAAGCTTTCATTCTAGGGGGTGTCTTTTAATTTTAATTTTTGGTGATCTGCCTTATTATTCATATTTTTGTTTAGGTCATTAATCCGACTTGATGGATCGTGTTGAGGTGTTGTTTTTACTAGAACAATGGTCAATGGTCACTCATAGGATCACCAGCCTGGAGCTGTGATGAGCTCAACCGGAAGTAGCTTGCTCAGCGGCCTCTAGCTAATGCCAGACTGACTAGTTTGGCTAGTCCTACGGAGACTTGATGACTGGGCGGTGGTTGTGGTAAGTACACAAATTGCTGGTTCGAATGTGAAGATGCATTTTTCAACTGTGCACCATAACCCTTAGAACGGAATAGGTGTTCAACCAAGCCAAGAGTTGGGAATGTTTTCACAAACAAACTGACCAAAGAAATATCTTCTGTGCTTACAGCACCGTAGAATTAAGCCTTCTCGGCACGTTTCTACTATAAACATTTTGAGATTTTCTGTTTCAGATGAGACCGCAACCCGGTCTTTCGCGGGTTAAACAAATTAAAAACTCATGCAAATCTATTATTTTATTGTATTAAAAGTTTTTATCGATTCAATTTTGGATAATGAACAACCCTTTCTAAATGCTTATTGAATTATATAATTAATAATTTTTTTAGTCCAGTTATTGCTCAATTGTTTACACAAATTTAATAATACGCACACCACAATTGATCATAAAAAGCTCAGTTAAACTTCATTCAATATTCCTTCTACAAATAAACTATATTTAACCAAAAAATTTTAAAATCGATTTCAAGCATTAAAAAATACTAAAGTCATGCATGAAATAAAGTTAAATTTTTCCTTATCATTTACCGCTTATAATAAGCATATTATTCACAATTAAAAACGTCAATTAATAATAATCATAAAATTGTTAATGAGTTATGTAAATAAACGATTTTGAATAGATGTTTCAGATTAATCATAAGGCTGAAAGCTTTGAAATTAAGCGCTAAATCAGCATGAATGAAATCAAATATTAATGTTTTTTGAATTTAGGACAAAGTAGGCAGTTTTGTCAGTTAAAAAAAATACTAAAAAAAAATAATAAATATTTGGTAGATATAGCAACTATGCGTGTGTTCAGGATTAAAAGATTATATTGATTGAAAATTGTATACAAATTGCTTTTGGTATATCTGTATATGACTTATGTGAAACAATTTATTTTTCTTCGCTTTAATAAAATTATTCAAAAATTAAGTTATAAGTTTTTCAAACAAAAATTCCGACTCTGTTAGTTATCAATGTAACTCTATAAGTTCAAAATTAAATACGTAAATATTTTATTGATATAAAAATTATTTCAAAACTGAATTCAAGGTTAGATTGCATATGTTTGTCAACTCTTTTCTAATGGTTACTCGGCACATGTATTATTGACAAGCAAAAAGCTTTTTGCTCAGTTCAAAGCTTTTTGATCATGCAAATATTTTTGACAAGTTTTATAGATATTGCATTTTTTTCAGAATAGGTATAGGAATTTTTATCAAATTAAATTATTTAAACAAAAAAAAAACTCGCGTGTAGCAACGTACTCGTGGCAGAAGTGAAACTTCTTAAACAGTAAGAAATAAGAGAGATTTTAGCGTCAAATAGAGAGAGAAAGTATCCAAAAAAGGAAAAAGAAATTCAATCAATACGAAATGGAATAAGAATCTGTTGATTCAATATTTGCAGCCAGGTATCGTACCGGCTATGGTTTTTATCGAAAGTGTCACATATTAACTGTTATCTTTTAACTTTTATTTTTTCCGACAAAAATAAAAGTTATTTTGTGCCTTATAGTTTTTTGGACAAAAATAACAGTTACTTTTGGCTTTTAACAGTTACGTTTTTAGGGCAAAAATAACAGTTACTTTCAAAAATAACAGTTATTTTCTTCCGTTTATTATTTCGGTTAAAAATATAAGTAAATTTATATTTTTTCAAAAGTTATTTTACCGACTCAAAAACTTTTGATACCATTATTTTAAACTCATCGGTGAGATATTTTACACATGGTGTCAACAGTTCAATCTGTCAAGCGGCCTTTACAAAACACAAATTGCTTTATATTTTTGGTCAAAAAAATTAAAGTCACAAAATAACTGCTATTTTTGACTGATAAAATAAAAATCAAAAGTAACCTTTATTTTTCCTCGAAAGAATACAATGCAAAAAATAACAGTTAAATTTTAACTTTTAAAGAATTAGTCTAAAATTTAAAAGGCACTTAATTTTTTTTTCAGTTGAAAATTGTAAAATAACAGTTATTTTCGGTCATTCTTTTAGTTCAGTTGGTGTTTTAGTTGCTTTCGAATGTCTTCTCAACTTTGTCACTTTTTGAATGCTAGATTGCATTTGCATAGTACTCGTTGGCGCAGCCTCCGAAAGCAGAGGCAAGTCTTGTTAATTATTACTTCCTGATCATAATAGTTGCTTTGTTGAGTGAGGGCCTCTCAAAGCAGCGAACGTCGATTTTTGAGTGTATCAACTTGGTTGGCTATAAAATTTTATTGAGATAATGGCTGAGCTCCAAAATATATTTTTATGCACCAAATATATATATTTGATGCACCAAAATACACTGATGCTTCGTAAAAATGCATTTTGAAACTCATCCGATGTTGCAATCACCTTACCTTCATCATTAGTTGCAGACCCAGCTGCAGCTGTATTCTTGAGAGCTCATATTCGCTGTTTTTATTCACGAACGCGTTCTACTCCTGTTTTAGCTTTTTTTCTTAGCTTTGAGACGTATTTTGGCATGTCAAAAACTATTCTCGGCAGTCTTAAATATTGCACTTTTAACATTTTTTGCTTTTAATATTATATTGAATTAACTGTTTTGCATGTTTGCAATCATCTGCCAAGTTTTTGATAACAACCAACGAACTAAATTAAGCTTTAAGCTCATTATGCAGCGAACAGGCAGTAAATATTTTCCCGCAAATGTATCTCTATGCTTAAATATTTTCGTTTGAAGCTTATAGAAATAAATTTTCCGTGCATACTATTAGGATGAAAATTAATGTTACGGACCAGAATGCGCTCAATATTAATAACATTTTGTTTGCCTGTTTAAAATGTGCCTTTGTGGCGTAATTGTAGAGCTTATGACTCTTGAGCAATGATCAACATCGATGGTCCGGGTTCAATCCTCACTAGCTGCATCATTTTATGAAAATTTTCATATGAATTGAAAACGTTAGCCTAGCATCACGAATAGATGAAAGATGAATAGACGAAAGAAGTTTCACTTCAAAAATATTACAATCGGAATGATCATAAAATCTACATTTATTAACAAGTTTCAAAATGTTATTATTTTTCTTTTAAATATTTACCAGTTTTTCAGTTGCTGTTTATATGACAACTTAATAAAATCGCGCCGCTCTTACCACACATACACGCACACATGCCCACAAACAACACTTGCCACCGTTAACCATGACTTAATTTTTGCACATTGCTGTAATTTGCAGCAATTTTCACCCACGCACAAAAATCAACGCAATTTCCTTAAACCCAGCATGCGGCGCAGTTTTGTCCACTTAAGGCTTGAAATTGCCGTATCATGGCGCTGCGATCGATTTGCCATGGCAAAACCAAATCTTTGCACAAGTCAGCCAAAGTAACCAATAATGACATAATTTTGCATGCGAAGCAATTTACGTATGCATTACGTCAATTTATAAAAATACTTTTAATCCAAAAAGTAATTCAATCTAGCTCATTGAATTCAATTCAGCCAGACAAATTTTTGAAAAAAAACGTATTTAATTAAAAACTCATAAAATATAAAATCAACGCTGTGGCTGAACTTTTGAACCTGTCTAAGTTTTACAGACACTGCTGCTGGCACGCTTCAAGTGAACTTATGTTTGTGTGTGTGTGTGTGTGCGACTGACATCAGACTGCAGCTTTATTTAAATATTGCCTTTCTGCTTTGGGATTTATTAATATTTTTTTTTTACTTTTATTCTTTGAATTAATTTTTTTGATTTTTTTTTTTTTTGTCAGCAACTCAGTCTCATTTGTTTCAATTTCGCTATACGGCGCATGCGTCGCTTAATATGGCGCCGTCGCAACCACAGTGAGCGTCATTTTGTTGTCGTTGTTGTGTGTCCTTGCAAGTTATTTGCGCGCACTGCGTTTAACATAATAATTTGCAGCGTGCTGCAAATACGGTGCTTGCCGCCGCCAAGCAAAAGTCAGAAAAAATGTCAAAGAAGTTCGTTACAAGTGCTAATCCAATTTTTGCCAAAGCCAAAAGTAGTTGTTCGACAAAAATAAACGCAGCTTAAAATCAGTTTAAACAAATTCAGTCTAAATTTGAAATTTTAATTTTTTTTCCACTTACTTAACGCTGCAAATGTTCACTGAATGCAATTTGTATCGAATGTGAACATAGCAGCAGAGATGGGCAAACTTTTATGTTCTTACAATTTTAGATTTATTTCTTGAAACCGCAAGGATTCAGTTTTAGTTAAAAATGCTGAAGAATTAATTAAAAAGGTTATAAATGCACTGGAGTGACAGTTTGACAACTACTGCGAGAAAGATTTTTCAAAATTAATGTAGTTATTATGTGAAAGATACTGGAAAGTGGACTCTATACCTTGAAAGTAACCCACATATCAGTTTGAGAAACACCAGACTGTTATTCCGACTAGCAAAGAAATTAAAATAGTTTGAAACTGCTGGAAAAATTATTCAGTCAAGATTGAAAGAAATATATTCGAAATAATTTTACAAACAGTTCAAAAGTGACTATCTAGTCACTAGAAGGCTCTGGTCACAACTAAACAAAAAAAACTTAGAGCATTTTGCGCTTGTCTTAATGGGATATCCGGATACTGGTAGGAATCCTAACAGGCCACTGCCCCATCAAGGTGATGGTCAATAGGATTGGCATTACAGCACCAGACTTTTGTCGAAGCTGTAATGATCCGGAAGAAACTGAAACAATCACCCACGTCAAAAAAAATAATTCTACGTCAAAAAATATATTTATAAAATGCTTTAATGTTGGAAAGACCATAAGTGACTCAGCTAAAATTGCTGGGACCAACATAAATAGTGCTAAAAGCATTTTACACATATATAAAAACAATGGTGGTCAATTTATTGAAAAAAAAAACGAGATGGAAGAAGAAATTTTAAATTAATAACAGAAACTTTACAAAAAATTTAAAGAATTATTGAAGTAAATCCTGGAATTACCTGAAAGAAAATGAGTTCCAAGAGAGTTAAATTCGATAATATACATCTGACTCCAACGACCATAAGGAATGGTTTAAAAAACAACGATTTCTTTAAAAAACGCCACTTTCGAAGTAGACCGACGAAATTCAGAGAGAAAATTTTCAGCTCAAAAAATCTATGCATTGCACTTTTCCCGAAACTGAAGAGCGCCAAAAAATTATTTTTAAAGATGAGTCTGGATTCAATTTTCATTTGAGGCGATTGAAGGCACGATCTACTGTAAATACTTCGGCTCGTGTTGTTGTGCTAACTGTGAGAGAACGCAATGTTTCACTTATTGCAGCTATTAACATAAGCCGTTTTCGTTTATTTGTTAAGAGCAGCGCAAAGACTGTCAAAAAACTTGTTCGTGATTTTTATTTTATTCAGAGCGATAAGAGCGGATTGATCGAGTTTTTGTTTTCACTTGTAGCCAGTGTTGCCGTTTTGGCTATTTTTTTGCTCGTGATCAGTTTTGGCTTTTTGGCGATTTTATTTTTCATTTGGCTATTTTTTTCTGCATTCCGGCGAAAATTAATTTTTTTATTTTACATAAAACATTTTCAATTGCCTGAGAATCGCATCATCCGGGTATCATCGACTGTAAGCTGCTTAGGCCGATTCGCCGGGAACATCCGCCAATGAACCGCCGAGAGGAGTTATAAGAAATTCGCCGAAAAGGGTGGCAAACGAAGTCCATTTAAGAGTCCTCAGCAATTTGCTCTGAAGCATCGTTGTTCTGTCCGAATTCAATTAATGTTTTATATTAATGTTTAATGTTTCTTGCTTCGATATAATGCGACGTTGCTTCGAAACTATACTATTTCAACTTTTTGATTAATTTTAACTATTTTTCAGAGCTTTTTGTCATATTCCCATAATTGATTTTGAATATTTTTCAAAAATCCATTTTCCAACAATCGCCTAAATGAACGAAGGAACATTTTGAAAATTTTCGTGACTCGCGCGTTCATTGCTTGAGCATTTGAAAAGCGATGCATTTTCCCAAAATCACTAGTGCATCGTCAAATCCACTTCTCTGGCAATCTTCTTCCAAACGTTTGCTGGGAAATGATTTAAAATTTGAACGTGAGGGTGAATTCTCTCTTCATTTGAAGACGACCTGCCAGTGATGCTTATCGTGCAGCCGAGCGCAAGAATATCCAATAATTTGACATGCAACATCTCGAATCATGTGTCACATAAGAGAATGCAACAATGTATATAACTTTGATCATTGAAAGTAATTGTGGTTTGTTTTCAAAAGTAAAATTAAGCAAGTCAGCATGGAAAAGTAAGTTGATATAGCATTACGCCACATATAAAACATTCTCCACTTGTTTCACTTGATTTCACTTTCTCACTTACTTATTTATCTCCCATTTCTGAACCAAGGCAGACTTGACTGAATACGTTTAACACCTGAAATCCTTGGTTCGAAGCTAAACAAAAAAAAAAAAAATGTAATATTGTTCTTACTTCCGAAAATGCAAACCTTATTTTTATTAAGTTTTTTTTTACTTTTATCAAGCAAGCTAAGGTCCTTCTATATAAAAGGTCCGTCTTTTTAAAGGATATTTGCCCTAAATATGTTTAAAATATGCTCTTATATTTTTAACACATAATTTTTTATAACATATTTAAAAACAAACATGTTTGGAAATCTATTTCCAGTACAAAACGGTACTATGATGTACAAAAACTAGTTAGTTAAAAAAGGTATGAATGTTAGTTTTGTTTCTTTTTTCTAATACAATTAATTAACCTTTTGGCTATTTTTTTTACATTTTGGCTATTTTTATTTTCTGTTTTGGATATAAAAATAAATTTACTCCGGCAACACTGCTTGTAGCACAACGAGAGTGCTCTCGATGCGACTATGTGTGCTCTGTATCAAACGTTCGAGCACTTTGAGAGCATATATTAGAGTTCTAGCTGACACACTTATATGAAATGAATAAAAACAAATAATCTTTAACAAAAATAAAGGAAAACAATAAAAATAACATCCAAAATATAAACTTATGCAAACAATATATGATTGTAAATAATAATTTAGCAAAAAATATTTTTAAATGACAACTAAGACACTTGATAGTTGTAGAATATAATAAGACCTCCAGAGTAGAGTATTTGTGGAATGTACTCCATGCGCTCTAGCTCTGTGATCTGCTCTTCTCTCAACATTAAAACGAAAACGCCTATGCAGGGAATATTATTTTGAACTCAACGGTGAATGCAAATATTTTCTGCGATTTCCTTCAAGGACTTTTTTCGGGAATAAGATTATAATAATATTGAGCACGCATGGTTAATTCTCAATAATGTGACACTCCATAAGACGCAACAAGTTGAGGATCTAGTTAGCCAAACACGGCACACACTTGTTTTCCTTCCTCCATACTCTTTAATGATGAATCCCATCGAAGAAGTTTGTTATTTTCAGATTGTTAAAATTATTACACGCATATGTATGTACATTAGAGTGTATCGAAAATTTGACCCCCAATTCCGGTACCAAAATTAAATAGTACATGAAAAATCCTTTCTTGATTGATAATCTCGTTTTTTTTTTTTTAAATCAACCATTAATGGGTCTTCAGCGCAAAAGTTGATAAAAAAATTAATAAAAATACAATTCGGTGGACGCCAAAATTGGTTCAAATAAAAAAAAAGTATACCAATGGAAAGAATTTTTCATGTACTATTTAATTTTGGTACCGAAATTGGGGGTATGATTTTTCCCATACAAGTCGATACACTCTAATGTACATGCAACTACCTTCAGCTGCTGCAGGGATATGCAAATATTTATTTTAATAATTTATATAAATATTGACTTAAAATTTTGTACCTATCTTTAATTTTGCTTTTTGTTGATGTTTCTTGTAAAATTTTAAAAAGCAAAACAAAACATTAAAAATACTCATCTTAAAATTTCATTTATTATTCTATCATTTCTTTGGAGATTTTATGAAAACCATGTAAGGCCCGTTAACTGATCTCAATTTTAAACAAAGTTTAGCTTAAACAAAGTTTAAAATTCCTTAACCTCAGTTTAAATTTTAACGCCGATACCTCATCTCAAAAAATGTAAGTTTAACTTGGTGAGGCAAGTTTAAATTTAAACACAGAAATTCTAGGTTTAAAAAATTTAAACTTAGATTTTGTCAAAAATTCTCTGAGAACATTGGAAATATTCTCAATCATAAACAAAAAATAAAATATAAAAAATCATACTTCAAAAAAATCAAAACAATAAACAAAAAACAAACATATTTTAAGTTTTGAAAAAAAAAATATTCCAATGAAACTGACAATTTGCATTATTTTATCAAAAATGTTTGAAATATTTTGATGTCCTACGACAAAGTTGTAGAATTTTTACTACAGTGCCGCTCAAATATGTTTTTTAACCTCAGTTTAAATTTTTAAACAGAGTTTAAGTAAACTGCCGATAAAAATGAGATAAGTTACGAAAATAATTTTACCTGAGTTTAAAATTTAAACTCTGTTTACGAAATCTGAGATTAAGGAATTAAAGCTTCGGAGATCAGTTAACGGGCCTAAGCGTTGAAGATATGTGTGGTGAAGTGAATGGAAAAGTTCTAAAAAGTCTAAATGTTAGTGATAATTGTCGGTTGGATTTTGTATTACAGTGTTTTATTGGTGTTTAACAAATGTTATTTTATTTAAGTTTATAATTCTTAAAAGACATATTTTTTCTTTTTCACAGCCACACTCAGCTGTGTCAACTGTTGTGACAGCAGCACATAGGGCAGCGCTATTATCGGTATTGAAGTTTCAGAAAAATTTTCAAGTTTATGAAATATCAAGCTTTGTATCAAATACGAATGGAAATTTTACCGGCAAATTAAAAATTTTCAATTTTTAAACGCATTTCAATGTGCAACTTCATATTTATGTGCATCAAGTTTTGACTTAGCAGTAGGCAACTGTTGGGTACGCTGAATGTGACCAGTCAAAATTAATTGTATGCTATGACGGATTGTGAGCGCTCTCTTTCTTGTTATATTTTTTGACAAACGTCCGTTTCCAACAGAAACGTCAATACTACCTTGGAGTAATTATATTATGCAGTTTTACAAATTAATTTTGAACTTATTTCGTCGTACCTACTATAGTTTCCATTTCTATTTTAAGGTATTTCATAAATATTTGGAACTAAAAATTGTTATTTGGACAATTAAAAATCGATTATATATAATTCAGCTTAAAGAAAATCCATATTTCATGTTTTTCTCTATTAAAACCGGGCCCGTCATTTTTAACGGGAAAGAGCAAGTATGCTAATAAGTCAATAAAAATCTTAAATTAATTTTTAATTTGAAATGGAAAAGTTTAATTTGAAATGGAAACAGTTTAATTTGAAATGCAAAAAATTTAATTTGAAATAGAAAAGGTTGAACCTGAAGTTATAAACCTGTAAAATTTTAAAAATCCCTTCAATTTAGTTTTATAAGCACTGGAAAAGCACAGTGACTACAGGCAAATTTGTATTAAAAAGAAATACAATCAATATAATTGACAAAATAACTCAAAAAGTTAGAGAGGCTCTGAGCAAAATGGTGACCGACGACCATCTTAAGTAAACCTAAACTTTAGTTAACTTTATGTGTGGAACAGTATCAAGTTGCCCACCTCTGCTTGCGTCCCATATATTACTGCAGAAATTATCGCTACGCTTTTTTTATTGCCTATTTTTTGGATTTCAAAACCAAAAGTACACGCGACACATCAACTTGTAACCGTCTATTAGCGACAAGATACACAAAATTAAAAAAAAGTAAATCACAAAAATAGTACAGTGAGATGTCTTAATATGGAATCGTTACTTGTTTTACCTAAGGCAAAAAGACAGACTGACTGACAGCCCGAGTGAAAGACAAACAGACAGACAGACATACATAAATACAAGACATACTATTAACAACTGCAGCGCAATTTAGTTGTTTCTTTATTTTGTAAAACATAATTAATGCATTTAAATGTGAAAATGACACAATTTTCAACATACTCTGATATTAAAACTAATTAAGGAGCAATATATATAATAGTTGAGTGTTATAAGCTCAAAAATAAATAACGACTAGAAAAAAAGCAACAATAAATAATCGTTTATAGAAAAGTGCTTTACAATTTTATTTAGAGCTTTTGTACTTTACCTTTTCTTCAGCTGTCAAATTTCGAATGAAATAATGAATAGATTTAATAATTTATTTCTATTATATAGGTATATAATATAATGTACTTTATATCAAATCCATCTTATCTAATAAACATTTGCACAAATATAATTTTCTAATTTGATTGGAACAAAGTTTTGAAATCCGGAAATTTTCACATTGACTATAATACAAATACAATCTTGTTAGACGTAGTTCCAGTGTGTTTTACCTTTTTGGCTTTTACCTGCATTAGTTTCCAAGTTTAACTTTTTACGAATCAAAGTTTACACCAAAAAAAAATATCAGTTTTTTTCGGCACTTTTAAAAAACTTCAATATTCAGTGCCATAAGGCAAAAAATTAAAAGTGGTTTTGCTATTGAAATTAGCAAATAATGTTTATGACTGTCTTTTATGTTTGCAAAAAGCTACTCAGACTGTTAATTAAAAATATAACGACAAAAAACTTGACTTGATTTGACTGGATCTTATCTGGTTAACCGGAGTCTATATTATAGTGTTACGAAATTTCAGCCTCAAGGGATAGTACTAGCTATTTCGATTTGAGATTAAAAAAAAAATTTCACTGGTCATAAAACCTTGGAAACACATAAAAGTTATGTCTTTCGTTTTCCTCTAGTGTATATTTAAATTTGTTTTTAAATAAGCGGATTCTTAACGTAGTATGCAATGAGCTTAAGAGTTTTAGATGAATTTTTTAGTGGATAATGTATCTTATATAACTACAATGTCATTAAAAAAAGAAGGCCGAATTTAGTATATAAATAAAAATTGATTTTATTGCATTGTCATAATCAGTCTCCTCTATAAGATCGATAATAAAAACGAATAGAATTTTTTTTTTAGATGGTAATTATATTGACTCAAATTTTCGTATCTACGCAGAACACAGACATCAAACCAAGCTTTAAAGCAGTATCTACAAACAGTGGCGTACCGAGGATTCCAAATTTACCACCCCTCTCATATGCAATAAAAAAAAACATCTTTGATATAATAAAGAATGTGGTCTTTCATTGTTCTCAATTATATAAAAAAAAAAATTCGAATATACATATCATCAACCTATTTCTAATACGACGCAAGTTTGGAAAAAATGGAGCAAAACGTGCGCATGAGTCTATTTTTGCTCTCATTTCTCCCGTGTTTAACCCGTGGTTTTGTTGTTCTATCATGTTTTAAAATCTTGAGCAAAAAGTCTACGAAAAACTTCAATCCATTTTTGCCTATCTCATTTCTAAACACTAATATTAAAAAAAAATAAAACAAGTAACTTGAAAGGCCTTGATTAGATTAAAATGGGTTACAACAAAACCAAGTAACTTCAGTACTTTTCAGCACTTTACTTAAACAAAGTAATATTTTATGCGAAAAAATGCACTTCAAAATACCGCAATCGAAAAATTATTTGATAATAACGTATATAAATTTTATAATATATTTGGAATTGATTTATATTTATACCAAATAGTATAAAATTTATCCTCATATTTTTTACTGTGTGGTCATTTCTCAAAATCAGTTCTTCAAAATTAATTATTAAATTATTAAATTAGAAAATGACCTAAATCAGTTTAGACCACGCCTAACTCCTCTCCAAAGTGATTTTATTAAAACAGTGAAATCCCTTAAAAAATCACTAAAAAATATAATAGATACGACTTAAAATTATACGCATAAGTCTTATTTCTTATTATGCACTCTGAACTTACAATTCGCCATAATCAAACGAAAATTCCGCCTTTCTCTCACACTCAACACATCAAAACACAAAACAGCTATTTTTACCAAATATACTTAAGTTAAAAAACGTTATTCTGTCAAACCACTTTTCTACTGGGCATTTCCACTAATAAGTTAAAGCACTAAAAAACTTAAAAAACTTTGAGTTACTCGAAAACACCAGTTATTCTATGCGAGTTTCAAGTCGCAGCCGAGTTACTCGATTCAACTTCTCGCACATGCCTAAATATTATGTCTTTTTTTATTTCTTTGGCAACTAATTTCGAGACTCGAAAAACGATTTTATATATTGGTTGTGCTCAATACGAAGCTCATAAATATAGTTACATTTACAGTGGTGGCCAAATTTATTCATTAAGTTTAGTTCTTTCTTTTGTTTGTACACCTTAAAATGATATTGTACACATATTTATTTTGTAAAAGGCTTTATTAAGCTTCAGTGCCGCCCCTGAAATATTTCCGCCCGGGGCTGACCGCCCCCCCCCCTTCCCCCCACGGTACGCGGCTGTTTCCAACATCTTGGAGTTGAACTGGAAATTGCCTTGAGATGTGTAAGTTTTCAAAGTCCCAATATTGTTGAAGTGTCAAAACATAATTTTTACTTGGCAGCACTGTTTGTTTTGGTTATTGTGTTTCTTGTTATTTTGTATACATTTGTGACTTTCACAATTTGAATAAAAGTGAATTTGTGAATTACAACAAATTAACAAAAGTACTTTAAGTAAAATAAATTCATTTAATAAAAGTTTAAACGAGGAAAAGAATAAAGCGCGAAGAGCAACAAATTGTAGATTTGCTATCAGCTAGGCATGCGGTAGGAGCCTGGAACTTCCACTGTTGCAGAAAAAGCTACTTTGCTTTCTGAATATAATTTGTTTTAAATAATTTAATGGAAATGTGTAATATAAGGTTTGAAACTATTTTCAATGATTGAAATAAAAAGATAATTGGAAAAGCTTTTTCTTAAAATACTATTTATTTATTCATTTCGGGTTGGAGATGGTTTAGAGAAAGACATTGGAGATCAAGTGGAGATCCAGCCTTATCTCAACTGGAGATCGAAGGTACATTTCCTTAGAGAATGGCTTGCATCTTAAGTGGAGGTCAAGTGGATATCTAGCACTGGAGATTGGAGAAACTAGCTGGAGTTCCACTTGAGGTCAAGCCAATCTCCAAGGCAAATGGTTGTTGGGAATAGTAAATGCATTTAGTGACCAAAACACATGCATCCTATGTTCTTCACACAAAATATAAATTCATAAACTTAAAATAAAATATTCATTGGCTTATTTAAACATCCTACACGAAAAATTTTCGCGCTGCATTTTACTTAGGCATTAAATTTTTAAGGCTTTCTGGAGTTTTTTGATAAAAATGCCTAAATAATTCTTGGCTAACGTTCGGCTGCAAGTCCACACTAAAGTCAACGAAAAGATTCTGAGTTGTTATAGCTGTCGCCAAATTTTTCACTGTCGCTGTACAATACATATATTTTGCATGGACTTGTGTATGAATTCACTCAAGTCACATATAATTACTTGGAGCTTATGTATAAGTACACATGATTATTGAACTCAAAATTCATGTAGGTTTTTTTATGAACGTATACATTATTCATATTTTCAGTGCACAAACAACACAAAGGATCATTACAAGCTCGGCCAAAGCCCCTTCCATGGCTGAAATGGCCAATTCGTTTTATGTTTATTTAAATATTCAAAAATTTATAATACATTTTTGCTTAGGCGCCTCTTTTTTGAATCTCTTCTTTAGTATTTAAATGTATATTGCAATATTCAAAGAACACTATATTTATCTTTTTAACTTACTTAATTAAAAAATACACTTTTTCGAAGCTTTAAAAAAATCAAGTCAAATTGTTGTATAGTTTATTTTTATGATGGTTTTTTGGCCAGGTTGTGCATATTATCCATAGTGCCGACCACGTTATACCAGAGAAGTGTACCAAAAAAGAGTTTAAAGGTATGCGGATTTCGTATTCAATTCAAACTAGCTCAAAAGCCAAACAAAAAAATAAAGTTTTGTGTGTTGAAATTATATAGATGGTGCAAACAGTCTTACCATATTTTAAGATATTTTTCCAAAGATCAAAGATACAAGATTTTTACTGGGGTGAAAAATCACACAATTTAAAAAAATCGGTCTAGAAAGATGTTTTAACACATCTTGTATGGTTTACAAGAGGAAATATCAAGTTAGTTTATCAAAAACAAATTATACATATACATTAGGCCGGGTCGATTTGTGGGGAGGCAAACAAATCGCCCATTGCTCTGTGAAAATCGTATTTTTTAGGGATCAAAATAAGAACCTTTGCCGAAGGAACCATACCTCTAAAACGAATTCTGATGTTCTTTCAATTTGGGTCGAACTTTAGGGTAGGGGAAAATTTTGAAAAATCCCACTTTGACCCATTTAGAGTGCTCCAATCGAGTCCAAATGTATGACCGACCCCCACTAACTTTGGAGGCCCGACCCACCCATGCCAGTGGCACACCCCCATACCAATATTTCAAAAAATCGCCAGTTTTGGCACTTTACATGGAAAAATCAGCGAAATGCCTATGTTTTTTTCTTTTTGGAGTTTTTTCTCTTTAGAAATTTATTCAACCCTTTTAAAAAATGAAGGTATCACTGTGACACAATTGCATATTGGAAAATTGCTTCTGTGCGTTTTTTAAGGCACCACAAGACACAGCTGCATGTCATAAACTTTCTTAAGAACATACTCGCCTCCATACCCGCTCATATCTTTTTTCTATAGGCATGTCCTAGGAGGGCATGTATGCCATATGAACTGCCGTGGTAGGAATGCTGCATTGATACCGTTAGATGAATGCTGCATTAATGCCAAATGACAGATATAGCAGGATTCTTTACATGCATCCAACATTGCTGCCACGGAAGTTCATTTCGTAGACATGCCGTCCTATTACATTCCTATCGAAAAAATATATAAGCGGAAATTGAGACGAGAATGTCCGCTGAACATCCAAGACATGTTGCCGGCATCATACATCAAGGCTTTTTTTTACATCGGGCTATGTAGCGATCTGTAGTATTAACAAAAATAAATATTTGATGTTAGAAATATTTTTTATTTTATAAGTAGAAAATGAATTTACCTGGCTTTTAAAATGAACATTCCACGTTGAACTTAACTTTCCAAATGAGAACATCGATAGCAAAACTGTACGTGCGCAATTGTAGAAATCAAATTTACAGTTAGTTTTTTCTTCGACACATGCTACACATGCTCGCTTTGAAACGACGCGGCAGTTTAAGTATCGCTACAAACTACACAAATCTGAGTGTCCATAAATGCAGCTTTGTTTTTTTGGTCGCTTAACTAGAATTTTGAATTTGCAAACATGATACATACCTCCTTTAGAAGTAACAAGAAATTTTTAAGATTTCAAAAAGTGAACTTCTAAAATTTACATTGAAATTATAACCTGCCACATTCATTCTTTCGGCAGGCCTGCCATATTTTTTATCTGGGTTGTGTAGTTTTTTATAGCACCTACTTAAGAAATGAAGGTTGTTTTTACAACACTTTTTGTGGGTATTTTATGACACCTTCTTAAGAAATGCGCGTTTTATGCAACCATTTTAACAATTAAAGTATCACTGGAATGCACCGCAACCCTTTAAAAAAATTAAGGTATCACTATGACACAATTGCAGATCCTAAAATTGCTTGTGTGCGTTTTTAAGCCACCACAAGACACAGCAGGTAGAATTGAAATTACCATTTCATTCTTATTACCTCGTCTCGTAGATCATTTATATCGCAACAGTTTTTGTGAATGCATTAAGTCGTTGTGAAGAACTCAAAGTGTGAAGTGCTAATTTCAGATAAAAAATATTTAAAAAAAAAATAATAAGTGAAGTTGACCATTCCAAATCAAAAAGTTTACAATGAATCCACCATCCTCTACACCGCAAGATGAAGCAACAACAACTATCTACCCAAGCACGATGTTACTGTTTTTGGTGTGTCTACTGATTTGACTGATCTTAATTTACCAACCCATCTGGATATCTTGAGATATTATTTTTACTTAAGCGAACGTGCTAAAACAGAACAAAAAAGTTTTCCCATAAATCATTCACTATTCAAGTACAAGATAAGTTGAATGGAATTTGGGAAAAACTTGGTATGGAAATAATGCTGAAAAAAAAGTGTATTTAATAAATTGCTTGACAAGTATCAAGATCAAATCAAGAGAAGAAACAAAACCCAACAATTTACCGAGTATGTAAAATCTCTGGAAACAATTTTTTACATTGGAACATGTAAATGCGATTTGAAGGCAGCTCCATGTGCATGCGGCTGGGTTTCCGAACGCCTCAAAGAGTTCATGCACGATCAACATAATCAGAGAAGACTAACAATGGATGCAGTTATGATGAAAACTGAAGAGCAAGGAGCAACGTCTATGTCATCAATGCCAACATTCCAAGATCCCGATGATTCAACATACGCACCGCCACCGGTTCAAGAAGATATGGTTTCGGTGGATCTGGCTAACATCAAACCAGGGAAAATTGTACATTCTGGGTGGCTCACCAAGGCCGCTAGATTATTACGATTATATGTGACAATGGAAAATCCAGATGCAAATTTAAGAATTCTGGTTGAATTTATAATTAAATGTTATGTGCCAATGAACTTCAATATCAAGTATTACAGCTATACAGCTATACAAATATCTTGTTATCAATGTTGTTTGATGAAAGCAAAGAAAAGCGCGACTGTGCTATCAAAATAACTCTATGCTATCGAACAGATGTTGACGACTCAACTCATCTTAGAGCTTATAAAAAACCAGATATAAAGTTTAATTGCACAAGTTACACGGAAATGATCAATATGAATGACATAAATAACGTATTTGAACCACCATTCACGCGAAGCATTCCGTACGATACATGGAAAGAATATTTAAATCAAGATGATCCACGGTTTAATGATCCAAAAATTCCATCACACATACAAGGAACGGAACGACATGCTCAATTGCTAGCTAGCGTTTCCAAACGGGTTATACCGGAAAATGTAGAGGCTGTTATGGCGACGACATTAGAGAGCCGTGCGAAATTGCCCAGACTTGAAAGTAAAAAAGACTTCAAACAATAATTTTATTAGGCTCGTTAACTGATCTCCGAAGTTTAAATTCCTTAGGCCCGTTAACTGATCTCAATTTTAAACAAAGTTCAGCTTAAAAAAAGTTTAAAATTCCTTAACCTCAGTTTAAATTTTAACGCCGATACCTCATCTCAAAAAATCTAAGTTTAACTTGGTGAGGCAAGTTTAAATTTAAACACAGAAATTCTAGGTTTAAAAAATTTAAACTTAGATTTTGTCAAAAATTCTCTGAGAACATTGGAAATATTCTCAATCATAAACAAAAAATAAAAAATAAAAAAATTATACTTAAAAAAAATCAAAACAATAAACAAAAACAAACATATTTTAAGTTTTGAAAAAAAAAATATTCCAATGAAACTGACAATTTGCATTATTTTATCAAAAATTTTTGAAATATTTTGATGTTCTACGTCAAAGTTGTAGAATTTTTACTACAGTGCCGCTCAAATATGTTTTTTAATCTCAGTTTAAATTTTTAAACAGAGTTTAAGAAAACTGCCGATAAAAATGAGATAAGTTACGAAAATAATTTTAACTGAGTTTAAAATTTAAACTCTGTTTACGAAATCTGAGATTAAGGAATTTAAACTTCGGAGATCAGTTAACGGGCCTTAACCTCAGATTTCGTAAACAGAGTTTAAATTTTAAACACAAACATACTTTTTTGAGAAAATTCTTATTTTGGTTCTTTTAAAAATTATTATACTATAACACAATTCCGTAAAATGTGAGTGAGGAAGGCTTGATTGTTTTGAAAAATTTCATAGCATTTTTTTTTTTTTTTTTCATTCTGAAATTTTCAATTTTACAAAAAAATTGTAAACTTATTTCGTTTCACCTTCTTTGATTTACTTTTACTTTAAGGTTTTTTATAAATATTTGGAACTAAAAATTGTTCTTTGCACAATTTAAAATAGAATATGTGATCATCGCGGATTTCTAATTAAGCTTAGAGAAAATCAATATTTCTTGATTTTTCCTTTTTTAAAACCGGTCCCGTCATTTTTGACGGGAAAGAACTAGTATGAATATAATTTTCGGAGTGAAATTGGTTAAAAAAATTTAAAATTACATATCTTAAAATAATGTTTAAAATAATGGTAAAATGCATGTTTTATGCATTTTACCATTATTTCTGAATTCTTAATTCAAAGTTCAGAACTTTGAATTCACATGAATATAACACGTTCTTAATTCTCATACACACGAAATACTTTGAATAGTTACTGTAAGCATTTTCAATCGTTTGAGAAATCAGCAGCGAATTGTTTGGAAGATGAGACAATCACCGGTGAGCTCATTTCAGAGTTATGGGGGTATCGCCGGCTGTAAGCAGATCTAAAGTGATTCGCTGATCAGATCAGCAAACGCTTCGCCGAGAGTGTTCTTGAGAGTTTTATTATGAACATACATTTTTAAAATGTGTTCTTTTATATTCACATTACTTTTTTTATTTCACTCCGATTACACTATGCAACAAGTTCTGGTTAGCACAAGTTAGGTCGATTCTGAGAGTGAGACCTGTATCGCGGCGTCTGTTTATGTTAGTTCGAATTTTTTTTTTTAATCGACTCTCAAACTTTGAACCAACACTGAACAAAATTGGTACATAAAAAATGAGAAGTAAATTAATATTCCACCACAAAAATTTTCTAAATCAATTTTTTAAAAAATTGTAATTGTTGCATAGGTTTCTAGCAATAATTTGGCTTTTACAGATTGAAAAAATATCAATTAGTCGACGAGTTATAACCAAAAACAACATATAAATAATATGCTGAAAATCGTCATTTGACTGCAAAGTTCGAAGGTCGATTAAAAAATTCGAACTAACATAAACAAACGCCGCGATACGGCTCTTCTAATTAAGCCTCTATTCTCAGCCCTTACTCCCAAAATCGACCTAACTTTTGCTAATCAGAATTTGTTCCATAGTATTATCGTGACGCTGTTTCTGAACTATAAGAATACATAATACATTATTGCGGGAATGAGCGAAGAAAGATTTTGAAAGTTTTTCATGAGTTACGCATTCATCGCTTAGTTTACTTTTATTTGACCTGGTGAACATATTCAGTGGTCGCTAAGGGTTAGCCAATTTATAGTTCTTTGTTGCAACTTCGAAGCCATACCTCTTAAGAAAAAGAATAACTAGTAAAACTAAAAAAATTCAATGCTATATTTTTGTTATAAGTACATATTGCTTCTGAATTTAAGTTAGTGTAAAATTTTTAAAATTTATTGTAATATTTAATTGTATCTAAATTCATAACCAATTTGAATTTGTCATAATTTTCTAAGTTGCTTTTTTTAATTTTGTTTAATTTTAATCTTTTCTTCTTTTTACCAACATAATTTCTAAGATATCATATTCAGTATTGCTGCTTTTAATTTTCTATTAAAATTCAACACCATAAGATGTGCCAAAACTGCATTTATTACTGCAAGTAATTTCAAAATTTTATCACGTTTTCGTCAAATCCAGGAATTGTGTTAAAACCTGTCAATCCTCTTAGACAAGATATCATCGCCTTGTTGGCTTCAAAGTTAAAACTAGCTGGTGTTGAGCAAAAAACTTCAAAGAATAAATAGCAAGAGCAACATAAACATCAGCAACAGCAGCAGCAGCAACTACAATAACAACAACAGCAACATCAATATCTAGCGGGAATTATCGTCAGACAAGTACGTAACATCTAACAAGAGGCACCCTCGTACCGCTCGTACCGTTCTGTCACACGCTTTAATTAAGAAAACTTTGCACGCAACGCATTTTGTGGCAACTCTGAATAATCGCGAATTTCAATTCAAATCCGAAGAGAGTGTGAGTACGAGAGTGTGTTTAACTCATTATGCCATACATATGTATATGTAGCGCTCTCATTATGGTGGGTGGTCGTTTGTATGCGAAGCTGCTAGAAAATTTAATAAAAAAAAAAGACTCAAACTGTAACTTTAAGAGTACCAGTTTAGCTAATTTTATTTTAAGCCTTTTTTCGGCTTAAAACTAATACTAAAAAACGAACCAAAAATAACGTTTATAGCCAAAACAATAACATTGAAAGCTCAACAACAATAACTAAACAAATAACGTTGGTAGCAAATGGCGCATGTTTTTCGCAAATTGTGGCAACGCCAACGAACAACAACGACAAGCAACGACTAACAGCAACTAGCAAGCAGCTTAGTTGAAGCCACCCACCCAACAATTGTCCACCCACTTGTTCCGAAAAATGCAACCCGCTGATAACTGCGTGTTTTAGTC
This sequence comes from Tetanocera ferruginea, assembly GCA_958299015.1. Classification (NCBI taxonomy): domain Eukaryota; kingdom Metazoa; phylum Arthropoda; class Insecta; order Diptera; family Sciomyzidae; genus Tetanocera; species Tetanocera ferruginea. The sequence goes on along the minus strand of OY282642.1, from coordinate 31,838,005 downwards.
GTATGTATAACCCACTGTGTCCTTGTTTATATGACTGTTTGTCTGTCTGTCTCTTGCTATTGAAGTTTGTCTGTATAACACCCGCGCAGCACCACACCGCATCGCATAGATCCGAGACCCACACGCATTCAGCTTCATGCAATGCAATTTGTGCATTTAATCAGTTTTGCTGCTCAACATGCTGTTGTTGCTGTTACTGCTGTTCTAGTTGTCAATACTATTGTTGTTGTTGTTGTTATTGTTGCTGCTGCTCACATATTCAATTGGCGCATTTGGCATTTTCAATAGCTGCTTCGTTGAAGAATCGTCAAGTGTTTTGTATGGCTGTTATTGTAGTTCCATTGTTATTGTTATTGTTGTTGTTGTTGTTGTTGTTGTTGTTGTTGTTGTTGTTGTTGTTGTTGTTGTTGTTGTTGTTATTGTTGTTGTTGTTGTTGTTGTTGTTGTTGCTGTTGTTGTTGTTGTTATTGTTGTCAATTCTGTCAATCAAGTGCGATGATAATTAAAATGCGAACAAGTTTTAATTATTACTCTAGCAACAAACTTTAAATAATTGCTCTGTTAAACTTCAACAATGTCTATGTTAAGCCTCTGTTAACATGCTGTTATAGCAGTTTTGGCTCTATACAGTGTTATAAGTGAGTTTAGTTGGCATTAAATCGTAAAATATAGTTTAATTTTTAGTTTTTATTAAAATATAAATTATTTTTATATTTCTTATTATCGCTGTGTCTCACTTACAGCGCTTATCTTTCAATATTTAAACAATTAAACAACAGCACTAACAACACATAAGAAAAGCACGCATTCATTAAAAAAAAAACAAAAAATTAAATTCAGCGAGTGTCAGTGAATAATGCTTAAATTTACACCTTTGGTTTATAGCTGTATTGCTGTTTTTCTGAGCTCATAACTAAGCAGTACCAAACAACGAAAATACTTTAACAAAAAATTGTAAAAAAATAATGAAAAAACCTACACGTTGCTAGAAAATAAATCATTTATGAATGAATGAAATGCGGAAAATTCAATCAATGAATGGAATTTCAAATAATTTCGCATGCATTGATTTGCTGTCTATTGTGTTGTTGTTACTGTTGTTACTGTTGTTTTTTTTTTTTTTTTTTTTTTTTTTTTTTTTTTTGTTAACATATCACTTTACTTTACGCTCACTCATATACAAATGCTGACTATCTGTTTGTTCGTCTACATCGTTGCTGTCTGTCGTATATAATTAAAAGTTTTCATGAATGAATTTTGAATTTTACATTATTTTTAAATTTTTTTATGTTTTGTTTTGATTTTTTGCTAATTGACGCTTAACATGTTCAGGTTGCTAAAATACTTTTTTGAAAAAATTCTTGTTTTTGTTTACATGTTTATTGTTGTTGTTGTAATAAGCTTACATCGTCATTAAAACATTTGCATTGCTCAACGCAGTCTTGTAAGCCACTGGTTTTTTTGGTAAATATTTGAAATATCTTTGTTTTTTTCTTTTTGGCAACACCTGAATTTTATTTCAGTCAACTTTATGCGTCTGTGAAATATTTTATTTTGAATATGCATTGCCGTCTGGCTGTTAAGTTAGCTTAACGCAGCTAATGAGCTGTTTGGAATTTTTTGACACCAACGATATTGTCACATTTATTTTTACATGACATTTATCAGGCATTCAATGTGGGTGACGTGATTATAAAATATCAAAACAAAGGAAATGCAAACTTTTGTCTAATTTTTCAAACCTTGGTATAATACAGTTCGACAACTTGAGGCTAGAATAGATTGAAATACTAACAATTGCTTGAATAAGTTAGACATTTCATTCATTTTAAAATAATATTCTCATTATTATTTTTTTCTTTAATGAAACGTAGAAGTCTATAGGTTTTATTTTGAAATGAAAACAAAAGCAGAAAATTCTTTTTAACACTGAAAGTGGAGCAGAAAATGGAAATAAAATAAAACTTATAAGAAAAATGAATCCTGAGTCATTTAACTATGCGCCTAGCTGCATATCTCGGTATCACACTGCTTAGAAAAGCAAATTTAAAGCATACATATAAATATAGTTGAGACATTCTAGACTTAATCCAAGCAAAACGGCTATGGATTTGCTCTCATGCATACATTTCTCAATTCAACAATTAAAAAATAATTCTTGGTTTAGAGGAACTTTTCTTAAATTCAAAATCAATTCGTGTCTTTTATTTTCTTAAAGTGGTAATAATTTGCTTACTGCATACTTTTATTTTCTTAAAGTGGTAATAATTTGCTTACTGCAAGAAAATATATTTCTAAAAATCAGAAAATTTTGATAACTGAAAATTATGTTTTAAAAGCACACAGAATTTACTGGATCCAAGAAAATAATTTTTTGTTAATAAGCAAATTTTGTATACTTAGTATGAGAAAGTTTTTTCCAAAATAAATATATATTTTCTTGATTCAAGAAACTCATTCCGTAATAATAAACTAATTTTTAATGGTATACGAAAACAAGTAAGGAAACTCTTAAGTCGGAAGAATATGGAATAGCCCGAATATGGAATAACCTAAAGTTAACCAGTTTATTGATAATGCCTATTTGGCGCACATATTATAGTTTTGATATAACAAACTCCAGTACCAAGTTTAATCTAAGTACGTTATATATAAGCCATTTTATGGTCTTTTTAATATAGGGAGGTGGGCGTGTTTGTGGATGGATGACGCACATTTCTTGTGCACATTTTAGCCGAAGATTATGAAATAAAATAAAACTCGAAATTTAAACTTAAAGTTATTTAATTTTAAACAGATTTCAGTAATGGACCACCATGACCTAATACCTGCAAAACATCCTTAGAAGATTTAGTGGACAATCTAACTACATCAATGAATAAAGTACTTGACACCGCGTGTCCACTAAAAACACCAATAGGGACCAAAAAGCCCTCTTGGTGGGACAGTAAGCTAGAAGACCTCCGAAACAAGAGCCGAAAGCTTTTCAATCAAACAAAAGCCACTGGATCCACTGATTCGTAGTTAATCTATGAAATGGCTCTAAAAGAATACAAGAAAGAATTTCGAAAAGCACAGCAACTATCTTGGAGAACCTTCTGTGAAGAAATATCACAAACCTGTGAGGCGTTGCGACTTAGGAACATTACCGCAACCAGCCCTCCAAACCCAAGCTTCATGAAAAAAGAAGACGGAACATGGGCTACCAGTAGTGAAGAATTTCTAAATATATTAGTAGAAACTCAATTTCTGTGGAATCGGCTGTTCAAAGATAGGGCAAGAAGAGCGTCTACCCAATTTCAAAAAAATTCAAATTCAAAATCCAACTCAAGAAGAGCGTCTACCCAATTTCAAAAAAATTCAAATTCAAAAAACTTACGTCATCATAGCTTTATGATTGATGATCTACCAAAGCTGTCTTGACCTGAATCACATCCCAATACGCTGGAGATACGTGAAGGCAGTTTCCATACCTAAGGCAGGAAAGAGCTCATATCGTCGGTTGAAAAGAACAATGACGTAACTGCAAAAACCGTAATTGTGCAGGAGAGGAAAAAAACAAATTCTAATAACGTAAAAGTTTTATTAAAAACAAAGTATTTGACCTAGAATAAATAAATAATGGATATTGCTGTAACTATTACCTATGGTTTTGATCCAAGTAGTTTGGATTTCATTGCCTTAATTTTTTTCCCATTGTTATTTCCCTGAAATTGTTTCATTACCATCATTAAATGTAGAAAATTAGGAATTATTTTCAAAGAAGTCGTTAAATAACTAATACTTCAATAACGATACAACTGCACTGTGGCGGCTATGAACAAACTATAGTTCTATTGGGGATATCAATTACCCAATAAACCGTATTTTACAAAATTTGCATTTACGTCATTGTTCTTTTCAACCAACGATATGCTAACTCATAGACCTTAGACCAATCAGTCTCTTATCTTTCCTCCTCAAAACTCTCTCGAGACTTATGGATAGTCTCCACTTGAGACTACAAATAGAAATAAAAACCACTTTCGCCAGCGCAACATGCTTACACTAAAGGCAAATCCGGGGAAACAGCTCTCCACTCCATAGTCTCTACCATTGAAAATAGCTTTCACCAAAAGGAATTTTCAATGAAAGCATTAATCGATATAGAAAGTACCTTTAATAATGTTGGGCAGAAGCTGTCACTACTGCACTAACGGAGCTTGGGGTGGATGCAGCCCTGATATCACTAATAAATCAAATGCTAGTAGGCGGGATTGTACGTGCAAAACTCGGAACAGCAACTACGCTAAGATCTGTACCGAGAGGAACCACTCAAGGGGGAGTTTTCAAGCCCCTAGCCTGGAACCTAGCGGTAAATGAACTGCTGGTTGAACTAGAACGAGAGGGGTGCAGGATTGTCACCTTAGGAAAATAATAATCATACATCTACTCTTAGGGATGTTATACAAAATTGTTAAAACACCCTCATGAATTGAGTTTCCAGCTCAACCTAGACAAAACTGAGTTAGTGATCTTTACTAGACAACACAACTTACCCACAATAAGTCCTCCAAAACTGGGGAATACAAAACTTCATTTCTCGAATCAAGCGAAATATCTGGGTTTCATCTTAGATAGGAAACTAAATTGGAAATTCAACCTGCTCGAAAGAGCTAAAAAAGCCAATATAGCTCCATATTCATGCAAAAAAGCAGTGGGTAACAAATCGGGACTACAACCAAGTGTCACACACCGGCTCAATACAGCTGCTATAAGGCCAATATTGCTATAAGGTGCTTTAGTCTAGTGACCTGTACTGAACAAACAAAAACACCTCAATATACTTCGTAAGTTCAAAGCTCAGCTTAACTGTGCACTAGTGGAGCACTGAGAACCATTCCCAGGGACGCACTTGACAATATGCACCACCTTATAACACTTGATATCTGTGCAGATGGCTGCAAATATAAAAAGATTTGTTCGTAATTATTTGAAGTGAAAATGCTTTAGAAGCGTAAAGAGCAATATGGCGTATTGAAACTGGGAATAAAACCGAAGTAAAATGTTTAAAACCTCGACTTTTTTTGCTTCTATTGCCACGTATAAAGTACTTTAGAATGGTGATTGCATTGTATTACAGCTAAATGCATTGAATCTACTTTCAGTTATGCCCATAATTGTCTCGTTTAAATGAAATCAATTTTATATCGTTTAATAAAAAGGAAGCTAAACTTACCGAACACCTCTAAAACAGCAAAAGGCCATTTGTCTTTTGTTAACAAAAAATTGGAACACACTTTGGATCAGCTGTAACGCGAGCCAGGTTCGAAAACTCGGAAGGAAGGAAGAAAGAGAAGTGTCTTTTTCAAACGCAAGACAATGAAGCAGGAAAAGCTTGAGCGTGAGGAAATAGAAGTATACCAGGGCAAGAAGGATGCGCAAACATTAGATCAACAGGTTAAGCCAAAGACTAACCCAAGAAGCATTTATGCCAGGAGCATTTACTTGTAGAGATGAAAATGATGATTTGGTGAAATATACGCGGTGCGCACTGAGATTATTTTTCCAATTTGCTTGTCTGCGACGATCTCAACAACTCCGCGCTTGCATATGCAATTGAAATTGGTGTATGCATCAACTCATCAGCAAAATGGCTAGCGAAAACCATGCCTAACAATTGAAATATCAGTGTGATTTGCTCTATTAAGGAGGGACATAACATTCGCTGCAGAGAAAACAGACATTTTTTTTTTAAAAATTCATAACTCAGTCAAAAACAAAGATTTTTCCAAAATTTTTTTTTTTATTATTGTAGAGAACTATATAAATTACAAGAAAAATTATTAAAAAAAAATATATTTTTCACTCCAACATGGTTTTATAGAGCTCCAAACTGGAGGCAGAGAAAAAAATGGGGCCTTGTGGTTGCAGCGCTGGGAGTCACAAAAATTGTCGGATCTGGAAAAAAAAACTTTTTTAAATCTAAACAAAATTGGTTATCGTATGACAGGAGCTTTTTTTAAAATTTTTTTTCAATTTTTAGTGATGTTCCAAATTTGAAAGTGTGTTTTTTCGAAAAAAAATATTGGCTTTAAAAACTCATAAAAAATCGAAAAAAAATTTCAAAAAAAAGCTCGTGTCATACGATAGCAAATCAAGTTTTAAAATACAAAAAAAAAAAAAATTTCGTCAAAAAATGAACCCGCTAATGCCGCAACCAGTACGAAGAACATGGTTTCAAGATAAACGATTTCAAAGTTTGTGAACAAAGAAAAATGCAAGAAAAAATAAAAATGCACTCTCTCTAATCCGGCTGTAACTTTTGAACACGCAAGAATTTTTGAGAATCTTAGAATCGTAAGAATATTTACTAAAATACAAAATTATAAAAAAAGTTAATTTAAAAAAAGGGCCAATGTAATGTCCCCCGTTAAAGAAAAGATATCCCACAATCTGTGCCAACTACCGAACTATCAGTCTTATTTTCTTCGCGCAGGTTCTTTCTAGCGTTTTGTATGAAAGAATGAAGCTGTCTACCAAGACACTGATTGCACCTTATCGGTGTGGCTTGTGTCCTGGCAAGTCCATTGTAGACCAGATTTTTACACTATGTCAAATCCGGGAAATCCCATGAAAAACAAATCAACGTCCAACAACTCTTTGCTGATTATAAAGCTGCGTCCGATAAGCAGATCCGAGATGCACCCAAGATAAAACATAAAATATAAAAAATTCCAAAGACTTCCGAAAGAGGGCGCTTTAAGTAGTGCATTGTTAAGACTCAATAACTCCTTAATGACTTGATCGATTTTACAAAAATTTGGTACGTGAAATAAATTGACTCTACAACAGAATTGAGGCTATTTTAATTTCAGAAAACTTCCGTGAGAGGGCGCTTTATTCAATTAACTATGTTCGGCGCATTCACGTCAAAACGGATGAACCGATTTTGATGAAACTTTGGCAAGCATTTGTATATGTTACTGAAATAGATCCTATGCTTTCAAAATTTTTTTCGTCAAGAACCAAAGACGAACGAAAAAAAAGAAGTTAAACGAATACCAGCAGAAGCTCTATAAAGATGAAAAAAAAATTAACCGAACAGTATTGACCAAAACCGAAGTTGAACGAAGACAATCCAAAATCGAATCGGTGCTTATAGGTTTTTTTAAAATTGGAATTTATTTGAGATAAAATTGCATATTAAATGCATGCTAAGAAAAACTTTAAACGCATTTTTCTCGAAATGACTTATCAAACTGCACTCAGAAAAAAGTTTCTCGGAATATGATAAAAATGGCATCATATTTACTGGAAAATGGTATTTACCTTGCTCCAGAGAATGCTTTTCTCTAAATGCGATCCTAAAAATTCTCTAAAAATGATAAAAACCTTCTATGAAAAAGAGAAATATATAAAAATAAATTAGAAAAAGAAAATTTTTTTTTTTCAAAAAATTTTCTGTATAAATGAGAATTTTTTTGTGCGAGGAAAATATTTGTCATTATAAGAGACATTGAAATATTTCCATTTCCTAGAAGTTTTCCTATTGCTATTATCGAAAAAAGGGAAATTTTTCACCGGAGGAAGATAAGTGTTATTTTTCTGAGTGTGGGTGTCCATTTTCCTCAGAAACCAGACGTCAGATCGAGACGTTGAAGATGTCATTTTTTGTTTGAATCATGTCTGGCAGGTACAGTTTTACGGAAATTTGACTAAACACTTTCGACAGAAAGAGGGGAAAAACCCAAAAAACGATAATTTAAAAAAATTTAAAATTGAATTGATAAATTTAAAAACGTAAAAATGAGAGCAGTTTTGAAAATCGTCCTCTTTCTGTGCTCGAGTCATAACCCCGTGAAACACCAGGTTACATCCGCTAGTGTTCTTAGATTTTTAACACAATATAATTAACTTATTATAATAAACCCTTCAACTTAAGTTAAGTCTTTTCGTCTCAAAACAAAATAAAACCATCTAAGATAAATGAAGCTAAATCCACTAATTTCAACCTTGTTGTTGTGGCTATATTATTAACTCAACATGTTGCACAAGCATAGAGTGATCAACAAACACAACAAGAATAAGTTAACAAAATAGTTATAAGGTTAAGCATGAAGACAGCATGATGTGTTGATGACAATTAAGTAGCTGTTTTGCTGCCATGTTTGATTGCATCAAAAACAACAACAACAAGAAATCGATGTTTCGATTTTATTGTCAAAACTATTGATGGCAATATTAACAAGATTAATGCGATGCGATTATATTTCATTATTATTAGTCTGTTGTTTTTGTGGTTGTTGTTGTTGTTGCTGATGTTGTTGATTTTGTTGCCTTTGTTATGATGGCTTGTGTGCACAACTATAAGAACGTTCAACTCAATGGCAATGCATTTATTATAGTTATTGTTGTTGTTGTTGTTGTTGTGGTTGTGGTTGCGTTTGCTTAGTTTATTTATTTATTTATTTATTTATTTATTTGCTAAGCCTTGTTAGGCTTTTTAGCATTATAAAAAATTTAAACATTAAAATAAGAAACTTCATTAATAATATAAAAACACAATTAAAATTGTACAAACAAATTAAAATATACGTTAAAATATGTACATAAAAATATAAGATATTTAAGAATATGAAACAGCAAAGAACATTGTGGTAAGAAGGCAAACATGGTTATATCCGCCCCCACTTAAAATAGCTTGGTGTCGGCATAGAACGGTGGGAGGTATCAAGACAAACAAGGTCTGTACGCCACACTGATAAGCATATGCATATATATAATATAAATCGTTCTGTCTTGTAATAGCCAACGGAGTCGTGGCTAAGCAAGGTGGTATTACGACAAACTAGGTCATATACACCACACCAATTTCATTCCATATCAAGAAATGGTTACGAACGCAGGCACTAAGACAACTAGGTGTCATTGGCCAGTTATATTAATATATATACAATACAAATCGTTCGTGCATGGTTGAAGAAAAAATATACAACCAGCACGGTACGGCCGAAAGATAAGTTAGCGTTCACCAAGCATGTTAGATTTGATTAAGTGAGGAGGTCCAAGCAGGCTCAGGTCCATTCAGATTATATGAAGTTTTGTATCCATCATCAAGCGAAAATTGTGTTGATTGGAAAGAGCGCTATCAAGCTCAGCGGCGGTACTGCAGATAATCTAAAATTTTAAGTTTAATTGAGTACATGGATTCATTTAATGTTATAACATCTGAAACGGAATTAAAGTCTCTACAAGCGCTTCTTAGTGGTTCGTTTTGTAAGTAATTAGTTCTACAAAAGTTCATAAAAAGTAGCTCAAAAGATCTTCTAGGTCGAAGAGGAACATTAAAGTAAATTTTACTCAGTAAATATGGACTGTCAACATATCCATGTAAGAGTTTTAAAATCCAACTAACATTTAGCATAGTTCTCCTATTTTTTAAAGAAGGTAGATTAATTAGCTGTAAACGATATTCATAAGAAGGTAAATTAAAGTTTGAATTACAATATAGATCACGTAAGCAGAACAGAAGAAATTGCTTTTGAACAGATTCTATATCGTCAATGTAACACCCATAACGAGGGCACCAAACAATTGACGCGTATTCTAGAATGGGCCTTACTAGCGATGTGAATAAGGTTTTAGTTATAAAAGGATCATTAAACTCTTTGGACCATCGTTTAATAAATCCTAGAGTACTATTAGCTCTGCTGATAACTTTATTAATGTGAATGTGAAAGCGAAGTTTGGTGTCCATAGTTACTCCGAGATCATCGAAAACCTCTAAAAACTCAAGTGTATAGTCATTTATATTGTAATGAGTTCGAGAAGGTTGTCTTCGAGAAAAAGTCATTTGTTTGCACTTCCCCAAGTTGAGCTTCATGCAATTAATTTCGCACCAGTCACAGAGATGGTCAAGATCAGTTTGTAGGAATAAAGAGTCTTGCTCATATTTGTATGACAGAAAAAGTTTAACATCATCAGCGTATAGCAAGATATTGCTATGCTTTACCACAGATGGTAAATCGTTTACATAAAGTAAAAACAATAAAGGACCAAGATGGCTTCCTTGAGGTACACCAGAAGTAACAAGAAACTCATCTGACTTTACGAGGTTAAATATAACGCTTTGTGTTCTATTTAATAAATATGATTCAATCCACCGCACTAAATGCGTTGGAAAACCAAGAAGAGACAGTTTTATAACTAAGAGCTTATGATTAACAACATCGAAGGCTTTGCTAAAGTCTGTATAAATAACATCTGTTTGTAGACCTTTTCCAAAGTTCTCAATAGTTTTAGATGTAAATTCAAGAAGATTAGTGACAGTAGATTTTCCAGATAAGAATCCATGTTGATATGGAGATATTAAAGATTTAACGCTATGCGATAATTGTGAGGTTACAATAGCCTCAAAAAGCTTAGGTAGAGCGCTGAGCTTTGCAATTCCTCGATAGTTGTCTATCAAAGACCTATTGCCAGATTTATGTAGCGGAATAATAAAAGAAGATTTCCATGCCACTGGAAAATAGCAAGATTGCAACGATGCAGTAAAAAGCATAGTAATTGGAACCACAAGCTCCTCACAGCAATATTTCAATATACAAGAAGGTATATTGTCAGGACCGCTTTTATAAGATGTCTTAAGATTTTTCAAGTAGGTTGAAACAGTGTTAATATCAATTATTGGAGAACAAATATCGCCAGGTTGCAGATTTAAATAATAACTTAAACCATCGTAAGAAGCAGATGAATAAGTAGTCTTAAAAAAATCTGCAAAAAGGTTACATATAGTAATATCAACATCCGACTCAAATGTATTATATTTCATAAAAGATGGATATGAATTTATCTTACGTTTAGTATTAACGAAGTTCCAAAAAGATTTTGCATCAGACTTGATGTTTAATTTGACTTTTGTTAAATATATGCTATAAGATTGCCTACATAATTGACGGTACTTATATTTAGTTGAGGTATAAGAAGCAAAATCACAAATATCATGAGATTTTAAATATTTTTTATAATATTTTGATTTTAAGTTTCTCAGATTTTTCAGTTCTTTGGTATACCAAGTGGGTCCAGATATTATAGAGGCTTTTCTCTGAGGAACTGAAGTTGAAAAGCAATTATTAAGAGCATTGTTAAAGGCACATACAGCAGAATCAAGGGTTTGTGGCAATATTTTTGTAGTATTGATATTAAGAAGTGATGACCAGTTGATAATTGACAAGTTATTTCTTAAAATTACATAATTTGTTCTTTTAAAGTTGAACTCTGAAGGAGGATTCAAACGATTTGGTATAGATTGCTTGGGAAAATTCAGAGTGATTTCAACAGTCGGATGGTGAGAGTCCTCAGGATACACAAGTGGATCAGACCTATTAACTGAAACAATATTACTATCATCAATAAATATAAGGTCTAACAAACGGTTACTTCTATTATAGTGATAATTGATTTGAAAAAGTCCTTGACTCGAAAGCTCATTTAAAAATGAGTTAACAGGTGAATGTTCTGAAGATGGTAGGAATACTGCAGAATTTTCAGCACAACGGCTCCAAGAAACATTAGGAAGGTTGAAGTCACCAGTTATTAAGATGTGGTCGTGAGGCTGCAGTTGTGAGCAAATTTTACCAATCGACAACAGATGCTTCCCATACACCTCGACATTGGAAGCAGGAGGAATATACGAACATGTAATATAAATTCTTAAAGAACCAAACTTCACAAGAACACAGCAAAATTCAATATCTAAAGACTCAGATATGATTATTTCTTGTGAGAAGTGTGAAGACTTAACGGCAATAAAAACGCCACCACCATTGCAAAAATTACCAGCAATAGAGTTTCTATCTTTACGGTATATATTAAAATTGTTAGACAGAATTTCAGTATTTAAAGTATTAGGTTTAAGCCAAGTCTCACTGAAAGCAATAATGTCATAAAGCAGATTATGGCTTAAAATGAACAAATCTGTCAACTTGGTATTTAAACCTCGGACATTCTGATATACGACTAAGAACTGATGGCAACAATCTAGTTTTTTGAGTTAGTGCTGTGGGAAGGTAAAGTAGCTAAAGACATTTTAGGAGGTGATCTAGGAATAAATTCATGAACCACTGTATTTTCAGGCCAAAAACGTTGATCCATGACTTTACCAAAGAGATCACCTGGTAAATTAATTCTAAAAGAAGAAGAGAACCGCTCATATGAAAACTTGAATTTGTGAACCGAAATGTTCTTATTAACAAGTTTTAACTTTGAGTTTATGTGATGTAAAACATCTTCTTCGGATGTATCAGGAGCGAAGCGTGAGGCAAATATAGATCTAACAGGCTGAACAATAACAAGCTCCTTATATATAGGCTGGTTACTGCTTTTTTTTGATATCTGTTTAGGTATAGCACCAGTAGAACTAGAAGCGATACTAGAAGACGAAGGAGCCGAAATTGGAGCAACACAGGCTTCGGCGTAAGTTTTTTTCCTACCAGAAGGACTTGGAGAATCATTTACGACGATAGTTGGTGCCACTTCAGGAGTTTCAGCTGTTTGTAAAATAATGTCAGCTGTTGCAGGCACATTTGAAGAGACAATCTTATTAGTATTTTTGTCATCACTGACAGACTCAGATGACTGCGCTTCTTGTTCTGCGTTCAAATTAGGTGAAAGCAAGATTAAATCGTTGTTAGTAGACGGAGGTATGGCTATAGCAGAAGGTTTTGCGGTATTTCGAAGATTCTTATATGGACGCTTTCGTTTAGGAGAAACAGTGGCTTCATCCATAATTTTAAACTTCTTAAATAAGTCTTCAAAATCAGCCAATCTGGCTTGAGCAGCCGCTAAATCCTTCGAAACCTCTAAAAAGCCTTTACGAGATTGTCGTATAAGCTTTAAAATATCTACATCTGTAGATCTACAGTTCTCGCAAGACCAACGAAGTCCTTTACCTTCATTAAGGGCATCAAAAATTCTCGCAGTCAACGCCGCACACTTTATATGAAAAAATGCATCACATAACCAGCAATTGACTAGCCTATCTGATTCACCCTTAACAGTGCAGTTACGAAAATTGCAGAACAGTTGACAACTGCACATTATTTTGGACGTTTCGGGAGCGGTATGGTTAGCCGCTTCTTCTAATTTTTTTTTTCTTTTCTTATTTGGCTACTTGTTATCATTTTGTTTTGTGCTTTATTTAGACGTGACATGTCAGTGAGTCAGTTGCCAGCTCGTGTGTTCTCTCTTTTGCCTTATATATGTTTTACGCGCTCATATTTAATTGGCTGAAAGTGTGTTTATGGCCTAAAGTAGGACGCCTTAAAAACACCGCCATTGAAGTTATTGATTTGGTGCTTCAAATTTATGTGATACATGCGTACATGTTGGCCGAAATTGTAACGTTAAATGAAGACATTTGATTTGATGAAGGTTGTGATGAAATATGTTATGAGGCATGGCAAAAAAGTATCATTGATGCGTACGGGAACGTTAAAGTGTTATTAAATTTAAACTTTCGCAGGTTTTTACAAGCTTTTCTTTTATGGTTGTAAATTTACCCAAAATTAATTCTTCAAAATCGATACATGTTTTTTGTCAGAATCCGGTTCACATGACTGGTTAATTATATCGACCCCTTTGTGCAAAGTTATCGCATATGCCAAAAACCAAATTTGAAAAGAGAGTGTGTTTAATACTTTTCTGTGCTTTAGCTTGCAATATTTGCATCAAAAAGTAAATTTCGCAAAAATGGCACACACGATAATTTCGCGCAAAAGGGTCGATACGCAACTAACTAGAAATACATGCAATGTTGATAACTCCAGTTATATATAATATCAAAGGTAAAGAAAGAAGCTAGCAAGGTTTTTCTTGATGACATAAGCATCAAATTCTGAATGACGAGTTAGGTTACAAAGGTTAGTTATTGTTTTTAGATTGATTCAAAGCTCTTACAATGTGATTCAAAAAGATGATTCCAAATATTTCAGACATATTCAAGTAATAGCACTTAAGCACTCAAACATTTTTGAATTCCTTTGCAAGTCTTTTATTACACCAAGCTACGTATTATCTGTAAATAAAATCAAATTTATCAGAATAAAATCTCACCATAGATTGAAAACATGCTTGTTATCCAGGACAATGCAAGTTCATTCATATACTTAACGGGGGATATGACTTTGGCCGTTTTTTTAAATTTACTTTAGTAAATATTCTTAAGATTCTAAGAAAAAAAATTTCATGAACAAATTCTTACGGGTTTAAAAGTTACAGCCGGATTAGTGAGAGCGCATTTTTATTTTTCCTTGCATTTTTCTTTGTTCACAAACTTTGAACGCGTTTATCTCGAAACCATGTTTTTTGTACTGGTTGCGGCACTAGCGGGTTCATTTTTTGACGAAATTTTTATTCTTTTGTATTGTTTTAAACTTGATTCGCTATCGTATGGCACGAGCTTTTTTTAATGATTTTTTCGATTTTTTATGAATTTTTAAAGTCAATATTTTTTTCGAAAAAACACACTTCAAAATTTCCAACATCACCAAAAATTTAAAAAAATTTTTAAATAAAGCTCCTGTCAAACGATAACCATTTTTGTTAAGATATAAAAAAGTAATTTTTTTCCAGATCGGACAATTTTTGCGACTCCCAGCGCTGCAACCACGAGGCCCCGTGTTTTTCTCTGTCACCAGATTGGAGCTCTAAATTTTGGAAAAATGTTTGTTTTTGACTGAGTTATGAATTTTTGAAAAAGGTCTGTTTTCTCTGCAGCGAATGTTATGTCCCTCTTTATATCGGTTCAGCTCAATGCTTTTCAAATTTGGTTGGTACCTGAAGTTTTCTTTGGATCAAGATTTTTAATGTTATTGTACGTATAAATGCTTTTAAAGTAGAATAATAAAAAAAAAACAAAAACAAATTGGCCTTTTCAGCCCTTGAAAGTACTTTGACCGAGCTTCTTATGACCAATTGTGTTGTGTGCCTTATTAAATGTTTGCACACAATTGACCGAAAACTGGACCCACATGTTTTATGCCGACTCCGAACGGCTAAAGTTCATGTTCTCAAGAAGCTTTACATGGCATTATTTACTCTCTGAGGTTTGCCATTGTCTACAGAGAGGTGATGACCGATCAGAAATTTTTATTGAAAAAAATTTTCGCCGCGGCTGGGGATTAAACCCGGGCTCCGAGCATGCTAAGCCACACACTTTACCTGCATGCCACGGTCACCACAATTGCAAACCATAAAGTAGAATTCGATGGAAGACAGAGTTTTTCGATGGGAAGACATAGCTACAGTCCAAATTCTATGATTTTATTGTAAAGGGTTTGCTATGATTTTCTCTGCAATTAGGTTTGTGTAAGAATAATACGCTTCACTCGACTTAAAATATAATTTTATGAACATTTTCCCAAATAGTTTTCATACTTCATTCCTGATATTGAGTGAATTCCTTATAATATATTTAGGTTAGTTTGTTGATTCAAAACTTGTGAAAACTTTTTGTCGAACCATGGTTCTAAAGTTTGTCTCTTTCTTTATATTTGGAACATGCTAGCGACAGACATCACAACTCAGTTTGTTTTCCATCGCGTACAAGATTCTTTCGAGCGTATTATAAGATTGAAGCCGCAAACCAAAATACGGATGGGACCTTATCATGTGGCTTTTGTCCTGGTAAGTCCACAATAGACCAGATTTTTGCACTACGCCAAATCCTGGAAAAAATCCACGAAAATCAAATTGACACCCACTTTCTCTTTGTTGATTATAAAGCTGCGTTCGATAGCCCGATTCGGGATTGCGTGTACGCAACAGAGTCTGAGTTCGGTATACCTGCAAAGTTGATAAGACTCTGCAGTATGACGCTGAGCAATACATGCAGCTTCGTCAAGGTAGGAAATTACCTCTCCTATGTCTTTAATACCGAATAAGGTTTCAGACAAAGCGACCCGGTATCATGCGATCTCTTCCATTTCAAGGGCAGGGATTTATCGCAATGGTACCATATTCTATAAAGGTGTCCAGTTCTTTGCGTTGATGATATACATATTATCCGCCGATGTTACCGCTGCTTTCGCCGTTTGCATAAAGGAATCAGCCAAAGTGGGTTTGACGGTGAACGTGGCCAAACAAAGTATATGCTGTCTGAAAATAGGGAAGCACGGTGTCTAGGCTTCCATGTAACAGCAGGAAAATATAACTTTGAAGTTGTCAAGGAGTTTACATACCTTGGCACCGCCGTAAACAGCAACAGCAATGTCAGCAATGTCTACGACGACATTAACTTAGTTCAGCGTATAACAATTCAGCGACTACGTTGGCTGGGTCATATCTATCATATGTATGAAGAAGGTGTTGAGACAAAAACCGAAGGTCGACGACGAAGAGGAAGAGCATGCCTCCAATGGATTGACCAGACCGAGGAAGCCCTGACCGGGCTTGGTGAAAGAAAGTCGGCCGCAACCCTACAACGGGTTGAAATGGTCACCTAAAAAGTTAATTAGTATTTTGTACATTGATATCATTAACGGTTCAAGTGATTCATGTAACTGGTTACTTGGCCAACGTTTATGAATGCGGTTTATGGAGATCATGCAAAAATTAATAATTATTGTGTACTTTTTGGTTCGATGCACCGAGCTACACAGAGATTTGGCAAGATAAGTTATCGGCATGAGAACTTAAAAAAAATGCTTTCAAAACAAGGTAAAATGAAAGGGAAAGTCGTGAGGTTCATACCTTCTACTTTCACACCCAGAATGAATTCTTTTAACATATGCATGTCATTGGGTGGAATGCTTTCTTTAGTCTTCTCTAGAAGTGCTTCTTGAATTTTTCAATGGAAGATTTCTTTGAGGCCTTCAATGAAAAGATTCTAGTAGGTATTTTCCAGAAAAACTTTAAGAAGGCATTCCATGATTCAGAACACATGAGACAAAATGCTCATAAGAAAATATTTTACCATTGCCGTGTGCAATATGCTATGGAAGTATTCTTGGAAGCTATTCAAATAGCCTTTAAGAAGTTGGTGAGAATGCCTTCTGAAAGCACTTTTCGATAAGGCTGAGGAGAGAAACACAATTGAATTTTAACAATATCTTTTGGAAGCAGTGTATCTAAGAATGCATGTCAAGCTTGTACCAAAAATTTTGCTTGGATATTGTATGGTTTTGAGCATGTCAAAAATTAAAAAAAAAATTGGCTATTTCAGCCCTTGCAATTATAATTATCGGTAGTATATAACAATGTTGTCTAATTTACAGTCTAAAACAAATCGTTTTGCCAGAAAGCAATGTTAGAAAAATATATTGATAGTGTCTGTGTTAAAATATATTACAAACTAAGCTTTCATACACATATTTGTTTTTCACTCACGCTGCCTGCCATCTTAATGCCATTTCGATGCTGCTGCCTTGATTTCTCCCCCATTGTTGGCCATTGCGCAATCGCACATAATAGCACTGAGCTATTTCTTATTTCTAGAGCATCTTGTCTGTGCAATCCGCCTAGTCGCCCATATAAGGATAAATCGGTCATCTTCAGTTTCCACAGTAACTGTTTTTAATTTTTTTTTTTACTGCATGTTCAACGCTATTTAAAAAGGCAAACGATGACAGCGATGACAGGCAGCGACTCCAAAGAAATACTGACAGCGGTGATGCAGGAGGTAAATGAAATAAATCAAACTGACTGCCCGGTTGACTAACAGCCGCCTGCATAAAGCTGTCTGTCTGTTGGTCTGGATGGCTGAATGGCTGGTTGTTGTATGTGTTGTACCCGCGCACATGCAGCTGAAGATATTCACATGAAGATAAATGTGTTGCGCATGCGCGTTGTCAGCTACTTGACTGTGCGTGGCATGCGACTGTTTGCGATGCGCCGGACCACATAACTTACGCGTTGCAAATTGCCGTCGCCACAAAACCAAAAATGATGAAGGTGCAGATACTTGTGTTTGTTGTGGCCGTATCTTTTGAATGTGATTTAAAGGAAGACAAGTAAGACAGTTAAAAATTAAAAAACAAAAACAAAACAAACAAAAAAAAAAAACAAGACAGAGAAAGTATGCATTGAAATATGCGTGAATTTAGTGAATTATTGAAATTGCATTGTTGCTTTGTTGCAAAAAATATCCCGATACAAGATAAGATACTACGACAACAGCAATAACAACAACAACATAAAAGACCTCATTGATTTGGTTCAATTTAACAACAAGCGTTGGCGAGAAAATGAAGTATGCCTTGAATGTTGTTTTTTTGTGCAGGCCAAAAGTGATTTCTTTTAATTTAACTGTTTTTCTTTGTTTTTTTTTTTTAAGTTTTTGCATTTGTGACCGAATCATCGATTTTCATTGAAATCACTGAATAACTAAAAAAGAGTAGCAAGTTTTGTTTTTTTTTTGTGCTGCATTTTTTGACAACAATCTTTGACAGCCGTCAATCATGTCTTGATGCGATATGTAGATGCAGTCAATCAGTGGCTTGTGTGAGAAACATTTTGCAGACTCTTAAAAATGCATTTTTAAACTTTTATCATTGAATGCGAGAGGCGAATAGGTATGAATATCATAGTTTTTTTCCAATGATCGCTGCAGATAGCAGAGTGAACCATAAAGAGCGTTAACAGTGTTATAACAGAGCTTGAAATAGCTTAACAGTGATTTGGAATAACTTAAGATTTTTACGTTCAAAGTTTATGAGTTATGATGAAGTCATTATTTTTATTGATGACTCTTCAAAATGTTGGTGCTTTTGTTAAGATACTCAAATATTCAAGTGCCTAGCTAAGAGCAGCTCTAGATCATGAGAGTTTTTAGAAGTTTTTCGACAGCTATGCTTGTGAATTACACTTCAATCTTAACAATGATTATAATAAAAAATTCTTATAGTTTTATGCGAAAATATAAAAAAAAGCTTAAAAACTTGAGTTGTTAATAAAAAATTGTTAACTTAAAATTTTATATAAGCCATATGAGCAACCCACACCCTGTAAGCGCTGCACTTTGCTCGCTCTCAACTAATCAGTGCATAATTGCCACATTTAACATATTTACTTCAAGTTTTTTTTGCTAAATGCAACTTTCAAATTTAAAACAATTATGCAGCACTGGTGAAAAAACAAAAAAGGCAGCCAAATAATTTAAAATAATACGCCCGCGCACCATAAAAGGCAAGATTACAACACAGCAAAAGTAACAGCATCAGTAGCAGCAAAAGCCACCAAAAACAAACAATAACAATAACAATGAAATCGTGTAAAAAAAAACCAACAATTACTTTATTAAAGCCAAAAAGCTACCCTTTTCAAAGTAAAAAAAAAATGCGAAAAAAAACAGCAAGAAAAAAATTTTAAAACAGTAGCATCTAAAAACTCGCTTAAAGTGCAGTCAGTGATTTATGCATTTTTTGTCGGATTCTCCGATCAACTGATTCAATATTGACAGCAAGCAAACTACTGTCTTCGACTTTCTTGCACTGCCTGCAGCGGCCATGACAGTTCCGCGGTAAAATGTTAATTGCACGCAAATGTTAACGGTTTTTTTAGTTCGCTTGCTGTCCAAATTTTCTTTCAAAACTTACCAAATGAAGTTTCATTGAATTTTAAATTGCATTGATTGCATTTGTAGGGCAAACAATTGAACGACGACAAGATGTCGTCACCTAAATTGGAAGGTGGAGGTGATATTTGTGGATGCACAGTATGTAGCAGAACAAGAGCAGTGCCAACGTGAAAAAGTAGTCATTGAGGCAGAAGTGAAATCTGTAACAATTTATAAAATTGTAACGGAAAAAAATCTTTACTTAAAATAATTTTTGTTTTCAACAACAGTGAACCAAAAGAGTATACAATAATTATGAATTTTTACATGAATCATGCATAAGGCTTTCAATCCCGGGTCTTAACCCCTTATTGCCCAAGGTCAGAAAAAAGCACTATTTATAAGTTTTTGTTACATATTTTTGAAGTGAAACTTCTTTGGCGGCGAGTGAAATTTCAAGGTCATTTTTCGTGACGCTAGGCTAACGTTTTCAATTAATATGAAAATTAAAAAAAAATTATTGCCGCTGCCAAGAATTGAACCCCGAACATCGTTGCTTATAATAACAAAATGTTATTAAAACTGAACACGTAACATAATGAAAATAACATTAACTTTAGATTAACATAACATTACATTATTAACATAACCGTAACATTAATTTTCATCCTACAAGTATGCACGGAAAAAAAAATAGAAAAATAGCTAAAACAGGAGCAGAACGCGTTCGTGAATATAGAGAGCGAATTAGAGCTCTTAAGAATACAGCCGCTGCTGGGTCTGCAACTAATGATGAAGGTAAGGTGATTGCAACAACGGCTGAGTTTCAAAATGCATTTTTACGAAACATCAGTGTATTTTGGTGAATCTACAAAGAATCAATCCCCAAAAACACACTGATGCATCTCAACAAAATTTTAAAGCCAACCAAGTTGATGTACTCAACAATCAACGTTCGCTGCTTTATGAGGCCCTCTATCAACATAGCAATTATTATGATCAGGAAGCAGGAGGTAATAATGAACAAGATTTGCCTCTGCTTTCGGAGGCTCCTTCAAAGAGTACTATGCAAATGCAATCCAGCATTCAAAAAGTAACAGTGTTGAGAAGACATTCGAAAGCAACTAAAACACCAACTGAACTAAAACAAGTAACGAAAATAACTGTTATTTTACAATTTTCAAATGAAAAAAAATGGTCGAAAGACTTTTTCAAATATACCATTATGTTACAAATGTCCTCAGCCTCACGAATATTAAGTCGCTTTTAAATTTGAAACTGATTCTTTAAAAGTTAATTTCTTGCCTAGCTAGTATATTTCGAGGAAAAATAAAGGTTACTTTTGACTTTTATTTTATCGGTCAAAAATAGCAGTTATTTTGTGACTTTAATTTTTTCGGTCAAAAATATCAAGCAATTTGTGTTTTCTTAAAGGCCGCTTGACAGATTGAACTGTTGACACCATGTGAAAATGTCTCACCGATGAGATGAAAATAATAATATCAAAATTTTTTTATCGGTAAAATGACTTGAACAAATATAAATTACCTGATATTTTTGACCAAAAAATAAACGGCAGAAAATAACTGTTATTTTTGCCCAAAAAAACTATAAGGCACAAAAAACTGTTATTTTTGTCGGAAAAAATAAAAATTAAGAGATAAAAGTTAATATGTGACACTTTCGACAAAAATCATATTCGGTACGGTCCCTGGATGCAAATATTGAATCAACAAATTATTATTCCATTTCGTATTGATTGAATTTCTTTTCAGATACTTTCGCTCTCTATTTCACACTAAAATCTCTCTTATTTCTTACTGTTAAAGAAGTTTCACTTCTGCCACGTGTACGTTGCTACACGCGAGTTTTTTTTGATTTGTTTCTTTATTTTAAGTATACATAAAAAGAAAAATTTCAGTTCCAGGATACCTATATATGTAAAAAGGATATGGTACTTATCAGTACCGTCGGGCTGTGAAGAATATTTAAACTGCTATACCATGATATGCGACAAAACAGTTTTTCTTGTTGTTGCAACATAAAAATACTTCGCAGTGTTGGGATTTGGAACAAGGTTTTGACTGAATTTTTTTAATGCTGAACATCTCGCATCTTCCACGGTTTCCAGTGAATATGGCCCAGTGAACTCCCAGATTTCCTAACCGAACATCTTTTAGTACGGACTCCTTTTTACCCCAACATTTTTTGTTTGGCGGCGTTGCCGCGTGACTCAAACTTCGTTTGCTTGATCCGACATCCTTTTGTGTCATTAATCCTTGTGCAATCGAGCGTTTGTAATCCAGCAAAAAAATTTTTTCGTGAGTTTGACAGTAAACGATACAGGAAGTAATTAAATTCATCTCCAAAAGCCCCAAAATAATCGGTGACACCATTTTTTGGATCGTCTTTCTATCCCGTATGCACTTCGCAACTGATCTGATCTAATCCTTAACAACAGTTGGACATTCAACATTTATTTGCTGCCCGCTTCTATCTCTTCTCTGAACTGTGGTTTTCTCAGTGCCATGAAAATTAGAGGTCAATAATATTGACTTGTTATCTTTTCATTTGTAAAATATGATACCGTTTGTTGTTACCCTTGAATCAAAATCACCTCTCTTCATTTGTTTGTCAGATTTTAGTTTTAATGGAAGTCCTTTTTGAATTGTCCTAATTGTTCTTCATGCGAATACTTTCTTCGCTTTGAGAAATTCTAGCAGCTTAATAGATGTGAAGTAATTGTCAAAGTACACGTATATACTTTGACCCCTCTCGGCTCTCCTAGTTGAAATCATTCGCATTTTTCTTCAACGGTTTTGTCTTTTCCTTGGTATATTGAAAAGTTTTTAATATATCCATGTTGATCAGCTAAGCACCATATTTATAACAACGTTTAATTGGTGTCATGGGGCAATATTGTTTAATGGCTCTTCTACCCTTAAAAAGAACCATGGATACATCAACGGATAGTTCCTTTGTGCCATGATACACCTGCTGAAAGTGTTAATCGAGACTATAGATCATTGGGCGAATGTGAAAAAGGCGATCTTTATTGTTAATGAGGATTTTGGAGTTGTCATACACGTGTAAAAACCGTAGTATTGAGTCAAATCTCTGTCGTGTCATCGTTTTCGAAACAATAGGAGCAGCCAAATCTTCTCTCATACTCCAATAATGACGCCAACTTGGGCATTGATTGTAACCCATAAAGAAATTGATGCCAATAAAAGAATAAAATTAATTTTTTGTTAAATTTAGTGTTTTGATTTTTTGTAAGTACAGCGTAAAAATTTGATTGAAATATGACTTCCTCAACAACAGTTTCGAGAAAGACCATGAAAAATTCAGTTGGCGAATTCATGTTTTCGAAAAAACCAGCTACTGGCTCCCTCCGGTAAATTAAAGTCTCCAATATCGGTCGACTTCTCTATTTTTTTCCGTGTCGTCTACTTTCTGGTTTTTCAGATAAATCCATGTTATTGTCAACTTCAATATTTATATTTTCAAGTAAATTTCTTTTGCGAATTCCAGACATAATCACAATAAACTATAAAAAACTTATATTTCAATATACTATACAAAAGTCCAACGGTACTTACAAGTCCACAACAAGAAATCAGGTGCCACTAACAAACTAGTGAAGAAAATAAATTTTCTCGACTGAAAACCAGTAAATTAAATGTTGTTTATAAATATGTGCAATTTTTAATACATAAAAAAAAACAAATTGGCCATTTCAGCCCTTGAAAGGACTTTGACCGAGCTTCTTATGATCAATTGTGTTGTGTGTGTTATTAAATGTTTGCACACAATTGACCTACATGTTTTATGCCGACTCTGAACGGCTAAAGTTCATGTTCTCAAGAAGCTGTACATGGCATTATTTACTCTCTGAGGTTTGCCATTGTCTGCAGAGAGGTGGTGACCGATCAGAAAAATTTTTTATTGAAAAAAACTTTTCGCCGCGGCTGGGGATCGAACCCGGGCTCCGAGCATGCTAAGCCACACACTCAACCTGCATGCCACGGTCACCACAACGCTAAACTTCACTTTAAATTTTCATGTTTTTCTTATGGGACGAAATTTTGTATAATTTTCGATGATGGTATTTTAATGAAGCTCCCTACTTGTAATCCTTGCGATCACCGTGTTTAACTTTGGCCATCATGGCTTTAAATATCTCGTTAAAATTGCCATCGTTAAGACAAACGATGATTTACATATTTTTTTTGACCTAAGATAAGATCACCTAAAATAACATAAATATGGCCTTTTAAATGACAATTTTTGAGTTGAAATAATTTTTATAAAAAATTTAATTGTATGTTTCTTATAGAATATGTTATAAATTTAATGATATCGTTGTTGCATTTTGAAGTTTTTTTTAAGAAAACATGGAGAAATAATTTATTATTTATTTTCCATTTTCGAAATTTAATTTGTTTTTGCCACAAAAACAATACAAAAGACATGCTTAATAAATTTTAAAATCAGATTTTTAAATGAACAAAAACAAAAATTTATATATCTTGAAAAATATGTCTTAGAGACAACACTAACGCAAACAATTTACATTTATGCAAATACTTATTTTATTTATCCTAAGACGTATTTTTTTTTTGCACTAACAACGCATTTCCTTAAAACAATATTAAAAAAAAAACAATAAGAAAATATAAAATTACTAGTCAGAAAACCGTCTTTTACAATCATCGAACCCAGACCACCATAGCTATCGCATGAGAGTCGATCGCATGACCAACGCGCCATGCTATTGCATGCTAGAAAGAGTGAGCAAAAAGTAGACAAGATACAAAATACTGGCACGATCTGTGTGGTGAGGAAAATATTTTTTAAGCAAGTTAACATTTAAACATAATTTATGTTCAGGCATGGATAATTTAACTATGCGTTATTTCAATAAGTGTAGTTTCAACTGCAACTATGTGTAGGTTATATAAAAAAAGTCCAAAAAACTTCCTAAATCGAAAAAAAGAGTGCTCGATTTGGCGTGGATATATTAGGGAGTCCCTTATATGACCATTTATTTTTTTTTTTTTTTTGTAAATTCCAAATGCATACTCTCTACATTTTTATAAAAGCTAAAACATACTCAAATATGAAATTTTAGCTTTCTAACAGGATCGCAACCCGTTAGTTGCTTAGACTGAGCTACATAGTACATTAAAAATTTTGTTTCGTCCTGATATTTCTATCTTATAACTTATATAAATGAAACAAATTAAGTGAATAAGAGTTAATAAAATAAAATAAAATCAATATTTATCATTATTTAGAAACATTATAAGCCAAGGTAGCTTCGTTTTAAAGTGGTGTTTTTACAACCGGGATAGAGATTTCTATGCTCCAGGACACAGCGCAACAAGAATTGTTTCTGATTTTTTTCAACCGTGATAAATCCGTTGAAATCTTCAATTAATTTGAGATTTACAATTTTCATACGAATTATTCTTTTTTTAGTTTCTAGAAAAACAGTATTATCAGTATTATAAAGAAAACTGCCGTCAATCTGCAGTCGAGATAGGAATTGGTTACTCTTTTCCGATACGCCTTCAAAAAGCACAAATCTTGGTTAGGTGCTTTGGCCACCAGGTTTTACGAACAAAATGATGCTAAGTAAGCAAACATCTTGGGGGGCATTTTTTCCTTCGGAATCAGTCCGTATTGTGACTCAAAGAAACATCTTTTTTAAGAATAGATTCGGGGATATCGGATTTAATTTTCTCTGTGTATCTCCTGCCAAAAACACTACGCATAATTAAACAAATTCCATCTATTCCAAATATTTTTCCATCCCAATGGACTGTAACTACGTCATGTACATTGTTCTGAAAGTCAGTTTTTATTGCTTCTGCCCTGGATTTTTCGGCTGAGTATGAATTCCTAAGTGGTGACCGTGGCGTGCAGGTTAAGTGTGTGACTAAGCACGCTCGGAACTCGAGTTCGATCCCCAGTCGCTGCGAAAATTGTTTTCAATAAAAAAATTTTTCTGATCGGTCACCACCTCTCTGCAGACAATGGCAGACCTCAGAGAGTATGATGCCATGTAAAGTTTCTTGAAAACATAAAACTTTAGCCGTTCGGAGTTGGCATAAAACATGTAGATCCACTTCTCGGAAAATTGTTTGTAAACATTTAATAACACACAACACAATTGATCATAATAAGCTCGGTCAAAGTCCTTTCAAGGGCTGAAATGACCAATTTGTTTTATTTGTTTGTTATGAATTCGCTAAATCAAAGATTTGTTTATGGGGAAATCATCGCTGCGCAAGCCGAGATCTTTTACGATCGCTGGAATAACGAAGTCTCATGATTACCTGTTTATGAATCCTGTGTTATGAGATTCTTTGTACCTCTGTTTGAAGTTTTTTTCAGGGAATTCAAAATTAGTTCTCCGTCCAAATCTTCTGGACATTCCAAGTCATTGGTAGTAGAAGTATATGCAACAGCTGATATTCCTTTCCTCTTCTTCCAACCGTCTTTGCCAAGCTCTTTCTCCTAGGCAATTTTTTGGAAACACCACCTGTACTCCCGGTCTACCTGGCTCTCTCTGATTCTTTAAAAATACTTTGTCTTTCTCTATTTTCATTCTCTCTTAGGCATCAGCATGTGCGATATCAAATAAGATAACATGATAAATTTTAAAATTATTTTCGTTTAAAATAACATTTATGTAAAGTTACATTTACAATTACAATTACAATTAAAATTACAATTTTTTTGCAGCTCTTTTCCAAATAAAATATTTTTCAATAGGTTTGTTCAAGCAGTTTTGAAATGATTTTGTAGGAAATCTAGCTTTTTCCCAAAATATAATGCACTCTTTGACCACAAGATTTGCACTTTCACTGACAGCCAGCTTTACTTCGTGAATATTATAAAATAAAACAGGGAGAACTTTTTGATTGGATGGTAATTTTGCACTATTAATTTGATACTTTTTTGAACAAAGTAATAAAAGTAGCAAAAAGAGTGTTCAGGAATCAAATGATCGTCAGAATAATAAACTTTCGTAATAGAGTTCATCAAACGAAAAAAAAAACGCCTTACTTTCAATTAAAGTTTAATATTGAAACTCTTATGCAATTTTTCACAGCTATACTAGGTTTTTGATACTAAAAATTAATGTCAGTCCATAGAAACCATTAACTTTTGCTCAGCCGCTTAAAGTCTCCTGTGAATATTTTTGAAATTAAGATGGAATTTTGGAATTTGCAATTTTGAATAAAATTAAATTAAAATTTAAACAAAACAATTTACTAGAATATCAAGAGAGAAATGCTCGTTGACAGCAGCTCCCTTGGCGCTCATCAGCAACCTCATACTTATCGGTATCAGTTTCAGCACTCTTGGTCAACCACCAACAACACTACTTTGGGACAATTAAGAAAGAAAAAAATTCTGTTTCTGGCCAAAACAAACAAGCGAATGCAAACGCAAGAAATTGAAACTTTTTGAGAATATTTATTTTGGCCCAAAGACAAACTTTAGACGACGCGTATTAAAAACGTCTCAAGTTGTGGCTGACATTTTTTATGCGACGCTGTTGTTTTATTATTGTTGTTGTTCCTGTTGTTGTTGTCACAAGCGCTTTAATGTTGATTTGATAGCACCGAGGGGCACAGAGAAAATAAAGTCAAAGCAATAGAAAACCAAAATGAAAAGCAGAAAACACAACAACAACAAGCGTAGCCAGGAAGCATACTCGTAATGTTGCTTAATAGCAACTTAAGTGCTACTCGACAACAAAAACAAAAAGCAACAAGAGCAGCAACAACAACATAATGGATTAAGGTAGCTTCATTTGTTTAGCTTAAATATTGAACTAAGTTTTATTTAGCTTAAAAAATATCTCAAGTTTAAATATATTCAAAGCTGCTTTTTTAAACAAATTAATATTTAAACAATGCTGAAAAAATGGATACTTTTTTAATTAAGAAGATAAAAATAATAAGATAATTAAGTAGGTAAGCAGCAGCAGCCTCAGCTGATATTTTAATTTATTTAACTAATGTTTAAGTCAAGTTATGAAAGAAACCAACTTGGTTATGGAGCTTAAAAAAAGACTGTTACTAAGCGTGAAAAGCTTTCCAGTCAGTACCTGCAAGGTAGTCTAACACAAACACTGCCTTCAGAGTTTATCTACATGCACAATAAACACTTAAATAGTAGAGTGAAAAAAAAAACATGATAAAACAAAAACAGTGTCAAGTTCACTTTCAATAGCATTGCTTCTTGCCACCCAACATCGTGTACAACCTTCAGTCAAAGCCAAATAGTTAAAAAGCAAAAACTTCTCATAAATTCTTGCAATATTTTTGACGCGTGTGGGAAAAACCACGTTTTTTTACCGCATTTTCCACACATTTTCATAGCAAGCAAAGCATTCACTCTGCAAGCTTTGCCTCAACGCCCTACCGTCAGCCTTCATCACAGCTCGAGTGGTCTTGAAACCCACTTCAAATGTGCTCTTGTTTTGATTTTTAAGCTTCATTAAACTACAAATGAAAAACCAGGCCCCATGGTTTATGTTTTGCTTTTATTTTTATTTGTTTTGCATAATAAATCCCACTGGAATTTATTTTTGGTTTTTTTATGTTCAGATTTTATTTGAAAAGAAAAATAAGAAAATTTATGTGTGTGAGTTTTTTTGCCTTTTAACCGTGTTGCAATGTGTGAAAACGTGTTCAGGCGCACGTTCCATTGTAGCAATGTTGTATGTTGGCGCTGTTGTTGCTGCTGTGGCTTAATTTTGGTCGATCTCCTGAGGGAATAGCGAGCAAGGAATCAATGACAACAACAACAACAATCACAGCATGTATAACATTTTTACCCTTTGCTGCTTTTTTTATCGGTTTAAGTAGCGGTTTTTACTTTTTGGCTGACATTAAGGTAACTTTTAGGCCATTCGGCAGGAAAAGTAGAGTTGTTTATTTGCTAAAATATTAGATTAAGCTAACCATGCTTTTCTATAAGGCTTAATAGAGAAATGTTTTAATATAAAAGCCAACTCTTGGCAATAAGTCTTGATAAAATCCAAGATAAAACCTTCGAATAATATCTCTTTAAGAAAATTATACGTAAGTTACGTAATTATAACGTAAGGTGCAAAATAATCTACTCATGGGATGTGTAAAAAACGTTTTGATTTACATTGAGTTTTAACAATTTTGTATTACTAATAAAAAGGATCTCAATATATATTTAAAAAATTTCAACAAGATATGTTGTTTTTCTTTCAAAAAATTATATTTTCCAATACATTTGGGCATCTCCCAGTGGCACGGACGCGACATTCACACGGTTTTAATTGCTCGAAAAAAAAGAAAGAAACAAAAAGAGCCGATATGTATTTTAAGCGTTCTTACGCGATGAAAGAGTGCTAAATTTTTTAAAAATATTGGCAAGATTTAGCACGAATTAGTACAAAGTAATAAGCAATTATACAATGGAACGGACGCGACAAAAAACAGAAGTTTTTTTAAGCTCGTATATAAATATGCAAAATTTAGCTAATTTTGAGAACTTTTTTTTTATATAATATACATATCAATGGAGGTCAAAGGATAACTTTTCTTCGTAGACTTGTGAAATATGAGAATTATCTCTTAATTTTTTTTTAAAAAAATAAATATAGTACGAATACGCACGCGACATCATGGACGCGACAAATTTTTCCAACAGTAGTAAAATACAGTAAAGATGTTCATTATAAATTTTAACAAAAATACATCATAATAAGTTGAATTCAAATTACATAGCAGTAATACTAATCAAAATAAAAAAAAATAAAGTTAAAAGCCGTTAGAGTGCTTTATTTTAATGTTTTTCTTCACTTTTGGTGGACCTTTTTTGGGAGATGCCCATATAGTTAGATATTAGATTAATGTAAGGCAGGAGAAAAGTGAAAAGAATATATTTTATATTTTCATGACTTATTTTATATATGAAGAATTTGAAATAAAATTTTGTATTATTTGGTGACCCATAATATCGAAAACTTAAGGGGACGTGACACCTTCAAAAAAATTTTTTTAATGTTTTAAAATGCTCATAAGTTGAAAAACAATAAGATATCGTTTCGAGAATTAAACTTATTTTAAGGTACAAAAATGACACTAAAACTTAGTTTACTAGATTTTTTTTTATTTAAAGCTATATTTCAAAATAAGTGTATTTTTATCGTATTATATATTAATTCCCTTAATTCATTTTTCTCTCTCCCTCTTTTCTATTGAATTCCCTTAATTTTGATATCATGATTTGCTTTCATAATTCATTTTGACATTCTCCGAGAGGAACAATTAAAATAAATTAAAATAAGCGAATAAGACATAGAGTCATATAATGCTTCATATGACTCTTAGTATTGCACTTGAACCAAAATGACATTCTCATTCCTTACATATGACTATATAGCTTGTTTGCTATCATGTTCGCTATCAACTTAAATTGTTCCTCTCGGAGAATGTTTATGTTTTGGTAATAAAATTAAGAGAGTTCAATGCTGAATATGATTTTTTTTAATATAGTCTTAGGCCCGCTAACTGATCTCCGAAGTTTAAATTCCTTGACCTCAGATTTCGTAAACAGAGTTTAAATTTTAAGCTCAGTTAAAATTATTTTCGTAACTTATCTCATTTTTATCGGCAGTTTTATTAAACTCTGTTTAAAAATTTAAACTGAGATTAAAAACCATATTTGAGCGGCACTGTAGTAAAAATTCTACAACTTTGACGTAGAACATCAAAATATTTCAAAAATTTTTGATAAAATAATGAAAATTGTCAGTTTCATGGGAATATTTTTTTTTTCAAAACATAAAATATGTTTGTTTTTTGTTTATTGTTTTGATTTTTTTGAAGTATGATTTTTTTATTTTTTATTTTTTGTTTATGATTGAGAATATTTTCAATGTTGTCAGAGAATTTTTGACAAAATCTAAGTTTAAATTTTTTAAACCTAGAATTTCTGTTTAAATTTAAACTTGCCTCACCAAGTTAAACTTAGATTTTTTGAGATGAGGTATCGGCGTTAAAATTTAAACTGAGGTTAAGGAATTTTAAACTTTGTTTAAGCTAAACTTTGTTTAAAATTGAGATCAGTTAACGGGGGGGGGGGCCTTAAATATACAAAAATTCTTATAAAAGTCAAAATTTTTAACAAAAAAAAAATATCAAAAATTTTACTTTGAACCAAAATATGCCAGAAAAGCTATTTATATATTATATCAGAAGGGTTTTTTTTTTGCTCTGCGTTAAGTGGTTTGGATTCCAGAGCATAAAACAGGATCAAAGTCGTAAAAACACTAAGTCCGAAATCACAAAAAATCTGAGGCCATTTAAAAACAAAAAATGCACTTTCATAACGAGGGAAAAAAGCTTAAATAGTAAAGCTTAAATTAGCTATCAAAGTTCTTGTGGCATAACCTCTATTAACCAGTGTTATTAAATAAACACTTATTTTCGTCGTTGCTCTAAACTTGTCCATTAATGTTTCTTTTCTAAAAATATTTGTCCCAATTTTAATTAAATTTGAACAAATTTTTACTGCCCAACCATAAAATGGATTGTAGCGTTAAAGCCACCGGGTAATAATTATATGCAACGCCGTTGTGTTTTTGTTGTATTTTTGTAAGCACTCATTCAGCCATTAAAAACCAACCTGAAGTTGAATAAAAAAGTAAGCGTTACACTTATCCATGATATACAATTCTTTGCAACGATATTGCATTTTTGTTGCTTCGCTACTTGATCCATTAAAATTTGACCATAGATGACCATAGGATTGTACGATTTTGATAAAATTTTGAAATCTGATTCAATGGGACCATAGAAGATGATAGTAGAATAAAATTTGACTAGCGCACACACCTCTTTATAACATGAGTGATAATTTTATTGCTTTTTCTAACGCACTATTTACTTAATATGCCCAGAAATTACAAATATTATTATTTTAACATGTCATCATTATTGCGCATGTCTTATAACATTTAATAAATTTATAATTCAATTTGTATATTTTAGGAATCTATGGAATTGTCAATTTAATTTTGTAAAAAATAATGTATTTCTGCTGATCAATAAATATAAAATCAACTCACTTAACTCGTAATACTTTGATTACATAATCAAAACATGTTTGCACGGTCGCAGGATCTATGAACAAAAAAAAAAAAAAAAAAAAACAAAAAAAAAAAAAAAGGTGTCTAGGTGTCTTTAGTTTGTACCAACTTCACTTGATATGAAAGCTATCTAAGCATAATCTATATGCAAAGTTTCTTCAACTGATTCATAGTGCACATTATCCATGAGCAAATTGGTGATACATATATCTTACACTAGTTACGTATAAATAATGATTTTATCTTGCTCTGAATTTATGCACACAAATGTTCATGTTATGATCAGTTGCTCTTAATCGATATATGTGAGCAAAAAGCGCATAAATTATGAGTATAAGGAATATTGTCTGAATCGAATTCTCTGCTTGTATAAGATTCCATTTGATGATATGGTCACTTCATATCAAAAAGCGTTTTATATTAAGATAAGTGCCATGAAACTTTACATTTTTGGAAAATATTCATCGATGAGAAGGTGATGAACCTGTTGGCCACTTCCACCAATAAAAATTCCACTATCACCGATTGTCTATTATTGAAAACACCTATTTGCGAAATGAAAAAGTTTATGTGTACTATATCATACTTATGGGTCAAATCAAGAATCGTTTGGATGAGAGCTGATAAAAGACTGCTTATCAGAGGATGGATTGAAACGAATCAATAAATTTTTTTAACGTGGGCGATGTCTACTATTACCGGCATTCGTGTAAAATATGCATAAAAAGAAAACCAAAATTGCCTTTGTCATAAGTATAACAAGTCGCCATCGATATCTCAACACGATTTCTTAGTGGAGTTGGTGAGTCGATTATGATAAATTCAATTATCACTATCCTGATAGAACACTGACTACCTGTTCACAACTAGCAATGTGTTACGATCGTATCGATCATTTCATCGGAAAGCTCAATACTAGTCATAGTTGTCCCCAATGCGGCGACAAAACTAAACATGGTTGTTTGAAGTGCCAGGCGAACTTGCTTCCCGGCCTTTGCTTACTTAATTACTAACGCGGTGTAAACCAGATAAGACTAAGGTAAGAGAGTCTCAATGATGTGTATATATTTTAAAAACTTCATATTTCTTCAATAGAGAAACAAAAAATTCGATTTAAATGCGCTTTTTATTTACTTCTGACAACATGTTTCCTTATACCCAAAAAATAGGTATTTTTGGTAAACATCACCATGATCGGTTATTCAAATACCTAATACCATCAAACCAGGTGCATTGAGGACATTACAGGGACAGGTGTGCGTTTTTCATTAGACTATTTTTCTATTTTTGGCAGCATTTTTCTGTTCAATTTCTGACAAGTAAAAAACTCGAATTTCACCTGTTTGCTTATACTTTTTATATAACATTCACGGTAAGACACTTCGAACGCAGTTCTAATGCAAAAAAACAAAATTTATGTTGTTCTTCTCTCTCTTTTCGAATTTCTTTTTTTATAAGAATAAAGTTGCCCAAAAAACTGCTTTGTTTAAATTAATTGTATTTCGTTTTTTTAAGTTTTTTTTGTCTTTTAAAACTTTAAAATGCGGAATTGATTGATACTATAGTTTAAGAGTTGAATAAACACGTAGGTTGATCATTGATCACTTCATTTTTGGATTTTTAATTTTTTAATGAACTGTTAAAAAAATATTTGATTGATAGCATAGTTATAGTTGTGGGCATTTTATTAATTAGCCGCATAATAATTTGGCTTAATAGTTTCCAAAACAATAGTAGTTTTATTATTAATACAAAATATTCCAAAAAATAATTGTGATGTTTTCTAAGATGAAAATGTAAACAATACTATTTAAGATCTTTAAATGACAGGTTGACGCATCGCAGTCTATTTTCGTAAGTTAAGTAACAAAAAACTTCAATATTTTATAATTAACTGAGACTTAACAAGATTTCAATTTATGTGAATAATAATGCGAATAACTAATAACGTTGACAATTTACGGATCACATTAGACTGTTTTTCACTGACTGATGCTTTCAAGTTTCAAAGCAGTGCTTAAACGGGAGAGGAAATGTTCCTCGCAATAGCTTATTAGAAGTTCAATTACTACTTGGAAGGTATAGAAAATTATATAAATTTATAATTGATCAGCATTACCTCTTGAGTTGACTTTGCTCTTTCCATCCATCCGTCTGTCTATTTGTCTTTCTGTCGAAGCGATTTCATCCATAATTTCAGAACTATCGTAATAAAACTCTTCAATATCGAATTTTATTTATTTTTCTCTATAAACTAAATATACTGTTTATTTTTGTCAACGCTTTTTAATAAAATTATTATTTTTGTGACTAAACTAAAATCACTCGATCACTGTTTTCTATTTCAAAGTAGAATTGAAAATGTTTCTCTTTCATAATAGCTTAAGCTGTTAAACTCAATCACAATATATCTTAATTCTAAAAATTGGTTAATAAAATGTTAATTAATTAATTTACTACCAAAAAACATCATTCGTTAATTGAACATGATTTCAATGAAATTGTTGAAATCGATAAAAAGCATAAAATATATGAACTCAACTGATTTCTTTGCCGTTGACCTTAGCTGTTGCTGTGGCTGCTGTTGCTAGTGGGCGCAACCGCAAAGCACACCACATAACGTAACCAAGATCGTGTATCTGCTCTTGTTTGCAGTAAGCAACATCTCCTCATGCCGCCATATTCTGCCACAGTCGTCATCATCTACCTTAACAACTCTGTCACTCACACAGATTTTCAATAAAGATTGCTTCGCAAGCACGTTTACAACAAATTTTATCAATGAATTGGCTGCTGGTGGGCAGCGTGGGCGGCCGGCAATAAGCACATGACGACGACTGCGTCTGCGGTTGCCACTCAAAATGCAAATTATAGACAAAAACAACAAAAAAACAACAAAAACAAGAAAATTACATTCATTCATTCATGTTTTAACGTAAAAGTAAACGATCGGCGATCGGTTTGTGCGTGTGTGTCAGTGAGAGTGAGTTTGTATGCATTCGGTTGGAGTGCAAAATTTACACCATAAAAAACATTAAATTCTGCGGTGAGTGGCTCTGCCAATCGACCAATTGACCAGATAGCAGGTTAAGCGGCCAACAAGTGAGTTGCCGCTTAACTTGTCGCTTATTGTTGTTGTCGGTACGTCCGCGCGTTCGACATGATTTCAAACGTGGGCACATAAATGGCTAAGTATGTGTTTTTTTGTGTGTGTTTGTTAGCATGTCACGCGGAGTTTCTGTCAATGACGATGATTTTCGCCACAGCGAAGCAACAGCGGGGCGCCTACAAAAGCATGCCGATCGACAGTGAAGTTTAACCGCACGCAATGAAGCAGAGATCCGCATGCTGTGTGTAGGTCGGGGGCTATTCGTGCCCCTATCATAAAAATAAGCAACACTGGTTGAGAGACGTAGGAGCAGCGTTGCCGTTTTCACTTCGATCGAAGTTTTTTACTTCACTTTTATGTCAAACACTTCCACACTTCCTCTTTTGTGAAAACACTTCGATTTTGAGTGATTAAAACTTTTTTTAGTAATTAAGTATATTTGATTTTTTAACTTCATTTCACATCAAAAAATCAATAACATGGCATTCCTGTTGGTGTAAAGGAATTCATAACTTGTACCTTCTCTCACAGAGTTTTGTATTGGATGAGAGAATTTTAATGATAGTGGCAACACTCTGTTCGATTAAATACTTCTTGCAAAAGCGCACGTTGTGAAGGTTGTTGAAATGTAAGTTTGTAAGAATTAATTACTTCGAGGAAGACTCTGATATTGCAAGTCGTATTGCAGCACAAATGACTGATTCAAATGTGATATATTTACAATTCTTGTCTTATGCACTGAGTGCTGTTAATTCACTTAATTTAGAATTTCAAACAGAATCGCCTAGTTTTCATGAGTTGTTAAAATCATTAAAATGTTATTTCAGAAGTATTGTAATTAATTTTATTGACATCTCTGCCGTAGAATTTGATATAATTTTTTAAAATGATCTCAATACTTTTTGAATTAAGCCTTTGTTTGATATATATATAGGGCCTAGAGCAGAGATAAAATTTGATTCCTATGATATATCTGTAACAGATAAGAACGAAATTTTAAAAAGTTGTGTACAGTTGTATTACATTCGTACACTAATTATGAAAAGAGTCAATTTCAAATATCCAGTTTTGAGAACATTACAAATTTTGGATACAAGATCTTTTGCTAATAGTTTGGTGCCCCTCATAAAACTTTTTCCATAATCTCATCGAAGAAAAAGATATCGGCTGTCTAGAAAAGGAATGGCGTCTTTTAATATTAAATGATTTTTTTAGCTGAAAAAAGATTTGAAGAGCTTTGGTTCTACGTTTTTAAATTAAAAAGTGCCTTAGAAGACCTGATGTACCAAAAAATAAAAACTTTCGTAAGAGTGTTGCTAAGCTTACCGCACGGTGGTGCAGCAACAGAAAGAGTATTTTCACAATTAAAACTAATTAAAAATACAACTACAAATAAGTTAAAATTTAGCACCGTAAATTCGATAATGCTAATAAAGGACGACTTTCTAAATGATAATTTTTTAAATTGGAATCCTTAAACGAATACTTTATCGAATGTTTGTTATAACAGTGATATTTACTTCAGAACTTAAGAAATAGCTGCATAGAAAATAGAAATTAGAAATAGATATTTTTTTAACATTGTTAATTTATACATACATATAAGTGATTGAAATGTATTTCAGTATTTTCTTATTGAACGCGTATTTTCTTATTAAACTTTATTGATTGATTTTTATGAAAATATTTTTATTGATTTTTTTGTTATTAATTTTGAAATGTACCTAAATATGCTTAATAAACATTCATGTTAAAACAAAATTAATTTATTTTAACACTTAGAAATCTCTGAAAATACTTCCATCTTGTAGCCTATTTTACTTCGTTTTAAAATTCTCGAACGGCAACACTGCGTAGGAGTGAAACAAATTGTTGAACTGCTGATGCAGAAAAAAAAAAAATATAAAGAAGTAAGAAGCAGGAAGAGTCGAGTAAAGAGAACATCTTTGACAGTATGAAATAAAAAAATTTTTAAAATTTAAACCGAGCAATTTTAGTAACAAAATCACAGTCTGTAAAAAATGTGTTTTGATAGTAAATTATTTTTGTAAAAAATTAAAGTTTTAAAAATTTAAATTTGATTTAAATAAAAGCATTTAATTTCGCAAAGAATACAAATTTTAAAAACTTCAAAGTATTTAAAATATTTTTTGAGCAAAATTAAATTAAATTTATTGAATTCGAAATAAAAACAAAAAAAACAAATTGGCCATTTCAGCCCTTGCAAGGACTTAGACCGAGCTTCTTATGATCAATTGTGTTGTGTGTGTTATGAAATGTTTGCACACAATTGAACGAGAACTGGACCTACATGTTTTATGCCGACTCCGAACGGCTAAAGTTCATGTTCTCAAGAAGCTTTACATGGCATTACTTACAATCTGAGGTTTGCCATTGTCTGCAGAGAGGTGATGACCGATCAGAAAAAAATTTTATTGAAAAAACTTTTTCGCCGCGGCTGGGGATCGAACCCGGGCTCCAAGCATGCTAAGCCACACACTTAACCTGCATGCCACGTTCACCACGAATTCCAAATAATTTTAATAAATTACTCAAAATTGCTTAAATTTAATTAAGAATGTAATAAGGAATAAATAAAAAAATGTATTTTTTTCCGGGATAATTAATACATTAATATTAATTTATGACAAGAAACAAAAATTCTTGAATTTAATTTTAAATTAAAAATTTTCTAAATTTTTATTTAAATAGTTAATTATTTAATGAGAAATTTTAATTTATAATGAATTTCAAAAGCAACAAATACTTTTGTTTTTAGTGACTTATTGTTTTTCGTTTTCACTAAAATTGTTTAATTTGTATGTATTACAAATACTCGAATAAGTTATGTCATTCATTTATAATATATATCACTTTAAGGCTCTTTGTTATGATAAACTTAAAATGTAAAAGTGTTTTTTTATGGAAATTTTAAATTTTTATTTTGCTTAGAAATATAGATAATTTTTCGGATTTTTAATTTATTTCTTAAAAAAAATATCAAATTTTCCATCTTTTGTTTCTCAAAAATATAAATTTTTAATTATATTTCTTTTTCTGATTTTTATATATTTGTTTATAAGAAGGGTTAATTTTTTTTTATGTTTTATCCGATATAAAAATCCGTTTTTATATGTTTACTTTGCCGAAACTTTTTGGAATGTTTTGCAAGAAGAAAGCTCGGGGAGTCGATTTTTATTTCTGAGCAAAAATAATAAAAATCCAAAATCTAATAAAAATATTTTTTTTTCCTTACAAAAAAATAAAAATCAAAAATTTATCTTAAGTCTTGTGCAATAAAAAATAATAAAAAGAAGAAACAAATGGTTTAAATTTTTGATTCAGAAGATATAAAACAAAAATTAAAATAAAAAAATACCCCGTTTTTTGAAACAAAAAATAACATTAAAAATTGTTAAAAATATATAAATACTAGCAGGCCACAGTCGTCCGAGGCTTCGCCACGGACATTTTCTCTTTATCAATAATACCTTTGTATATTTAAAAAATTTCAATAATAAAAAACGTTAAAATATTAGCATATTATTTGTATTTGGAAGCAAATTATATATAATAGTTTAACTATAATAAAGTGAAGATATTTCTATTTTAATTATTTAATACTTCAGTATTAACAAAGTTTTTTGATTCATTGGCATTACCAGGAATAAGAAAAATCTGATTATCTGCTGTACCGACTCGTTTACCATAATCTACTTCTACGTTTTTCAAAGTTTTGTTTTAAATATTTATTATACTCCATCCGCAAAGCGTAGCGGGCACAATAATTTTATCACGAAATTTTTTTCACGACCATGAGTCGATTAAGCCATATTCGTCTGTCTATCTGTTCATTAGTTTGTCCACACGATTACAGCCGTGTCTTTATTGCAAATCTCTTTAAAGTCCATAATGAAATAATTTTCATGATTTGAGATTTGTCATACAGTGGTGCTCCACTTTTTACCATATAACAAAGCTAATAAATTTGTCAACTTGAAACAAATATCCTTACATTTTTTGTTTCAACTATGCACTCCAATAATGTTGAATTTTTGAACTTGTTTTAGGTATTATTAATTATTATTATTAAATGTTTAGAAAGCTGCTGGTTAAAATCTGTTCACACTCCAAATGAAAAATCCAAGATTATGTCAATACATTCCTATAATGTTTTTTAAAAAGGAAACCCTACAATATGTATATTAACCCGAGGGGACTATTTGAGAATTAGATAAGTAAATACATATTAATGTTATTACATATTCAAAAACAAACGAAGCGAGCTCAGAGAAGCAAATGTTGTTAAATAGAATACCTACAATTTCAAATGTTCGGAATATAGAGTCAACAACATTAAATAAGTGTTCCTTATATTGGGAGTTCGTTAAATCGGTGTTCGCTAAATTGGAGCACCACTATAATGCTTAAATTTGAAACATATACCCTGCAGTTGAAATTCAACAAAATTTT
Source organism: Tetanocera ferruginea (assembly GCA_958299015.1). Classification (NCBI taxonomy): domain Eukaryota; kingdom Metazoa; phylum Arthropoda; class Insecta; order Diptera; family Sciomyzidae; genus Tetanocera; species Tetanocera ferruginea. Next base: position 31,798,735 of record OY282642.1, on the reverse strand, counting down.
GTGAATACTTCCATAGAAAGTGATGTCACGAAAATATCAAAACCTTCATAATTTATACAAAAATTAATGTGTTTACTTGAAAGATCATACATAAGTCTTGTTTTCTTGATATATAAAACGTAATCTGAGTTTGAAATATGAAAAGTTGGAAAAAATATAACCTAATCCGAATAAGCTTCAACCTGAGTATTTTGACTTCGGGCAAGTCGAAAATAATTTTTTAATGGTTTTATTTTTTATTTGTCTTTTATTCATCATTAAAGTGATAAATTAAAGTATATTTCTATGTATATATTCCTAACTTTATATTCCATAAAGTTTTTAAAAAAGCTTTTGTACTTCAAATATTCATCTTGAGAAGTGCTCAAACATGATAGTATAGTAGACATTTCATCCAATATCCCAGCAAAATTTTTTGTTAGGTCTTGTTTTTTAATCGATTCTAAAATGCATTACATAAATGCTAATGCAAGAACTTAAATTTAATCCGTAATAAATTCACGGCAATGCATTCACATCAACTTGAAAGTTGTTATTCAAGTATTAATTTCGTGAAATCAATTATAAACCAACCGTTTTAAGCGATTAATCTTTTCAAGTGACAGGCTTTCGATTACCTCTAATGACTGGCTATATACAAATAATGGGTTTAGTAAGCGAGAGGGTAAGCGATGAATGAAATTTTCTGGATTACTTTTTCGATTATATGTAAGCGAAGATTTTGCTGGGATGTTCTCCAGCAATACATTTCTTCAGAGCTTTTTATAAAAACGTCCTCGTGTCATAAATGTAAGGTTAAAAAATATACTTTATAATTTTGTGATTACTAAGTTCTGAGACTATACATCGACAAACAAACCTTATTTGCAGCTCTTAACCTGCTAGAACATAATTTTTAATACTAATATGTTTTTGGGTGTCCTGTTACATAAAACAATTTAAAAGCTCAATTTATTACTTACTTCAAAATTTCTAAAAAAATTTAAAAAGGATTAAAATTCATAACATTTTTTATTTAAATTAAATAAATGGCGTTTTATAACAATTTTATGGCGTTCTGATGTTTTTTTATTAACTTACTTCAAAATTTCTAAAAAAAAAATAAATTGATTAAAATTCATAACATTTTTTATTTAAATTAAAGAAATGGCGTTTTATAACAATTTTTTGGCGTTCTGATGCTTTTCTGATTTATTTTGAAAATGTCTATTTAAAACTTTAAGATGGTTTCCTAACTCCTTTAATTTACTAAAATACATAATTATTATTCTGTTCAAATCAACTAACAAAAACTGTCAAAAATACACTTTTTAAGAAAAAACTATTCTAAAAACTATTCTAATTTTCATGACTCTTGGCCTTGTTCTCCCAGGGCAAGTTTGCTTTGGGAATTATGTAGATAATGACTATGAAACAAATTTCTGATATCAATTTGGTATCACTGTGATATTGTGATATTTATGGTCAAGAATAAGGCAGTCAAATGTTACAGACCTCAGTCTTGTCTATTTAAGTCGAAGCTAAAATGTATAAAGAGTACTATAAAGAAATTTATAAAAATTAGAAAAAAAGTTTTTTATATTAATTTTAATATTTTTTCTAATTTTCACTTAACTTTTATATAGAAGACGTGGATTGATCTCGAAAAAATATTCAAATTGATAGTTATACAGGGTCACTGAGGGAAAATTTGTTAACGTTTTACTTCCCGGTCCTATTTTTTCCTCAATTATGCAAAATTATTCAAAATAGATCTTTGGGGATTACTCACTATTGCTAGTCAAAATTTTGCGTAAACAAAACATTTTTGAAAAATTCCTTGATTGCGGAAAATTTTTCAGTTTTGTATAAGTTACCAATTTATCTTTCAAATGATATCTAATATATTACTATCGATGAGATTAATTTTGTATATTGTTACCGACTTTTATAAATAATACAATGAATTAAAATATTTATGTTTACTCATTTGCACTTTAACAAAATAATCATAACAGTAAACTATTATTTAAAAGAATTATATTAATTTCGTAGTACTTTTTAAGCATTGCTTTTATGAGGTTAAGTATAACCTTCTAAAAGGGCTTACTTAACAATTTAGTTTTGGTCCCGGGTACCAGCAAACCCTAGCTACGCCACTTCCTCACTCCAATTGCAGTCGTGAAAGCAAATAATTACATGCATAATTTACCAACAATTTTCTCTTCGAGTCGCTGCTCTTGCTCTCCTAGCGCGGAGCATCGCTCTTGCATTTTCTGTTAAACTTGTCAAACTTGTTTTACGTCGAGGTATTTAATTGTAGCTGTATTTGTAGTTTAAGGGAAATACGAACACTTAATTTTTCAAACTTTTAATTTTTCTTTAATCTATACAAAATATGCTATCACACTTGTGAATGCACATTTTGAAATATTAAAATATCTTTCTTTCTCAAGTGTAAATTAAAAATTTGGAAAACTACAATAAAAATATGTGTAAAGAAATTGTATGCGGCGAAACAAATATGTACACATTGGTTTGCAGCTCATCATTCCACAGCAACAACAACACAGCAAGCTTTATTTAACTTGTATTCCCATCCAGCGTTGCCGTTTTTACTTCGATCGAAGTTTTTTACTTCACTTTTATGTCAAACACTTCCACACTTCCTCTTTTGTGGAAACACTTCGATTTTGTGTGATTAAAACTTTTTTTAGTTTTTGATTTTTTCACTTCATTTCACATTAAAAAAATCAATAACATGGCATAACTGTTGGTGTAAAAGAATTCATAACTTGTACCTTCTCTCACAGAGTTTTGTATTGGATGAGAGAATTTTAATGATAGTGGCAACACTATGTTCGATTAAATACTTCTTGCAAAAGCGCGCGTTGTGAAGGTTGTTGAAATGTTAGTTTGTAAGAATTAATTACTTCGAGGAAGACTCTGATATTGCAAGTCGTATTGCAATATCAGAATCACGAATGACTGATTCAAATGTGATATATTTACAATTCTTGTCTTATGCACTGAGTGCTGTTAATTCACTTAATGTAGAATTTCAAACAGAATCGCTTAGTTTTCATGAGTTGTTAAAATCATTAAAATTATATTTCAGAAGTATTGTTATTAATTTTATTGACATCTCTGCCGTAGAATTTGATATAATTTTTAAAAATGATTTCAATAATTTTAGAATTAAGCCTTTGTCTGATATATATATAGTGCCTAGAACCCAGATAAAATTTAATTCCTATGATGTATCTGTAACAGATAAGAATGAAATTTTAAAAAGTTGTGTACATTTCTATTACATTCGTACACTAATTATGAAAAGAATCAATTTCAAATATCCAGTTTTGAGAACATTACATTCCCCTCATAAGACTTTTTCCTAATCTCATCGAAGAAAAAGATATCGACTGTCTAGAAAAGGAATGGCGTCTTTTAATATTAAATGATTTTTTAGCTGAAAAAGATTTGAAGAGCTTTGGTTCTACGTTTTTAAATTAAAAAGTGCCTTAGAAGTCCTGATGTACCAAAAATAAAAACTTTCGTAAGAGCGTTGCTAAGCTTACCGCACGTTGGTGCAACAACAGAAAGGGTATTTTCACAATTAAAACTAATTAAAAATACAACTACAAATAAGTTAAAATTTAGCATCGTAAATTCGATAATGCTAGTAAAGGACCACTTTCTAAATGATAATTTTTTAAATTGGAATTCCTAAACGAATGCTTTATCGAATGTTTGTTATAACAGTGATATTTACTTCAGAACCGAAGAAATAGCTGCATAGAAAATGGAAATAGAAATTAGAAATAGATAATTTTTTAACATTGTTAATGTATACATATAAGTGATTGAAATGTATTTCAGTATTTTCTTATTGAACGCATATTTTCTTATTAAACTTTATTGATTGATTTTTATGAAAATATTTTTATTGATTTTTTTGTTATTAATTTTGAAATGTACCTGAATATGCTTAATAAACATTCATGTTAAAAACAAAATTAATTTATTTTAACACTTCGAAATCTCTGAAAATACTTCCATCTTGTAGCCTATTTTACTTCGTTTTAAAATTCTCGAACGGCAACACTGTTCCCATCACGTTAAAGAGCGCCAACTGCTTTTGGTTACTCTTCGAATGAGTGTGGAGAGCGATATCAGTAAACTTTAAAGAGAAGGGTTGATAGCAACATGTAGTTGAAACTCTCGTAACACAAACGCGCGAAAAGCAAACGACCTAGCAATGCTTAGCATAGGTGGTAATTTCCTAAAAAACTTAACAACTTAATTAAATATATTTATTGTTAAATTTTCTTAAATAAACCCCACCTATGGCATTCTGTAGCACAAATATGATATTTTAAAATTTTTTTCATAAAAATCGGTCCAGTAGTTTTGGAGTCATTGACGCACTTAATATTTCCACTTCAATTTTATATAATATATATATATATATATATATATATATATATATATATATATTTTATTATTATATATATATATATATATATATATATAAATATAAATATAAATATAAATAAAATTAAATTTAAAATTCAAATAAAATAAATGCTTTGCTTTTACTAAAATAATAAATTATTAAATATACATAGTTTTCATTATTTTGATTCAAAGAGTTCTGTTATTTTAAATTATAAATTATTGATTTGAAAATCTTAGTTTCTATGCAATTTTTGTTTTATTAAGGTTCTAAATATACAATTTTTAATTTTTAATAATATCTAAAATTTGTAATTGTAAAAAATAAAATTTTTTGTTTTATTTTTTAGTTCAAAAAAATAAACAAGATGTAGTTTTTCAATATGTTTTTATTTTTAATTAATTTAGTGAGATATTTTGTTTCATTAAGAAGAGTTAATTGAAGTTAATTTGAACTTTATTTAAGCAATTTTAATAGTTTTCATTTATTAAAAAAAATATCGCGAAATTTTTATTTGAAAAGTTTACTTGACTGAAGTTATTAAATTTGTATTTTTTTAACCATTTTTTTTAATTCCTAATTAAAAACAAGTCGTTTGTGTTTTTAAATAAAACTTTATAATGTGAGTTTTTATTATTTATTCTGAAGTTATTAAAAATTAGAAATTTTTAAGTTATTATTAATTTAAATGAAAATAAAAAATTGTTCTCAACAAAAATAAAATATATGATGTTAATTTTTTTTTTTATATTTTAACAATATTGATGTTAATTTAAAAATTTTTAATTTTCATTAATTTTGTTTAACTTTTCAGGAATTTTTTAGGTTTAAGAAATTTTTTAAGGAAAAATGCTTGCATTTGTTTTTTCGCACTTGTTTAAATCATTACACATCTCCAAAATAATATTTTCGGCAATAATTCCCATGAATATTACAATCTTAAATTATATACTTTAAGAGTTGTCCAACAGTTTTTCAAGACTCTTGGCTGACATTTAAGCGCGGCAAGAAAAAACATATCATAAATTATTTTTTATTTAATGATAATAGCATCTCTTTGGTAGCAGCAACTTAAGTCACCTTTACAAGTAACTCCAGTTAACACAGCAGAGTGTAATTTTAACCCTCCTTCTCTTCACACATCTTCATCATCACTCGCTGCTTATTATTAGCTAAGTAATCGACCATCTTGTCTGTTTTTGACGCAATTACCACGCTCATCATTTATTATTAGCGTCAATGGGGCAGTATTTATTTGTGTTGTTTTTTTTTTTCTTTTGCATCTGCTTTAGTTTTGCTGCTATTTTGTGCTTCACCTTTTGATGGCGCTTTGCGACCGGAAGTTGAAAATTATAAATATATATTTTTGTCTTACTTTATGACAAGAAAACAAAAATAAATGATTGTTTCGAAAGCTGTGTAAATATACAATAGAACAGGTTGGCAACAATAACAATAAGCAGTCAAAATTTGTTAGTTCGTATGGAAAACATTATGCAAATTTAACGATTATTTGTCTAGAATTGCGAGAATTCAGCGATGAATCAGTTGAATAAGTTGAATAGTTTGCGGAAGTTGCACAAGTAAATATGCATAAGTTTCGTTGAGTTTTTTTAAAGTGCAAAATGACACAGCGATGATCTCAAAAAGGCTTAAGTTTCAATATGTATTAGCAATTCGCTAGCTTGAAAAAATGTGGTAAGTATAAAATTTGACGAAAAGCTTGACATTTAGTTGCTTTCAAGACTATCACAATGAATTTTACTGAGTTGACTTAAAAACATTGCAACTAATGGCAATTCTCTCTAAAAAACTCAAGAGAGTTTGAGTCAGTGAAATGAGTTAAAATAAAACACGTACAGAAAGTCTCAAGTCAGTCTAGCCCGACTTTGAAATACCCTCAACCCACTTTTTCAAAATACAATAATAGTATTGAAAATGGGCGAGTGCGTGGGCGAATCAAGCTCATATTTTACACACGTTTTAATTTTGATAAAAAATTTAAACAAACCAAATTTCATTCCTGTAGCTAAATGCTTCTATAAAGTTTTCGCTATTATGGATGGTATGGGAAGTGGGCGTGTTCGTGAATGGATTCCGCCCAATTTTTTAACACATCTTAGTTTTGATAAAAAAAATAAACATACAAAATGTTATATCTGTAGGACACACATAAGCTCATTTATGAAGTTTTCACTTTCATGGGTTGATGATGAATGATGAATGATGAATGATGAATGATGAATGATGAATGATGAATGATGAATGATGAATGATGAATGATGAATGATGAATGATGAATGATGAATGATGAATGATGAATGATGAATGATGAATGATGAATGATGAATGATGAATGATGAATGATGAATGATGAATGATGAATGATGAATGATGAATGATGAATGATGAATGATGAATGATGAATGATGAATGATGAATGATGAATGATGAATGATGAATGATGAATGATGAATGATGAATGATGAATGATGAATGATGAATGATGAATGATGAATGATGAATGATGAATGATGAATGATGAATGATGAATGATGAATGATGAATGATGAATGATGAATGATGAATGATGAATGATGAATGATGAATGATGAATGATGAATGATGAATGATGAATGATGAATGATGAATGATGAATGATGAATGATGAATGATGAATGATGAATGATGAATGATGAATGATGAATGATGAATGATGAATGATGAATGATGAATGATGAATGATGAATGATGAATGATGAATGATGAATGATGAATGATGAATGATGAATGATGAATGATGAATGATGAATGATGAATGATGAATGATGAATGATGAATGATGAATGATGAATGATGAATGATGAATGATGAATGATGAATGATGAATGATGAATGATGAATGATGAATGATGAATGATGAATGATGAATGATGAATGATGAATGATGAATGATGAATGATGAATGATGAATGATGAATGATGAATGATGAATGATGAATGATGAATGATGAATGATGAATGATGAATGATGAATGATGAATGATGAATGATGAATGATGAATGATGAATGATGAATGATGAATGATGAATGATGAATGATGAATGATGAATGATGAATGATGAATGATGAATGATGAATGATGAATGATGAATGATGAATGATGAATGATGAATGATGAATGATGAATGATGAATGATGAATGATGAATGATGAATGATGAATGATGAATGATGAATGATGAATGATGAATGATGAATGATGAATGATGAATGATGAATGATGAATGATGAATGATGAATGATGAATGATGAATGATGAATGATGAATGATGAATGATGAATGATGAATGATGAATGATGAATGATGAATGATGAATGATGAATGATGAATGATGAATGATGAATGATGAATGATGAATGATGAATGATGAATGATGAATGATGAATGATGAATGATGAATGATGAATGATGAATGATGAATGATGAATGATGAATGATGAATGATGAATGATGAATGATGAATGATGAATGATGAATGATGAATGATGAATGATGAATGATGAATGATGAATGATGAATGATGAATGATGAATGATGAATGATGAATGATGAATGATGAATGATGAATGATGAATGATGAATGATGAATGATGAATGATGAATGATGAATGATGAATGATGAATGATGAATGATGAATGATGAATGATGAATGATGAATGATGAATGATGAATGATGAATGATGAATGATGAATGATGAATGATGAATGATGAATGATGAATGATGAATGATGAATGATGAATGATGAATGATGAATGATGAATGATGAATGATGAATGATGAATGATGAATGATGAATGATGAATGATGAATGATGAATGATGAATGATGAATGATGAATGATGAATGATGAATGATGAATGATGAATGATGAATGATGAATGATGAATGATGAATGATGAATGATGAATGATGAATGATGAATGATGAATGATGAATGATGAATGATGAATGATGAATGATGAATGATGAATGATGAATGATGAATGATGAATGATTTTTGACGTATAATGTGTGTTGTTTGATGATTGATGTATTTATAATGTTTGATGCATGATGTTTTGTTATTGGTGCATGATTTCTGGAGTGTTCTCTATGATGTATTATCTATGATGAATAATAGGTGAACAATGAATTTTTGTCGTACTATAATAAATAGGTCAGGAATATTGTGGTGACCGTGGCATGCGGTTAAGTGTGTGGCTTAGCATGCTCGGAGCCCGAGTTCGATCCCCAGCCGCGGCGAAAAGTGTTATCAATAAAAATTTTTTCTGATTGATCGGTTACCACCTCTCTGCTGTCAATGGCAAACCTCAGAGAGTAAATAATGTCATGTAAAGTTTCTTGAGAACATGAACTTTAGCCATTCGGAGTCGGCATAAAACATGTAGGTGCAGTTCTCGGTCAATTGTGTGCAAACATTTAATAACACACACACCACAATTGATCATAAGAAGTTCGGTCAAAGTCCTTTCAAGTGCTGAAATGGCCAATTTGTTAGTTTGTTTGTTTTTACTTCAAGAATGTTGCATTAGCAAATTTTTGTGTAATTTTATGAATCTTTGTGCATTTTCAACGATGAATAAAGATTCACCATTAAATTTGTAAAAAATAATAGATTATCATGAATATTTTCTTATATATTATTTTTCACTCCCTCCATGAAGCGCGCTTCTCTTCAACACTTGGTGGCAACACTTTAATTTTTGTCTTTGAAAAAACACGTTTCTGCTTGTGTCGTCGTACAGCCAAGAACCGTGCCAATTTTTAATGCAGATATTACTGCATGTCATTGCCTTCTATTACCGCCACCCACACGCAGCAATCGATAGCAACGTATTTATTGTTATGTCACACACTGCATTGCTGCAGCAGCTAGGCTGCACTGCTTGCAATTACTGTCGCCCGTTAATTGCCAGCACATTGCATTAATATGGTCAACATGCTGCTGCTGCATGCTGTAATAATTTGCTGGCCAACCCAGCAACCTGCTGCAACAACTTCGACAAATTCGACAAGGGTGCAACTGCTAGCTGGCAGCAGCTCAAGCGCTCCAATTTTACACAATGTTTATGTTTTGTAGTTGTGCAGCTATGGGTACCCAAAGGATTTTCTTACAACAACAACACCAGCAACAACAACAATAGCGACAATAAATACCAACCAGCGTGGAAAACAAAAGCGACAAAATTAGTTTGCAATTGTTTGCTGTTAACATTATTGCTGCTGTTGCTACCACTGTGGCATTACTGTGCATATTGTTGTTGTTACTGTATTGGGCTTTTGCTATTGTCGTTATGGTTGTTATTTGTTGTTGCCGTTATTGTTGTTGTTTTTGTTATAAAGCATTGCGTACGCGTGCTTTGGAGTTATTTATCGTCTTAAGTATAGCAAAACGGGGGCAAAAAATGCGCACCACCAACATAAACAGCAAAAGCCGACGCTGTGTCAAGTTACTGTTTACCTTGTTGGTTTCACTGAATTTTGCCTTATGTGCTGTTAAGCGGTTTTGCCATTTTTCATTTCAATTTCGAGCGCCGAAATGAGATTTATGCACTTGCCTCAGTTATTGTGGATTAATTGAAATATAATGCGAGGATTTATATGTTGATTGTTCCTGTTGCTGTCCTGAGAATGTTGTTTGCTGAATGTATTGGTTGTTGTGACAGCGACAATAATAGTTAGCAGCAGAGTAACATTACTTTTTACAAAGATAAGCAATCATTACTCCAATTTAAAGCAAAAATATATATTAATATAAGTATAAAATAATTTAAAGTATGAACAATGGTGTCATGAATTTTTGAAAAATTATTAAATGAAAAGTGAAATTATTTTTATATTTGGTTTTTTTATATTTCTCCATTACTCTTCATATCATTGTTTTTTTCATTAAACTTATTTTCCATTTACACACTCATAGTAAAGTGCCTCAACACGCGCCCACATTCTCTCGATTATCGGCTGAATTTATGCGGCAATATTTAAAATATTTCATTGACTACAACGAATTGCTACAACAGCGACATCTGCATATTAATTGCAATAACAAGAACTTTAGTTACAGCAACAACAACAACCAGCGGGTGAAATTATCAATAAAATAAATTAAAAAGTGATAAATGCTATGAAACATAAATTAAAAATAAAAATAATAATTTTCACTAGCGCACATTGGGGCAGGATAAAGTAAGAGTAATGAAATTTGAAAGTGTGTTTTTTCAAAAAAAATATTGACTTTAAAAATTCACAAAAAATTGAAAAAAACTTAAAAAGCTCGTGGCATCAAGTTTAAAAAAAAACAAAAAAAAAATTTCGTCAAAAAATGAATCCGTTAGTGCCGCAACCAGTTTCGATATCAACGCGTTCAAAGCGCAGAAAAATGCGCTCTCACTAATCCGGCTGTAACTTTTGATCGCGTAGAAAATTTTCCATGAAATTTCAAAAAATGGCCAATGTCATGCCCCCTCTTAAGAAATTTATCAACATAGGCGCATTATCATACAAATGGCGCACTCGAAGTAAGCGAAAAATAAATTTTAAGCAAATGTACAAGTTTTAGTGTTCATTGTACTCACAATCAGTTAAAAACGATAGAAAGTTGAATCAAGCAAAAGATTGAGTAAAATAGGAAAAGAGGTTGCGGGAAAATGGTGCTAAGCATGAATCTTTGGATCATGAAATAATGGAGCTTTTTGAAATTATGAACTTGTTCGAATTTAAAAGTATAAACAAACTTAAGTCCAACTGCAAATTGCAAGTATCAACCAGAATTGAATTGATATAGCTACTTGCTGAAATCTGCGCTTCGTTTAAATGTATAGTATTTTCTTACTGTAGAAATAAGCGTTTTTATTTCAATTATTTTCTTTTAGATTTAAGTCCCAAGCACATGAACTTGGACTTATTGTTTTTTTTTTGAGTGACAATACGGCACTTGAACCGATTGCTTGTAAAATGAAACACTGGATGTGGAGTTTTTACTCGTAACAATAAAACTGAATTTATTGATGAGCTTTCGACCCTTCTATAGGCGAAAACCCAATAATATAAAATACAATAAACAAATTAAAATACAATAAACAAATTACATATATATTTTAATGACAAATAAACAATGTAAAAAAATTACATATATATTTTAATGACAAATATACGGTCTTGGAACTGCAAAAGCTATGTCAGCAATTTATGTAAGCATGCATTGGCTAACGGGGTAGTATTTCAGCAGACTGCTTAGTGCAGTTTTGTTGCTGTTATACATTTGTTTACCGTGCCAAAGTTGCAGGTGGGAGCAATGTGCTAAGCCAAGGCCTCGAAAGAGGTAATATTTTAGCTGACTCAAGTTGCAGTGCCAAGACCGATTAAATGAAAAAATTAACTTCAAATGACCATGAAAACCGTACGATTCAGCGACCCTGAAATCGTACACTTACTTTTTATTGAGTTCTTTTTGATCTTGATATATAAAAATGATTGTACATATGTTGGATACCGCTAATCTCAGAAACTACTTAATCAAATGCCACCGAATTTTTAACACATGTTAGTCTTGGCTGTAAGCAGGTTTTTGTTTTTAGTTGAACCCGCCAGGTTGCTCTGCTGTTGAAATATAGAAGACTTCTTATTTTTACAGAAGTAATGGACCAAATGATATAAATTTTGGTCACATATTAATAAGACTGGCCTTATCACACCTTTTTATAAATTTTGGACCCAACAGGTAGTGGTAGTATCAAGATAGTTCTAAAAATTTATTAATTATATATATATCAATTAACTTTAATTTACATAAAAAGGATTATATAGCAGTTTTTGGAAACGGTGGATCCATACTTTTGTGTGTATCTTGAATACCAATGAGCGCTGTACTGAAAATCTACAAAACTATTAACATTAAAATATATATTTAGTTTTTGAATGTAGTGAGACGGTTGGGAGGATTTTTTTTTTTTATTACTTTAGTGTGAGTTTCCACTCCACTACAGGGCACTATCCAATTGTATAACTTTAACGTTTTCTCCGAAACGAAATAAATATTTTTCGTTTTTTGAATTAACGTTAGTTTTTGATTTCGTTTCAACGAAACAAAACAAATATTTCGGTTAACGTTAAAATTAACGTTTACGTGCATGCCTGGTTTACATACATGCCCCTTTTTATTTTTTTTACAATTTTTAATGTTTTTGACAGTGTTGCAAAAAAATTTACTTGCAAAAAACAGAATGCAGTTATTACATTTCTCACAAAGTTATTAAACTATCCACCAGTAAAGTTTAAAAAGTTTCAAAAATAGCTAGTTATGTCAGAAAAGTTTGCTTTTCGACATGGAATCACCAATATATACTTTTATTTACAGACTTATTTATCTCTAGGTGTACAGGCTATTTAGAAAAAAATTTGTTTTATTATTGACCGATCGTAGAGGTGACCCATTTACATTTTTCGACATATCTTTGGTATTTACAGTTGGGTTTGATATTATGATGTTTTTGTATAATAAAGTATGATATTTCGATGTTTTTGTCCAAGAAGACTAATCTTTTTGCTTCAATGATCATTGACCTGAAGTGTCCCGTTCTAATTTTAATCATCTTATAGCAGTTCCTACCATCCTAATGTGCCACCATTATTTCAAAACAACAAAGTTCACAAAAATCATTAAACTTTTGCTAATAAAGTTTCTCGATTTCTCCAGTAGAACTGTTATAAAATATCGATGTTTTTGTCAAAAAACAAAATCAAAAAGAACAAGTTTTTTGCTCCAAATGCCGTTGACTTCAAATTTCCTTTTCTAGTACTAATCCTCGAGATCACAACTTCTCAAACATTATTTAAAAATGTAAAATAAAAAAAATATGATTTCATAAGAAAATTTTAATCGATAAGATTTTAACTTGATTCAAATTGGCTGCTCTGGCGTTTCGACAAAAAGTGCCCCTACTTTGTGCACCGGTGATCGCAATGTCAGATTCATATTCTACATGAACAAAGTGCTCGTTGTTTTGAGAATGGCATGAATATGCTGTTTAAAAAAAATAATTATTTTTAGCAAAGAAAACTATCAACTATAGTAATTTTTCTTGTACTAATCGGGTAACTAGATTATTTCTTCTAAATTGTTATACTTACAATTAGCCTTGCGTAAAGAACTGTCAATTCGAATTTGGTCCAATTGATCGTATTGTAATATGATTCACCCTCGAAGTTTATAAATTTAAGAATAAATATATAAGTTTATGTAAATGGGCATAGATACCAAATTCTCTTGCAAACATACATTAGATTCGAAGATGACCGTTGAACTTTTTTTTTGTGATACGCTGTAATGTATACGGATCTATAAAATATGAAGCATTATACCTTATAAAATCAAGCATAGCAAGCGCCTTAGATATCATATAGATAGGTAATAAAAATTTTATCGAAGACCTTTGAAAAGTCAGTATAGATAACATGGACTTGACGACCTTTCCGAAATGATGATAAACAATATTTATAAAATAACACAAGGTTAGAAATTGAAGAGCGGCCCGCAACGAAATCATGTTGATACGGTAAAGCTATGCTATGCTTTTCAGTGAGAAAATCTTTTTATTTTACTTGTTTTTTACTTGTACCGTTTATTAAAATTTATTGTTATTAAAAATTAATTATTATTATTAGATCGTTAGATCTGCCCCAATGTGCAGCGGCATTTAAAGAGAAGCCTTTTTTTTACATGCATCAAAACAGCGCACGTACACAACCAACAACAGTACAATAGCAATAACGTGGCGACGATTGCATTACAACAACAAAAAAAACAACAACAACAATATGACAATGATAATTGTTATTATGACTGAAATTGTTATTGTTGTTGTTATAGTTTTTATTATTGTTGTAAATGTTATTGTTATTGTTATGATTTGCATGGCATTGTTATTGCTATGGTCGTGCAGTAGCGTTGCTATAAGCAACAAAAATTGCAACAACAACAACCACAACAACAATTACAACAAAAGCATCATACATACAATTGCTACTTTGTTGGCAATCATTTTAAAAGAAGCAAAGCAATGAGTTGACGTTTACAAAAAAAAACATATAAAAACAAGACTACTTAAACATATAAATAATGACAAAAATATATATTTATTGCCCAAGCTCTGGCCAATGTATGTAGGCAAAGCGGGATTTATTACTTTTATATTTTAAAACATTAAATTTATAGTGCAGCCGCTTCAAGAGCGAACGATTACTGCGATAGTCGCCTCAAAAGTGGCTCGGCGTTTGCAGAGGCGTTTATTTAACATTGCTTCTTATCGAACATAATGGCAGGGTGTGCACAAAGGTCTTAAATATTTTTCATATATTAAGCCGCGTCGCATATTGTGACCATTAATTTGACCTATAGTATGTTTATTACTATCTATGAGTTTGATTTAAAATCTAAAACAATTCAATTTTAATATATTAAAAAAAAACATATTTATCAACATGCTTTTGATTAATAGTTCTGATAAGATAAACAAGTTCTTAAAGACAAACTTTAAAACTAATTAGTTACTACGTCTCAACACTGACCTTTAAATTAATCCACGTACCAATTTATAGATGCGAACTAATAAAGTCAACTAACTGGCTGGCGTTGTTGTCAAATAAACTAGCCAACTGGCGCTCAACGATATAATTTATTGTCAAATTAAAACTAGATTAATTAGCTTGTATAATCAGTGATTTTGAAAATTTC
Organism: Tetanocera ferruginea; assembly: GCA_958299015.1. NCBI lineage: Eukaryota > Metazoa > Arthropoda > Insecta > Diptera > Sciomyzidae > Tetanocera > Tetanocera ferruginea. The sequence goes on along the minus strand of OY282642.1, from coordinate 31,783,501 downwards.
ATATACATTTAAATGTGCTCATTGAATTCGACTTAATCGTTCATAACAGCAACAATATTTCAGATAAAAAAAAAATAAATGTGCTCAAAACGGATGCGAGTAATAGTTAAAATTAACTGTTTGCATAAATTTGAACAGAATTATTGTTGTTTTAACAATAATGGTGTTAAGTCAGACAAACATACTATATTAAAAAATAAAAACCGGATAGTGAGTGCTTAAGACATCAATATGCAATGTATACCTACTATATGTTTACACCGTGGACATGCAGTAAAATTTCTTTCGTCTTACAAATTTTATCACAATTTTTTACGAATTTAAAATATTTTAAAATTAATCTTTGCTAGCTATTCATTCAAATGGAAGGAAATATTCTACTTTTGATAACTACTTTTTCCATCTATTCTTCTCTTGAGTCGAATGTTTTCGAAACTGTCGTGTTAATTTGATTTGGAATAATTTTTTAAACATTTTCATTTGGAAGCGTTTCGAAATTCCCCTTTCCAAAATTAACTGTATCGAAATTAACCTTTACGAAAGTCACCATATTCAAAATTACCAAATTCAATCTTTTCAAAAAAATTCACGTTTTTTTTTAAAAAAGTCTTTACAAAATAGCCTTAAACGAAAATCTTCTTTACAAAATTTCACTTTATTTTAATCTCTTCGTACGAAATTCTTCTTGTTAAATTAATAACAAGTAAAAAAGGTATCAAAATTCCCTTTTCAAAATTACCCGTATCGAAATGCGCAATCAGAAAGTTCATACTTTTAAAAAGTCACCTTTTTCAAGTCTAATTTATCTTTACAAAATTATCTTTAAGGAAATTGTCCTTAACAAAACTCCCATACACAAAATTTCACTTAAAAAATCTCGCTTTTACGAAAGTTTGCTCGTAAAATGTATAAAATGTAGAGCTGGCCGAAATTACCATTTCCAAAAACCACCGTACCGAAATTCACCATCAGAAAATGGTGAATTTTGGTTTTGTCTGACTTATCAAAATTCACTTTCTTAAAATTCACTCCGACAAAATTTCTTCAAAGAAATCTTCCTTTACAAAATTCCCCGTCACAAAATTTCATTTATAAACGTTTATAATTCCATTTATTCCTTTTACGAAATTATACTTGTTAAAAGTTCAAAGAAAATGTTTTGAAATTCCACTTTCCTAAATTTCTCGTATTGAAATTCATCAATAGAAAGTTCACCTTTCAAACTTTTTAAAATTTCAATGAATTGCTTAAGATTCACCTTTATAGCATTCCCTTCACTCTAAAAAGTGAAGCGTATTTTAAAGACTGCCTTTAAATCAACTTGTGCCTCAATTTAAGCATGATTTGCATTTTGCTATTCTAAATGCTTAAAAACTCAAAGAAGCATGTTTGAAGTCAGCTTTTGGAAGTTGATTTCAAGACAAGCTAGCTTAATTTAAACAAATTTATGGGTTTTAATATTACAAATGGCTACAATTCATCATATCAGTCTTAATTTAAGATAAGTTGCATTGCTATACAAGCCAATTTGTTACCGACAAGGACTGAAATTCAGCGAAGGCAAGGCTGCATTAACCATTTAACTGTCTTTAAGTAAGACATCATTGAATGCTGTTTTACAGTATAAAAAGGCAAAAGTAATTTCAGCAAAAGCAGTCTTAATGCTGTTGCAGCTTATTTTAAGACAGTTTTTTACCTTATATGAAGATTTACTTTTTACAGTGTTTAGCAAAATTTTGCTTTACAAAATTTCAAAAACAAAACAAACAAGTTCGCCATTTCAGCCCTTGAAAGGACTTTGACCGAACTTCTTATGATCAATTGTGTTGTGTGTGTTATTAAATGTTTGCACACAATTGACCGAGAACTGGACCTACATGTTTTATGCCGACTCCGAACTTCTAAAGTTCATGTTCTCAAGAAGCTTTACATGGCATTATTTACTCTCTGAGGTTTGCCATTGTCTGCAGAGAGGTGGTGACCGATCAGAAAAATTTTTTATTGAAAAAACTTTTCGCCGCGGCTGGGGATCGAACCCGGGCTCCGAGCATGCTAGACCACACACTTAACCTGCATGCCACGGTCACCACAAAATTTCCGTCTTACGAAAAAACCTGTAAAATGTTTAAAAAGTGAAAAAGCTCGCGTGTTTTGGCAGCATCAACATGTTCTGTTTAATTCAAGGTCGCTTTCCCGTCGATCAATTCACCTTCCTTGTCGTCAATCCCGGCCTGGACAACGTTCTTGGCTCTTCGATTTTTCGACCACAACCGTTTTCAAAAAATATTATCGTTTGTAATCCACTTTTCATCACCTGTTGCCATACGTTTCAAAATTGACTCGATTTCGTTTCATTTCAGTAGCGCATTGTCAGATAGAAATTCGATCCATTACATCCTTAGCGATGTCGTTGCTGATCACATGACGTTTTTTTCAACCTTATCCATTATTTCATCGACTTTTGTTTTTGATGGGTCGACCAGAGCTTGGAGCATCTTTTACTTAAAAATTTCTAGAAAGAAATCGGGCGAACCATTTCTTAGCGTTGGTTGGGATAAATTTTCTTCATCATAGACCTCACAAATATTTTCACATGCTTGGAACGCATTTGTAATATAAAACGAATTTTTTTTGAAATTTCACTCAGGATTTCTGAAAATTCAATTCGACGTGTTCATGTGTCCAAATCTTCTTGCCTGGAGAAACCTTTTTAATTTTTGGAACAGATAATAGTAGCTGGAGGCCAAATCTGGAAAATGTGGCGGACGAGAGAGCAGTTTGAAGCATAAATCGCGCATTTGGCCATGTTTTAGTTCGATTTTTGAGTTGAATCATTGTCTCGCAAAAACATGATTTTCATCTTCGATAAATGGGTCTGTATGTTGAACAACAACTTTAGCATACAAATTCCAAAATATAATAAGTTTTTTAAAAATTGCTTTCTAAAGATACCTATTTAATTTTGCACACGATCGTAAGCCACACGAAGTAGCTTAGAAAATTTGATTTGTGCCCTTCCCTGCTCTAGAGACAGCATTAGTATGTCACAACGTTAGAGCGCTCGACTCATAAGTGATGGTTGTGATGCTTTGCGGTTCAATGCACGCTGACGAAGACAAATAATTTTTTTTTGCAGATTACTATTTATTTAAAACAATATTTTTCATTTCACATATCATTTTGTCCACTCGAGATGGTGGTTTGGTAGCTATGACCAAATATAGTTATGTTTCAGCTAAAAGGCTAATATATATAATTTATTTTCAATAACAAAATATTTATTTCGCCATAATTATGCCGTTTATGGGTAGTTAGGTAAGGGCGGCAGCCTATGTGATAAGAACACCAGGTTAGTTAAACCAGTTTGATCAATTGTAATACCGCAGCATACTGATCTTTTAATCCGTATGTAACCACATTGTACTTTTTATAAAGCTAGTCAGACGCCTGACACTTATCGTTGACAAGTCATCAAGCTCATCGCAAAAATAGAATTCTTCTTTGAAATTTGAAATTTTCTTGGGACCGATTGTAATATACATATCTATATAATAACTCATAGCTTACTTTTTCTTCAATAAAAATATAAGTTAAAAAATATTAAAGTAAATTCATTAAATTAACATTTTTGCAAAAAGTTAGCCGAACTCATTCTCATATAAAATTTTCCTTTAATATATTTAGCATGATGCCAAAACAGCGTTTTTTAGAAAAAGTTTTTTTTTACTGTTGAAGATGGTGAAGATATATAGTTGTAGCAATGTTTGTTCAGGGACTTGGCTGTCATTTTTATTCGTGGTAATTTAAAAGCTTTTTAAAGGTTACTTCCGATAGAGCTCAATTTGAATATTTAAACTAACAAATTTGTATAAAAAAATTCTAAGAGTTGAAAATTGACTGTTAAGCCCATATTTTGGTAAGACATTTTAAATGTCAATTCTGACTTTTGGATGTCAAAAATGCTGATCCTTATAAAAAAATAAGAAAAGCGACATCTTCTGAAGCTGTTTCTACTAAATTTATTTGCTGAACAAAAAGAAGATTTCATTACCTTTTCAACAACGTTTTTTTTGTTAAAAATGGTTTTTAAACAAAAGAGATATTTTAGAAAAAATGTTTAAGGTAGGTGTTTTTTAAAAAAAAATCTATGTATAACAAAGGAAATATATAAGTTTTTCTTATAAGTCATTTTCTACGCTATGATTCCGCACATTAAAAGCTTTAAAAATAATTCCTTGCTTTCACACGTCTTTTTTAAGAGTTGCATCTTCATTTTCAGCTAAACTTTTTATGAATTCCAGTACATTCCATTTTGCATTGCAGTCAAAGTATTTTCTCATCAATTTTGTGCCCTCTTCCAATTTAATGTTTCTCATTTCATTTCATTTCTCAAAGTCATTTTCTACCAAATCGAAGATATTTTGTGTAAATTTATTTGAACGTCACTTGATTTGTTGACACCTAGTATATATTTCCTTGTAATGAGACATATCCTCATTTCTTTTTGTCATTGCAAAAATATCCTTTCAGTTGATGTTATTAAAAAATTAATAGACATCATCAAGTAGTTTGCTTAAATATTTTTTATTGTTGAATCTTAAGCCAAAATTAAAACATCTTTATATAACTAACGTAACTGTATTTAAGCGGTTTAAAAACTGCAGTTAAAAACATACAATATAAAAAATTTAAATTCCACATAAGATTTTATTTGATCACGTATACATAAATATACACATTGAGCGTTGTCCTCATGGGCCTAAAACAACATTTAATCCAACTTGGATTCTACTCTATGCCTAATTTGAACAAAAAAATTTTGTTTTTCTAGTTGTTTTTAATTTTTTTTTTCCAAACCTTACTTCATATTAAGGTTAATTTCTCAACAATGGTAAGGAAACACTTAAAGCCACTCGGTGAATTTTTTAAAAATCCATCAATAAAAATTAATTTATGATTAATTTTTGTAGGCATGGAGCGGCTAGGTTGGCATTTGATGCAGAAAAAGGGTAAAAAACAGACTTTTTTTGTACTGAACTTTTTTTGTAGCTCATTTTTCTGCAAAACCATTGCAAATATCGTAAAGCCACTCGGTGAAAATTTAGATATCCATTAGCTTAACAAATGTTGCTTAGACGACTCTTTCTGATTCCTTCATATATTCATGGCATTTTAAATATAAAAGTGCAATTTTCTTGCATTTTTTAAAACAACTATTTTTATAATTTGTATTTTAAAACTTGCAGTATAGAGCATTATTCTGTAAAGAAGATATCCTTTTTAATAATACAAAATTATATAATGTTTGATTTTCTACGAGGAAAATGGATAAAAAGATTAAAAACACAACACCTTCAAAAAAATGAGATTTTTTTAAACATCTAGTTATCAGACACCCTGTATGCAAGGATATTTTGGAGTACTACGAAATGAAGCTAAATAAATACTTTTTTTAATGACTGTAGTTACACCTTCGTATCTTGAAGTTAAAAAAAGTTATTTTTTTGGCATCATGCTAAATATATTCATCTCGAAGTCGCAGAAATTAAATCAAAAACTTTCTTGAATTTGTCAAGCTTTAAAGCTGCACAACCTGCTAAATATTTATGAGTTTTTCTCTTGTTATTTCTTGCCTAATCCTTAATAATCTCTTTTTACTTTCCATCTGCTATATGTTTACTGAGTTGCTGGCAACTCCTTGCCAAAAAAAAAAAAAAAACAACAACAAATGCTTTCAAGTGGCCAAATAAATCATAAGTTACCTTGTATATGCCATTTCTTGTAGTGGTGCTAGCTGCTGTCCTGACAGCCAACGTGTGGGTGACACGCGAGTGAAATTATTTTTCCTAGCGCTTGTTGCTTGCTGTTGGCGGCTGGTTGCTGCCGCTTCAATGATGCTTTGTTGGCTGCGCTAAAATCGCGCTCTGGCGCAAAGTTCGCTTTAGAAGTCTAATACTGAGGAAAGCAGCAACACGACATGCAGCTGGGGAAAATTTTTCGCTGCCGGCATAAGCGGGGGCGCGCTATGTTTACACTGTTTATTGTTGGCGGAAAAGCATTGCATGCAGCATATGATATGGTTGCTTTTTTTGTGTAATATTTTTACTAAAAGTCCCCCGCTAAGAGTTTAGTAGCAATTAATTGCAGCTGAGGTTGTCGTTGTTGTTGTTGCTGCTATAATAAAGCATTGTTTCGGGGGCGAACTGAAGGTTTCAAATCGAATAAAATATAAAATATTTGGACTTTTATGGCTGCAGAATTTTTACTCACTTACTTGATTTAATGTTGCCAGCAATTTATGTGTTATCGATGTGTGTTTTATTTTGAATTAATAAAAACTTTTAATTTTAATAATATTATAAACAGCAGGTAAAGCTGTAAATAAATGCAAATAAGTTTATTTTGTTTGATATTTTTTTATTCTAAGAAAACATATTTTTAAGAATTATATATTGAGCTTAATGTCTAATTATCCAATAAGAAACAGGCTGCTTGTAATTGTTTCTTATTTTACTCAACTGCATGAACGCTTTACGCGACAATTTCACAACAATATGAAATGCGTTGCAACGCCTTCAAGCGACAATTACTTTCCACAGCGCCACTTAATGACAGACATCAAAGTTATAACGTAAACTTGTCGGCAGTCTGTAGCAACCGTCTAGAGTTTTTTTTATGATTTGTTCTTATTTTAATCGCACTTAAAATGCGATAAAAATGGCACGTTGACACACTCAAGTTTTTCCATTTCACGTTCAAAGCAGGACGCAAAAATTTTGTCGGTGTATTTTAGTTTAAAGAAATATGTTATTTCGTTAACTTAAGATTGTAACTGTTACTACATGCATTTTTTGACATAACGCCCTAAATATAGTTATTAGAAAAATATGTTTTTAAGAATTATTAACTACAAATAAAAACGAAAGATATGTGCTCTTTATTCGTGCTTTTGTTCATTATCATATGTTAATTAAAAGTTTTAAACTTAAATCTTTTAAAAGAAAAAATTAACAAAACATTTTTATGAATAACAACATTTTAAAAAGCATATTAACTCTAAAACGCTTTTTAATTATAGAACATTTCAAAGCTATTTTAAGATATTTTTATAAATAAGACCGTTTGTATATAAACTTTTATCACTGCATTTAATTTTATACGTTATTTGTTTAGTCGAAGTTTTTGAAATGCTTCTGTTTTGCATTAAAAATTTTTAACCATTTGTTTTCGGTGTCTGCTTTAAAATGCTTATATCTTATTTTCGAAAATTTTTATTAAAAGCAGCATTAAAACAAACAATTTTCATTAGTTGAGTTTTTACTCAGAAGTTCTTGCTTTCAAAACTGTTGAATTCGGAATTTATAATTCGAAATCTTTGCTTATTTGAAATTTATTTTTAATTATGACATTAAAAATTCGACAATTAAATAAAAATTTGCAATTTTGCCATACAGTGAATCAAAAAAGTTTAGGCACAAAGCAGTTATGAGTTTAAATTTGTTAGTACAACTTTTTCCAGTACACTTGCAGAAAAGAAAAGTATAAGCATTTAAAAGATAAACATTTCATTTTGTATTTACACCAAAATAAAAATTTAATTTCAATTTTAATTCATATTAAATGTTACAATACTAAAAAAACATGATTTTGACATCAAAAAAGTTTAGGCACAAGTGATTATGTTTTTATTAAAGTGAGTAAATTTCAAGTCCTTGAATATTTGGCTAGACCTCCTTTGGCCTAAATTATCGCCTCTTAACGTCCTCGCATTCTTACAGATTTTGATGTCTTCTCTGGTGATATTATTGACCATTCGGTGCGATTGGCTTCCTTGAAGCTTCCTTGAGCGCATTTTAGAAGTATTTTATTTGAGATTTCGTATTTTTTTCTAGTAAGTACCAAATATGCTGAATGGGGTTCATATCGGGTGCTTGCAAAGGTGTTTTTAGCTGATTTCAGAGCTAGATAAGCCATTCCAGCAAAAGATAAGACCAATTTTTTGGGTCGTTATCTTGTTGAAATTTATATTGTATCCCAGTTAGCCCCAATTTTTCAACACTGGGTGTCAAATGCTCATTAAAAATATTCAAGCAAAGGTGTTTATCCATTTTATCATCAATAAAAATGAGATTCCTAACTCCAGACACCGCCAAATAGCCCTTAATCATTCGATTTCCGCCACTGTATTTCACTGTTTTTTTATGCTATTTTCCTACAGCTCTTTTTTTAGTTTTCTCAAACGGTTTTGAGCGCCATATGATGCAAACAAATTGTATTAAGGTCCATCACTAAAAATAATACAATCCCAAAATGAATCCGGCTCATTTAGGTAGGGTTTTGGGAACTCTAACCTCTTTTTTTTATTTGAAGCTTAAATTTGTAGCTTGCGCCGATAAACTCGTACCTAATATCCAGCTTCATTAAGTGTATCGCGAAGTGGTCGAGCATCAAAGTTTTTTCAAATCGTTGCTGTATTTCGTGGCACAATTTAACAGCTAAATTTTAGGGTTTTGAGTAACTGCAGTCACTACAATCTAATCCTGGTGTAGCGTTAATATTTTGGCACGACCAGATCGGCTCTTACGCTTTACTTTACCGGTATTTTATAATGATTTATGATGTTACTGACACTTGAATATGATCTCTTTACTAATTTACCGGTTTCGCGATACGGTTTTTTCTATACATAAACATTTATTATTATTTTACGAACGTCAACCGAAATTTCTGTTCCATTGCTTACTTCTTCGCTCAATATTTACCGAAACCGCTCAATCTTTACCGAAACCAACATCAACACTCAGTAAAAACTTTTAACAAATAACTTAAGCGCAAAAGTAAAGACAAAAAACCAAGAGATATTGCTAAATAAGAAACAACATGAGACACATACAAAGTGTGCCTAAACTTTTTTGATAAGGATTTTTCCTTCATCCGCTTAAATTTTGATTGGGAGTTTGAAGTAACGGGACATTTTTTGGATATTAAGAAAGAACTATTTCTAATGGTACTTTCTTCATTAAAACTTTGGTCAAATTCGTTATTATTAGATACTTAAGCAACACTTTTTTTCAGAAACATTGCTTGTGCCTAAACTTTTTTGATTCACTGTATGTGTTCCATATATTTTTTTTAAAAGTTTATGTTTTCGGTTTTGATATTTCATAATTTGAAATTAAATGATTTTTGAACAGTTGAAAATTGAGTAATTCAAATTAAAAAATCACAAAATTTTAAATGATTCGAATTTTCGAATGTTTTCAAGTTAAATGATTCAAAGTTTCAAGTGATAGAAATTTCCAATGATTTGTTATTAAGTGATTCAAAAGTATATTGTGAACAATTCGAAATTTCGAATGATAAGAAATTTCGAAAGACTAGCATAACTTGTCTTGAAATTTTGAATAGCATGAAACATCAACTGATTCAAAATTTTGAAATTTAAGTATTCGGTTTTGAAATTTCAAATGATTTGAAATTGAATGATTCAAAACTAAACACTTCAAGTTTTAGATGATTTTAATTAAAAATTGAACTATTAGAAATTAATTAATTTCAAATTTTATATGAATTGAAATTGAGTTATTAGAAATGTTTTTGAATTCGGATTCATAAGCAATTTTGAATGATTCGAAATTTCATACAGTTTAAAATCGAATGATACAAAATATCAGAAGGTTTGACAATTCTGAGTTAAAATTCTTAATCAAATTTAATTAAAATTAATTTTTTAATAATTGACTTCAAATTTAGTGATTATATATGTAATGATTTAAAATATTAATAGACGAAGTTTGGAATGATTTGAAATTAAGTTACTCAAATTTGTCTGTTTAAAAATATCTAATGATTCGAATTTCAATTATTTCAAATTGAATATTTACAAATTTCGAATGATTTGAAATTGAGTGATTCGAAACTGAATTCTTTGAGATATCGAATGTTTTCAAATTTATAATTATTCAAAATTTTGAATTTCAATTTTTAGTATTCGGTTTCAAATTTGGAAATTAAATGATTTGCTATCAAACAATTCGAACTTGTGTCCAACGTGATCACGTGAAACTGGAAGCACTAGTAGATATGAAGCAACTTTGGCAATTTTTAAGGTGGTTTTGCTGTTGCTTAAGAGCGACTTAAATTCATTAATTTTTCAAATCAATTTTTCTCCAATACTTTTGTATTTGGCTTGGACCACTTTGAATCAGAGCGTCTCATTTCAAAATATTGAATTTTTAATTTTGAATCATTCAAAATTTAATGTTAAGTACACACAAAAGATCGTTTTTTTAATTTAATGATTCAAAAATTGAAATAATGCAATTTTTTGAATATGAATTTTAAGTATTCAATATATCGAATGAATGAATGTTTTGAAAATTGTGCAATTGAATGTTTTGAAAATTAATCAGTCAATATTCAATAATTTTAAATTAAATAATTTGAAATTGCGAATTGTATGAAATTGAGTGAAACGAAATTGAGTCTCTCGAAATTTTAAAAAAGTTCGAATCTTAATGCTTCGACATTAATATATTCAATGATTTGAGATTTTATAATTTAAATTTTCGAAGTATTTGAGTTAAACTGATTCGAAATTTAATCTTCATACATTTCACATGATTCAAAACTGAGTGATTCAAAATTTCGAATAAGCCTAAATTTGAAATAATGCGAAAACAAACGATTTTTAATTTGAAACTATATGAAATATTGCTTTTAAAACTACAACGAAAATTATGGCTTTAAAGTGTAAAACTTTTTTCCAAATTTGTAAGTTCATGAAAAAATTATTATAGTATTATTTAAAATATGAATTTCAAATCTGTTTTTTTTAATATATCATCGTTTCTGATTTTGTGGTCGGTATAAATGTTTCGCAAGTCTTTCAATCACCACTTTTGCCCTCAAAACTTTTGAATTTAAAATTTTTGCGAGTAATACTTTTAAATTATAGTGTTTGTTTTTAGTATGGAAAGCAAAATTGATAAAATCTCATCAATATCAAATCAAACAGTAATATTCAAAAGCCTTTCATTACGTTTTAATTGATATAAATTTAATTAAATAATTTAAATTAAACATGTTTTAATATAATTATGTGCATGTCTGATGCGATTATAACGCCCACGCATTTAAATTAAATTAACGCATTGACACAAAGTGTGGCCAACTTAATGCATAACCACAAAATGCAGTTTTAATGCAGCAGCATCAAAAACACCACCTCAGCAACGCAATGAATTTCAACAAAAAGTTCAAACTGGTAACAACGCACTTGACGCAATTAACGGCAACAAGGGAGCACCTGCAGCCGCAATTTACAAGCATTAAGCAAAAAAACGCGCAGATACAGCTTTAACAACAACGACAACAACAACAACAGTTAAAGTAGCAAAAACAGCAACTACTAAATTGTCACAATTTGCGCATTTTATGTACATTTAATTGGCAATCATAAGTATGCGCTGCATTGCGTTGCGGTGCGTTACGTTTGCGTTACATACAAGTGCGGCGCAATGCAATAAACTTAGTGAGATAATTTAAAAAAATTTAATAATCTAAAAAAGTTATTGTCATGCAAAACAATGCAAATCAACGCAAGGCAATTAATAAAGCGACGCATAAGCATAAGATATGCCTTGTCGCACTTTATTCGCGAAAAACCGAATTTTAAATGATTCAAAATAATTTGTAATATTACAAATATTAAAAATAAATTAAAAATTCATTTATAACATTTCTATAAATATTATAGATATAAATTGAAAATTCATTAATTAAATTTATATACCAAATTTTATCAAACCTTTTTGCTTACCGCAAATAAATGCGTTAATCATTCTGTGATTTTTTTTTTAAATAATTATAATATTTCTATTTTTTTGTATATCCTTTTCACTTTATTAAGCTGCATTTTAATTGCTGATTTTTGCGCAATTAATTGAGTTCACTTCAAAGGCAACAAACACTTGACAGTGCGGATATTGCTGCGTGCAACTCGAGCTGCTAATGAGCTGCCATCAACAGTGGGCGGATGCATCATCAATGTTATCGATTTTTAATGTTGCACTTGATATTAAGTACAGTCCACAGTTTGAACCGCCCGTTTTGCACAACAAACATTTCGTCATTTGGTGGCATTGATATCAAGCATCCATCTAATTGGAATTCAGTTACCGCAACGGATGTATTAATTTTTGACAGGCATTTTAGAAGCATAGAAATTTGATAACGATTATTATTTTGCATATGACTATAAATATTTGGTCATTCATTTTAAATGCTTCACACTGGCTATTTTGATTATATAAATAACTTTGACACCAAAGAGAAGCATACATCAATTGATTTGAATGCCGAAATTAATTACAAAATAAAGTCAGAAAAATACAACTTGATGTCAGCTCATTAACCACAATTGTCACATTACAGTGTTCACTCAGTGTTTGTGGATACTTAAAGAAAAATTTAATCAAATCAGATGAATTAGTTTGTAATTTAATGATCACTGGCACTCAAAGATACAGTAATAACTGTATCCCCACATACCCAAAACTTGTTTATATTCCGTTGCCTTCGAAGAGTTAACAAAGTATGGAAACAACATTTTTGAAAAAAGCTAAACAAATGTTCTTTGATCTGGGATAATAAACTTTCTTGAAAAAACAACATTAGGAATTTTGACAAAATTCTTCTTATATATAGTAGGCCGGATCATTCTTATATGGATAGAAAAAAAAATGTCAACCGGTCGGGGTCTCAAAAGTTAGAGGAACTCACTTAAATTATTTCTGCATACTATTTTTTTCAAATAGGAGAAAAACCGCCGAAGCAATTTGGATTCTCCTGAAGGTCCTTTTTGGTAAAAAAAATGGTTTTTTGTAAAATTCGATCCGGTCTTATATATAGGTATATAAAGCTTATTTATTATTTGTGTGAAAGATAATCATAAGAAAAACAAACAGTTTCGATAGTATCGTAAGTGTAGACGTAGAATTCCGTTTAAGCTGTAACCTCTTCTACATTGTTTCTTTGGTCCGATTGTTTTGTTCATTTTGCACGTTGATCTTCAAAAAATTAAAAAATAAATGAATAACACTCAATTATGGACTACTTATCGATGCCAAAACAAAGAAAAAGTTAAACGTAAGCATGATTAAATGAGCAAGCAAAAAGAAACAAGCAAAATTTCAAATTTTTTCGATCATTTTGTTAAGTTTGACAGGTTGAGTTCATTGACTTAGTTGAAAAGAAGGCGAACCAAATGCACTTTCCATTGGTGCCACTTTCGTCTCTGCCCGATATATAGTTTGCGAGCTACCTTTCCTCTCATCTCTGTCTGATATTTAGTTTGCTAGCTACACTTTCTGTTCGATGTTTAGTTTGCAAACTACACTCGCATATGCTAGTGGGATTTGGAATCCAAATTAATTTGCATTAAAAACAAAAATGAAAATTTTACGCCATCTATTGGGTAAAAGCATAAAAAGAAATATGATCCAACTCCTTTTTTCATAAGAGTTGAATCTAACCGGATAACAGACCCGTTTCGTTAAATTTGACAGATTCAGTTCATTGACTGAGTTGAAATGAGATTCATGAACTCTGGTTTCAAAATAGTATACAAGAACAGTAGTGCATACATAAACCCAATGCGAACTAATGCTTACAATGCTGCCAAAGCATTGCAAAACCAAAGCATGTACGCATAAACAACGAAAGAAAAACAAAGAAAGCAGCAGGCACATAAGCAGCTGATGATTGATTTTCTGATATAAAAACATACATTTTTCTTCTTATATTTTACTATTTTGTGACTTTAATATAACAGTGACAAAATCCAAAGTTAGATATTCATTCAGCGCAGGATATATATGATATTTTAGTATATATATTATCTTTGAACGAAGAGTGTTAAAGGCTGTAAGTATACCCTAAAGTATTCGCCAAAAACGTTGCCTAATGACCTTGAAAAAATCTGTTAAAACACAAATCGCGCTATAAGACGTAATTCTACGTCAAAAAGATAGTCCCGGGAATCGTTTTTTTTTAAGTTCTTGGAAATTTTTTAATTTTTGGGACATTATTTTAAGAAGCTCGGCAAACAACTGAGATTAACTTGTTATCAGAAATTTCATTTTTTTTGGTCTTATAGGTACAGAAAAGTTTTACTTGATCTTTAAACTTGATTTTGCAATTGATTGCACCATCCAATTTGTATAAAATAGCTTTTGTACCAGATCTCCGCTTTTCAATATTGCCATAGCGATGCCATATTTTTTGTAAAAATTTTAGTCCAGAACTTTGACTTCGTAGATAAGTTTTCTCAATGTCGGCGTATTGAGAAGAGACCTCAATGGCATCAAAATCAGGGATGTCAACTGGTGGGGAATTCCACGATTTGCGGGAATTTCAAGTTGATCGGGGAATCGGAGTATCTGCTCATATATTCGGGGAATTTAATAATTTATCTAAATTTAACTGATTATTTGCGGGGAATTTAATAATTGATTACATTTTCGGGGAATTTAATATATTATCTGATATTTGCGGGGAATTATTTTAACATTAAATTTTCTGATACAATTACATAAGAAAAAAAAAATATTTATTAGATAACTTCAATGAGCAAATGTATAAACAAAAAACTTTAAAACTTTGTTACTTTATATGAGCTGAAAAGACACATATGGACATTTTCACGAAAATGTCAACCACAGCTGAAAAATTTAATGTATTTCTAACAAGGAAAGGTCCCCAGGTGACAGTCTCCGATTTGAATGATTTTCGGATATGTGATAGAAGATAAAAATCTAAGGTCGACGTATTTTTTTATAAGTGCTCAATCGATGGTTTAGATGGTTTCAAACTCGCGTTCAAAAATCAGCGAAAATTTCGTTTTTTTTGCTATAATTTCGATATTTTTCATAGAAACATTCAGAAATATATTTCAACATATTCAACATATTTCTTTGATATCGACTAAACATTACTAAAAACTACAACAACAAAATTACAACAAAATTTTCTTATGAAAAATTGTTGCCATTGTCTGTGGTTTTGTAAGAGCTTTCGTTTGGTACCGAATTTCTGAATGTTTCCATGCAAAATAGCGAAATTATAGCAAAAAAACGAAATTTTCGCTGATTTTTGAACGCGAGTTTGAAACAAACCTAAACCATCGATTGAGCACGTATAAAAAAATATGTTGACCTTAGATTTTTCTCTTCTATCACATATCCGAAAATCATTCGATTTGGAGACTGTCACCTGGGGACCCTTCCTTGTAAGTCCACTTTTATAATCTAGTACAATACTTATATAATGTTAGAATACTCGAAACTATTTTTAAAAGCCTCAGTTGGTCTTCTTAATTACACATTTTCTTAACGGAAATTTTGTCGCGTGGGCTATGTTACGTGAGTTACGTCAAAGATTTTTTGGAAACTCTTAATATTTTTAAATAGGCAAAGTTCACCAGTAAAATGGGTTAATTATGAAACTTCACTGTTTTTCCGTTATTTAAAAATTAAAAACAAAAACAAGTTATTTGGGAAATTTGTATTTCGCTGAATTTTTACAATCTAAAATTGCTTGTAAAACACACTTCCGTTTTTTGTCGCGTGAGTTACGCCCATATTTACCGCTGCTATTCTAAGTTATTTACAGGAACAACAATTTTGGTATATCATACCATTACTATTTCTTCTAAGATATATATATGTGCATTAGAAATTGTTTTTCATTAAAAACATAAACTTCCGAGGAAACGAAGCTTAATGAAGTACGCATGTTGCGTGAGTTACGATGGAATTGCCCATATATTATACATTTACAGATTTTTAACTTTAATCTTAAAATTCAATCTACAATATTTCAAACTAAACTTTTCCATTTCAAATTTAAGTTTTTACATTTCAAATTCAACTTTTTAATATTAAAATTAAAGTTCTTACAATTCACATAAAACGGTTTCCATTTTAAAATAAACTGAAAAATTATATTTGTTGAATTTGATTTGGAAAAGGTTAAGTTTAAAATGCACTGGGTTGAATTTGAAGTAAAAAAACCTGTTTATATATGGCTAGCTTAAAAATATGCTTTTTTATTCTTCTAGACACAATTGACGGACCCATTATTTTGGAGGAATAATTTTTTTTTTAATTTTTAATAAAACATTTTTATTCAATTTTTAACAAATTTCCGTTTACAATCTGGGAAGGTATTGAACAAAACTTTGAAATAAGAATTTGCATTTCAATATCATAAATGAGTTTAGTCGATTTTACGTACTTAAGAATCGAGTTATCGCCATATTGTGCCTTAGAAATTTGAATTTTAAATTTATAATTTTGTTTTTTTTTTGCTTTTTTTAAATTAATAAATAAATGTATTCACTGAAGAACGTATGTATCATATCGGCAAATCCAGAAAAAATAAACCAAAACCTTAAAAAATAAAAATGCTTCAAGTTCAATAAAAATACATGGAACGTTAAGGGTATTCTTTGTGTTTTCCAGCGGTAAAAGCATTTTGAAAAAAACATATTGTGTCCTAAAATTTTAACTGATTTTATTGAATGTATTTTTAATCTGTAGCAAGTTAAAATATTGTAGGTTTTTTATTTTTTGTAATTTGGTATTTCGCTATTTAAATATCAAAGCAACGTTATACAATATTCACAATTGAAACATTTTATATTGAAAAATGAATTTTAAAATTTTTAAAAAAACTTATTTTCTATCGAAAAATAAAATTTTAAAAAGTGATTCAAGAGTGAAACGTGAGTGACAATTTTTATTGATAAGTTGGATTATCTTGGAAAATAATTGGCTGGCATAATTCATGTCTCGAATTTACTTTTAATATAAGATAAGTTAATTTTGCATTTTTTTTTAAATCAAGCAGACGCAATTATTTTTGATCAAAAAAGCTTTTGAAAAAGTGAAACGTGAGTGACATTTAATTTTTTTTTTTGTTTATTTTTATATTAGAAATGAAAGAAGATGACGAAAACATCAAGAAAAAATTAAAGAATGTATGAAAAAAAAGATAGAGAAAAATTAGTTAAATCCGGAATTATATAAGAAACAAAAATTTAGCAAATATTAAAAAGATCTAATAAAATCATTACTTTAAGTCTTTGGCCTCGACGGAATTGCTAATAGGCCAGTCATACAGTCAAATTTGGCGCGGTTTTTGGCTTTTAATGAGCGTAAGGAGGAACAAATTAGGCGAATTAGAATCGGAATAAATTTTCGTAAAATGATATATTTCTGAAATAGTTTTTGTGTTGTTTTTATATTATGAATTATTTTTTTAACTATAATGCTATACATAATGCTTTCCATACACATTTTTTTTTCTTTTTTGTATAAAAATGTCCTTAATATTAAGATACAAACAATTTTTATAAAATATGCTTAATAAAGTTCACCAGATTAACCACGATGCAAAAAAAGGACAATTCAATTTGATTTGAAACGTGAGTGACATCGACGTGAAACGTGAGTGACAAAATCAGTATATGAAAAAATCTTAAAATTCTGAAAGAAAACTAAATTTTTTCCTGCAGTTTAAATTTCTACTCAATTTCGTTACGGAAAATTACTTTATTCCTTATATTAACTCAAACAATTCACAGATTATAAGCAATTTGTTGGAAGAACTCGAAAAATTAAAATCGTGCGAAAACGTGAGTGACACACCATTTAAAGAGAGTTTTTTTTGAAATGTGTAAATATATATAAAACTTTTAAACTAAAAGCTCTTATTTTTGATGGAGAAAAACTTATGTTTACTGTTATGACTGAAACGTGAGTGACACTGGATTTGCCGATATATAACTTGTTTTTAAATTTTAATCACAACAATTATACACGTTATTTGTATGAATTTGTTTTTATATCGATAATATATCATTTAAATTAAATGAAAGTGATCAACTAATAAAACTTTGTTAGGATGGGCACAAAACTGTCGAAGCCCTTGTGTAAGCAAACATAAAGTTTTTGTTGGTTTTGCTTAAGTATTTTTCTCGGTACTTATTTTCATTAAAACAAGGCTATACAAAAATGTATAGCGATTTTTGTTTTTTGGCGGGGAATTTCTGCGGTGAAAACAAAAAAGTGAGTTGGCAACCCTAATTATAATATTCAATTTAGTGCTCAATTCTTGCATGTTTCATTTTTGAACGACTTGGTTCAAGAAATTTTATGTAAATGTTGATAAGAAAGCTGGATAAAGCATTTGGCAAAATAGAGTTATTGCTGTTCCATCCATTTCATCCATCGCTCCAGATTATTATTGGCATTTCGATGTCTTTATTTTCTTTTATATATCTTATTAACCATGTAAAGGCATACGGTCGTATCGAAGAAACCATTTTTTTTTAAATGACCCTACTGATACCCTATACTGCAAAATTGTTGAAAATTATTTTATTTTTGATTGTTAAGGTTATTTTAAATAAGGGAAAACAATTAGCAATTTTATAAACACTTAAATTTTTTTTTTATATAACAAAGCTTTCTTATTTTTTTTTGTTAATACAACAAAATTGTTGGTTAAAATTACAAAACTCTTTCGTTACTAAAACAAAATTACTACTTACCTAACGTAGCTGTTTTGTTAAAAAAATGTTCTCTATATTGTTAATTTAACAAAAAATTACATTAAACTGAAGTAGTTTTTTGTTTTTAAAATTTTTGTAACATTATGTTAAAACAATAAAGTTTTTGTTTAAAATACATCGTTTTTATCATGACGTTAAAATAAAAATAACAGATTTTTTTCTATAACAAAAAACCTAGTTTAGAAGGTTTTTGTTATGCATAATTTTTTTGTTCATTCTATATAATTTTTTTTGGGTGTAGTTGTTGTATTGAAATTGTTTTTCTTATGGTGGGCCTTAAAACTAACTTGCATACGAAACCACACGGAGGTTTAACTTTGGCACGGAGATGAACTTTATATTATAATTAATTTAATCTGACAATAGATAACTATAAATTGTATTATTGTAAAGTTTACAATGTAAACATAGTATTGTTAGAATGCCTTTAAAAATATATGAAAAATTACTCTTCATAAAAAATAAAAATAAATTTTTGTGTAATAAAACCACTTTTAAGAATTCATTAAGATTTCTTCAATAAGTTTTTATCTCTTAATTTTTTGCAACGAATTTAAAGCTTCTGTGTTTTCGTAATATATTCCACCACATTGATTTATTGCTGGCCAAACTTGTCTAACCTCTGCAGTAGCATGAGCATTATTATGATAATCTTCATTTTCAGCAACAATATTAACATGGTTGTTTAGAAGTAAAAACAAAAAAAAAAACAAAAACAAGCCATTCACAATAGAATGTCACAGCGTGACCACACACATAAGTTTCAACACCAATTGCAACGTTGTCTGCACTCAAGGGTTAATTTATGCTGCAACTTGACTGGTGGCGTGATGATGCGCGTATGACTCAACAATAACAACAACAAAAATAATAAAAAACAATAATCTCAACACGCAAACAAATCCTTTTTTAGTCAAATTAACTGCCAAAACAAAAAGAAACAAATCTGCAACATCTTAGCTTATCTTACAAACATGGTCAAAACAATCAACCCAATGAAAAACAAAAATCGAAGAAGTAAAACAAAATAAAAAAAAAAATTAAAAATCAATAAAAAATTTGAAAAATATTATCAACAATAAAAACATACAAAACAATAAAAAAAAAATTATGAACGTGATTTATTCATAGATGGCGCTTAACAATTGTTGCTCAACACGCTGAACACGACTTTGTGTTTAATATGCAACAGCAACAACAACAAAAACAACAATGAGCGGCAGCTAAAAAAATTAAAATAAAACCAAAACAACAATAACAACAACAAGGAGTTTTCATAAATGCTGCTTGTGACGCATGCCTTGGGTCGCATGGTTCACTTGTTGACTTAATTTTTTTTTGTCTTTAATTTTTTGTCTTATTTATAATATTTATATAATTTTACTGCTAAATATTTTTGACAATATATGAAATGTGGTCAGATTGGCGCTTTTTTGTGTTTTTTTTTTTTTTAATTTTGTTTTATTTGCTAAGCATGGAAAACGCACACACATGCAGCAAGTTAGTGCTTTTTCCTTGAAACTGTGTCGCACGTTGCCAGTTTTGGTGTTTTTGTCCAAAACAGGCTGACTTCGATTGGTCGTCACTAAGTTGTTGGTGACACGATTGGTCGATTGGTACGTCGCTTGGTGGCCTGCTAAAATCGCGTAACTTTGCTGTTGTTGCAGCTTCTTTGTTGTTGCTGCTGTTACTGTTGTTGGCGATGGTGGTGACAGTCGCCTTCTTTGTTACCTCAGCAGCTGAGTGGAAAAGTTTTTCGCAGTTTTGAGTTACATGATGTTGCCAAAAATGGCAAAATCAATAATTATGCCTGTCAATTGCTCACCAAATTTGAGCTGTTTAATTGCATCGCATATCAAAAATTTACTGTTTGTATATAAATAAAAAATCTGAAATTTTAGGTTTTCAAAAAGACAAAAATATGTTTTGTTTAAAATTTAAAACTGCAAAAATTTTTAGAAATTTTATTGGTAGTCATCTAAATGCCTAAAAATTCTGAAAATATTAAATTATTCTCAAAATTGTTCATATAAAATCCCAATTCATCTATAATTGTGGGAATCGAGTCGCCAACATGACTGAAATGCAGCCAGTGGCGCCAGCCAAGGCGCAAGCGCACACATACTCATGACGACATGTATCAATTAATGCTATGGACACGCGCGCTGACCTCAATTTTATAATTTTTTTTTTGTAATTTTTTTAAATTATTTTTTGCTGTTTTTATTTCGTCGCTGATCATGATCAAATATATAACAAGAAATATTAAAGAAAAAGACAACAAAATATATAAAAACATATAACATGAATTTCACAAAATATTGTCATAGCACCATGCTGAGAGCTTAGAAAAAGAAAAAGCTAAATAACAAGCAAAACAAAAACAAAAAAAAAAAAACCACAAAAAAAGAGACAATCTTGTCAACACATATTTAATATATGTTAACAACTTATCGAAACGTGGCTCTGTTGGCTACTGATTTTTTATCGCAACATTTTTGATAAAATTGTTAATGATGCCAAAATAAGATTTTCATGCGACACTTTTTATTGTAGTTTTTTTGTGTGTTTTTTTTATTTTTGCTTATTTAATATTTAAGCGTTTTGCCTTTTTGACTTTTTGAGTCGTGACGTTTGTCATGGCGTTTTTTGTGCAATTGTTGTTGCCTCTTTTTGGCAGCATATCAAAACGTTTTTTAATTTTTCTTTTTTTTTTGTGTGTTTTTTTGTATCGTGCTTTAGTTTTAACAATTATTTAGGTGATTGCCATTTAATTTTATAACACACTGACTCACTGCCTCTCTTCCTCCTACCACAGTCTCTCTATCTATTGCTAACCAATTGAACACCAATTGACCAGCCTCCCCACCAGTTCAACTTCTATTAAGGCGTTCAGCACGAAATTGCTTTGAAAATCGCCAATTCGCACTTTTGTTTTTTTGGCGCGTTTCCCACGTTCGATGATCGTGTGGCTTTCGAGTATGAGAAGCTTATTAATTAATTTTTCTTTTAAGTGGCAAGAAAAACCATACAAATGTTTTTTTATTTGTGCAATCGAATTGTTGCTGCAGACCTCAAGGCGAGAAACTGTGAAATAGTATTTTGATGTCTGTTTTTGTCATCATTATCGATTAATTGTTGTATTGGCAACGTTTAAGGTTTTTAATTAATCGCTTTTTTGTCTCCAGATATTCATAGTTTTGTAGCTTTAATGCTTTTTGGATATCACTTAAATACAACTGTTATGCCAAAAGGTTCTGTCACTTCACTGTGGAATTCCTTTTAATTACTTCAATGCGTTATGTTCGCATTTTTGTTTTAATGAAAACTTAATTGCTTAGTGTTTCTCGACTACTCAACTCAAGCTTTATAATAGCTCATAAAGAAAATATAGTTACTTCTAAAAGAACCCATTTTGACTTTCATAAGGGTAAGTAGACAATCTTTTCAATATGTTATGGAAGCGTTTTTAACAAACATACCTCGGAAACCAACTTGTATTAGACTGTTGAGAGCTTTGTTTGACAACAGTTAACTAACCTATATTTGAGGAGCTTACATCCAAAACCAGATAAGTCACACAGATCGAATTGTTGGGAAATCGAAAAAAATAAATCTTAATTTTATCTGACATCTTTTATTAACAATCCAATTATGCAAAATTATGCTCCACAAGAATAGATATATTTATATACAAGAATAGTCGTATTTTTAATTTTAAGTTTGGACTTTTCTGGTTTTGAAAGTTAGGAATGAATAAAAATTTAGATTCCGCCGTTCGGGGTCTCAAAAGCTAGAGAAACTCATTGAAATGATTTCTGCATACTTTTTTTTTGAAATCGGAAGAAAACCGCCGAAGCAATTTTGATTCTCCTGAAGTTCCTTTTTAGAAGCAAAAAAGGTTTTTTGCTTTTAACTTTTTATTTTTTACAGAAAACATACCCAATTCTGCTAAAATGTTAAATTTATTACTCATACCAACGTTTTGACATAAAAAAATATTTAAAATTTGAATGAAAACTACAAAAATCAAAACTTGTTTGGACTTCTCTGGTTTTGTTTGAAAATGTACAGTGGACATGTCTGCTTTTGATTGAAAAGGCGATGTTTTAATGCATTTTTCTCTAGGGTTTTTATCATTTTTAACTTAAATTTTTGTTTTCCTGTGACTTATCTGGATTTGAATGTAAACTCCTAATTTATGTACTTCTGTAAAGCTTGTGAATGAAACCTAGTGATCAATGAAAAATTTGCCATACAACTAATACAAAAATATAACTTTGCTGGTATTGTACTTGTACTGAACTGTACTTGTAACGTACTGGAACTGTACTTACACTGTAGTTGTACTGTACTTGTGCTGTAATTTTTCTGTACTTGTACTGCACTTGTAATGCACTTGTAATGTACTTGTACTGCACTTGTACTGTACTTGTACTGTACTTGTACTGTACTTGTAGTGTACTTGAACTGTACTTGTACTGTACTTGTTCTTGTTCGCGGGATGGGTGAACAATACTAAGCTGGAAAATGAACGACTAATTATGTCTGTCGGATGACTGCCAAGTTAAGAGCCTAAATTTGCTTCTTAACTTGATGTCGACTCTGGGTCGGGGAGAACCCTTAACATCGAATATAGTTTCCTATCTCACGCTGAACTATTGTGCAAACGCTCGACTTTTTGAAGTTCGTCGATTATGCTTTTGGAGAAAGAGCTTACAACTGACCAGTTGGTTTCGCTTCTCAACATGAGGTTCACCAAGTTTTGGGGTGTCACCACTTCGCCGAGGCGGACCGAAGCATCAGTTCTCGCTTCGTTGAACCTAGGGCACTCCAAGGACGTATGCAGTGTCTTCTACTATACTACCAGAGCAATGAGTACAATAGGGTCACTTGTATGCTTGAATTTATGCAGGTAACCGTGTCTAAAATAACCGTGCCCGCTCAGAATTTGGGTGAGGTAGAAATTACCTGAACCATGGCTTCGACCACACCACACGGACTGGTAAGGGATGAGGTAATTTGGCAATTGTCACCACCCCGTCAGTGCTTACCCTTACTATTTGATTCAGATCGTCTTCATCTGCATCGTGGGGCAAAATCACTGGTTGTGGCGGAAAGAGAGTCCTTACTACGTTATCAAGCAGGTGCGGGTCCGTAGGAGTGGGCTGTCTAAACCCCTTCAGCTTTTTTGTTACTATCTTGCAGGCGGTTCCCCATGGGTTAGCTTCTGCTTCATCACATAGCTGCAGAAAGCACTCGCGCTTGCTCTTATTAATAGCTTTTTTCAAAAATTTTTTGGATACACGTTAGGATTCGCGAAGAAATTCGAATCTGTCGGTACCTCTTGAGCGGTAGTATCTTCTTCTAGCTTGAATGCGTTCTCTGGGTGCTTCTGCGATTTTTGGGGACCAAAAGTAAACTGGGCTGCACTGTCGTTTGCTTGGTCTTCTAAGGAGCATGAAAGCGTCGCAAGCTCTCCTGACTTGGTCAGTAGTTTGTCTTGCCATATCGGTTGCTGTACCGGCGAGGTGTATGTCCGCCTTCATTACTCTGAAGATGTCTTCGTCTAGCGATTCTGTTTTATAAACTGCTCTGTTTTCGCTACTATTCCTTCGGCTACGATGTTGTCTACTTAGCGTGTATGTAATGGTCACTGTGCGTATAAATATCTTGTACCATCCACCCAGTCTGAATACCAAACTCACTACTAGCGAAGGTCAGATCAATAATGGAGCTACCTACTGCACTGCTGAATGTGTGCTGCAATCCGGTATTTAGCAGCACCACGTCAAGTGATGCAAACGCCACGAGAAATATGAAGCCTCTTTGGTTTGTACGTTGACTACCGCATTCTACAGCCCAAGCGTTTAAGTCGCCAGTTATTAGAACTGGCTTATTCCCTTGTACTTCTTCAAAGATGGCATCTATGGTCTCGCCAAACTCTTCGACGGACAAACTTGGGTTAAGGTAGCAGCTCACAACCTGAAAACCCTCTACCTCGACTCCACTAAAGCCGTTTGTACGAGTAAGAAGGTGTATACAGAGAGGATCCCTACCGCACGACCATATAGCTGCTTTGCCAGTCTTGTCTGAGGCCCAATCTACCGGGTTTTTGCAGGCATACGGTTCGCTTAGAATTGTAACATCGGTGCTCTGTTATCTGATCGTTTGCGCTAATAGGTCTTGCGCTGCCCGGCAGTTGTGAAGATTCAGCTGCTGGAATCTCATCTTCGCTTAGGCTTCGTAGCTTTTTTGAAGGATGGACATAAAAAGCATATTGCCTCCGCACTACACTCTTTCGCCTTGTGGACCTTTTTTCTGCACTTCATACAGCACTTACTTTGGTCAGTGTTGTTGCAGCTTTTTGCACTATGACCATAATCGAAGCACTTGAAGCACCTGGTTTTAGCAACTTTCTCTCGGACCCTACATATGAGCCAGCCAACTTTAAGCTTGCCAGTCTCGGTCATCTTTCTTGCCTGTGTCAGTGATAGGTTTACAACCGCTGTTTGTGTGCCAGCATAGGCTTTATGCAATGACTTCACATCCACCACTATAGTCTCACCAAGATACTTCTGGATGGCGTTACGTACTTCATCCGATGTTGACACCTCGTCGAAGTCTTTAATCTCGACCTGCATCTCCTCTATTAGGGTTCTCGTCTCGGCTTGGCCATTAAATACCATGTCGAACTTTTCTTTCAGCTTCTGAGTCGAGTGGGTTGTGGACCGCTTGAGCTGAATAAGCACTTCATCTTTTTCAGTGCGTCTAACTCTTGAGACGTTTTCACCGAACCCTTCAAGTGCCTCCACTTGTTTCATCTTCTTGATGATGTCGCTGCATGAGAGCTCACCTGTTCTCAACACAACGATGTCATCTGGTCTAGCTAGCTTCTGGGATGGTTTTTGACGTTTTTTGCGTTTTTTCGCCTTGCTAACGACCTTTGTTCAAGGCTCGAACTTACAATTCACTTGTACTGTACTTGTTCTCGTTCTCATATGTATGTTCTTTAATTGATCTGTTTTCTTGTACTTGCAATTAACTTATACGGTACTTGTGCTCTACTGGCACTGTACTTGTATCTTCTATCTTCTTCTTCTTGTATCTATCTTCTGAATCTTCAATAATTTATTAATTTATTGAAATATTTTGCATTCCATGCTTGGGTGAACATTTTTATTTGTTATTTTGACCGAAGCTCTCTTGAAAATTAAAACTTGATAAACTTCTCGTAAACGTTTTTTTTTTTTTTGAGTTGGAAACTTTGAGCAAGCGGCTATAAAACATCTGCATTAAATTTCAGAAATACCTTACAACCTCGATTATATCAAAAATGTCTCCGTTTATATAATGAACCAACTTCTTTCTATTCGCAGGTTCTTTAGAAGAGAAATGAAAGCTTTAGCTGTAGAATATTAACCTTATCGAGGTTCATGTGTTAGTTGCGTAGTAATTGAATTTCCCAAAAGTTTTTGCAAGCCTCATTTCCACTCCCTCATAATAAAAAGAATTCTGCAAATCTTTTTTTTTCAATTTGCAGAATTTGTAAACAATTTTTCGAATTTTTATTTCAATTTAGAGTCCTTATTTTGATTGAGTTATTTATGAAGACTTCAAGCAAAAAATAAATAAAAAACCTCAAAATGTTCTAATGCCATCAAAATTAATTCGTGACTGTAACACGTTCCAAGGTGCTTCAACGCCTCATCACAGAAGTTAAAGCGTGTCGGCGTCATTTTATTACCATGGCTAGCAGGCATGGGAAAAACGGCTGCCAACAATGCGTTGAATTTATGAGCGACGCAAAGTCGCAAGAAAGCGACAAAGACAAAAACAAAAATATCACCAAATCGTACACTAACTCCGCACGCAGTCGATGATTTATGGTAGATGAGTTCATTTCCAGCCAAAGAAGGAAATGCAAAAAAGCTACACAAAGTAAAAACCAAATATTAAAAAAAAGAAGAGAAAATAAGCGCATAAAACGTGCTCAACGAACACTCTTAATAAGGCTTGCAAATGGAAATCAGCGACGACGGCGTGCGAACAAAACTTTGAGTTTGGTTTTTTGTTGCTTTGACTGTGTTCTTGCAGTGAGTTTTTTTTTTTTGGCAATGCGCATGCGCGACAGATCCTTGGCATGCTTTGAAGTTGCGTGCAGCGCGCCAAACGGCTACTTTTTGTGCAGTTGTACGAGTACTCGTAACAATCAAAGTGCGGCGCTTATCGTGCAGCCGCAGCGGCGTTGGCGACTCATCTAATTGTTTATTTTCTTGCGGCAGTTGTTGGTGGTTTAGCTGTTTTTTATTAGTTTTTTGGCTAGTTTTTTGTAACTCCTAATATGTGCAAATTTAGAATTAAAGTGGCACATCTTAAGGCTGTTAGGCGCACATGCGCAATAATTTAATGTTGCTGCCGTTTAAGGATTAACGTTGGTTTATCGGCAAATGAGGCATAGAATGACGAATTTTACAGCAAAATTTTTGCCAGCAAAATTTACACTCTAATGATTAAAGTGCTGTGGATTTGCGAGAAGAAATTTAATGCATTTCATTTTCAGTTCTTCCATTAATAAAAAATGTCTTTGAAAACATATAACCTACTTTTGCTTGAATTCTCAATTTTACTCAAATTAAGAGTGTGTCAAAAATGCTCGCAAATAATTTAATATAATAATTACCCTACCGGAAAATCAATTTATTTTAAAAAAAAATTGAAAAGGTAGTTGTTTTAAAATCGGTATTTTGCAAAAAAAAAAAAAAATCGGGACACTAGCTAATAAATCGGCAAAGATATGGATATCTTTAAGTCAAAACTCAAAAAATGGAAAATCTGGTTTGAAAACGTAGAACTACTTTTCATAGATGAATTTAAATTGTGTGAGCGATAATAATATCGAAATTTTCGTGTTAGAATAGCAAATAAAAAAAACTAAATAAACAGATATCAAATTTTTTAAAAAAAAAAATAAAAAAAGTTCCAAAATAAAAAGTATTTTGGAAAATCGGGACAAGTGACGTCCCGCATAAACTCTTTGCGGGATGCACATTTTTAAGCTGCAAATCGGGACAACATGCGTGGAGATCGGGACCTGGCAGCCCTACTCCTTAATATAATTCAAAGTAGTTTATCCACAACTTACTTTTAACAACAAGTCATTTTTCCTTTAGGGTATTTTTGTTCAAACTTTTCTTAAAAAATACAATTTTGCTCAAAATTAAGAATCTGCTTTTTCATTTTATGTTCCATTTTATTACATCTCAGTGGTTCATTCTGTTATGATTACTTATGAAAAATATTTTTACAAAAGGACGTGGGTCAATTAGGCCAGTTTTCGGCTCCCCTCAAATAAATAGCAATATTTTTTTATTTAGAGTAGAATTTAGCTTTTTCGGAATGAATAAGCTTGATCTAGGCTTGACTTTGATTTTTTCGGTCGCTAATTCCGTATCCGAGGTCAGTTTGTCTACATTATGGTTATTCCAAGCCAATACGTAGACTATATATAGATTTTTGGGTCACTGATTCCGAATCCGAGGTCTTAGTAAGGTTATTTCGAGGTCATTACAAGATCCAAATGAGAAAAAAAATGAACATAGAATGTCAAAATTTCTGATAGATACACTCAGAAAAATATCAACTGTAATATTAACAGTCGGCCGCTGTTATTTCAAAACACTGTTCGATTGAATGATTTGCGTTTAAGTAAACAATTTTCTTTGATGAATGAACGTTTCAAAGTATTTTTGTTTTGTTAAAATCATCTGTTGAAATATTTTTGTGCTTATATTGAATTGTCAATTTTGCCAAGCAATAGTTTTTATATGTGTTTTGCTATATTTATATTATCGTTGCCAGTAGCTCAGTGGATGTGCACTAGAGTGTCATGCGGGAGACGTGGGTTCGAACCCTACCTGTGTAAGTTTCAAAAATTGTAATTTAATAATTGAAATAATAATAATTCTGTTTCATTAATTGTTTGGTCAAAAATAACCTTCAAAATAAAATGCTTACAATCTTGCAAAAAAAAAATTCCAAATTTCATTTTTTATTTAAAAAAATTATTTTAAATAAAAAAAAAATTTTTATTGGTCTTGCCGGATTTGAACCGTGGACACTCGAGTACTAGACGCACACGTTAGCACACTCGGCCATACATGAACTTTCAAACCTGTGATCAAATTTCAATAAATAAGTTTTTATACGGGTTTCGTGTTCCTAGACCAACAGTCAACCGACTGTTGATTTTAAAGTTTCATTTGTTGGATGATATTTAACAGTGAAATCTGTTCTTTCAACCCATGATTTGTTTGATAAAACAGCATTTTTTCCCTGAGTGTAGGGTTTTGGGTTGCTGTTTGTAAGCCCTAGGTCAGTTTGTCTGTATTGAGGCATTTACGAAGTCATTCCAAGATCAAAATGAAGAAACACGATGTTCAACTTTTTGATATATTTTTGGTCGCTGATTCGCAATCCGAGGTCAATTTATGTGTCTAAAGGTAATTGTCATTCCGATTCGATGTCCAACTCTTTGATATATAAGTTTTTGCGTCGCTTATTCCGAATCCGAGGTACATAAATTTCTCTGTATAAAAGTAATTCCAAGGTCAAATATAAATAAAAAAACAGAGAAGAGATGTCCAACTGCCTGTTATATAGTATAAGTTGTTTGGGTTGATCTTTCTGAGTTCAAGGTCAGTTTGTATGAATGTTTCGAATTTGAAGTAAATTTTTCTGTATAAAGTTAGTTTCAAGGTAAAAAAGAACATAGATACGATATCCAACTTCCTGATATTAAGATTCTTTGGGTTGCTGATTCCAAATCCGATGTTAATTTGCCTATAAGAAGATTATTTTAAGGTCAAAATGAAAAAAATAAGTTGTCCAAACTTTCTGATTTATAGGTTTTTTGGGTTACTCATTCCGAGGTCAAAATGAAAAAAAACAGTGATACAACTTTCTGATATACATGTTTATGGATACGCTGTGCATTGCAACATCCAACTTTATATATGTTTGGATCGGTAATGATTTTTTGCACGGTCAAAGGTAGGTAGGAATTTAAAAACATTCCAGGGACACATTTGCTTAAAAATTCTCTAGAAAATTGGTCCTCGCATTTGATGACGCAAAACTTACCAATTCAGAGGAATCAAAGCAGGGAATAGTTCCACCCTTGTTACCATCTCCGACAACTTGCATTCTTTATTTCCCCTATAGTCCTCATACACTTGTTTGTGGCTGTTTGAGTTGGCATCATCTAGTGCTACCTGCAGGTGGTCTCTAACCACCTTACTGTAGCCACGCTGCCTGAATGTGGGTTGCTCAGGTGCATTTGAATTACTGCTAACCTTTACCCTTTTGGAAGCATTACCGATCTCTTCCTGAGACCGGTTACGCTTCAAAGTAACTCCAGTAGAAGTCTGAATATCCTGAAACGCCAGCTACTCATTAACCACAGCCTGATACCTAATTCGGTCTTTCTCTTCGCGGTTCTGAATAGTACTAGCTCCAATACTCTTATCAATCTTGACAAGGACAAATACAGCCTTCTGGTAGCTTGCTTTCAGTACCGTTCTGAGTGTTTTGAGAGAGGTCTAGTGACCTCCGCAGGAGTATTTGTTGTCAGTTGAACGGAAGGGTTAGAGGTACTATTGCAGGTTCTCTCTATGCTACCCACGATTGTCTCCTGACTGGAGGCAACAGGTAGCACTACATTATTTTTTTTTTGTTGTGGGGTTTTTTTTTGCTCTGTTCTGTGTTCTAAATTCGCCATCTTTGCCAAGTTATGAGGTTAAAGGGATAGGGAAAATACCACCATGGCGAGCCCCAATACCATAGTAAGCCCATTGTTTCTCTCTGAGACGGCCAGATCAGAGAGGAGATGCACTCGAATACAGCACAATTACCCTTGGTTGCAAACTGTAAATCAGTGCGTATGAATCTCAAGACCTCGGAATTCAGGGTTCACCGCTTCGAACAGCGATTTAAATTACCTGATATTCTTGATATGTCTTAACGATTGATATCATATTTTGTGATATAGTTTCCAGAAAGTACCAACGCGAAAGCTGAAGTCAACTTCAGTCGGCAGGCAGGCAGTTTGAGTTACGGAGAGTCTTCTTGTGGGCCTGTTGTTTCTCTCTCGCAGAACAGACCAACATTTTTACCTCAAAGTTGGTGGAAGTTGTTGGTCTTTCTGCGCTTGCATTTCCTTTCCAGATATGACCTTTAAAAAAACAAATCCAAAAGACAAGTGATATCAATTTAAACATGCTGTAAATTCTATGTTTAAAAAATTCTAGAACAAAATTCTTAAAAGTAGCTTATTTTAAAAAATTAGCTAATCATTTAAAGATAAAAAAAAACAACACTCAAGGCCACCTATTATTAAGACGTTAATCAAAATGTTTGTTTTACCTGCAATCGAATTAATCAACGAATTAACAACATGACAAGCAAATCAATACGGGTAGCGAGTTAACAAAAACAAAAACAACAAGAACAACAACAGTAGCTGAAACAAAAACTAACCCGTCGTTAGACTGGCGCTGGCGCCGCCGCCACTTTCGTTAAGCGTTTCGCACTTTGCTAATTATGCATGCGGCTGCGCGCCACTGACCACCAGCGGCAATACAAAACTGTTGTAAAAACCTCTTTGTTTGCTTTTGTAAAACGTTTTTGTTGCAATTTTTTATGCAACTTGTTTTTGTATTATGTGTTTTTTATTTTTGTTTAAGACAAATGAAGCTTGTTCGGCGGCAAAGCTGGAATTTATTAAAGAGCAAATTCAACGCGTGCCGCTGCGCAGGCGCAGTATATAATTTGTGCTGGCTGTTAGGTTTCAGCCAAGATTTTATAAATCCATTAGCACATTGTTAATAACATTGATGAGGGTAGGAAGGGGAATAAATGCATTTATAACAACGTCGTAACCTGGCAGAAAAATGTGAATGAAATTCTTTTGTATGTAGCGTAAAAAGCCTTAAAGGCGTTATGCTAACTTTATGCAAATCTTTAGCTTTAGTTGAGTAAATATTTGAACGCGATAACAACGCACAGATTCTTTATGACAGTCAGGTTGGCACAATTTCTATGTTGTTGTTTGTTTTTTTTTTTTGTTTTGCTTTGAATGTTGCAATGTTTGTGGCTTATTTCGTCTCGTTGTAGCTAGCTGAACGCGTGCATCTTTCGGCTACTTTTGCATATAATTTCTTTTATATTTCTAGCTGCTTGACGGACATTTTGACATTTTTCAGAAAATTGCTGGTTTGGTGGTCCACCTGTACGAAATGAGCGACGTGCAGCCGATTGTGTTTATGCGTTTGTCGCTAACTGACAGTCGAACAGGACAGTCTGGCAGGCAGCTAGCTGAACGCTGACTAGAGCTTGCGTCAGCATAAGTCACAATATGCAAAGGATTTTTTTTTTTTTTTGTGTTTTGCTAAAGTCTAAACAACAAATGAGGAAAAAAAATCTATGAACATAAAGTTAAGCAGCTTATGCTGCTGCGCATTGACCAACCAATTCACCTGTTCACTTATACTGCGCTTACAATTCTTAACAATTTCAAATGGCTAGCAACAAAGTTTTTCTTTACAAAGCTAACAAAATTCTTAAATAGTTATAAAAAAACAAAAAAAAAAAAACTAAATAAAATTACGTTAATTTAGTACGCAGCAAAATTTTGCTGTTGTTGTTGTTACTTGTTTTTATTGCTTCATTAGCTAATGTTGCTCACAAAAATGGTCGAACAAATGCAGCCAGCAACAAAATAGAAAAAAAATAAATATACAACATTAAAACATTTGATGCCAACCTATTGACAGTCTGAGCCAAATGTTGTTAAGTTTGAATGAAGCATTCAATTGAATTGAAAGAATTGTCGATATGAACGTTAAGCTGTCTGTCTGTCCACCTTTGGCAGGCGGGTAAACGGAGCATCGTCCGTTCAAAGCTTGGACAGTTGAATGGACGGCAATGTTTGCACGCTAAAACGCACACACTGATCGATACTTTGAAGTTTCATTTTATTGGCAACATTTGTGACATTTGTGGCAAATGACCCTGAAATAGTTTTTTATAACTGAAAACTTCATACTAATTTTTAACAGTGCACTTTTTCAGTAGTATTTTTGTAAATGAGACACCACTCAATGTGTACTGGTTGATTAGATTTTTTTGAGTGAAAAAAAAATTGTTCGATATTCAAACTACGGTTAAACTACCAAGACCTTCAATTTTCGAGATTCTTAGAGATTTCCACCTATTTAACTACTAAGTAACTTTTGAATGCAGGTTCGAACTTTTTTCCTTCGATTATACTTGAAACTACATAGCCGTATGCCTTCTAGATTTGTTCTAGATTTGTACTGTGCGGAAGTGCCGGATCAATTTCGCACAGATTTCTGCAATGTTCGTCTACTGAGAACAATTTTTTTGTCGGTTTATGCAATTAGTGGTGACCGTGGGATGCAGGTTAAGTGTGTGGCCTAGCATGTTCGGAGCCCGGGTTCGATCCCCAGCCGCGGCGAAAAGTCTTTTTTCAATAAAAAATTTTTCTGATCGGTCACCACCTCTCTGCAGACAATGGCAAATCTCAGAGAGTAAACAATGCCATGTAAAGCTTCTTGAGAACATGAACTTTAGCCGTTCGGAATCGGCATAAAACATGTAGGTCCAGTTCTCGGTCAATTGTGTGCAAACATTTAATAACACACACAACACAATTGATCATAAGAAGCTAGGTCAAAGTCCTTTCAAAGGCTGAAATGGCCAATTTGTTTTTTTTTTGTTTTTTTTTTATGCAATTTGTACTCCTAATAGGCACTAAGTGAGACACAGGTGAGCGTGGATGCAGATATACTGGATTTTCATATAACTAGGTACCATTAGGCCAGGCAACAATAGCATTTTACACACTTCACCTAATATAGGAGCATTTTATTAAAACATGTGCGTATCAATGCGACCGGGGTCTGGTGGTAACAGCACCGGAGATCTACTTCATATGGGTGAGGTTCAGAATTCCTTTGCACACGATTTTTTTTTTGCCACGTGTATGGGAGGAGCTAGAATCTAGAGAAGGAGCTCACTTTAAACAAACTGGACTCTCTGTCTGATTAGATTACGCACTATTGAGTATTGTTTCCTGGCAAAATCCCTACTGAACGAGAGCAGCAAAATCGTTGTTGCAGGCGATATCAATTTCGACAATCCGGCTTGAATAGGTCATTTCGGGAATCTTCCAAGGAACATTAACAACTGAAGGATAATTTGTTGAGTTTTTTCCGAACCGAAGCAATTGATTTTGTTAGTGAAGCAACCAACTTACATTCCACTATTAGTACTGAAGAACACCATGAATAATATGATATATTCCTTTTGGATATGCAGACCATAGTACTATAAAAAGTAAAATGTTCCGAAAACTGCGTGTTATTGCCACAAAATTTGACACATACGTAGTACACAACAATTGTATTGTCTATAGTACAGCGAAATGACACATACTGAAAAAGAAAGTCTATTGATGAGGCCTTAAAAATCCTAGTAAAAGGGTCCTCTACAAAACTTTACTAATGGATTGTGCGTAGGTTTTTGGTCCCATCACATTATAACTGCCCAATGAAATCCGAACTAGCCTCTGATATGAAATCCTGCAACGTATGTATGGTATATTCGGACCCTTTAAAGCGTGAATCCTCTGTACAATAAAATTAAAACCGAGATCACCGCCATCCAGGATATGAGACGAAAAGGCCAAGGATGCTCTAAAAGAGAAAACTGTGGTATTTACTACAATTCCTTAGCGAAAAGTTTGTATGCACATTCGTCGTAACGTCGTAAGCCGGAAGCTACACCACCTTGTTTCCCGATACACACTTGTGAACAAAAGGCTGGCCACAACCAGCCTCAAGTCAAAATTCTTAAACTAAAGCCATATTTGCTTACACGCTCCGACGGGGGAAAAGAACAATGCTGTCAAGGATGTCTTGTACGCATGCCTAAAAGACGTGTATGATCACTGTCAGGCCCATGACGAGAAAAAAGTCCTCGTGTATTTCAACACTAAGGTTGAAACAGAAATTACCTTTGGCTCTACTGTCAGTCAATTCAGTCTCCACTTCAAATAGTGGTTTAATACTAATCAACTTCACCGCGCTGTGGCGCATGGTAATTAGTAGCAACAGATTTAACCACTTCCAGAAGAACACCTGGCTGTCACTGCATAAAAAAAATCGAAATCAAATCAGAATCAGCACGCCACAGACGTATTGGATGTATGCACATTCAATGGGAGGTTAATATTGACTCCGATCACTATCGAAGGTATTCACTAAAAGCTAGATATTGGTCTATGTCAAAGAACTATCGAGACTCACTTCGATAAACTCCCGGTTAAGCTCAACCAACCTTACTCTGGACTCTATATTGAACTTTTAGCGCACATATTTCATATCCCTCTATGTGTATTGTTACTGAGCAAGTTATTGGCTTCCAGCTCTCGAAAGCTCAGAAACAAGTGTACGATCATGAGTGTCTCGACGTGATGGCAGCAAAAATGCCGCCATGCGCGATAACAATCGCAAAAGGAAGAAGGAAGAGAAGCATCTTTTCAGGCGAGAAAAAGGGAACAGGAAAACCAAGAGCGTGAGGAAATAAAAGCGTGCCAGGGCAAGAAGGATGCATGAAAAATTTAATTATCAACAGGTAAGAGGCTCGGAGCCTCTTCTTTAAGAGATGAAACTGGTGATCTGGTTACAGATTTGCAGTGCGCACTAAGACAATACAGGCAGCATTTTTTCAATTCTTTCGATTCCAACAACTCCACCCAAGCAGAATGCAGTATGACGCCACCACTTGATGGGATGATGAAGATGAAATTTTACCGCTTAGCAATGAAGAAGTTAGAGTTGCTATCCAGGAACTTGAAAACAACGTAGTAACAGGTGCTAACGGCTTGGCAGGGGATTTATTTAAAACCTCCAGCGGTGAGTTTAGAAGATGCATGCATCTAACTACACTGTGTGACAATTTGAAGGCCTTTTGAAATATGTAAATGGATATTTCTTCTTATATAAATATGTAAATAAGCAACTTTTTTCAAGGTTACATTTTATGCCATGTGGCCGCAGTAGATTTCCTTTAAATCCTAAACTAAGCACAATTTTGATTTAGGATATTAAATAAAGTTCTTGCCTTTACTAAGATTAAATACCAGAATCCAAGAGCCTTCCTATCAAAAATAGACATTGAAATGTTTTTTCCTTAAATATTTGAAAAAGAGAAATTTAGAAATAGACAAAAAAATTATATATTAAGTAGTAATAGTTTATTTGTGGTTTACCTTCGAATGTTACAATATGGGCATTTCCGCAGAAAAGTATACTGTGACCAAAAAATTAAAAGTTAACCAACATTTTTTTTTTTACTTGTATTTTTAGAGAGAAATATTCAAAATTAATTTAATTAAAGAGTTAAAATTTTTCCCATGTTGCGTTGGCAAGATATCGGGCTACCAAGTTAAAGTTAATGTTTTGGTCAGTTTTATTTTTTTCTATGCGCATTTTCTCTTTTTGATTTACATTTATAAGAGCAATTGTGCAATTGCACACTTATGCAAAACTTTTGCTACAACAACAACTAACCGCAAAATAAATGCAAAAGAGCAAATATATATAATTTAACGGTAAAATTTTGATTTGCTTTTAATGATATTCTGAGGTAACGTCACGCCAGATAAAAAAGCATTTAGTTTTATTTTTTCTACTCTAACGTTCAAAAGTGCGTGAAATTTTGCATTTAAATAAATTTTAATGAATTTAAGTAAATTTTATAAAAAAACCGTTTTTAAGAAGAAAAACCGTTAATTTTATATTAAATTTGAAAACTGAGTAACGTCACGCCACATTGCTCGAAGTTTGCCTGATTTCGTTACTGAATTTGGTTGCAGGTATTTAAGTGGAATTTTTTTCCAACTCTCATGGTCGATGGTGTAGGAGTTAAAAAAATATAATAAACTAGCGGATGTTACCCGGTTTTACTCGGGGTTGTGCCTTGAGCACAGAAAAAGTACGATTTTTAAACTGCTCTCATTTTAACATTTTTTAAATTATCAATTAAATTTTTAAATTTCTATCGTTCTATCGTTTTTTGGGGTTTTTCCCCTTCCCTCCGTCAAAAGAGTGTAGTCGAATTTCCGTAAAACGGTACCTGCCGGTCATATTTAAAAAAAAATTTCATCTTCAACGTCTAGATTTGACATCCGGGTTCTGAGGAAAATTGTCACGCAATTTGAAAAAGTCATTTCGAGAACAATGCGTTTAAAGTTTTTCTTAGCATGCATTTAATATGGATTTTTATCTCAAAAACAAAATTCTAATTTTAAAAATCCTTTTGGGATCAATTCGATTTTTAGATCGCCTTTGTTCAACTTCGTCGATACTTTGGAACTTGGTCGATACTGTTCGGTTGATTTTTGTTCATATTTATATAGCTTCTGCTCGTATTCGTTAAACTTCTTTTTATTCATTAGTCTTTGGTTTTCGACTTCGTTCGCCTTGATTCCTTGATTTTTGTTGAAAGAACTTTTAGAATCATAGGACCAATTCCATTAACAGATACAAATGTTTACCAAGTTTCATCAAAATCGGTTCATCCGTTTTGACGTGTATGAGCCAGACATTAGTTGATTAGTTGACATAAGTTGATTGAATAAACTTAATAAATATTTTTTGAACACAAATTAAGCAAATTTGAAGGAGTTTAAACCATAGCTGTTAAATAATGATTAGTAATCGTATTCATTAGTAATTAGATTATTTTTTTTGAATAGGTGAAATAATTGATTAAATACGATTCTTTTCTGTTTGGCTCAGTAATCAAACGATTACGATTACAAATAATCAAATTATAATAAGGATTACCTTCGATTACGTTAATAATCAAAAGTAATCAAAAAAATAATCCGATTACTTATGAAGATTATTTTTGATTATTTATGATTATTTTTGATTATATAAGGGTTTGATTCTTTTCGATTCTTTTTGATTATTTTTGATTTTTTTAAGAAATCTTTTTATATAAAAGGCATTTTTTGTGTGAAGTAATATATGGTTGAATCCGATCAACTTTGGAACCTGTGGAAGAATTTCGACGCAGCTTTCAGTGTCGTGTAGAGCTTTACTCCAGTTGTGTTAATAGATAAGAAGGGTATGCTTCAAACTGTACTTTGCGATCGGGTGCTTTTTGAATGCAGTTTAAAAATGACAGTGAAAAAAAGATTTATTGAACTTAATGTGGGAAAATTTCATGAAAAACAATTTAATATAATTATTCGAGGATAAGTTATGTTTCTTTAACGTCCACTTTTTCTTTTTCAAACTAGTTAAGTAGCGTAATAAAATTTTTGATTCGGTTATTGCAACCTTGTCGGTTTTGCCAACTGTCCGCATTTCTATTAGTAGCGAAGAGCGAAGTCGTGTTGATCATGTCTATATTTTTTATACATAAAATTTTTCAAATCTTTGCTACTTAGGTAAATTTTTTAAAATAATCAAAAAGAATCAAAAATAAAGAAAAAGAATCAAAAGTAATCTTTTAAAGTAATCGGATAATTTTTGTTGATTACTTTTGATTCTTTTTGATTATTTTCGTAATTTCAAGTAGTCGTGAATATTATTTGATTATTTGTAATCGCAATCAATTACTAATCAAAAATTTCTCACCTAGGATTATAGAATGATTATAATTCTTTTTGAAAAATAATCTAATTGATTACTAATCGTAATCGAAACTTAACAGCTATGGTTTAAACTTATGAGAAAAAAAAAAAAATTAAGGGGGATAAATCGGGCTAATGGGGTTTACTAGTTGAATATGACCTCAGAAGTAAAAATGTTCTAAAAAGACATTATGGTGCTTGTAAAGCCCTATTCAACGACATATAATTTTTTAAGATCTGACATATAATGCTTTAGTTATGCAAAAAATACCATTTTGGCTGTTTTTCCGGTGGTCAAAAAAAAAATTCTTTTTTGTTTTCGGAATTCTCTCGAGGTCAATTTTAAAATAGGGGGTGGTTTTTTCAAACTTTTTTTTCGACCCACTCTAATAACCACGCCTACCTCCTATACAACCCCAATAATGAAAACTCTATAAAGAGACTAATATTTAAGTTACAAAACTGAAATTTAGTATTTGTGTGTTCTATGACAAAACTGAGATGTGTTAGAAAAATGGGTGTCATCCACCTACTAACACGCCCACCTCCCATATAACCCTAAAATTGAAAATTACATAAAGAGGCTTCTGAAGAAGCTACAAAAATAAAATTAGGTATATATTCATTGTACATCAAAACTAAGACGGGTAAGAAAAATGGGCGTCATCCACCCACAAATACAGTCACCTCCCATACAACGTCAAAATTGAAAACTCTATAAATAGACTTTAAGCTACAGACAAAAAATTTGATATGTTTTTATTTTATATCAAAACTAAATTGTGGAAGAAAAGTGGTTGCCATCCGCCTTAGGCCACACCCACTTTCCATACCCACTATAGCGAAAACTCTATTAATAGGCTAATATTTACAGCGTTAAAGTTTAATTTTTTTATCCTTACGAATCGGCCGTGGGGGTACTTTAACTTCGGCCAAGTCGAAGATATACCTTACTAGTTTTACTTATTATAGAACAACTTAATTACAACGCAAATATACAACAAGTTTTTAAAACTTAGACTTCTTCATTCTTTTTTTTTAATTTTTTCGTACAAAACGTACATAACGCCAGATTGGAAATGCCCATATCTTAAAATTTCATCAAAAGTTGAGCTTTCAAAAGTTTGCGTATATCGGGGTTATTGAATATACCTACAAATAAAACAGTTAAATTTAATAAAGATGCTTGATGAAACAAATTGCAGTCGCTCACAAAACATAGACGCTTGACGAGAACTGAAAAAGTCGGCTGTAACCCGACCAAGGGTTGTCATGGCCACCTACGTAAAAAAGCATGTTTTCAAACATTTTTGGAAAACAAATTGTTTTTGCTAATTTAACAGTTTCTTTTTAAGACTATTCACAACAAACATTCTCTGTTTGGACGTCGAATGTTCCTCACAATGTCAATGACTAAATTACAAGCAAAATTTCGCATATTTTGTAAGAACTTCAAAACAAGTTACTTAAATATATTATTTTACATTTTTTTACTTTTGTGATTTGGAATTGCAAATGAAGCCTTTTCATTTAAACATAAGCATTTTTTGATAAAAATTTTTGCATATATTTTTTTGGAATGATTTGTTGTTTGTTGTGACATGTCATGACGGCTACTGCACATTTTCAGTCGCTCGCAGAGTTGCCAATAAGGCTGCCATATATGGCATTTGGACAAAATTGTTTATAATAAGCCGAAGATAAATGCATATAACAGCTTATATTGAATCAAGGCTAATTTTAAAAGAAAAAGCTTGTTTAATATTAAAAAAATGATTATATTGCTTAGTAAGGCTAAGAATTGAATTTACTTCGTTATAAATTTAAATGACATTGAAAAAGCACTCCATTTATATTACATAAAAATTTAAAAATTTTAATGGCTTATTTTCCACGAATTAAAAAAAAATTTAATTTGTTCTTCATAAAAAGTTTTCTTAAAAATATTGCCACCCCTTTATAAATCTCTTTGTTTTATTACAAAAAACAAAAATCTTTAACAGCTCCTTCAGCTAATTGAGTATTTAGTATAGACAGCTGTGACTTACGTGATGCTTTTACCAAAATTAACTGCAGCTCTTTGAGAATTGCAACAATTCGTTTCGAAAAGCTGCACACGCAAGCTTTTAACGTTAATCTGTCAATTAATCATCGATTGATTTAGTTATAAATCATTATTTATTGCTTCCTACTGAACATTAGCTAAGCTTTGAACCATCTCTGCACCACTCACCACCCCTTTAGCTAATGCAGCCGTAATGCACTTTGAGTTGCACTTGTTGTCGACAACGACAAGAAGTCGTTGTTGCTTCGTGCTGGATAGCAATAAATTCAAAATGCCAAACAATTTTTAATGAATTACGCGATATGACAGTCAATTCTTAAATAAAACAAACAAAAAATAACTCTAGAGATTACAACAATAACAGCAACAACAAACATAGGCGCCAAATCAAATCACAAATACAAATCGAATAATTAATTACAACAAATTTATTTTAACTCTGCTGAGTGACAAACTGCAGCTGGACAGTAGCTACTACTGTGAGTTGCTGTCAGTAGGTTAGAGGAAGCGGGTGTGGGTATAGCGGTGGAGTGGTAGTACTTGGCTAGACGTGTTGATGGCAGCTATTAGCGCACTGACAAAGAATTTAAAGAAAAGCATTCATCATGCGACTAATGTGAGTGTGAGTTAGTTGTAAGTAGGTCACTTAGATTAAATGTTTAAAATGCATTTAAAAATTATTGCGAGCTCATTCGAATGTATCATCAACATTTTTCATTAGTTTTTCAGGTAGGTTTAGGTATTTACTTAAGTTAATAAGGCCAGTTGTGATACCATACGTGGTTTATTTTAAGCTAATTTATCTGAACCAGTTGGAGTTATTAAAAAAGTTTAGTAAACTGGAGACTGTCTAAGTTACTGTAAAACCAGTTACTTTAGAAAAGATTGAGGTTTTTGTTCAACTCTGGGCATATGCAGAGAATATGTTTTGAAGATTCTTCATCCTTCTTGTCTCTAAAGAGACAAGCAAGAGGAGTAGCTTCTGTAGATATCGTAATGGAGATGTTTTAACATCGGTCATGGTTTCCAGTTAGGCAGTGTCTTGTTTGGACACCGATGACAGCATTGATCTGATCCCTTCTAAGGGAAATTAGTTTTAAATTGGTTTTTTTTTTTTGCTGAGGTACAACAATCTTTTTCTTATCTGTCTGTATGAACGGGGATACAACATAAAAAGATGTTGAGCTGTGCTTCCATTATATTTATCTGCGACAGCAGATTTTATGTTGTGTTAACAGATTCTTGGGCTTTCAAAGCGGCTTGACTATCACATAGAATGCAAATATTCCTAGCTGAGATATCATTAATCTGAAGCCAAGGAAGGGCTACATGTATAGTAGTAATTTCCGCTTGAAAGACACTACAGTGGTTGAGGATCCTTAAGGCCAGGTTGACGTTAAGTGATTCAGAAAAGAGCCTTCCCCTCACTTTGCCATCTTTTTTTGATCCATCAGTGTAGATTTCAAGGGCATTGTAAGGTAGAGGGCTTTCAAAGCTCTCATTCGTTTCTGGAGGGAATTGACACATCAAAATTTTTGTAGAAAAAAGCTTATCGTGATGAATTCTATACACTGAACCAAAAACTAAGATTCGCATTTATGAATTTTGGTCTAGTAACCAATTATATGAGTCGCATGAATTATTCATGCACACAATACGCAAAAAACAAAAAACCTCAAGAACATGAATTTTTCATAACTTAATTTCACTTAACGCATAAAGTAGTCCGCATGGACACGTCCATTGAATTCATGAAATTTTAACTCTAACCTTAGAACTATTCTTGTTGCTCTTGTGTTTGTTCCTGGGTTATATAAATTTTGCTCACAAAACTAAAGCACCCCCTAAGTGTATTTTATTAAAATATTTATTTTTTTATAAAAAAATTTTATTTATGTATGTTTAATATAAGTTTTATTTATTTAAACCGTAATTATTAATAAAAAGTATTAAATAAATTAAATATTGCGTATATCGATGGTTAGGCTCACTAAAGTGATAAGTGATCTTTTGACAAAAAAAGGTTAACTGCATTTTCCAAGTCTTCAATAAAATATCTACCTTGTGTAAATTTGTTTCAAATACATAACGAATGGATTTTGCTCAGCACACAGTTGAAATTAGTGTTTTGTACTGAAATGTATTGAAATATAAAAACAAAATCGAAGTTTCTGAACATTTAAAATTTTTCACCTATCACTTTTGTGCGCTCAACCATCGATATAAAAAATTTACTATAAAGAAATGTTTTAAAGCATTAAACTTAGCGGACAAAACTAAAGCACCCCTAGAAATTTGTGTATAAATTTGACTACTTCTCTGCAAATTTGCGGTAATAATGAACGGTCCTTCCTAGAAAATACACCCATTAGATTCCGATGGAATACGACGTTTACGAAGACCAAAAGGGGAAAGATTGAATCCTACACTGAGGGAAATATGTGTTAAAACTAAATGAAATTGTGTTAATATCAAACGAATTTGTGTTTGAAATAGAGCTTGAAACAATTTCATTAAAGTTAAACACAAATGTTTTTAAAGTTTAATTTAAAACAAAAGTTTTTGTTTTTAAAACATTGTTTTTAAATGTAAAAATAAATTTAAAACAAAAATTGTAATATTTAAAACAAATGTTTTAAGCTTGATGTCTTCGATGCCAGTTTTTCATTTTTTCTGCGTTTTCGACACGAGATTCGTATTCAGCGAACCCTGGGACCCTCCGAATACCGAATTTCAACTCCACTCGATGAAGTTTGACTTCTAAATATTGAAAAAAATTAATTAGTGATTATTTTGTCGTTTATGTTCGTTACCTGCAAAACCAAAATTTCAAAAACTGTCATATTTTTCAGATAGTTATTTTTTTGTTTTTTCAAAGACATAAGAAAAATTATAAAAAAGGAAGGAGTTGATAGTTGAAATTTAAACACGTTTGTTTTAAATTTTGTTTTGTAGAAACGCAAATGCTTTTAATTTCTATTTTAAAATTTTTTGTTTAAATTTAAAGTATGTTTTTTTTCTCAGTGTAAGTATTGCAAACCCACTGTTAAGCACGGAGGAACAAACCCACGGTTGCTTCTCTAGTGAAGGAATTGGGCTATTCATATGATTGAAGGAATTATGGATAGTTTTATGCACGTTGACATTCTAAAAGTTGTGAAGCTGCCGTATACTGAGGAAGAGATGACAATTAAATGGAGATTTCAACAGGACAACGATCCGAAACACACTTCTAAAGTTTGTAAGGCCTGGCTTCGTAACAATAGGATTGAAGTTCTTGATTGGCC
Organism: Tetanocera ferruginea; assembly: GCA_958299015.1. Classification (NCBI taxonomy): domain Eukaryota; kingdom Metazoa; phylum Arthropoda; class Insecta; order Diptera; family Sciomyzidae; genus Tetanocera; species Tetanocera ferruginea. The sequence goes on along the minus strand of OY282642.1, from coordinate 31,739,783 downwards.
TGCCCAATCACCCGATTAAAATCCTAATGAAACCTTGTGGGAGATCGTCCATATGAAAATTAATAGAGATAACTGTAAAGCCAGAAATGATTTATTCCAACCCATTAAAAAAAATTGGAATGGGATATCATTAATAATTAAATTTCCTCTATGCCCAAAAGATGTGCTTGTGTTATACAGAATAAAGGGTTCACAACTAAATACTAAATTTTAAAGTTTTAATTAACCTTAAGGAGGAGGTGCTTTAGTTTTGTCCGCTTAATTTTTACGTTGAAAAATTTTTTTTTGTTATATCATTTTTATTTAAAGACTCTATATTTTTTTTGTTTTTGTTTATAATAATAAAGGTAAAAATAAATAAAACTTATATTTAAAATACATTAATAACGTTGTTTTCATAAAAAAATAAATATTTGAATAATATACTCTTAGGGGGTGCTTTAGTTTTGGCCAATACTGTATATATGAGATTCGTGCATTTTTTGCATTTATATCAAGAACTTTTCTTGTTCGCTTCATATTTGTATATGAATTTTATGAATTTTCGAACATGCATGTTCGAAATTTTGTATTGCTTCATGTATCTTGTATACATACTTTATGAACATTAAACACTAGGCTTATCAAATATTCATGTTCTCGTGGGTTTTTTGTCTTGTGAATTTTGTACATTGATATCATGAATAGTTCATGTGACTCATGTAATTAGTGCCTGGATCAAAATTCGTGAAGATCATGTAAGATTCATAATTAATGTGTACTTTTTGCTTCAGTGTGGTCTTGGGCATTGGAGGAAAATTTTCCTAAGGCTAAAATGTCGTATTGCGGCTCCTCTTTGTTGTTGGCTTCTAGACGTATTACTGATTTGCAACCATCTGTATAGATAACAAGTGTTATAAGGTGGAGCATAGTGTCGAATGCGTCCGTGGAGGAGTGGTTCTCAGTGATCCACTAGTGCACAGCTCTGCTGATCTTTGAACTAAGCGAAATATATAGAATTCGTGTTTGTTTGCCCAGTGCAAGCCATCAGGCTGTAGTACAGAGAAGGGCCCAAATAAATTTCCTATCCCATGGAATTGGAAGCAAAATGCTGCTTGCGCGACGTCGACACATGAACAGTATAAGCTACTTCGTGTTGCTTACGATCGTGTGCTTTCGGTTGTTGCTTTGTTTTTATTTTGACAGCAAATCAAGTCAGTTGGTTTTCAGCAGTTGTTGACATAACATCTCTTTGAGCAATTTTTTAAAATATATCGAGAAAATACGTAAAATTTATCTTCGTTTTTCTCTGCTTTACACACATTCAAAGAATGTGATAGAATGTGTGTGCCCTTCGCTGCTGTAGTACTTTATAACAATATCGTCCTTATAATTGTTGTATATTGACTTTTTTGGCTGTCTCGAACTGGTAAGGCTTCCAATTTAGTTTTCTTTCTAAGATGAGGCCCAGGTTTTTTGTTTGATACGAAGAATAAAGTCGGATTCCAGTTGTTGTTTCCCAGTTTTTTAGAACTGATTTTGGGTAAGTTGTATTGTCTTGTTAAGATGACTAACTTAGTTTTATCGGAATTCATGCTGAGTTGACATCTAGTAACTCAACTTAGGAGGGTGCTTTCACAATTTTGCAGAACACCTCTAAGAGTAGTTATCTGTATTTTTGAGGTGACAATTGTAGCATAATTGTAATTCCCAACCTAGTAATTCATTCACCTTAAGGTTCCAGTTCGTTTGTTGGTGTCGTAGCTTCCCGAAAACATATGATGAGCATTAGAATCCTACTCTTTGTGATGCTATAGTGGAGACTTGGTCTATAATGTTAGCTTCTGGGAAAACTTCGTGATCGTGGTCCAGTTGCGCTGATTTTTAGTTAAAATACAAGGCCTTGGCTTACCTTGTAATCTGGTGGATACATTTTTGGAGATGTTAGTCCAGATACTAGATTTCAGACTACCCTTGGCTCCTGGATAAGGACAATGTCTTCACTGTCTTTTGTGAAGGTTAACCTGTGTTACTGTGATCATCAAAGCTGGAAGTCAGTGGCATATATATGGGTGGTCCACGGATCCGGACCCCCCCAGAGCCATCAGTCACATATGAAAGTTGTTGTCAATTGATTCTTTGCAATAACAACAAAAAACTCTATCTGAGATTGAATTTTCTGTGTACACCAGATCAAGTTTATTTTTGAAGATCTTATTTTTAACACTCATTCTCTAGGAAAGATCGCGGGGAGTGAAAAAAATGTCACTTTTGAAAATTCCATACACTTAATGGGTACGCTAATAAGTATATATTTACTTAACTTTTTTCCGGACCCCTTCCAGAACTAAAAGCTATCTACGCCACTGCTGGTAGTAGTAGGACTGACCTACACGACAGTGATATTGGGCTCATGGTCTGATTTGAGAAGGTCATACTCCAAAAAGGAAAACCGAAGGGACTGCACCAGCGTGGTTTTGAAACTAGCGTCGTCTGGTACAAGAGGCAAGATTGAGGATATGTGGTGTCGTTAATTGTGTTGAAAGCATACTTTTCCTCCAATAACGACTTATCTTTTTTGAAGACGTCATTTCAAAAGAAGTGCAATCATAACCCATCTATATATCATTTAGGTGACAAGACACCAGGGACTTCCGATTTATGACAAAATATGCCTATCTGAATCTGGTGGAAACATTTGGTTTTTAAACCATGGCCACCTTCTAGTTAGGTGCTTGTAGATCAAAGTTTACCAACGGAATCAACTTTAAGATTGTGTGTATCAGAAGATCTGGCAACGCCCTATTGGCCGCTTAGTAATCTGATCCTTATCGACAACCTCGAGTTCTTAGCCTTGCTATATCTCCCCTATTCTAGAGGTTGCATTCCAATAGAGATCAACTCATATCTGGTCGGCACGGGCGGAGTTTTTACTACTTACTTCCTCCATTTTTCATTCGAAATGCTGCCGTTTGAATTTTTTATTGTCGACCACCATTATGGTGATGTTCTCAGTTAAAACTTTTCTGAAAAGCTAAGGAGTGGATGTGCTATCACAAACTTTTTCAGCCAACGACTGAGGGACTTCTTCAAGAGATCTCTGATGCTTTCTTATTTTGGAAGATTTTTATTCTCCTGTGATACCCACCGCCCACTTCAAACATGACTTCTGTTCCACGGTACGCTGGATTTCAGGTGCCCGCAACATGCATTCCTTACTCGCAGAGTTTCTTTCCAAGTGACTTTGTATGTCTTTTTTGGTGGGTAGCACACTTTATGCTGGGGCTAGCTTGCTATTTTTCCGTGGATTGGTGCGTGGCTGGGTGGAAGCATTTAAATACTGTATGTCTACAGGCTGTTTCCCAGACTAAGTATTTAAAGACCCCGCACGTAGTTTTGCTGAGAGCTACATCACATTGGCATTGTGCGACTGCTTGTCTTGTGTTTTCTTTGTGCTCTTATCGTGGTTCATGCGGTCACACCCTCGAATGCTTTCTAGCAACTTTAAGTAGTTCCCCGATCCAGCCTGAGACTTGGTTCAGAGTCTGACAGTATGGTGACTAATGCAGTAATACACGGTTAAAAATGTTGGACTAGTTTTTAGTCCAAACTTTGGTTTAACGGAATTTTTAATCCAAAAAGTACTATTTTTTATTCCATACTTTAGTTTAATTTGTTTTTAATCCAAAAAAGTTTAAGTTTAAGACTATTTTTGGACTAAAAATTTACATTAAGGTAGTATTTTCAGGAAAAATTATTTATGTTACCTAAGATTGAAAACTACTACTACTACGAACTTTACGCTTAATATAATAGTTAATGTTGTTAAAGCAGCCTAAGTTTATTTTTAAATTAAATGAAACAAATTGTTTCTTAAAATCTGAACCAAAATATTATTATATTCAATATTACATTAAGCAGTGTTTCACAATACATAATAAGGGTATTCATGCAAAGCGGCAAGCTTGTATTTTGGGCAATTAGTTATTTTTATCAGTCGATTGTGCATTTGGAGAGATATGTCAGCTGTTAACTTGTTAACAGTCAACTTTCAGCATACATATAAACAGCTGATTGCTGGTTTGTTTAAACGGTTCTCCATACATTTAATTTATAAGGCTGATACACTTATACGGTTTATATCATTTATAAGGGCATTGCCCATTTGCATGAATACCCTTGATGTATATATAGTGAAGTTTATGGCAATATAATAATATGTTCACACAAAGGCCTTTTGGCTGAAAAGCCAACGAAAAGCAGCTCTTTATTTGACAGTTCTTCTATGTCGAAAAGCTGAATATTATGTAGCTTTTCAGCTGAAAAGCCATTGGCACGGACGCGACATTACTCGAAAAACAAGAAAGAAACAAAAAGAACCGATATGTATTTTAAGAGTTCTAACGCGATGAAAGAGTGCTACATATTATAAAAATATTGGCAAGATTTAGTACAAATTAGTTCAAAGTACGCGACAAAGAATATAAGTTTTTTTAGCTCGTATAGAAATATGCATAATTTAGCATAAATTAAGTTTGAGAACTTTTTTTTAATATATATACATGCTTATAGAGGTCAAAAAATAACTTTTCTTCGTAGACTTATGAAATATGAGAATTATCTCTTACCTTTTTTTCTCTCGAGCTCTCACGTTTGTGGATTAAAAAGTAATCCTTTTATATTTTTAACTTTTTTGGACTAAAATTTAATCCTTTTTGGATTATAATATTTTATACTTTCTGTGGATTAAAAATTATTCTTTTTTGGATTAAAAAATTGTAAACTTTTTGCGGATTAAAAATAAGTCCTTTTTGGATTGGAAAATTTAAAACTTTTCATTGGATTAAAAAGTAATCTTTTTTTGGTCGTGTCCTATATGTAATCCAAAAAAGATTAAAATTTAGCCCAAGATTTTTAACCGTGTATGGAAAAGATGTTCCCCCAAAAATAATGCCGAACTACAATTTTACGAGTGCGTAATCATTTATGCAATTTCTAAGTATGTATGTTCATCGATAACTCCTAAAGCACTTGATCGATTGCGGTAATTTTTTGTCAACCACACTCATGGACGTTCCAATTTAAAAAGATGAGCAATATTTGGCAAGGGGTGTATCAATATTAGAAAAATATTATATTTTGCTTAATGTGGTCACTAGGATACTGAAATTTGGTACAGGAATAGATGAAATCGTTCGAAAGTAAGTTGAAAAAATGGGAAAGATTTGAGAAAGGGCATGAAACTTAAAGAAAAATACTACATTTCAGTTCACATTGAAATATACAGAATATACAGAAATTCGGAACAGGTGTATACTTATTACAAAGCAGAATCAAAACAGGATGCAGCCTAAATTATAAAACTTGCCATAAGCAAAATTATGGATATTGACGGATAGCAGACAGGATAGCATGATGTGGTAGCTGTTTGTTATATAAAAAGTCTCCGCTTTGTTTCATACCAACTAAAACTATTGCATGATTACTTTTCCAAGAAACGAGGTCCGCAACTCATCCACACAATAGAAAATATTTACAAAAATTGATAGTGCACATTATTTTAAGTTGCTTATTCATTTTTTTTATATATAAATCAACTTCGCATAAATTTTGTAAAATAAGCTTTATCTGCTGTATTAAAATTATAAGATCGTTTGCAATAAAGAGCTTCAGTTAAAACGTGTAGAAATAAATTTTTTTGAAATGCTTAATAAAAAAGCGCCACACATGTTTTGGCTATATATCATTAGTATTTTTTCCTTGAAATTGCTTTTTCTTCCATTAGTCCTTGAAAGCGAATGAATTTAGTGCATTTTCCGCCATTTTACTTAACACAATTACTTCGCCCTTTTGGCATTTCAAAACGTACAATGCGCAGTAGGTATGTGTCTATTATTCCAAAACACCCTGCATAGACTGACACAGACTCATCCTCACACATGTACACATACACAGACAAGCGAGGGAAAAAGTTTTATTTGATTTAGATGCATGAGTTGAAATTATTTCATGGTTTGACGGAAGCGCCTTAAACTATACCTTGAAATAAAGTTTTGCTTTGGATTATTTAATTTTTTGCTCTTTGTCGTCAGCGCATAAGTGAGGCAGACGGAAGTTTGTGCAGCGCGAGTGGCATGCAAAACAGCGTCCGCAATTGTCGTTTGAAAAGTTTTGTGCAACGAACTCGTCGCTGTTACTTTTGCTGTTGCTGCTATGAGTTTTGAGCATAAAAGCTGCAACAGCTGTCTCAAAAATTCAGTTAACATGCACATGCAAAAATATATATATCATCGTGTTGGTTTTAGTGTGATTATATATACATACATATGTATGTGTGTGTTTGGCATGTCTGTGTTGTTAGCTGTGTTTATTTGTGTGTGCATGTATGTGTGATTATGTGAGTAGTTTTGACAAAACCCTGCAAATAACCAACAGCTGCTTCTTAATTGCTTTTTCGCGGTGGATTTCAAAATTTCCAAAAAAGTTTGCCTGAAGCTCTTAGCACTTTTGAGGGCGTGGCGCACACAGATTGAGCATTAAGAGGATTTCACAAGCTCAGCCCAGAAGAGTAAAATAAAAGTTTGGAAATGAAATAATCATAACTTTGTTATTGAAATGCTTTTAACGGTAGTACTAAACATGCCTGAAAGTATGCCGTATATTGCAAAAATATGTTATAGTTTCAATATTGCTAAATTATCTGGTCAGCTGCATATCACACATTAATTACAGTTGAGGTACTAAAAATATTTTCACACACCAAAAAATTACTCGTCCGCAGTTTTCAGTCAGTTTTTGGCATTTTTACAACTAATGGTAGACAAAAGAATTATGAACACGCGGCTGTGTAAAACTTTGGCACTGTTGCTTAAACTATGCAATGTGTTGATAAGCAAAATTCTTGCTGCTGCTGCTTGTTATATGATGCAGCAGTTGCTACATATTTCTGGCATGCAAAACTGAAGACGATCAAGTTTTCGCGTCACACACTTGAAAAAGTAATAAAATAAATAATAAAAATAAAAGAAACCCCCAACGCCAAAACGATGGACAACTTCAGGGCGCTATAGCTAAGGGCGTTTGTATAAAGCACGCTTTAACAAGACATAAAATTGTGCAGCGAACAGTTGCAAAGTATCTGAGTGCAAAAAATAATACAGATAAAAACTGTATGAAAATGTTGCAAAACAAGGAAAGCAACAATAAATGCTAAAATGTGCAGCAACCAACACTGACTGATAAATGTCGCAAGTGAGGCATAGTTCTTTAAGATGTTTTATGTAGACAGCATTTTGCACAATGAAGCAACGCTTATGAAGGTATACTAGGGAGTGCCTCAGGGCATGCAGTTAGTAAGTAAGGAAAAACATTGCTTGGTGGTTTTAAGTGCCGGCCAAGCTGGCCGCATTACAAATGAAAAAAAAAAATGTGCAGCATTTTTTGTCATGTTGCACATTTTTCTTCCACAAAGTTTGCATAACTTGGAAAGTTTGCAAGTTTTAAATGAATTTCTGTTACATAGCAAAGTAATAAAATTGGGTAGAAAAAATTTTAGTTGTCTTTTATGATACTTGAATATAAAATATATGCTGCTTAACAAAATTCCAAGGAAAATGTTTAGTTAATTGTAATGAAAGCTCTTTTGATGTGACTAGTTTTGAAAATAAGAATTAAACGTTATTTCACCCAAAAACTTCTTCTAACAATAATAACTGTTTTTTAATATATCGTACACTAAATAAAAAACAGTCACAACTCAAAATTTTTTTATACCAACTTTTTGTTATAAATCAATTCACAAAACACATATCTCAATATCTTTTTAATTATTTTCTTCATTAACTGGAAGAATGAAGTTTGTGTGTTTAAATGAAAATTGCTTTTCTTCTGTAGTAGCAATCAAAGGGTTTTATTTTTCGCTTCTCCTGAAAAGTAATGTTTTTTGAGTTGTGACTGTTTTGTATTTAGTGTGCGATATGAGTTCACAACCATACTTAGCGCGCAAGTTGTCGACATCCATTTACATAAAATAACTAACAGAAATCTTCTTAAGCTTTAAAACAGGCGTATTTGTTCTTATATAAGCCCTTGAAGCTTTTATTTTATTAAACTACATATTTTGTCATTTAATCTTAAAAATTAGTTAAAGTGTAAAAAAAGCTCTTAATTATATTTTTTTACTTATATCGCTTTCTGGTCTTTCGAAGTTTTAAGAAGCTTCTATCTTTTAAGGTTTTGTGAAATAACGCCCAAATAAAAAATGAAATAACGCCCAAAAAATATCCATACAAATTTAGTATTAAAATAAATTTGGGCTAAATTTAAAAATATAAATTTTGGGCTTTATTTAATTTTATTTGGGCGTTATTTCATTTTTTATTTTGGGCTTTATTTCATTATGAAATAATGCCCAAAATCAAAAATGAAATAACGCCCAAATAATTTTCATACAAATTTTGGGCGTTATTTCATTATGAAATAAGGCCCAAAATATTTTAAATGATTGGCTTTCAAAATATTTTGGTCGTTATTTAATTTTTGATTTGGGCGTTATTTCATTTATTTTGGGCTCGTTTTCATTTTTTATTTTGGGCGTTATTTCATTTTTTAAAGCTCAAAATATTTTGGGCGTTATTTCATTTTTTATTTTGGGTGTTATTTCATTGGGCGTTATTTCACTGAACCATCTTTTAAAAGCTTTTGAATAGAAGAACTGCAAAATCTTCCATCAATTTTTAAACTTTAGAAGCTTTACAAACTTCAATTGTTTTCAAAACCATTTGTCATTCTCAAAGCCTTCTTTGCTTTTGAAAGCCTCCATAGTTTTCAACAGCTTTCGTTGTTTTCAAAAAGTCCATATTTTTCAAAAATTTTTGGAGTTTTAAAAGATTTTGTATGTTTTAACTACTTTTATAGTTTTTTTAAAGCTCTTCTGGCCGTTAGAGCTTTAAAATGTTTCCATAACTTTTAAAAAATGTTGAAATTTAACAGAGCTTTCGTAGCTTTTAAGAGCTTCCACAAGCTTTATTAAAAAGTTTTAAAAGCTTTTAAAAGTTTCTGAAGCTTTTGTGGTGTGGTACAATTTTCGACTATTGGTTCTCTTTTTCTTCTTCTACTCACTTATTGGCCTGAGCGTCGCTTTCTTCGGATACGGTGGGAAAATAGTAAGTGAAAAACGATTTGAAGTTGTGCAACTAATTTCTTTTTTAGCAATAAAACAGGCCAACTTCAAAAAATTAACAACAGCTGTGTTAAAACTAGTGTCCGACCGAAACCAAAATTTTGGCCGAAACCGAAACCGAATTTCGGCCATTTTTGTAATATTCGGCCGAAACCGAAACCGAAACCGAAACTGAATGTCTACTTGAAAATTGTTAAATTGTTAATTGTTAAAAGCTTTCAAATATATAACAATTGAAACATATTATAATAACGTATATATACGATAAATATTCTTTTGCCTTTATTCATAAAAATTTACGAGCCTCTTATAAAGCCTTTACAAAGAAAAAATCTCAAAAACAGTATTCATAAACGTCCAATAACGACAAAAATTTCTTATAAAGGCTTCTTAAATGAGTAACCTTCAATAAACCCTTGATAAAGCCTTTTTAAAATTTTTACTCTAATGTGAGCACAAATATTGTCAAATGTACTTCAAACTGTTTCAAAAATTATGGAAACATGGCAAAACATTTAAAAATATTGGGAATAAAAATTATAAGTGACAATTTTTTCAGAGAAGAACATAGATTAAACATTTTTTTGACTGTTTGCATGTCAAAATATTGATAAAATTATGAAAAATAAACAAAAAATTATTGAATTTATCAAATTCACAAACCATTCTTGACACTGTTCCCATTTCAAATTGAGAGTGTTCCTATTGTAACAAATAAGTTGAGACAATATTTTTATGAATAACAAAATTTGAAAAAGCATTTTATCTCTAAAAAGCTTTTTGACTATTGAGTACTTTAAATCTATTTCAAGATATTTTTATATATATTAATATAAATATTTGAACATTAATGTTCAACTTTAAAATAATAAATAAAGAGATCATTTTAATATCACTTTAAGGAACTTTTTAGTATTTAAAGTTAAATAACTTAATATTATAATCTAAAAAAAAAAATCAACATTTATCGTTTTGTGCTGGACCCAACGCACACGGTCAATCAAATGACTGAATTTCACGTTCTACTTAACACCATTAAAAATTTTGATGAAAGCGAACTCACATCTACCATTGAAATATATGTAAGAACCGAATTAGTAGTGTCCGATCAAATATTCGGTTTCGGTTTCGGTTTCGGCCATATTGATGCCGAATAGCCGAAACTGATTAAAAGGGCCGAAACTGGCCGAAACCGAAACCGAATATTCGGTCGGACACTAGTTAAAACTATGACTGAAGGAACGCCATCACCTCTTATTCCCACGAATACCAACTCGATATGTTGCAATGGCATTTTCATAGAAATCGACGCCATTCATGCACCAATTGTATGTGTTGATCAAATATGGTTGTGGCACTTTGTCCGTTTGGTTTTTTGGTTTTACGGTCGTATCGACGGGTGCTGTGTAATGTCTCAAAATTTCCTAGTTTGTGGCCATGGTCACGTCAGCATTTTAGGTATATCGAACTTATTATATTTCATTCACTTTATCAATGTGATAGTTTCTTTTGCGTTTTTCATTACGGTACAGCTTAAACAATTTCTACGAAAAGTGCCACAAGCAAATAAAACGATGTAAAAAAAGTTATCGAAGTAGACTCGATGCTTTTCGGGATTTTCTATATTATGAATGAGCTCCAACACTACTTGTGCACCAGGTCCGATTGTTTTATTGTGTACCACTGATGACTGACGTTGTCCGCTATTATATGGAATTATGGTTTGCCTCACATAAACATGTTGCATGATTGTCTGCCAAAGTAGGTACGGCGTCATTTGATAATCGATGGAAAGATGAGTGGTGAATGTTTCAAACTGCAAAAATTTTCTATTCTAAGTGCTTGGTAAAGAATGTACTCTGTCGAAGCGATCGGTTGTTTGAAGCTCATCGTTGTTGCATAGATGAAGAAATCGTTTAATCGTTTTGAGTATACCTCCAATTATAGTTTGTCTTACAATCGGAATCTCAATACCCTTTTGAACAGACCATCAAAAATCAATATCTGGCAACATCGCTTAATTTATTTTAATTTCGAATATTGTTTTACCTTGCGTAACCTTTTTAGGTTGCTAAATTCGACAATTTCAAAAACTTGCAAAACATTCTAAAGGTAATCGGTGAATCCACCTTAAGGCAATAAAGTCGTGAAAATATTTCAAGCTTGGACGCTGTGAAGTCGCAGAACTTATATTAATCATCTGATGATTGCTTCAAAATAAATAATAAGCCGAAAATGTATTGATTCAAATGTCTTAAGATATATCAGATAAGCTCAGAGAATTGTGTGTCATTAAAAAGTCACTTTTTGCTTTCCTCTTCAAATAAGGGTATCTATCTTCATTTTCATGAAAAGATAGATACCCTTATTAGATACCTTAAATTCTTGATTTATGGTTAATACCTAAAAATTTTCAGTGCTTGTTTACTGTGCTGTGAAATATTGAAATAAATTGCACCTGAATTTTACAAATTGCCAAAACCATGCGCATTAGATAATATTACTTTAGATATTTGACAGCTGTATTTAATACAAGAAGAAAATAAACAAGAAGAAAAGAAAATTGATCCAAAATTGTGCAAATTAAATATTTTTGTTCATTACCACGTGCTTTTCCTTGTGGATATCAGAAAACAAACTGCCTCTGCCGCAAAGAAATGTATCCAACACTCAATGTGCGATGACAACTGACTGTCACAAATAATACATTTCACCTTCTCATCTTATTGCTCGCCTGTAGTGAAATTCTGTAACACATTTCAGCCGATATTCAGTGACGCATAGTTCTGTTTGCGATAATTTTCAGAAAATGGTATTTAGTAAACACTTTTTCCGATTTTATCGGTAAAATTAAATGTAAGCCGACATGTAAACCGATCAAATTTGTAAGCAACCGAATTACGATTTCGATCGGAAGTTGCGAACAAGTTACAGAATTCAACTATTTCACGAATTGTCTGGTGTATGACCAATATTTATTAAATGGTTTAGGGATGATTGTTTTGTAAAGTTTGAAAATTTCGCATGGATTCCTCATCATTTGATATTCAATTTTTTTAATTTTAATATTAGGTAATTATAATTTCATTCAGAGTAGTATAAATCCAGTGTAAATTTTGCACCTGGTGCCATCATCACGTACCAGCCATCACGATGCCTCGTATAAATGTTAATATAGAATTTTCTGAAATTAGGTGAAATTTATTGTTTTTGAGTTAATAAATTCATGTTGTTATTATTTTATTGGATATTTTTAATAACACGGAGAGAACAAAATCAAGCTCAAAGCGTTCGTAAATTAATAACTATCCACGTTCGCAGTTTATGCCAGAAATTGGGCTTGATATTTTAAGTTACAGGTGTACAAAGAAACCATTTGTGTCTAAAAAAAAAAAACAGAAAAGCGCGATAAAAATTTGCTCGTTCTGACTTGAACTGGACTCAACAGCAGTTGAAAACAATTTTATGGTCCGATGAGTCCAAATTCTATCTGAGAGGTTCCGACAACAAAGCCTATGTTCGTCGACCGCGTGGTGAGAAGTACAACCCAAGGTACTCAACAGCTACAGTCAAGCACGGAGTTGGAAATGTCATGGTGTGGGGGCGCTTTTCTGGTAATGCTACTGGTCCAATTTGCCGCATTACTGCAACGATGACAGCCGAGGTGTATAGACCGATTTTAAGCATAGTTATGGTTCCGTTTGCTGAATGGGAAATGCCACTCTCCTGAACATACCAGCATGACAACGACCCCAAGCATCACTGTAAAAAGTAAATCTTCATTTTAGATTAAAAAAACTGTCTTAAAATAAGCTGCAAACAGCATTCAATGATGTCTTACTTAAAGGCAGTTATATGGTAAATGCAGCCTTACCTTCGCTGAATTAAAGTCCTTATCGTAACCAAACTGGCATGGTACCTCAAAAAAAAAATAGTGCGCCTTATACCAGCAAATATAACGCATTTTTGCAAGACAATTACGAAAAAATTTTTTTTTTCCGAACGTAGGGGTCGCGCATTGACACATTTCTTCATATATCTAGTGTTTACAGTCGAATATTAAAGTTCCGTATATCAATATTTTCGTCTTAAGGAGACCAATATCATCACCTTTATAGAAGTCATTGACCTCAAGTGCACCGTTCTAGTACTTACCCTCCAGATCTCAGTCCCTACCATCCTAATGTACCACTTTTATATCAAAAAAATTAAGGCCCTTAAAATATCATTAATCTTTTACTTAGGAAATTTATCGATATTTCCAGCAAAACTATTTTTTAAAAATTTTTGAAAATTTTTTTGCGGAACATAGGGCTCCCCTTTTTTCATTTTCATCATATCTTCGGTATTAAAAGTCTGATCATTATGTTTGTTATGTTTTTGTGTAAAAAAAAGCAGGTGCTTGAAAAAGATCGCTTCACCATTTTTCGGGTATGGGGAATCGAACTACATTATTAGTTTCTTACAGGAAGGAAAGCTTTTTAGATTTCATCCACTATTCATATTATGACTTCAGACTTGCATCTGATAAGTTTTTTCGACAAGATATTTATAAAAAATTTTGTATAGTTTTTGAAATATTTTATCGTACTACAGATCTCACAGTTTTTTTTTATCAAATTATATGAAAGCTAATTTTTTCTTCTAATTAGTTTAATCGAGGAGATTTTATAGTCACCGCAATGTTTTGTAAATTTATTTAACATTTTAAACAATCTTTCAAAACTTTATAAATATCTGAAATCTCCCTTATATAACAACTACAGTTTCAGTCAGTTCGTTAATTTGATTATTACTTTTAACAATAAGTAGTAGTAATTATGTGGAACTTAAATATTTTCTTAATTTTTATAAGATTTTCATCCACTGTCACTTGAAACTTATTTCTAAGTAAAAACTGTTTACTCTAAACTCATAGTTGATAATTTATTAGAATCTCTAAGAGATAAGAACTTATTTTTAATTTTCTTGTTTTTTATTTTTTTTCTGTGAAACTCAAACTTGCATAGGCAATACTGACCCACTCATCAGCTCATTAAACTAGCTGATAATAGTCAAAATAATCATAATAAAAATTCTAACTAACCCGGCTACGGTGGATGTCAAAGGGTCACTCATTATTTGCCGATAAGCAAGTATATCTGATGCAAATTTTCTAAATAAAACCCAAGCTGTTGCTTATTCTGTAGTTAGTTTTCATTTTTTAGACAACGAAACAAGCTTATAACAAGTGAGTAAATTTTTGTGCCAAGTTTCTTTTTAAATTTATAATTAACATATTTTTTTTTGTTTAATCCTTTTACAATTATTTTGTTATCCTTTTTCTAGTTCAAGATGAACTTTGCCTGGTGCTTAACCATTCTCTTCGCTCTGTTTGCAATGGCTGCCGGCAGCTGTCCAAGCAATTTCAAACTGGATTCAAACAAGCTGTGCACCGCTGAGCGTCCCATTCATGGCGAATGTCCTCAGGGTTCCACGTACAATGTTAATTACAACAAGTGCGTCTACAAAAATTAAGTTGTCTTATATTATCTTCAATTATGTTCCAATAAAATTTTAAAATTTACAAAAGCGTTGTTTTGGTGTTTTAAAAATGTGTTTAAAGAGATTTATTTTTTAAAGTGATCAACTGTTCAAAATTAATAAATCTTATTAATATATAGTTATCAAAAACTAAGAGTAAATATTTATTTTCTGGATTTCTTAGCTGCTTTTTAATAAATTTGAGCTAAAAAAACGCATGAAGCACATATAAAAACTCCTCAACACAGTGCTACAAGAGCCAATTGCAGCTTTTTTTAAGTGTTGTTCTCTTTGTAATGTTCGACAATTTAGCATTTTTATTATTGTAGTTGTTGAAAAGTTCAACAAGTGTTAAATTAAGTAACATGTCACGGCTTGCAGTTAACGTTTAAGATTACAACAACAGCAATATGTACAACAACAACATTAATTGCAACAAAATCAGTAAGAAAACAGCCATCTTAGCGTCTGGCTGCTACTAAAGTCGTTATTATTTTATAGTCAGCCGCAACATGAAGCTGGCTGTTATTAAGTGTTGTTGTTGTTGTTGCTATTGAAAATGTTGGTTTGTTCGCAAGATAGACCGACAGACAGCAGATAGACCGTATATTTGAGCCCGCCAATCATGCTTAACTTTAAACACTCGTATGTGTTAAAGTTTAAAAGTTGTTGTTGCTCTTGTTGTTGTTGTTTTATTTTAATGTGATTTTAAGTGGCTTCTCAGTAACAACTTCAACACGTTAGCACAGTTGATGGCGCTACGTGTTATTTTTTAACAATATTTTTTTATACAATTTTTAACACTTACCTTACTTGGGCACAAGATGCACCAACCATTTTTAAATTTTTGGTTAAACTTTTTAAGAAACATTAAAAAAAAAAATAATAGGCCGTTTGGCATTTGAAGAACATGAAAGTAGTTTCTATGGATGATCAGTTTTGTTGTGCGTGTTCTAAAATCTGTATAAGAAAATAATTGAGAACTACTCTTACAAGTTTTATGCCATCACCGTATGGGTACTGTGTATAAAAAAAAAACAAAACAAATTGGCCATTTCAGCCATTGAAAGGACTTTAACCGAGCTTCTTATGATCAATTTTGTTGTGTGTGTTATTAAATGTTTGCACACAATTGACCGAGAACTGGATCTACATGTTTGATGCCGACTCCGAACGGCTAAAGTTCATGTTCTCAAGAAACTTTACATGGCATTATTTACTCTCTGAGGTTTGCCATTGTCTGCAGAGAGGTGGTGACCAATCAGAAAAATTTTTTATTGAAAAAAACTTTTCGCCGCGACTGGGGATCGAACTTGGGCCCCGAGCATGCTAAGCCAAGCACTTAACCTGTATGCCACGGTCACCGCGGGTACTGTATATAGTCCCATGACTCTAAACATGTTACCATGTTTATTATCAGAGGTTTGCCATAAAACTTAGCTTGTATTGAACATATTTCTTGTGTCAGATTTGTGAAATTTGAACCCAGGATTTCCCGACTCGTTGGTACTTATCGCACACATGTCAGTTTATGAATACAAGTTAACAAGAACGGGTGTTAGTAAAAATTGTAGTGATTTATTCAGTGAATTAGGCCAATTCTGATTAAAATGGTTCGTCGAAAATATTGCACTCCTAAGCAACAACACTCCTAAGCAAAAACATTGCGAGCAACATATCTTTTTCAAAGGCTTCATATCACAGCAATTAATTTCAAAAATGTTCAATCAAAGCATATGTTTATATATTTTTTTTTCTTAATAAAGGGAGATTTTTTGCTATTTGTTTTATCAGTGTAAATTTTTTGACACCTCAAGCGTGATTCGTAACATGTGGCAAAGCCAAAAATGCTTAGTTAGGTTTGCCATTCTACAAAAAATAGACTAATAAGCTAACAGCTCCTGCAAATCATTGAAATTTTTTATTAAATTGTGTGCTATCGACCAACCGAGCAAGCCATTCAAGGTATCGGGACCAAATTTTGCACCAATTTCATTTGATTGGACATCAATTCATCAACTCATATGAAGAGAGTGCCGAGTACCGGGAGAATATTGCTGCTGTATCGGCTAGTGTCAATTAAGGTCGCGATTTGCAAATTGTTCGCCGTTTTCAACAATTTGGCTTATGTCATTCGACCACCAGGAACATTTTACGTAAGGACCTTGAAATGAAACTAGTCAAAGCCTGGTTCTAACGACAACGTAGATTTTTTGGTGAATGGGCCTTAGAAAAGTTGAATGAAGATCCACTTTTTATCAAAGAATTGTCTTCAGTGGCGAAGCTCATTTTTAGCTCAATGGGTACGTCAGCAAATAGAATTGCCGAATTTGGTCTGAAGAGCAGCCAGAAGCAGTTTAAGAGCTGCCAATGCACTCTGAAAAATGCACTGTTTGGTGCGGTTTGTTTGCCGTCGGCATTACTAAACAGTAATTTTTAAAAATAAACTGAAAATCGCAAAGTAACAGCCAATGGAGCAAGGTACCGTGCCTCAAAACAGAAGAAATGGACTTGTAGTGTGCCACATGCCACACGGCGCAAGATACCATAGGCCTATTTAGAGGCGAGTTTGGTGAGCAATTAAATTCACGTTTTGAAGCCGTTCAATGGCCGCCATGATCATGAAAGTTTACCCCACTAGACTTTTTTTTGGGCTAGTTGAAGTCTCTCGTATACAGAGACAAGCTAGCTACAATTGCAGACCTTGAAGAGATATCGGCCAAAATGCTCCCTTTGTACTGCCGTTTCACAACTTGTTTCTTATATTTTGAGTTAAATACCTCTTCACCCAAATAACCAATGAAATTTACTCCAAAATCCTGATTTTGTATCGTAATTTTTTTTAAGCACATACATACTAACCCAGGGAATCATGTATCCAGTGAAGCCACATGATTCAGTTCCTAAATAATTCCGATTGGCTTCCGAAACTGGTGAAAAATATTTTACAAATCAAAATTTCCGTTGGATTTTCAAAATCTGTTTCATAAAAATGCATCTTTGAAAAAGTTTTATGAAGACTTATCGTTAAAAAAGATATTATTTCTAGAGCAGTCAGCATTTGCTAATTCATGCTTATTAGAATAACTTTAATACATCACTGGACAAAAACGGGTGAACAGTAGAGAAATCAAAACAACATATTTTTTTCTAATAAGCGTTTATTTTTTAAAATCGGATAATATTTGACAATGTAGAGAAATTTTTATGAAACAGATTCGTGAAAGTATAAATTTTATGAAAATTATGAATTTGGGAAATTTTTCAGTCGTCAAATCTCGTTTTCAAAAGCCGAACGGAATTATTTTGACGTAGAATTATGTCTTACAGCGTGGTTTGTACGGGGTCGTTGGATCGATGGGAACAGATTTTTTTAAGGCCATGAAACTTTTTTGACGAATACTTTAGGGTATACCTACAGCCTTTTTTACTCATCGTTCAAACATAATATATATACTAAAATATCAGATATAACCTGCGCTGAATGAATATCTAATTTTGAATTTTGTCACTATTATATTTAAGTCACAAAATAGTAAAATAAAACAAAAAAAAATGCATTTATTTATATAAGAAAATTAATCATCAGCTATTGATGCTGTGCCTGCTGCTTTCTTTGTTTTTGTTTCGTTGTTTTTGCTTTTAATGTTTTTGTTTTATACGAACTAATTCGCAGGCTTCTTTATTGGGTTCTTGTATGTACTACTTAGAAATGAGTGCTCTATTTTTACACCAGATGTCAATCACAACCTCTTTTCAACTCAGT
This sequence comes from Tetanocera ferruginea, assembly GCA_958299015.1. Taxonomy (NCBI): domain Eukaryota; kingdom Metazoa; phylum Arthropoda; class Insecta; order Diptera; family Sciomyzidae; genus Tetanocera; species Tetanocera ferruginea. The sequence goes on along the minus strand of OY282642.1, from coordinate 31,721,334 downwards.
CAATGAACTCATACTGTCAAATTTAACGAAATGGGTCTGTACTCCGGTTTGATTTAACTCCTATGAAAAAAACGACTAAAACGGGATCATATTTATTTTTTTGTTTTTACCCAATAGATGGCGTTAAATTTAATTTTTGTTTTTAATGCAAATTAATTTGGATTCCATGTCCAACTAGCACTAGTGAATGTAGCTCGCAAAGTATTCATCGGACAGAGACGAATGTAGCCCTAATGGAAAGGACATATGCTTAGCGCGAGATATAGTCACCATAAGATTTTTTTAAAAATCGGGGTCTTCATTTTATTTTGAAATAAGTAATTAAGGAGGAATATAACTTTCACGGCAGAGAAAACAGACCTTTTTTGAAAAATTCATAACTCAGTCAAAAAAAACAAACATTTTTCCAAATTTTTTTTTTTGTTATTGAAAAGAATTGAACAAATTACAAAAAACATAAATTGAAAAAAGTATATTTCTTACTTCAACATGGTTTTATAGAGCTCCAAACTGGCCGCAGAAAAAAAAACGGCGTGGTTGCAGCGCTGGGAGTCGCAAAAATTGTCCGATCTGGAAATAAAAAGACTTTTTTAAATCTTAATGAGTGCTTTAAGTGCTTTAAAATTGGTTATCGTATGACAGGAGCATTTTTATAATTTTTTTTTTTCAATTTTTGGTGATGCTCCAAATTTGAAGGTGTGTTCTTTGAAAAAAAATATTGACTTTGAAAATTCATAAAAATCGAAATACAATTTAAAAAAAAGATCGTGTCACACGATAACGAATCAAATGCAAAAAAAAATTTCGTCATAAAATGAACCCGCTAGTCCCGCAAATAGTAAGAAAAACATGGTTTCGAGATAAACGCTTTCAAAGTTTGTACCTACTACGTAGGTAGCGCGAAAATTAAAAATGCGGTCTCACTAATCCGGCTGTAACTTTTGAACCCATAAGAATTTTTCCATGAAATTTTTCTAAGAATCTTTAGAATATATATTTAAATACAAAATTATTAAAAAAAGTCAATTTAAAAAAACCGACCAATGTCATGTCCCCCGTTAAACTGACTGTAGTTCGCAAACTATATATCGGGCAGAGACGAAAGTGGCACGAATGAAAAGTGCATTTGCTTCGCCTTCTTTTAAACTAAGTCAAAGAACTCACCCTGTCAAACTTAACGAAATGATCGAAAGAACTTGACATTTTGCTTGTTTTTTTTGGTTGCTCATTTTATCATGCTTACTTTTGACATTTTCTTTGTTTTGGTAATTAAGAAGAAAGAAGAATAAGAAGTCCATAATTGAGTGTGATTAATTTATTAATTAATTTTCGAAATATCAATTAAAAATACGTGCAAAATGAACAAAACCATCGGACCAAAGAGACAAAGTACAAGAGGTAACAATTTAAACGGAATTCTACGTCTTAACTTACGATACTATCGAAACTGTTTCTTTTTTGTTTGTCCAAATTATCTTAAAAGCATAGAAAACTAAAATCATATCACAAATATTGTTAACAAAATGTGAAATTTGTAATAAGTAATTAATAACTAGTATTTCGTAAACTGTAAAAAGTTATTGGTAATTTGTAATTAATAATAAATTAAAAATCATTGAGTAATTGGTAATTATAAATTAGCAGTATGCAATAGGTAATTATTAATCGGTAATGAGTAATAAGTAATTGGCAAATAAGTAATTATGAATTGGTAACTGTTTATTAGTAATTATTATTTAGTTATGATTACTTAGTTATTAGTAATTTGTAGCAAGGAATTAGTAATTCAAAATAAATCGTGAAGTACTAGTAATATGAAATTTTTTATAAGTTATCTGTAATTAGTAATTGATTCTCTAAATAAGTATATGCAATAAGTATTTAGTTATTTGTTATAAGTAATAAGTCATAACATTATTTAGTAATTGGTAATAAGTTGTTGTAATAAAACAATTTATGTAAAGTGTTTTAAAAATATCGTTTCCCAAATTAAATTGCTATAAAAGCGCTTATGTGGATTATAAAAAAAATTTCTTCACACTGCTGCCTGCAAAATATGTCACCTCACTTCATTTCTCTGCGTGCATTATTATAAAGCCGCACTGTAAAGAAGTAAACAAACTCAATGCCACTCAAGACGCTGACACCCATGAAAAGGCCCAGAATCCCGCCAATAGTAACCACAACATCCAACCTCGTGCGCACCGCCTGACGTCGATAGTTAGTTGCTGGAAGATCAGCCACTTTAACGGTCAACATGCGTGAGGTGTTCTTTAAAATTCTGAAGCACATAAAAGTATTAAGCATGAAATGAAAGTTAAACGAATGTAAACTGAAAGCTACACTCACTCGACTGTGCCACTATAAACGATACGCATATCGGCCTCATTGCAGGACGGCAGACAGCTGCACTCGAAATCATCACTTGTTGGCTGCATTTGTGAGGTTGTTGCCAGCACCATATCGTGTGTATCCATGCACATGTTGCCGGTTAGGTTACAAGTAGGCGTCCGATCGTCTTCTGCAATTCAAACAGAAAATCGATAGCATTTATTTACATCATTTGCTGCACATTGGCAGTGAAGTGTCCTTGACATACTGACCACGTACAACCAGCAAATATAGCGTACAGTTGCACAGCTCAATGTGTTTCTTGCGTATGCAATCAGTGATGCAACCGCTGAAGCTGTAGTATTGGTAGATGGAGTTGGGTGTAACCTCGTCGGGAAATCGGCACTTGCGTGCTTCCGGTGAAATTTCACGTATATCCGGATCATTGACAATGTCCTGCTTGTATATAAAAAGTTCTTTGTGAGTGCCTTTTTCCTGAATCTTCTCGTGCAGAGCAGTCAGCACCATGTTGGGCAAACCTTCAGCGTCCAGAAAATTGGACTGCATGTGCGAGGAATAGCTAGAGATGAGTGAGGAATTAAACAAAGATATCTGAAGTGCTTACATAAAGTCCAGTAGTCGTCTCAACATTCAATACAGTGTTGCCCAGATTGCTGTCGAGTACATTGTCAAACCAGTACTCGCTGCCACTATTGATGGTCACAAAGTGGAATAATCGATAAATAATAAGAAAAAAAGCATGAAAGAATTAATAATATTTTAACTTTATATAAAATTAATCAAAAAAATATTTGAATTCAACAAAATGAAAACCTAAATTTAAAACTGATATTACGGCTTGTTGTTGTGCAGCGAATTCATAATAAAACAAATGCCCAGTGAGGTCTGCAACGGTCGAAAGTATTTGCAACAATCAAACTCTTTGCCATACCAGCGACAGCGTACAAAGAAATTCTCACATTTGCTGAAGAGCTAAAATGAAGCAAAAACAAAACAACAGTGAAGTATATCTTTTATAAACATTTTTTGTCAGTGTTGATATCATGGCGGTTTCCTTTTCAAATGTAAAGACAAAAATTCTATAATTTATGACTCATTTCCAAATTTCATCGACATCGACATTAACATCAACATAAACATTGACATTGACATTTATATTGATATTGACATTGACATTGACATTGACATTGACATTGACATTGACATTGACATTGACATTGACATTGACATTGACATTGACATTGACATTGACATTGACATTGACTTTATTTAAACACGAACTAGCCGCAAAATCTTATTTTTATATTTAAATTAAATTACAAAAAACACCTTAAGTTGATTTTGCATACAATTTTATTACATTAATTTTAAGCAATTACAATTTGAATGCATTTCGATCAGCCTGCTGATCATCTTCTGCAACACGAATGAAAATAAAATAAACAAAGTAACAAAGTAAGATATGACAAATGCGTTAAAAAAAAAACATATATTTATAAACTTACATACATTATACTAATACTAAACATACAATACTAAACACTGTGTAACGCACAAGTGAACGAGAGAGAGAGCAAGAGTACAAACAATTTTCTCATAACAATTATAAAAACATAAGTAATGTAATATAGAAATTTTTAATTTTAAAGTTACTTTAAGTTGCAAAAACCAAATAAATCTGAATAAATAAGAATGCAATGAATTTAGACAAAGGAAATATTATTTCAGATTTATTTGGTTTTTGCAACTTAAAGTAACTTTAAAATTAAAAATTTCTATAATACATTACTTATGTTTTTATAATTGTTATGAGAAAATTGTTTGTACTCTTGCTCTCTCTCTCGTTCACTTGTGCGTTACACAGTGTTTAGTATTGTATGTTTAGTATTAGTATAATGTATGTAAGTTTATAAATATATGTTTTTTTTTTTTAACGCATTTGTCATATCTTACTTTGTTACTTTGTTTATTTTATTTTCATTCGTGTTGCAGAAGATGATCAGCAGGCTGATCGAAATGCATTCAAATTGTAATTGCTTAAAATTAATGTAATAAAATTGTATGCAAAATCAACTTAAGGTGTTTTTTGTAATTTAATTTAAATATATTGACATTGACATTGACATTGACATTGACATTGACATTGACATTGACATTGACATTGACATTGACATTGACATTGACATTGACATTGACATTGACATTGACATTGACATTGACATTGACATTGACATTGACATTGACATTGACATTGACATTGACATTGACATTGACATTGACATTGACATTGACATTGACATTGACATTGACATTGACATTGACATTGACATTGACATTGACATTGACATTGACATTGACATTGACATTGACATTGACATTGACATTGACATTGACATTGACATTGACATTGACATTGACATTGACATTGACATTGACATTGACATTGACATTGAAATTGAAATTGACATTGACATTGACATTGACATTGACATTGACATTGACATTGACATTGGCATTGACATTGACATTGACATTGACATTGACATTGACATTGACATTGACATTGACATTGACATTGACATTGACATTGACATTGACATTGGCATTGACATTGACATTGACATTGACATTGACATTGACATTGACATTGACATTGACATTGACATTGACATTGACATTGACATTGACATTGACATTGACATTGACATTGACATTGACATTGACATTGACATTGACATTGACATTGACATTGACATTGACATTGACATTGACATTGACATTGACATTGACATTGACATTGACATTGACATTGACATTGACATTGACATTGACATTGACATTGACATTGACATTGACATTGACATTGACATTGACATTGACATTGACATTGACATTGACATTGACATTGACATTGACATTGACATTGACATTGACATTGACATTGACATTGACATTGACATTGACATTGACATTGACATTGACATTGACATTGACATTGACATTGACATTGACATTGACATTGACATTGACATTGACATTGACATTGACATTGACATTGACATTGACATTGACATTGACATTGACATTGACATTGACATTGACATTGACATTGACATTGACATTGACATTGAAATTGACATTGACATTGACATTGACATTGACATTGACATTGACATTGACATTGACATTGACATTGACATTGACATTGACATTGACATCAGTAGCAACATTAACATTAACATCAACATCGACCTCGCCGTCGATATAAGACGGTGCGTTGTCGTGCAAAAGAATCTTCCTGAAAACCTTAGCACACAAGACTTCCTGTCGTATTTAACGTGCAATCTTTAAGTTCAAAAAATTAAAGTGTTACCATTTTGGCCAATTCTCGATAGCCGCTTTCAGGGCACTTAGTGCACTGTGTACAGTCCAAGTAAGGCTTACATTTAGTGATAAATGAGTTATAATGATAGCCCTCCGGATACAGTAACAGTGTAAGATAGAGTTCTACGTCATAATTGTATGAAGTATCATTGGCTTCCTGCATTAATCTGTATAAGGCATAAAAAGTAGAAAAAGTAATGTACGTCGCAAAATTAGATATCAGTCTGACAACTAACTTATTAACATAATTTTCCAAAGGTACATCTGCAGTAGAATCGCTAGTCTTACGTGACGGACAGATGCACATGGTGGGAAAATAGGTCTTAGCATGTGGACGCAGAAATTCATAAGCAATGCTCACAGCTTTACTCTCAAAATCTCGATCAAATTCGCTAATAAGATGATATGAACCAAGCGCAGACAAAGTCACACAAAGCAGCCAGAAAATGCGTTCGGAAAAATGCAAGCTAGGAAAATAGTAAAATATCATTTCTATATATAATTTACAAAAGAAATAACATTTACTCCGAATTGGCTATATAAGCCACGCCCGCCATAGAGCTGTGCACGCAATAGTCCTTGACATAAATTATAGATTTGCGAACTTTAGACATTTTTGCGGTGATATTCATTGAGAATTAATTTATATATTTTTGAAAAAATTTAAAAATTCTAATTTCAACTCTTTTTCGTTAAACTTGCAAACCAAACTCCAAACACTGTTCAAATGATGTGTATTTTTTCAACAAAAACCTTCTTTCTAACTTAATATACTGTTGCCTATGCAACAATGTTGTTAACACTATTTGGTACTTAATGTTGAGTGCAGCTTGTTGTGTAATTAAAATATTTGTTTATTTAGAAACACTCAAAAACAATTAAAACGCCATTGAAAATTCTAAAAAGTGCATGTTTAATGCTTGTTCTAAGCTGTTCAAATGCTATGTTGCTGTAAGTTTTTGCTCTTGTTGTTGGTTTGTTTGAAATGCAACTTAATAAAGTTAAAAGCCTGAATTGTGGCATGATATAAACGCAATTCAGTTGACATAATAAATACCACAAAGGGAATTTGCTCTCAAGTGGTTGGCTGGTAGAGTATCCCTCAACCAAAGGATTTAAGAGCAACTGATGAAAGCTCTTTGGTAATTTTAAATGTTAAAGCTAAGTAGATGCTGGTGATCAACTTAATATACCGCAGTTTTGGTTGTTCGAAATGAATTGAACTGCATTTTGGTAGACTAAGAGCATATTTTTGTTAATGACTATAAAATATAGTGATATTTTCAAAATGATAAAATTGGTAAACGACAATTTTACATATTATTGATTGTTGATTGTTGACATTTTAAAAATGACAAAATATATAAATAATTCTGTGTCGACAAGGAATAACAGCTAAACTCATTTTCAAAATTTCAGAAGAGCATTTTTTAGATTAAAATTGCTACCTTATATCAGGGTACCCTGACTTTTGCTGTTTGGATTTGATGTCCGTAAACATTAAATTTTGAAGGAACACCCATACAAATTTGCGTATTAGTGTTTTGCTTTCTGAAAAAACGCAATAAAAGTAATAACCTCATTTTGTCCAAACTCGACTTTAGCGGTTATTCCTTGTCGACACAGAATTGTGAAATTTATCTTAAGCTTTAAGAAAAATATTCTTAAGGTGTTGTGTAATAATTTTAATTTATTTATTATATATGTTCATCAGATAATCATTTTTATTATTTTTATATAATATTTTTCTTTTGAGGAAATAACTCGTTGTTTAACAGATGTGGCTTGCAAAGTGTTCAGTTAACTTGAAATGACTTTTTCGCACTTAGAAAGATAAAAGTGTTGTATTTTTTTTATTATTTATTGATTTGATTCAACATATTATTGCACAAAGATTAAATTATTTTGCTGTACAGACATACCATAGCTTAAGCAATGAATAAGTTTATGTTTATAAATCATAATGATGTCATTATAATATATAATATAATGATATGATATAATATATCATGTTAATAAAAATATATTAAAATTAAAATTTAGATATACTTAAGTCATCAAAACTAAAATTTACTATTAAATGAGGTTAAAAAACTTTAATTGTGTAATAAACAAAAAAGAAAAAAAAAGAAGAAAATTCAAATTTTTTAGGTACTAGTATAAAAAAGTGAAAAGAAGAAAAGGAAAATAAATTTAAACAAAATAGGGGTATTTTACACGTCCTTGGGAAGTTTGGCAAATGCCATACATATTTTTTTTTTTTTTAAAGTGCCATTGTAGCCAAGTACACTTCCACCAATGTACTCTAGCTTACCGCCTGACTTGTTTGGGTGGATTGATTTTTTGTCAAATTGAGCACTTTTTTCATGGGTTACCACCTTGTTCATAAGTAGGCAATTATCGATTGAACAAAAAATTAAAATAAAGTATATTAAAATAAAGCAAAAAGTTAGAGATGAAAAGATTATGAAGCACTGCTCATAATTATTCTAAAAAGTACTCACTTGCTATTAAGGGTGCTTGCAGTTGTCGAAAGTACTCAATCTACCAATACCCAACTACTCAAGTCAGTGTGAAAACCCCGCAAATTATTTTAAGTATTAATTAATGGTAAAGAATTTTTAAAGTAGCTAAAATCGCATGCAAAGATTTCTACAGTTGTTATAAAAGACTCTGTTTTTGAGTTTTTAGAATTTTTCTGCTTATGTCATGACGGTTTTAAGCTCTATTAATATAAAAAAATTAAGCTTGATTAGAGTAAATTTTTATAAGCACTTTGAAGTCTTAAATCTTACCTACGTATTCATTACACTGTGTGATATTTAATACCTGGTTATAAAAAACTATTTCTAATCATGAGTGTTTTTTGATATCATAAATGATGTGTGGCAATTGGGGCATATTTGACCCATCTGATTTTTGTTTCTGGGTGAACATGAAAATTGTTGCGTTGAAAAAAATAGTATTTAAAGATTTATCTTCTAATTGCTTTTTATACCCTTAACCTGAAAGGTCAGGGTATATTAACTTTGTGCAAACGCTTGTAAAGCATAGAACGAAGCGAGTCCGGTATAGAAAAGTGTATATATTCTTGATCAGCGTCACCACGTGAGTCGAGCTATCTATGTCCGTCCGTCCGTCTGTGTGTTGTCCGTAAACACAGGATAAGAAGAAGGAGCCGAGATAATTGAATGAAACTTGGTACACATGGTCACATGCACCCAAGGATCTGCAATATTGAATATTTTTGGAAACCACCCACGGACACGCCTGCCTCCCATACAACCCAAAAATTTAAAACTGCATAACTCAGCTCATAATAAGCCTACAAAAATAAAATTTGGTGTGTATGTGTTTTATATCAACACAAAAATGTCTTTCAAAAATGGACGTCATCCGCTCACGGACACGCCCACCTCCTATACAAACCAAAAATTGAAAACGCAATATATACGCCTCTGTTTAATCTACAGAGCTAAAATTTGGCACATATATTTCTTATAACAAAACAAAGATGGTTTTGAAAAATGAACATCATCCGCCTACGGACACGCCTGCCACCCATACAACCCAAAAATTGAAAACTGCATAACTCAGCTCATATAAGCCTACAAAAGTAAAATTTGGTATGTATGTGTTTTATATCAACACAAAGATGTCTTTCAAAAATGGACGTCATCCGCTCACGGACACGCCCACCTCCCATACAACCCAAGAATTGAAAACGCAATATATAAGGCTCTGTTTAATCTACAGAGCTAAAATTTGGAACATATATTTCTTATAACAAAACAAAGATGGTTTTGAAAAATGAACATCATCCGCCAACGAACACGCCTACCTCCCATACAGACCAAAAAGTTTAAAACTCAATAAATAAGGTTGTGTTTGTCAAAGAGAAATTAAATTTGGTATGTATGTATTTTATACCAAAACTAAGGTGTGTTCAAAAATTGGGAGTCATCCGCCCACGGAGACGCCCTTTTACAATATAAATTTTTTTGTTTTTGAAAAGTAGGTTTAGGGTATTTCATAGTCGGCCTAGACCGACTTTAGACTTTCTTTACTTGTTAATCTTAAACCTTGTGCGAACAATGGGTCATTTATAATGGGGTCCGTCCATACTTTTTTTCAAATAAAGATTTTTTTCAAAATACGTTCCATGGTACTTCGAAGCTGCTTTATGGTCCGTTGTAGAATTTGTCAAACCTTAAGCTGCTTTAGTCAATAGCAGGCAATAGAACTAATAGTTCCAAAAGTTACAAGTTGTGCTTCTATGCAGCTTTAAGGTAATTTAGTTCATAACGAGTTCCGTTGTACCGCTTGTACATCTTCTTTAAATTTATTTTCAACTTAAAACTGCTTAAAGTTGGATTGTACCTTATTTTGCACTTTAAAGCTGCTTATTGGTACCTACGACAGAATTAGCTTTATAAATGAACAAATCTTCGTTTCAATATGAGGCGACATAGCACCATGGCTAAGGCTTCAGACTACAAATCAAAGAAACAAGGGTTCGAACCCTGGCAAAGGCAAAATTTCAATAAAATTTTTTTCAATGCGAATCGGAAGGTAAAAGTTGAGAAAAAATACGATAATGGGAAGAAAAAAAAATCAAAATAAATAAATAAAAAAAATAAAAATCAAAATCAGAAATAAGCCAGCAAATATTTATTTTTAAAAAGCTTTTGGCTCATTCCACAGAAATGAGGAACGGAAACATGAATTCTAAAATGCATGTATTTGAAGTAATTTTTGGTTTTCGAATTGAAGTGGAATCTTAAGTTAGTCCTGCCGTAAAATATTTTTAAATTAAATACTTTTTTATATTATTTTGACAATTAAACTAAACAAACTTCGAGTTGAAAACAATTTTTAAATATTTTGATTTAATTTAAACCTTAAAATCAGTCATCTTTTGATACAACTTTTAAAAAATAAGAAATTAATGTTGTGTTAGAATAGGTTGTAATAATGATTGGTTACTGCGTTTTCAAAGTACAAAATATTTAAATTGAGTGTTTTTTCTGTGTCACACCCGTTCCAAAAAAGGCTATAGTTTTCCTAAAAAGCAACATGGGCTTATGACAAGAATGAAACTTTCCTAAAGTAAGGATGTTGATGTTTTACATAAATTTGTTAACTTTTTTCATTCAATAAATTACAATTTCCGTTACAAGAAGTTGGTGGTCTAACAATGAAATCTTTTTTCTAACAATGAAATTTTTACAAGTATATGAATAAATTCTTTGATTAAAATAAGTTTTGTAAATTCATGTAAAGCGAAATCATTTGTATAGGTATTAATTTGATCAAAAATTCATGCGAAAAATTTTTTGCAAAAAAATATTTTTTTTTTTTTTTAAATTAATACATTAATTAAAACATATTTTTTTGATTTAAAAGTCATAAATATGTGATGGTTATTATACCCATTAAGTTCTTATATATAATTCCCACATCATTCGCACTCGTCACACCCGGGACAATCTGATGTCACACCCGTCCCATTTAAAAATTTTAAAAAAGAATGGTTATAGCCATTTTTTCAAAATATTTTTCACTAGTATTCAACAGAAAATATATATTAAATTTGAATATATGCAAGTCAAAAATTGTCTCATTGTGGCTGATGAACAGAATTTCAATGTTAAACTCAGAGTTTTTAGTTTTTAAACTTGTGCTCGTCACACCCGTCACAGGTGTTTAAGCGAATGTAACTATTAAACTAGTATAAATAACTGCATTATGTTTTAGCATTTTGAATTCTTGGGGCATCTTCAAAAATACCCTTTAGTAAATTGCTAAAATTTTAACCAGTTAATACCATTTTCAGCACGATAAAGTAGTCAAAACGTCACACTCGTCTGTATGGAATGAGCCTTTTGCCTTTTCTAATTTGTACTATTATTTTAGATCTTTGAAATTATTTCTATTACAGAACCGTTTTTGATACGAATTAAGTTTTAATTATGGTTAAAAAATGTAAAATAAGTAACTTACTAAATGTAAATAAGTAAATAATTTTCATCAACAAATCATAATGGTTTTAATTATGGTTAAAAAATGTAAAATAAGTAACTTACTAAATGTAAATAAGTAAATAATTTACATCAACAAATCATAAGCGTTCAACAAAAAATTCAAAACTTGGTCATTTATATGTTGAACGAGAATGTTAATATCTGGACTGGACTACTGCTCTCTGATAATAAAAATTGGTTTTAAATAGTTCTCTTATAGAATTCAAATAAAATAGTGAATATAAATGGTCACATCTTTACCTTTACTTTTCTTTTAAAACATTCTAAGAATTCTATTCTGGGTTTTGAAAGAAATAAAACAAACCCAGATGACATGTTTAAAATTTAACAAAACGAGTAACAATGGTAACATAAGCCAGTTGATAAATAAAAAATATAAAATCTTTTCCTTAAAAGAACTTTAGCTTTTGAGCATTAAGCTATTTGAGAACAATTATTTTTAATTAACGACTTAGAAAAAAACAAAAAAAATCACACTGACGATTGTTTTATAAATTTGGGTTTAGATCTCACACTTGAATTTCTGCTTGTCTGAGAAGTGAGATAAAATAAATTAATACTTTATTTATTGATAATTTTTTTTTATGTTGTAAAAAAGTATGTCACATCAAACACTTTCAGATAAACATCTTACTTTCTTTTCTTTTACAGTTAGAATTTCTACAATGAAAAACTTCTCACGCGGTCCTCAGCATTGCTTTTGACAAGATTTGCCTACGACTAACTTATTTGGAGAAAACAAAGTAAGTTTCAATTATTTAGTTTTAAATATGCCTTGAAGTATGCAATGAAAAGTTTGTCAATTTGCTACTAGTTTCTTAATCTTTGTTTTAGTATAATGCTAAATTAAGTGTTAACCCATACTTTTTATTAATGTGACTATGAGTTTTAATACGCCACCACGATCTTTTGATAAAAGTTTGTAAATTTGCAAAAAAAAAAGAAAATTCTATAGCAATTTTCTAAAAGTAAAGTGCGCTCTTAAAATTCAATATCAATACATAGAAAGAAAAGTAATTAAAGCATTTAACGAAGTCCAAAAAACTTGATGCTAGGACATTGTTGGCACCTTTCGAAGCAATAACACTTAGTTGCAGTGCTTCCATTAAAAGTAGCTTTAAGTGTAACTGTAAAGATGCACTTGCTTATGTGGCACATTACACCGATGATGTTGCCAAAGATACCCACATGTGTGGCAATTTTTGCTTAATTTTGGAAAAGTTGTATTAGTCTGGCATTCGTTTTATGAACAACATTGAAATTAATTTGCAAAAGCTTTTAGTTGAATTGGCTGAGAAAAAAAAAATATATATATAAAAATCTTAAAAACAAAAGCATGACAAGAAAATTGTCACAAGCAAAATTACAATTGCTTATTAAAATTCAGCAACACTCATACGCCATGCATAACTTTACTTAGACGATATGAATTTCGTGTCAAGCATACGCCATGTTGAGCCATATTTTGCTATCAATAACAAATCATGACAAAAACTATTCAAACTTTCAAGTCTAAGTCTGCGGCGCACTTGAAAAACTTATGTTTTTCGTCGTTGTTGGCAAAATGTTGGCAGCATAAAAAGAACTTGTTCGCGCGCTAATATTGAGCAAAACTTTAGCAACATCGTGTTGGCTGGTTAAAAGAAATGTGTGAAGAAAATAAAAAACACGCTATTTTACTGATTTTACTGCCGGAAGTGCTCATAAAAGTTAAGCATATGCTTAGAAAAGCAACGAAAAAACTACCAAGACATAAACTAATGCGCTAGTGTGGCCTTCAACGCGTAATCATCGAAGCGTAAGACAAACTTTTCAAAAATTTTCATTCATCATGAACACGAAATCAGCATAAAGAAGCATAAGAATATCCGGCGACAAAATAATCTTTTGATAAATGATGCTGGCTGGCAACGCTGCGTGCGTAAGTCAAGAGCAGCAGCAGACGTCGCTAACGTTACCACAGTAGCGACAAAAAACTGAAGCTTAAGCAAAACTTGTTTCACTCTGCATGCAGCGGCGCTGCCTGCCTAACTTAAGCAAAAAAAATTTTAATTATTGCGCTGTTGCTTCGTACAAGTTGACAACATGGCAAATATGTGTCAGCTGCCGTTGCAAAAAATGACGGACTGAGGTTTATTTTGGAGCAGCAGCAGCAGCGCACGAAGCAGGAAGTGTGCAAGTGTGTGGCTTCCTCTTGATCTTGATAAATGATTTGTCAAAAAAGTTGACTTCCGTTGGTTGGAGGGCACTAAAAATAGTGAATAGAGACAAAACAAAAAAAAAAAAAGAAATTAAATAATAAAACTAGTTTTTTGTTGTTGTTGCTTCAGTTGTGCAGCCAGCTGTAGAATGTGTTTAATATTTTTTAATATATATGTGCCATAGAGTCTTGCAGTCAGTGTAGTGACAAGGATATGGCACGCAAGGATTTAGTCAGCTAGGAGACTGCTTGATTTATGGGCCAAGGCTAGCTGGTGTTTTTAATTCTGAGACAATTTAATAAATTTTTAACAGTCAGAGTTGTCAGCTTGAAATATAATTTAATTTTCTGGTAGAACGAGATTTAAGCCGCTGTCAACTGTATTCAATACAAAATTTATTAAAATCTTGACTGTAACACAGTTATTCACTTTTTACTTTTCACACACCGCTGCTTATTAATTGCTACTCATAGATCAGGTTTCTCACACTCGTAGCGTTTAAGCGATTGCTAGGATTAATTTATAGAACTCTATTTGTCAAATCTACGCTTGCCAGCTTGTCAACATGTAAGAGTGTACAAAGCCTTAGAAAGTCCTCTAAATAAATCAAAACAACCATAAAAAAACTCAACTTCACTCCTAAGCATTGCCTACTTTTTGGCTTTAAGCTATGCTTTTTACACACCCATTTCTTATATCAACCCTACGGTAAGAATAAGCAAAAAAAAAGGTTGCTGCCCTCTGGCCACATTTCAAGTGTGGCTAGTATAGAACCAGTCTTTAAACCTGTCTAATTTATGTCCCCCAAAGGGATGCCATGCCACAAAAGGACATCATCGACTGGTGAACCATGAGTAATGGGCTGTGGCATTCAAAAAGCAACAAAAACCAAATAAATAAAAACAGGAAAACAAAAAAACTAAAACACCAACCTGCCAAATGCGTCAAGTAAGCAAAACATGTTTTATTGAGAACACGAGGAATAAGAAAAATATAAAGAAATATATATAAACGGAAATCAAACATTCACAGAAACACATTCACACACACGCACACAAATGCACAAATGCAAGCTTTTCCAGTTGCCCAACAAAACTTTGGGGATTAGTAAATGTCGTTGAGCTTTGATTTATGTTGACATGCATTTGCTGGGATTTTTTGCTTTGCTTGCTGGTTGTATGTGTGTGTGTGTCTAACTCCGTCTTTGCGTTGTTTGTGTTTCTTTGAGTGCTGCTGTGGTCTTGTTATTGTACGCAGGTGGCTCACCCGTTGTTAGCCAAGATTTAGCTTTATTCCCCAAGATTTCTCCTGACTACATTTGCTTCTTTTGCCAGCATTTTGTGCTTTTATTTTTTTCTTCTCTTTGTCTCTCTGTTGATTTCTTGATTTTTCGATATTTTGATTTGCAGTAAATGCGGTTTTGTGGTTTTAGCCTTGGTCAGCAGATTTGATTTGATTTTAGTTTTCATGGTTTGTTTGTTTTCTGTTTGTTGTTTCTTTTATAATATAGCAAAGCTGCTGTCTCTGGTAATGCAACAGTATTGTTTACGTCCGACTGTCAATTAAATAGTCATCTACATAGCAAATAAATGCAATATAGCATAACAATGATTTAACAGCTTTGTCGAAACTAATACTTTTATTAAACGAAAACATTTTCTCTTTCAATGATTTACTTTCAACAAGACGGCGCTACGTGCCAGACAAGCAACGAAAAGTTTCCGGACCATGTTATCTCTCGAATAGGTGATCACAATTGGCCACCGAGACCTTATGATTTAACACCTTGCGACTTCTTCCTTTGGGGCCACGTGAAAGATAAGGTCTACGCCAACAGCCCAGCGTCGATTCAAGACCTCAAAGATGGAATTCTTGAGTTTATCGAGGTCATATGGCAGCCACTTTGCGATTTTGTTATTGAAAATTTCATGAAAAGGATATGGTCTTGTAAGCGTGGTCGTGGTGGCCATTTGGCTAATGTTGTTTTTCATTATAAACAGCTATATTCTTATACTATTATACATGCCATTTTAAGAAGGCTTATTCTACGGTAGTTGGCGCTAATGGTGGAATCGGCTTTCTTGTGAATTAGGCAGAGCACATTAAGGTCCCAAATTATCTGAAATACATTTATTGGACCATATTCTGCATAGAAACTCTTGAATGCATTTAAACAGAGCTTTGCTTCCATTCTTAAACAGTTCAGCTGGTAGGCTCTCGGCTTTTAAACCGTTATAGTCTGGCAGCAAAACTTCAACGCTATTATTCATAGTAGTCGTTTCCAGGAAATCATTTATATTATCGGGAATGTTGTGAGTGCCACCATTTGGAAGACAAAGAAAGTGTTCTCTTCGGAGATGACTGTTAAAAAAAAAAGTCGCGCCTCATTCCTTGCCATCTTCATTTCTTATGTGTTACTTCATTTCTTATTTACAGCATGTGTTACAGTCGACTGCTAGGTGGTTTTGTAGGTAATTTCCTGATCATGCCACTGGTATTTTCTGGAAGTATTCCCTTCATAATACCAGTTTAATCTGGATATCTGTCACTAGATTCCGGTTTTAATACTGGCATTAAGAGCCTCCGGTCTTAAACATACGCATCTTATCTTTTCTAAAAATTTTCGAGTCTCATTCCTGTCGCCATGCATCTTAATTTTCTCGCACTCACGCATTTCTGCCATATGTTTTTTTACCACCTTGGTTTTGAAGGCGCAAAGCACAATTTTATGTCGTGACTGGGGTAGCGCTCATATGCATCTTGAAGGCACTCTTAAAAATTATTTCACTGATGTTGTAGAAGTAATCTTTGAAGAAGATTATGGCAAGTCATTCCCACATAGTTGTGAATCACAGAATATGATGCCTTAGTTTCTTGCCAACGTCAAAACCACATTAAAACTCGTGCATTTCCGCATGGTCGCTGTAGTAGATATCACAGGATGCTTGCCGTCAGCAAACATGTTCACTTCCATAGAATTTTTTGGATTGCAATCATTTCAGCTTTATACCTTTCCAAGATATCGATCAGCTGAATAGAAGCACCATCGCCATTTATTATCTCGATGTTGCAGGTGCATATCAGTAAATCATTGTCTGTTTTTCGTTTGCTATAGTTGTGGCTTATCATTCCTGGTCTCGTGAAGTTGAGTTTGTCAGACATGTTGCCATGAGAAGATCGCCTCCCATGTCTACAAAATTAAACTTAAATATTGGGGAAAAAAAAATCAAGAAATATTTCTATTTCTTCTTTTGTTTTGGAGGTATAACTAGCTATTTTTATATTTTTATATATCTTGTGAAGTTCTTAAGACTATGATTTCTTTATTGAAAATTACAAAGTAATTTTTGTTATTTTGTTAATTAACATTGCAGGCAAGGCTAAGTTTTTTTCATTTAAACCGAAAATTAAAGTTTCTCAGATTTAATTTCTCTGCATTCAAAGGGCAAAAAAGACGGAACTCTTCTGTTCTGTTCTGTGCACATCTGGCACTAGATTATTCTATCTAGATTTTTACTTTTAGTTAAAAACAAAGTTTTATTTCAATAAAAAATGCATAAAAAAGGAAGTTAATAACAATTGTTTACATTAATACATAACTTAGCAACATGATTATTTTGTTGAGGTCCTTAAAATCGAAGTTATTTTGAGTCATTTTTTCTTAGACAAAGAATTTTCTGCAAGGAAAATTATTCAAAGGTCAAAGAAAGACCGAACTCCTGTTCTGTTCTGGGCACATCTGCGCACTAGATTATTCTATCTAGATTTTTACTTTAAATTAAAAACAATGTTTTATTTCAATAAAAAATGCATAAGAAAGGAAGTAATTAACAATTGTTTACATTAATACACTGCTAAGCAACATTATAATTTTGTTGAGGTCCTAAAAATCGAAGTTATTTTGAGTCATTTTTTCTTTGACAAATAATTTTCTTTGAGGAAAATTATTAATGGTTTTTTAGTTAATGAAGCACTTTTCTATAATTCTAAATTATAAGATTAGTTGAATAATTGAACAATTTTATAGTTTTTCCTTCAATACTCTACTCATCGCCTTTCGCCTGGTGATATAAAAATCAACATTACATTAAAGCATCTCTGCAATGCAAATGGCTCAATTATGTCTGAGAAATAATGAAACAATAATAATAATGTTATGCATAAGTTGGTTGGCCTTCAGTCAAGTCGGAGTAGGGTTGCTGTAGGTTATTTTCTGATTATTTTTTTATAGGCATGCACGCAGGATGTACGCGTGCTCTCGTCACCTTTATGCTATCCAAGCATACTGCAGTTTGCTACAAAAATACACACAAACACACACTCACACATATCTTTTTCTATATCTATATCTATATTTATACTGAGAGAGATTTCCTTTGGACGGAAATCTATTCAAATTGAATATGCTTGAAATTTTTCTATTTTATTTTGCTGCAAATTGATGTGCACCGCCATGTTTCTATATCTTTTTTTTTTGTTCCTTCTTGCCAACGGCAAAAAAGTTTTAATGCTGATTTTCTTCACTGTATTAATCGTAACGCTTATTCACTGTTTCTT
Source organism: Tetanocera ferruginea (assembly GCA_958299015.1). Taxonomy (NCBI): domain Eukaryota; kingdom Metazoa; phylum Arthropoda; class Insecta; order Diptera; family Sciomyzidae; genus Tetanocera; species Tetanocera ferruginea. The sequence goes on along the minus strand of OY282642.1, from coordinate 31,702,796 downwards.
CGTACCATGACGCTCTCTATCAATTATTCTGCCATCCTTCATGATGTCGTTTCGTGCACTTCCTGCACACTGTATGTCGTAGGAAATTAAATTAAATTATTTTCCTTGCATTTCCATTTGAATGAATAATCATTATGAGTAAAAAGCAACAAAACAAAGTTGCCATTTATATTTTCTATTTTGTTTTTTTTTTGCTGTAGAGCTTTAAGAGAAATTATGCAGAAATTACATGGGTATGGGTGTGTGCTAGTTTTCAAAAGCGGGTTGTTTGTGTGTGTGTGTATGTGTGCATGGGTGTCTCTGCATATGACAAAAGTTCAGCTAAGGAAAAATATAAGCAATATCGTAAAAGTTGCATAAATATTACTTATTATAAATATTACTTTCGTTAAGAAAAGCTTTTTTTTTAAATTATTACTTAATTATTTATTAATATTTATAGAGAGAGCGGAAAACTTTTTTATATTTAGTTATTTTCAAAAATATGCAAAAATTCAATAAAGTTTATTAAATTGTTTTACCAACTTGGAAGAAATACTTAGTTATTTCGACCTGAACAATTCGGTTGTTGTATCTTTGAGACTCCTTCTTGCCACCAACTAATTAATTAAGCAAAGCACAATTATTTCTATTCAAAAGTTTCTACCATTCAAGGCAGTATTTTTTTTTTTCAGTTCATCACATACAATTAACAATTGTTGCCAAACTTTACAAACATTGCTGCTGCACAGCGGAAACCTTCAATTTTTTTGACATGATTAAAATAAAACTGAGGTAAGGCTTTCAAATTGATTTTTAGGCTTAAATTCACTGCAAGCCAAAATATAATCACACACTAACACACTTCCAGACCACCACACCCACACATACATACCACAAGTACTTGCCAAGGCGGAAATGAAATTCAATTGAGCTTCGTTTGCTGCGGAAATCAAATAGCAACTTTTTAGCTTTAGCTCAACTTTAGTACCGTTGTCGGCATGTTTGAGGAAGTGTTCGGCTTTTGTGGAATTCAATTCATATAAAGTAGCGGCTGAAGTTGCATGTGAGTATTCTTGACTGATGTGTGGTGGTGAGGTGTAGGGTACATGCATGTCAGCGCATATCAACGAGGCATAGACTTCCGTTGTGTATTTTTCGAGTAGGTTTTAAATTTTCTTCTTTGCTCAAGCTGACATATTGACACTCAGCCAGCAGGATTTTTTTATTTTCTTTATTTCTTTATGTTTTTACTCGGTTAAATGTTTAATTTTTTGTTGTTGTTTCTAAAGTAATAGAGCAAATGAAATATGTGTATGTAGAGTGTGGGATGAAATATTTTAAAAGCTTTTTATTTGAGTTTTAAGGCAAGTTTCGGTTTTTTGAAGAAAATTCACAAGAGAAATTCAAAGAAAATTCACAGAAAATATCAAAAGAATAGCATGTGCGTTTTTTTTTTCACATTTAAACTTCAAATATCTTAAGACATTGACATTATAAACAAGTATACTTTGCAAAGTTATTTCTAAAATTTTTAAGAAAAAATTCTTTCATATATTTTGGAGGAAAATTCCAACCCGATGACAAATAACACACTCTCTTATAAACGGTTAAAATAATTAAAAGATCGCCCTTATGATTCTTAAAGTTTTATTCGATTGTGTAAAACTGTTCACTGAAGTTTAAAATTAAGATTTTCTAGCGAGCATTGCAGAATTTTTCTAAAATTTAAGTTTGACGATTCCACCACCAATTTTCGAACAATTAAAAAAATAAATGACAAGAATATTGTTTAGAAAATCAAAGTGAAATTTTTAAACAATTTTTGGAAAAAAACTTTTCAATCTTTATTAGGTTTTGAATCAAATTTTTAGAAAATGTTTCGTTTTTTTTAAGGTGCAAAACTGCGATCTGTTTTACGCATACATATGTAACCATGAAGGTCTTAAATAAAAAACTAACTATGCAAAAGCTGCCATACCATTATTTTGTTTCAATAAAATGTAGAAAAGTTTTTGAGTGATGAAACGGTACAATGGTATTTTTTTAATTTTTTGTTAGAATAAAACAATTTTTTCAAAAATCATTTGAATTTCAGTAGTGATTATCCCTTAGTAGTGATCATACCTTAATAATTTGCATTCTACTATTTCTGTATTTAAAAAAAGTTTTTGTAAAAATTTTACCAAATCGGTAAAATAACATGTTCTGTTAGGGCCAAATTGTTCACCTCTGGTTAACTTTAACCAGTGGATATTTCCAACTATTCCAGTAGTTTCGTATTGTACACCTCTGGATAGTGAACTTATCCAGAGTTTCTCTAAATATTTAACCAGCGTATAAAGTTATCCAGAGAAAAACTTAACCAGTGAAATTTATTTGGGTATCAAGATATCCAGGATTTTATCATGTGAATTTCTTTGGCAGAAAAAAATATTGAAATTTGTGTGTTGTGCTTGTCAGATATATTTTACCTTTACGCACGCATAAGTATACTAATAAGAGTTTCTGCAATATCATTTGCTTTTTTCTGTTCAGAAAAAAAAAAAAAAAAATTGGCAGCAGTAAAAGTTTAAAAAAAGTAAGTATTAATTTTATTTATCTAGCGTGTTAAAGTTGCTTTTAATGACAATAATTGTTGCTAAGAAGAAGATTATTTTTACGTGCAGAGACGCCAATACAATGCCTTATGATGTTCGTTTATCGAAAGCGACGGTTAAGCAAGTGATCAAGGTCGGAATGATTTGGTCAATTTATCATTGTGGACGACTCGGGTTATCGTAGAAGAGCAAACTTGTCTTCGCCAATCCTTGCAATGTAACACGGAAATCGAATCTCTTTTAAACGAAAGCCAGATTTGAACTCATGGCCTTGTTGAACACGCCATGGACACGTACTATAAACGCGAGTAAAGATCGAAACCGTTCAACTAATAATTATAGCATGTGCAGTACTACTCAATATGCAATTGATGCACAATAAAAAGTATAATTTGAAGAATTTTAACCTCAAGATTTTCAAATATTTTCTGCATCTCTAGTCTTTTTCTATAGCATATCTTTTGTCTTTGCTGATTTTTAAGAGAACTATCTAATCTTCAATTTTGTTTCGAGAATATTTTCTGTATGTCAAAGAGGAGCGGAGAAATTGGCGATAAACTGGTTCCGGTGAACTTTGAATCCGAATATCTTCTAGGACGTACATGGTATCATGGTTACGTTGGATTTCTGCTGCAGTAATTGCACTTTTGTTTTTTAAATATGATCCTTTGCAACAGTTTCTTTAAATTTTTTCAAGTTCTATTGTTACCAGTTCGTTGCTATTATTTCCTAAGTAATAGTTTTTCTATTTTTTGTATAATATTTTGACAAAATTTAAGCAAATTAAAGCCCGTTTTATTCACTTTTATAACTCGTAAGTTTTGAATAACTTTCAAGTTTTCCATACAAAAATTCTAAAGTTATGGATAACTCTCGAGTTATGATAGTGAATAAAACGTCCCTAAGATCAATGTCAAAGCTCTAGATAACTTTTGTCAATAATTTGACAATTAGCTGGAAATAAACTGGAAATATAAAATAACAGCCGTTTAAATATCCAGACCGGTTCAAGTGCTATCCACAAAATAAAAAACTGAACAATACGAAATTTAATCCGGCAATTTAACCGCTGGTCAAAGTTAACGGCTTAGATAAGTTACCGTATGGATCCAGAGGTGCACAATTTGGCCCTTACAATATTATCTAACAATATTTCACAAAAAATTTTCTTAAAGTTGAAAATAATTTAACGCACTTATTAAGTGAAATAAGCCCCCAATGAAGTTATTTCAAACATAAAAGTCAAAAGCGAGAGAAAATTAAATAACTCCTAAAATTTGAAATAAGTTTCAATAAAATAAGTTCCAAAACAGTCCCAACATTTCCCATGTATTTTTCTCCCAACCACTGTTTCCCATGAATTTTTTGTTCCTGAATCATATCAGAATAACCGGATTGTTGCATATTACACACAACTACATGGTGGCAATGCTCTGCATCAATTTGGTCCTGTATATGGTTAAATTATTTTATGATTTTTTATGACTCTTTGACATTTTTTTTGACGAATTCTCTGATATTTTGTGACCCATATTTTGCGTTCGGGTCTTTGGCGCAGAAACTTGTTTTTTTTGTGTGCCTCTGTAATTATTTTTTTTCAAAATTGAATAGTTTTAGATTAAACTATTATCACCCTTGCATGAAATGAAGTAATTTAAAAAAATTGACGGAAACCTTTCACAAAAAAAAGAATTTTTTTCTTTTGAACCTTTTTCATTGTGAACTATTTTGAAGCACTATTTTTTTGTTGACAGAATAGGTGCAATATTCTTCGCATGAAAATTTTCCAAAATAAATTTTGGATCGATTATACCTAGTCATTCCGTAAGCAGTTGAAATTTGAAATTTTAGAGTCCCGTTATAATTTTGGTTGTTAAAATATATCATTTCAAGTTTAATTTATGTCTTTTTTGTTTAACATTTCACCGAGTTAATATGGAGTGGGGCGAAAAAGAAAATTGTATCGCTGAGATTGCGCTACACAAGTGTGAAAAATAGGGTGAGGCAGATATTCACTCTGTTAAAAAAGTCGACATATCAAGAATGTTTGTATAACGTACCATAAAAAGATTTTTAGAATCATCTCAAGTAGAAGAAAGGAGCAGAAGTGGACGTCCGATTGTTATTCGAACGACTGGAGACATAAAAGCAGTACCTGAGGTAATACACCAAAATTCCTTAAAAAACCAGAAAATTATGGCTAGAGATATGAACATGTCTACCAGATCCATGCCCCGACTAATCCGTGATAGCCTCCATATGAAAGTATTTAAAAAAATAAGGCAAATAAGGTTGGAAAGATTGCAGAAGCATGCAAGCTATAGCCATCAAAATCCATCCTTTTTACTGATGAAAAAATGTTTACGGTGGAGGACAGTATCAATACAAAATGATAAACAAAATGACAAAGTCTATACAAGAACATCTCAGGAAGCAAAATATTCAGAACCTAAGGCTCAGAGAGGTCATGACCCTGCACATGTCATGGTTTGGTGGGAACTATTGTGCAAAGGCATCAGACCTGCATTTTTGTGATAAAGGTGTAAAAGCTGGAGCGAAAGCGTACCAACAAGATGTCTTGGAAGAAGTTGTTAAAAATTAACCAAATTAACTCTTCAATGGTGAACATTGGGCCTTTCAACAAAACTCTGCACGAGCTCATTAAGCTAAAAAATAACGTAAGGGTGATTGCGCCAGAATATTCCAGATTTTATTCCTGCTGAATATTAACCTTAAGGAAGCCCAGACTAAAATCCTCTTGATTACAAATTATGGCCGGAGCTAGAGAGAATAGTTTGCAACGTCCGCCACGGAAATTTGGAAAGTTTTAAGCATATGCTAGTTGCAGCAGCGTCATCAATACCAATAGAAACCATCAATACATGCCGCTATAGCCCAATGGCCAGACCGTCTAAGAGACTGCATCAAAGCAAAAGGCCTGCAAATTTTTAATAATTTTATGTATTATTAGAAAGATTATCTGTAAATTGAAAAATAAAAATTGCACCAGAATTACAAAACTCGTTTCTTAAATTTTAACATCATATTTAGTTTGCAACAGAACTTATGGCACGACCTATAAGAAATTGCTCTGTAAACTTTACTTAATGGTTGGGCCAAAGTTTGTTTCAGTTCGGGAAGGGAAACCCTTATCGCATTTGCTCCCAAATTGGTTAAATGGACAAAAATTTTACGAAAATAATGAATAAATTCCATCTATTGAATAAATTATTTTGCCGAGTCCTTTCATTTTGTTACCCAAATATTCAGTTCGAATGTTTTCTCTAGAACTCTTCTCTGTCTAGCCCTTCTCTGCATAAAAAATTCATGATTTTTTGAAAAATCGTCGTGATTCTATTGGATTGACCACTTGATGGGTTAAATGTTTCACCAACTTATATTAATGATTATTTTCCAACATTTTTCCAGAACTTACCTGGAGGTCTCCTTACAAGAAATACTAAAATTTGTGAAAAATTTCAAAAAATTTTACATCTCCCCCGATTTTACGGTTTACGTTTTCGTCAAAAAAATTTTAAAAAATTGGTCATAAAATCCTGAATGTGATGAAAACGTTCTATTAACGTTCTATTAACTGAAGTTATTCCATATATTCGAGACCGTTTCAGTTGTTTTTCCTTTATAATATTGCGTTTGATGAAGTATGTAAACACCATCGAATATGATATGTGTGCTTAAACTTGTTTGTTTTTAATCAAAAAAATTTTAAATTTTCTTATTCATTTGACTTATTAGTTACTTAGTTTGTTGCGCAAGAGTTTATCTCTTTTTCATGCAAGTTTATGCCTGCGTTGGCTCAAATACGTATCCAATTAATAACATTAGCACGATGTTCCAAAATTACATAGCGACCCTTATGTATATATTTACACGTATATATCTGCGTTATATTTGGAATTGGTTTAGTGCTTAAGAGTTTAATCTCTTTTCCACGTAGGATCTTGGGTTGAATAGTGGCCGCAAACTTACTTATATTCATATTATTTATAGTTACTTTGGTCTCTTTGTTTTAGAGTTTTATGTAAAGTTTACTACTTATTTGATGTTGTTTACTTTTTCAAATTCATAAATTCCTAATAATTCTTGTTTTTGTATAAAATTTTTAAGTTTCGCTAAAAAGCCAATTAATGTGCTTAGTGGAAATACATACTTCGCCAACTGGTTGTGTGTTTTAGTACGTGAGTGCATTCTGTCTTTTCCGGTTGATCCGGACTGATTTTAGAATATAAGTTGTGCATGCGTATAGTACGGGCTATACGTATTCATGAGATTTCACACTACCGTGGCGAATCCAAAAAAAAAAAAAAATCTACAGAAAGAAAAACCAATAAATGTTTTGTTTAAATAACAGGAACTGGTCAGTAACGCGCGGACTCAGAGTAAACCCATTGGGAATTTTTGAAAAAACAAGCTATGCATCTATATATTTCCAAAAAACAATTTTATAGTAAAATTGAAGAAATATAACTATTAAATTGAAAATATTAAATAAAACATCCAAATAATTATGTTATGGTCAAAAAATTCTGTTCATTCTAAAATCGAGGTATACGTTTTCTGGACGCAATTTTGACTCTTTAAACCTTCTTTTAGTTTTATAGACTCACGTAGGTGTTTTTGTTACTATTTTTGCAGAACTTTTGACAGCTTGAACATGACATGCAAGCTTTAAAAAAAATTAAGATTTCATCGCACTGAGACTTAGCAATTTCATATATTTGTGAATAAGTTAATCGGAAACCGTAATTTTTTTAAAAATTGTAATTGTAAAAATTTTAAAATTTTAATTGAAAATTTTAATTTTGCATTTGACTGCAAAGTTCGAAGGTCGATTAAAAAAAATTCGAACTAACATAAACAAACGCCGTGATACGGGTCTTCTAATTAAGCCTCTATTTTTACCCCTCACCTTCAGAATCGACCTAACTTTTGCTAACTAGAATTTGTTCCATGCTGTTATACTCGATCTTCAGATATTTCGAAAAAAATGTTGCAAAAAGTTGTATGGGAGCCAGTACTCCCACTTTTTAAATTAAAAAAAAACCCAAAAACACAGTATAAAAAAATTAAAAAATTTTTTGTTATACTGTGCTATGCCTCAATTGTTTTTTTTAGCTTTGAACCAAGGATTTCAGGTGTCAAACCTATTCAATCAAGTCTGCCTTGGTTCGGAAAAGGGAAGGACAGAAATTTAAGTCCACTGAAACAAGTGTAAAATGTCATATGTGTGGCGGAGTGCTATATCAAGGTGCGAATTTGAATCTGAGGCAAGTGGTATGCCTTTACCTCAGTTAATTCGAGTTATTAAGCAATCTAATTTCACAAACATATCTACCACCAACTTTCTTATATACCAAAGTGGTATATATTGATGAATTTTTAATTTCAGTTGATTATAAATGAGGAAAGAATTAAAGAAAGAGAAAAGCGTAGGACCATGGCTAGACCAGGACTCGAACCCGGAACCTCTGGATTGGTAGTCAAGCTCGCTAACCACTCGTCTACAGAGACCCCGAATACAGGTTCATAATTGACTTAAAAATACTACACATTTTTACTATTATAAATGGATTTTGATCTACCACATAGCGCTTTTTGTGTGCAACTAATCAATAGGAAAAAAAAGGGGGATGTTCACCAAAAATAGTTCGTTAAATATATAAAGAAATTAATTGAGCAATACAACTATACAGCGCAAAAGCCTGGTGGTCGGTCACTTCTAAGATCTCTATTCAAAATAAGTTTAAAAGTTTCAGAAAAGTGCAGAATTGTGCATCACTAAAGCTTTAGACTCTACACTAATGGACACACGAAATTTCATCCTGCATCTAATTCCTTTAGACTTAAACGCCAATAAAGTCACATCCATCATAGCCTTGAGGCAAAGGAAGTCTGGAGATCAGATCAACACGAACAAAGCACACTCGGTGATAATGGCTATGATCAACACACGCTCCTCTTATACTGACTACTGTTTATCCGAAGTCATATTCACCAATAATAACAACTAATATATCTCATCTCATAAATGAAACGGTAAATATATTTACATACGGATTAAAACTTGGCAGTATTCAATAATACTCTTTTATTTCAAAATCGATCACTTCATGCCGTAGATATTTTACAGAGATGGCTGAACATGTTAGAATGCAAATCACTTGGGTGCCAGGGCACTGAAGGCAACGGCAAAGCTGGCTGGTTGAACTTGCTAGGAAGGTATCGACCACTGCCAACTTCCATGGAAGAAGAGGGTTTGGTATTCCTTTAGCCACATTTAAACTCAAATGCAGGAGACATTCCCTTTGCCAAACCAAAGGTAATTGAAAATGGTGTAAAATATCAAGCGTTCCACATAAACACCGTGACTTAGAAATATGTACCTCTTTGTCTGAGTTGGCATTGAAGCCAACGATCACTGCAGAAACTGCAATTACAGTGAAGAAGAAGAAATCGTGTAGTATTATCTCTGCTTCTGCCCTACTTAAAGAAGAAGGAAAGGATAGAACGATCATTCCTTCAATGATTTATTAAATCTACCAAATGGTCCCATGAAGAGCGGATTGATTAAAAACAGGGTCTAAATGAGATGAACTAATGGCCTAAGTGCGTGAGATGGACATTCGACTCTAGCATAACAAGAGTTGAGTTACTTGGATGAAACAAACTCGGTACACATAGTCACATTGGCTCAAGAATTTGCAATATTGAATATTTTTGGAATCCACCCACGATCACGCCTACCTCCAATACAACCCAAAAACTTAAAACTGCATAACAAACTTTATAATTAACTTACAGCAATAAAATTAAGTATGTATGTACTCTATATCAAAAGATGTCGCCTACGGACACGCCTACCTCCCATACAAACCAAAAAATTAAAAACTGTATAAATAAGCTTATGTTTGTCTTAGAGAGATGCAATTTGGTATGTATGTATCTTATACTTAAACTAATCTGTGTTCAAATTGAGCGTGATCCGTTCATGAACACGCCCACCTCCCATGCAACCCACAATATTAAATACAATATTTAAAAGTTCATATTTGACCTAGAGAGATAAAACTTGGTATGGCGGAATTTCAGATCAAAACTGAGGTGTGTATAAAAATAGGCGCCATCTACTCACCGACACGCCCACCTCCCATACAACCCACTATGGTAAAAACTCATTACATATATATGAGCTACAAAAACAAAACTTGGTGTGTGTAATTATTGTATGAAAACTAAGATGTGTTCACAAAATGGGCGTAATCCGCCCATAAAAACGCCCACCTTTCATACAACCCACAATATTAAAAACACTTTTAAAAGATTCGTACTTCACCTAGAGAGATAAAATTTAGTGTGGGAGCAAGTCATATAACAACTGAAGTGTGCTCTAAAAATGGGCGTCATCTTCCCACTAGCACTCCCACCTACTATATAAACCAGATTAGTAATTACTGTATCAATTCTATAGGTATAAAGATTACATGAATTTTGATACGAAGTTATGTCTATTTGTTTGAGTTTTTTAATATATATTTAAATATTAAATGAAGATAAGGGTATTCCATAGTCGGGCTAGACCGACTTTAGACTTTCTTTACTTGTTTATTTTAATCATATTAAAAACTAAGAACTTTTTAAGACTGTCTCACTTTATTTTCACGTAGAATAACGTCTTACAGCGCGGTTTGTATGAGGACGTTTTAGCAAAGTTTTTCTAGGCAATGAAACGTTTTTGATTAATACTTTTGGGTATATCTACAGCCTGTTATACTCATCGTTCAGAGATAATATATATACTAAAATATCAGATATATCATGCGCTGAACAAATATTTGATTTTGGATTTTGTCACTATTATATTAGAGTCACAAAATAGCAAAATCTAAGAAGAAAAATATTTATTTTTATATAAGAAAATCAATCATTAGCTGCTTATGTTGTGCCTGCTGCTTGCCGACTATTCGTTGTTTTTACTTGTGTTGTTTTTATTTTGTACGAACTGATTTGTAGCATTGGTTCTGTACTCCACATTAAAGGGCTCATTGGGTTCTTGTATGTACTACTCCTTTAGTGTACTGAGAGCTCTTTTGTAACACAAGAGGTCTGTCACAACCTCTTTTCAACTCAGTCAATGAATTAAAACTGTCAAACTTAACGAAATGATCGAAAGAATGCGACATGTTATACATAATTTGAGTGTTATACTTTATTTGTTAAGCTACGGAAGTAACAAAACGTGCAAAATGGTCAAAACAATCGGATCAAAGAGGCAAAGTATAGAAAGTTTCTACTTAAATGGAATTCTATGTCTACACCTACGATACTATCAAAACTTTTTCTTTTTTTGTTTTGCCTCTCAAAGAAAATTGTAAATGTTACACATCACACAATCACTTTTTTTTCAAAATATTCTCATAAATATATTAACTTTTTGCTAAAATTGTTTGCTTACGTTGGATTTAAAGCTCTGAAATGATTTAATTTACGTATCAGGAAGACTTTATGCTCAGCACTCAAAAAATTATTCAGAATTATATAAATCGTTGGTTTAAAACTGAGGTTGCGATCTCTTTTCTTGTTTCCTTTCAATTCATTAGTTTTTGATAAAAATTTTTAAGCATATATGTTTTATACGCACAAGAAAAGTTGTAGGAAGCAGTAGTTTTAAAAAATTATTTTAAAATTTGTTTTATCCATTCATATGCAATGTCTTTACATCGTTTCGGAAATGTTTTACCTACTTTGATGTTATCATTTCCGACTTTCTTGTTCCCAAGAGCAGTATTTGTTGTAACAACACAATAAATTAAAAATTTTAATTATTTTCCACACTTACGCACGATTAAGCATTTATTGTATAAACTCGTATTATGTGTTTCAATTAAAATTCTTCAAAGCTACTTACAAATATAATTTCAATTAAACATACCCGCAAAATTCAAGATCTTAAACTAATTACTGCTACTTCATAGACGTCGTCACCACAACAGCACCGTAAACAATGAATGCTAAGCTACATGTTTATCCGGGTAGAAAGCTGTGGCACAGTTACCACACTTAACCTGTGTACCTTCACAAATCGACCACCTTGCACCCAACTTCCGAAGTTAACAAATAAATTGTTCACACCTTGCGGCTCGTCATATAAACAAAATGCGCGTGACTTCCTTTACTGCCTCATAAAAACCGCACATCCGTTTCCGCTGAGTGTTTAGCTATGAACGGGCACACACACACGCACACTCAGCTATACGCACAAATATATATATACTTATATAAGAATGGCATAGTTTGAGTGTTTTATGTGTGTAGGGCGGGGGGGGGAGGGGATGTCTACATGTGTGCCAATAAACTTTAAACTTCCTGCTGCTTTAACTCCCACGGGTGCGACGAGGGCCCCAGCGATGTAGCAAGTTGCAAAAAAAAAAAAAAAACAAAACAAAACAAAAAATAAACCACAACAAAATAGATTTAAATTGTTGATTAGGTGCAAGGAAGAGGAAGTGAGTCTCTTGGGATTATTTTTGCTACTGTTATTGTTCCTTTTGTTGTTGTTGTTTTTGTTGTGCAAATTGTATTGTCATTCCATAGGTTAACAGTTGACACTGCGTAGAGCACGTTGTGTGTGCCACGTGTTAATTTGTTTGTTTGTTTTGCAAATGTTTAAATGTGCGCTACGAATGTTGTCTGTAGCTGCATGAGTAAATTGTTTTTGTAAAATCATCATAATAACGACAGCGTTGTTATGAATTTTGTGTATTTAATGCATGTTTTGTTTAGTTTTCAATCTATTTTACTGCTTACAAGCTTAAATAAAAAAATTATGAAATATTGATATGCTTTGAAGTTGATAGTTGAGTAGCAGTTTAAGTTCTCTGAGCTCAAGGTTATGTCATAAGTTTTTGTCAAACTTTAAATTTTATTTTATTGTGTCTTACTTGTTTCTACACATTTCTTTAAATTATCACACCATTTATAATTATTCGCGTGCTTATCAAAGTTTTTATCATGGCGTATGAGTAACTTTTTCTTTGACAAAGCAATTCAGTTTAATATGTAAAAGCTGTCTCCTCTTTAATGTTTCCCCTTTAAAAATATTCGGAGTTATTTTCAAAAAGCTTTATTTCAGCACAAAATATTAGGAAAATTTATGCCTGAAGAATTGTGCCCTTCGAACAGGGGAAATTGTTGACTCTTGACAAAGCTTTCTGACTGAAAAGCTTTTGATATTGGGAATTTTACTATAACGATAGAAAGCTTTCTGATAGCCTTAAATATGGGTCAGTAATGTTAAAACAGTTTTATTTTGTCTCGGTGAAGCATGCGAATTAAAGCAGTTTTGAAAAATGTAGCTTTGGTTTTTATCACATCTTCAGCTATGAAATTGCTTCGGGTATCTCAGCAGCTAAAGGACATTTTAATAAGAGATAAAAGAACTAACTTTATATAATTTTTTTCTGTTTGTTAGGCGTTAATTTTTTTTGTTTTTTTTTATAAAATGATAAAATTTTTATAAGGTTCTTGAAAATAAGTCTAGATTGCTTTTAAGAGGAACAGCACTAAATATACACACACCAAATATTTTTTTAAATTTTTTAAATTTTTTTAAATTTTTTGTAATTTTTTTTTGTGATTTTATTCTTCAAAAATAGGTCATTTTTTGCGCTGCTTGCAGTTTAATTTGAATATTATTGCCAAAAATGTTGCCGCACGTAAAATTTGAGCCCAAAAAATATAAACAAACAGCCACAGTTTTGCGGACTGCATAATGGAAACAATGCAAACACAGTCAGTCACACCCACAGAAACTGACATATATTTACTCACATCCACTCCAACTCACACTCAGCTGCATCCCATACTCTTCTCCTCTCTCTCTCTGTCACTGTTTCTCTCTTTCTGGGTTGTTGTCATACAATTGAGCAAACATAATAACATTGCCGTGAGTTGTCGGTGTGGTAGACAAACATTAGCGCTATCAGCGATGTGTCCATATTGGCAACACCGGCGACCACCTAGCAAAACAAAGACCAAAAACAACAAACAAAAAAAAGCATAACGTAACAACAACGACAAAAAACACACAAATAAACAAATGTGCCAAAAACACTCATTTACTTTTTGGCACTTTGTGTGTCTTGGTTGTTTTTGTTGTTTTTTCATTTACAGCCCGCACAGCTGTGAAAAATTTCCACAAGTAAATAAAAAAAAGAATATATCACAGACAAATTGTAGGGTGGGTAACAAAACAATAAAACAAAAAATTATTAAAATTTAAAAAATATGGGTAGTGTTAAGAAAACAAGGGTTGACTTGAATGGATTTAATGTTTGTGCTTTAATTTTGATATTTTTTTAAGGCTTTTTGTAGCCTGCTTTGCTACCTGTTTACTATGAAAGCATTAATATTTCATTGCCAATATCTGCATAATAGAGAATTGTATGCAGACAACATTATATTATCTGAAATAGAAAGAAGGGGTTAAAACGAAGTCCTACCTGTAAACCCAAAAAACACTGTTATTGTGCCTTTTATAAAACGTTAGCTTAATCCTTCTTGCGCGGAGCTCTTTGCGGTGAAAGTAGATTTCTCCAACTTGTCAAAGTAGCTAGGAGTAGTCCTGTACAGCAAACTGCCATGTAACCTCCACTTAGACCACATTATCAGCAGATCTACAACTTCTGTGGGGACCTGTAGAAGAGTTTGAGACAGTAAATGGGAAATAAGGCCTAACATGATGTTTAATCTCTACATGTTGTTCGTTAGATGCCCATGTGTCTGTAGTCAACGAAAAGTCTAGAATTATCTATCATCAAGTGGATGTAATGAGTTCAAAGATCTGCAGGGATATGTATAAAAGGTTGTCTCAGGTCCACTCCAACAGTGAGCCTAAATGGCAACTTAGGTCTTACATCAATTCACATAGAAATTGCAGTGAATTTGGAATTTCACATCTTCATTGGAGCGTTGTCTGATAAGCGCTCAACATAACTTTGTTGTTCATTGTTCATTGTTCCATCGAATTTTTTGGTACTCGCCATTGACGCAGATTGGATCAAAGGTCTTGCAAAGGATTTTTCTCACGAACGCTTCCACAGACCTATCATCAGTTATACTCAACGTCCAAGTTTGTGATACATACAGATACACTCAGATACACTCAGTAAAATATCACCTGCAATATTAACCGAGGGCCGCTGTTATTTCAAAACATTGTTAGATTAAGGGGGGACCTGACGTTGTCCGTTTTTAAAAACGACTTTTTTTATAATTTTGTATTTTAGTTTTTGTATTTTAAGATTCTAAAATTTCATGGAAAAATTCTTACGGGTTCAAAAGTTACAGCCGGATAAGTAAGAGTCTTTGTTTACAAACTTTGAACGCGTTTATCTCGAAACCATGTTTTTCGTACTGGTTGCGGCACTACCGGGTTCATATTTCAACGAAATTGTTTTGTTTTTTATTCTTTTAAACATAATTCGCTATCGTTTGACACGAGCTTTTTTTAGATTTTTTATGAATTCTTAAAGTTAATATTTTTTTCGAAAAAACACACATTCAAATTTGGAACATCACCAAAAATTTAAAAAAATTTAAAAAAAAGCTTTTGTCATACGATGACCAATTTTGTTAAGATTTAATAAAGTCATTTTTTTTCAGATCGGACAATTTTTTGCGACTCCCAGCGCTGCAAGAACGAGGCCCCGTTTTTTTCTCTGCCGCCAGTTTGAAACTCTATAAAACCATGTTGGAGTGAAAAATATATTTTTTTGAATTTTTTTTCTTGTAATTTGTTCAATTCTCTGCAATAATAAAAAATTGTAAAAATGTTTGTTTTTAACTGAGTTATAAATTTTTAATAAAAGGTCTGTTTTCCCTGCCGCGAATGTTATGTTCCACCTTAAATGATTTTCGTTTAAGTTAACAGTTTTCTTTGTTGAATTTACGTTTCAAATTCTTTTTGTTCTGTTAAAATCATCTGTTTGAAATATTTTTGAGTTTTTGTTGAAACATCTTTATTCTCTAAGCAATATTTTTTGATCTTTATGGAATTTTCGTTATAAATCAATTCACAAAACACATATCTTACTATCTTTTTCATTATTTTCTTCAGTAACTAAAAGAATAAAGTTTGTGTGCTTAAACAAAAATTGTCTTTTTTCTGCAGTTTCGACCAAAGAGCTTTATTTTTCGCTTCTCCTGAAAAGCTATATTTTTTGAGTTGTGACTGTTTTGTATTTAGGTTGCGATATTTATATTATCGTTGCCAATAGCTCAGTAGAACTGTGTTTGACTGTCATGCGGGGGACGTGGGTTCGAACCTTAGCTGTGTTAGTATCAAAAATTGTAATTTATAAATTGAAATAATTATAATAATTCTGCTTCAGGTCAATTCTGCTATAATAAATAATTATTCAATTCTGCTTGGTCAAAAATAACCTTTCAAATAAGTTGCTTACAATCTAGGAAAAAAATTTAAGAAAAAAAAAATATTTAATAAAAAAATCTTTGACAGCCAAGTACTAGACGCACACTTGGGCAGGGGCTTCAAGATCATATTTGGAACTCCTGGACCGAATTAAACGTCGTGCGATATATCTGTTAGGGGACGAAACTATTTCTTCCTCTCTCAACTCTCTAGGACATCGACGCAATGTTGGTTGCCTAAGCCTTTTGTATAGGTACTACCATGGAAAGTGTTCAAGGGAAATTCATGACCTGACGCCACCAGCTCGTGTGTTTTCTTGGTCTACTCGGGCAGCTCTTCAAGCCCATTCTTATACCATTGCTTCGTTGCCCAATAGAACATCGCATTACCGAGACAATTCGTTCTTCAGTCGCTCAGTAAAATTGTGGAATAATCTTCCTGCGAGCGTTTTCCCTGACAATAACGAGCTGTGCAAATTTAAATCAAATCTTCACCGACACTACTCTACTTTCCCAACCTCCTACTAAACTATCACCCTTCTTTCGAATTAACACAATGCTTTCGCATCTATAGGGGGGCATCCCCTGAGCGTTGGTTCAGTCTAAAAAAAAAAAAAAAAAAAATGATTTGTTTGATCTAAACGCATTTTCCCTGAGTGTAGCAAGACTGGTATGAGAATTGACGTATAGAGTGTGAGTTTTGTTCGTGGGTGTTCGTAACATGCGTGGGTGAGAGTTGGAGAAGTTTACGCTGGATTCAAGGTTAACGTAATACTTCGATGAATATGTTTTCAAAAATGACGTGGCTTCCAAGACGCTGAAACTGTTTGTTTATTGACATAAGGTATTTCGTCTTCTTTGCGGTCACTTTAAGACCCATTCGAAAAGAGCCCATTCAACTAGAGCAGCTCGAATGATCTTTTCCATCATTGAATTGAAAAAGTCAGACGATAAGGAATCCCTTGTGTGCATCTTCGTTTGGTAGAGAATGAGGGGAAGAGGTCCTTTCCGATTTTCATTCCCTACTAGTTTAGCTCAGTATTATCCTACAGAGACGAATAATATTTACAAGAATACCAAAATTCAGTCATGGTGGTCTAAACTCCTTATTGACTAACAAAAAGATCGTATGTCTCGATTTGTGTCTCTATAGTAGAGTAGCGCATAATTTCAGTTTTCATTTGAAACTTTGGCACACGTTCACTTTAAGTTCCTTCGTGTGGTTTTTGATCGTGTGCATTCGATTATTGCTTTTTTTTATTTTGGCAGAAAATCAAGTTAGTTGCTATTCAGCATTTGTTGACATTACATTTCTTTTTGCAATTTTTAAAATAAAGTGCAAAAAAAAACGTAAGGTCATCTTCATTTTTTTCTGCTTAACACACAAACAAAGAATGTGATGGTATGTTTGCGCCCATCCCTAGCGGTTAAAATATGCCTGAATCAATTCATTCTCTCAGGCCTGAGGGGTAATGGTAAGGCCTGAGTATTCAACACACCTCTTGATTTCCTTTTCCGATTTAAATGTCATACTTACGTAATATCTAATATCGTTTAGAGTAAACTAGTGCCTGAATATCCATAAGAATTCTTAAAAATCAGGCCTTCAATCAGGTCTTGGCAACAAAGATTTCAAATAAGAAAGCATGTTTGAATTTTTTTAATGAATAAAAATTCTTAGAAATTTTTCACTAAATAATTAAAGTGTTTGGTTTTTTTTACTGTTTTAATAATGAATAATGATGCGTCAATTACTTTGAATTTTTATATTTTTATTTTGAAAAAATTTCCCAAACTTATTTGGTGGCATTACGAGTTCGCTTCTAATCTTAGCCATTTAAAATCAAAAATATACTTATTCTGGATATTTGGGTTAACTGAAAGCTTCATAAACCTTCGCATCTAAACTCAAGGATATCTTCCCTTTTGAGATCGAAATAAAACAACATGTGCAGAGGTAAGACAATTTTGGGGTTTCTTTTTCTTATTTTGAACTTTTTATGCTTAAATAAGTTATGACCTCATCCTCGAATTTTCGAAGCAAACTATAACGTATTTATTGTCGGATTTTATCAAGTATGGAAATTTCTGACCGCTAGGTCACTGTCTTCTCCAAAATTGTCACATCATAAATAGCTGGTCGATAGTAAATTTTGCAGGTCTGAAGTCACATTAAAAGGGTCCAACCAGTTGGTTGATGACGGGATTCAATCTTTCACATATTACGCTCGACAGATCCTTATTTGCGATTTTCAGAAGGCTTCTCTTACGGTTGGTGGCGTACGTGGTGGGATCTTTCTTGTGGATTGGTAAGGCTAATCGTCTGGAATGCATTCTTCATACCATATTCTGCATAGAAGCAGAATATCGGTTTTAAACAGCTCAGCCGGTAGCAAATCGGCTTTTATGGCTTTGTTTTTTTTAAGCCGACCTATAGTTGTTAAGATCACATTTAAGTCGGGCAGCAGAACTTCAACGCTATCATCCATAATTGTAGTTTTGGGAATATCATTTCTATCGGCGGAATTGTTGCCAGTGTCGCCATTTAGAATACTACACTGAGAAAAAAAATATACTTTAAAATTAAACAAAAAATTTTAAAATAGAAATTTAACGCCTTTGCGTTTCTACAAAACAAAATTTAAAACAAGTGTGTTTAATTTTGAACAGCTTATAAACTTCTTTCTTTTTTTTAATTTTCTTTCATTATTTCTTTGAAAAAATAAACAAAAATTTGAACACAATGAAAATTTTTGAATTTTTTGAATTGGTTTGACAAATGTCGAACATAATATAAAATAAAAACTAATTAATTATTTATTAAATTATTTCAATGGAAACTTCATCGAATGGAGCTAACAGTTGGCATTCGGAGCGTCCCGGAGGTAGCTGGTTGTGATTCTGATGCTAAGAATTCGGAAAAACTAAAAGAATGCCACCGAAAAAATATGCGTTGAAATTTTTGTTTTGAATTTTAAAATTTTTGTTTCATATTTGTTTTTCATAACAAAAACATTGTTTTAAAAACAAAAACTTTTGTTTTGAATGTAACTTAAAAAACAGTTGTGTTTAATTTTAATGAATTTGTTTCAAGCTCTATTTCAAAAACAAATTCGTTAGATATGAACACAATTTCATTTAATTTTAACACATTTTTCCCTCAGTGTAGAGAAGTGTTTCCTCTATAACATCAGTGTACTGTGATTGAGAGTCGGGCAGCGAAGGCTTCGGTTGGGCATTTCGATTGCAGCTTGTCGACGACTTAAGACGTGTTCAAATCTTGACAACTACAATATTATGATCCGAGTCGGTTGGCATTGACCAATGTTTTTCTTTTTGACGAATTTCTAGGTTGAGTTGATGAATTTTTTGTCACTATAAATATAAGCTCTATATAAATAAAGCTTTTACAAGGTTTGAATTTAAGTGCCTACACTGAGGGAAAAATGTGTTAAAATTAAATGAAATTGTGGTCATATCTAACGAATTTGTTTTTGAAATAGAGCTTGAAACAAATTCATTAAAATTAAACACAACTGTTTTAAAGTTAAATTCAAAACAAAAGTTTTCGTTTTTAAAACAATGTTTTTGTTATGAAAAACAAATTTGAAACAAAAATTTTAAAATTCAAAACAAAGATTTTAAAGCATATTTTTTTCGATGGTATTCTTTTAGCTTTTCCGAAATCTTAGCATCAGAATTACAACCAGCTCCCCCGGGACGCTCCGAATACCAACTGTTAGCTCCATTCCATGAAGTTTCCATTGAAGTAATTTATTATATAATTAATTAGTTTTAATTTTATTATATTTTCGATATTTGTCAAACCATTTCAAAAAATTCTAAAATTTTCATTGTGTTCAAATTTTTGTTTATTTTTTCAAAGAAATAATAAAAGAAAATTAAAAAAAAAGAAAGAAGTTTATAAGCTGTTCAAAATTAAACACACTTGTTTTAAATTTTGTTTTGTAGAAACGCAAAGGCGTTAAATTTCTATTTTAAAATTTTTTGTTTAGTTTTAAAGTATGTTTTTTTTCTCAGTGTAGAAATAAACTTTTCTTGGTTTAAGCAATTTTTTGGTAACTTTTTACAAATCTAAGTTTAACTTAAAATATTCATGTTGATGGATCCAACATAAGGGACCTCTATTCGAATAATTTCAAATTCGGAAAAAAGCATGATCATATTTTACAAGAAGTCAAAAAGGATGACAAGAAGGTTTTCGTTAAATACAAAAATTCAGAGAACGAATTCCCTTGATATCTAAATATTCATATTTTTTAGTATGATTTGGGGAATTGAGGCAAATTTTGAGTCATTTTAAAATTTCGAAACCTTTTAAAATTCTACTCCAATTTAAATGCATTAAAACTCATTTCGTACATTTTAAGTAAAGCACACATAAATGTGGGTAATATTTCAATACTAAATGCACACACAGCAAAAGATTTACTAAGAACTTTGCGGCCTTTTCATGTACTATTATATTTTGTTCCTATTCATATATTGTACTTGTTAAACGTAATCCCTTTTGGGGACAGGGTTGCCGCTTGACCCGCAATTGTAACACATTGACACACATTGATGCAAAGTTGGCGCCATTTAAATGCGATGCCTAGGCAAACCGCCTACCTATACAGATAAACATATAGACACTCGCAAACACACATAAACATGCTCATGCTTGTGTACAGGCGTCACACATTAACGAGCTACTTTCATAAGCTTCGCACATAACATGCTGTAATCCTGACACATCCTTTGGCACACATTTGCTTATGAGTCACACAAACAGGCAGATAGACAAATTTACGGAAATAAAGATAAAAAAAACGACACATATACATCGAGCAGACAGCACACCAATATAGAAAACCAACAACTATACGTAGGTGACCTCGGCAAGCATCTGAGCAAGGAAAACTATTTGTTGTTTATAGAGCGTGTGTTTGTGTGTGTGTGGTATATATATAGCGGTAGTTTAAATTTAGTTTTAAATTCTGCATCATACCAGTTTAAAACAAGTAAAGAAAGTCTAAAGTCGGTCTAGGCCGACTATGAAATACCCTAAACCCACTTTTCAAAAACAAAAAATTTTTATTGTAAATGGGCGTCTCCAAGGGCGGATGAAGCTTATATTTTATATGCATTTAAATGCTGATGAAAAATTTACACATACCAAGTTTTATTCCTGTAGCTCACAGTTAATGCCCTAATGTGCTTTTGCTATGGGAGGTGGGCGTGTTCATGGACGGATTACTTCCAATTTTTGAACACACCTTAGTTTTGGTATAAAATACATCCATACCAAATTTAATTTCTCTATGACAAACATAACCTTATTTATTGAGTTTAAAACTTTTTGGGTTGTATGGGAAAAAGGCGTGTCCGTAGGCTGATGACGTCCATTTTTCAAAACCATCTTTGTCTTTTCATAAAAAACATACGTGTCAAATTTTAGCTCTGTAGGTCAAACAGAGGCTTATTTATTGCGTTTTAAATTTTTAGGTTGTATTGGAGGTGGGCGTGTCCGTAAGCGGATGACGTCCATTTTTCGAAGACATCTTTGTGTCAATATAAAACACATACATACCAAATTTTATTGTTGTAAGCTTATTATGAGCTGAGTTATGCAGTTTTCAATTTTCGCGTTGTATGGGAGGTAGGCGTGTCCGTGGGCGGATGATATCCACTTTTCAAAACCATCTTTTTTTTGTCACAAAAAACATATGTGCCAAATTTTAGCTCTGTAGGTTAAACAGAGGCTTATTTATTGCGTTTTAAATTTTTGGGTTGTATGGGAGGTGGGCGTGTCCGTAAGCGGATGACGTCCATTTTTCAAAGACATCTTTGTGTTAATATAAAACACATACATAACAAATTTTAATTGTTGTAGGCTAATTATGAGCTGAGTTATGCAGTTTTCAATTTTCGCGTTGTACGGGAGGTAGGCGTGTCCGTGGGCGGATTCCAAAAATATTCAATAGTGCAGATCCTTGGGTCCATGTGACCACGTGTAAAAAGTTTCATCCAATTATCTCAACTCCTTCTTCTTATCCTGTGTATACGGACAACACACAGACGGACAGACGGACGGACGGACGGACGGACGGACGGACGGACGGACGGACGGACGGACGGACGGACGGACGGACGGACGGACATGGATAGCTCGACTCACGTGGTGACGCTGATCAAGAATATATATACTTTTCGTTACCGGACTCGCTTCGTTCTATGCGTTACAAACGTTTGCACAAAGTTAATATACCCTGACCTTTCAGGTTTAGTGTATAAACATTTACGTATGTGAGTATGCAAGTTAATAAACCGAAAGGGACAAGCGACAAAGCAACAACAACAACAGCATAAATAATCACACACTCACTCACACATATAAATTTAGATACTGGCAAACTGCATAATATTAATCCTTGCGTTATTACAACTAATCTATGTGTGCGGCTACATGTTTTGTGTTTTTATATCTGTGTGAGTGCTTTACCATTTGGCTCTGAGTGTTTGGGCTTGTGTTGTTGATTTCATGAGGTTAAATAAAACTCGAAGCGCAGTTTACTGGCCAACTAATGTTGAACTTTATGTGCAACAGGATGTGAAGCCGCAAGGATCTAACGGTGCTACTGCTAACCATGTTGTTGTTTGTTCTGCTGCTGGTATCGAATTAATTTGATTAAGTTTATATGTTCTGGCATAAAATTTGAATTTGTAATGATTGCCAAGCATTTTAACGAGTATTTAATGCGAGTTGTTTCAATGATTTTCTATGAATATTTAGCGCAATTCCTTTGAGAAATTCCTTGCGTCAAAAAAAAAAAAAAACAAATGAAATAATTTTTAAATTGAATGCTGATATTGCTTATCTAGCGCACGTTAGACTACGCGCTGTGGCTTACATTTAGCTTGGCAGAGAAAAACACTAGCAACACCTACCTACAAATCTGACGACACACGTTATGCTGTGGACATCAACGCCCACTTTGAGCGAACCTAATAAGTGCGGTTTAATTAGCTTGGCAACGTAGCAACAAAGGATTTAAACACAGAATATACGTGCTCACACACACACTCACTTTAAAAAAGCGCCAGACACACGATCATCCCTGGTTGACACTAATGCTTGCGTGGGTGCGTGTGTGTGTGTGTGTTTCATATTGTGTGTTTGTAGTGCAGTCAAATACTCTGGCGGTTTTATTTTGTTTGTTCAGAGTTTTGCAGGTTGAGGTTGTGGTTTATAAATATTAGTTAATGAAAAGCTGCGGAAAAGCTCTTTTGTTTTTTATTAGTATTTTTGTGTAAAAACTTTCATTCTCCTTTCTCTTCTCCCTTATCCCTTTCAATAATATTCAATTTCACTTTTGAAATTTAATTAATTTTGAAATTAACTAGACATTATTATTTGTTGTTGCTTCATATGTTTTTCTGGAAATTGAAAACAAAAATTTTAAAGAGTTTTTCTTACACTGATAAAATCTGATTAAATTGGCCCAAGATTTAACTGCAAAACAAATTTTTTGAATAATTTTTTTATTCATATTTTAATCCTTGAGATGGATGCGACAGTCTATTTTGAGACACGCATACTGTAGGAAAATAAGGTCTGTTGTTGTTATTTTAAAATACTTTATCTGAACTAGTTGGAGCTATTAACAAAGCTTAGTAGTGTGTAGATCGAAGATTTTGAGAGACCGTCTAGGACACTGAAAAACCAGTAATTTAAGAAAAGAAGACGGTTTTTGCTCAGCGCTAGTGGGTATGTGCAGAAAAGATGTGTTGTAGATTATTTTTCCTTCTCGTCCCTGCAACTTCTGCAGAAATCGTTATTGAGGATGTTTAATCTGTGCTTCCCGTAGGCCAACCTGATGTGGGTTCTTTTAAAGGACCGTTCATTTGTGAGTAATTTGCATGTGGCAAGAGGTATATCAATTATTTACATTTCTGCTCTACTATATGACTAGGGATCCAACATAGGAAGATGTTAGGCTGCTCTGCCATTTTATTTAGACATTTGCGACAGCTAAAGACTGATTGGGATGTTTCTTTAAGATATTCCAAGGCTTTCAAAGCGACTAACGACTATCAGATAAAATGCAAGCTGATATATCATTCCAAAGCTGATATATCAATTATCTGAAGCCAAGTAATGGTAACTTGTACTTGGAAGGCACTACAGTATTCTGAGAACCTAAACTCAAGGTTGATGTTATTGTATACGTTAAAACTTAGGGTTTTAACTTGGCCGATAAAAAATCACGGAAAAGAAAGAAAGTAAAACAAATTGGTTTAAAATATTTATTATTTAAGGCTTTATTTAATACTTAGATGTACCTTGGTTTTAAGTTTGGTTGCTGAAGGTACGTCTTGCGTGTACGAGAGGTTGTATAAAAGAGCATTAGAAACTTTTTCTCTCAGCTAAGCGGAAGGCTAGCAGCAAGGTTTAGTACTAAAGCTTAGTATTAAACAGTTGGTAACAATTAAAGATTAAACATAATTATAAACTTCAGTGCTTCTCAGACATACACTAACTTAATGATATTTTTATACGTAATTAGGATGGGACGTGTCTGGCCTGAACAGTTATGTTATTCAGAGTATCTCTTCTCATTTTGCCATCTAATGTCGATCCATCAGTGGCATTGTTAGGTGGAGAGCTTTCAAGCTCCCATTCGTTTCTGGAGGATATGTTTACATCAAACTTTTTTTTGAAAAAATGTGTGATGTTGTCTGTGCACTGAACCAAAAAATATCTCATTCATGAATTTTGGCCCAGTAGCGAACTACATGAGTCACATGAATATTTCATAACTTAATTAAACTATAAATGCAAAGTAGTTCAGGCTACCATTATGTAAGCACATGAGTTTCATGCACTTTAGACTCTTATCTTACGAGCTAGTCTTGCTGCCCTTGTATTGGTACATGTATTATTTGAATTTTGGTCACTTAACTTATAGAGTAGTTCACATTTCTCTTGTATATGAACATGACATTCATGCATTTCATGCAATTGTCACTTATCTCATGAACTTTTCTTGTTCGGCTTGTATTTGTGAATTAATTTTATTAATTTTATTTATATGGCATACACGAAGTTTTTAATTGATTCATGTACCTTGTACACATACTTAAGGAATTTTTCATTTTTTTTTTTGTAAAAGGTGTTTCCTTAAGACGAATGTTTAGGATTATGAAATAGGATTATGAAATAAAAAACTATTTCAGGGTTTTGTTCACCGCGAGTGTTCCGTAGATATTTCCTATTTCAGCCATATTTTTGATAACAATTTGCAGTATGTTTGCATTATGGCCACCGGAATGTTCCGAATCACCCATCTAGTATTGCTCTTCAAATCTGGAATCATCTTCCGAATATTCACACAGACTCACATAGTCTTTCGTTTAACCAAACAGTCTAACGGCGTCCAATCCCATGATCTGGGCGGCCAATTCACATCACCGTGACGAGAAATTACACGATTTGTGATGCAAAAAGTCCAGTCTGAGGCGAGATATGTATTGTGTTGCGCCGTTCTGTTGAAACCACATATCGTCCAGACCCTGAGCTTTAAGCTCCGGCCATTTTAGGCGTTTCCGTCCTCATCTTCGAAAAAACGGCCCGATAATGCCTCCAACCCATAAACCGCACCAAACAGTAACTAGAGGTAGATGCATTGGTTTCTTCACAATCACTTATGGATTTTCCATATACGTCAGTTTTTTACTGAAATGAGCCTCGTCCGAAAAGTTTATTTTTTGGAAAAATTCGAATAAGTCGAAAATTCGATGCATAGAGATCGCAGAAATGATCAATTGTTGTGAAGGATGGTGAATACGATAATACTTGCACTTAAGACAGCAATATTCCCAGCACTTCGTAATATCACATACTGGTTGGCTTCGAAACATCAAGTAAGGTGATTGCGACCGCGTTTTTGGTGAATCGATCATAGCGTTTGCCAGTAAACACCAGTAAACATTAAGGAGTGCACACACAGTAAGTCTTGAACTTTGCGAAGAAAATTGAGATTTATTTGTTTTTTCAGTCCAGGCCATCAGATTGTAGCACCATATAGGAATATCGGCCTTATAACAGCTGTATAGAGCCTGTTTATAACGCTAGGAGGATGTAGCCCCCATTTGATACCCACAACTTTTTTACATGAAAGCTATATCGGCTTTTTTGGCTCTCACGAGCAGGTTGGACTTCCTACTTAGTTTCCTATCTTAAATAAGACCAGGTATTTTGTTTGATCCGAGAATTTAAGTCTTGTATTTCCCATACAAAGAAAACTGTGAAAACGTTTCGTTGTACGAAAATTTCATGCTTTTCGAGCTACTTTGAAAACGTTTAACCCAGATTTTGTATCTGAAACTTTTATTTTCATTTAAAAAACGAACGAACATTTTGAAATGAATTTCTATTTTATATATCATTTTAAAATGAGCATTTAAAAGTTCTATTGTTATTTTAAAATTAACATTTTAAAAATTGCTTTTAATTCTACTAATTCTTCCAAAATGTTCATCTTAAGAGAACAAACGAACGTTTTAAAAGATAATTTACGATAATGTAACGTCTCAGAAGCTCATTTTAAAATGTCCAATTTTTGTCTCCGTGGTCGGATGAAGCTTATATTTTATATGCATTTAAATGTTGATGAAAAATGTACACATACCTAGTTTTATTCCTGTAGCTCACAGTTAATGCCTTTATTGTGCTTTCGCTATGGGAGGTGGGCGTGTTCATGGACGGATTACTCCCAATTTTTGAACACTCCTTAGTTTTGGTATAAAATACATACATACCAAATTTAATTTCTCTATGACAAACATAACCTTATTTATTGAGTTTTAATCTTTTTGGGTTGTATGGGAAGTAGGCGTGTCCGTAGGAGGATGACGTCCATTTTTCAAAACCATATTTTTCTTTTCATAAAAAACATACGTGCCAAGTATTAGCTCTGTAAGATAAACAGAGGCTTATTTATTCCGTTTTCAATTTTTTGGTTGTATGGGAGGTGGGCGTGTCCGTGAGCGGATGATGTCCATTTTTCAAACAAATCTTTTTTTTTGTTATAAAAAAACATATGTGCCAAAGTTTAGCTCTTTAGGTTAAACACAGGCTTATTTATTTCGTTTTCAATTTTTGGGTTGTATGGGAGGTGGGCGTGTCCGTGAGCGGATAACGTCCATTTTTCAAAGACATCTTTGTGTTTGTATAAAACACATACATATCAAATTTTATTGTTGTAGGTTAACTATGAGCTGAGTTATGCAGTTTTCAATTTTCGCGTTGTATGGGAGGTAGGCGTGTCCGCGGGCGGATGATGTCTATTTTTCAAAAACATCTTTTTTTTGTTATTAAAAAACATATGTGCCAAATTTAAACTCTTTAGGTTGAACACAGGCTTATTTATTGCGTTTTCAATTTTTGGGTTGTATGGGAGGTGGGCGTGTCCGTGAGCGGATAACGTCCATTTTTCAAAGACATCTTTGTGTTTGTATAAAACACATACATATCAAATTTTATTGTTGTAGGTTAACTATGAGCTGAGTTATGCAGTTTTCAATTTTCGCGTTGTATGGGAGGTAGGCGTGTCCGTGAGCGGATGATGTCTATTTTTCAACAACATCTTTGTTTTTTTATAAAAAACATATGCGCCAAATTTAAACTCTTTAGGTTGAACACAGGCTTATTTATTGCGTTTTCAATTTTTAGGTTGGATTGGAGGTGGGCGTGTCCGTGAGCGGATGACCTCCATTTTTCGAAGACATCTTTGTGTTGGTATAACACACATACATACCAAATTTTATTGTTGTAGGCTTATTATGAGCTGAGTTATGCAGTTTTAAATTTTTGCGTTGTATGGGAGGTAGGCGAGTCCGTGAGAATATTCCAAAAATATTCAATAGTGCAGATCATTGGGTACATGTGACAATGTGTACCAAGTTTCATCTAGTTATCTCAACTCCTTCTTCTTATCCTGTGTTTACGGACAACACACAGACGGACAGACGGACAGACGGACAGACGGACGGACGGACGGACGGACATGAATAGCTCGACTCACGAGGTGACGCTGATCAAGAATATATATACTTTTCTATACCGGACTCGCTTCGTTCTATACGTTACAAACGTTTGCACAAAGTTAATATACCCTGACCTTTCAGGTTTAGGGTATAAAAACGCAAGAGGAAAATTTTATTTTTGAAGGTTTGAAGGTTTGCGGGACTGTTTGTGGATAAGTTGTGTTGGTTAGTAAATATAACTGGCTCTATTTAATTTAAGAAGGTGTTTAAACAAAGTTTCATAACATATCTTAGAATAGATATATATTTTCCTGAAGTGACAATAGCAACATAATCAGCGTAGACAACCACTCTGCACCCCTCTCGTTCTAGTTTAACCAGTATTTCATTCACCGCTAGGTTGCAGAATAGAGGCGAGTGAAATCCCCCTTAAGGGGTTCCTCCTGGTAAAGATCTTGGCGTGGATGCTTTTTCAAGAATAGCACTTATAATCCTGCCTACTAACATTTGATTTTTAAGTGTTTTCAAAGCAGCATCCATCCCAAGACCCATCAGTGAATAAGTGTTGGCTTCTGTCTTGACGTTTTTAAATGCACCTTCTATATCAATGAATGCTATCATTGAAGATTTCTTTTGATGAAGGGTTTCTTCAATGGTAGAGCCTATGGTATGGAAAGCTCGAGAGAGTGTAAGAAGATTAGATGAGAGATACCTTGTCATGCTTTAGAAATGGAATCTACCATCACGTATCGCCAGTGTTTGGGATGTGATTCCTATGAAGGCAGCTTTGGTAGATCATCAAAAAACATTGATCTATAGTTCAAACGGCACAAAATGGCATAAGGTTAACGAAATCGATACTTACCTTAATATCGATATCGTTTCTATACCAATATTGAACCAAATTTTGATAAAGAAATGATCACGAGAATTATTAAAATTTCGTTATTGTTACTATATCGATATTTTACATGATTTTGATATCGCAACTATATCGGGGTTCACTCAAAACAAAAGCACATATCTTTCTACGATAAAAATTTCTGTATTTTCGATAGCAGTTATTTTTTCTTTTTCACATACAATTTTCTTCAATTAGAATAAATTTTCACATTTTCGAAGAAATATTTTTTCAGTCGTGGGAAATGAAAATATTTCAATGTCTCTAATAATGATAAGTATTTTTCTAGCACAAAAACATTCTCATTTATAGAGAAAAATTTATTGAAAATGAAAAATTTGTCTTATATTTTGATAAAAAATTCACTATGCGAAGTATTTTCTTCAATAAAAACAAATCTTTTCTCAAAAATAAGAAAAGTCTTCTTCTCTAAAACCGATATATTTTTATATATTTCTCTTTTTCATAGAAGCTTATTATTATTTTTAGGGAATTTTTGGGATCACATTTAGAGAAAAACATTCTCTGGAGCAAAGTCTATACCATTTTTCTCTAAATATGATGCCTTTTATATCATATTCCGAGAAACTTTTTTCTGAGTGTTGAATAAAAATTTCGATATTGAAAAATTTATCAATCGAGATCTGGTTTGCTGGATATATATATATATTTGCTTTCAACTTTTTCTGCGTTTTAATCTCAATAAGATGTATATAACTGGAGTGTCATTAACTCAAATATTATTAAATTCTACGCCTTGCTGAATCTCTTTTTATTGCAATTCTTCAATTATATATAGGATTTTTGGGAGAGTAGTGTCAGGATCGTTTTAATATTTTTCCTTTTCTTTAATGAAGTCATAACTGACATAATGTAACAGTTGAATTTCGTAAAAAAAACAATTTAACATATATGAACTGTACTCTGTACTCTTGAGGTAAAGACACCGTCTTGACTTATCGTGTGAAATTGGAATTTGTGATCACTTAATCTAAATAATATAACCTAAATTATTCATATTTTTGTTTTCATCTAATAAAAGATTAACCATCTCAGGCTTTTCTTCCTATTTCAATGTGTTGGGGTTAAGCTATTTGCAATAAAGCAGTTTGTTTGGTGTTATAGCAATATTTTGTAGGTTAAAGAAGAAGTTTTTTATCCGAGACTTTTTCGAGACTTAAAGAGCTTCTCTTGAAAAATCAGATGTTTTAAGTTGAGACTTTATTGAAGAAAAAACGAGAATAGAAAAAAAAAGTGAATTAGTTGATACTTCTACAGGATATTTGAATTTTAATTTGAATTTGATTTGAATTATTTATAAAACTTTTACAAAATAAATTCAAATAGATAAATCAATTTTTTAATAATAAAAAAAACAAAACAAAAAAAACAAACAAATTGGCCATTTCAGCCCTTGAAAGGACTTTGACCGAGCTTCTAATGATAAATTGTGTTGTGTGTGTTATTAAATGTTTGCACACAATTGACCGAGAACTGGACCTACATGTTTTATGCCGACTCCGAACGTCTAAAGTTCATGTTCTCAAGAAACGTTACATGGCATTATTTACTCTCTGAGGTTTGCCATTGTCTGCAGAAGGTGGTGACCGATCAAAAAATTTTTTCTTGAAAAAAATTTTAGCCACGGCTAGATATCGAACCCGGGCTCCGAGCATGCTAAGCCACACACTTAACTTGCATGCCACGTTCACCACGGTTTTTACTAATAACCTGTTGTTTAATTAAGTATTTGACATAAAGCTCAGAAATATTGAATATCACATTTAAAATTCTTGTGATTATCAAAAAACAAAAAAGAATATTTCATTCTACTTTCCTTTTCTATAAATCTATTAATTGCAACACGTTAACCAAATGCTTTACGCCGAATCGTTTTAATTACTAAAAATATTTGTATGTGAGGTGCTCAATGTAGCGATATGAGCGTTTATGAAACCGTGACCCACAAATTAATTTTAATACGGACTTTATTTTTGGGTTCACAGTCTCCGCTCTGTAAGCTCTTTATAATCATCTAAAGGTCTTTGCATACTTTTAGGCTTATTTAAATGTTAATATATACAATATTTTCTGCATTTTAACCAAACAAAATAATAACAATATTTCGACATAATTGAAAATTTATGCAAAATTTTAGTTGAAAACTCAGAAACTTCTTACGCTCAATGAAATGTACAGCAACAAAAACAACAACAGCAAAGCATAATACTTGAAATGTTTGTAATTATTTATGAGGCAAGAGTTTGGCATTAAATCAAAAAGTTGAGCACTTGAAATTTATTTATGTATGTATGCTACTTAAATAATCACACATATACAAACAAACACACACACACACACAAAGAAAATCAAGCAAAGAAATAACAGAACAAACAAACAGACACCAGACGATACACTGCATAAAAACAGTGAGAAATCAGGAAACAACACACAAAAAGACAACAACTCAACAGTGCCAAAAACAGCAGTATTGCCAACCATATGAAAAATAAATACTGACAAAAAGAAGAAGCAAAAAAGCAAAATAATAATGGTACGAATGGCAAGGCGAGACATAATTTAAAATTTATCAGAACTAAAACAGGCGCACGTAACAATAATAATTCCAAAAACAACAAAAAAACAGCAGCGTGCTAACGAAACAACACAACAAAACATCACCAACTACAACAAGAACAACAACAACAACAGCACTTAGAAGTACCATAGTAGTATCTGTGTGGCGGCATGTTTTTCTGCCGCACCCAAACGCAATTCTAGCCATAATATGGCAGCGTCACACACAAAAACTCACACACACACACACACACACACACACACACAGACTTGGTTCTGCTTCGTGCTTATGGCCAACAAATTAAATGCAAATGAGGGTAACTTGCTTAGGTTGAACCCTGTACACAGTGCCAATGATTGGGTAACTTAAGTCGTTGCTAGCACTACCACGTACCGTGTGTCCGTACCTGTGTGTCCGTACCTGTGTGTCCGATTTCAGCTACTTTAATGAGCGAGTAAAAATTGATGATAATATTAATAGAAAGTTAAAGACAATAAAATTAATGTGTAGCTCATAACAAAAGTAAAAAACAAAAGTGAAAAAACATATAAAATAATAATCGGCTAAAGAGCAATATAACGCTGCACAGACTGTGTGGCATAAGAAATGGACAGCTTTTGACATACAAAACAAAAAAAAAAAAAAACAAAAAAAAAAGATTAGTTTGAATCAGGAATAATCCGAAAATGTTAAAAATTTGTAATATTTTAAAATTAGTAAAAACTAAACAGGTGTTTTATTTTAAGCAGATATCGAGAGAGATTCGTTTGCAACTTGAACGGAATGATGGAATTTCATTTCAAAGTCATAAAATGATAGACCTTTGATAAGACGAACCTGTTGGCTAGATTGTTTGCACAAAACTCCACAACCCCAGCTAGCAATCAGTCACTGCCCTTCATAGAAGGTAAACCTTCTGTAATGCAGGAGATATATTTTCAAATGAGAGTAGTTAAAAGAGTTCCTGCGAACCTGCTGATGGCATACCCCCACTTGTGCTTAAAGTGTGTGCCACTACTCTTGCTCTTTTGCACAACCGACAGGAGTATTTCCAACTTGTTGGAAGGTCGCTAATGTAAAGCTGATACCTAAAAAAGACGATGCCACAAACCCTGTGAACTACCGACCCATTGAAATATGCTCTACACTCCTTAAAGTTATGGAGAGCGTTATTAACTTCAACAACAACAAATAAAAATTGGCCATTTCAGTCCTTTAAAGGACTTTGACCGAGCTTCTAATGATCAATTCTGTTGTGTGTGTTATTAAATGTTTGCACACAATTGACCGAGAACTGGATCTGCATGTTTTATGCCGACTCCGAATGGCTAAAGTTTATGTTCTCAAGAAGCTTTACTCTCTGAGGTTTGCCATTGGCTGCAGAGATGTGGTGACCGATAAGAAAAGTTGTTTATTGAAAAAAACTTTTGCCGCGACTGGGGAATGAATTCGGGCTCCGAGCATGCTAAGCCTCACACTTAACCTGTAAGCCACGGTCATCACTTATTAACTTCAACTTAATTAAGTATCTGGAGCAAAATGGACTACTCCGTGATCGCCAATATGGTTTCCGTAGGGCACGCTCTACTGATGACCTAATGGTGTTCCTCATCGAAAAATGGAACCAAAGCGTTCAATCATTTGGTTCATTGCTCTAGATATTTCAAAGGCGTTTAATCGAGTGTGACATAAAGCAATCATGTCACAAGGCATTTCGCTCGGAGAACTCACCATCGATGTTTTTATCAACGACCTTCTGCAGTTGACTCATAACCCAATTCATTTGTTTGTTGACGGCAGTAGCATTTGTCATTCATATTTGTTCAAAAAACGCCCGACCTCTTCGGAGATTGAGTAAAATAGGCAAAATGAGAATGACACACTCTTCAATAACTTGGAAAAATCTCTGAGCAAGACCCAGAGTTGTTTTTTAAATCACAAGCGAATTGATTGTCCTTTAGCTCCCTTCACTATATATGCTGGAGGTATTGCGATGTCAGCCGCTCTTGACGTTCTTGACGAAGAAGCAAAAATAAAATAAAACGGTGCAAAAAGTATTTGAGTTCAACTGATCTTCGCACTATCTATACCTCTTATATAAGGCCGAAAATGGAGTACAATGGGCTCACGATATTATTTGGAGCTTCTGGACCGAATTCAACGCCATGCGATATATTTGATTGGAGATGAAATCATGTCATCTCTCAATTCTCTTAGTTATACAGGTACTACCATGGGAAAGTGTTCAAGGGAGGTACACGACCTGACTCCACCAGCTCGAGTATTTCCTAAGTCCATTTGGGCAGCCCACTCCTACCGTATTGCCTAACGTGATAATTCTTTCTTCAGTCGTACAAATAAAAAAACCTTCAAAACAAATACACCTGCTTGCACATATATGTTTTGCTTCTATTTTCTCTTGTACTCTCTCGCACTTGGTTGCTGAGAGTGATACTCGTATAAAGCAAGTACTCGTATTTTTAGCAAGTGTCTTGCAGTGGTGACCGTGGCATGCAGGTTAAGTGTGTGGCTTAGCATGCTCGCAGCTCGGGTTCGATCCCCAGCCGTGGCAAAAAGTTTTTTCAATAAAAAATGTTTCTGATCGGTCACCACCTCTCTGCAGACAATGGCAAACCTCAGAGAGTAAAAAATGCCATGTAAAGCTTCTTGAGAACATGAACTTTAGCCGTTCGGAGTCGGCATAAAACATGTAGGTCCAGTTCTCGGTCAATTGTGTGCAAAAATTTAATAACACACACAACACAATCGATCCTAAGAAGCACGGTCAAAGTCCTTTCAAGGGCTGAAATGGCCGATTTGTTTTTTTTTTTCTTGCAATGGCGTTCGGATACGCTCATGCAGATATCTAATTTGAACCAAAGTTTGAACAGTTTCGGTTGAACGACTTTGATTCTATTGCATCTTGCCGTCTGCAGCCAAGAGAGTCTCATTTTGATGCAGCAAAATGCATTCTGCCATTTATTTAGGCTTTAAGAGCAACTGAACATGACGAAATGGCCCCCGCGCAAGATCGATAATGTGGTGAATAGCTAGCAAACCCGTGTCTGAAAAACCGTGCTGAAATTTGCACAATCAACCTCTAGGCCAAAGAATTTAAAAATTTTCGGTGGTTTACCGAAAGGACTACAAATAGTTGATGCCCTTAACCGACTTCTCATTGGCAGGTGACTTGAGCGTAAGCAAACAACAGTAACAAGTGAATTGAGCATAAGCAACTTTGCAAGCTTTTTTGCGATCTAGCAACCATTATACCTATAAATAATTCACATTTGGTAAAGAATCACAGTTACATATAAACTCAATTTATAGACAAACCTCTGGCACAAAAATCTCAAAAAACAACGTGTTTTAGATTAAAACTCAGGCTCTCAAAACAATAAAAAAAATTTAGCATTATTTATACAAAAATAAATTTGATATTTATACACTTTTCAAGCAGCCCTTTTCGCAGCATGCGAAAAAATTTATTTTTTTATAATATTTTCAATAAAGAATTAATTAATATAATAATTTTTTTTTAAAACTTGTTGCTTGTTCAGCTTTTATTTGTTTGAATGACATAACATGTTGTTTAACATTATTTTTGTTTTACTCTCTACCTTAATTGAGCATTCTTCTGATACAATAATGATTCATTTTATGCACGTAACGGTTACTTTGACCGACTTTGTCTGTTTTTTATTAAATAAGCGCATTGATTGTAGTTTGATATATACATATATATAAAAATGTACGTTGTAAAAACTTGCTGTAAGCACATGCAGCCTAAAGGTATGCTATGAAAAAATTATATGTATTTTCTGACAGCACAATCAGCAATAAAATGGCCGCAACTAAAAATGTCGAAGCTCTATGAAGAATTGATGGAACGGTTATTAATTAAGAAAAACGTATTGTTGCACACACACGGGCACATACATTTAAGCCAACACATGCACGCTGTCATGTTTATGTAATTCAATTAAAAATATATTTGCCTTGTAGCTACAATATTAAATAAGAAAATAAAAAATAAATAAATTCATTGCTTTATTTAAGCTTGCCGTCATTTGTTCCACATAAGATTCTTTAAGTCTGCTTTCATCGTTTTTTGTTGTCTTCTGGTTTTTCTGAAAAATTCCACTAATTTGCGCTGTGCTTGTTACAAAAATTGTTGGTTCATTTAATGCGGATTTTCTAAATTTCAGTAAATATTTGCTTTTGTTCTCAATACGTTCTAAACGTAGCAGTGTTTGTGTTTAAATTCTATTTATTTATGTGTACATGTATTGGTTCAGCTATGGCTGTGTGTGTGTGTGTGTATGTGTGAGTGTGTGTTTCGTTGTTGGCTTTTGTGCTAGAAACGAAGCAAGACATGATCGTGTGGTGCGTGTTATGCTTGCGTATATTTTTGCCAGCAGCATTTCCGTTTCCGCTGCAAATCACGTTTTCTATAACAAATCCTTAGCAGCGTTTGTACTTCAAAAATCACTCAAGGTTGATGTTTGTTTCTCTAAATGTTTTTGTTGTTGACATACTGCTGAGGGAGCACGCTGTTCTTGTTGTTGTTGTTGTTGTTGTTGTGTTTCTTGCTGTTCAGTTTTATCACTTTTGTTGTCCTGATTATATGCTTTAAGTGGTGCCATATTGAAAATTCGCAGATTGTCAGCTAACGTGAGTTGATAGCTACTGCTTTTTCTTGCTTTTTCATGTTAAACACACACAACTTTGCCATAATTTAACGGTTTATATATAACAGAGCATTTTCAATTTTGTTGAATTGTTTCAAATTCGGTTTGGGGGGGTTTGCGGCCAAAAGTCAAACAGTTGTGGCGCATTATTTTATTTTTCTTCACTCATTCATTCTTTAAATAATGCTGATG
The DNA here is from genome assembly GCA_958299015.1 of Tetanocera ferruginea. Lineage (NCBI taxonomy): Eukaryota > Metazoa > Arthropoda > Insecta > Diptera > Sciomyzidae > Tetanocera > Tetanocera ferruginea. The sequence goes on along the minus strand of OY282642.1, from coordinate 31,666,355 downwards.
AAGCTTAACACGAAAATTGTTGAGTTGGTAATTTTTAAAAAAATTGCTGTGTGAGGTTTTTTCAACAAGTTGGGCTCACAACGAAGGGATTTTTGTAGTGAACACTCCCAAATCGAAAAGTATAAAATATTAATACAATTAAGTCCACTAAATTCCGAATTGCAGAAAATTGAGAAAATTAAAAAAACAATATAAAATGTTCTTGCAGAAAATTTTTATATATAAAACATGAAAAAATGTATAAAGTTTATGGACGAAATAACTGAAGTAGTCAGTGAGTCAGTATGTAGTAAATGTAAATGATCTAAACACCCGAAATGAAAGAAATATAAGATTTTCTTAGAATTTTTTCATTTCAAGTTTTTAATATGAGACAGTTGGTTTTATTTGCGATGTAGACATGTCAGCATGCGTTGCACGCAATCTAAACACCTTGATTTTGCTTCGTCAGCGCAGCTCAAGTCAATTAATCTGCTCGAAAGCTCAGCTGGGCACGCATGCTAGATGCAAACACCTGTATAAAGCTAAATAATATTGCTTTAAATTCTTCTCAGCACACTGCAAGCAGTTGAGCAAACTAACGCGGTGTATGTGTGTGTGTGTGTGTGTGTTTTACTCAAACATGTGAACACATAAACATTGACTTGCTGCCGCCATGCAACGAACACTAATATTTGTGCCCACACTTAAGCCAAGACAAGCAGCACATTTGTTTGCTTTTGCAATTGAATGAGAAGCACGCGAATTAGCTTTATATATGTGTGTATGTATGTGTTCTTTTGGTCCTCTGACATTTCTATATCTCTGTGAGTATGAGTCTGCGTTTGAGGCGCTAGCTTAGCAAATTTTAACTTTAACAAGATAGAATTTTGAAAATATTTCTTCTCAAATCATTTCTTATGAATTTCATCAAGCATAATAGTGCCAACAGCAGCGCATCCTTGCAGCAAGTTGTACACAATTCGCCGCTGCTCATCTTGTTGATGATGAACTGCAGCCCTGCAGAGACAATGTTGGAATTTTTATTAACCAGCACAAATATGCGTAGTACGCAAAGTGCCAGCGGAAGTCTTAAAAATGCCTTGAAATCTAGGGGACGCTTAAGCATTCGTTAGTCGACCATGGCTAAGTAAGAGAGTCATGGTAAAGCAAGAAAAAACTTTGATGTGCTGTTATTGTTATGTTGCTGTTCTTTGCTATTGCTTCTCAGCATAAACTGAAAGTTATCCTTTATACGCAGTCAGTTTATCATAGTCATAGTATCGCAAGGATTATTTTGAGTGAAGCGTTATGGCACAACAATCACATTCTTATGAAAATATTGCAAATTATGCTGGCAGTTTTGGAAAAAAAAAAATTCCAGCTTATTGCTGTTTAATTTCCGGCAGCTCTGTGAGTTTTTTTCTTTAAAAATAACAGTTTCTTAACAACAACACATCTCTTCTATAATTTACAATTCATCTTTTATGTTGGTAAAGAAAACTAAAGTTGAGTTTTCATTTCGCGCAATTAATCTGGTATGCTGTTATTAAACAATAAATTTTGCTAGGAAACCTGTGGCACAAATTCAGGCAATTATATTAAAAATCAATGTTAGACATTTTATTAAAGTTACAAATATGCTACACAGTTCAAGAAGGCTTTTTTTCATTATGAAAAATTAAAATAATTTATAACTTAAAGTAGAACTTTTACACTAAAACTTGAACACTAACCCAATCAGAAATTTAGAAATATTGCTTATAGTTCAAAATCGTTTCTTTTTTCGCAAATTATAGAAGTAATAATTATAATCAGCTGGTCCAACCAAATTGAACATCTCTTCGTCATACTAAACTCTCTACTGCAATTCTCTCTTCCAAATGAAGTGATTCTAACAAAAATTCAACCGATTTTTCTGCCGTTCAGGGTTAAGCTGTGGTTTTTTCTTAATCTTATGTCTTGTAAGGTGCAGAGCACTTTTTATTACCCGTTTCAAGCAGTTTCATGCCTAATTTTTGTCGCCAACAGGCAAGAGTTGGAGGCTTAACGAATAATTGCTCTCTTATTTGCAGCTCATGCCGCTCAATAAGTACACCTTTTCATTTTTTTTCCATGGTCAGTTTTATTTCTTAAAATACTGCATACTACGTTTTCCTTCTTTCAATTTTGCTTGCGATTTTATGAGTACTTAGATTTTCCTTTTTGCACACCTCAATTTTAACTTTTTTCTTCATGTATAAAGCTTTTTTGCGTCCCATTTTGCCACAATATACTCTTACCACTTTTATAAATTTTTATTAGTACCGATTTTTATGAAACTGTGACAAAAACTGAAGATATTAACTATGAACCTATTCTAATGATGCATCAAAATGTGCATAATTTTGTAATGACAAAGCTAAAACAACAACAGAAAACCAAAGGTACCTTTTTTTACAATTTCTTTTTTCAATACTTTTCATAATAAAACACTCTTTTTGTGAGAAAAAAATATTTTCATCTCATTGAAACAGTGATCCTATTCTGCTGACTCGTAGTATATATAAAAAAATAATATACATTAAATATTAAAAATATTAAATGTAAACAAGTAAAGAAAGTCTAAAGCCGGTCTAGCCCTGCTATGAAATACCCTTAACCTTCTTTTTCAAAATACAATAATAAAATGGGCCTATTCATGAGCGGATGAAGAGCATTTTTTATATACATTTCAATTTTAGTAGCTCACATGTTCTGTAGCTCACATGTTATTTTCGCTATTGTGGGTTGTATGGGAGGTGGACGTGTTCGTGGACGGATTACGCCCAATTTTTGAATGCATCTTAGTTTCGGTTTAAAATTTCATCTCTGTAGGTAACATAAGCCTTTTTATTGAGCTTTTAATTTTTAGTTGTATGGGGGTGGGCGTATCCGTGGTTGGCTCCATTTTTCAAAACCATCTTCGTTTTGTTATAAAATATAAACGTACAAAATTTTATCTCTGTAGGTTACACATGGGCTTTTTTATTGATTTTTAAATTTTTGGGTTGTATGGGAGATGGGCATGGGCGGATGACATCCATTTTTCGAAGACGTCTTTGTGTTGATATAAAATATATGTGAAATATATACCTAATTTTGTTGTTGTAGGTTAAACATGAGCTTATTTATTGAGTTTTTAATTTTTGATATAAAATACATACACACCAAATTGTACTGTTATAGGTTAACTATGAGCTGATTTATGCAGTTTTCAATTTTTGCGTTGTATGAGAGGTAGGCGTGTTCGTGGGCGGATTTCAAAAATATTAGATAGTGCAAATCCTTGGGTTCATGTGACTATGTGTACTGAGTTTCATTCAATTATCTCGCATTAACATGTGAGCTACAAAATTAAAACTTAGTATGTGTGAATTTTTCATCAAAATGGAAATGCACATAAAATATGGGCTTCATCATATCACGGAGACGCCCATTTTCAGTACTTTTATTGTATTTTGAAAAAGTACGTTATTTCAAATCGGGCTAGACCGACTTAAATATAATCTAATATCTTAAAACCTCGTGTCACGGTGTTAGTGTTTGAACTCCTCCGAAACGGCTGGACCGATTTTAATGAAATTTTTTTTTGTATATTTGATAGGTATGAGAATAGGTCGTAAAGTTTTTTTCACCCTCCTACTCGCGAAGGGCGTAACACTTTTTCAAGATCACAAAATTTCGGCTTTACTTTCGTCTATAAAACATACATCAATGAAACTCGGTGCGAACTTACTATTGAGTATTGAACTTCGACTGTCAAATTTGAGCGATTTTTGGAAAAGGTGGCATGGTACCGCCCATAAAATTCAATTCTTTTTCAATTCAAAGTCTTATATATTAATACGTGAACATTAAAGTTTGTCGTACGCTTTTTTGGTATTAATTAATACTCAAAATAAATGAAACTTATATCATTCGATAGGTTATGCTGCCCAGATGTGCAGAATGTTTATATAAATGATATATCTGATAGAGGGGGTTCCCAACCTTCTAAGAGAGAAATTACATATTTGAGAAAAAACCCGCTCTTTGATTAATATGAAATTTGGTTGGGGGAGAGTTTTTGAAATGGTCAAATTTGAATTGTTTTTAAAAGTAACAATTTCTTAAAAAAATGTAGTTTTCGTCAATTCGTCAATTGTAAAATTTGTTAAAAAATGTGTTTTGAATTAAAAAAATTTGACTTTCCATCTGAATATCTTGGTCGGATTTTAGAGGTTTTTCAATTTTTCTAATTTTTCTAAAAGTTTGTTAAATTTTCTTTCAAATGTGATAAAAATTACAGCAAAGTTCTAACCAAAAGTATTTTTTATGAATTTTCTTAATATTGTCGTTAGTTATTTCGCGTGTGTTTCAACCAAATGCCAAGAGAGAGAAAAAACTGTCTCAATTGAATGTTCTAAATTCTGAAGCAAATATCTCCGCCATCTGTGAATAAATTTTATTTATTTCTTTTTTGTATTTAAGTCTTATCAATTAACTTAAAAAAACTTTTAAAAATAATACCGTTTTTTGTTTGTTTATATTTAAATTATTCCTTTTCAAAAAAGATCATAAAATATGATTTATTCTTAAAATATGGGGTAAAAATGATTTTTGTTGTAAAAAAATAAAAAACTCAAAATTGCATTTTTGATTTTCTTTCAAAGTCTATACCGAATTTTAGGTGAATTTATTTTGTCTTGACAGTAAATTAATAAACTGTCCGTGCCATCAAAAAATCAAATCATCTATGATTTCTTTGACAAAATTAAATTTTTTTAAAATGTTGTTGCACACCTCTTTTTGAACAAAATAATAATATAAAAAATAATTTTTTTGAAGAAAATAGCTTTATATCTCCAATAAATTAAGAGTTATAGCATCGAACTTATTTTAATCATCTCGTTTATAATTATAAATAGGCAATCAATAAATTGGTCGAATTTCTACCCCAGGCGATACTAGTAGCTATAGAAGTACAAGTCACAGAACATTTCAACTCAGAATGGAGTTACTATTTGATGGTGTCCTGCTACTGGAACGGGCATTGTACAATAGGTGTGGATCCGCCTATAAAAGACACCTTTTTTAAATTGAATCGCTTTGAAAATAATAATCACGTAATAAAAAAACTTTGTTAGGAGTAAGAATTTGGTGATATCCTACTACTCGGAATTACTCGCAAACTAAAACGGGTATTGGACAAGGGTTTGGTTCCGCCCATAAAAGACAATTTTTTATATTTAATAGCTTTGGAAATAATGGCCACAATTTATTGAAACTCAGAGTGGAGTTACTCTTTGCTGATGGCTTTCTATTGGCAAACTGGACAGATATTGGACAAGGACGGCAGTAACGCGCCGAGAACCAGCTAGTATATTATATTTTATATATATATTTTGAAAAAAATTCAAAAGAAGTGGACAACTTCAGCTCTTGAAAGGACACTAACAGAGCGTTTTATCAAATTTCGTACACAATGGAACAGAAATTGGATCTAGTTGTTTTATACCGACTGCAAACGGCTAGCAACATGTTCTCAAGAAGCTTTTCATGGAATTTATCATTCTCTGAGGTGTACCATTGTCTAATTAGTGGTTTTAGGTCCTTCCCATTGTCAAGGTCCTTCGACATTAGCACGTAGACATTATGTTTTTAGTAGCTACCTACTTATTTTATTTTCTGTTGAAATAGAAAAAAAAATCAATCAAAAATGAAAGTGATGGTTTCGAAATAACTCTGTAATGTTACAAAGTATTTCAATCGTTTTCTTTTTGTTTGAAATTTTGATTAATTATCTGTTCAATGGTGTTTTAATATTCTGTTTTTTCGGTTTCCTTCCAATTTATTTCGCAAAAAACTTTAAAAAAAATAACTGTTGTTGAAAAAATATTCCAAATCAAAAATAACATTTTTAATGTTATATTTTATGGTATGCAAAAATGTGGAGTTTATTTAAAATTTCTATTGTAAAAATTTAAAAACGGTTTATACGATCGAAAAATCAAGCCTAACTATCATAAAAATTTAAGATTTTCTTGTTTGTTTATTTATTATTAAGTTTGTATTTTTGTAATTTAGTATGCATAAAAAATAATAGTATAGTGAAAGAATCATGACCATTTCTCAATTTGTTTCTGATTTATAATCCCAAATACCACTTTAGACACTCCTACAGTAAAAAAAGGTCCGCCTACGGGGTCAAACTTTAGATATAAACCATCTACAGATCCAGTCGCACACACACACAAAATTTCATCCAAATCGGTTCAGCTTTTTAGGAGGAGTTCAGTGACAAAGCCATGTTTAGAAGAATTTTATGTATAAAGATATACTTATATATACACTAATAAAAAAAACAATAATATTATGAACAATCTAAAACCTGGAGGAGTTTTTCCTCTCTACATATCTATATAATGTTAAATTTTCAAAAAACCCTTTCATAAGTAATACGTCTATTTTGTTGAGTGTCTGAAGTGGTTACTTTTCTTGATATAACTCGTGAATAAATTTCTCGCACTAAAACAAATAGAGAAAAGTTTAATGTAAGAAACTTGAAATATTCGAAAAATTTACGACATTACAATTCAATAAAATTTCAAGAACTAGTTAGCAGGCTCCACGAAGATATACTGTGTATTAATAAAAATAAAAATCATCAACTAGAATAGGAGGTAGCAATAAAAACGGGTTTAACACGCGCCATGTAGAACATTATGTTGCATTTCTAAGAAGAGGCTGAATGTGTATTTTGAAAAAAAAAAACAAATAACAACAATAACAACAACAACAAGCAACATCTATAGGCAGATAACATCAATGCAGGCTTTGAATTATAATAGCAGAACAGCTTTGACGATAAAGCCTATTTAACGACAAACACACAACGAACGATGCGTATCTATGTATTAAAACAGCAAATATCGCAAATATGAAAAAATAAAAAGAAATCCTAAAAATATGCTTTTCCTTTTATCAAAGAAAGTTTTTCATGTTGCTCTAGCAACGGATTTGTGTGTAGATAATGATGATGATGATGATGATAAAGATGATGATTATGATGATGGTTGGATACAACAAAACCAAAAGTCAATATTTAGGTTATCGTATCAATGTCAATAGCTGTGTCCTTAGTGTTTATATCCTGCACATCCTTTTGCTCTATGGTTTTATAGTTTTCTATGCATTAAAACGCCGCTCAAGTGTGGTTTTATCATGTTTCTTTTTTGGTATTGTTGTATTTTATATTTTTATATAGGTTGGTATTGGAGTGGATTTTGTTGTTGTTGTTGTTATTGTATTGTTGTTACTGCCGGCACAACGGAGACCTAAACTATTCAATTCAATTTGAGTGCTATAACGTCGTATTAGGGTCGAGTGCTGCTTGTAGTCTAAATAATTGAGCAGCTAATCGTTGAAAATTGCCGAGAAGTGATAATATTTTTTATAGCAGATGGCAGCATTTATTGATTGGAACAAAGTGGTCTATATATATGTGTGTGTGTGTGTATGTGAACATGTGATTGCCTGTGCGGTAGTGTGTGTATGTTGAATTTTTTGTTTTATTTTTAGGGAAATTCTATGTTAAAAGCTTAATGCTACGTCTACACAGAGAGTTAAGTTTGAGTTACCAGTACAAAGCTGAGTTTTCCCATTTAACGAGAAATAAACTCTTGCGTTACCAGTACAAAAATGTACGATTTAACTCAACTTAACTCATTATATATTCTGAGTTTTTATGACTCAATGTAAAAAGTGCCTAAAAGTACACTACAAAATAATATAAATGTGTATATTCAGTGGTATTTTTCATGAGAGAAACTTTTTTTTACAAGAACTGTCAAAATAGAACAGCTGATTCGTTAATTTTACAATTTATTTTTTTAACTATATGTTGTTATTTTCTTTAAAAAATGAGTAAAATAACTTCGAAAAGGATTTGGGCAATATTGGGGAAAGTAGTTTTCATACAAATATGGGCAGAGCTTTCGCACAGTAAGAAAAAAACGCATGTGTACGCAGAGACACCAGCAGCATTGTCGGCAAATTTAACTCAATTCTGCTACGGTATCTCTGTGTGAACAACTTCGGTTAAATGTTAGTTAAAATTAACTTAACTCTCTGTGTAGACATGGCATTAGATTTGAATGCATTTGGCACATGTTAAAATATGCGCCTGAGCATAGGCAATAGTTTTTGTTCGTTGCTGTGCATTGATGCACATGACATAAGCTAAGCATATCAAATGTGAAAAAAATATAATAAAAATTTATATATATATTTCAAAATTTATAACTAGCTTAAATTGTTAAAGAAAAACTTTATTTTTTTCTGCTTACTCACGCATACATAGCCACAATATTTTTAAGTGATATCCTTGCAATATTATTGCTGAATATATGTGGCATGTACGTGTTAATAGCCCAACAATAGATGACAATTACTTGCTTTTTTATGGCTCTGTGCCTTAGTTTTTTGTCCAAATTTTTCCCAAACATTACTCCAGCTGCTGCGTTGCTTTAATACTCTTGTGACTAACAACACTTTTCTTAAGTGCGTTGCACAGTGGTTGGTAAGATAGTTAAAAAAATTTAAAAATTCATGAATTCTTGTTTTTTTAACGTTGCTTAAGAATCACCTATTGTTGGTTGAGTTTAAGCTAGCAAAGCAAGGCCGAGATAAGCAATTTAACAAGATATAAAGTCTCAATAAAATATATATAACTCAGCTTAACTAAATACACATTCTGAATTAAAAATAACTTAACTTTAAAAGTGCCTAAGAGTATGCAACAAATTATATGAAAGGGCGAACGGTAAGTGATATTTTTGACAAAAGAGACTTTTATCCAAGAAATTTCAAAATAGAACGGCTGCATCTCAGATTATAGAAATGGTGATTTTAACTGAGTGTTCAAAATAAGTAAAAGAACTCGTAAAAGAAATTGCACAAGAGTAAAGGACGAAATATTCAACCAAATATGTCTACTCAGATGTGGCTGCAGCTTGTCTGCCAATGGAATTAAGTTACTTGCCTGTGACTCAGTCAAAGTAAACTCAATTCTTCACAATATAACTCTGTGTAGACAAAGCATTATTGCACTTAAGCAGTTAAAAAAATAAATGAAATTAAAGAAATTTAATATAAATTAAATGCTTTTGGAGAAAAATAATTAATAAGCTTTTCATTAATTATATAGATTAGTTAATGTCTCACAGTTAAGTTCTTTAATAATAATTCGCTTTAGTATACTTTCAGGCATTAATTGTTAAAGCTCAAGAGTTCAACCAGGGGCAGGCAAAGTAAATAAAGCTTTCTTATAACAAAATAGGGGGTGCCAAAAATGATAATTCCAAAATGGATCATATTTTAATCTTAAGCATCCTCTGTTGAAAATTTTATTTTAAAAAATAAATAAAAAATTCTTACACACTATTTCCAAATCTAAAAAAAAATATTGCGTAAAAAAAAACTAAAACTAAATGTTTATTAAGATTGGTTTGAATCATTGATGGGCAACTTTGCACACCTATACTTTCTTATCTTGAGTATGTATTAAGGAGCGCTTTAAAGCTTACACTGAAAACAAAGCAGTGCTAAAGCTCTTTTTGTAGTATCATTGGGTGACTTTTTTTTTTGTGCTTCGATTTATATAACGAATTTAAATGGACTTGTAATGGACGGACTATGAAATGCAAACAGACCGACAGATGGATAATATGTATTATTAGAATATGTATACAGAAAGTGAAATTTTACAAATATTTTTAATTTTTATTTTTAATTCGTAGAATTTTTACAACTCTTAATTATTTCTTTTTACCAAACAAAAGTACCAATATATTTTAATCTGGAATGAAAATTGGCATTTCTACTAATATGTTAACATTTAGTAACATTAATATTAAATAAAATTAAAAAAGCTTTTTACTAATCAAAATTGTTTGATTAGTAAATTTTACTTCCTTATGACACACCATGCAGTGCGCCATGCCGTTATTTTCTTAAAATAAAAAATTTTGCTAAACATAAAATTTATTCAGTGTAATATCTCGAAATTTTTTTTCATGCATTCAAGAAACACTCAAGCGCAGGTCTTGCCTGCTTGACGTTTGCTTGGATACTGAAGCTTTGATCGTTCTGTACGTGAGATGAATACATATTTTCATGCACTTATACAATCACAAGTGTGCAAAGCTGCCCGTCAATGGTTTGAATTATTATCAATTCCAATTAAAAATTAAATTTTGTTTGTAAAATTAACAGAAAGTGCATTCGGATATGTATATCATAAAATTTTGTAAATATAGTCGTATTTTGAATTGAATAAAAGAGAAAGTCACTTCTATTTACATTTCTTTTGCAAATCCAGTCATTAACAGTACAAGGATAAAAGTAGAATTTAATTAAAAAAATATTTTTATGATAATAGAGTTTTCTACCAAAAGCCGACCTGATACAGACATGAGTTGATTTAGCCATATTCGTTTGTCTGCCGGTGCGTGCAACTTTCGTTAAGATAACATCTAAAATGTCAGAGCTTTCGAATTGGAATTAAATTTTGAAGTATAAATTTCAAAAATTAGTTACGAAAATAAACCAAGAGAAAGGAAAACAATGTCTGCTTCCCAAATAAAGTATTTTTTTTCAAACGGATCAACCTCTTAACTTAAAATGACTTTGCATATAACCTTGATTTTTAAAAATTGATTTGTTTTCTTTTTAGAAAATGCATAATTTTCTGAGTCTACAATTTAATGAAATCTTCTGAAAACCACACTCATCATTTATATTAAGAAACGTTATTAAAGCGGAAAATCTATTTAAATATTAAAAAAATATTCAAATGACTTGGAAATTTTCACAATAGTTTTAATCTTAAATTTTGGCTTGAATTCCCCACCCATAAAAAGGACTGTAATCAAAAAACCCAAAACCTTAAAAAATTCCTCAAAAACTTATCAAAACTTATCTCGAACTTATCAAAATAACAAAACTGAAATAACTTTCAATACACAGTGGCGGAAAAATAAAAGAAATAGTTATTTTCTTTCTTAAAATAAATAGAGGTTAAATATGTAGGTATTGTATTTAAATAAAGTATGTAAATATGTATTTTGTTTAGCATTTCGTAAATTTAAAAAATGTATGCATACAAAGTCAAGCACAATTCCAATTCCAATCTTTTTCAAAACTTGGCTTGAAAAATAAATGCAAACAAAGCTCATCTTTGCTAATATTTATATAGTTTTTAACCCTGGAACGCTAATGTTAGTCGATTCGACTAACATCACTTACAAATTTGCAAATATTTATCTTAAAAGTAGTTTTAATAAATGTATTTTTTTAATGAATTCTTTTCTAAAAACTTAAATTTTTTGTTTGAATTATATTCAAAATAAACCAAATATCAACCTTTATAAGGTATGTTCATAGTTCATACATAAATTTGGGAAAAATCGGTTATTTATATATATGTTAGTCGTTTCGACTAATGATTAGTGTTAACGTACAAAAAATAACGTTAGTGTTCTAGGGTTAAACTAACCTTTTCTTGAACTGGTAAATCAAAGTATTTGTATTTTGTTCTTTGAATATATAAAAGAAAAAATTTCTATGCTTGATTTTGTTGATTTAATGTCACCACTTTCTTTGTTTTTAACATTTGAGAACTCTCCGCATGTCCACTATTTGATAACGATCTAAAGACATTGCGTAAAATTTATCAATAAAAGTAACTTAAATTATACTAAAAGAATTTTTTGCATTACTTGAGGAACATTTTAGATTGTTATGCTGCATAACAGTGTCGTAGATAGCTTTTGATTATGAGAGGTGTCCACAAAAAGTGATGACCTGTCATACGTCAAGTTAAGTAAACAAATACTTGTAAGAGTACCCATCAAGTGTATGGAATTTTCAAAAATTACCATTTTTGTGCTCCCCACGAACTTTCTTAGAGAATGTGTGCAAAAAATAAACTTCATCTGGTATGCATAGAATTTTTTAATGCAATCTCAAATAGCGATTTTTTTTGTTTTTATCCAAACAATTAATTAGAGCAAACTATAAAAAAAGAAAGGAGTTTATAGTTGAATATGAAACACGGTTGTTTTAAATTTTGTAAATGCATTCAATTTCTTTTTTAAAAATGTTTTGCTTAAATTTAAAGTATGTTTATCTACTCAGTGTATTTTTAAAATTATTTCAGCTCAGCTCATGAAAAATATTTGCAAGTGAAATATTTTCGCGTATATTTAAAGCAGTGGTTTTTCTGTTCAGTTTCACCAAAATCTCCTAAGAATGTCCCTTAATTATTAAAAGATTTTGAAAACTCATATGTGTTACAATGATTCCATTAAAGAATTTTAAAAAAACTCAGTAATTTTTTTTTTTGACAAAGTTATCAGAAACCTAGTAAGGTATATCTTCGACTTGGCCGAAGTTAAAATACCCCCACGGTCCATTCGTAATTGTGCAAAATCTTTAATTGTAGCTCTTTTTGTATAAGATTTAAAAACATTTTACTATTTTGATAACGCCTTGAACAAATTCATATCAAATTGTTTTCCTGCAAACTAAAGAAAAGCTTCTTTATAAAGTTTTCAATTAGGAGTTGTTGATGCCAATTTTTCTAACATGCCTCAATGTTGACATTATTTACACAAATACTTAATTTTAGAATTTACTGAGGTAATTTACACAAATACCTCAAAAAAGGCGATCCCACCATTTGCGCCAACTACCGTGGGATTAGCCTTCTTAATATCGCATATCAGGTTCTGTCGAGCGTTTTGTGTGAAAGACTAAAGCCCATCGTTAACCAACTGATTGGAGCCGTGGACTACCTTCATACCTACGCCCCTTATCTAATTTAAACATAGTAACTTTGATCAGAAAAATAGAATCTACCACAAATGAAAATAGGCAGCCCCATATCATGGCATTTCCGCTGCACATGTTAAATGGTTTTTGTGCTGTTTTTGGGGGTCGTTTATTATATTTTTTGCACGTCTTACATACGTGGCCTAATATGATCCGAACATATTCACCTTTGTTCTATCTTACTAACGAACGTTTTGTAATTTTTCTAGAAATGCATGTTAATTTGCAAAACAAGTCTCAATTTGATTTCTTTGGATTTTTATTTGAAAATTTTCTTGAACTGATACCCATAAATACTACTTCATCAGACGATACCTAATGAAAATGTTTTTTGTCGATATTTTTATATTCTTTTAATGTTGTTCTGAGATTTAAAGTAGATTCTTTTGTGATTTCCGCATTAACGGCTTGTGGAAAGCAGTGATAGTAGTCCGATTTTTAACAATTGCTTCTGGTATAGCGAATGAAATAATTAGATTTGGAACCTTTTTCGTTGATATTTCATGGTTTATGGTTAAATTAGTCCATGTATCTTCATAGATATGATTCGTTGTTCAACGTCTATTTTTTTGGTTAACTTACAAAATTTTCTGACCTCTGTAATTTATCATTTAAAGCAAAGATTCTAGGAATTAATACTCTTCTTTATCTTAATTTAAATGCAAACATTATATCCTTTGTCTTCTTGTTTATGAAATCCACAATTTTGATTATTTCTTATCTGTATGCAGCAATATATTAAGCATTTTATATTTATTCTATTGTAATGTATGAATTCTATGTCAATTTAGTATTTAAAAATTAAAATTAAATTCAACTTAACTTCAGATGTAAGAAAATTTTTGAGGAGGTTAAAATATTTTGATTAGCCTCAAAATGTTATAAGCTCGAAAATTTATTCGATATATTTCATTTAAATTTGCGACATTTGATCTAACTGAATTTTGTTTTCAGATTTGTGATCAAGAACCATCAAAACTCCCATGTAATGGTCTTTGATTCGAGTTAATTTAAGTGTTTGTAAAGTGAGGAAACGGAAAAACTACATCTCTAATTGTTTTTTTTTTTTTTTTTGTTGGGTTCCTGGGATTAAAAACAAAAGTTTCAAGAGATATCTATGAATATCTTTCAGATTTTAATATTTACGAAATATGCGAAATTCACAATTATTTACGATAATAAAATATGCTGATCAAATTATGCAGAAAAGTTTGATAAACTTAATATATATTATAAAATAAAAGCGCTATTGAAACATAATTTCGAATTTCCCTGTTCCTCCAAATATTTCGGAGCGCCCCTGGGCACGTATAGCGAATACAACAACCTTTTGTTACAGCCAAGCCTCTTTTTAGGAAGTCAGCATACAATGACTGATTGTGGCATCAAAATTTGATATCATTGCTATTCTACTTACAGGTTGGTTTTTACTTAACGTTCAATATTTCATCGACTTTTTTTATTTTTGTTTTATAAGAGCCTTATGTGGCAGCCGTGGGCGTGCGAACTAAGTGTGCAACCCAACGAATCTTGGCAGATCCGGGTTCGAATCACCAAAAGACTGTTAAAAAGACTATTTTTTTCAATAGAAATTAATTTTTCTGATTAGCTCTCCGCAGCTCTCCGCAGACGAAAGCAAACCTTAGAGAGTAACTACGTATAAATCTGCGTTTCTATGTCGACTTCATTTTTTTGTTTTGATAAAGGTTCAATAGTAAGAAAACTTTCGCGATTTCAATAAGAGTGCATTATGTTGGAAGTAAGTTGGGCGTGTTTGTAGTTAAATAAAAAAATGCATTATTTCTATGTTTAAATATAGCCAAAGGCAACAAGTATGTCAAATTTAAATGCCTTCTACTTATTGACCACATTTTTTGCAAATCTCAACCAATGTGCGTTAACGAAAAAATAACAGAAAAAGCATCCCATAGAAAAAGGTTTCTGATCCCAAATGTGGCATTGCGTAATTTTCGGACTAATGGTTTCTTTGTTGCTGCCATCAAAAGCCTTTTCTACTCATCATTATAAAGTATAAAAAACGAAATGGAACGACAAGAAACCCCGATTACCACACCCCCCTTTCTTACCATATAATCACACAACCTCTTGACCGGTTTTCACAGTTGTATGATTTTTTTATATTTTTCGCAAAATTTGGCGATTATTTTCTTTGCATTTTATATATTGTTGTTGCCGCAGCTAACGTTATTGTTGTTGTTTTTATTGAAAACATGCGCTTAGCTGGAAAATTGTTGTTATAAGCGCGCTTTTCATTTTATTATCCTTTTTTTTTGCTATTTTTGTTTTTTTCTTTTTTTTTTTTTTTTGTTGGGGCTGTTGAGTGGTTTTATTGTATTAGCTTTAATGTTATTCCATATCCTTTTATTTGTGTATGTCCCGTAGTTAGTGTATGTATGGCCAACAATATCCTTGTTGTTATTTGTGTTAATATGTGTGGTTTAAAATTTTGCTGCCGCATATCGATATATTTATACTATATAATATGCTTTTTTATTGTTTATTTTTCTGTATTTTTTTTTTGTCCTTAAATAACGGCTGCTTTTCAGGCTCAATGCCAGTAAATATTTAAAATATTCGTTTATCCTTTTTGTGCTTATCGGTTTGCACATAAAATCATTTTCAACATATTGTCAGTGAAAATGCATTCAACTGATTTTTATTGATGCAGAAATTAATTGATAAGCGCGTTTTAATTGCTGATCTTAATTGTGAACGTTTCATTGAGTTAACGTGTTTGTGATTTCACATAAAGTTATATGATTAAAAATTAAACAGTATTTTATCACACTTTTCTCACTGTCGAGTCAACATAAATGTCATAAATCGCACTTATTTAAAATTACATATGTTGCATACTTACAGGCATGAGTTAAAATTTTTTTACATATTGAGGTTTGAGCAAAATGCCTTAATTTCAATAGAATTTAAGTGTTGAATAGTGTTTACAAAAATTAAACATTAACTCGTTCAACAATAGATAAGTTCTTGCACTAAAATTGCATATTTTTACTTTTATTTCATTGTCCGGAGACAATGTTTCGCAAGTTTCTTTCTTATGCGAGGGTGGTTTGAAAATTCTCTAAAAATTTAACAGAAGAGCCTTAAAAAAATAAGAAACTTGAACTTATCGTAAAACAATTGGAAATTTTAAAAGTGATAATGTGCCTACAACTATTACTTGCAGCCTTTAAACTAGGCATGCACGTTAACGTTAATCTTAACGATGACCAAAATATTTTTCGTTTCGTTGAAGCGAAATAAAAAAAAAAAAACGTTAATTAGAAAAACAAAAAATTTGTACTTCTTTTTGAAGAAAACGAAATAAAATTTTCTCATTTTTGTGCCCAATCAACCGTTGCAAATAACGTTAATTTCAACAAAAAAAATTTCGTTACTTTTGTATCAGAAGAAATTTTTTTAGCTTAGTAGAAAATAATAGAAAATTTTTCGTTTTTCAACGACACGAACGTTATTTAAAGCACTGATTATAATAGACGAAACGGAACGTAGGCAAGTGTCAGCGTAGCGGGATGAAACGCTTTCAACGAAGTGACGATTATAATAAAAACGGAATAAATCGTTTAAAAGGGTAAAAAAAACATAAGCAAACATTGAAAAACATCCATCTTCCTTTCTTTAAACTTCATTTCCAAAAATTGTGTTCAAAATAAATATGAATTCATTATAAAAAAGAGGCGTCAGAAAATCAAATTAAAATATATTTGTTTAAGCATTTGTCAAAAGTATTTGTTTATTCTCGACGGAACGGAACGCAACGCAAAATTCAAAAATCTATAGATCTCAACGTCGCTTGCCGTTCCATTCCGTCTTATTATAAATGCAATAGATTGCAAAGTGACATTTCTCAACGTTCTACAACGTTCCGTTTCGTCTATTATAATCAGCTCTTAAAAAACGAAATAATTTTGACGATTTATTTTTCTGCCTCAACAAAACGAAAAATTTTTGTTGATTTCGTTGTGCATGTCTGCTTTAAACAAAAAAAAGTTGTTGATTGTTCTAAATTGAAATAATTCCAAAAATGTTGTAATTTATTTAACTGATTTGAAAAGAAGTGCTTGAGTTTTTAGTTTTTCGGATTGACAAATTTCATTCACAAAAGAATGAAATGAAATGTTTTTAGAAAAAGTTTTTTTAGAATTTGAAGTATTCAGTCAAGTATTCAGTCAAAATGACTTGCCAGTTTAATTTCTGTACATTATTAAGCTTTTATTTCTTTCTGTCACGAGTTATTTTCATGCTCAGAATGAAGCTCTCTCCAATTGATTTCAAAACTAATTTTAATTTTATTCAAGAAATCTTTTACATATATTGCTTTATTATTTATTATTTGCCTTTCTATATTCAAATATATTCCAGTGTTTGTCTGCTAATGTTTAATTGAGTTCTTTTTTGTGGGATTTCTCAATAAATAAAATCATTAAAAAAATCTCTTTTTTCAACACTCCACGTTGTACAATATACACTCTACGTCAGCAGAATAGGTTCGTTGCTTTAATAATACATTAAATATTTATTCGATCAAAATTTGTTGTTGTTGTTTTTTGCATAAGCGTTCAGAGAAATTGTTAATACATGTACCATTAGATTTTAGTTGGGTTTTCTAGCTGTGCATTACAAAAATATGCATTTATATTTGGTGCGTTATAAGAATAAGTTCATATTATTAACACCAATTAACCCATAATTGTCATGTGGTAATACAAAAAGTGCTATAACATTCACATAAATAACTCAAAAGGTTATCTGAGTTAAATTACCGAAGCTATCTTAAGCCAAATTGAAGAAACAAAAACAAAATTCCATAGATACTGTTTTCCGATTTGGCACATTGGTAAGTGCACGCTTAATATTTTTATAGTTATAACGATTTTCATAATAATTACACCAATCAATAGCTGATGAAATAATCTATAAGATGCGAATTAAGTTTTGTAAATAAAATTAATTTTTTTTATTAAGTTCCTAAATTTAACTTAAGACGTATTTGTTTTACACCTAAGTTATAGGTTTTGCCCCCGTTAAGTTGATTTTTTGCGAAATATATTAAATGTTGTTTTAATTTTATATAATTTATCGTTTTTAATGGTTTAACAAATTTATTTAAGTTGTACAATATAATGCACACATAGTCAACAATTGTCTTTTAATTTCCGTTTGCAATTCCTCTAATTTGCGAATATTGATAATATCCCTTATTGGTAGAAAACTTACTTTTTTACTGATTGTTTTATTTTAAAAGGTTTTAAGAAACTAAGAAACCGTTAAAGTTTTATTTTCGTTGTGTGAGGTCAAAGAAATTTGTTTTCTTTAAGTTTATAATTCTTAAAAAACATATTCTTTAAGAATAATATTTTGAGCACAACCGTGCACCGACTAGACCATTCGGACACTTTCGTCGGACGCTACTCCGACTCATCAGAAGTCTCTGGTTGTTCATGCAGTCTACTAGCTTTGAGAAGCTAATAAGTACAACTGCAGCTGTAGCTTTTCAAAGTAAGTGGACTGCATGAACCACCAGAGACTACTGATGAGTCGGAATTGTATAAAATGACACAATTTCATAACTCATGAAATTTTGTTTTCTTCTGACATACACTTTAACAATATTAATAAAAAAAAAAAACTGTGGAATCCGTAATGTTTTAAGACATTTTATTTGTTTATATAAAAAGTTTCATAATTTTTTTTTGTTTACAGTAAAAATTAAAACAATGTTGGCCATTGCTATTCGGAAAAGGTTCATAGGAATAGAGTTACTTCTTCTGACACTGCGGTTTCATTTAAGTCCCGTTTTCCACACGGCACATTTTATTGCCAGCAAGTTTTCAATTCTCTTTTGGAATTGCCACTTGCTTTTCCACTCAGCAAGATTTTTTGAGCAATTCTGAATAAAACTAAAGAGAAATTTCAAATAAAGAGCAGCACAAAAGAAAACTTGCCGGTACGAGCAAGTCTGTTCTCGTCCCCTCTCGACACGTTCCGATGTCTACAAAGCCGACTTCCCAGCAAGAAAAATTGCCGTGTGGAAAAGGGGACAAAGCCTACAATGACAAGTTCCATTTTAAGTTCATGTGTTGAACCAGAACTAGCTAAAAAGGCCTAACGGGCGACAAAAAGGAGATAATGGAAAAACCTGAGATACAAAAAGCAGATAAAGAAAACAATTTTCCTACGTTTGACTTAGGATAATATTAGATAATATTTAATTAATTAAATTAAATTAGGATAATACAGATAATATTTAGCGATTCAGCTAAAAGGCAGCTGTAATAGCTAGTAAACGACATTTACAATATTTCAATGAATAGGAGGATATTGGAGGCTGGTAATTATAGTTTGATGAAAAATTTGTGAAAACTCCGTTTTTTTGTGATCTGTTTTCAAGAAAGAAGTTCAAAAATTATTATCTTGTGTATTTTCGGGCTACTATAAGTACATGCAATAACAATATTCAGAATTTTGTGATTTCTTTTTTATATTGAAATGAAAAAGTAATTTCTGTACCAAGAAAAATTCTATTATTTTAAAAAAATATGTAAGATAATTCCTTTTACTCTATTTCTTAAAAAAAATTGTTTTTCAAATTTAGTTTTTTATTTTAAGTGTTTTCTCTAAATTTTTTATATATTGATACTATTGTATTTAAGGCCTGCTAACTGATCTCCGAAAAAAAAATATTCCAATGAAACTGACAATTTGCATTATTTTATCAAAAAGTTTTGAAATATTTTTATGTTCTACGTCAAAGTTTTAGAATTGTTACTACAGTACCGCTCAAATATGTCTTTTAATCTCAGTTTAAATTTTTAAACAGAGTTTAAGTAAATTGCCGATAAAAATGAGATAAGTAACGAAAATAATGTTAACTGTGTTTAAAATTTAAACTCTGTTTACGAAATCTGAGATTGAGGAATTTAACCCTCACTTTGGTACTATTTACATATGTAAATATCCCAATTTTAAATTTGTCATAACTCCTTTATTTTTTATTCGATTTGAATATGGTTTGGACTCTGTGGCTATTTTTTGGTTTTCTTTCTGAAAATTCAAAAGTTGTTTTTAATTTTAGAACTTTCTGATACTTTTTGATAATTTTTCATTTCTATAACGTAGTTTGGTACATATTTACATATGTAAATATTTTGTATTTTAAAGGCTTTTATGGTGTTTTAACGCATTTTTTGCATTAATTATAGAAAAAAATGATAAGGAAAAACTCTTCACATATATTTTATATATACATATTTCATATTTGATAGGTTTTATTGGAAAAATATTAATAAACAGAATTGCTTACCGGGACACCGATGCACCACTCAATATTTCAAATTTACGATTATTATGTCATTATTACTGTGTTAATCAATACAAATTCTATTTTTTACTAAGTATACACTACGATGTTTCACAACTGATCAATAGAAACTGTTTTTTTACTATAACACTTCAACTCTTTACAAATAAGTAAAACACAAGCCACATTTGAATTCCGCTTTTCGGGAGAAAAATAACGGTACGCAGAAACGAAACCGTGAAAAAACAGTTGTCAACGCAGTGTGCTTTTAAAATGCAAAAAATACGCAAAGTGCAAAAACCCTCTTATAGAATATATGAAAAAAAGGAAAAATTGAAGTTGTGTGGAAACAGCACCATTTTTTATAACAATATGTCATGTTTTGATATTGTAGCTGGAAGTGCTAATTTAATGAAAACAAGTAAAGTTTTTGTTGAAATTTGTGTTGTTTATTCATTGGTATTATACATTTTTTTTTTAATTTCGTTTTCATAATTACATTTTGGTTATCTCGTAAAGGGCTGGACCGTCAAGTGTGCATAATATGTAAAACGCTATATCGTAAGAAGTAATGCATGGATTTCAATGGTTTATAATTTTTTGAATAGAGTACAGAATAACCTTTCTTTTGATACCCATAATGCTAGATTTTGTAAGAAATTTAAAAAAATAACACGACTTTTCCAGGCCCATTTTCCCAACTTGCGAACCCTATAACTTCTAAACCACTTGAGAGCGGCGTGAAATTTTTCCGGAATTGGACTTAGAAGGTGGTAATACATATATTCCACCTAAAAAATAATGTTAATTTGTAGTTTCTGTTCATTTTTATTAATGCCAAAAAAATATTTACAAATGTAAATAGTGCCAGATTACGTAGTAAAAGATTGGTGCCAAAGTGAGGGTTAAACTTCGTAGATTAGTAAACGGGCCTTTGAGAATTTTTGACAAAATATAAGTTTAAATATTTTAAACCTAGAATTTCTGTGTGTAAATTAAAACTTGCCTTTAAACAAAAAGCATTTTAAACTTTTTTAAGCCAACCTTTGTTTTGAGATCAGTTTACGGGCTTAAGAATGAAGAATTTTTCGAATTCTTCAAAAAAACGAATTGATCATGAAACGTTTTATCTGAGTAAATTTTATTTGCAAACAAAAAATATAAATTTTATAAAATGTATCTTTTGTTCTCATTAAGCTTATAGAACTAAAATTTATAGATGTTTTAATTAATTTAAAAAAAATTTTAGAATATTTTTCATGTTTTTATAATTCAGGAACGTAAATACTTTTTTTCGCGCTCAGAAAGCAACAGAAGCATTAAAACTTTAATGGAAATGAAGCAGATTTAGTGCAATTTCAGTTAACACTGGCTTTAAGTTTAATTTTGTGTTTAACTTTTGAAAAGTTGATATCACGCTACAGTTGTCAACAAAGGTACTCATGCGATTGTTAGTTCTCCTAGAAGAGGTAGACTTTATTTGGTAAAAGTATACGATATCTGCAGATCTCCTTCACTCACTTTTGACTTCACTTATTTTTTTTACATTTTTCAAATGCACAACATTGCAAAAATATTTTTAGGAAGTCTTAAATCAATTGAGTAAAAATTGTAGTTATAAGCACAAACACCCGAAGAGAAGTCAATAAATGTTGTTAGTCTTGAAAGCGCTTACCTCTTAAAAGTGCTCTTTAAAACCGGTGGACTGCATTACTCGAAAACTATTCCAAGGGTCACTATATAAATTGTTTTCACTTGTAAAGCAAATGCCATTGCTACTTTGAACCGTTATATTATCATTTTAGAGAAAGAGTTTTTGTTTTATAACCTAAAATAAATTTAAGTAGTTTTCCAAAGTCTTCGATAAAAAGCTAAAAAAATTTCAGAGGAACAAAAATTATTACGGTTTTTTTGTTTTTGGATGAACAAGCTCGAACAAATCGTGTCCACTGCATATGATGATCAGGGGCCTTATATATTACGGATTCCGGGTGTATTAATTTATATATTTTTTATCAAAAAAAAGATAAAAGTTTTTTAACGCATTATATAATAATAATAATGTTAATAAATACATCAATTACATAAAATAAACCGTATCTTTGTCATATTTACTTTACTTTATTGTAGTGTTTTTTTCGTTAAAAAACTTTAATGGGACTGCATTCTTAAGTGTGTCGCCCTAAACTAAGGGTAATTTTTGGGATTTTTAAGAATAAAATATTTTTTGAATTGTTTTAAAACTTTAAAGATAAATTTGAGCATAAATTTACAATATACAATAAGATTTTTCAACAAAAGTACTTAATTTTTCAAAATTATCCACCATCTCGTGGGTCTCAAAAAAAAATGTTCACCCACTGCTGCAGTAATTGCGGCCTTCACAGTGGCTGATGCATAAAAAAACCAAAAGGTTTATTAAACTAGAAAGTATTGCTCAAATCATGAGTCATGATTGTAAAAAAAAAAAAAAATTACGATGTGAAAATTTTGAAAAATTCGTACTTAAAAAGAATTGAAATTGAATTTGAAAAAAAAATATTATACTGAGATTCGCATTTCGATAAAATGTCATAATATATCGGAAAAACTGCCTGAATATTATTGTTAAGGTGATCGTAATTCGTCTTTTCAACACATACTGAAACAACAAAGTGCGGGTCACTATCGTATTATTATATTTTTTTTTTAAAAAAATGTTATTAGAAAACTATTTTGATAGTAACAATATCGATTCTTCAATTTCAAATCTTTTTCGCATTATATATGAAATAATAATATGGACAACTACTTTTCAATCCACCCTCGCTTAAATGCTGTGCTTCAACTTCTCTCAATTGATACATGAAACTGCACCAAACAAAGAGCATTGCATACTTTTCGGCTTGAAGCAAATCTAAGCAAAGACATGCACCAGCAACACTTGCAATTCCAAATTACATAATTGAATTTTACTACTACAAATTCATTTAGAGGCATATTTTTATATTTAACTAAAACGGATGAGTTTGCATGAGGACTTTAAATAAACTTATTTCCGCATAATTTCCGATTAAGCCATAAATTGTGTCTTAAATGTTTTTATTGATAGCTGCTCGGTTTACAGGCTTTAACCCTCACTTTGGCACTATTTACATATGTAAATATCCCAATTTTAAATTTGCCATAACTCCTTTCTTTTTTATGCGATTTGAATATGGCTTGGACTCTGTGGCTATTTTTTGGTTTTCTTTCTGAAAATTCAAAACTTGTTTTGAATTTTAGAATTTTCTGATACTTTTTGGAAATTTTTCATTTTTATAACGTTGTTTGGTACATATTTACATATGTAAATATTTTGTATTTTAAAGGCTTTTATGGTGTTTTAACGCATTTTTTAAATTAATAATAGAAAAAAATGATAAGGAAAAACTCTTCACATTTTTTTATTTATACATATTTCGTATTTGATAGCTTATATTGGGAAAATATTAATGAACAGAAATTTTTGGTTCGCTGGCACAACAATATGTCATGTTTTGATATTGTAGCTGGAAGTACTAATTTAATGAAAAAAGTATATTTTTTGTTGAAATTGGTTTTTGTTTATTCATTGGAACTATAAAGTTTTTTCAATTTGATCTTCATACTTACATTTTGGTTATTTCGTAAAGAGCTGGACCGTCAAGTGTGCATAATATTTAAAACGCTATATCGTAGGAAATAATGCATGGATTTCAATGGCTAATAATTCTTTGAAATGGTTACAGAAAAACCTTTCTTTTGATACCCATAAAGCTAGATATTGTTTGAAAAAAAAATACGACTTTTCCAGGCCCATTTTCCCAACTTCCGAACCCTATAACTTCTAAACCACTTGAGAGCGGTGTGTAAATTTTTCCGGAATTGGACTTAGAAGGTGTTAATACATATATTCCACCTAAAAAATCATGTAAATTTTGAGGTTCTGTTTATCTTTAATGATGACAAAAAAAAATATTTACAAATGTAAATATGTGCCAGATTACGAAGTAAAAGATTGGTGCCAAAGTGAGGGTTAAATAGAACATTTAGATTAAAGATATTTATTATAATGCGGTTATAAAATAGGGGCAGGGTTGATGTACATATGCTTAAACATTCCAGCAGGGGATTTATATTGAATTTTATAGTTCATAAAAGGATTTTTTTTTATACTTGGAAGGGGGGGGGGGGGTGGAAATAAATCAAAGTAGTTGCAAAGAAAATTAATACAATTTCGCAGAAAACATTTATGAATAACAAAATAGTTTGAGCGGTTTTAATTTCCTCTCTGCCACAAAAGTTGGCAGAGGCTGTAATGGGCGGGACGCCCAAGACTCCAGCCATAAAAATTATCATGTAAATTTATTGTTCTAGGCCTCCAAAAAAGCTTTTCAATTGGCACAAGTCTACACACGGTGGGTGGTGCTGAAAGCACATAAAACAACTTTATCTCAACTGTTTTGAGGATGTCGCGTATAAGCACACACACACACACACAAACACATTCCCATGAAAACGCATACACACTCACCAGGCACAAAACACACGTTAGCTCGGGCATAACATTAAATCACAGTTTTTGCTAAATTTATGACTAGGTAATAATATCAGATAATAAAAAGACATCGGTTACTTGGTTTGGCAGCTGAGTAAGTTAACATAATAAATTATTTTATGTGTTGATGTGCTAATTTATATTCTAAATATATTCATATGCTTGAGAGTCAAAAGGGTGCAAATTTAAAGTCAATAAACTGAGCATAATTGATGAGGGTCACAATTTGAATAAATAAATTAAAAAATTTTTCAAATTTATGTTTAAATATGTTGCCTTATTTTCATAAAGTAAATATAAAATATGTTTAAAATATTGTTAATAGAAAAAAAATCTGCAGACAAATTTATGAAGCACATTCTTAAAGTATGCCAAGAATTACCCTCAAGCTAAGTCAGCAGATAGTTAGATGCATTAAGGAAAATTTAAATGGTAGCCATTAATAACCAACAAGGATGCTCAGTAGGAGAAACAACAAAAACAACAACAACAAAAACAGCAACAGTGAATAGTAGTTGTAAAATTGTTGAGCTCTTGCTGGGTGTTGTTAAGATGCGCTAAGCTACAGACAATTGACCGATTGAACTTTAAAGAAAAAACAGTACAAAATTTGCAAACAAAAGGGTTTGCACGATTAAGGGGTGGCAGGATGCTTTAGAGCTTGTTAAGTTGTCTGGCAGTTTGATCTGACAAATTGACTAATTTGTACAACAAGTTAGCACCAAGCTTGTAACTAGCAGGCTTTTGTGGCAGTACTTAAAGGACTTTAAAGCAGCATGTTTTGTTTGAAAAGTAAGCAAAAGCTTTAAGGTTTCAACTGCATAAAATAGCATACTTAGCGTCTTGTTGTAAAACTCAAGCTTGAAATAAATTCAAACAATTTCAAAATTTAAGTACTGCCAGCATCACAGAATTCCAAATCATAGCCAGATTTTTTTTTTAAATTTTAACCATTGCTTTTTCCGTGTGCCAATTAAATTGTTAAACTTTTTTCATGAATATTATGTTGTTTTTTGTCTTGCAGGCAAATGCAACTTCGTTAAATTCTTTCTCAGCGAAAAAAAACTTGTTGCTTGTTGTTTTTGTTTTTTAAGAACAAGCCAGAATTTGCCACAACTTTTCCTAAACTGTCAGCTGGCTTAACTTCTCATATACACATTCACACATTCGCATGTATTTGTAAGTGTTCGTCAACAATCTCAAATCGAACACATCAAATCAACGCTTTGTTGCTGTTGCTTTCTTTTTATCTATTTTTTTTGCATCAAATTACTTTAGTTTTGGTCATGGTTTTCTTATTTTTGTTTTTTTGTTTTTATTTTTTGTTGCCACGGGCAACTCTTACTTACCACTACCAACTCACACATATACTCAGAAATCAAAATCAGGATAACATCGCAAATGCTTATGTAAGCAAAGATTATTTTTTCCCCCGAACATTTCGGTCACACCCACTTTGACGAACGAACTAAGATTTATTTTTTTTTGCTTTTTTTTCTCATTCTAAGTTCCGTTTTTTCTATCAGATATTTGTCGTTTTTTTATGGTTTAACTTAGATTTGTTTTGGTTTGTTTTCGAATTTCCATTTGATTTCAGTTTGATGTGACGATGACTAGTTGGTTGATTACTTAATTAAAATTGCTTCTCAAATTCTACTCAACCATGAGTGAAAATGAAATACAGTTCACATGTGCAAGATAAAAAGAAAAACCCTGCAAAAATCTTTAAATCTTTGGCAATTTTGCCGATATACTTGTTTTTGATACACATGCATTTAATATGAGCGAGCGTGTTGAAGTATGAAAAAAAAGGAGAAACCTTTTCTTCATAGAGCAAATTTTTCAGCAGAGGGAATTATTAGACGTTTGTGTAAATTTTGTCAATAAAATGTTTTAGCAGCTCAGTTTAAAATGTCAGTTTTTAAAATGAAAATAAACGTCAGAACTGCAAATTTGTTTTAGTGTACAGAGATGTAAATTCCAATAGGCGTCGTCAAAAGATATTTTAAACTCAAAGCCATAAATAATGCTACCACAAACGGGGCTTCCAGAAATGACTGCATTTTATCTAGACAATAAAAAATATTGGACTAAATTTTAGTCAATTCAGTACTGTATATATGACGATACCAAAACTGTAATAAAATTTAAACCACGTCAAATACTAAAACTTAATTTAAGTCCCGCATGGATTTAAAATTTAAACCACTTCAAATACTTAAATTTTTTTTTTTAGTTCCGCATGGGGTTGAAATTTAAACTTAAGGTTTCATTTTTAAATCTCGCAAACAACATTAAACCATGCAATTCTCAAGCGCAAACAATTTTATTCCGTGTCTCAGTTGGTTAAGCAGTTGTCGATTTGATTTGACGAATCGAGTGACATTGGTTCGATCCACAACTGGGCCATTTTTTATATTTTTAATATTTTTATATTATAAAAATAAAGAAAACAAATTAGCCATTTCAGCTCTTGAAAGAATTTTGACCAAGCTTCTTATGATCAATTGTGCTGCGTGTGTTATTAAATTTGTTTTATACATGTTTTACATGTTTTATGTCGACTCCGAACGGCTAATGTTGAAAAAAAAACCTTTTGCCGTTACTGGGGATTAAACTCGGGCTCCAAGCATGCTAAGCTACACACTTAACCTGCATGCCACGGTCACCACGTTTTTATATTATTACACTGAGAAAAAAAAACATACTTTAATATTAAACAAAAAATTTTAAAATTAAAATTTAACGAAAATTCTACAAAACAAAATTAAAAACAAAAGTGTTTTAATTTGAACTATAGACTTCTTCATTTTTTATAATTTTCTTTTCTTTGATATAACAAAAAAAAAATATCTGAAGAATATGATAGTTTTTTAATTTTTTGAATTGTTTATAAGTACCGAACATAAGATAAAATAATCACTAATTAATAATTTCAATATTTAAAATTCAAACTTCATTGAGTGGACTTAAAATTTGGTATTCGGAGGGTCCCAGGGGTCGCTGATTACGAATTTGTTATCGAAAACTCAGAAAAACTGAAAAAATGGCATCGAAAAATATGCTTTAAAACATTTGTTTTAAATATTAAAATTTTTGCTTTAAATTTGTTTTTACATTTACAACAAATATTTTTGTTTTACACTTAAACTTTAAAACATTTGTGTTTATATTAAATGAAATTGTTTCAAGCTCTATTTAAAAAACACATTCGTTTGATATTAGCACAAATTCATTTATTTCTAACACATATTTCCCCCAGTGTATAATCGTATATTATTAATTATTTAATGTAAAAATTCCATTGCGCAACATGTTTATTTTTTGCCACATCCTAGGTTCGAACCGCAGACTGCGGCAACCATCGTATTAGGCTACATGCATAGTGAATGCCGATTCAGACAAGCAGGCAGGCAGAGTATGTGAACAAGCGAGACATATAGCTTTTTGTGTTCACTTCGGCGTTCACTATGCACGCAACCTTAGAGGCGCGCGTTTGAACCTCGAGCTAATCTGTTGCTTGCTAGAACATGAACAAAATGTAAATAAAATACAGGTTTTTATATCTTCCAATTATTTTGTATTCAATTTTAAACCTACGGTACTAAAATCCAAATTTTATTCCAAATTTATAAAATTTAAGTAGATCTATATATTAAAACAGGATTAAAAAAATGCATTAGTCCAACGGTTGTTTTAAAAATTACTCGAAGATTTTTAGCAGTGTAGAAGGCTCTGGCCAAAACTAAACGGAATACAGATTTTTATACAGGAAACAGATTTTGAAAAGATTTGAAAGAGCTAGTGAACACACAAATGTTTAGCATATGTAAGTTGATTAGAGAACAGGATGATTCGGTGAACAAGCATAAATAAAACGAAGTCAGGTTTATTGGATATCACAAAAAAATGGGCTAAAATTATGGAAAAGGGATTCGTAATGGTCCAAAAAGCTTAGCATGGTTATAGGTTTAAACCTATAGGTTTAAAAAAGTGACTTTTTGCGAAAAATGGTAATTTTTGTAAGGAAAAAAACTTAAAACTTAGCAAAGTTCAAAGGGAATTAGAAACAAAAAGATTCCTTAATTTTGACGAAACTTTTTTATAACTTTATTTGAACTATTAACTTTTGATTTCCAAATTTTCTTTTCTGGACTTTTTATACCCCAAAACTGAAAAGTCAGGGTATATTAACTTTATGCAAACTTTTGTAACGCATAGAATGTAGCGAGTCCAGTATAGAAAAGTATATTTATTCTTGATCAGGGTCCCCTCGTGAGTCGAGCTATCTATGTCCGTCTGTCCGTCCGTCCGGACACAGGATAAGAAGAAGGAGTTGAGATAATTGAATGAAACTCGGTGCACATAGTCACATATATCCAAGGATCTGCTCTATTTCTGGAATCCGCCGACGGACACGCCTACCTCTCATACAACGCAAAAATTCAAAACTGCATATATGAGCTTATAATTAGCCTACAACAATAAAATTAAGTATGTACATATTTTATGTCAAAACCAAAATGTCTTCAACAAATGGATGTCATCCGCCCACGGACACGCCTACCTCCCATACAACTAAAAATGGAAAACTCAATAAATAAGCTTATGTTTAACCTGCAGAAATAAAATTTGGTAAGTATGTATTTTATATCAAAACAAAGATGTATTCGAAAAATGGGTGTTATCCGCACACGGACACGCCCACCTACCATACTACCTAAAAATTGAAAACTCAATAAACAAGCTTATGTTTAACCTACATAGGTAAAATTTGGTATGTATGTATCTTATACCAAAACTAAGATGCATTAAAAAATTGAGCGGAATCCGTCTACGAACACGCCCACCTCCCATACAATCCAATATAGCGCAAATACTATTAAGGCATTAACATGTGAGCTACAGGAATAAAACTTGAAATTTTTATAAATTTTTGTAAATTTTTCATCAAGATTGAAATGCATATAAAATAGGGGCCTCATCCGCTCATTGAAACGCCCTTTTTCAATACTATTATTGTATTTTGAAAAAGTAGGATTAGAGTATTTCATAGTCGGGCTAGACCGACTTACAACTTTCTTTACTTGTTTATATGTAAGAAACTAATGCAAATTTAAAAAGTGGCGATTACTAAAAAAAAAAGTTGTTCTATACAGTTTCTAAAACTGGTTTTGTATTTCTGTTCATGAGCTGAGTGAACTCATATGTATATGAGACTGTGTATAAAGCACTGCCTTTTTCATGGTCTTAGTACGATCATACGAAGTAATGAATACGCACACTATTTTTATGTAATTATACACCAATATAATAAATTATCCATAATAAGTTATGAATGATTCATGAAGCCGTTATATCTTTCATAGCATTTGTCGAAATTTTTTATTGTTTCATGTATTTTGTACACATACTTTATGAACTTTCAATACTAGGCTTATGAATTATTCATGTTTTCTAGTTTTTTCTTTTGTCTATTTTGTAACTTGATATCATGAATATTCCTTGGTACTCGTGTAATTGCTTACTGGACCAAAACTTATGAATGCAATACGTGTCGTTGTTTCAAAAATTCATACTTTTGGTGCACTTTTTGGTTCAGTGTACGAAAAAAGTTGATCTACGGTGCACACGATTCCTCATCACAGGTTCCCCATATCTGCAAAAATCTTATTTTTTGGTTAAAAAACTTACACAAAATGCAATTCCAGCAATGTGTAAAAATAAAAATTTTAAACTTCCAAACTTCTATATATATATTTTAGTAAAACATACATTATTTTCATACTCACCAACAACAAAAAGATTTTAATATTTCAAAGCAGTTTTTTTAAAAATTTTATTTCAATGAAATTTGTTTTTTTACAAGCTGTTTTTCATGCATACAATCAATTGGTAATTTATTTTCTAAAATTAATGATACAAAAATATATGTAAATATGACTTAAAATACGACTATAACTAAAAGTTCGGTATTGTTTTTTTTTTCATTTTGAATGTGTACGCTAAGTTTTTTGAGCGTTATAATAATGATTAGGCATTAAATAAAAAAAATGACTGTAATTTGGCATTGGCGACAAAACTAACACATTTACAATATTAACACCTTAACCTAGCAAACAGTTATGCTTTCTTTTGCAACGAAAGCAACTAAAATGCTACAAAATCCTACACCTACCTTAGGAATTTCTATGTATAAAATATAATTCTAAAAAAACTATAGAACAGAGCTTAGCCCTTTTTGAATTTCAGCAGCAATATGGTGAGCACAAGGAACACCAGCACCCACGATGATATTGAGATAAATCCATAATAAACCGAAGGATTTGTAATGCCCCAACCACGTTGCAGTATGGAACGCAAAGATTCGGTGGGTTTGGTTAGTGGCAAAAATATCGTTATAAACTGCAGCAAAGGATACATGCCCTCAATGGGCCAAATGATGCCGCATAACATGACAATGGGCAGAAAAGAGCCCATTGCAACATATGTTGCTGTGCGTTCTGTATCCACGGCACAGGCAATTACAAATCCAAAGGACATGCCACATAAACCGTTGAGCACACACAGCGCCACCACCAGCCAGATGTTGCCAACAATGGTCAGCTTAAAGAAGTAGAAACTTACAAGCAGCACAAATGTCGTTTGACTCAGCATGACTATGAACTGTGTAACCACCTGTGAGAGCAATATCTCCGGTCCTGTTATGCCTGCAACGAGGCAGCGCTCCAACATGCCTTCATTGCGATCGATAAGCATGGCACCGGAAGTGATGGCAACGGAGAGAAAAAATATAATTGTCAATATGACGCCCGGTGCAGCAAAGTCGGTGAAGTTGGGATTTTCAAAGCCATAGATGGGCGTATTCCAGTCAAAAGGTACGCGTCCAATGCGCGGATTTATATCACAATCGCTGAGAATGTTTTCGACAAAGCTGAAGAAGGTGTACTGAAGATCACGATAGAGCAGCGTTGAGATTTGTTGATCTGCAAGGAAAATAAAATGCAATAAATTGCATATATTTAGGCTTGTAAATAAAAATAAAGAGCTTACTTGACATATCTAGCCGCACATTTAGATCGGCAGCCTCTACCGTTGAGTCTTCCGCATAGCGTCCACTCTCTGTGCGCTCTACCAAAGCATCTGTGTAGTTGTCGTTAAAGACAAGAGCACCCCAGGCTTTGCCACGACGCACCTCCTCGTAGGCATCCTCATCGGTGGCTGTATATTTCTGTGTCAAAATAAGCGTTTTTTTTTATTTATTTACTATGTGCTGCAAGTTGTACTTAAAAAAGCGCCTCAAAGTAGGCAATGAAAAATTAACTCTCTACTTCAAAGCACAACTAATGGTCACCAGCAGTAGCAGTAGCAGCAGCAGCAACAACATCGAAGCAACTACAACAACAACAATATGTGTCCTTAAACAATATTTATATACTTTGTGCAAATAAATTTTGTGCCAACAATGTTGCTTACTTTTTGCATTTGTAAGTCGTTTGTATATGTAATTGTAATTTTAAGCTTTAGGTTCTTGTTTTTTGTTTTTTTATTTTTTTTTTTTTTTGCTTTAGTACAAGCACTATAGCAAAGACGAGAAATAGGCCGCCTTTGCTGGGCGTTTTTAATGCCTTTTATTTGTTGCAATAATTCTACAAAGCATTGTTGCAGAAAGGGTGACTATTTTTTGGCTGACAGGCGTAAAGGAAGTGTTACCATAAAAAAGGGGAGATTCACATAAAGTAGTCAACGAAGAAGAAAAAAAAATAGAAGAAAAATAAAAAACGTTGCGAATAATAAAAAATTATGGTGAGTAAAACTTCAGTTTACTTCAGGGTATTCTGAATAATTGCCGTGCATGTAAGCAGATGAGCTCTCGCAGTGGCGTTGTTGACTGACACAGTCGGTGACACAGTTCTACAAAATAACGTATGACAAAATTCTTCACATATAATATATCTACAAAGAGGACGTATCGTGTGTCTGTCTTTTTCTTATGAAAACGCTAAGAGAGGTATTTTTCTAGGAAGTCTTAAAACAATGTTACACAAATTTCATGAATTTTGTTCACTTATCTCATGAACTGTTCTTGTTTTACTCGTATTTGTGCATGAATTTCACTCAAAAAACTATGAATGATTCATGTTCCCCTTGTATTTTCATAAAATTTACGAAATGTTTAATTGATTCAAGTACACACACTTTATATAATTTAAACACTATGTTTATGAAATATGTACAAATAAGAAATAAAGAATGTAGCGCATATTTTTTCAATTTGTTAGACTTGGATTCATTACTATGGGTAATTTTACCTCAGAATAATATATTTTAATAAATTCTTGTGAAAAAGTCGGTATTTAAAAGTGGGCGCTGTTCAAGAAGGGCATGGCTTTTTCATATTTTCATTTAAAGTTCAATATATTTTCATTCATAAAGTTTTACAATACAATAGCGTATTTCTACATGACACATGGTCGGTTAGGGCCTGTTGCAAGCTCCATGCAACAAGTGGGAGCGAAACACAAAAATAGCGTGACATTTTTCAAAATAATACATATATCAGATTTTAAATTCTTATTTTCACAAAATGATGTTTGAGATGAAAAATTTTGTTTTTCATGGTACTAAAAAAGCTTAAACTTTGGGGAGCTGAATTATCAAAGTTACCGAAATCTTCATGTGATTAAATAAAAAGAGTTGTAGAATGGCACGTGCTGCATTCCATAAAATTCCAATAGTGAGGAAGTTGGCTCAACCCATACATAAACCAACAAAAGTTTGAAAATTGATAAGAGAATAAGTACTACCAGACAAATACTCAAAATATATAAGGGTGAGATTAGATCATGTGCCATGGTAAAAAAACATCCAGCATAAGAATTAAAATTGATTGGAATTAAAAATCTTCTATAAAAATTACACTTTCACAAAACATCATCTTAACGTTTATTGAAATGAAAGCCTGAACTCGGCGCGTTTTCATTATTGAATGAATTTAATTTTTTGTTTTGGGTGAAAACAACTTGTGACTTTAACATTTGGTTTAAGACACGTTTGTTTCATTATATTAATTTATATTTTTATATGAATATTTATCTTTTAATGTATCTTTATATATAAATATTTTCAATTTCATTTTTATTTTTTGTTTTAATTTTTATTAATTTTTTTTTTTTATTTTTTGTTATTATTGTTATTCTTATTTTATTTTTTTAATTATATCTGGTTTTATTTTCATTTTTTATTTTTTTATTTTAATTTTGATTTATATTTTTATTTGTATTTTTATAATTATATTTATTTTTATTTAAATAAATGTTTTTAATAATTTTATTAATATTTTTATTTTTAATATTGTTAAAATTTGTATTTCTTATAAAATTTTTAGTTTTATGTTAATAAAAATATATAGTTTTTGGCTAATTAAAATTTTTATTATTTTAAGTTTTATTGTTTTTTATTTTTATTTTTATTAAAATTTATATTTTTATTTTATTTTTTTGTGCTTTTTAAATTTTTAGTTTTATTTATACTGTTATTTTTTTTTAGCTTTGAACCAAGGATTTCAGGTGTCAAACCTATTCAGTCAAGTCTGCCTTGGTTCGGAAATCTGGTGATAGATAAGTAGGA